>JAREYC010000014.1:14035000-15285000 GCA_030015325.1 Cryptoblepharus egeriae
ACGTGTTTTCCTCCCTATACTTTGCATTGAGAATTGCTGACTCAGCAACATTCCGCCCCAACTGCTGGGCCTGAAGCATGGAATTCTGGGAGTTCCTTCTGTCACCTGAACTCCCACCAAGAACCATCTGGAGAAATTTAACCCTTCAGGGGCTGAAAAGGGGGCAACGTGTTTCTGTCCTATACTTAACATGGGAGACTGAACAACATCAGCCAGTTTGGTGCTCAGACCCTGGTGCACTGGGGGATGTTGTTCGGAGGAAGAGGTTGCACTGGCGAGGATGCTGCGCATGAGGGGAAATTGCGCATGTAGGAAAGTTGTGCACGGGGCAAAGTTGCGCACGGGGGGAAGTTGCGCATGGGGGGAAGTTGTGCACGGGGGAAAGTTGCGCATATGGAAAGTTGCGGACGGGGGGATGTTGCGCACGGGGGAAGTTGCGCACGGGGGAAGTTGCGGACGGGGGGAAGTTGCGCATGGGGGGAAGTTGCGCCTGGAGGAAGTTGCGCATGGGGTTTGATGCATATGGGGAAGTTGCGCATGGGGGGTTGAAGTTGCACATGGAGAAGTTGTGCGTGGGTGAAGTTGCGCATGGGGAAAGTTGTGCATGGGGTTTGATGCATATGGGGGAAGTTGCGCATGCGGGGTTGATGTGCATGGGGAAGTTGTGCATGGGGGGTTGATGTGCATGGGGGAAGTTGCGCATGGGGGAAAGTTATCCATGGGGGTTGATGCATATGGGGGGATGGCATAAGGGGGAATTTTACTCCCGCAGCGCGGGTACACCTTTCACTAGTATGTAATAAATTATGTGTAGTAATCTAAAATTTAAAATTTAATATGTACGTAATATAGTGTTTAAATCAAGCACATGAAAGCAATTATGTTTTGGTTTTTTTGTCATGTCCTACATTTTGGGGGGATTCTACATGTGGGGGTGGCTTTTGGGGGATTATAGCTGATGGTGGGCTTTTTGGGGGGTTATGGCATATGGTCACCCAGGGCACACAAGTATTTACAAGCTCTCTGCTCTTCCTTAGACAGTTCCCTGTGTTCTGTACAGGGTTGTGAGCAGAATTCCCTCTAAGCTGTGTGTGTGCACATAACTCGCTGAATTAGCACACACAGGTTTCTACAAAACGCACAAAGCCAAAACTGGCAATGACATTGGCAATGACAAAAATTTTGACAATGACAACTGACAATGACAATGTAAATTCATTATCTTCTTCATTGTATTGTATTGTACATATTGTCATAAATGTACATATTGTTTTCTAACATGTAGTCAGAAGTATATAATTCCAATTGTCGTTAAGTGATGCACAAAAATTCAACTTTCCTTCAAAAACTGCTCGGGCAGCTCGGCTAATATTTTTTGCGCACACAGCCTACTAAAAATAAAGGGAACTTTGGCTGTGAGTCCTTGTACACTTTGCACAGCGGCAGTGTCCAACACTTTTTGAAGGCATGGCTCAGCCTCACCTGCCCCCACCTCATGTCCCTGGTCCAAGAACAAAGAACCCATCACTGCTCAGCATTTTAATTTTCCAATAGCAATTGCACTGATGTGTTGAGTTTCTTTCTTTGATCCCCAGTGCAAGGTAGTGTCTACAATGATGTGTTTTTGCATCCAGGAAAGCCATCCAAATGATCCAGCTGGCCAAAGTCCAAATGATCTCAGTGCAGGCTAGTGGGACCGCTGTGTCTTCTCCATGCTGCAGCTTCCTTCCACCAGATGCTCCACCTGCTACTGCCACGTGTCTGCCAATAGCACAATTACATAAGTCTTTATTAATAAGGCTGTAAGTGGGCTGGGCTGGCAGGGAATCAGAGACCCACTCAGCACAAGACAGAGAGCCATGACAGGCACATGTCAGAGATGCAGCTTCCACAAATGTGCCTGTCTCTTTCAGTTGGTAGATTCCACTCTGAAAAGTTTTGAAGGACAGTAAAACAAGCCCCCCCCCCCCCAATAAAAACGCAAACAAATTCCTGTTCTCCAAAAGTTTTGTAGTGAAGAACAAATGGAGAGAGAGAAAAATCAGAAACATTGTCTGTTCTGGACCAAACATTTCTGAAATCCAGCCTGAGGATGAGTTCTGTGTAACTCAGAAACTTGCATGCTACTTTGTGAACATGGAGTGGTTACAGTGGCGTAGCTAAGGAGGGTGCAGAGGGTGCAGTTGCACCGGGCTAAAATCTTTAGGGGGGGGGCTGTAAGCTGAGCTAGTGGTTAAACTAGTGGTTAAAAGTGTGAAAAACAGGGTATGTATGAAAGATAAAATATAGTTGGAAAGGTAACTTTATGCAGAGTGCAATGAAACAAACTGCTTTGGAATATATCTATATTCTATCAAAAGTTATGGCCAATTAACCAGAAAATGAAAACACAAAAGGCTATGGAAAAAAGTGGTTTTTCTTAACTCAAACTTTCCCATGTTACTGATGGCTCTTAAGAGCCAATGAGATGTAATTCTGATTTTGTATGGAACTAATAAGGTATGAATCAGCTCTCACTACATATATCATTAAACAGTTACCCCATGCTAAATGGGCATAGAGGCACTTCTAAATTATGTTCCTCTTATACTGAGCAGGGTAAGAATAACCATTCCTCTCTGCCCCAGCCCTAACCAATAAGGGACACAAATTTCATTTTTTTACTTAATTAAATCTGATTTTGTTGTTGTAGGGAGGAGGACAACAAAATCTTCTTCAATTCCAGATAGCAAATAGGTGCTTTAACTATGCCACTAGCAGGGCAAATGGGTGGTGAACTGCTAAGGAGGAGGTGGCAGGTTTTTCCCCAATTTTCTTTTTAAAAAATACCCAGAGATGACATCACTTCCAGTTGTGACATCACTTCTGGGGCAACATTTTGAGCTTTGCACTGGGCTACATGATCATTAGCTACACCACTGAGTGGTTTTATGAAAGGGATCAGAGTTATGGCTGCACATTCATTCATTTGTTCAGCTTGAATAATTCGTTTTAACACTTTTGATTATGGCAGAGATATTTAATCAATAGTGGGCTACAGTTGGCATAGGCTGCAATCCTAAAGACATTTTCCTGGGAGTAAAAACCATTGAATGCAATGGGGCTTACTTTTGAGTAGACATGGTTAGGATTGTGCTCTTAGTGGTTAAAGGTGCTGTGCTTCTCAATCTGAAGATCAGCAAGTCAGCGGTTCAAGATCTGAGTACTGCAAGATGGGGGGAGCTCCTGCCTCCCATCTTTATCTCCAGCTCATACTAGTGGAAGTACATAAATAGGTAGCACCAGTGATGGGCTCAAAAGAAATTAACAACCAGTTCTATGCCCATCTGGCAGCCACTTTTAAATGGCTATTTTAAAACTTTATATGTCCTATCTCTCATTAACAACCGGTTCTGTAGAGTAGGTGCGAACCTGCTGGAGCCCACCACTGGGTAGCACCTTGGTGGGAAGGTAACAGCATTCCATGTGCATGAGGGTCACAGGTACACGGAGGTGTCTTTAGACAATGCTGGCTCTAGACATCTGGGGGGGATGACCTTTACCTTTATTTCATCAATACACCGGTGGTTCTCAAACTTTCTGTCCTGGGACCCACTTTCTAGGAACAGTGGTACTCAGGCATTTCAGCCCAGGACCCCCTTTCAAACTTAAAAATCTGTCCAGGACCTCCTGTCAAACTTAGTAGGATATGACATTACTGTGGTCCCAGAGCTCCTCTATCCTACTTGGAATGCCTATTGCGTTCAATAAGATTTACTCTCAGGAAAGCCCAGTGCCAGATTCCAAGATGGCAAATCCCACACTCTTGCAACGCCCCTGTCTTTGGATCACTACCCCACCAGGGGGTCCCAATCCCCACTTTGAGTACCACTGTGAGAATGAGACTCTGTCAGAAGCTACCGGAATTGATATCATGACTGGAAGTGACATCGTCAAGTAGGAAAATTTTTAACAATCCTAAGCTACAAGCCTACCCACACTCAGGAGTAACACTATTACTTTTTACTATTTACAATAATTACTATTACTATACAATAACTATTTACAATAACTTTTTACTATTATTGTAAAAAGTTGCTAGTTAAAAGTATAGATCTGCAGCATTTTCCCAAATGCATTTACATATAGTAGCATCAAATCTAATATATTAAAAATAAAATGTTTTATTTTATTCTAGTGGGTCACTTGTGTTAGAGAAACGCTGTGTTAGAGAAGACCAATTCTGACCTGCTACCATAAGTCCTGAGGAGCAGTAGCACCAAATGGCTGCCAAGGCATCCTATGAACATCTGACAGCCACTGGTGTCTCCTCAGAAGAAAGGGGTTATTCATCCCCTTCTCCCAGGGCAAGGGCATAGACCACATAAGGGGGCTATTCAAGCCTGTGCCAACTAATTCAGGATACAGCAATACTGTACAATCCTGAGTAAATACGGGAGCACATAAGAGAAATTTATGTGGATGTAGTTATGGCACCACCGAGTGAAAACCTATGGGAAATTCATATTGCAATCCAGAGTAAATTGTTCTTATGTCGGAGCAAGGACTCCCCATGGTTACTCTGAATTGTGCCCTTAGTGTTTAATTGTTTTATGTATTTTTAAAATCTTTATTGCATTTATGCTCTGTTGTTACCTTGGGTTCCACTGGTATGGGAGATTAGATAGATAGATAGATAGATAGATAGATAGATAGATAGATAGATAGATAGATAGATAGATAGATAGATAGAAAGAAAGAAAGAAAGAAAGAAAGAAAGAAAGAAAGAAAGAAAGAAAGAAAGAAAGAAAGAAATGCCAGAGCTCTGCTTGTCCTGCTCTGCTTTTTCTTGGCCAGAGGCCAGAGGGAACAGGATGCTGGACTGAATGGGCCCCCTTTGGCCTAATGTACTTGTCCTGGTGTTTCCAGTTATCCCATCTTGAGATCTCTAATGTTGGGACCAACACAGAACTCTTTTGGGAAGGAAAGATGGTGGGTTTTGACATAGCATCGCCCAAAGGAAGAAACATTATCAATGCCTGTGGGATTCAGGTTGCATCAGTGGAACTGGCTTTGCCAAGCCCAACAACAGCACCAGTGAGACACCAAGGCAAGGAAAAGGGGCCAATCAGCATGTCTCTTGGGATTCGCAGCGCAATGCTGTCACCAGAAGGTTTGCTGCCAAGAGCTAGTTTGCTGGGAAAAAATAGCGAGCCTCCCTTGCGCCAGTGGGTCTTTAGCAGATCCAAGGGCAGATTGCATAAGCTGTGCAAAACAAGAGGGCTCCAAGGTGTCCAGGTCTTTGGGGAGGACAAGCAAACCTGCAAAACACACTTGTGTGCCACATCTGAGGACTGCTCAAGATGTGCAGTTTCCTCTTCATATCTCTGTGTGTCCTCAAGAGCTTTTCCCCAGGGCAGTGACGTACCAAGGACATTTGGTATGTGGGCCCATACATTTTTAGCACCTCCCCATAACAAAATTATTTTAGGGTGAATTCCAGAGTAACTACGGGGAGTCCTTGCTCCAGAGTAAGAACAAGTTACTCTGAATTGCAATATGAATTTCCCATAGGTTTTCACTAGGCGGTGCAGTAACTACGGGTGCACGTAATATCTCTTATGTGCTCCCGTAGTTACTCTGGATTGTGCCCTTAGTAATAGTCACGACATGAAACAAATAGTAATAGTGGCCGGAAATGTAGCACAGTGAATTGTGTGTGTAGTTAGACACACAAACATAGTTTATATTTGTATTTCTATATACACTTTTGTATCTTCATGTATACATGATAAACAATTTAAAAATAAGGAAAAAGTTTTCTTTTTGGAAAAAATCTTAATCACCTGCAGTCTGCTGTTACCAAAAGGGCTTTAAAATTAGTTAAGGGAATTTAGCAATTGCCCTCTTGGATATATAAGATCATAGGCCAGACTCTTAAATCAAACAGCGTCATCCAGAGTCGGAGTCCCAGAAGCAGTTCGCGACTGTACAATCACGTTCTGGCAACTCCTGGGACTAGGAGTGCCCCAAGACGCCCCAAGATGGCAGTGCTTGGCACCAGATTCCAAGATACTGACCTCCTGCTTTTCACAAACCCCCTGAAATGGTTGCAGGGGGGTCCTGATCCCCACTCTAACACACTCAAAGCAACTCTGTTGTCTCACCCAAAACTGCCAGATAACAAAGGACTCCTTTTTGGCATTGGCCAGGCAAAGCTTGGAGGGATGAGTCACCTTAAACACCTGCATCTTGGCTCAAGCAGAGACCTGCAGGCAAAAGAGAGAGGCAGGGTGAGAATGGAGGAATGACTCATTGCTTGCTGTTTGTTTTCCATGCAAAACAGGCTTTATTCGAGATGCTGGATTGGATTCTGCAACTGTGCTGAATCTGGCACTGCAGGCCGTGGATGGAATGTTCAGTCATGACAGAGTTTGCTGCGACTTTAACCCCAGGAGCAAAAAAGACATGGTTCTTGGGGTGTGGGGTTGGGGGAAAGTCTGTAATGCTGGCAAAGTAAACGGCGCACCAAGGAAAAGATTGCAGATGAAGAGTGGGAAGAGGACAGCTGGGCCATGGCAAGATCATGTCATGCCAAAAGCAGCTTAAAAGTGTTCTTGCTAAATGTCAAGGGAACAAACTGTTTGGACTAAATCTGTGTTCAAACTGACCTGGAAAGCATTGCATGTGCAGAATGAACTCCAGGAGCTCCAGATGACAAGTGGAGCCACAACCGCAGCTATGAGTCTGCTAGGGCCCGGCTCGATGAAGGTGCAAAGGATGAGTCCACCACCTGGAGAACATCAGAGCTGCCATTCTCTTCCTGTCCTCGGTGGTTTTGAAAAATGTCAGGATGTTGACTGATAGTTGTGTCCTGTGATTGTTTAGGTGCCAGAAGAGAGAAGACAATCACAGTGGAGTAGATTAACTATTTACCGTATTTACAAGTTTAGAGTAATCTAACACAATCCAGGTCATACACATGAATTAAGTCCTTCAGTCTAAGGACACAATCCAGAGCAAATTCAGCCTCCTCTGACCTAACTGCACTCTCCTAACTATTCTGTATCCAGAGCAGAAAGTTATGCTGAATCCAGAGAGTCAGGAAGCCTGGGATGCCCTAACTGCTCCAGAGCATGCTAAGTAATTGACACAAGGGGAAGACTTGCTCCTGAGGAGACACCCCTCAGATCACACTGAACAAGGAACAGCTGTGGTGCCTACAGTGGTGACATGACTCTGCACATCACCTGGTGCGGAAGTCTGTGCGTCATCCCTGGGATGCGCGCCCCCCCTACCTGGACTGCGCAGTCACCAAAGTTGGCACCTGCGCAGTTGTTTCTGAAGCCAACTGGCTTCAGAAAGAGTACTGCGCAGGCACCATCTCTGACACCTGCGCAGTACTTTTCTGAAGCCTTTTGGCTTCGGGGGAGACTGTGCAGGCGTCAGCGTTGGTGCCTGTGCAGTACTCTTCCTGAAGCCATTCGGCTGCCGCTCCGCCTCCTGAGTGAGGCCGAATGGCTGTGCAGAGGCGCGGACTTTCTCTGCTCTAAGGAAGTCTCCTCTGAAGCTGTTCGGCATGCTCAGTGTGTTTCTGCGCAGTGCACCTCAGATGGCCGTTCAGGCCAGCTCCTCAGACAAGTGGCAGCTTCTAGCTGCTGCTCGGCCTTGGAGCAGGCCTGAATGGGTGTGCTGACGCCCGGGGCCTGCCAAAGGACAGTCAAACTCCTCCGGCACATCACCCCATACGGAGCGCATCCCCAATGCAGCCCACACCAGCTGCACCAGTCTGGTGACGCCACTGGGTGCCTGCCTTCTAAGGAGTCCCTGATGAGATGCCAGTACATTCTACAGTGAGTACAAGGGGCTTCTTGGAGTGGCCTGCTGTATCCTGAGGTTTGTGGGCAGCCGTAGTTTGTTCCATATCCTGAGGTTGAGAGGAAGGGGTTGCAGCTAGGCTGGCCAAGAACTCAGATTTTTGGTCAGCACTGCCATTCTTACTCGGGCCTTATCATGGACCCCTATGGGTCTACTCATTACTATACCTGCTCCTGAGGTGGTATAACTCTGAGGGCTGGAAGAGGGCATTTCTGCCTTGGAAACAGGCTTTGGATACAGAGTAACTGCTCTGCCCTAGGCAATGCTAAACATGCCCTCAACTTGCCTCTCCTGAGCTGCTTAGGCTGCCCCAGTTAGGGCAGAGCAGGTCCACCTCTCTTAGGGCACCCTATCTTGCCTTGCTCTGCCCTAAGCCTCCTTCAGAGTAACTGGGCTGGAGCATCTTGCAGTTGCTCCAACCTAGTGTTAAATAGGGCAACCTAAGGGCTCTTATGTGGACAGATTAGTTGCTCTGGATTGGGCTGAATGTTTCTGTGGTCATGTGGCCATCATGACTATATGCCAAGGTGCATGTAAGGCTGTTACCTTCCGGCCAAGGTGGTACCGGTTTATCTTCTTGCATTTGCATGTTTTTGAACTTGTAGGTTGGCAGGCACTGGGCAAGGGGCAGGAGCTCATTCTGGGTCTTGAATCCTGGACTGCTGATTGACAGGCAAGGCATCTTAATCAGTAAGCCATTAAGTAAGTAAGCCATTAAACACTACATTACTTATCAAATAGGTAAACACTATATTACTTATTAAATTTAAAAGAATTACATATATAGTGGTACCTTGTAAGACAAACACTTTGAAAGAAGCACACTTTGTAAGTCAAACTTAAATTTCTAAGGAATTCTGCTTTGTAAGACAGTTTTGGCAAAGTTTGACAAATACCGGTAGTTTTACAAGGAAAATTTGTTGTAAAATGAAAAACGGATCTGCATCGTGAGCAACAGCAAGAAGTTTTGGAGGAGATCCCATCTGCAGAGGAAGAGGAGAATAAGGAGGAGGAATCTTTCACAATCAAGTGAGATTAAAGACCTTTGTAAACATTGGGGAAATCGTGCAAATTTTTGTAGAAAAGCATCACCCAAATAAGGCTGTAGCAGTACGAGTGATGAATCTGTTGTGACAATGCAATGTCACATTGCTATGAAATCCTCAAAAGGAGACAAAAGCAAGTGTCATTATAAGGTTCTTTGTGAAAAGTTGCTCAAAAAGACACCAGTGAAAGATTCTTTTAGTGAAAATTAGTCATCCTTGGCCATAAAGGTTATTCTGTACAGTATATTGCAAGCAAGTGGATAAGACACTGTGCCTGTTAGCCAGCAGGCCAGGGTTCGAGACCCGGGTCAGCCCCACAAGACAGGGTGAGCTCCTGTCCTAAGCCCAGCTCTGCAATGCCAGCTGAATCCAATCATATTGGCTCTGCCTTTCCATTGGACTAATTCAGCAGTGTGGAGAGGGGGGATTTGCTGCTTGGGTAACAGCCTATCCTCCATAACAATCTAACCCAGGCTTTTGTGCTTTGCATGCAGCGTATGGAGCGCTGAGCACGATACCATAGTCTTTCAAGACTGAAGGAGGCTTGCTTTGACAATATTACAGAGTTTTTTTAATTAATATTATAGTAATTGTGTTCTGTATTCCATGCAAATACGGAATATTTGCAAATTCCGTGCAAATATGGAATATAATATATTCCATGCAAATACAGAATATTACAGTGTTTTGAATTCAATTACAGTGTTGTGTCATCATTTTTACATACAGTTAATATTTTGATATCAGTATTTTTGGCTTGTGGAACCAATCCTCTGAGTTTCCATTATTTCTTATAGACAAATCCGCTTTGTAAGAAGAATGCTTTGTAAGACAAACATGCTTCTGGAATGAATTATGTTCTTCTTACAAGGCACCACTGTAACTGATTACATATAATTTATTAATTACAAAAAGGCTTCAAGCTTCCTTATAAGGAAAAGGAGGATATGGAAGTTTTTTTTCCACCCCACAGGACACAAGGCTAAAATTCAGAACATGTCTTCAGGGAAAATAGGATATATGGTTACCCTGCAGCTTCACAGTCATCCTCCCGTCCTCCTATGACTGTGACAAGAGGGGAGAGTATTGGAGCTATTGGCTGGTCTTGCCTTTCCCATAACCAATGTTGCCTTTCTCTGTCCCACAAAAGAACATCCCTATGCTGGGATCCATCTGAACTCGTTGCCCTAATGAAGGAGGAGTGGATGACCCTTTTCTGGTGCTGAGATCCAGCAGAATTGCTATCAATCAGTGGAGCTAGTCCTGAGCCAGCTGGAACCCAATAGCCTGGCTGTCCTTCGCAAATCAATAGTCCACGTTGTGCCGCTTACCCTCTTGGATCTGATGGAGGCATGACAACAGTTCCAACCTATGGTTTTGGCCAGAGCTGGAAGTTGTTTGGGATTGAAAGAAGAAGCAAAGCTTAGACTAGGTTGTCATAAAGAACTTTTTGTCTAAAATCTCATTTGCATCCTTTTTACAGGGGTACTTTTAGGAATAATACACAGGGTGAACTTAGGCTGGCACAACTCGTTAGTCTTCCCATTCCCATGATGACATAAGGAGGCAAGCAGCTTTCTGTGCATTGGCCTAACCCTTCCCCAGGAGTGGCACAGAAGTGCCTTAAGGCACTTTTGTGACTCCCCCAGGCAGCACATAACTTGTGCTGGGGCTTGGGCTGGCCTAACTGGGGATATAGGATTTAAGCCTTACAATATATTCAGGGAACTCACTGGGTGATACAGCCTTCTAGCATCTATCAGCAAGTTTTGGGGAAGACTAGAGCCAAATGCAGGAGCTTATAAAGGCTTTGCTTCAACTTATTTATCAGGAAATCATTACTATTTGCAAAATCTAGACTGACAGCAAAGTAATATGCGTTACTGTAAATCTAAACTATGTTTGAATATTCACTAGGTTCTTGTTATTTAGAAGCATCTTATCAAGGAAGCGCAGCTATGTTGAAACTCATGAAGAATAAACATAACTGAGCTTTTGGGTTGAACAAGCAGAAAGGTATCTTATGACTTTATTCTCATAACACCAGATAGCTGCAGCTGCCATTCAGGAAACTGAGTCCAGCTTACATGGGAAAAACTCAGTGGAAAGCAGAGGGTCTTGGAGACACACAGAATATGGCTGACCAGTGCACAAGATGGCTGCTGGGCAGGGACGATGTGTTCCTAGGCCAGATACTAGTCCTTACATTGCAGCTCTTTCTTTTGGTGAGACTGAAAGACACACACACACACTGTGCAATCCTAACCAACTTAGGCTAGCATAACTCACCTGGCACAAGTTCCTGTGGTGATGTGGGAAGATTGGCACATGTCTGTGCACAGGCCTAAGTAACCCCCCAGGAGAGGATTAGAGCGTGTGTCGTCTCCCCCCACTCCACCACAAAAGTTATGCCAGGTGAGTTAGGCTAGCCTAAATTGATTAGGATTGCACTCCACATACACTAACAACAAAACTTTGTTCACCTTCCTTCCAAAAAAAAGCTCCCTTTGCAGTTATTGTGGTCTCCTGGGCAGGGCACTGATTCAACTCCTTAAAACACCCAATTATGTGACAGCAGACATTTGCAGTATATGTTGCAGTTGTGTCCAGTATAGCCCACCTGCCACCTTCAGGGTACAATCCTAATCAATTTAGGATGGCATTACTCACCTAGCACAAGTGAGTGTGGGGAGGTCAGCACATGCTCAGCCCCTCTCCTGGGAGTGGGTTAGGCCAGGGCCCAGGCGTATGCCAGCCTCCCAACACCACCACAAGTTGTTACGCCAGGTGAGTTATGCCAGCCTAAATTGGTTAGGATTGCATCCTCAGTCAGTTTTGCATCCATTCTGCTATTTAGCATCAGTAGCAAATGTTCCTGACAAATTCTGCACCAAGCAAGCACAGTGATCTGGAAAATACGTTAGGCAAGAATTGTCTGCCAAGCATCTTTATGTCTTTACATTTGAATGTGATGCATTGACATGTATCTATGTCCATTTGGCACTGGCCTGGGTATCTGCCAAGAGAACATGGCTCTATGCCTGCTTTCCCTCTTTTATTTCCCCCTACATAGCAACAACTTATATTTAAGACCCAGCTATGCATATGACTATGGATGCAATCCTTACTTAGGCCAGCACAACTCATTACTCCAATGGTGGCATAGGGAGGCAAACGCATGACCTAACCCTCCCCCAGGTTTGGCGCACAAGTGCCTTACAGCACTTTTGTGACACTCCCAGATCAGCAAAGGATTTTTGCATGAGCTTAGGCCAGTCTATCCCTACAATCCAGAGTAATGACAAGAGCAGGCCTCCGTCAGTCTTGAAAGACTATGGTACCGTGCTCTGCGCTGCATACGCTGCATGCAAAGCATGAAAGCATGGGATACAAAGCACGAAAGCCTGGGTTAGATTCATATGGAGGAAAGGCTGATACCCAAGCAGCAAATCCCCTCTCTTCATGCCACTGAATTAGTCCAATGGAACAGCAGAGCCAATACGATTGGATCCAGCTGGCGTTGCAGAGCTGGGCTTAGGACAGGAGCTCACCCTGTCTTGTGGGGCCGACCCGGGTCTCGAACCCTGGCCTGCTGGTTAACAGGCATAGCGTCTTTACCGCTTGCGCCACCCACAGCCCTACGGGTACACATAATGTCTCTTACATGCTCTTGTCAGTATGGGCTGTGAGTGGCACAAGCGGTTAAGACGCTGTTCCTGTTAACTAGCAGGCCAGGGTTCGAGACCCGGGTCGGCCCCACAAGACAGGGTGAGCTCCTGTCCTTAGCCCCGCTCTGCGACGCCAGCTGGATCCAATTGGACTGATTCAGTGGCATGGAGAGGGGGGATTTGCTACTTGGGTAACAGCCTATCCTCCATAACAATCCAACCCAGGCTTTTGTGCTTCGCATGCAGCGTATGCAGCGCCAAGCACGATACCATAGTCTTTCAAGACTGACGGAGGCCTGCTTTAAGTTACTGCACCACCTAGTGAAAAACTATGGGAAATTCATATTGCAAATTGTTCTTACACCAGAGCAAGGATTCCCCATAATCACGCTGGATTGCATCCTAACTGAAGATGAGGATTGCAGCCTAAGAAACACTGATTTGTTATTGTAATTCCCCTTTCTTATGTTTGCAAAAATATATTCACAAGTAGTATAACTAGGGGGTTGCAGCCCACACCAGGTGATATCACTCCTGCCCAGACTTGTGAAAATCTTGGTATTTTTTAATAATATCATAATTATATTTATCATTTATTGTGTAATTTAATGCAGAATGCAATTTAAAATGCAGAGTGTTGAAATATCTGTATTCTATCAAAATATTATAGCCAAATAATCAGAAAAGGAAAACACAACTGCCTTAGATAACAAAAGATAGACTTAAATTGACCAGTGAGACCAAGGCCAGAGTCCTAAGTTCTTCCTGGGCAATGACAAGTCTCTTAAAGACAGCATGGAAGCATATTTGCACCTCCCTGGGCGGGAGATTTGCCAGCCTGCAGAAGCCAGATCCAGCCTCTCAGGTGGCATAACTAGGTGAGCACTTGGCCAGCGCAGAGGTTGGGCAGGAACATAGGGGGGCAGGGAGGAAGTGGAAGGGAGGTGGTCAAGGGTGAGGGGCAAGAACGGGGGAGCGGGTGCAGAACCCAGCAGTTACCCCAGATCCTAGAGTGTGGATCAGCTCCAAGCTGCTCTGTTCTGGATTGAGGACGTCCATCATGAGAAGATATTCAATGAGCTGTCACACAGTGGTTGCAATCCTAATTCCCAATTAGACCAACCCGAGGTCCTGTGTCAGCCTGCAGGTATCATGAAAGTGCTGTAAGAGCACAGACATGTGCTGGCCTCCCCACAACATCGCAGGAATGGGAAGACAAGTGGGTTTATGCTGTCCTAAATTGGTTAATATTCCACCCTGAGTGACACCCTAGTGATGTCTCTGGGCCCCTGCACTGAGTCCTAGCACACAAGAGAGATTTCCCCCAAGTGCGCCAGTAAGAAAGCATGTTTAAAAGTACGCTAGGTATCTATCATGAGTCGGTGCAGCAAAACCAGGCTACAGGCAGTGCCTGCTTGAGTCATCCCTCCTGGGCTCTGGTTGGGGAGAAGATTCCAGAATACAGTCACAGGAAGAGTAATGTGTCCTTAGGGCTGCAATCCTATTCTCCACTTAGGCCGGCATAAGTCCCATATTGGCCTGGAGGTGTCACAAAATTGCCACACCACCGGGGGAAGATATGCAGGTGAGTTAGGCTGGCCTAAGTTTGTTAGGATTGCACATAGGTTAGGACAGTGATTTTCAATCTTTTTCATCTCATGGCACACTGACATGGTGCTAAGATTGTCAAGGCACACCATCAGTTTTTTTATATTTGACAAAGGCACATCAAGCTGCTGATGGGAGGTAGCATCCCCATTGGTCCTACTAATAAAGTCTCTGTGCTAGGAGAAACTCATAGATCTTGTTAATGCACATGAGTGGTAGAGTTGCTGAGACAGTGCGCTCTCTGCATAAACTTCTCTCCAAAACTGAGCTTAGGGGAAA
This sequence comes from Cryptoblepharus egeriae, assembly GCA_030015325.1. Lineage (NCBI taxonomy): Eukaryota > Metazoa > Chordata > Lepidosauria > Squamata > Scincidae > Cryptoblepharus > Cryptoblepharus egeriae. Next base: position 14,049,459 of record JAREYC010000014.1, read on the forward strand.
ACTGGTTGTGCTTCTTTGCAGCGCAAGCTGGCTCTGCATAGAACTAACTGGCTGGAACTGGTGATGTCATGAATCGACTCTCCCACCTTCCCAGGGCAGTTTTGCAACATTTTAAAAATGAGTCACACTTTTTTTTTTAAAAGGGAAAAAAAGATTAATCAGTGGCCAGATGTGCGTTTAAAGGAACGAATACACAAAACAAACAAAGGAAAGGCAGACAACCTAACTGAAGGGTGGGTGGAAAGCAAGACAAATGGCTGTTAAATTGCTGAACACTGACCAGTATGGTCATCAAGCACATAACAGAGCAGGGCCTGCCTTAAGCCAAATATTAAGATGCCATTATACACACTCGCTTATAAACTTTGATTTTGCCCTTCTAAAGTGTTGCAGCGGATCCTCTGCTACAATCTGAACCACGGGGTTCCCCCCACCCCAACTTCCAACCCTCTCATATCATAACAAAGTTGCCATCTCTTTAATATTTATAAACAAAAAAAAGTTGGGTTCCACTTTTCAACTGTTTTCACTTTTGGACAGTGCTCTGGTCCTAAACCTGTCCAATAAGTGGGGGATTCCTGTATGCCTGCATGTCTTCAGCAGCTGAAACCTCTGGGGCATGTTCCCAAGCAGCTTGGCTTGCCATCTAGTGGTGGGTAGGCTCCTGCACACCTCTAGATAAAGGATTCTGGTTGTCTTCTGGGGCTCCTGGTGTTATTTCAAAGATTGCATGTGCTGTGCCATAACCAGGGTGACCATATGTCCCATTTTTCCAAGACATGTCCTCTTTTTTAGACTTGTGTCCTGGAACATTGGCCTCCTTTTACAAGTGAACAGGCAGAATGCAAGCTTTCTTGTAATTAATAAGTTTAGAAATAAATTATATGCAGTAATAGCATATAATAAATTAAAAAAGCAGGCCTCCATTAGTCTTGAAAGACTATGGTATTGTGCTCAGCGCTGCATACGCTGCATGCGAAGCACGAAAGCCTGGGTTGGGTTGTTATGGAGGATAGGCTGTTACCCAAGCAGCAAACCCCCCCTCTCCACGCCACTGAATTAGTCCAATGGAAAGGCAGAGCCAATACGATTGGATCCAGCTGGCGTCGCAGAGCTGGGCTAAGGACAGGAGCTCACCCTGTCTTGTGGGGCAGACCCGGGTCTCGAGCCCTGGCCTGCTGGTTAACAAGCACAGTGTCTTAGCCACTTGCACCACCCACAGCCCTATAATAAATTACTGTATATGTAATAATTTTAAATTTAAATATAAGTAATATAGTGTTTAAATTAACCACATGAAAGCAATATGAGTGTTTTCAGTGCTTTTTTCAAGAAATACAAGTAGGGTACTCACCATGAAGATTTTATTTGTAATCATACGCATGTCTACTTGGGGGCCACAGAGGCGGCGGTATTAACTGTACTCTATTCAGGTGCATTCCCCTTCAAAAAAAACCCTGAGTGTTTTTAGCTTTTATTTTGTCATATCCTACATTTTTCTTGAGTGTCCATTTTGGTGGATCTTTTTGTCCAGTTTTTCTAGTTTTGATATAGGAGGAGGACCGGTATAACAGCCCTTCTGTTGTAGGTGGAGTTGCAGGTCTGCTACAGATCTCCAGAAGCAAGATTTCCTGCCATGGATAGGGGTTGGACTAAATTACCTAATAAGGTCCCGCATAACTTTATGATAAGGTCCCTTATAACTTTATGATAAGTTCTTGCATGGCACAGAGGTGGCTGGGAGGCAGGTAGGCATCCTGAAGAGCACCACCCTGGATCTCCTGGTTGGACTAGATGACCTACTAGATCCCTTCCAACTCTAGGATCCTGCAGACCAGAGGTAGGGGAGATAGGACTGGGCTCTTAGTCTGCAATCCTAACCTCCACTTAGACTGGAAATTGGGGCACACAGCCTGCTAGGGCAATGGGCAGCAGACATGGCTTCCTGGTACAAGTTTTGAAAAGATCAGCCGGGAAAAATAGGAGGCTGCAGCACAGAATGGAAAATGCCACATCCAGATGCCATGCAAGAACTTTCTTAACATAGCAAGCCATGGTTTGGAGATCACTGCTCTGAATGAAAGAAAACCACTGATTTACACAGTCTGTACAAGGAATCATTTGACAACCTTCCCAGGTTTGTCTTCGTAACATTGGTCCCTAATGCCGGTCCTTGTGTGGCAAATATAAGCCCTCCTGTTTCCAGCCTTCCATGCACCGAACATGTCCACGAACAGCCGTTGGAGAATTTGTCTACTTTGTCTTCTGTTTTCTTGCTGTATCTGCCACGCACTGGTTTATTACGCCAGGGTATAGTTATTTTTTAATGTTTGCTCCCTGTAGAGTTTCATTCTCAAAGTGGGGAGTGGGCCCCCCTTGAGGGGGTCACAACTTCGTTCCAGGGAGGTCACAAAAACCTGGATGCCACAATCTTGGAATCTTGCACTTGGCGCTGCCATTTTGAAATGGAGCTTTTCCTGGGCTGCTTTCCTAAAACACAATGGGACTTACTTCCAAGTAGACTTGGAAGTGATTGCAGTGATGTCTCTTTCTGTTTTATGTCACTTCCACCCATGATATCACTTCTGGGGTGGTGGTGGTCCGGAACAGGTTGTCATTCTGTATTTAATATATGTATTATATCATACATATACTTAATATATATTACATATGTATTTGTATGTATGTATATGTATAATACAATAGCAGGCCTCCATCAGTCTTGAAAGACTATGGTATCGTGCTTGGCGCTGCATACACTGCATGCGAAGCACGAAAGCATGGGTTGGATTGTTATGGAGGATGGGCTGTTACCCAAGCAGCAAATCCCCCTGCTCCACGCCACTGAATTAGTCCAATGGAAAGGCAGAGCTGATACGATTGGATCCAGCTGGCGTCGCAGAGCTGGGCTAAGGACAGGAGCTCACCCTGTCTTGTGGGGCCGACCTGTGTCTCGAACCCTGGCCTGCTGGTTAACAGGCACAGTGTCTTAGCCACTTGCACAATAATATATGTATTTAATATATGTAATATATTACATATATATTTAATATATGTATTTAATATACATATTAAATATATATATTATATTTGGGCTGTATTTAATAAATGCAATAAATTACATATGTTTAATTTTAAATTTAATAATAAGTAATAGTTGAAATTAACCACGTGAAAGCAATATATGTGTTTTTTGTTTTTATCATGTTTTTATCATTTATTTTGTGGGTGTCCATTTTTCTTGGATGTCTTACATTTGAGGGGTCTTTGTCCTCTTTTATGGTCAAAACATATGGTCATGTCCTACATTTGAGGGGTCTTTGTCCTCTTTTATGGTCATAACCTATGGTCATGTCCTACATTTTCTTGGATGTCTTACATTTGAGGGGTCTTTGTCCTCTTTGGTGGTCATAACATATGGTCATGTCCTACATTTTCTTGGATGTCCTACATCTTGGGAGGGGTCTTTTCCTCTTTTCTGGTTATGAGATCTGGTCACCCTAGGTGTAGGACGCAGGGGAAGAAGAACCGTCCTCTCCGGGCTCCGACACCCCCAGATGAGTCCCTACACCTTTCTGGGCAAGCGCCGTCGAGGGTGCCGCTGTGCATGTGCAGAGTGCCGGAGCCCGGCTGAGCAGCTGCTGCTGCTGCTGCTGCCGCCTAGCGCGGAAGTGCGTCCCAGGAGGCTGCCCCCCTCCGCGTCACGTGGTTCCACCTGGGCTCAGGTGAGGGAGGCGCCCTGGACGGCGTTCACCTGGCCGGACAGGTAAGGCCGCGAGAGGCTGGGGGCGCGGACCCCGAGGGGCAGGGGTGGCGGAAAGGGTCTGGGGTCTCCCTGGGAAGGGGCTCAGCCTGGAGCCCGCCGTCCAGCTCGCGCCCGGGGCTGCCCACGGGTGGGGCCGCGGAGGTGGGAAGGGAGCGGCTCCTGGATCTCCGAGGCCGCGGGAGGGCATCACTACCTCCTCCGGTCGGGGGCTGGAGCCGGAGCCGGAGCCGGAGCCGTCGGGGCTGATGGAAGGGGCGGACCAGGGGAGGCAGTGCCTCTCCTCTGGACGGGTGGCGTGGCTAGAGGGGGGCGCAGGAGGAAGGCGTGCAAGGGGTCCCTCCCCTTCGGAGCCATTCCAGGCGAGGGGAGCCAAACCGAGCCTTTCCAGCCACAGAAAGTTCAGCCCCCCAAAGTTTCAGACGGCTCCATTTTGCACCAACTAGCCCTGGAATGGCTTCGAAGGGGTGGGACCCTTTGCATGCCTCCCTCCAAGACTGACTGCTGCGCCCCCTTCTAGCTACGCCACCAGGTAGCGCTAGAATCCCGGCCCCGCTGCAGCCCCCAAGGTTGGCTTCCGAAGCATCCTGGTCGGGGCGAACGGAGATGCTTCCTGGAGCAGAGGAAGCTCCCCCTCCTGGAATGGCTCCGAAGTGGAGGGACCCCTTTCACGCCCCCCTCCTGAACTGACTCCTGCGACCTCCTCTGGCTACGCCACCACTCTGGACTCCTTCGCCGTGCGCCCCGTCGGACCACTTTGCCAGCCCTGTCCCAGCACAGCCTCTCATGGGTGACTTTCCCTGGTTGAGTGCTGATCTGACTAGCTGATATGCGGTGGTGGGGAGCGGTGTCCATAGATGCTTTAGAAGGCACCCAGGCCAGAACACACACACAGGCTCCCCTGCCTGCCCCACTTCATTCATGGTTTGTGGGTGCTTGGGTGCCTCCCATGGTGGTGGCACTTTTTGAAGGACTCTGTTTGGGGAGGCTCTGCCTCACCTGCCTCCCCACACAACACATGCACATCCCAGATTATGGACTCCAGACTGGGTGAGAGGGGCATCCTGTATGCATAGGTTATCACACTGATTTTCAACCCGTGTGCCGTGGCACGCTGGTCCACAGGTGTGCCATGGGAATTTGAGGATTGACATTCATTAATAGGAAAATTGGGGGATTTGAACAGTCTGTGTGCATTGTCAATGGTAAAAACAAGTGATGGTGTGCCTTGACAATTTCAGTGCCTTGTGAAGTTTGCCTTGAGATGAGAAAGGTTGAAAATCACTGGGTTATCATCATCTACATCTACAGTATTTACACACCGCCTTTCAACTAAAAAGTTCCCAAAGCAGCTTACAAGAAAAGGAAAAAAATAATAGCTAATGTGTCCCTGTCCCAAAAGGGCTCACAATCTAAAATGCAAAAAAGAACACCAGCAGAAGCCATTTGAACAGACATTGCTGGGGTGTGGAGGGCCAGTTACTCTCCCCCTGCTAAATAAAGGAGGAACACCTGCTTGAAAGAGTGCCTCTTGCCCAGTTAACCCCAATGCCCAAAAGATGACTTAATAGGAAGGATATAAGCTTCCTGAAATGGGACTGAGTAGCCTGGACCTAAATGCAGGGAAATGGTTTGGACCATATCCGCCAAACTGCCCACAGAACAACAGAGGCAGAATCACACATGTCCCTAAGTGCATCTGGCACAGATGGTGTCATCCAAGCCACTGAGATGGAAAGATCAGGCCTTCTCTTCATGCTAAACCAGCAGTTCCCAGACTATAGATCCACCAGTTGTTCAAGATCCAATGTTGGGTGGGTGGTGAAATTGACAGGGTATTTTAGGTGAGGTGCTTCAAAGCCCAGACTGCTGTATATGTGGTGGGAACACTGTTGCCCAGTGCTGTATATGTGGTGGGAACACTGTTGCCCAGTCACCATTATAGCCACATTACCATACGCAGCTGGTGAAGCAAAATAATTTTTAGGTGGGTCCGGATGCCAAAAAAACTTTGGGAACTATATGATGAAGCTCTGCTCCAGAACCAGAAACATTGGTTTCTCCCCTTGGATATCTGAGTGATAGAAGGATGGGTATAATTAGGGGGACCATATACAATAGAGGACACCATGGATATACCTTTAACCATTGTTTAGAACAAACAAACCATTGTTTGTTTTGGTGGGTGCAGCTCAAAATGGAAAGTTTAAAAAGTGGCACCTGCCCAAATTTTCTCCTCTTTTCAATAGTATAGACGAGCGAATTATTTAAGGCAGTGATGGCTCAGTGGTTAAAGACAAGTTCAGGACCTGAGTACCACACACCAGAGTGAGCTCCCCATTTCTTGCCCACTTCTTGCCAACCTAGCAGTCTGAGAGCATTGAAATGCAAGTTGATAAACAGCTGTCACTTTGGTGAATATAACACTATTCCATGTCCTTTGGTATTTAGTCATGCCAATCACATGACCACAAAGACTTTTTTGGACAATGCAGGCTCTTCAGACTTGATTGGGAGTGAACACTGAGCATGACTAGCAGAGCAACCTGCAGGGGTTTATCTTTATACAAGGTGGAGCAGAGAAACAGTTTGGAACTAGGAGTTAAGGATCTTGAGGCACTGGGAATTGTTTAGAACCCCTTGTCATTAGCTGCAATGGAACAGTGGTGTGCAATGAGCGTTGGCTATTAAAGTCTTTTGTCATGGCCATAGCATGACTACTGCACAGAGGGAATTTCAATGTCATTACCAGTTAGGGTGTCCTGATTGTGTCCTGTCAGCTCATATGATTAGAACATGGGTGCGTAATGTCAAAGAAATAGGTTCAGCCTTAAAAAAGATGTTCCCAGGTGGGTGTTCAAACGGCCCACACACCAGAGAATATTGAAGCTGCAGTATTTGACAGTTGTTTAGAAGGCACATCATTTCATGCAACGGTGACATTCCATGGCTTCCAAGATTCCCAGATCACAGTGTTTGTTTGTTTGTTTTTTTGCTGTGGGGATATCTTAAAAGCCAAATGTAATGCACATGTCCTGCAAACATTGCTGAACTAAAAAGGAGGATTGAAGAGGACATTGCTGGCATTCCTCTTGACATCAAGCAAATACAGAATTTCCACAATAGCCTATCATGATATTATCCTTCATAGCCTTCATGATATTATCTTCAAGACATAAAATGAATATTGATTACCATCACTAATTGCATATTTCCCATTTCTATGTGTCACTCTTTATAAAGTTTCAAGGTGGAGCAACAGTGTCCTCCATTGTGTCTGGAGGATAACAGTGTCTGGTCACACTGGTTATAACTGACTCGTGCCTGCTAAATTGGGCTTTGCCATCTTTTCACACAGCAGGAAAATGTTCCTTTCTAAGGCTGCAATCCTAAAGACACTTTCCTAGGAGTAAGACCTACTGAACACAATGGGGCTGACTTTTGAGTAGACATGGTTAGGATTGCACCATTAATCTAGGAATAGGTAGGAAGAGGAGCAATGGAAGTGGATTCTGAATTGAAATCAGGAAAAAAATCCTGATGATGACAGCAGTTTGGCAGTGGAATAGATTGCCAAGGGAGCAATCTTCCTCACTGGGGATGTTCAAGCAAGGCTCAATAAGTACCTGTCAGAGATGCCTCAGTAGCCATCTTGGCTCCTCCCCCGTCAGAGATGCTCTAAGAGGATCAAGAGGATCTAAGAGGAGGCAAGGGAGTGGACTAGATGACCTATGGGTCCCTTCCATGAATTATGGGTGCCTCTGACCTGCAGTGGGAAGGAGAGATGCAAGTGGTGCTTGAAGCTGTCCCAAAGGAAGGCAGAAAACCAATCCAGCACAGTCTTAAGGAAGTTCTCCTGCTTTCATCTGTTGTGTGCTTGTGAGGCTTGTGCACGAAAGCTTCCTTGTGAATGAACGGAATGGGGTGCCTTGAGCATCAGGCATCTTGGGTTCTGTGCATTGCTGAAAGGCAAAAGGAGCAACATGCTCAGTTGGCATCTCTGGAGAGCTGTGCTTTGTTTTTTGCCGACTTTTCTCTGAGCGTTTTTGGAGAATTCCCTGTTGATCCAAGGCACTGAGAGCAGATCAGTGTCAGTTCTTTGTCTGATCAGAACAAAAGTCCTTGCTGCTTCTGAGGAAGAAACAAATTGTAGAATTTCTTCTTTTTCTGTTGCTTATGATAGGAGGTCTCCACCAGAAAAGTGACTGAACAAAGGGAAAGGGCCCTGGATTGGAATCATTCTGGTGGCCCTGGATTCCACCTAGCCTTTGATATGAGATATGTTTTCCTTCTCGTGAGTGAACATGTGTGTGTGTGGTGGATTTTTGCTTTCCATAGGGCTCGGTATATTTTTCTTGTCAGTTCGAGGGGAAATTTCCTTCTCAAGAGGTTTATTTTGGGGGGGGGAGGCCTGCATTAATTGAATCAGGACCATTCTGATGGCATTGCTGCATGCTTGTATACACGCACAAGCTGTTCAGTTTAACTTTCTTTAGGGCTGAAGTGTTGCGAGTGGTTAGGATGCTGTGCTTGTTAACTGACAGGCCAGGGTTCAAGAACCAGGTACTACAAGACTGGGTGAGCTCCTGTCCTTAGCACAGCTACTGCCAACCTAGCAGTTCAAAATCATGCAAATGCAAGTAGATAAATAGGTACCATACTGGTGAGATCACACTCCATGCATCTTTGGCAGTCATGCCAGCCCCATGACCATGGAGTGTCTCTGGACAATGCTGGCTCTAAAGGCTTAGAAATGGGGATGAGAACCGCACCTTGCAGTCCATCACTGCTAGCAGTACAACCTGTGGAGAATACATTTACCTTTAGGGCTGAGTACATTTTTCCTATTATCAGCTTATCAGTTTCATGACCCACCTGGAGCACATGGAGCAGTTACCACTCACCACCTCCCACCTTCTGTCACTTCCCCTATTGTCTCTGGGATTGTAGATTCCCTGTGGCAAAGCCGTTAGTGTGCTTTGGTCACACCGTTCTGTTAGGTGCCTTGTGCACTGATACCAATGGTCTAAATACGAACTAGAATTTGCTCAGGGCACATTCACTGTCTTACACTATGAAATTTTTTGTATGCACAGGATCATCTGAAATGAACAAAGCTGCTTCCTAGAACCACAGTCCTCCCAAAAGAAGGTAAGCAAAAGGTCCATCTCAAACGAGAGGAAGCTGGATCGAAGCAAAGACAAGGACTGACAAGCAAGCCTGCCTGTCTCTGTGTTGAATATATATAGTTCTATTTTTGCCCCCAAGGAAAACCAAATGTTGAACCCTGAAGAAGTGAGATCTGAGCAGCTGCTTCTTCCCAGTTCCACCAAGTTTGCTGCCAGGTGTAACTGATTCTGTTGCTGTTGGGTACAGGAGGAGAAGGCCCTGGTGGAGGCGGACACTCCACCCTGAACTGCCGTAAGTCATTCCCCCATCTGGGCTTGATTAGGCATTGCTGATGGGAGAGGACCAAGCAAGGATACCTATTACCCCTCTTCCCTCTCCAGCACCTCTCAAACACCCTTCCCAAATGTCTCCAGGGCAGGGATCCATATGGCACAGAGGGGCTAAAATTTGGGCTGTCACACAAGCACCACCTGCTCAAGCAAGGGCTGTTGGTGTACCTCCTATGGTCCAAAAAAACCTGTCTTTAAACATAATTTATTTTTTTAAGTTTAAAACCTGTTCTTTGGTGGTGGAGATACACCGCCAGAAACGTTTTTAAAGCTCAGCTTCTTCTACTATCTACTGAGTAGAAGAGTAGCTCAGGAAAATTTCAGCATCCCACACTGCCATCTAAAGATAGTGCAGTAAACTTGGAATCTCCAAATTTTCAGCCCAAGGTTACATTATATAACTTATATGATTGATTGGTTGGTTGATTGATCGATTGATTGATGTCAAGGGTCAGATGTGTCCAGCGGCCAGGGGTTTGGAGACCCCTGTAGTAGACAGATCTGGAGTTGCTGAATAGTCTCACCACAAACATGGCATCCTTGAATAATCCCACATCCATGTGATAGTTTTGCAGCAATGCCAAGAGGGAGAGGAAGTAGATATAAGTGGATCAGATGGTGCCAATGAGTAGGGCTGTTCTGGAGTTGTAGATTGGAATTCACTGGGAGCAGACCCATCAAGAAACAGATGGTGTAGCCAAGTGATTCTCAAACTGTGGGTCAGGACCCCCTTGGGAGGTTACAACTTCACGGGAGGGGGGGGTCACAAAAAGCTGGTTGCTACCATCTTGGAATGGGACACTTGGGCTGCACTCCGTACTTTCCTGGGAGTAAGTATTCATTGAACACAATTACTTACCTTTGAGTAGATATAGAGGAGCTCTGGCATAGCAATGATGTCACTTCTGGTTGATTGGCACTTGTGGCCATGACATCACTTTCAGGTTGATACCCCCCAGAAAGCTTGTTACTCTCAGAAGTGGGGGTCCAAGGGTGAAATGCTTAAGAACCCACTGGTCTGTGAGCAGATCCGTGGATGTGCCCTAATGATGTCATGACGCTGCATAGCATCATAATATCACAGCATTACCGTGGGTGCCAAGAGCTTGGCTTCTGGTCAGACTGGAGTCTTTCCAGATGTAGGTGGGATGGAAAGGAAGGAAAATTGGTGGCCCAAAGGAAGATCTCATAGTGGTTTGACAAGGAAGTTTTCTCTTTCCCAATAGGGGCCTAAAGGGTGGCAAGTCATGCTTGGAAGAAGATCAGGGCAACATTCAAACCTGCGCAAGAACTACCAGCCACCCCAAGATGCTGTGCCTCGCAGGGTCTCCTCACCTACAGTGGAAGATGTTGGGGTGTTTGGTGACTGCTCCCCTGAGATCAAGCAGCCCCACAAGCCTATGCGGGACAGGAAGGCCTGCAAAGCCAATCCCCGTGACTCCAACGGGAAGGATGGGGAAACAAGCACCTTTATTGCTGGCACTGCAGACCCGCCTCGCTCCCGATGCTGTCCTACACTTTCCCAGGCCTGGAGTGCTTATAAGGCCGTCTTCTGCTGCATCGTGACTTGTGGGGGCTGCTTTAGGGACTGCCGTGCGGGGATCCCACACTCGTACAATGGCTCATTGACGGATGACGGCAAGAACCAGGAGTGCAATGGGCACTTGCCCAACAGTCCTGCTAGGACTTCCCCTACCGAAAAGAATTGGAGCCAAACCAAAAAGGGCACAGTGGGAAGCAGTTTCAGCTACTTTGATGTGAAGCTTCAAGGGATCCCGCTTTATCCAAACCGAAATCCTGGCTCACATGCAGACACTGATTCCTGTTACAAAGAGCCCCTGCCTGAGAGGAGCTCCCGGAACAGCATAGAGAAGCAGCCACTCCCCAGCAGCCACCGGAGCTCAGAGGAGCACTATTCCTTCCATGAATCTGACCTAGAGTTTGGAGACCTCAGTGGCTCCATGTCCAGCAGGGAGATCGACTTCCTCATCTTCAGGAAGCTGACCGAGCTGTTCAGCATCCACCAGATCGATGAATTGGCCAAGTGCACGTCAGACACGGTCTTCCTGGAGAAGACCAACAAGATCTCAGACCTCATCAACAGCATCACACAGGACTACCACCTGGATGAGCAGGATGCTGAGTGCAGGCTGGTGCGGGGGATCATCCGCATCAGCACACGCAAAAGCAGGGTCCGACCCCGGGTCCCCATCCCCACCCTCCAAAGCCCAGAAGAGTCCACAAACCGAGGCAACCTGCCAGACAGTGGCAACGAGACAATGCTGGAGTCTGTTCTCTCCAGCAAGGAAGGTATGTGAACATCTTCACTTTCTGTGTAGACCACCAAGAAGGATTGTCACAGTGTGGCCAGTAGGGCTAGTGATGGCAAGGAAAAAGATACGAGTTTTTCCCTTTATCTTTGCATACAAGCATCCCCCACTTACTGGATGGCTTAGGGAGCAGAGTACCATCCAAAAGTGAAACCTAGACTTTTTTAGTTTATAAATGTTGCTTCCAATGCTTTTTTTAGTTTGCAAAATGCCCCTTGAAAATTCCTTCTGCCACACAAAGATTTCTGCCAATGCATTCTGATTAACTCCTTCAGGAATGGGAATAGACCAGGAGCTATAACATGGGGAGGGCAATTTTGGCTGTTAAAACAGCAAAGAGAGGTTGAAAGAGCATAATATGTGTTGAATGAATGAGCTCTGTGTATAATTGAAAGGTGTTGAAAGAATGGCTTATCAGAAAATGAACCATTGGAAAGCAGGGGATACCTGTACAATGGGGTGAAGCTCCCTGGTCTCCCTGTTAGTTTTGCACTTTCCAATTGACTCCAAGACTCTTGGGACACCTTCGCATCCCAAAGAATCTGCTCAGTCCTTTGAAGGCAGAAGCCATATTCACCCTATGATTGCATCTTTGTCCTGATTCCTCATCCAGTGTTATGGATGTACCTCCAGAGCCATGAGAAAAGCCATGTGGACCCATTCAGTCTTGCTTTGCCTTACTTCCACCAGTGACCCGCCACAGCAGACGGTCCCCACTCATTTCAATGTGTATTTTATTTTTAATATATTACACTTGATGCTGCCTTCCAGGGTACGTGATTGTAATTTGAGAAAACATTGCAGATATTTTAACAGGCTATTATGGATATACTTTTAACCATGATATCTAATGGGACTTACTCCCAGTTAAATGTGGCTAGAATTGCAGCCTTTGAGATTGTTGGCATTTTTTAAACAGATCAGCATCTGCTTGGGAGAGATGGGAAAGTTCTTACTTTAAATAGATTTTTAAACTTTGAATTTTGATTTTGTTATATGAAGTGTTAATGTTTTTCTGCTTGATGGTGTCACTTGCAGCTATGAATCATTTCCCAGGTTTATGACATCACTTCCAGTGGGTCTTGACAGATTCTCATTCTGAAAAGTGGGTCCCAGTGCTAAAAAATTTGATAACTGCTGAATAAAGGATAGGGAAGAGTTAGAGGTGTTTGCATTTGTCCCACTGCTACCATGTGTTCATATTTGGGCTTGCCAGTATATTGGTTTGGAGTGCGCTGTTCGCACTCCATTCTCTCATTCTCATTTTTCTCTCATTCTATCCATGTTTAGCTCTTTTGTTTTTTTACCACTACTGGCTTTGAACATTGAAATTGGTTCTGTTAAGAGAGGGTATCTGGATTCCCGACTAATGCAAGGAGTGACTGTGCAAATCTGTGCTCTGCATACCTGACCTTCCAAGCTTCCTTGGAGCCCCAACCTTGGGGGACAATCCTGAGTATATTGGATGTACTTCCAGGGCTGCCTCGTCCATCATCTGCTTCCAGCAAGGAGATCATGCCATCTCCAGAAATACACCCTGCCAGACATAGGACCTGGAGGGCACTGTCCTCATATCTTACATCCAGTTCCCTTTGAGCTTCTGGCTGGCCCCTGCTGGGAGGAGGCTGTCTCTGGCTGCTCTTTTGAGAAGTCTGTCCTGGGGCTATGTGTGAGAGATGGGGGCAGGGTGGACCATATCCCCTTTGCTCCACTTTGTGTTGTTTTTTTTTGCAAGCTGGTCATGTCTGTGTCCACATACTGTGACAGCACATTGCAAGAGTTGCATGAAAACAGGATTGACTTGCTCTGGCCATGGACTCATCAGGGAGCTTTAAGTCTTCAGCCATTGACTCAACCCCAGCACCCCACCTGCCACACAAGGATAATGCCAAGTCCTTTATCTCCAGAGCTCTTGCGAAACCACAGAAGCATTAAATGCAAAGCATTCCACAGATAGCAGCACAATCCTAGGCATTTTTACTCACAAGTAAGTCCCAGTGGCTTCAGTGGAGCTTACTGCCGAGTGAATGTGCATAGAATTTCAGTCTAAGTCTTGGATGAATATATACTTATTCTGCAAGTGTGAGATGGTTCCTGGGTGCAGACTCCATGTGGCAGGAGTAAATATGGCCCCTGGAATCTGGATACAGGAAGCTGGATCTGGCCAAAGCTATTCTAGCTTCCCATATCTCACAGTGATCCATCAGATGCCTCAGGGAGCACACAAGATGAAATCTGCATCCTGTTGCCACTCCCTTGCACCTGGCATTCTGATGTTACCTACTTTTAAAATCAGAAGGTTGCACACATACCCATCATTGCTTCTGACCATTGATTGAGCTTTTGGACAGATTTCTGGAGAAAAAGTTGATCAGTGGTCACAATCCATGATTGGTATATGCAACCTTTTGAGTTTAGAAGCAAGTTACATCAGAACGCCAGGACATGTGCCATCCAGATGGCATCTAAGACATGTGCCATCACCACACCCTGTGACAGGGAGTTCTGCAGACTAATATACAGTGGATAAAGAAATGTTTTGTTTTTTATCTATTGTAACTCTCCTGACACTCAAGTTTGATGGCTTCCCCCTCATTCTGGTGTTGTATGAGAGAAAAAGAACATCCTTCTTCCATCCCATGCACAATTTTGTAGGTCACAATCATGCCCACCTCAGGCATCTTATTCCAGACTGGAGACCCCTATTGCTACATCCATTCCTGATAACAGGGTGCCCCTGCCTAGTGATCATTTTGGTCACTCTCTTGTCCACCTTTTCCAGATCCACTTTATCCTTTCCGAGAGGTGGTGAGCCAAACTGTGTACAGTACAGTTTGCGAAAAGGACCAAAATGGTCCAACTCTGGATATGCTAGCTTTATGGTTTTGATTAAGTGTTTCCTCCAGTTACTTCTGACTTCCCTCCTACCTACTTCCTCCATTTACTACTGACTTCCCTCCTGCTGCATGCATACTGTGATCCTCATGCCTTTGGGAAGGGTCACAGGCTGCTCCTGACCTCTCCACTGGCCATTTAATTTGAACCTAAATTTGAGTCACTTGTCAATTTTTTGTTAAGTTTCCCAATATATATATTTATGTGCACACATGTGCTATACACTCTTAGCTCATCAGATTTAAGCAGATTTATTGCAGGTTTAAGCAAAGAAGATATTTGATTTAGTAAAAGACTGTCCTTTATTTGAGTGCTGGCTAGGACTCACAGAAGCTGGAAATGGCCCAGGCCTCACTGGACCTGTGGGAAGGCCTAGAGCAAGGTGCAACCCGCACTAGGACCTGCCCCAACGTGATTGTGGGTTTGGGAAGAGTCTGCTCTGCCAGATTCTGCACTGGAAGCTATGTTCTGCCATCCATGCCCTGCCTGTTGTACTCCCTACCTGGTGCAAATGGGCCAGATCTGCCCAGAGATGCATGTGATGTGACCTGAAGTGCCACATTTTTTACTTTCAGAGCTCATAAGTTTCTGGCACAGCCATATGCGTCTGCTGGTATGCAGTCTAGGAAAGATGGTCCCTGGCTGTGAAATTTAACTTGTGGCTTTTTTCTTATTTTCTAAAAGGTACAGAAAGCTGGATCTGAGACAGGATGTCACCCAGTGAGCATATCTGCTCGGGGGAGGCAAATAGGTCTGTCTGGTCTGAAATAGGACAGCTCAAGAAGGTGACTTTTTTCCTTGGCCAAAACTAAGAGCTCTGGGTTCTCAATAGCAGGACCTCTGGCTTTCACTTAAGATACAGACTCTTTCTAACCACAAATTTGAAGCATTCCTTAAAAGCAAATCCTTAAAACCAAAGTCAACAGGCAAACAATGGTTCTTTTATGGGTCTCTTGCAAATTTATCATCAGTGGATCCTCTTGGCCTTGAATCTGGAAGGACTGGGGGCAGATTGGATGATGCCTGTAGGGAGACCCACACACTGAGATTCAGGGCACAATCCTAACCAGTTTTGGGCAGCACAGCTCACCTGCTCCCGTGGTGGTGTGGGAAGGCTGGCGCATGTCTGTGCACTGTCCTAAACTTCCCAGGATTGCTGCAAAAGTGCCGTATGACACTGCTGCAACACACCCAGGCCAGCACAGGATTTCTGCTGTGGAAGTTGAGATTGCAGCACCACCTCCATGGATAGTGGTGGGAGAAAATGGTGATAATGAAATATAAACAGTTTGTTTTTAAAATTCAATTTTTCTTTAAAAAAACCGTGTTTTATTTGCTTTTAATTTATTACTTAATAGGGGTGTCTCTGTAATGACTGTGGCTACATGTACTGTGGCTGTACATGTAATGACTGTGGCTACAGGATGAGCTCCTGCGACACAGCTGGAACCAATCGTATCAGCTCTGCTGTTCCATTGGACTATTTCAGTGGCTTGGAGAGGGGGATTTGCTGTTTGGGTATCAATCTACCCAGCTCAATCAACCTCCATATCAGTCTACCCAGGTCTTCGTGCTTCACATGCAGCGTTGAGCACAATACCATAGTCTTTCAAGACTGATGGATGCCAAATTTTTACATGTACTATGACCAATAGTACTGCTTGTACTATAACTAGTACACTGCTATTATTTTCTATATATATATAAAAGAGAAAAGTCATTGACTGACTCACTGACTGATTTACTCATCAATGCCCAGCCAAAACCACTGGGCCTAGAAGCGTGAAATTTGGGATGGGTGTTCCTTCCATGACAGAGGGAGTCATTAAGAACTGGTCTTCAGAAACTCAAATCGGAAGGGGATAAATGGGGTGCAATGCATTTTCCTCCCTATACTTTACATTGAAGAATCGGTGACTGAGGGATGCTCTACCCCAACCCCCGGGCGTAGAAGCATGAAATTTGGGGAGGGTATTCCTCCTGTGACATCAACACCCACCAAGAACCAATGTTGAGAAACTTAACCCTTAAGGGGCTGCGACGTGTTTTTGTCCTATACTTAACATTGAAGATTGACCAACATCCAGCCAATTTGGTTCTCGGTGCCTGGTGCACTGGGGAGGACGTTGTTCGGAAGGAGGGGTTGCATTGGGGAGACTGCTGCACATGGAGGTTGGGAGGCTTTGCGCATGGGAGGGTGATGCACATGGGGAGGTGATGCGCATGGGGGTTGATGTTCATGGGGGGATGTTGTGCATGGAGAGTTGATGTGCATGGATGGTTAATGCACATTGAGGGTTGATGCGCATGGAGGACTGATGTGCATGGGGTGTTGATGCACATGCGCATGGGGTGCTGATGCACATGCACATGGGGTGTTGATGCACAAGGGGGATGATGCGCATGGGGGATGATGTTGATGCACATGCGCATGCACATGGGGTGTTGATGCGCATGGGGGATGATGTGCATGAGGGAATGATCCGCATGGGGTGGATATGCATGGGGGAATGATGCGCATGGGGGGTTGATGCGCATGGGGGGTTGATGCGCATGGGAGGATGATGCACATGGAGGGTTGATGCATATGGGGGCATGTTGTGCATGGGGGATGCAGCGCATGGGGTTGATGTACATGGGGTGAATGAACATGGGGATGTTGCTCATGAGGGTGGATGCGCATGGGAGGTTGATGTGCATGGGTGGTTGATGCGCAGTGGGGGATGGCGTACAGGGAATTTTACTCTTGCATCGCGGGTATGTTTTCACTAGTAATTATTATAACTAGTACATTATAAAGCTACTGTATTATAATTTTAAACCTATTATAATTACAATATAAATTTTGTATGAAATTACATAGCATTGGTATCTGCACTTTGGACTTTTGGAAAACACCAGAATCTACTGAAAATAAAACTGTTTTCTCCTACCACTATCTATGGACCCTATGTCCCAAATGTGAATTTAGCTGATTTATTCCTTAGATTCAAATGGAGTCTACCCTTGGGAGACATGAAGACCCGCAGTTCCAAATCCTGCTGGAATTACCATATTTCTTATGTCTTCTGACCAGAGC
Source organism: Cryptoblepharus egeriae (assembly GCA_030015325.1). Classification (NCBI taxonomy): domain Eukaryota; kingdom Metazoa; phylum Chordata; class Lepidosauria; order Squamata; family Scincidae; genus Cryptoblepharus; species Cryptoblepharus egeriae. The sequence continues at coordinate 14,066,985 of JAREYC010000014.1, forward strand.
CACCTACTTAGACTCTGGAATTTGGGAAATTCTGGAGTTTTGTTTTACAAAACAAAGGTTTCAATCCCCTGATGATATGTGCCAACCCCATGAAAGAGCTCCACATTTTGGGGGATCCCTGGATTGGGCCAACCCCAGCCAGGATCCTAAATAAGTTTCAGGAGAGAAATGCAGATAGCTGTGGCTCCCAGACAAGCCCATTCATGCGTGATCCACATCTGGTTGCCAGTATGTGTTAATGTGACAGTTTGAGAGAGAAAAATCACTTGTGTGGAGTGCTGGTGCCTGTTTCAGCCTTTTTTGTCATCTATTTTCCAGATTTTCCTGTTCTGATCTCTGTGGAGACAACGGCAGACATGAAGGCCAGGAACATGAGGCATGGGGCATATGGCACTGCAGGTAACATACTTTAGTGGCATGTTTCTCCAAGTCTCTCTCCGATTCATTTGGGACAGGTGGAAGGTATAATATGGTTTTTGGAGGCCTTATAGGGAGTTTCAGGACAAGCAGACAGTGTACAGTGGTCAGTCCTGAGTTGGTTTGGTGCTATCCCATGAAATCTCAGCATGGTGCATGCCAACGAGTGACCAGCAATTCAGCTACAAGTAGGACCTGTTGCCATGCTTTGTGGCCTGTGAATCAGTCAGGTCCATCCCTGAACGGGAGGCCCTCAGTAAGGCAGTCTTCTTTAGCCAACATTATGTGCCATTATGGCAATGTGCGAGTATGGTAGGCAGTTGTTGCTTCTGCTGGCCTGCCAAGAATGAAAGGGATCCCACAACGGCAGCAAAAGTCAACGGCATGGTCAACAGCAGCCATGCCTGGGTCCAGGCCAAGCCAGGTCAGGCTTTGGCAGTGTTTGAACCAGAGTGCTGGGCCTTTGGCAGCTGCCCGTGGCTGGGCTGGGATAGTTGGAGAAGCTGAAGATCAGTCTGCCCCACCATAATCTCAGTAATTTGGGGCCCTGGGACTGTATAGTGGTGGGGGTGGAAGCTTTGGGGGGAAGCTTTGGAAGGCAGCATGAACAAGGCCCAGCCCTCACCATTGCCCCAGGCCTTGGTGCAACCAAACACCTGCCCTGTCTGGAATGTTCTGCTCACAAGGGGAGATAGCTGGCTTCCTCGAACTGGGTCAGAAGCTATCTTGTTCCCTCCTTGTTTCTCAGCTCAAAGGGGAGTGCAGCAACAACTCCAAGATGAGTCCTAGGCTGTTTCAACACCCAGGGTCATCCCCAAACTGATGGGGAAGGGGGAAAAAAACCTTGGGGGAGCCGTTGCAAACATATTCAGATGGGGGCTCAGTTTTGCACAATTGTTTAACGATTATCTGATCACAACGGCAGTTTGTTACATCAAAGCAGCAAGAGAAGAAAATTGGGTGGTGGCCAAAGGCTTCCTTCTTCCTGTGTAAGGACCCCACCAGGACTAGGGTTGGCATATGCTCCCCAAAACAGGGACAGTCCTGATATTTGGGAATGTTCACATACTGGCAAATGGGACAGAGGGTCCTATCACAATTTTGTGGAAGAGAATTAAGGCAACCCTAACCAGGACTGAAGGATACCTTTGAATCGCCACCCCAGTTGTGATTAAATGGCATAACCGATCCCAGCCTGTTTGGGACCGTTCTGCGTTTGCATTTATTTCCACATGCCTGTCTGCACCCAGGGCCATGCCAGCCCTTTTTACAGGAGGCCACTTGACTGCCACTTTCTGCCTTGTCTGATGGATTTGTGCATTCACCCTGTGTTCTTTTCCTACTAGCCACAGGGAGAGAGGCAAGGAACCATGCCAGGTACTGAAGCCCTCCTCTCTGGGTGCAGGCAGCCCAGCTCTGCACTCTGCTGCTTCCAAGATTTCACCAACCCTCTTTGCACGGCCTGAAGGGCTCAGCATTTGCTCCCGCTTTTGAATGAAAGCTGAGATTCTCACCTGCTGACTCTTGTCTGCAGTGCCCTTTACTGCACAAGCACAGAATGCCCCCAGGACTCCCCATTTCTGCATATCTGGAACATCTAAGGGACATTCACCAGCTTCAACAGTTTAAAAAGAATCTCAGGTTTCACTGGTGTTCGGTCATATTTACAAAACCTTAAGACCCTCCCGGGTACCAACTCTGAGAGGGATCTGTTGCTTGCGTAGGATCCATGAGGCTACAACACCCTTGCATTCCTTTCCATTTGTTTTCCCTTCCACTTTCATGGTCTTTATGATGCCCCAGTCCTGTATGTGGTTTCTCTTCCCTTCTGCCCCCTGCCTGTCGCGTCACAGAGACTACCACATGTTCTGTTCTTGGTGTGCCTTACCCATGCTTGAGGGATGCTAAACATAACCCAGCCAAAGAGCACCTTGGTGTCGCTTGTGGCTGCCTCTCGCCTTCATGCCAGAATGGCTGGCTGTGGTTCATTGGGCTGACTCAAGGTCTTGGGTTAGTTATAAACAGGGCTGTGAATCTTCCATGCATACATCATTGCGCTGTTCAGCTCTGAGATGTGGCTGAGAACATTGGCTTTCAGCTGATATTTTTCTAAGTGCTGTGGCCACATAGAATCATAGATTCTATGTGCTGTGGCCACACAGAATCATAGAATTCTAGAGTTGGAATGGACCCAGTAGATCATCTAGTCCAACCACTTGCCTGTAGCAGGAAATCCTCCTAGAGCATCTCCGACAGGTGCTTGTCGAGCCTCTGCCTGAACCTCCCTTGGCACTCTGTTCCACTGTTGAACCGCCCTCACCGTCAGGAATTTTTTCCTGATATCCAACCAGAATCTCCTTTCTTGCATTTTGTACCTATTGGTTCTAGTTCTGCTTTCAGAAGCAGCTAAGAATAAATGAGCCCCTTCCTCCATATGACAGCCCTTCAGGTATCTGAAGAGGGCAATCATGTCTCCCCTCAGCCTTCTCTTTTCCAGGCTGAACATCACAAGTTCCCCCAACCTTTCCTCGTAGGGCTTCCCTTCCATCCCACTGATCATTCTTGTTGTTCTCCTCTGGACTTGCTCCAGTTTGGCTGCATCTTTCTTTAAGTGAGGTGCCCAGAACTGAACATAGTTCTCAAGGTGAGGTCTAACCAATGCAGAATAAAGAGGACCTATACATATGGTGAAATCCTAGATGTCAGCAGAAGGCTGAGCTTCAGTGCTGTCCCACACTACCCATCACAAGCAGAAACAGTAACAGAGTCCAAAGCAGCAAAGGCTGCAGTCTTTTATTGGTCACCCAATTAGCAAATGCTTTAATTGACCAAATGAGCAGTCCAGAGTAACAGGCAACACTTTAAAAAAAAGTCCTGAATGACTTGTGAAAGCAAATGCTAGAGTGGAGAAGAAATGTTAATATTTCATCTTTCAGTACTTTACACGGCATAGTCAAAGAAGTGAACGCAGATGTTGTCTTTGGAGAGGTGCTCCCCTTGCGCTTCCATGAGTGGAGAGTCCTGCTTCTCCTAAGACTATCATCAACTGAGAAATCACAACTGAGTTGACTGAAAATTGGAATGATTTGTGGTCCAGAAGTGGCCGCTTGCTGCAGATTTCCAGGACTGTCGGTGCAGCAGAGGTTCAGCCCTGGTTATAGTCAAACAGCCCACCTGGTACTTTTGGGAATGCATTTTTCAAGCTCTTCTTCTTGGTCTCTTGGGTATGCCATTTGATACAGGCCTCATTTGAAAACCCATTTCCTCTCTTTCCCCAGGTTTACCACTGAGCAGCAGCTCCTCTTTCCAGGACACAGAGACTGACTCCTCCGGGGCCCCTCTCCTGAGAGTGTACTGCTGAGAAAATGGACCCCAGAGGGGAATGGTGGTCAAGTACCTGCCTCCAAGCAGGTTTTCCTTCTGCAAGTAACCCATCCAGCCCTTCTATATCTTGATTGAGATCTTCAGGCTCAATTTAAATCTTAAAGGAGCAGCCCTGAAGCAAGACAATCGGAAAAGGACTCTTGCACCAGCAGTGGCCAGCAGCCTCCCAGTAATGCCTGATGTCCCTTGGAGTGGGTCCTGCTACAAATGTGCCTTCAGGGGACTGGCTAGCAGCCCTAGATTCTGTCTAGATCGCTAATGCTCCTCCAGCCCTAGAGTAATGAATGGATTGTTCTGTAGCAAAAGCCTATTTTGAGGTTTTATTTTGCATGTGCCTCCCTGTAAGCAGTGGCAGGAAATGCCAAAGATGTCAAGAAAAACTCCTGCGGGTTGACTGAAATCTGCCATGGTGCAGTCCACCATAGCAGTTTGCAGCTTGTCAAGAGTGCTTTCCTCGTGATGTGGGGTGCTTACCCCCAAGCCAGTGATTTTGGCCACCTCCATGTGGCTCCATGTGGATCAGTGAAGAGGACTTTGCCAGATGACTCTTTCATTTATCTAACAGCCATCCAGCGGCCAGTATGGATGCATCAAGGCTGCAGTGCACAAGCAACTGATTCTGGAGTAGCATCATTGCCAAGTTGGGGTGGGGGGCTGATCAAGGGTGAAAAAGTTGTGGATTGCCACAGAAAGCTGCAGGACATGGCCTCAGGTGTGACTGCATTCTTCTCTCTGATCTTCCCCTTCCCTTTATAAAGTTGTTTTGACAAGTTAAGAGAAGAAATTGGTGTGCAGGCCATTGGTTTCTGAAGTCGTCTGATCATACCATTCACTGATATTATTATTTTCAGTGAAAGGGACATTTATTATTTATAAATGTCCCTTTCTGTGGAGCAGAATTTGAAGCAGGTCGCATACCTCCTGTTCAGCTCCAGTTTGTTTGGGAACCCATCCTTCTGCTTCCGTAGTCTTGTGCGGGAGCGGGAATTCTTCAACACACTTCATATAATTTGTTGGAAGTCATTTGTAATGTAATTTAAATTTGTAAATAACTCCAAGGAGATCCTAATTGATGGTAACCAAGCAGCATCATTTTCAAAGTGGAATGCTTAGCTTTGTGTCTCAACGGTTTGGTTCTTCTTTTAAGTGGCAGAAAGCTGGAAGGTGCACAGGCAAATCTGTGACTGGTGTAGATGATGCCATCCACTGCCACCAAGGGGGATGACCTGTGTCTGCCTGTCAAGCTGGTCTCTCTCAAGCTTTCTAAATATGTGCCAAATGTTAGAAAGTATTCTTCAGAGGCCAGGGGTAGATATTGCTAACATAATATGTTACTGTGAAATCTGATGATGGTTTTATTTTGTCATAGAGCATGCACAGATCCAATCTTAAGGGGTCTTCAGCATGCTCAGTAAGCACCTGTGGGAAGACACTGTGGAATAAAACTGCAGATACTCCTTCCATCAGCCTCCTTCCAATGTCACAGGTAACAGTCTTGCAAGAACAGCACATCTTAAATAAGATTCTGCTTTTCCAGAACCACCTATGCCATCTATGATGTTAGCAATGACAAGGAACTGCATTCAGAGCCAAGCAGTTCTGCATACTGTAAGGAGACTCCTGGAAGGATATTGGGAGGTAAAAGGGCAGGCCATCCTCTTTTGTTCCCAGTGGACCAGCACAGCAGCATGCTCTCCTCTTAGGCTACAATCCTAGACACACTTACCAGAGAATAAGTCCCATAGAACAAAATGGGCCTTTCTTCTTAGGATTGATTGCTCCCTTAATCTTTGAAATAGTTTTCCCCTCCTGAGGCAGTGGGGAAATTCTCCACTAGTTTCTTTCATACAGTTGAGAGCTGTACAGTTGGTGACTTACCATTTATTTCTCATCTTGCTCTCAGACCTGATCACGGACTGGTGTATAATCTATTTTTCCTCCTTAAGTTTGCACCCTTATTCTAACTAATGTGTTGCCCAAATGTTGATGGCACACCAATCCTAATCTGACATTTTATGGATATATAAAAAGTGCCCTTGGATTAGCTGGAGAGATGCAAGAGGAAGCGAGGGGGATTACTGAATCATGAATAGCTTTGATTCCTGTTGTGTGTTGACTTCTAGTTGTTATTTTTTAAAAAGCAGATTGATTTTCCAGAAGTCTGCCTTTAAAAAAAATTGTCCTTCCCCACATTCAAAGGAGCTGATATGTTCTACGTAAGACACTAATGCCTAGGAATGAGTTAAGTTTCTTCCACTGTAAATATGGATGTGTCTTTATCTGCATAGTGTTCTGATGGTTGTTTCTAGCTCTACTTTGAAATAAAATTTAATATTTGAACCTGCCAGTGTCCGCTGGGGCTGTTTGTGGGATGAATCTCACCCTCCTTGCCAGATTTGCAATTGCAATTTGGGAACAGCTGGGAAGGACACTCATGGGCAAGACTTGGTAAATTCAGCAGCTGTAAAAAGCCTTCTATCAGAGTCTCTTGTTTCTAAAAGATCTTACACATGCCCTCAAACATCTTATCCTGTAGTCTTGAAAGTGTGTGACTGGAGTGACAGAGATGGGTGGGATCACTGCCCTATTTAGGGCTGGCTCCGTGTTTCAGGATGCCCTTCGTAGGTTTGGCTTTGCTGGCCCCACATCACACACTCTGCTGGCACAGAGGTGGTCTCCAGTGTTAGCAGTACCAGCCGCCATACACTTCAGCAGCCGATTGATGATAGCAACCTACCTGTATTTACTCAAATCTATTTACTCAACTCTGATGCACCATCAAATCTAATGAGCACCCTGATTTTGGACACTAAATTGAAAAGGTGTGTGTCAGAAATGAGTAAAAATTGTATCTTGTTTGCTTACAGTGAGCAATTACATAAGGATTATAGGGAGAAATTATAGAAAACAAGCAGCCAATTAGAATCATAGAGTTGGAAGGGACCCAGTAAATCATCTAGTCCAACCCCCTGCATGTACTCAGTTTCTCGTGTGTAACTGACTCCCAAAAGCTCACAAATTTTGGAAGCCAACCGATGTTTGTGGGGCTTCCCCCCCCCCCCCCGGCCTTTGCCGGGTTCAATAGAAGCTACTGCTTGTTGTCAATCTGGTTTCTGTTTGACTTAGGGTCTTCATTGGAAGCAAAAAAGGCCATGGTGGGTCTGTGCAAAAAAAAAAAAAACACACAAAAGAGCCGGGATCTCACCTAGAGGGGTGCATGTTCTTCATCAAGATGCTGTGGCTCGATTGGAATGTGTCTTCTCCTCCTTTGCAGAACGGCTTTCTTCTGGGAACCCAAAGGTTAGAATTTGCTGGACTTGCAAGACCAGTTTTCCCCCTTGTCAAAGAAGGAAACACTTCTGTTGCCCTCCTCTCCCTCTGCAGAGAGATATTCTTGTCCTTCTCCAATCTTCACTAGTAGATTTTTAAGGAAAGTTTCTTTTGCACAAGACTAGGCAAGACTTTGGGTTGGAGAGGTCAACTTAATGTTAAGAGATGCAGTAAACTTGAGATGTATGAGAGAGATGTTCGGAAACCACAATATTTAAGAAGCACAATATTCTTAAGTTTAATGTTCATGGTGAATAAATGAACTTTGGGTGCAGTCCTAACCTAGGCCAGCACAACTCATTGGTCTTCCCATTCCTGTGATGATATAGGGAGGCAAGCACATATTTGTGCACTGGCCTAACCCCCACCCCCAGGAGTGGTTGCAGAAGTGTTTTATGGCATTTTCGTGACAAACCCAGGTGAGCATAGGGCTTAAGCCAGAGTTTTTAATCCAGTGGACTCACAGGTTATAGAGAAAGTTATCTCCTACAGGTTTCCCTGCTAATTGTAACCAGTTGTAGGGAGTCGTGCTCATTCCCTTTACAAGGCTGAAGAGCCAGCATTATCCAAAGATGTCTTTGTGGTAATGTAGCCCACATGACTGAACACCAAAGCACACAGAATACTGTTACCTTCCCTACCAAAGAGCATTTACATGCTTTTGAATTAGTTGGCAGGAACTGGGCAACGGATGGGAGTTCATTCCATCATGCAATACTTGGGTCTCGAACTGCCAACCTGCTGACCTTTAATCACTGAACCACTGTGGTCTATCCCAGGTTACAAAAAGGTAAAGATGTCCCCCACAGGTTGTCCTATGAGTCGTGACTGACTCTAGGGTGCAGCGTTCATCCCATTTCTAGAGCCATAGAGCCAACATTGTCCGAAGACTCCTCCGTGGGAGTGTGGCCCGCCTGTTTACAGAATGCTTACCTTCCACAGAGGCGTTACTTATTTATCTGCTTGCATTTCCATGCTTTTGAACTGCTATGTTGGCAGGAGTTGAGCAAGGGATGGGAGCTCACTCTGTCTTGCCGTACTCGGGTCTGATCCACTGCTGATCCACGAATCTTCAGATTGACAGGCACAGTGCCTTTAACCACTAAGCTAACTGCAGCCCTCACAACCCAGGTTACTGAGACCACTTCTCACCTGGTGGAGGTGAGAAAGAAGGAGGCTCAGAAGGCAACTAATGCTATGGGTTGGAAAACAAACCAACAGGGATGGGAGGGGGAGATGCTGGGAAAGCCCAATGACCACAGTCTGCCTTTTCAACTGTGCCGCTTCTGTTGTGCTATTGCTTCGCAAAGCACCTCTTGGTTACTGAGCTGCAAAGTGTTGTTATAGCATGGCTGAAAGCAGTGGCATGACCAGTCTCTCACACCCTAGTAAGTCTAATAATTAAGTCACCTTATTGTGAGAATAAACCAGGATGGAGAAAACTTTGTGGACAGCTTAGAGCTCTCTCATAGGAAGACAAAACAGAAATGCTATCAGTGTATAATATAATAATGCAGGGTGCCACAACTTCACCAAAGATTTCCTGGTTGTTAAACCAGTTTGCTGTGGCATCCAGAATGGGAAACTGTGGTCAGACCAATTCCTAAAAAACAGGGTTGTGAAACAGTTGCCTGAACTGGACCCGAGTCGATTTGTGGCCAAGAGGAGATCTGGACCTTTCGTGCTTCCCTGTTAGCCACTTGCCACTCTGTATGAAGTTGAATGATTCCCAGTCTCAACTAGAACCAACATAGATAACTGCAGATTTCTCCGGAACAGAAGTCAATTGAACAACACTGAATTTTAAATTTTGTTCAGATCACATTTCTGACAGCTTATTGAAAGCAGATACTTGTGCACTTCACATTTTCTTGTGTTAAGTCTTAAAAGTCTTCTGGGGAAAGTGATTGACCTGATCTCTGCCTTGCAAACAGTTCATGTAAAACTAATAATGTTATCATTTAAAAAAATCAAGCAATCCTTGGTCTCCAAATAGGGCACCCCCACCACCCAACAGAAAGCAATCAGCTTTGGGGATGACGGGGTGGTCTGACAACAGGTTGAATTACACAGCACTGTTTTCCCTGAAAATGTATTCTATACAACACATGATAGGATTATTATTTAATATTTATTTGATTTATACCTATTTCTACCTTTAAAGGATACTCAAGGCCATACCCTATACAGCAAGATGCATAGATTGCATTTAACATTTCAGCTCTCTTGCAAAGGCCAGCCTACTGATTCCTTTGGCAAACAACATTAGAAAGAGTTAACACACCTGGAATATTCGAATAACTACACTCAACCTGCAAGTAAACTATGTTGCAATCGGAGAGATATATTTCCACCTGTGTTTGCATATAGCTTCAGGAACATGCATGCTTACTTGGAAGTAAGTCCCTTGGAATGTAGTGGGGCTTGCTATTAGGATATCTATCTACAGTATTTATCTACTGCTTTTCAACTAAAAAGGTTCATACAGCAGTTTGCAAAGAAAATGAAAAAATTAATAACTAATTGATAGCAAGGGCTTTGGGAGGCGCAAGTGGCTAAGACACCGTGCCTGTTAACCAGCAGGCAAGGGTTCGAGACCCAGGTCGGCCTCAGGGTGAGCTCCTGTCCTTAGCCCAGCTTTGTGACGCAGCTGGATCCAATTATATTGGCTCTGCATTTCCATTGGACTAATTCAGTGGCGTGGAGAGGGGGGATTTGCTGCTTGGGTAACTGCCTGTCCTCCATAACAATCCAACGGAGGCTTTCGTGCTTCGCATTCAGTGTATGCAGCGCCAAGCACGATACCATAGTCTTCCAAGACTGATGGAGGCCTGCTTTTTTTAATTGATAGCAAATGGATCCTTGTCCCAAAAGGGCTCATAATCTAAAATGCAAAAGAACAAGAGCAGATGCCACTAGAACAGACATTGCTGGGGTGTGCAGGGCCAACTGCTCTCACCCTGCTAAATAAAGGAGGAATACCCACTTGAAAGAGTGCCTCATGCCCAGTTAGCAGGGGTAATATAGCAGGGATATATATTTAGGATCCAGATCCACAGGTCCCCCTGCAGGTTAACTGCCAGTAATTTCTGAAAATAGGGTGCAGTGCTCATCCCTGTTTACAAGCCTTTAGAGCCAGCAATGTCCAAAGACATTTCTGTGGTCAGGGGGCCAGCATGACTATACGCCAAGGCACACGGAATGCTGTTACCTTTCCCACCAAGGTGGTACCTATTTACATGCTTACATTTACATGGGATGACAAATATTACAGACAACCAAGGCTCCAGTCCTTTCCAGGCTTCACCACATAGAATACACTGCCTGCTTGACAGGATCAATTCTGTTTTGATCCAACAAGTAGTAATTCCAGACCAAAAACCCCTTCACAGTGCATCACTGATTCTGTAAGGACAAACAACGGGTACAGAAGCTGGAAAGCAGTCACACAACACTCCACCCTTTCCCTCCCAGAGGATGGCAGCACCCCCATGCCTAACAGCTGAATCATTTCAGAGGCTCAGAAAGGCAGCCTCCAGTTCAGAACAGACCATATGCATTCATGGCAATCTAGGGTGCAATACAAGGAGGGATGGTGGAAACAAAGATTCAGGCAACAGAAAGGTCCTATTTATACTACTAACAGCCCACAGCTATTGCTTGCAGATGTACAATATAACAACATTTATCAGGAAATAACCATCCCCTTTCCAGTATCTCAAGTGCCCTTTTGCCACCTCTCTCCTCAGTGGTTCTCCTCTAGCCTTTCTCAGTCTGGCCCATCAGTTGACAGTTGGAATGATGATAGTTGCATCTTCTCAGCCTGCTTGACTGATATGGAATGTTGGCCAGAAGATGTGGACACCCCATCAAACTGGTTAAGGCCTTTATGTAGAAAGAAGTACAGATTCCACAGAATTTCACTTAATTAAAAACACTTGGAAGTTTCCTGAGCTCGCCTTGCAGCACTGGAAGTGACAGACAGTAGAATATTTTCAGGGAATCCTGCCTCATTCATCTCTCTATACCAGTGGTTCCCAATTTTTTCCCAACTGGCTATTTTCTTGACCTACTAGGCTATTGGCCCTGGTTCCCTCTGAGGACAACACTGTTAGAGCAGAAAATTTTGGTGATAATTTATGCAGCTCCCCAGAGCCATGGCTCATAGTTTGGGAACCACAGCCCTATATTAAAACCTGTACCTCCTTTTCCCAGAGGTATCTTAAACCTATTGAGAACTGAAAGTCAAAAAAAAATTTACTGGGACACCAGCTCTATTGGACTTTGTAGTCAGTCTTTTCTGGCTTTAGGATCCAGCCTCTTGAATCTGAGAGCTTCTTTGTACAGTACTAAAAGCATCTACTGGTGAGTGATGGTCCAGGACCTGAGAATGTTGTTTTGTTGAGTTCTTAATTCTGTCAGACCCTTCATGACTTGATGGACTGCAGCATGCTAGGTCACCCTGACATCACCCTGGTAGGCCAATGTCATCACAAGCCCCTTCCTGGTAAGTGAATTTGTATACAGCGTACTGAGATTGATTGATTTAATTTTGTTGTATGGGGGTGCTGTGGCTGTGGGTGGTGCAAGTGGTTAAGAAACTGTGCCTGTTAACCAGTAGGCCAGGGTACAAGTCATGGTGAGATCCTATCCTTAGCACAGCTCTGCAACGCAGCTGGAACTAATCGTATTGACTCTGCTATTCCACTGGACTATTTCAGTGGCGTGGAGAGGGGGAATTTGCTGCTTGGGTAGCATCCTATCCTCCATATTAATCTACCCAGGCCTTCGTGCTTCGCAAACAGCATCAAGCACAATACCAAAGTCCAATACCATCAAGCACAATACCAAAGAGATTGATGGATGCCAATACAATACTATGGTGGTGCTATTGATGTCACATGGTTATGTCACTGCTTGATGATGTCACTTTTAACAATGACATCGCCTCCAATAACATCACTTCCAGGTCAATGACATCACAAACCCCTTGCTGGTAAGTGAATTTGTTGTTGTTGTTTAGTTGTTGTTTCCAACTCTTTGTGACCCCATGGACTTCAGTACACCAGGCCCTTTCAAAGTCTGTACAAATTCATGTTCATTGCTTCGAGACACTATCTAACCACCTCATCCTTGGCTGTCCCCTTCTCCTTTTGCCTTCACTTTTTCCCCTCATCAGGCGCTTTTCTAGGGAGTCCTCTTTTCTCATGATATGACATGAAAATTATTTGCACTTCAGCTTCAGTATCTGTCCTTCTAGTGAACAGTCAGGGTTGATTTCCTGGAGAATTGTCTGATTTTATCTCCTTTCAGTCACCATAGAATCATCATAAAATTCTAGAGTTGGAAGGGATCTAGTAGATCATCTAGTCCAACCCCCTGCCTGCAGCAGGAAATCCCCCTAGAGCATCCCCAACAGGTGCTCATCGAGCCTCTGCTTGAAGATCTCCAGAGACGGATAGTCTTGCCACCTTCCTTGGCAATCTGTTCCACTGCCAAACTGCCCTCACCATCAGGAATTTTTTCCGGATATCCAACCGGAATCTCCTCTCTTGCAGTTTGTACCCATTGGTTCTAGTTCTGCTTTCAGTAGCAGCTATGAACAAATGAGCCCCTTCCTCCATATGACAGCCCTTCAGGTATCTGAAGAGGGCAATTATGTCTCCTCTCAGGCTCCTCCAGGCTGAATATCCCAAGTTCCCCCAACCTTTCCTTATAGGGCTTCCCTGCCATCCCACTGATCATTCTTGTCGCTCTCCTCTGGACTTGCTCCAGTTTGGCTGCATCTTTCTTAAAGTGAGGTGCCCAGAACTGAACACAGTACTCAAGGTGAGGTCTGACCAATGCTGAATGAAGAGGAACTAGAACTTCTCATGACTTGGAAGCTCCAGTCCTCTTAATGCAGCCTAAAATGGATTTGCCTTTGCAGACACATCACACTGCTGACTCATGTTCAGCTTGTGATCCATGGCGACTCCAAGATCCAAGGACTCTCCAGCACCATAATTCAAAGGCTTCTGTTCTTTGGTGGTCAGCCTTTCTTATGGCCCAGCTTTCACAGCCATACAATACCACAGGGAAAGCCATAGCTTTAAAGACCAGTGGTACTCAAGCATTTAAGCCTGGGACCCCCTTCTGAGAATGTCAACCTGTCCAGGACCCCCTGGAAGTGATGTAAAGGTTGGAAGTGTCATTAAAGGTGCCCAGTGCCCAGATTCCAAAATGGCTGCATCCACCTTTTTGCAACCCACCCTGAAATGTGTCACAATCCCCACTTTGAAGACCAGTGAATTAAACGGCTCTTTGTCGGCAAGATATTGTCTTGACTTTTAATTAAATGTTTATCTCTGTCATAGCTTTTGTCCCCAGAAGCAGGCATCTTTGTATTTCTTGGCTGCAGTTGCCTTCTGCAGCTATCTTAGAGGGCCCCCAAAATAAACTCTGGGAATAGGGACCTGGGAATGGAAGACCTCAGATTGGCATCTTGAGCAATGTTTTCCATGGTGGAAGACAAGGTATGAGAAGATAAGAGCAGAATTGCCAGAATCATGATCATATTTGTAAATTGTAAGGAAAATTAAAAAATAAGCAGTATAAGCAGTTGACACTAGCCTGAGATTCAAGCAACATGTAACTAGGTACATGTGTGTATTAAAATACAGAGAGGGCAGAGAATCACCTGCCGGAGCTTTCAATGTAGCATGTCTACTCAAAAGTAAATCCCATTGTATTCAATATTACTTACTCCCAGGAAAGTGTGATTAGACACTTTCCTGGGAGTAAACACAATGGGGCTTACTTCCGAGTAGACATGGTTAGGGCTTTTGTCTTTCTTCTGCAGAATAAAACTGGAGGTTTTCCAAACTTCAGACCTGTTGCATTTTTTATTATTCATGGATGAATTAACCCAATTAGGAATTATAGCAAGATGGATTTTTTGTTTTTTGTTTTAAACACACACAGTAGGGTCTGTTCTTATCATACGCTTGGGTTTGGTTCCTAGAAAAATCTATGGATACCAAATACGGAATCAGTAGGCCTTCAGGGAAAAAGGAGTTACAGTGGAACCTCGCTTAACAAGCTTTTCACACAATAAGCAAAAATTTCCAAGAAATCTTGCTTCACATAACAAGCAAGCACGCTATGGGCACATGTGCTATGCAGCCTGATGCTCTGCATGGAGGCTCTTTAAAAGGGCTGCTGGCCAGTGCTGCTGCCTCTAACTGCCCCCAGCTTGGGAGCTGTTGCCTGGGGGTGCCAGAGGCAGCTGCCCCTAATTGCCTCCATCGACCACCTTGAACCTCAAGCAGCAGCCCAGATAAACCTCCCAGGAAAGTGTTTTTGATTGCAGTCTCCTAACTATGTCTACTCAGAAGTAAGCCCCATTGTGTTAAATGGGGCTTACTCCCAGGAAAGTGTCTTTAATTGCAGCCTCTTAACCATGTCTACCCAGAAGTAAGCCCCATTGTGTTAAATGGGGCTTACTCCCAGGAAAGTCTTTGATTACAGCCTCTTAACCATGTCTACCCAGAAGTAAGCCCCACTGTGTTAATTGGGGCTTACTCTCAGGAAAGTGTGTTTAGGATTGCAACTTCAGTAGACCTCATAGGATCATGCACATTGAATGCATATTTTGAATTCAATTCCAGTGTTTTGCCATCATTTTTACATCCAGTTAATATTTTTATATTAATATTTTGGGGGTTGTGGAACCAATTGTCTGAGTTTCCATTATTTCCTATGGGAAAATCCACTTCACTTAAAGAGTGTTTCTCTTAAAGAGCAGGTCTCCGGAACGAATTAAGCTCTTTATGTGAGGCACCACTGTAGAGACTTGGGTTGCGAAGTTTCAGCTGGAGTTCCTGAGATGGTGCCCAAGTCTATAAATGGACACAAATGTGTCCAGTGATTCTTTTCTAGCCAGTCCCAGGATGTGCTCAGTGTGGAAGATGGACCCAATCCGGACAAAATTCAGCTTGTACCGGCCCAGTGTTCGTTGCACCTGCCCAGAATTGCAGATAGTGAGAAAAAGGTGCAAATTCTGCAATTTGCACACAAGGAGAAGTAATTATACAGATATATGTTTTGACAACAGTTGTCAATGGCCTTATTTGCAAGTAAGTTTGGGTGCCATTTAAGCCTAAGTGGGAATTTTTAAGCTTGATGATCTCACAGGTTGATGACATCACAAGACCCTTTTGATAAGTACATTTGTATACTTTATATCAGTGGTCTGGGGACAGGGGTAAATTACCCCAAATGGGGTAAAAATGAAATTCCTGGGGGTAATGGAACAATATAGGGGAAGCAAGGGACACTAGGAAAGGCATGGATGCAGGGTTTGGTGGGGGTAATGCCAGCGTATCAAGGGGGTAACGTCGGCATATCTAAATATATTTTGGGGTAAAAGGTAAAAACGTTCCTGACCCCTATGATTGACTGAATTGATTTTGTTGTGCTGATGTCACGATTATGGCTGAAACCAGAAAAAGACACTTTCCTAGGAGTAAGATGCACGGAACACAACGAGGCTTACTTCTGAGTAGACACAGTTAGGATTGTGTTCTATGTCACTGTTCAATGATGTCATTTATAGCAATGAAACCACCTCCAATGACATCACTCCCAGTTGGTGACATCAGGATCCCCTCATTTGTTTGAGTGTTTATATGCTTGGAAAATTATGGCTTGACTGATTATATATTCATGCATCATAGATTTATATGCATGTTTATATGCCTGTAAATGTATATCATACATACATACATATACATATATGTATGTATGTAAGTATAAGGTTTGTGTGTATGTGTGTGTGTATATATATGTGTATGTATGTATATATGTATGTATGTGTACATATGTATTTATATATAATGTATATAAATATATATGATTCATGAATTTAATGCATAGAAGTATATAAATTAATGTGTGTGTGTATATATATATACACACACATTGTATATATACTGTATATAAATGTACAGTATATTATATATTAAACTGAAACTGACTGGTTGCACTAACAAAAAATGTTCTTCCTTGACCTCACACCCACGCCTATGACGTCATTTCCGTGTTGGTGAGGTCACTTCCGGTGAGTGGACTCTTCCCACCCCGCAGACCGTCTTGCTAACGAGGTGGTCCTAGCGCCCCCTGCTCAAGAGGCTCAGCATCGCAGCCGACAGGAGTCCAGGCGGGAAGGGCGGGGCCTCCGGAGAGGGGGCGGGGCCTCCCTCCCGTCAGTCAAGGCCTCCTCGCGCCCCGCCCAGCGGAAGTGGTTGCCACGGCAACGGACGCCAACGGCAGCCTCGCGCCCAACCGCCCGCCCGAAGGCTCTTCTCGGAAGGGATTGGCTGAGCCTACTGACGGTGGGCGGGGAGAGGCGGGCGATTGGCCGGAGGGGCGCCGGAAGGGGTGGGTCCGCGAGGCGCTGGCTTCCGTTTCCGGACGGCGGGCTGAAGGTTCGGGCGAGGGAGGCCTGTGGACGGTAGCGATGGGGGCGAGCGGGGAGGACGCGGCCGAGAGCGAGGAGCGCTTCGACGGCATGTTGCTCGCCATGGCTCAGCAGCACCAGGGCGGCGTCAGGGAGGTAAGGCCGCCGAGCGGGGAGGCCTCCAGCAAGGGCGCCGGCGCTCTCTCCGCGGGCCCCGAGTGCTCCCTCACCGCTGCGCCTCCCCCGCTCTCCCCCACTTTGCCCCCAGCTCTGCCTCAGAGGGGCAGGCAGGGGACTGACGCAGAGAAGCCGCGCCCCCAGCTCACACCTCCGCGCCCCCAGGGAGCGGCCCTCGCCTGCCTCGCCACACTCTCGCTCAGCCAGCCACTCTGCCAGCTAATTAATCAGCAAATCTATTGGTCGGTCCGTTAATCAATCAGTTGGTCAGTGTATAATTGATTAGTTAATCAATCAAGCCACTCAGGTAATCAATCAGGTAATCAATCAAGCCACTCAGGTAATCAATCAGGTAATCAATCAAGCCACTCAGGTAATCAATCAGGTAATCAATCAGTTAATCAATCAAGCCACTCAGGTAATCAATCAGTTAATCAATCAAGCCACTCAGGTAATCAATCAGGTAATCAATCAGTTAATCAATCAAGCCACTCAGGTAATCAATCAGTTAATCAATCAAGCCACTCAGTTAATCAATCAAGCCAATCAGGTAATCAATCAGTTAATCAATCAAGCCACTCAGGTAATCAATCAGTTAATCAATCAAGCCAATCAGTTAATCAATCGAGCCACTCAGTTAATCAATCAGTTAATCAATCAAGTCAATCAGTTAATCAGTCAAGCCAATCAGTTAATCAATCAAGCCACTCAGTTAATCAATCAGTTAATCAATCAAGCCACTCAGTTAATCAATCAAGCCAATCAGTTAATCAATCAGTTAATCAATCAAGCCACTTAGGTAATCAATCAGTTAATCAATCAAGCCACTCAGTTAATCAATCAAGCCAATCAGTTAATCAATCAGTTAATCAATCAAGCCACTCAGGTAATCAATCAGTTAATCAATCAAGCCAATCAGTTAATCAATCAAGCCACTCAGTTAATCAATCAGTCCATTAATCAATTATCCAGTCAGTCTCTGTTGTTAATGGCCAGGTGCATGTCCATCTGGAGGCAGATTTCAAGTGCCAGGAGTTTTGGGAAAGGAAGGTCTTGTTTTCTGCAGGCACAAAGCTGGGGGTTTCCGTTGGGTCTGGTATTTTGGGTCACACAGATTTTCAACTTGGGCGCTTTTGGACGCGTTCCTAACCAGTTTAGGCTGGCCTAACTCAGATGGCGTATCTTCCATGGTGCTGTGTGGAGACTGACTGGCCTCTGCACTGGCCTCACCCCTAGGAGTCTTGCCGAAATGCCTTACAGCAGGGTTTCTCAAACCCCCCCCCTCCCCTGTCCAGGGACCACTGGAGGTCCTTGGCAGCTGCCTGACCATCTGCAACAGGACTCCTCTAAGTGCCTCTTCCCCTCCTCACAGCAGGAGGCCTCTGCTGGAGCACTGCAGCCTCTGAGACCAGTCCTATTACTCAGAAATAAGTCCCATTATAGTCAACAATGCTTACTCTCCAATAAGAGTGATAAGGATGGCTTTGTGTATCTTCAGTGCATCCTGCATTGAAAAAGGTTGAAAGTCCCTGCTCTTGAGTAGACATGCATTGAGACATTGGGCTCTCACCTGCAATCCTATCCACAGTAACCAAGCAATAGCTCTATTTATTAATTTCTTATAAAAGGATTTACAGCTGGAGGCAGCTGTGCTGTGCTCTAGGTGGAGAAGCCCTCCCTCCAGGTTGCCAGAGGCAGAACTCTCCCCAACCCCTGGACTGGTCCCTGGAAATTTTTTCCCCACAAAACCAGTCCCTGGGGCCAAAAAGGTTGAGGACCACTGACTTATGGCTCTTTTGTGACACACCCAGGTAAGAACAGTATTTATGCTGGGGCTTATGCTGGCCTAACTAGAGGTTAGGATTGCAGCCCATGTCTCAAACTGCATTATTAAGCTCCAAGTTTCATGTTTTTTTATTATTTCTAGGCCCAGCAAGACATACCCTACAATCCAGAGTAACGATGGGAGCACATAAGAGACATTTACATCAACGTAGTTATGGCACCACCTAGTGCAAACCTATGGGAAATTCATATTGCAATCCAGAGTAAATTGTTCTTATGTCAGAGCAAAGGCTCCCCGTAGTTACTCTGGATTATGTCCATAGGTAGTGCACATCACAGTGCAACATCCTCCCTTACAATCACATAAAACAGGTGTGAACTAAAATATTCCTTGACTGGTTATCTTACTTTCTTATTCTCTTTCCACTGCCTCTCTGCGGAAAGCAGAATCCACTGGTGCACTACCAGCTGGAGGCCACAGAACAGGGACATTAGTTGTCAGTCTAAAAGGTAAGGCAGGTCACTAGGGGACCAGGTGGTCTGTCAGGTTTCCACATGTGATGCAGCCTTCATTTCCCGCTTGAGCTTTGGAAAGCAAAGCATCAAGAAGAACCTGTGACACACTGCTCTCTTCCAAAGGCTTACTGACACTTTGGAAGCATTTGTAGAACCATGTTCTGTTCTTACCTCAACAGGTGCTTCAATTTTTGTCCTGTTGGTGGTGATATAGGATTGTCACTGATGGAAGTGATCAGTCTGTTGATAGAACTTAGTTAAAACTTGACCTTTAGTGGGTAGGCAGGCCCTGATTATTTTAATTAATTAATTTAACAAATTTGTACCCCACCTTTTTCCCAGAAGTGGGACTCATGGCAGCTGACAACAAGGTTTTTACGTAATTTAAAATACTAAAATACATTAAAATACAATATATAAAGACATTTAAAAACAGTGCTGCAGACAAGTGCTGCTTGAAATTGGCAGAGGAATGTATATTCTGCACTCTTGGTTACTTGTTTCTGTAAACCCTATATGGTAATTGTTGTGGCAGTCTGTGAATTGTCTTAGGGCACAATCCTAACCATGTCTACTCAAAAGTCAGCCCCATTGTGTTCACTGGGTCTTACTCCCAGGAAAGTGTCTTCAGGATTGTAGCTTTACTAGCTTTCTTGGGGAACTGTTGATTGAGGATGGAAGAACCACTGGGCTGACCAATGTGACATTATAGTTTGAGAATGGATGTGGAGAATGACACAAGATCAATCTGTAAATAGCTGTAGAAGTTGCTATGTGGTGTTGGGCAGCTTGCATTGCTTAACTTGGAACAAGCATTTCTGACTCCTTGCAAACTTTTTGCCTCTTTTCCTTTGCAGCTTGTCAACACCTTTTTCAGCTTTTTAAGGCGCAAAACTGATTTCTTTGTAGGAGGAGGAGAAGATGCTGCAGAGAAGGTACAGTATCTCATTTGTCTTTTAAAGAGATCGTATCTTTCTGGCAGCTTAAACTGTTCCCCACAGTGCAGTTTTGTTCTTGAAATCTCCCTTGACTTTATAACAGTCACAGTTCATTCCTGAACCTGAAAAGTGACAAAGAGGTTGCGTTAAATGGTGGGTGAGCGAGTTCAGATCAGAGTTGGGGGCCTGTTTTGTTGTTTTTGCTCTGCTTTGACCAAAGGCTAGTTGAAAAAAAAACAAGCATGCCAAAATACACACAGATTTAATTGGGGCAGACACTAGAGAATCAATAACTCTGTTTGTTCACTCCGCGAAAAGCACTAAGTCCACTTCTGCGGTGATGGCCAAATAGCAGAGTTTGCCTGACCTGAAGTTGAGGAATGCTAATGACGAGCCTCTTTTTGTGTGATGATCTGGTCCCTTTGCCAATTCTGAATGACTGATTGATATATAGTATGTTGGAATCTGAAACATTTTAAAAAATCTGACTGGCTATGAGACCACAGGCACTTGTGCTTTTTCAAAGCCATCAGGGATTGGGTCTTGTCCATCTATCACAGACAGCATATCATGGTGTTTTTAAGTGTTTTATACTAGAAAAACTCCTTTAGTTCCTCTAGATGGGCTGTAGTGGCTCAGTGCTTAAGATGCCATGCAGGCAGCGTTCAAAACCTGAGTACTGCAAGACGAGTGAGCTCCCATCAGTTGCCCAGCATCTGCCATATTAGCAGTTTGAATATGCTAATATGTAAATGCAAATTGATAGATACACTTTGGTGGAGAGATAACAGCGTTCTATGCACCACATGACTACAGAAGCATCTTTGGTCATTGCTAGCTCTTCAGAGTGATGAGTTCTTCACCCTATCAGGGATGAGCTCTGCACCCTATAGTAGCTATGGCTAGCAGGGCAACCTCTGTGGGACACCTTTATCTCACTTAGTTCTGCCAGCTACAGCCTTTTGAGAAGAACATATCAGGTTATTATTACTTTGTGGAGTGTTTATTTTTTAAGCTGCGGAGGTAAATCCAACCAGATTTGCTCCTTGGCAGTAAGTCACCTTGGCAGAATCCCCTCAGTGGGCTCTTGTTGCCATTCTCCATTCTCAGACATATTTTCAGGCCTTTTGTACTCCTTCCCTTGAAAATCCACCGAAGTCTGACTCCAGCTGACATGAGTCTCTTAAGGTACCTCGAACCTGTGGAATAAAGTGGGAGTAAGTTTTAAATATTAAAATTAAACATTTTGGGAGATTCTGTAAAGCTTGACTTGTTCTGGCAGAATTTTTGAATGCTGGAAACTACACAAAAACAGAATTTCACACCCCAAAAGAAGAGTGAAGCCCTTTTCATGCTTTATTTCTGTGTTTATGCTTTATTTAAAAAGTAGCAAGCTTGCTTTCTTTCTTCCCTCCCCAGTAGTGGATGCTTAGGGTCTCAGGATTCTAAGATAACCAGTAGACTTTGTGCTGAAAAGCCTGATATTTTATGTAATAGGGAACACAGATTTCTAAATTCATGTCCCAAATAGCTTTTCTGAGACAGGAGAGAAGGTCATTCTGTGAGCACAATTCTCTGGCATGTCACTGTTCAAAGGGCATACCGGATCACATTTCAATGCTCCTGTTCATGGTCAGTGGTGGTTGCAGCAACTGTGAAGGTCATCCAGTATGGGAATCCTTGAAATCCAGTGACGGCATCCTCTCTTGTCCCAAGTGGGTCAGAGCCCTGACCCCAGCCCCTTCCTTTTGAATTGTGGACAAAGGTAACCCTCTTCATTTGTACTCTGGACTCTTACAGAGGGCAGATAAGTAATTTCAAATAACTTCTGGTCGCTATTTCAAACCAGTAGTTTGTGCATCTGGTAGGAATCCTGAGTGAAAAAAACATGTGCATAACTCCTTGTCAATGTGAATATGCCTCATTCACTTGGTCTCCTATGATTAGTTTATTGGAGGTTGGAGGGGTTTGGGAACAACAGTATCCTGTAGTACGTGGGTTTGCCCTTTTCTGGTACCTAGCACAAGTTGCAGAGGAAGATGATACTTGGCATCACTTCTCCCCCTTTTTTCCATGACTGCCTTCTCCACAACTGAGTCAGATCCAGGGTTGAAGTGATACTGTTGCTCAGGGTCATTTTGGCTACCAGAGAATGCTAAATCTCCAAAACCTTGTTTCAGCTAATCAAAGAGACGTTCAGCCGCCATAACAAGCTTGCTCAGAAAGCCCAGCAAGAGAAGAAAGCTCGCCAAGAGGCAGAGCAACAGCAGAAAGCGGAGCGTGCTGCTAAACTTGCCAAAAAAGCGGAACGAGAAGAAAGTGAGCCGAGAATCAAGGAGCTTACTGATGAGGAGGCTGAGCGGCTGCAATTGGAAATTGACCAGGTGTGAATTCAATTCATTGTGGTTGTCAGCAGAGAGGGGCTGCAGTGGCTCTTTGGTTAGAACACTGTGCCTGCTGTGCTTGCCAACTGGCATGTTGGCAATTTAAGACCCAAATTCAAGACCCCGCAGGAAAGAGTGAGCTTCCGTTTCTAGCCCAGCTCCTGCCAACCTAGCAATTCGAAAGTATGTAAATGTGAGTAGATAAATAGGTACCTGGCAGTAGTTGTAAAATGCATTCAGTGACTGATGGAGTGATGCATTGGTTGAAGTACATCTCAGTCTATGTCTATTCCTAGTCTGTGTCTAGACAAAACAAGCAGACCCTGCCTAGCCGGTAATAAAGCTTAGATAATGATGATGTTGCCAGCAGAGGAACAGTTTGGCTTCATCACTCAATGGTGACTTCTTGATTGAAGGCTACTTTGAAATCGTCTTTACTTTGATTGAAACCATCTTTGCTTCAGTTCCCATAATTCAGCTATTGCCTTGGTGCATTTCCCATACTTTGGTTCACTGCAGAGCACAACCAAATTGTGTTCTGATCAAATGGGTGAGTGATGGTACTTTCCATCACTCACGCACTGTGAATCTGGAAAGTCCCTGCCTTTTTGACATTCTGTGCAATTGAGTCACTGCTAGCACCTGCATTATTCAACAGGACAAGAAGGAAGCCCCCTATTGCTAGCTTTGTGAATAACACTCAAAAGATCTTCAGCTGAAATGATGAATGTGTTGTGGGGTTCTTTCCAAACAGAAAAAGGAGAAGAAAGAAACCAAATCCCCGGATGTCTCTGTAGAATCCTCTGATAATCCAGTGGAAATTCCTGAATCCAACAAGCATGTAAGAAGTTATCTGACAGTTTTTCAGCTTTGGACAGATATTGGTTCTTGTGTGGGCATGCTTATCAGAGCACATGAAAGCAAACTCCAGGATTTTCCCACATGGGCTGCCTATGTGACATACTCTGTGAAGCTTGAGAACTCTTATAAAGGAGATCCATAAGCAGGCTTGACCTTTAAGAAGGTGAACTGTGTTCATTTATAGAATCTGAATCACTGGTTGTATAGAGGGTACTGTGGACAGAAAAGTTTCATGTGGGCTTTGTAAAGGTACTGATTTTCCCTCTCTTGTACCAAATTAGGATACAGATGATGAGGAAGAAGATGAGAAAGATAAAGGGAAGCTTAAGCCAAACTCTGGAAATGGGGCAGATCTTCCAAATTACCGGTGGACGCAGACACTCTCTGAGCTGGATGTAAGTCTTTGTTGGGACATAAAGGAGCATAAGGGATTGCAAACCACACGATGTACA
The DNA here is from genome assembly GCA_030015325.1 of Cryptoblepharus egeriae. Taxonomy (NCBI): domain Eukaryota; kingdom Metazoa; phylum Chordata; class Lepidosauria; order Squamata; family Scincidae; genus Cryptoblepharus; species Cryptoblepharus egeriae. The sequence goes on from JAREYC010000014.1 coordinate 14,090,668, forward strand.
GTGTCAGAGTCAGAGTCTCTGACTTCTGCAGAGTCAGAGAAACAAAAGATCAAATTGCCAATATTCACTATTATCTAATTATGGAGAAAGCAAGTGAGTTCCAGAAAAACACCTACTTCGGTTTCATTGACTAATCTAAAGCTTTGATTGTGTGGATCACAACAAATTGTGGCAAGTTCTTAAAGAGATGGGAATGCCAGTTCATCTTATTGGTCTCCTGAGAAACTTGCATGAGGGCCAAGAGGAAACAGTCAGAACCATGTATGGAACAACAAAGTGGTTTAATATTGGAAAAGGAGTGCCACAAGGCTGTATATTGTCACCTTGTTTAATTTATATGGAGAGTACATAATGAGAAAGGCTGGGCTGGATGAATCGCAAGCCAGCATTAACATCGCTGGAAGAAGTATCAACAACCCCAGATATGTAGATGATACCACTCTAATGGCAGAAAGTGAAGAAGAACTATGGAACCTTTGGATGAGGGTGAAAGAAGAAAGTGCAAAATGTGGTTTAACTAAACGTTAAAAAAGATCATGGCTTCTGATCCCATCAATTTGCGGCAAATAGAAGGGAAAAAATTGAAGTTGTGACAGAGTTTATTTTCTTGGGCTCTACGATCACCAGAGACAGTGACTGCAGCCAAGAAATCAAAAGACACCTGCTTCTGGGGAGGAAAGCTATGACAGGGCTAGACAAGTTAATCAAAAGTCCACCTAGTTAAAGCTATGGTTTTCCCTGTGGTAATGTATGGCTGAGAGCTGGACCATAAAGAAGGCTGACTGCCATAGGATAGATGCCTTTGAATTATGGTGCTGGAGAAGACTCTTGAGAGTCCCTTGTACTGCAAGGAGATCCAATCGGTCCATCCTGAAGGAAATCAACCCTGACTGTTCACTGGAAGGATAAATACTGAAGCTCAAATATTTTGGCCACATCATGAGAAGGGAGGACTCTTTAGGGAAAAAAGCCTGAGGCTGAGAAAAAGTGAAAGCAATAGGAGAAGGGAACAGCCAAGGATGAGGTGGTTACATTGAGGCAATGAACATGAATTTGGATGGATTTTGGAAGTTAGTGGAGAACAGGGAGCCTGGTTTACTGCAGTCCATGGGGTCACAAAGAGTCAGACATGACTGAACAACTAAACAGCAACAACAAGGGGTTTGATCTGAAAGTCAAAGCCACTTATAATTCAAGCTGAAGCCTGTTACATTCTTACAAGGGAGTAGCAGCAGAAGCCCTCAGGCTATTTTATGAATGCATAGTTCTTGCAACAATTTCAGCCTTTTGCTTTTATATGACTGTTATATGACTTCTCTCCTAGAGGTTCCAGGTGGATAGTAGCTATTGGCAAATTGGGGCCTTTCCCTGGGAGCCACACCTTTTAGCACCTAGTCTTAGAAAGTTAAAGGTTGAAGTTGACACACCTTTAGGATTCAGTGGGACTTTTTTTCCAGGTAAACCTGCACTGGTTTGTCTGTTGGTAGTGAGAAGATACAAGAAATTAAGGTGGGGGAATGGTTAGGATGTTGCAAAAGGGCCTTCATCTCATGATGCTGATATTTAGGAGATTTCCTGTGAAACTGAAGTTTTATTTTCTGGTTAGGAAAATCAAGTAGGCTTTGGTTTTACTTTAGTGTATGAAACAGAGGAAACTTTAGATCAGTGATTTTCAACCAGTGTGCTGCGGCACACTGGTGTGCCATGGATAATCCTCAGGTGTGCCGCGAGAATTTGGAGATTGACATTCATTAATAGGAAAACTGGGGGATTTGAACAGTCTGGTGTGCCATGTCAATGGTAAAAAATAACTGATGGTGTTCCTTGACAATTTCAGTGCCTTGTTAAGTGTGCCATGAGATGAAAAAAGTTGAAAATCACTGCTTTAGATTGTCCCACCTTCCCCCACAAAAATAAAAAAGGTGAGGGCAAAATTACAAACAATGAAAACAAAATAGGAATCAGTATGAGGGTGTTCATTGGTTGAGAGCACCAAATTCAAATGGAAACCATGAGTTGTCAAACTTGACTGACTGACCACACATCAGTGTGTGGTTAGGCCACACAAGTCCCAGCACAAATCCTGAGCTGGCCTCTGGGTATCATCAAAATGTCATAAGGCACTTATGTACCACTCTGGAGGAGGAGGGGTAAGGCCAGTGCACAGATATGTGCCAGTCTTCCCACACCACCATGGGAACAAGGAGATGGTGAGTTGTGCTGCCTTAAATTGGATAGGATTGCAGCCTGATTTCTCAACCACTTGTGAGTTGACCCTTTCTCCTGCAGCACATGATTTGTAGCCAGAGTCTCAAAAGGAGAATGTCATTTTGATTAAATCTTGATTTCTCTCTCTTGTTCCCTCTCCTGTCTAGCTGGTCATCCCATTCAAAGTGAACTTCAGACTGAAGGGAAAGGATGTGGTGGTTGACATCCAGAGACGGCACCTGAAGGTGGGGCTGAAAGGCCACCCCCCTGTGATTGCAGGAGACTTATACAATGAGGTGAAGGTGGAGGAGAGCTCTTGGCTAATTGAGGACGGGAAAGTAGTCACCGTGCACTTGGAGAAGGTAATAGCCAAGGTGTTCCAAATTTTTAATTTTAGGCAGTGTTTTGTGAGTCCTCAGCCAGGCTCTTTCAGTTGAGGAACAGGAAGAAAAGAGTTTCAGAATTAAGTCTGCAGTCTTGGATTCCTTTTGGTCCTGGATTGGCTATCCAAATCCAATGAGTGACTCAGAAGCTAAATGTTAATTTAACTGCAAGATCCCGAGAATTATGTTTCATTCAGAGAAGATGCTTGTGTTACATGTTTTGCTCTGCTGACCTTCTTTAGATCAACAAGATGGAATGGTGGAACAAGCTAGTGCAAACAGACCCAGAGATCAACACCAAGAAGATTAACCCAGAGAACTCAAAAGTGAGTGCTGCTCTTGGGTCTTGCTCTAAAAGGGATGAGATCAAATTCTTGGGCCTTAACTTCAGTCTCAATCTGTACTGAAGTGCTGACACACAGTACAGTCCCACATATTTCCAAGGGCCTTGCTTCAGAAAGTAGAGAACTTTTGGCCACACCTCAGAGAATTCAGAGGTGGGGAATTCAGAGAGCAGAGTTCATTCCTGTCCCCTTGTGACTCTCAGGTGTCTGAGGTGTACTTCTACTGGGGTGAAGGGGGCAGTTTCCTCTTGATTGCTGCTATTTTACAGCTGCTAGAAAGAACCGTGGTGTAGTCCAATAATTCTGCTTCCCTTCTTTCCTCTGAGATTCTTGAAAGCTGCAGCTGCCTGGTGGGCAGTGACCAAAGTGGGTGACCAGGAAGTGTGAGAGCAAAATGTTTCTGTTCCTGATGCTGGTCTTTAATTGATTGAGAAGGTGTTAGTAAATCACTCTTCGAGCTGTGAAGTCAAATACATTCTGTTAACACAGGAGTGTCCAAATCCCAGCCTTGGGGCCAGATGCAGCCTGTGGCGAGCCTCAGTGCTGCCCATAGTCCATGGGCAAGCCTTTAATTATCTGAATCTGTCTCTAATACACTCTTTTTATGTAAATTTATTCAAATTTGAAATGTGAATAATTTTTCCAGCCCCCAACACAGTATCAGAGAGATAATGTGGCTCTCATGCAAAATGTTTGGACACCCCCATGTTAACCAAAATTGTTTCTCTTTAATTATTTTCCCTTTAAAGTTGTCAGACCTGGACAGTGAAACACGCAGCATGGTGGAAAAAATGATGTATGATCAGCGTCAGAAATCAATGGGGCTCCCTACGTCTGATGAACAGAAGAAGCAAGACATCCTGAAAAAGTAAGTGGACCAGTTTCTTTCTGTGCAAGATCCTCTTCGGGTGATCTCCCTCCCCAAAGGGTACACATATTGCTGTTCAGTGAATGCGTTGCAGTTGAGGAATGGTTTTGCTGCTGGGAATTCAGCCTTCAAAGGTGCTGTGTGGGCTCAGGCCTCATCTGAACACGTATTTCTTTTGTCTAATCTGCACCTGCCTCAAAGATTTTGCAGGTTTGCTAGACAGTCATACCTTTTATATCTTTATTGCCTTGTTGCCGGAGGTGTGCCTAGAAGCTTCTGTGAGTAATTGCTATACTAAGGCCATCTCAAATGATGTTCCCTACTCTCAGGATTGAGGGGTAACTAGAGGGCATTGGAGCCTTCCCTGTGTGAATAGAAAATAAGAGTTAATGTGGCAGGCTGGCAGCGTTGATAGATACATTTTTCACATCATAATTCAGGCTGCAATCCTGTATACACCTTGGAGTAGGTTGGATTGAACATATTAACATAAGTCAATGGGACATAAAGTGGATATGCCTAGGATTGAATTTTCATGAGAGCACCATCCAACCTGTAACTGGTCACTAACGCTACCAGTTAAAGCTTTATTCTGGGTTGGATGTACAGGTATGTTTCGTTCACAGACTCTGACCGTGCACTGCCCACTAAAATGTTGCCTGAGAAAAGGATCTCTTTCATTTGTGGGATCTCTTGTTCTAGTAGAATTGCTGTGGAATCTGCCTGTTACAGCGCTGAATGAACAACCTTTCTGGAGCACAGTTAGCACGCTGTTTTCCTTTCGCTCCTGGATTCTCAGATTCTTTGCATCCAGCAGTGTCTTGGAACAGTTTTTTTCAGATTAATCATGACCTGCTGATTTGCATGCAATTATCCTATGGCGATCCACTTTGGCTATAGCTATGTGTTGAATGCATAGTCCCTGTCTCTTCCCTGGATGCACCCTGCATCCAGGGAACTGTATGGGTTACAGTTCACGGGTTACAAGCCATTAGGGAGTACATATAGAGGTGGACAACCTCAAAGGCCAGGCGCAGGGTGGGGGCACTTGGATGAAGGTGTTGTATGTGCTCCCTGAAGCATTTGGTGAGCCACTGTGTGATACAGGCCTTTGGCCTGATCCAGTGGAGGCTCTCCTTATGTTCTTAACAGGAAAAACACAACAATTAAACAAAATATGATGAAAAACCTAGTGCCCTTAAAACTGCAACAGACTGAAACACAATCCCTCTAAATGTGTACTTCTAGTTGGTAGTGAATTGGGGTTTTGATTCAGCTGACATGCCGTTGACCCTGAGAGGCCAGCAAAGTTCTGCTTTTGAATTTGGTGACAGTTCACCTCTGGATGGCTCAGCTGCCTTTCATCCTGCACACTCCAGACATGCTCTTTGTATGTGGAGTGGTATTTGGACAAAGATTTAAGCCATGTTCAAAATTGGAAGACTGCTGCAAGGACAACAAGGTGAATTTTCCAGGCCACACTAAAAGTGCCAGATAAATGACTGAATTTTACTTAAGTAGGAGTCCAAGCATGGTTTTGGTGATGGGAAGAGAAATCGGAATAGAGCAGAAGGGTCACAAACAGAAGATGTTTGCATAGACTGGAACTCTCCTTTCTCCAAGGCAGGTGCTACGTGTCTGACCTGGAGCTCACTGTTCCCAAGGGCACGTTAGATTAATTTGACGTTGCTCATTTTACAACTGGAGCATATAGTAATGGGACAGTCTTACTGATACTGCTAATAGGAGAGTTGATGTGAGCGCTTTGCAGAGACACATTAGAGAATAGTGATTGCTGTGGGCTACAAAATGGGCGAATGAAGAAAGAGATGGTTCTGCTGCAGTGATTTGGTCATCCTGTGATACTGTCTGCAGTATGAGTATGAGACACTTATGAGGCTGCCATCCTAAAGATACAGTCCTAAAGACACAGGAGGCTGCCATCCTAAAGACACTTTCCTGGGAGTAAGGCCCATTGAACACAATGAGGCTTACTTCAGAGCAGACATGGGTAGGATTGTGCTTTCGGAGTCAGGTCCCAATTTATGCTATCTTGACTGGGGAGTAAGGGGTGATCTATATGGAAGGGGTGATCTATGAAGTCTGCTTAGGTTGCAATACTAAAGATACTTTCCTGGAAGGAAGCCTCATTGAATACAATGAGGACCACAATGTGGTTTCCTTCTGAGTAGACATGGTAGCCTTCTTGGAATTAAAGTAGGCTACAAGCTGCTTGCCTAGAAGAGAAAAGAGGACAATGAAGATTTCTTTCCAAGACATGTCCTCTTTACCATCCTTGTGAGGACACGTCCTGGCTTGAGATTTCCATTGTTCTCCTTTTCCTTGCAGGCAAGCAGCTTGCAGCCTACTTTGATTCCAAGCCTACTTTAATTCCTCCCTTCAGCAAAGGCAGCCCAAACAATTAACGCCCGCCCCCAGTGGCGCCCCTTCTGAATCACAACACAAATGGATGGGTCTAATTACTCTTGATTGTTGGAGCCTTGAGCAGCTGCCCCTCCAGAATACACATCACAAATGGATGGGTCTAATTATTCTTGATTGTTGAAATGTCAAGGATAATTAAGACATGTAAAGGGCAGCCTGCGCAAGCGCTCGTTATGTGAATCTAAGTGAGGCAGAGGGCCTACATAACAGTGTTCGTTATGTGGGGCACTTGTTAAATGAGGTACCACTGTAGATCTAGGATCAGACTGTTTCCTGTTTCTCATGATTCCTCTCCCCCTCTGTACCTTGTAAACCCTGGGCCATAGTGTGAGAGCAGCAAATGGCAGACTTCAAGATGCCCAACACCCTGAGGTACCTCAATGTGATCCTTAAAAGTTGCAAGCAGGAAGTGATCCTTTGCTCATTGCACAGCAGGATGGTGACCTTCCAAGGTCAAGAGTATGATTGTTTAGTTCTTCAGCTTCCAGGGGCAAAGTTGTTGCCTGGTCCATGATGCTTCAGCTGTTCATTGTGCATCTAGTGTCCTTTTCAGCTTTCTCATCTAGTGTGTCTTCTCTTCTTGCAGGTTCATGGAACAGCATCCAGAAATGGATTTCTCAAAAGCAAAATTCAACTGATATTTGTCTCATTTTCTTCTCTCCCTTTTAAGCCAATGATTGTGTATGTTTTGTTTTTTTATTTCTAAATAATAAAACAACCCAAGTAGGAAAGGGTGTCTCTCCCTCCACCCCCACACACTTTGGGTTGCTATGAATCTTTGCATTACCTCCTAATTGCTTTCTGTGGGGGGGATCGTGATGTATTGGGTTTCCGTTTTTTTGCTAACCATTGGAAGCTGTGTAACCTTTATGGAGAGAAGAACATCTGAGGGAGAGGCTGGGGATTTACAAAGGATCTCCTAGATTATCACTTGCACTCCACTATGTGTTTAGTTCTGAGCCCTGTTCTCAATTCTTTATGGGACAGGAGAATCCTCTGTACACTCAGCTCCTCCTCTGAACCCCCAGCTGTCACTTCCTCTCATATTTCTTTGTTGGATCAGAGTAGCTGCTGCAGAACACTGACTTGGGGGGCAGCAACTACTGCAGAGAGTTTGAGGAAAAGTACTGACATGTTAGTCCGTCCTTCTACTGTGTTGTCTTCAGAAGAGCTAATGGGTGTTCAGCTTGCAACATTGCCGTATGTGCCTTGCAGGAGCAGCATTGCTTGCTGGAGGCTGAAGGATAGACTTCTGTTTGGTTGATGGTGGGAGGGAGGGTAGAGTTATTTACCCAGTTAGGCCAATGCATTGGAAAATGGTTTATTGGCTGTGATGTAATTACTGCACACTGTTTTATCCCTTTGCTCCCAGTTGGGATCTTGGAATGACAGTGATAGTGGATCTGCCCAGTCACTGGATCATCTTGCTCTGCTGTGAGTCAGCATGCCTTCCTTTCTCTTCTGCTGGTGCATTGCTGGTGTTTCATCTCCGCAAAACTCAGGTGTAGAGTCTGTTAAATGTTTGCCTGCCTCAAGGAGCTTGGTTGGGTCTGTTTTTGATGTGCCTGAGATAATAGATCCCTCCTGACTGTTCTGGTATGTTGCTGTATGCGGCGGAGATTGAGTGATCACTGCAGGGGCACATGGGAACCAGGCAGATCCTCTTATCACATGGAGTTCCTGCCATCCACATCATTAGTTGCTTCACATCCTTTCCCGTTTCGCTGCTGGTTGTGGCAGCCATGCAGCACCTTTCTCCTCTTCTTGGCAGTGGTTGCTGAAAGTTTATCTTCTGCATGCAAATAAAAGAGGATGTTTTCACATGATCTCCATTGTCTGTCTCTGTGTTCCTAAAAATTTTTGTATTGGCTTTAACTAGTAACTAAGGGTGTCAAAACATAGAACCTGCAGGCCAGTTCCAACTCGTGCAGTCTCTATCCAGCCTTCTCACCCTCCCACCACCATCAGCTACCATGAGCTGTGCTGGTTGGCTTGCAGAGCAATTGGCTCTCCATGATCTTGAAAATATGATCAAGATTTGTGTTTTCTGTCATTTGCAGCTCATGAGAAAGCTCATGCTATTTCTGCTTGGGATCTGCTTAATAACATCACTCCTGGCCTTCAGCAGCATCAGTAATGCTATTTGGCCTACTCTATGAAATGAGTCTGACACTCCTATTCCCTTTCCTCAAATGTAGTAGGAGGATTCTGCTCCATTGGAAAGGGAACTGTCTCATCACATGTTCCAGTCAAAGACGATATAGAATCGAGAAGGACACACAAGTGCAAAGTCGACATGGTTCTTGCAAATCTGGATGACAGGGCCTTACACAGGATTTGTACAATCATAGGCTGTCCAAGTGAATAATGTGAAAAGTCTTGTATCCAGGTAGAAAGAAGGGGGTTGTAACTGGGGTAGCAGTGGAGAAAACAGGATTTCTTTCCCACCTCTGAACTCACTAAGTCGCAGGTGGGACAGCAAAGTAGCTTGGGCCAGCAGCTTTGAAGGGGGACCCAGACTTGACCTGTTGGGTGCCCTTCATAGTGAGCTCATTGACTTGCCCCTTTGCCCCTCCTGTTTTGTTCCTTATCAGTAAAGAGCAACTGTCTCGAGGTAAGACAAACACTCTGCTGATAAATCGACTTCCAGGTTGAAATTTCCAAGGCTGGAACTTTATGAGCTGTTCTGCCACTGGACTGCTGTATACAAGAGAGAGAGCGCATGCAAACTCCTTGGCAGTGACCCCATTGCCAGTCATGAACCCTGATTACACTCCTGAAGCCTTGGTGCCTTGGTACAGGGTGGGTTAATGACTTTGTTTATACTGATAAGGGCAATCCAGATAAGGCTGCCTCCCTCCCCTTGCCTCCTGTCTCTGGCTGGCACCTTCATTGAGAAAACCTCTCTGTGCCACGTGGAGACCCACTTCCCCAGCCAATCACCTCTGCCCTGACTTGTTTTTCAATGACTTGGCTGCTAGTCAAAGGAAGGTCAAGGCTGCCAGAGGGGGTGGCTTTATCCCCCCCCAGATCTTATAAGCAGAGCTGAGAGGGAGCTAGAGACCGCAAAAGGGTCACTAAGGGAAGCAGAGGTGTGTGCAAGGAAGGTACTGCAACCATCAGGTGCACAGGAGAAGCCTTGCCTTTCTCTGCCTGCCATGGAGTATGAGAAATGCTGCTGCCATCACCACCACGAGGAGAAGGAGAATGCCATTCTCTATGCTTTGCTCAGTCCCCAGTGTGGTGGCCGCAGCCCATCCCGGCAGCGCTGCCTGTGTGCCAAGCGCAGTGCCGTATGCCTGCAGACCCCACAGGTCACCTGCCAGGCAGCTTTGGATGTGCTGGTGAAGACTATCAGCTTCATGAAGAACCTGCCTTCATTCCAGCTCCTCCCTTGGGGAGATCAGCTCCTGTTGCTGGACAGTTGCTGGGCTCCCCTTTTTCTCCTCGGCCTTGCACAAGAGATGGTGACCTTTGAGGTGATGGAGACCCCTGCCCCCAGTCTGCTGGAGAGGATCTTGCTGGACGGCCGGGGCAAGAGGCAGGAGTCGCAGAGGGCACAGCCCAGCCTGGGCAGTGTCCAGCACCTGCAGTGCTGCTTGACCTCTTTCTGGAACCTGGCTCTCCACCCCAAGGAGTATGCCTACTTGAAGGGTGCTGTCCTCTTCAATCCTGGTATGTCTGGGCCCCTTGCTCTGCTTCATGGCCTTTCAACCATTAGCGTATCCTCTGCCCATTTTGGCACAATTACTATGGGGGAGGCACAGAAAGTTGGGTGAGACAGAGACTCAAAAGGGTGGGGAAGGACCCATTGAATAGCAACTTTGGATGTGCCAGTGATGACCATCAACTTCATTAATAAGAACCTGCCTTCTTCATGCAAAGCATCCTTTGGCAGTAGGAAGAGCTCCAAGAGAAAGATGATCAGGGCTCATGGTGAAGGTGGAGGACTAGCAGCTAGAGGTTATCCTAAAGCCACCCCGAGCCACTCAATATTGATCTACATTGAGAAACAGAGTAAATGTCAGCCAGGGCTTTGCTGAGATGTTTAGTTCTGTATGCTAGATCTGGTCCACTCCTGTGGACCAGAGTCCTAAAAATGTCCTATTTTTACAGGATGTGTTTGTATTTTAGCCTTGTGGCCTGGAAAAAAAACTTCATTATCCTCCTTTTTCTTGTGAGCAAGCATCATGTCAAATTCTTGTAATTAATAAATTAGATATAGTAAATTAACTTTAAATTTAATAAGATGTACATTATAGTGCTAATTTAACCACATAAAAGCAATATATGGGAATTTTTTTAGCTTTTATTTTGTCAGGATGGTTTAGTGGTTAGGGAGATGGACTGGAATCTGGAAGAACCAGGTTCAAATCCCCCCTTAGCCATGAAGCTTCTTGGGTGACCTTGGGCCAGTCACTCACACTCAGCCTCACCTACCTCACCTGCTTGTTATCAGGAAAAAAGGATAAAAAGCTTTGTAAGCCACTCTGGGCATATGCATTAGTGTGGGAAAATGACTGAATTTGCTTGGGTAGCCTACATTTGTGTGGGCTAGTTCTCTTTTTGTGGTTAGGACACATGACCAACCTATTCTGGACAGACATCAATTGTACTGACGGACAATTTCATTCATAGGCTTTGGAAAGATAGACTCCTAGCCACCCTGAAGCCGCTATCAGGCCCATTGGGGACTAAGTACTGTCAAAGGAGATGCCTCTAGTGCAGGGTATGAGTTGCTCTGTAGGGTACAGGAAGGGCTAGGGGTTAAATCCAGGCTAGGGGTTAAACCCACCTGAGCATGCTAGGGATTAAACCCAGGGCTTTCTGTTGCCTTCTCCCACTGTGATACAGCAGCTGCTGCAAGAGGTCCAACTGAAGGGGAAAATATGCTTGAAAAATGTGCTTGAAAAATAGCATAGGAAAAGACGTGGTGAGGAGTGAAGGCCCTTGGTGTGATGCAACTCCGAGCAAAATTGAAGCATACCTGCTTCTTCCCTGATCTTCTTTGTTAACAAAACCCAAGAGATTTGATTGCAGACGTTCCCCATCACATCTGTTTTGATCTTGACACAAAGATTTGTTGCCTTATCTTTGCTGAGGGACTGGTAGGGGGAACTTATACAATGCAAAGACACAGCTTCAGATCTTCCTGGGACATATACAGGGCTCTGAAGAAATTGTATATGGCCATGTTTAACAAAGTCTGCATCATTCTGTTGTCATAGGAGTTTTAAAAAAACTTGGTGTTTTGGTTCTGTCAGTGGCTTAATTGGAAATCTTCTTCCCTAGATGTGCCTGGCTTGAAGGCCTCCTCTTACATTGAGAGCCTCCAGCAAGAGGCCCAAAGAGCCCTCCAAGAAGTCCTGGTGCTTCTTCATCTGGAGGACCAGAACCGCTTTGCCCGCGTTTTGTTGATGTCCTCTTCGCTGAAGTCCATCTCACCTGCACTCGTCTCCAACCTCTTCTTCCAGCCAGTCATTGGCAACACAGACATTCTGGAGCTGCTCACAGAAATGCTGGTCATGAAATACCTCCAGTAATAGCTCCTGCAAGAGCTGGGATAGGTGATGGGTCACCTACAACATGCTCAGATCAGTGCTCGGTTGCCCAAGGCTGCACTACTGATCTGTGCCATGTAGCAGGACAGAAGGGCTTGTGAGGATCACTCTGCTTGTAGAGTCTTGGGTTTGTAGACAGGCTTGTAGGATCTTCGGTGTTGGTCCTCAAGCCACTGCACAACTGACAACCTGGTCCTAAGAAATGGTGCTCAGCTGTCCAGAATAATGACAACCTACCTATGCTGGAACCATATAGCCACCTCCAATTGGCAGAGTGGGCCAGGCCGGGGTGCTATGCAAAATATAACTGCTTGACATATAGTAAGACAAGCTTTTGGAGCATCTCCCTATTTGTGCACACAAACTGGCCAGTGAATCTGGCTGGGTATGGTTATTTGAGGAGGATGATGTATATGGCCATTGCAGGGCTAGTGTTTCTGATGAGAAGGAGCCATGGGAACTTAGAACCCAAGACTGGTTCTGAAAAGGGTTTGATATGAGCTCATGCGGAAGCAGCTGAGTTGTGCCTCAGAGACAATGAGGACCGAATGTCCCCTTCCTGTACTTGTGCCGGGACTCTTGTTTTCTGTTCTTAAAGCCAGAAAGAGCCTGTGATCCTCTGTGGAACACCCTGCCCTCCCAACCAAGGCTGTGCTTCATTGCCTGCAGGGAGGTGTCCTTCACTCTAAACCCATGGCCGGCATGACACTTTGTGTCCCGTGTGCTCCAAGTGTGATGAGACAGAGTGAGACTGATCTCCTCCAAAGTGAAAGCAGTGAATGCTTCAGCTTAATTTCCCCTTATTTGGGGGTGTCTAATATTCAGAATGTCCAGCAGGTGCTTGTAGGGACACTGAGCGCTGCTACTGCTGGCCCCCCGAAACCCATTTATCTGCTGTTCATCACACAAACTGTTCCAAACTCTGACTTGACTTCATGGGTGTTGCCCAATGCGGTGGTTTAACTTTTTACGGTGGTAGAACTGTATACATGAGATGATACCATCTTTGTACTGACTTCTGGTGCCAGCATTTCCTGATGGTGCTTTCTTGTAATTTGTATGTACTGATACAATATGCTAAGTTATTTTATTTTAAAATAAAATGTTTTTGCAGTTTGGATAGTGGCTCAAGTTATTGTCAAGATCTGGGCTTGTTTATTTGAGGCAAGGGATTTATACCCTGCGTTTCACATGCCAAAGCCAAGGTGGATCACAAAGGTTTAGTTCTTCCCCACCTGCTGTCCTTACAACAACCCTGTGAGGTAGGCAAGGATGAGAGTAAATGACCAGCACTTAAGTCACCCAGGAAACTTCATTACCAAAAAAGGGATATGAACCAAGAATTTATTAATGGATGTGTGGACAGGGTGGCCGCCTCAGAGTCCTCTCCCGTGGAGGTCTTCTCAGAAACAGGTCCCAGGAGAGTCAATGGGGCTTACTCCCAGGTAAATAAGGATAGGGTGGCCACCTCAGAGCCCTCTCCCTGGAGGTCTACTGAGAAGCAGGTTCCATGAGAGTCAATGGGCCTTACTCCCAGGTAAATGAGGATAGGGTGGCCGCCTCAGAGCCCTCTCCCGTGGAGGTCTACTCAGAAGCAGGTCCCATGAGAGTCTATGGGGCTTACTCCCAGATAAATGAGGATAGGGAGGCCGCCTCAGAGCCCTCTCCCGTGGAGGTGTACTCAGAAGCAGGTCCCATGAGAGTCTATGGGGCTTACTCCCAGGTAAGTGAGGATAGGGTGGCCGCCTCAGAGCCCTCTCCTGTGGAGGTCTACTCAGAAGCAGGTCCCATGAGAGTCTATGGGGCTTACTCCCAGATAAATGAGGATAGGGTGGCCGCCTCAGAGCCCTCTCCCGTGGAGGTCTACTCAGAAGCAGGTCCCATGAGAGTCAATGGGGCTTACTCCCAGGTAAGTGTGGACAGAGAGGCCACCTCAGAGCCCTCTCCCGTGGAGGTCTACTCAGAAGCAGGTCCCATGAGAGTCAATGGGGCTTACTCCCAGGTAAGTTTGGACAGAGAGGCCGCCTCAGAGCCCTCTCCCGTGGAGGTCTACTCAGAAGCAGGTCCCATGAGAGTCAATGGGGCTTACTCCCAGGTAAGTGTGCAGCGTGCAGCCTGGATCCCCAGCTGGGAGGCTGCGGTGTCTCCCTCCGACCACTAGGGGCTGTGGGGAAGCTCCTGCAGGCCTCTCTGGGAGTCAGAGTTCTGTCAGGGGCCGGACGGAGATGGCAGTCGAGGGGTGCGAGTTCGGCCTGGTGAGCGGCGTTCCGGGGCGGCTGCGGTCGGCGGACCTTCGGAGCTTCTTCGGGCAGGCGGTGGAGGGAGACGCCTTCCTCTGCTTCCACTACCGGCACCGTCCCGAGCGGGGAGCCCCGGGCTCTGCCTCCGCCGCCCCCACCTGCTGCTGCCTGGTGGCGCTGAGGCCGGGCTGGTCCCGCCGCTTCCAGCGCATGTACTCCGGGAAGGGCTGGCGCGGAGCCCGCGGGGAGGAGCTGCCCGGACGCTGCCTGGTCAGGAGGGTCAGAATCCCCCAGCTGGAGAGTAAGGAACTCCCCGCCACATGACATGGGGGGTTAGAGTTGCTGAAACTCCCTGCCACTTGATGGGTAGAAACTGAGAGGGAGGAGGTTAAAGTGTCTGTGGTACTCCCTGCCACATGATATTGGGGAGACATTATTCAAGGAGAGGACAGAATATCAGTGGAACTCCCTGCCACTTGATGTGGGGGAAGAAATTGGGAGGGGGGAGGCTAAAGGGTCAGTAGAACTCTCTGCCACATGGTATGGGGGAGGGCTTATATAAGGGGTAGAGTAGGTAAAACTCCCTGCCACTTGATAGGTAGAAGTTGGGAGGATAAAGGGTCTGTGGAACTCCCTGCCACATGATATGGGGGAGACGTTATTCAGGGAGAGGACAGAATATCAGTGGAACTCCTTGCTACTTGATGTGGGGTAAGAAATTGTGGAGGAGAAGATTGGAGTGTCAGGGGAGCTCCCTGCCACAAGATATGGGGGAGAAATTATTCAGGGAGAATATCAGTGGAACTCCCTGTCACTTGATGTGGGGTAAGGAATTTTGGAGATGGATGGGTAGAATGGATACAGCATAGGTGTTCACAAGGCACAAGGCCCATAGGCCAAATCTGGCCTGCCTCACCATTTTGTCCAGCCTGCAAGAGGCTCTCAAACTTCACTTTCCTGGGAGTAAGCCCCATTGACTATAATGGGACTTACTTCTGAGTAGACCTTCTGTTGGAAGGGTTAGGACAGACGAAAGAAAATATTTCTTTACCCAGCCTGTCGTTGGTCTGTGAAAGTCCCTGCCACAGGAAGTGGTGATGGCATCTAACCTTTAAGAAGGGATTGGACAAATTACTAGAGGAGGGGACTATCACAGGTTACAAGCCATCAGAGGTGTATGTAGACGTGGGCAACCTCAAAATTCCAGATGTAGAGAAGGGCATGTGTTCCTTGGTGGGCCGCTTTGTGATCCAGGAAGCTGGATTAGATGGGCCTTTGGCCTGATCCAGTGGAGGCTCTTCTTTTATTCTTATGAACTGGATCATCAACTGAAGGGAAGCAAGAGCTCTTTGAAGATGTGATAGTAGTTGAGCAAGATGCAGTGAGCAAGATTATGCCCTAATTCCGGAGTGTCAAACATGCGGCTCCGACCCAATGCAGTGCACCCCAACAGGGCAAACCCCAAAAGCTATTTATCTCCTCCCCTTGTAATCAGATACTCTCATTCCTTGAAAATATGATTTGCAGATTTTCTGTCATTTGCAGTGAACGAGTTCTGTCTGAGAACAAAGTGCTGACTTATGGCCATCATCTGAACAATTTTTATTTCACAGTTATTTCTGGCCATCAACTTCACTTCTGGTCCTCAGCAAGCACCAGGAATGCTAACTTTGGGCCTCTGTATGAAACAGTTTGACATCCCTGCCTTATATTCTTTTTGCCATCAGTATCTCAGCCATTGGTTTGCAAATTGCAAGTGTATCGTATGATGTGGACTGTGCAAGCCTTATCTGCAGCGATTGTTTCGGTCATTGCATTTGTTTTCTTGTAGATGATGCCACATTCCCTTATAAAACCAAGAAGGAGCTCCAGGAGAAAGCTTCCAGGGAAACATTCACCCAGGCTGATTTAAAACAGCTACCAGAATTGAACCCTCCTGCTTTCATGCCTTATGGGAATGTGGGAACTCCTCTGCGAGTCTTCCTGGAACTCATCAGAACCTGTCGGATGCCTGCCCGTGCCATCAAGAAACTGCAGCTACAGTTCCCCAAGACAGGCTCCTCCCGCAGATATGGTAACGTGCCATTTACATATGAGGATACAGAGACTGTTGAAACAGAAGAGGGAGTATACACAGCTACTGGAGAGGAGTTGACAGAAGGGGGGACTTTGCCAAGAGTGGAGCAGCCTGATGAGGATGAAAACAAAGAAGACGGAGACAAGGAAGTTTCAGAGGAAAACCTGACAGAAGAAGCTCACATGGATGATGTAAGAAACAGAGCAGCGTTTGCACTAGTTTAAGAAATGTGTGAATGTTAGGCAAACATCATGCATCGGTGAATCTCTTTTTAATGTGCATGGCAGCCTTTCAGCCTGCTTTGAGCCTCGATGAATTGTGTTCTCACTGACAAAGAGCACAGTCCTAACCATGTCTACTCAAAAGTAAGCCCCATTGTGTTTAATGGGTCTTACTCCCAGGAAAGTGTCTTTAGGATTGCAGCCAAAAACACTTATCAGCAAGTACACAACAAGATTAGGCCCAGAATGGGCCAAAGTCTCCAGCATCAGGCTTCTTATTTAAAAAATGACAGCCTGGCAATCCAGACATTTTTGGGTGGCATGATGATATAACCCTACTACTGCCAAAACTTCTGGATTGCCAGCTGTGTGCTGAAGGTTCAGTGGGGTGGGAAAGTTTGAAAAGGAGGGTCATGGGGTGGGAAAATTAGAGAACCACTGCCACTAAGAAATGGATTTTTCTGTTGATCAGTTGAAGCAGAAGAAGTGAGGCAGCGACTGGGCAAACCCTTTTCTGTGTCACTCATCTGCTTCTCACTTCTCGTCCCTCCTTCTGATCTTCCTGTTTCAGGATGATGACAGATGTGAAGAGTGGGAGCGCCATGAGGCTCTGCATGAAGACGTCACCAGCCAAGAGCGCATAAAGGAGCGTCTGTATGAGGAAGAAATTGAGCTGAAGTGGGAGAAGGGTGGCTCGGGGCTGGTTTTCTACACAGACGCTCAGTTCTGGCAAGAAGAAGAAGGAGGAGGAGGTAATCCCCAGCAAGGCATAAGCTTGCCAGTTGTCATAGGGCTGTCTTAGTCTGGGCTTTTGACTACATCACCCCACAAGTCACCATGTACTGGTCATTTGTTGGAGGATTTCTTGCAGGTGTTGTACAGCCTGTATGGTACAGTCTGGATCCATACCCCAGCCTGTCTCGTTTCCTTGCTGTCTTTGAATACTTTGGTTTTCCACAATCCTGATTCATTAGGTTCCTTCCTTTTCTATCAGACCCATTCCTTGCTGTTGGTGTTCTTGAAATGGTCAGGATGCCACTGGTGAGGAGCCCTTCTTCCTGGCTGCTGCTTTAGGAGACCCCCACGCCTGAGTGTTACCCCTGGTATCCAGCTGGCTTTGCCTAGGACAGGGGTGGCCAATCTATGCCATGCCTGCCACTAGTGGCACACAGGCACTTTCCAAGTGGCACAGGCAGCAGAGTTAATCACCCTGTTAGTGAAGGTCACTGATGGGGCCTTTGGCTTCCTAAGAGTTCTCACTCGGCAGCTCTGAAATATTCAAAATTATCCCAGTCAAAACTGGGGCATGATCTGGGGAAAACTCCATTTTCTTATCAGCTAGTAGCCTTTCATCTCAAGCAAGTAGACTCTTAGTTTATAGGGAGCTGAACCCTGAAGAAAGAGGGCATCCATGAGGGCTAAAAGCATAAATGAACTATAATGTAAATGAAGCAGCATTCAGTCTTCTGACTTATGCGTCTCCTTTTAGTGCTTGATCAGAATACAGGCATGATGAGGACCTATTTTGAAGCTCCAGGGCTTGACTTATGCTATTACTTGATGCTCTTCTTCTCTGGCAGATTTTGATGAGGAGACGGCAGATGACTGGGACGTGGACATGAGCATCTACTATGACAAAGGTAATGGAGCTCGTGGCCATTGCTGTGTGATGTTCAGCTTGAGCAGGGGTGCAGCTAGTGCAACGTGTCTGGCTTGGGGTTGTTGTCCCAATGATTGCTGTGAAGCTTCAACTGCTTGGGTTGCCCTTCCTGACAAGGGTGCACACTGTGCAGTCTTGAAGTCTTCCAGACACGATTCAAGACTTGTGTTTCATGAATGTCTATGAGTGAATCCCCCATCCTATAATGGAAAGTAGTGTGACCAGATTTCACAGAAACCGTTCTAGTGTTTGGTGGCGTATGAGCAGGGTGGAGAATGTTGTAAAACCCAAATAGATTTGCATCCTGCCCTGCCAGCTCATGCACCCTCTGCATTCCTCTAACCTGCTTTGCATCTCCCTGTTCCCACTGCTTTCTAATCATCATTATCTCTGTTTCTGAAACCATTGGTTGCACCTTGCCACTTCCCCACCCCACTTCCAGCTAACTTTCCCCACCCCACTTCCAGCTAATTTTCAGATGAAATTATTTACCGCTGATGTCTGCCATACTCCAAGAAGCCAGGGTCCAGTGGATTTGCTTCCTTAAAGACTCAGGCTCCAATGCTAAAGAAACTTTCATGGGAGTAAGACCCACTGAATACAATGGGGCTTACTTTTGAGTAGTCATGGTTAGGATTGTGGTCTGAGTTCTTTACCTTTTGTTCATATTATTCTCAATACTGGTGCAAACCCCCACGGGCCTTGGTTTCTCTGCAGGTGCCTTGGCCACCTCTGCTTCCCTTTTGGGCTTGAATCTCAGGCAGTTGCAATAGCAGAGCTGGTGGCTTGTATGGTAGTAAGCAAAGGGTGTCTGTGTGTTAATGATCTGCCCTGAATTTTGTGCTTAGGGCATTTGCATTTGGCCTTTCCAGTGTTTCAGGCTGCTATCGTAAAGCATAAGTGACTGCTAAAAGCAAGAGCCAGAGAATGCTCCACCAGTCAGGGCTCCCTTCTTCTTGAGACTCTGAAGCTCAGGGCTTGAGCACCTGCAAAGCTCTTGGAGTTCTTTTCCAGCTCACCTGGATCTGCCTGGTGGCAGTTCTCCAGGATCCAAAGTGGCGGAGGTTCTTCCCAGTTCCTCTGCCTGCGATCATCTCAAGCAGAGGTGCCAGGGTGCTTCTGCATGTATGTCAGTGAGTTGTAAGCTCCTTGCTTTGCTGCTGGATTTCTGACAGCAGAAAACAAGAAAGGATTTCCATTTATTCCAGATGGAGGCGACAAGGATGCTCGGGACTTGGTCAGGATGCGGTTTGAACACAGGCTGCGGGATGGCATGGAAGATGAGTCTGTTCAGAGCCAACACATTGGGAACTTTGAGAAATATACCAAGGTAAGAGTAGAACTGAAGAGTTGGGGGGTCTTCAGACTGGAAAGAAGGTGCCCAACAGGCACATGAGTGAGAGACACAATACTGCATGTAAAGATTTTAAAGGGAAGTTCTTTCCCTTTCATGTACCGGAACCAGAAGATAGCCATCAAAATTAACTGGTGGCAGAACTGGAACAGACATAAGGAAATATTTGTTTAGCCAAAGAGTAATCAATATTTCAAACTCTTTGCCACAGTATATTGTAATTGCACCTGGCTTATATGCTTTTAAAGGGGGAATGGACATTTTGATGGAGGAAAAGTTCATCATAGGTTACAATGAATCATATTGACTATGTGCAACTTCTGGATGGATGGGCTCTTGGTCTAATCCAGCATGGCTCCTGTGTTCTTAGAAGTTGGGGTGGCAACTATAGAAAGATTTCTCCCAGCTAAACTGACACTAGCTGCAATCTGTAATGAATCTATGCTTGCAGTTTAGAGGACTGATTAAGTGTTATGCTGTGTGGGTCCCCTTGTCATTGGCTTCTCTGGGATCCAGACAACCTGATGCCACTGGCAGGCTAACTCCGTCTTTCCATCCTGGAATCCAGAGCCCCTTAACTTGGCAAAATGTCTTTGTTCTTCCCTTCCAGGGCATTGGCAGAAAAGTGATGGAGAGGCAGGGCTGGGCTGAGGGCCTTGGCTTGGGGAGCAGTAACTCAGGCATCACTGAAGCACTGGACAATGAGGGTCAAAACCCACACTGCAAGAGGGGATTGGGGTGAGTAATGGGACCTTGACAGACATGTTGGCAAGAGTGTTGGTGGTGGGCTGGGCAAATGCATCTTGATCTTCTCAGCATCCATCTCTGTGTTTGAAACTGGCTTGTTGCTTGGTGTGGACACAAGCCTGGGGAGGTGTTTGTATAAAGAATGGCCTGAAAACTAAAAGCACCAAATTAATTCTGCTTAATGATTCACAATCCACACCTGGCTGCCTCAAAGCCTCTAATTGCATGTTGGCTATAATGGGTAGGGGATATCTACAAATCTATGTAAGTACATTTTGTTTACATGTGTTAGTCTTCATCCAATAATTGATACTTTGCAAAATTTTGAATCCTTTTAACAAGCAGTGGTTTTTAAAGGTGTGGAACATGTTGGCAGCTAAATGGAGCAGAGTCAGAAACTGGGGGGAATGGAAAGACTTGAGGACTAACCACCTGTGTTATTTCTTGAGATTTCCCCTTCCCTCTGCCAGCTGGAACTTTAAGCAGACATTATCTCTGTGTTTTCATGTTTCCAACAAACCTGTGGGGCAATGCCTTCCAGAACTTCAGATCAGGCCTGCAGCTTTTGCAGAATACAAAGTCCTGAAAACTTCTGTGAAAAGGGGGTGGAGCAGGAAAGGGGCCCTTCATTGCTTGAGCTGATCTGAACAACACTGTAAACCTGCATTACAGACCAAGTGGGCGTTGGGCTAGACTGACAGTCCCCTTATTCTACCTGAATATAACCCTGCTGTCTCTCTTCTCCAGCTATCATGGGGAAAAGCTGCAGACTTTTATCAAGCCCAAAAAACCTCCCAGAGATGATCACTGCCTCATTTCCACCATTTATGATGACCCCCACCCTGTGGATGCAGGGGAGCATCTGCTCCGGCGCCAGCTGCCAACCAGCATGAAGTTCCGGCAAGAAGTGGCCACGCCCCATCACAGCAATGGCTTCTCATGAGGGACGTGGTGACCTGCTCTGGAACTGTGTGTCATTTTTGTAATGACAAAAGGACTGTTTATTTATTGAAGCTTAATTTTTCATCAGATAATGGATTTCAAATCAGGAGTAATACTGCAGGATTTTTTAAAAATAAAAGACTGGACAAGCATTTGCTTCTTAATGCCTTTTTCATTAAGGTGAATTGAAAGGTTATTGCTGGAGCTTTTGATTGCCATGTACTCAAGTTAGGTTTACTGAAATGCTCTGCAGTAAGATAGGAAAGAACCATTTTGGGCACCATTTTCCTAAATAGAGGGCCTTTTGCAACACCTATATAAAGTACTTAAATAGGTACATAGGAACAAAAGGCCACCAATAAGCATTGTGATCCATTTCAATATCTTTCTGGGTCCACTTTTTCTGCTTTAAGAATAACACTAGGGCAGAATCAGGAGGGATCTGGGTGTAAACCGAACTACTATTTTGGTTCCCATTTTCCTTTCCTTAATGTGGTGGTTAAATTTTATAGAACTGTTGAGTTCAGAGCAATGACCTTCCTTCAACAATTAATCATAGAATCCTAGAGTTGGAAGGGACCTAGAAGGTCATCTAGTCCAACCCCCTGCCTGCAGAAGGAAATGCTCCTAGAGCATCTCCAACAGGTGCTCATCGAGCCTCTGCTTGAAGATCCCCAGTGAGGGAGAGTCCACCACCTCCCTTGGCAATCTATTACACTGCCGAAGCACCCTCATTGTCAGGAATTTTTTCCAGATATCCAACCGGAATCTCCTTTCTTGCAGTTTGTACCCATTGGTTCTAGTTCTGCTTTCAGAAGCAGCTATGAACAAATGAGCCCCTTCCTACATATGACAGCCCTTCAGGTATCTGAAGAGGGCAATTATGTCTCCTCTCAGCCTTCTCTTCTCCAGGCTGAAAGGACCAAGTTCCCCAAACTTTTCCTCACAGGACTTCCCTTCCATCCCACTGATCATTCTTGTTGCTCTCCTCTGGACTTGCTCCAGTTTGGCTGCATCTTTCTTAAACTGAGGTGCCCAGAACTGAACACAGTACTCAAGGTGAGGTCTGACCAATGCTGAATAAAGAGGAACTAGAACTTCTCATGACTTGGAAGCTACAGTCCTCTTAACGCAGCCTAAAATGGCATTTGCCTTCTTTGCAGACACATCACACTGCTGACTCATGTTCAGCTTGTGATCCACGGCGACTCAAAGCACATGTGCTGCCAGGCCAAGTATCCACCATTTTATACCTGTTTTTGGTTTTTATTTCCTAAGTGCAGAACCTTGCACTTCTCCCTGTAGAAATTCATTCTATTTGTTACAGCCCAGGATTCCAGTTTATCCAGATCCTCCTGGAGGTTTCTCCTGTCTTCTGTTGTGTTTGCTACTCCTCCCAGCTTGGTGTCATCCGCAAATTTGATCAGGCTCCCCCATATCCCTTCCTCCAAGTCATTAATGAAAATGTTAAAAAGAAACAGGCCCAAGACAGAGCCTTGGGGTACCTCACTTGAAATCGATCTCCAGGTTGACACAGAACCATTTACTAAAACCTTTTGAGCACGGCCATTGAGCCAGTTGCAGATCCACCTAACCATTGTCTCGTCTAGCCCATATTTTTCCAACTTCCCGATTAAGATGTGCGGGACCTTGTCAAATGCTTTGCTGAAGTCTTCTTTGGGGCTTATTCTCTAGTCTAAGAAGTCCTCTAGTTTCTCGAAGAGTGGCAGTGCAAGGACTTTGTGTTTGTTTAATTTGTGTTTATTTGCCTTTATGTTTGAGCATATCTTGACGGCATTGTTCAAACCTTCAGCTTCCTTTTCATCTCCTTCTGACCTGGTAAGCATTTTTGTGTCTAGATCAACATGGCATTCCATCCCTTTATTTCTTAGTTTTCTCCAGGCTACATTTCAATTTTGCCCAGGAACTTGTGATAATGCAAGCGCACACACACAAAACGGTCACAAGCACACACATAAGTGAATCTTGACTTGAGTCTACTCAAGAGTAAAACCCTCAAGTCAGTGCCCCCAAATTTGTGATACGCATAGTTTGGCGCTTTGGCAGTGGAACAGATTGCCGAGGGAGGTGGTGGACTCTCCCTGACTGGGGATCTTCAAGCAGAGACTCGACGAGCACTTGTCAGAGATGCTCTAGGAGGGTTTCCTGCTGCAGGCTAGACTAGGTCCCTTCCAACTCTAGGATTCTATGAGTCTGTATGAGCCTGATTGTCCAATACTAATTCCTGGTTAGGCTGGCACAAGTTCTGTGTTTGCTTGCGGGTGTCACAAAGTGCTGCAAGGGTGGGGGATTAGGCCTTGCATAGACATGCCTCTCCCCACCACCTTGAAAACAGGGAGACGGGTGAGTTGTACTGGCATGAATTGGTTATGATTGCACCTTCAGCCATCCGATTCGTGTCCCATGCAGGTTATTTCACCAAGAAAAAATTGATCCACCAAGAATGGTGGTTGACATGGGAACTCTTCAAACACAGGGAGGTTGATTAATGAAGTGAATATATATAGAACTATAACGCATATGAATTACTTTAATGGGAATGCAAGGGAAAGAGAGGATCCTTGCCTTGACCAGGGATGAGAGCAGAATGCAGACGTCTGTGGAAAGATCATTGGTGGGAATATTTTTATTTAATAAAGATCATTTTGAATATTTTACTTACTTACGTAATTTATTATTTATTTATCTACTTGTTTACTCATTTACTTATTTGTTTACTTATTAAATATTTTATTTACTTGTTTACTTGTTAGTTTATTTACTTGTTTACTATTTTACTTATTTTTATTTTACTTATTTATTGTTTACTATTTTCCTTATCTTATTTGCTTCTTATATTATTTATTTACATTTATTTTCTTACTTATTTTATTTATTTACTTATTTATTGTTTACTATTTTACTTATTTTATTTACTTGTGTATTTTATTTACTTACTGACCTGTTATGGGTTTCCTGCGTACTCCTCCCTCTAAAACTGACTGCTGCGCCCCCCTCTAGCTACGCCACCACAAAGGCGCAGCATTTCCACCCACCGCCTCCAGAGGGCGTACGAATCATTGTGGTCGAGCCTGCAGCTGGTGCGCATGCGCACCGTGGCGCAATGATGTACGTACAGTTTGACTCGGTGGAACCTTTCTCGCCGGCCTTTATGCCCCACCCGGAAAGGAATAAAGTTCGGACTTTGGGGAGGAAGGAAGGGGCTCCTAACCGGAAGTTCAGTCTACAATTTCCGGAGAAAGGTGTGCATCGCGAAAAGGGGTCCGTGCTGCGGCTGCTCGAGGGCTAAGGCGTTGGGTCGAGAGTCTTAGTTGGGGGAGGCAGGCGGGGGGACGCTTGAAGGAGGGGAGGCCGAGGCCTCAGGGGGAGAAGCCAGGCCGGGGGGAAGGCCTTAGGGGGAGACTGAGGAGTCTGAAGGGAGGAAGGCCGGGGGGAGGCCGAGGCCTCAGGGGGGAGCCAGGCCAGGGGGGAGGCCTGAGGAGAGGCGGGAGGGGGAGCCAAGGACTGAGGGGGAGCCAGGCAGGCCAGGATACTGAGGAGCCAGGTCGGGAAGGGAGGCTGAAACAGGGTGAGGGAGGCCTGAAGGGAAGCCTGGCCAGGAGGAGGCAGGGACTGCGCCACTGACTGGATCTGGGCATAAGCCCCTAGGCCTGCCCTAGAGGCTCCCAGGCTGAGGCCTGCTCTGACTGGAGAGGAGGGGTGTGGTGTTGGTGGGGGTGGGCACCATGTCAAGCAGCCCCTTCCTGGGCTTTGGCCAGGCCGTGATAGGCCCTCCTGGGGCTGGGAAGACAACCTACTGCCTGGGGATGCGGGACTTCCTCTCAGCCTTGGGACGCCGCGTGGCAGTGGTGAACCTGGACCCGGCCAATGAGCGCCTGCCCTACCCCTGCGCCGTAGATGTTTCTGAGCTGGTGTCCTTGCAAGATGTGATGGAGAGCCTGGCCCTGGGTCCCAACGGCGGCCTCCTCTATTGCATGGAGTACCTGGAGGCCAACCTGGACTGGCTGAGGGACAAGCTGGTCCCCCTCAAGGGCCACTACTTCCTCTTCGACTGCCCTGGCCAAGTAGAGCTCTGCACCCACCACAGCGCCCTCAAAAACGTCTTTGCCCAGTTGGCCAAGTGGGGCTTTAGGGTATGTGTCACCATCAGCCAGTGCTTCTCCACCAGTGGCATAAGTACCACCACTGGCACTTGAGGCGGTGCATGCCGATACATGGGACCCTGGACAGCTGTCCCCCATATGCAAGACCACAGCACCAGTGATAAAAACTGCTGGGCTCACTTCACTGGACCAGTGTTTCTCAACTAGAGGGACCAGTAACACCACTGATATTTGAAGTGGTGTCTCCTATTATTTAGGACCCTGAACACTTGCCGCCCAGCAGTGAGACCAGGACTTTGGAGCTCTTACTAGCTAGAATATGTAGGGGTCCTGTGCTCACCAGGTAGCTTGCTGCGCTTGCCAGAAATAAGCCTTTTGTACAGTGGTAACCTAGTGAGCCTAGCAAGTAGGTTGATGGGAGCCTAAGAATGCCCAACACTTCAGCATGTTGGAGGAGCAACTGTCTGACCGTAGATCCCAGGTTTAGGCAATTAATCTAAGGTGCATTCTGTACATTATTGAGCCACTCAAGCAGCAATCCTAACTCTCCCATTAAGCTGGCAAAAGTTATTTTGTTGGCCTGCATTGTTGCAAAAGTGCCACAAGTCACTTCCACTCCACTGTCAAGGGTGTTAAACTAATCCATAGGCACGTGCTGGTTCCCCTCCACACACACATGCACACAGTTGCAGACTAGGAGAGGGCATTGCAGGGCGGGTGGATGTTGATCCTGGCTGTAGGAGGTTGGGGAGTAATAGGCAGAGCTTGTATCCAGCAGCTATGCCCCTCCAGAGGGAGCCCAAATCTGACTAGACCTAGTGAGGATGCTGCTTTTCTTCCCTGTGGTAGCACAGCAGCATTCCCAAAGCATTCCCACTGGATTCAGCACAAACTAAGCCATCCTGCTTGATACAGCACACGTCAAGATTGCACTGGCCTTGTTTAGAGTTGAAGAATTAGACTTGAGGCCCAGTGTGTGTGTTCAGGTCACTGAGACCTCATGGCTGATTGAGTTAAGCCATCAGGTGCATTGGCTGCTTAGTCAGTGTCCCATATTGATTGGGCTTGAGGGCACTGACTTACATTACACTTTCCAATTCTTGTTTGCAGTTGGCTGCTGTCCACTTGGTGGATTCCCATTACTGTACAGACCCTGGCAAGTTCATCTCAGTTCTTTGCACTTCTCTCTCCACTATGTTGCATGTGGAGCTGCCTCATGTCAATGTCCTCTCCAAAATGGACCTGATTGAACAGTACGGAAAACTAGGTGAGAGCTGTGAGCAGAAGGTTCTGGAGCAGAAGGTCACTGGGGAGCAGTGAATGTAGGCTCCCTGAAGCATCAGTGAGTAGATGGATCAGATTCAAAAGTCCTGGATAGGGCCATAACCAAGGTGATCCCAGCTGCCATTCCTGGCTTTCAGAAGGGTCTGAGTCAGCAGTGGTGGGAAAGCTTCCTGACTCAGGCCCCAAAGCACAGATCCCAGTCTGTCCTGGACTAGGTGATCTACCATTAGATTTGTGACAGGACCCTTTTCCCTCTGAATTGGTCCAGACCTCTCAAGGAGACATGAGGTAGGGGATGATTCTGGGAACTGGTATGAGAGCTAGCATCACATTGACCTTGGAAAACAGAACAGTAAAACCTTGGATTGAGAGTAATTTGGATTGAGAGCGTTTTGCAGGACAGGCAAACATCTTATAAATAAAAGGCAAATTCTATCTGTCCATCTGTCCTAAACCCCTCCAACTCCACACAGACTTGCTCTACATAGACATATTGTACCTTTTTGGAATCAGGATGATCCCGGGATTGACATAGTGTATCCCAACTCACACACCCAACCTCACGCTCCACACACAACTCCTCATATGCACACAACCTAATCCACTCTTTCACACACACATAATGTAACTCAACCCCCACACACCACACATAAACACACAACTCCACGAAACCTAACCCACTGTTTCACACACAATGTAGCCCAACACCCACACAACCCAACTCCACACGCACACAACCTAACCCACTCTTACACACACACGCACGCACACACACACACACACACACACACACACACACACAAAAGGAACATAAGGTTCCTTCCTTATCCGGAGACAAATACCAATGGTGGATCTTCAAGCACCAGATCAAGGGCAGATTTTCAATATTTAGAAATGCTCCATTATTATTGCTGTTTTCTAAGCTGGACCAGAGGTCCCTTTCGTTTTTGGCCAGAGGCTCAAAACACCTTCCACAGGAGCTGTCTTAAAAGTCTGCACGGAGTGTGGCTTTTAAGCTAGTTTCTCACAAATTTTGACTTGATATTCAAGCAATGTCTTGATAAACAATTAAAAAACAGTCCCATCTGGGATATGCCTGGTTTTGGTGCTCTGCCAGCACCTCCTCAGCCTCTCCTAAGAGACCAGCCTATGCATGTCTACTCTGAAGTGAGCCTGGGGTTCACTCCTGTGAGAGAGGCAATGGAAAGGAGCCTGAGAGATCTAGCCTTACATGTCTACTATAAAATAAGCCCTATTATAATCAGTGGGGCTCACCCAAGAGAGGCATATTGCAGCCTGCAAGACTAAGTGTAGGTTAATTTGTTTTATTTTCTTTATTATTTTGTATTCTATTACAGTACATATTATAATCATTTTTAAATGAATATTTTGGCCTCTGCCCAGAAGGTGAGCCAGTTTCAGATCCCGAAGATGTTTCTTTCTGCTTGTCTTGCAGCCTTCAATCTCGATTATTACACCGAGGTCCTGGATCTGTCTTACCTGTTGGATCACCTGGCCTCAGATCCTTTCTTCAAGAATTACTGTCGTTTGAACAAAAAGCTTGTGGAAGTGATTGAAGACTACAGCCTAGTCTCCTTCATTCCTCTCAATATCCAGGTTAGTAAGACCAAGCAGAAAGAAGTGGTGAGTTGAGGTTTTAACAGCATATGCTTTTCAATGCAGACGGGTCTTCATCCCATTCCTGCCATCTCTAGATAGGGCTAGGAATGACCTCTCTGTATCTGAAGCATGGGACAGTGTTGATGAATCAGTGTGGGTAGCCATGGGTCTCCTTCTATGTCCAGGCACTTCCTGTATTCCAGAACTGGAGAGAGTGTGGATAAAGTGTTTGGAGCTAACTCAGGAATTCTGTGTGCAGAGTATGAACAAGAGTTCATACATCCCTCACATTTCTGCCATGGAACTCACTGACCAGACTTGCTTCTTCAAATTGGCTGTACCATATTTTTAGACTTTGCTGTGGAAATCGCATCAGGTTAAGAGTCAGTCCTAATGTCAGGTCAGTCCTGAAAGTCGAGAGACTTTTGGTGGCCTTCACCGGCGGGTCACTTGCATATTCTGTTCAGAGAGGAAAGGGAGCAAGCAGAAACTGAGGGAGAAAAGAACATCCCAGAGCACTATGGGGTGTGCTGAAATATGGGATAACAGCTTAGGAGGGAAAGTCTGCCTGCAGGTGTGTTCCATCATGCAGCAACTGCACATTTAGTTCCACAGAGACTGTCCCTCAAATGCACCCGTTTTGCAGTGGGTCACATGTTATGGTACACGCCATGGGTATTTGGTATGTGGGCGAATCAGAGCTCAGAGACTTGGGAGAGATGCAAAGTTCCTGATGTGTTCAACTCTTCTGTCTAGGACAAGGAGAGCATGCAGCGTGTGATGCAGGCAGTAGACAAAGCCAATGGCTACTCCTTTGGTGACATGGAGCGCAGGAGTCTCGCGGCCTTGATGTCTGCAGCAGTGGGAGCCGATTTCTACTTTGCATCGTATCCTTTCTCTCCCAGTCCCACTTCTTCCATTCATATGTTCAGTCTTTTGTGCCTCACAGGAATCACTCAAGGGGACTGAAACAGCAAGCTAGCTTCCAGTTTCTGCTGGAACTTATGGGCATGGGGGTCAGATCCCATGGAGACGCTAATGGTGTGAACTGCAGGCACAGAATGGTGTGAACTGCAGACACAGAGGCAGTATATTCCTATAGTTGCACCTCTGTTTCAAAGGGACCTTTCAGTCACCAGAGAGCTAATAACAATGATATAAAAGCTATCAGTACTACATTAGCAGATAAGTGCAGGCATTCAAATTGCTGCAGGAACACTCATTAAACTTTGTTAAAAGCCGTGTGGGGAGGGATGCTGTGAGTGGGTAAAGGGAGGAAGTGCCTGAACTGAGGCACTGTGATCCCAGAGGCTCACTTTGCCTCAGAAAGTAGACTGATCACTGTGTGTACTCCAATATTGGGCATGCACACCTATAACCTGTAGGCAAGATTACCAAAGCCAAGGCACATTGACCCATAAAACCTGGTTTATTGATGCAATTCTTGCAGACTTCATTAGAGATTTACAAGAAGACTTACCGGTACTCTGGTTTTAGAAGTAAGTTTCCAGCCCTCAGGTCCAGAAGCCAGGCCAAAACCCAAAGGCTTCATCACCCTGAACCATGGAGTAACTGATGCAAGTGCCACTGACATATGGCCTTGGGCACAGTTACATCTGTTACTTTCTTGATGAGAGTGTGAGGGCTGCTGGGGGCTAGATCTGGCCTGGGGCTGCTAGTGAGCTAGACAAAGCACTTATTTTCTTTCACATGGTTCAGTCTCCTTTTTTGTACTTTTAGTCGACTGTACTTGTATCACTTGTACTGTCAGCTAGCAGAAGCAAAGACTGAGTCGGGGCACCTCTCTTGCATACAGAACACTCTCCACATTTGCTCTGCTTCTCCTTGACTCTCAAATAATCAGCACTCTTGCAGTTCAGGAGAAGTATGTGCAGGCAGAGGAGAAAACAGTGGAAGAGGAAGCCATGGACGTATGACCTGTCTGCAGCCATCATGTGTGACCTGTTCGACCCATTCGGCTGTAGATTGCTGCCAAACAGGCTATCAGAGCATTTGGATGCAACTTGTGCCTTTTGGCTCCTTCCAGATGAGCTTTTTTGGCATAGCATGGAGCTTCCATAGCCATGATGGATATTTTACCCATGTTTCCCTCTCAGTGGCATGGGGAACCCTGCACAGTTTGTAGGGCAACCAAGGAAAGGTTGCTGATGAGCCTGGTCCAGAAGTTGCGGATGGGCCTAGTCCAGATCTGGTCCAGATGGATCATATCTCCAGTGAAAGTCATGGAGGGATAGCCATGCAGGGCATTCTCTTGGGGACATCTGTCAGGACATGTCTGCCATTTCTCCATGGAGATTTGAAGGGCAGAGAGATCTACTTTTATATGTCATGCAAGGACTTGGTTCTGGATCTCAGTGCCAGTAATATTCCATCTCACTCTGGTCTTTTGAGTGTGAAAGTAGCAAAACCTTGTGATGCCCTGCAATGGAGAGGGAAGAACCCCTTGGAACTCCTCTGCAGCGCCTCCTGTTGTGCAGTGCAAAGCGGGTTTCCTTCCTTTCAGGAAATGGCCAAATAAAGGCAATTGCTCTAACCTTTGCTCTAACCTTATATTTATGTGTGGATCTATGTAATAAACAGTCAGAATATCTTTTCAATATTTGCACTGCAGCTTGTGTTCCGTTATTGTAAAGAAGGAAATTCCAGGAGAAATTCCATTTTTTTCTTACTTCTGCAGCCCTGTGACATGAAGTCACAGTTCTTAGAAGTAAAAAAGCCCAAATTTTGATAACTTTGCTGCTTCCAGAAATGCCCAGGATCATGTTTGTCTTTTATTCTGAGCTGCACCCCAGAATATGGGTGTGGGTGGCGCAAGTAGTTAAGTCACTGTGCCTGTTAACCAGCAGGCCAGGGTTCAAGACCCGGGTCAGCCCCACAAGACGGGGTGAGCTTCTGTCCTTAGCCCAGCTCTGCAACGCCAGCTGGATCCAATCGTATTGGCTCTGCCTTTCCATTGGACTAATTCAGTGGTGTGGAGAGGGGGGTTTTGCTGCTTGGGTAACAGCAAATCCATAACAATCTAACCCAGGCTTTCATGTGTCGCATGTAGCGTATGCAGCGCCGAGCATGATACCATGGTCTCTCAAGACTGACGGAGGCCTGCTAATACCAGCATACCATACCTCTTTCTTCCTTGCTCCAGTATCTTTGAAGACCAGCAGTTAAGGGAGACAGCCAGCTCACAGTGCAGAGACAGATTTGTCCATACAGCAAAGGTACTTCAAGTGTGGGGTCAAGACCTACTTATGTGGAGAGGTTTGCCAAAGGTTAGGATCCGTCATCTTGGATTCTGGCATGGGACGTTCCTGGGAGTATGTCTCATTGAATGCAATGGGACTTATCAATACTTCTGAGTAGACATGGAGGAGCTCTGGCATGTTGCATCACAGTGATATCACATCCCAGTAAGTTTGACGGGCAGAGTAACCATACAGAATGGAGGACAGAGTGCTTCTACCTTTAACCATTGCATAGAAGAGGGAATTTAGGCAGGTGCTGTTTTTCAAACCCTTCTATCTTGAGCTAAATCTGCCGAAATTCCCTCTTCTATGCAATGGTTAAAGGTAGAAACACTCTGTCCTCCACCCTGGACAAGGGGTCCCAGACAGGTTTTTAAGTTGGAAAGGGAGACTTGGGCTGAAATTCCCAAGTTCCACTGCCATATAGAATTTCTTCCAGTTGGGGCTATTCAGACCACAATGCATCTGGCAGGGCATGCTGTGAGAATCATATGATGAGGAAAAAAGCATCTTGCCAGCTTACCATACTGAGGTGGTGGAATGCCCTGGTTTTAGAAGGGGGATACTTCAGAATGCCAGGTGTATGATAGTGGAAATAGGATGCAGGTCTCTTGTCTTGTGTGCTCACTGGGGGACCCAGTGGGCAGGTATGTGCAGTCATTAAGAGGCAAGGGAGGCAGAATCTTGAGAAGTGGTCTCAAAGGACTCAACTTTTAAAAAAAAAGATTCAAAGAGCTTACATTTAGTATCAGATCCTTTGAGAAAACTGCAGTCTGGAGCGCTACCTGATGCATCTGGTGAGCTACTGAGATCCAAGAAGCTGGAGTAGGTGCCTTTTGGCCTGATCTAGCGGGGGCTTCTTATGTTCCATTGCCAGGTAACTGAGGCTAGGGTTTCAGCCGGGAGAGTTGCTTTTCAGACCTGTGGGTCTTTCTAGTAACACTTAGTAGAATACAAAGTAATCTGTGGGACTTTGAGGCTGTGGCCACGCCAGACAACACCCACAAGGGGTAAATTCAGGCAGGATGAGTAATTGGCATTGTTTCCTAGAGTCTATACTGCCTTGTGCCTCTGACTACCTCATTGCCACCTGCTTGTGTGCCTTCCTGTGGTAGTGCTTCAGCATCACCACAAGGGATTGCTGTTGATATGAAGAACCAGAAAAGCTATGGGTGTGCCTTATATTGAATTGTAGCTCAATGAAGAACAAAGATGGCCTATAGCTTTGTTCTCATGGACTGTGTCCTGATGTGTCATCTTCAGTGGGGATTCCCATCGAAAAAGCCTTCAGGGCAGCCTGATGTTGGGAAGTGTGCATGTGCGCAATCACAGACACAGCGTCTGCTGGACCTGAGTCACAGAGTGGGCCACAGGCTAATCCACCGAGACCAACACCTGCAGCTGACTGGAGAATGTGAGCCAGAGGCCTGCTGATTGCTGGGAGAGAAGGAGGGGCTCCTGACCCTGGTTTCCTGTGCAGGTTTCAGGTGTCACCCTGGATACTGTAAACTGAGCAGGTGATTGGTCTCAGTGCCATAAATTGGCTAGATAGATAGCTGGTGATTTGCATCTGCCCATGGCGTCCTTAAGTAGCCTTTTGCTAAGGCCGCTGCCAACAGGTTTAATAAGAGTGCAATAATCCCATTGACTTTGCTCTGGAAGAGGCAGTTGCTCTCAGGTGTGCAAGCTCACAACTATGGTACAAGGACGGCAAGGGTTGGGATAAGGCATCTCTTGCCACATGAACCAACCAAGGAGCGTGACTGCATCAGAACCCATGTAGGCTCAAAATTAGGGACAGAGATGGGCACAAACAGGAAAGGTAAGTATTGATGGAAGTGGTGGCTAGCAATAGGGAAGGGAGAAACCTGCCTCTCCTTTGATGCATTTTACATCAGCACCAGTGTGTGGTGCTGGCGCACACCAGGAGAGCATGATCCAGTCTAGTCCCACTGCTTGGGCCAATGGGAAGGAAGCATTGGATCCCACTGCATTTGGGAAAGGCAGAGCAATCTCCCACAACCCCAGTAGGTGGCATAGGAAAAGCCTTGCCTTTCACTTTGGGAACTCCTTTGCTTGGGTAGGGGGACTTGCAGAGCACGCACATCCCAGGAGCTTCCCAGCTCCAAAGTCAGCAAAGGAGCACATGGCATAGTGATACCTCCTACCTTGCCTTCCCCACCACACTATGCACTTCATCCAAAGCTGTGCAGTAACTGAAGCGCGGGCCCCCTGGGCAGCCAAGGAGCCTATGCCACACGATCCACAGGCTCTCCTATCCTACGAGGGATCCTTGATGCGCTTACCCCACAGTAGCCTATTTTCCAAGGGGAATTTATAGTAAGCTGCATGGATTCTAGGCAGGACCGCTAATGGTGTGGAGATGCTTGTGGTAAGAGATGCTTGTGGGAGCCAAGAAAAGAAAAGCCCTTTGTCCTTGTTGGCAGATGTACAGGAGAGCCCCAACTTGTGTGGCTCCCTCTCTGTCCCCCAAGTCATGAGTGTTGAGGGCTCTGTGACACCACACTGCAATACCCCAAGCAGTTATTTATTTAGCATATGATAAAAATATCTGCCAACAAAACAATGCAAGTACATCTATTGTGGCCTTGTGGTGCCTCACATGGAAAATAGTCCTTCTATCAGGTGCCAGGCCATACCGCCACATGCAGGAGCATCAGCGGAAGGACCATGGTTTCATGCTGGTGTATGATGATGGTGGCAGGGAGAGAGCAGCTGCCTGCCTGTTCACACTCACAGGAGCACAGCCCTCTGCAGCAGCACTTTGGCTTCCCTGGTGCATGGATTGCCTCACCAAGCGCCTTTCATCTCTGCTTGACTTGCCTGAGAGCCGCATCCTGTCAGCCTCAGCAACTTCATAGCAGTTTCACCGGTTTAGCGGGCAGTCAGGCAGGGCTGAGCCTCAGCAGGCCTGGGGCTTTGGGGCGTCGGCTTCCCTTCATGTTCCAGGGAATCTGCATGGGATCGGCATGCCAGGTTCAGCAGTAAATGGTGAGCCCTCCCACACAAGAGGCTGTAGGGACCCAGTGGTAAGGATCCCAGGTTGCCGTCTGCTATTGGCTTGCAGTGGGGTTATTCTCACACTGTTGTTCCAATAACATGCGTGTATGTTACAACACAGGCAAGTGGCCCCTGTGGACATCTCTGTACATGATGCGCTTCAGTGCACTTAGGTGGGCTGCCTTCATTGTGACCTCTGCAACCTGCTACAACTAGTCATGTGCTGTGGAGGAAATTTGTAGGGGCTTTCCTGTGCACCCCAATGAGAGAGAGAATTCAACCCACAAGCCAGCTGATGTCATGCGCGGCCTTGTCATGTACAGCATGGGAAGAAAAGCTTTGCCGCCTCTGAGGAGCCCAGCCCAATTACTGCTGGCCCAGAGCACCTCCTGGCCTGGAGGTCAAAAAGCCCAATTACAATTAACTGCCATACTGGAGTATGGAAAGAAGACTGGGAATGCTGGGAGGTTGGGACTGGGGTGGTGGAGGAGAAGGCTGGGTTTTTCCAAAAGGTGGAGCTCACCTGGCCCCATAGCTGGTGCCTTCTTTTAGCCAATCCATGAACACTACTCAGCCAAGGTGGTGCTGTGTGGTCTGGTGGCACCTTCTCTCAGTTCCAGTTATCTCCATGAGTCTGTCTGACCCATGCCCAACCCACATGCCCGACTTCATCAGCACAAACAGCTGTGCAAGCATCACAGCTGCAGCTGGGTGTCTTGTGTGCCAAGGTGGTGGCCCTTCCTCAGCCCTGCCTAAATGGTGGAGAAGCAGCTTTGCTGGCATGCCCAAGCTCTCACCCACACACCCTCTGAGTGAGACTCAAGAGAAGCCGTTCAACTGGCTTGGCAGTTTGACTGCTTGTGCAAATTCCATCATTTTGGCTCCCTGTCTTGGGCAGGTTGGCTCCAAGCTGTTCCCTGTTCACCCCTGAGAAAGGGTTGGATTCTGGGCCTCCTGACTGTGGAAGGAATCTTAGTGACATACACCATCATCTCATGGGGCCAGGCTTAAAATCCTCTGTTCTCATACCAAGAATATGTATGCAATCCTCACCTAGGCCAGCAGAACTCATCGGTCTTCCCATTACTGTGATGATGTGGGGAGGCAAGCACATATCTGTGCACTGGCCTAACCCTCCCCCAGGAGTGCCACACAAGTGTCTTATAGTATTTTTGTGAAACCCTCCTGGTCAACACAGGACGTATGCTGTGGCTTAGGCTGACCTAACTGGAGCTTAGGCTTGCAGCCTATGTTGCCTACTGTAATAGGCCCCCTGTAATACCAGCCATTTGTTCCCCATTTCTTGACAAGTGGAGGGAACATATTACTCAAAGACCTTCTTGCATGCCATAATTGTCTGCCAGGAGTTCTCCCCAAGTCAAAATGCTGCTCAGCAGTAGCAGTGGGGCAGACTAGGCACTACACGATGCCTATACGTGCTCATGGAGCCCAGAAAAAAGATGCACCTGCTCTCCTTAAGATCCTG
Source organism: Cryptoblepharus egeriae (assembly GCA_030015325.1). NCBI lineage: Eukaryota > Metazoa > Chordata > Lepidosauria > Squamata > Scincidae > Cryptoblepharus > Cryptoblepharus egeriae. Next base: position 14,126,513 of record JAREYC010000014.1, read on the forward strand.
AGTGCCTCTGGAGAAAGCAATAACCAGGCAGATGATCACAGTTCCAACAACAGGAGAGCAATTTCCAGGAACAACGGTGAGACTTCTAAGATGAGGTGGAGAGACCAAATTTTTTGATGAGCCTTGTACCATTCACTGTCTTAGCTACACCTCTTGAAAAACCAGGGACTCCTGCTTTTTCCTTTTGGAGGAGGCTTCATCAGATCAAGTCAATGCAGACTTGATCACCAGTAAATTGGGAAAAGCTGGCTTGAACTTTAATTGGGAGGCAGCTCCATCAGGGTTTCTTTCTTATGTAAAGAACTGATACTTTTCCTCGCCAAAGCAAATGCCCAAGTAATGTTGCCCTTTGTAGATATTTATGAGAAGTACTTTTTGACTCCTGTAGAATGAGTTGTGAGAGGGGGTTGATGATGCATACACCCAGGCATAGTGCCCAGGGCAGGCCCATATACCCCCTAATGGATGTCCGCCTGTTTAGTGGAGTCAAGGAAAGACTGTTCTCTCTCCTATAGGAGGGATTGCCTCTTTCAAGGTAACACTTGCCACCTACAGGTGTTACGCGCACCCTTCTTTCAACCGAAATGTTTTAATTAATTGACTCATTGCTCCACTAATGGAGCAAAAAAAAAAAGATTTTTTTCCTGGCAGGTAAAAAAAGGTTGTCACAGTTTTCCACTGGCTACAGCCCGTGACGCTTCGTCAAAGAATGCTGTGGCCCAGTTTGCCTCCTTACCTTCTGAATAATAGGGGCCAAAGCAAAATAATCAGGACAGGTTTACAGCATTCCCAGTATACGTGGATGGGAAGGACCTTTTGTCCCCCCAGTATCCTATGTCACAGCACAGACCCGGAAGATTTAGGAACTGTGGTGCATCTGCTGGGAAAGTGGAGCATGATAAGGGTTAACGGGTGAGTCTAAGGTCCCAGTGACACCTCCAGGAAGGAGATTTGGCAGAACTGTCCTTGGGTGTGACAAGCAAGGTGAACAGGTTTGGGATTATGCAGCCCTGCGTTCTACCCATGGCATTACATCAGGCAGGAGAGAGAGAGAGAAAGAGAGACCATACGTCATAACCACAGAAAGAGAACAAGATCCAATAGAGGTCCAAAATGTTCAACACCTAAACACTATATTAGTTATTATTAAATTAAAAACCATTATATGTATTTTCTTACTTAGGCTATATTTAATCAAATCTAACATGCTCTTTTTTCAGCCAGATTTAGTCTCCAGAATTTGAGTGCTCATTAGATTGATGGTGCATTAGATTCAAGTAAATATGGTATTTCGATTCTAAATATAGATCAGTATTTAGTTTAATTGTTTATTATATTGTAATAAAAATGTAACATAAACCTGTTGTATAAATTAGTGCATTAAGGTAAAAATCATAACACAAACCCATTGTCTTATTATTATTGTCATATAATGCATAACTTACGGTAAATTTTGCATCTGCTTTTGCAGACAGCAAACAAATGCCAGTAAACTCTTTTTTACTTTGAGTCTTTTCAATGGCGCATTACATTCAAGTAAATAGAGGTATTTTATTAATTACAATAATGCTACATGATGTCTGCTCAAAACAAAAAGGAGGGCAATAAATTTTTTCCAGGACCTAAGGCTCAGAAGAAGGACATGTCCTGGAATAGCTTATACCCCCATGTATAAGCCATGAGGGTGCATCTTCAGGGTCACCACTGAAGAGACATCTCAGCAAACAGGAGCAAGACATGTGGGTCATGCGCCACGCATAGGTGTGGCTGTCTGGCAGCTGGACAGCACGCACTGGCAGTTGTCTGGGCACAAGTATTTGGGCGGTTCTCATGTAGCAAAAAGGACTAACGACCTGATCTGAGCAGAAGGCGAGGGTGGGAAGCAGATTTCAAGCCTTGCCCCAGAGAGTCTCCTCACAGCAAGGTGTCAGCAGCGTAAAGCACTGTCACATACATCAATTCTATCCATATTATGTATGTTTTGTTTTCTGATCTTTTTTTTCTTTTTCTTTAATATTTTTGCTTTCTTTTTTGATAAAATTAATGAAAAATTTTTAAAGGCACTGTGACATGTAACACATGGCTGTTGCTTCCATTTTGGCTGCATGTCTAATTTTGACACTGCAAAAGAAACTATTGTTTCAGAGTTGACGTATCTCTTTGTGCTGGTACGGCTCTGTTTCGCTCCTGGAACGGTTCCAAAGTGGTGAGGCTCCCTCCAAGACTGACTGCCAAGGAACATATTGCCAAGGGAGGTGGTGGACTCTCCCTCACTGGGGATCTTCAAGCAGAGGCTTGATGAGCACCTGTTGGAGATGCTCTAGGGGGAATTCCTGCTGCAGGCAGGGGGTTGGACTAGATGACCTACTAGGTCCCTTCCAACTCTATGATTCTATGATTCTATGATTCTATGACTGCTTCACACCCCTCTAGCTATGCACTGCCTTTCATCAAATGCAAGGTGCTCAAGTTACACTGTATTCCATGGCGGGTTCCCATCTGTCTCTCCACTCACTAATTGACAATCAGTTCAATTAACCTGAAAGACGATCACCTAGACAATAAAAATGCATGTCGGATTACGGCAGACAGGGTGACCAGATGCCCAAACTTCAAAAGTAGGACAAGGTCTTGGATTCCGCTCAACCTTGCCTTTCTGGCAGATAATGGCACATTTGCCTACTCATGAGTAAAGCCACAATATTGGGCACTTTCCCATAAAGATCAATTCATATTTTTTATTTTTAGTTTTTTGACCATAACTTTTGAATGAGATATTTCAAAACTGATTTTTTGCATTGGATTCTGCTCTTCAATCCAATCACATATGACATGATGGGGTTCTGCACACTATTGCAAAGTTCCAAAATGAAGCCAAAATGGAGGACAATAAAGCCCTTTTGGAGAACATCCAGACAGGAGGCTAAAAAAGAGGACAAATCTGGAAATTTCCGGTCATATTGTCACCCTGACAGCAGAGGCCAAGCAATGAAGGAGCAATGATTCCGTAAAATGGCAGGACACATGGGTGCCAAAGATCACACATGAAAATACAACAGAAACTGGAGTAGTGATTTGTGGTAGTGGGATCCTGGCAGTAAATTAAGGGCACATCTGTTATGAACCTGAGAGTAGCTACATATCTGTATCCCATCCAGGCAAGAGCCATTTCTTCATGTGCCTTTATGATGTGCTGTGCTGGGTCTCAGAACCCAATGGGATGCACTTACTGTGTAAAGATGCAGGGAGGGTACCTTCTCATGAAGAAAATAGCAGCCATGAGGAGTCTCATCTGGCCCAAGGTGGGAATCAGAATCTCCCCATAATCCAATGCTGCCTCCACTACATGGATGTTATTTAGCAAAGAAAAGTTGGGATGTACTACTGCAGTGGTGCTGGTCCATTTCTCTGCTGGTTGCCAGAGGTTGAGCTAAGGGCTGTGGTGGCACAAGTGGTTAAACACTACGCCTGATAACCAGCAGGCCAGAGTTTGAGACCAGGTCCTACAAGACGGGGTGAGCTTCCCCCCTTAGCCCAGCTCCTGCCAACCTAGCAGTTCGAAAACATGTAAATGCAAGTAGATAAGTAGGTACCACTTCAATGGGAAAGTAACAGTGTTCTGTGTGCATGCGGGCCACGTCAGACAACTCTGGCTCTATGGCTCTAGAAACAAGGATGAGCAGTGCACCATACAGTTGGTCATGACTAGCTGTATAACCTACAGGGGAACTTCTTTATCTTTTGGATGAGCTAAACCTGCCTAAATTCTATACAATGCTTAAAGGTAGAGGCACTTTGTCCTCCCTTGTGTATGGTCACTCTGGAATTCCTTAAGGTCCATTTGGAGAGCCCTGGAGGAAAGGTTGGATGTCAATGACAGTAAAGGTAGTTTGACAGTTGGGGTAGTTTGGCAGATTTCTCACAGGAAATCTTAAAGTAGAGCCTTAACAGGTGCCTCCTACAACAGGAAGGGGCTACCCTAGATGGATTGTGGACACCGTCCAACCCTATAATTCTATGAAATCCAAGACATAAACTCAAGAAGACATACAATCCTTGGAGACTGTCCAGCTGGTGTCCTGGCCCACAGGTCAGATCCACAGATCCAGTGCACTATCCACAATGCAGGATGCTAGGAAGGAAGCACCCTAGGAGCACATCTGGCTGCAGACTGGGTTGTCTCCACAAAGACACTGGGAGCAGTCTGGAAACAACTTGGTCACCACCCAAGCCTCCTTAACAGGCTTCCTTTTTGCCCAGACAAATGTCCATCTCTCTCTTCCAAGCGGCATTTAAACCATGATGTGAGGTGATGTAGTTCAGGCCATTTTGCAGTCAACCCTGGGGCATTTCCACCTTTGGGTTTAGTAACAGTTGGAATCACACCTTACAGGGCACAAGTTGTGCTTGTCGTGCCTTGTGTGATCCTCTGGAGAAGCTGAGGCCGACAAGAGCACAACAACACATACCGAGGAAGGAACAGAGATAATATCTCAGATCAATATATTTCTTATTTCTATCTGAGACAGTGTTGGCTGGCAACCAGAAGAGCATGCCAGAAGAACAGACAGAGGGACTGAAAATCCTTCTGATAGATGAACCAAAGAATACAACAGGCCACTGAAGCTAGTTGAGCCGCCAGTCATGGAACCCAGTATGGTCTGAACGAACCCCAGGCCTGATTGTTTCTAAACTGGAGGGGCAGGTCCTGTTTGCTTCCATCCTTATCCACTGTCTGGACTGAACCTTTACAGGACACCCTCATTCCAACATCTTTTGCAATGGTGTTCCTATTTCTTGACCCCCTGGTCATTCCTTCTGCCCACTGTTTTGCAGGCTGTTCAGCACTGACAGCAATTGCTGCCTGGTCCCCATCCAAGAACTGCAGGTTCATATGCCCACTTTACGATCAAGGACAGAGCACGTGGATCTCTTTAAGTATCTCCTAGCAAACTTATTTGGGCCATCATGGAAAACATGGTGACCTCCATGGCACACAGTCACATCCTCTCCTCCCAGGCTTAGTGTCATTGAATTACATCACTCTCCATAAGAGCACAAAGGGAGCAACACAATAGTCATTCTCTGTTGGTCAGGGTGCCACCCTGGCCTGTATCCTATCAGCTCCACCACACCCTGATCTAAACAGTACTGGTGCCCATGCAGGGCCACATCAGACACACCGCTGGCAGCACAGTCCGATACACATGCATAAGAGTTCTGGGGCAAAGCACATCCTCCCTCCATTCAAGATGATACATAACGCACACACCTTAGAAGGGGAATTCCCATCTGCGGTTGAGAAATAAGGACAGCTGCCTTTTCTGCTGTGACAGCTGACACCTGTGGCTCTCATAAATTCTTTGGTCATAATTATGGATCACATCTTCAAGGAGTTCTTCTGCAGGAGGGAGGATACTGTCGGGCACAACCCAATTTAATCTAAGCATGCCATACAGTGGCATAGCTAGAGGGGTTGCAAAGCACTGTTTTGATGCCTCTTAGGTACAGTCTTAGGTACATCTTAGGTACAGTCCACAGCATAACTTTGGTGGAGAGTGATAGAAGGAAAGGTGATGTGGGTGCACAGGCAAGCACAGGGTGAGAGAACACAAGCTAACCAAGATGAATGCCACTCTCTGCTAGCCCATCGCAATCCTGAACATCTGACCTGGGTACCATGTTTCTCCTTGACCCTAATCAGGCTTCTGCTTCCAGATCACAGACAATGAATGATGACACCAGTAGTGTTACATCCTGCTGAATTTACAGGGAAGTAAATTTAGGTTTGCCGTGAGGAAGCCCTTCTAACTGCAAAGCCTGCTCAGCACTGGAACAGTTGGCCTGGTGCAGTCATGGGTTGTCCCTTGTTGGGGGTTTTCAAATAGAAGTGGGGTGGTTGTGTCATGGATGCTGTAGTTGCCTGCCCTTAGCAGGGGGTTGGACTAGATGCTCTCTAAAGTCCCTTAATTGAATCCTAGAGGTGGAAGGTACCTAATAGGTCATCTAGTCTGACCCATCTATTTGTAGCAGGAAATCTGTTTGTTCAGATTTCTTCTGAACAAACCCAAACATCTTCCAACCCAAACATTTTATGCTTGTATGAAAATCTATAGCAGATGTAACTGAAGATTACAAAAAGCTAGCTTGGTGACCGGAGAGAGATAATATCATAGCCAGAAATGTACCTCTCTTCCTCAATAGTCATAAAGTGCAACTCAGCTTCCTGAACATTGCACTTTCCTTTGAAAAAAAGAACTAACACATGTGCCTGATCTTTCATGTGAATAAGATATGCTTGAAATGCTTCAGTTTGTGCAACTGAAATCTCAGCAGAATCCGAGGAGTGGCTGAAGAAGCTTTCTTAAGGCTGAGGTTCCTACACAGCCCCTCCCTATTACTACAGGAGCAGAACGATGGTGAATGTCTGCAGAACGAGTTATGCAAAACCAGAAAGCACATCCAAGGCGTACTGCTTGCACATGCTACACAATTCATTTCTTTGCACAGAAGTTGCATTTCAATGCTCTTTTTTCCCCACACACCTGCTTCTAGCCAAGGAGGACGGAGGTCCAGACTATCTCCTTCAGCAGGACTGGTAGTGTCAATAGCAGAAGGATTCAGATCCTGCCTTTGAAATATATTCAAAAAGAACCTCAGCTTGAGGGTTAGGCTCAACAGGTGGCAAATTGAGACTTTTGCCAAGGGGCATTGTTAATGACTGGGGTGCCACTACCTTCCCAAAAGAGTTCATGTTATATTTAGGCTACTGTCCTATGCCAATTTATCTGGGATAATATGCCACTAAACTTGATGGGAATTTGAACCTAAGCCTTGGCTCTCACTGCACATCATTTATTGTTATTAATTATTATTATTAACTTTATTTATATCCCGCCTTATTCATAAAAGACCCAAGGCTGTTCACAACATACAATAAATTAAAAACATCAATATTGATAAGATACGTTAAAAACCAATAAAACTGCATTACATAAAATGTGAGATTTAAAAATAACATACAAATACAAATAAAAGAATAATACAATACAAATAAAAGAATAAAAACTGTACAACAAAATAACATGGAAATAAGTGGCATTCTATTGATGGCATTTAAAGTTGATGGGGGGGGGGGTTACAGATTTTATGGACTGTCTTGGTTCACTTACTGGCATTTACATACTGGTAGGTTTGACCGGTTCCTTTCCCAGTTTTGTCGATGAGAATTGACCCTCCTGGCAACCCTACATGGGTGGAAGATGAGTTTCTGCCACCAACATATATGGACCACTGGGTCAGCGTACCGAACAAGAGGAAGTGGAAGAATGCCTGTTGCAACTCTGAACGGACCAAAGTGAGGGGAAATAGACAGCAGACGGAAGGTTAGCCAGAGAAGTGGCGTTCGGGGGATCACAGATGGCCAGCACCAAGCTGCCATGATATCAGTGTGGCAGTCTCCACCCTGTTGCGCCACTCCTCCTCGTCTTGGCACACACATGGACTCCATTTTGCTGGCTCAGACGAGTTCATCGCCCAAGGTGGCATGACTGGATTGCACTGCAATTAATTGGTCAAGTTGAAACTAGTGAGAAACCCCAGCACAACTGAGATTGTCGAGATACACCCAGTTTTCAGGTGGGGAAAGGGGGGGCTTGTCACACTGCCACTTGACTTCCTGATTCCCAGAGGAAGGAGGACGTAGGTGTGGTGGCATCTGGTATGCACTAAAACGCTTTGCTCCAAGCTCCTGCTTCTGCTGTGAAAGCTGCAGTTTTTGCCTGGAATGCCACAACCATTAACAGTCACTGGCCAGCAAAACAAGGCATGTTCACAGAGTTACCAGCTTTTTTCTGATTGCTTCCATGTGCCTCCAGTTGTGTGTGCTTGTGCCTCCAATTGAGGTCTAGCTGGCTGGAAGGATTGGTGCAAGTCAGTGGCATAGCTAAAATGTTTGCTAGCCAGGGTCAAAGATGACCATGACCAAAATAAATTTGGTCCCCCCGTGACCAAAATCAAATCTGAGCAAGGGTGCAATCCTAAGCATGTCTACTCAGAAGTAAGTCCTATTAGGTTGAATGGGGTTTACTCCCAGGAAACTGAGTATAGAATTGCAGCCTAAGTAAATAAATAAATAAAGTTTATTTAATAAACAGTTAAGTACAGTGATGCTTTGGTTCACGAGTACAATTTGTTCCGGAAGCATGCTTATAATCCAAAACACTTGTAATCCAAAGTGGATTTTCCATAGAGAATAACGGAAGCTCAGATGATTGGTTCACAACCCAAAAAGTGCCTCTTTACCCAATTAGCAGGGTGTTCTGTATTATGGTACAGTATATGGAAATGAGAACAAACGCATATTAACACTTTATTGCTTCCCTGTCATAAAAATACTTCACTGGCTCTTGGAACAACCAGTCTCATTGGTCAGTTTTGTGTTAAAAAAATCCACTTTTGGTTCCATAGGGCAGTTGTGTTTTCATTTTCTGATGTTTGATAGAATACAGATATTAAAACATGGATTTTTTTCATCGCTATAATAATAATAATAATAATAATAATAATAATAATAATAATAATAATAATAATAATTTATTGTCATTGTATAGACATACAACAAAATTCATAAGACATCCAGAGACCAGCCCCGACAACCCCCCCAACAACACCCCCCACCCAGACCCTCTTTAAACACACAACAACTGCACAGCACACCAAGTAATAGCATTCAACTGTTCACTCATGATAGTCCTTAAAATTACTATTGAATGCAGATATGGCTTTAGGGTAAAAGCTATTCATAAAGCGTGTAGTCCGAGATTTAAATTATAAATCTTTCTGCATTAAATTATATTTCCAGTGATAAATAACGTGATGTTATTAATTTGTTCTATAAATTGTTTTCACAGTTTTGGCTACTAATGTCAAGTTCAGCTTGTTGGCCCTCTAAAAGTTTGTTGTCCAGTGCAGTTGCCTCTCTTACACACCCCTTGCTATGTCACTGTGAAAGGTGCAGGACTGTAGTCCCACACAGGGAAAATATGGGGATGCTGGCCCCGACTGAGGATGTTTTCCCTGAATTCAGTCTCTGGTCTTTTAATTTTTGGAACCACAATTCCAAAACCATGTCTGCTTGAAGACTTCTAGGTGCTCTCAGAGGAGGAAGTCTGTGAAAGAGCTTATTGGACACATTCTTTGTGCTGTGGCTGCTCTGAATTTCTGGCTCCAAGCCTTCTCAGGTGCACAACACCATGCTGGGGAAGGTTCATCGGTTGCATTTTTGCCCTGTGTGAGGCGGGCATTCAAGGCATATGTGCTGGCAAAGGACTGTGTGAAAACAAATCATTTGGAGTGCCATGTTTCTCTGTGACTCAGTCTAAAGAATAAGATGTTCCTTTTTTGATTTACATCAACCTGCCAGACATATGATTAGCATCTGAAGCATAGAGATCAAGTAGTGTCAGCAGTGGCATAGCTAGAGGGGGTGCAGTTTATTAAGCTAGAGAGGAGTATTAAGGAACAGAGTGTGCAAAGTATTAGGAGGGAGTACAAAGTACTGTATAAAAGGAAGCCTTACTATGGCGTGCATGCAAATGGTCCCTCTCTTTCTGCCTTGGAGAAATTCTGGAAAATGCTTTCATTTTGCTCCCATTGCAGTTTCATTTTGCTCCACAGAAGGGGACAGCTACTTGCATGCTGTGGTGAGCCTCCCTTCAAAACTTAGTGCTTTGCACCTCTGTAACTACACATGGAATTGCTAGATCTAAGAACGTATCTTGGGCCTGCAAGCAGCACAGGAAGATCGATGTAAGTCCTATCCCCCAGCTGACCCCCCAGGAGAGTGGCACCATAGTGGCGGACAGCACTTTCACAATACTCCCTTGCACCGGCCCAGGTTCCTTGCACTAGCCCAAGGGTGCCTTGGATTGCACCCAAAGAGGTTTGGGGGAATCAGGGAACATCCACTGAAATGGCGCATTGGGAGAGTTGGAACAGACAAAAGAAAATATTTCTTTACTCAGCGTGTAATTAGTATGTGGAACTCCTTGCACAGGATGTAGTGATAGCATCTGGCCTAGATGCCTTTCAAAGGGGATTGGACAGATTTATGGATGAAGTTACAGTCTACTGCAGGTTACAGTGGCATATGAAGGTCACTTGGCACCCAGGGCCCATACATTTTTGGCATTCTCCTCATGACAAAATTATTTTCAGTAATACTCTGATATGAAATGAATAATAATAGCCAGAGAAGAAGTTCAGACAATAAACACTTCCTTTCTTTTTTATAATAGGTTTCACATTTGAGATCATGAACATAAAACAAAAAAGGGAAGGAATGCCCATCAAGATAATATACAGTTAGCTTATGGACTATCAAACTTATAAAAGTTTGTTGCAATATGTTGTAATATGTAATATGTAATTTTACTGTAATATGGAAGTAAGGCAAAACATACAAACATTTATGAGGAACATAATTACATTATACATAGATTATGAGGAACATATTTGGTTTCCTGAATTGCTGGCAACAGCTATTTATTCCCAGTGGTAATCCCAGAGTAATCAGTTTTTGTTACAGTGTACAGAGGTGCCTCACCTAAAGAGCTTAATTCATTCCGGAGGCATGCTCTTTAAGTGAAACGCTCTTTAAGTAAAGTGGATTTTCCCATAGGAAATAATGGAAACACAGACGATTGGTTCCACAACCACAAAAATATTCATATTAAAATACTAGCGAAAAGTGTACCCGTGTTCTAGGTCTGGGGGTTGGGGCGGAATGTTGATGAGTCATAAATTCTCCAATGCAAAGTATAGCGAGGAAAACACGTTGCGCCCCCTTTCACCCCCTTCTGGTTGGAATTTCCAAAAACCAGTTTTTAGTGCACCCCTCCGTCACGGAAGGAACACCCACCCCAAATTTCACGCTTCTAGGCTCGGTGGTTTTGGTAGGGCATTGATGAGTCAGTCAGTCAGTCAGTCAGTCAGTAACTTTTCTCTTATATATATATAGACTAGCAAAAAGCGTACCCGCGTTGTGGGAGTAACATTTCCAGTGGTGGGCACCAGCAGGTTCGCACCTACTCTATAGAACCGGTTCTTAACAAGAGATAGTACATATAAAGTTTAAAAATAGCCATTTAAAAGTGGCTGCCAGATGGACAGAGAACCGGTTCTTAATTTCTTTGAAGCCCATCACTGAACATTTCTCCATACAACATCCCCCCACGGAGCATCAACACCCCATGTGCAACTTTCCCCCATGCACAACTTCTCCCGTGCGCAACTTCCCCGTGTGCAAATTTCCCTTGCGCGCAACTTCTCCCTGTGCACATCATCTCCCCGTGCGCAACTTTCCCCATTCGCATCATCCCCCCATGCACATCATCCCCCTCTGCGCAGCTTCCACCATGCGCAACTTCCCCATGCGCAACTTCCCTCCATGCACAACTTCCCCCCACACGCAACTTCCCTCCATGCACAATTTCCCGTGTGCAACTTCCCCCTGTGCAACTCCCCCCTTGTGCAACTTCCCCCATGCGCAACTTCCCCATGTGCAACTTCCCTCCATGCGCAACTTCCCCCCATGTGTAACTTCCCCATGTGCAACTTCCCCCATGTGCAACTTCCCTCCATGTGCAACTTCCCCCATGCGCAACTTTTCTACATACGCATCATCCCCCCATGCGCAACTTCCCCCCATGCGCAGCATCCTCGCCAGTGCAGCCTCTTCCTCCGAACAACATCCCCCCATTGCACCAGGTACTGAGCACCAAATTGGCTGGATGTTGGTCAGTCTCCCATGTTAAGTATAGGACAAAAACACGTTGCCCCCTTTTCAGCCCCTGAAGGGTTAAATTTCTGCACATGGGTTCTTGGTGGGTGTTCAGGTGACAGAAGGATCCCTCCCAGAATTCCATGCTTCAGGCCCAGCAGTTGGGGCAGAATGTTGATGAGTCATCAGTTCTCCAATGCAAAGTACAATGCAAATTTAATTTGTTCCGGAGGCATGTTCTTTACGTGAAACATTCTTTACGTGAAACAGATTTTCCCATAGGAAATAACGGAAACTCAGACAATTGGTTCCACAACCCCAAAAATAATCATATAAAAATATTAACTGGATGTAAAAATGATGACAGAACACTTGGATTGAATTCAAAACATGCATTTAATGTACATGATCTTATGAAGTCTACTTAGGCTGCAGTCCTAAAGACACTTTCCTGGGAGTAAACTCCATTTAACACAATGGTGCTTACTTCTAGGTAGACATGGTTAGGAGGCTGCAATCCAAGACACCTTCAAAGTGTCTCCCCACTTTCTCCTTCTCTCCATCTGAGCCTCTCTCTCCCCTGCTCCCTTCTGGCTAGCCCTGAGCTGCTTCCCTCTTCTCCACTGCTCTTCTCTCCCTCTGCCCAGCGGACTCCCGGCCACAGGAGGAACAGCGTGGAAGTGTTGCTCTCACTATGGACAGGTGTGCTAGGCAGCCCTGACGCTTTTTAAAAAGGCTGCCGGCCAGCGCGTCTGTCCCAACTGCCAACGAATGTGTTCTTTACGTGAAGCATTTTCTTTATGTGAAGCAGAATCCTAGAGAAAATTTTGTTTGTTACATGAAACATACTTTACGTGACACAGTGGGGCTTACTTTCCGTTTAACACAATGGGGCTTACTTCTGGGTAGACATGGTTAGAAGGCTGCAATCAAAGACACATTCCTGGGAGTAATTTAACTCCATTTAACACAGTGGGGCTTACTTCTGATTCTTACAAATTCTTCTTCTAATTCTTACAAATTAATGGTTAGGAAGCTGCAATCAAAGACAATTTCCTGGGAAGCTTACCTGGGCTGCTGCTGGAGGTTCAAGGTGGCTGGTGGGGCACTTGGGGGCAGTTAGGGGCAACTGCCTCTGGCAACCCCCCAGGCAACTGCCCCCAAGGTGAGGGCAGTTAGAGGCAGCAGCGCTGGCCAGCAGCCCTTTTAAAGATCCTCCGCGCAGAGCACCAGAGCTGCATAGCATGCATGCCCATAGCGTGCTTGCTTGTTAAGTGAAGTGGAACTTGTTATGTGAAGCAAGATTTCTTGGAAATTTATACTTGATATATGAAACACTTGTTATGTGAGGCACTTGTTATGAGAGGTACCACTGTACGTATTTTGCTGCAAGATTCCCAGTATAATCCACTTTTTGTTATGTAAGGCAGTTGTATTTTCCTTTTCTCATTTTTTGGTGATAACATTCGATACAAAGGAATATTTCAACTTTTTTATTGCTTTCTGCATGACTTTACGCTACAAATAATATATAACATGATGGTATTATTTGAAAATACCCAGATTTTAAAAATTGGGAGGCAAGCTCTGCCCTCCCTCCACAGCTTGTTATCTGGGGTTGATGGTCCTTCCAGCCTCCCCATTTGCACACCACTGGTAGGTTATAAGCCACAATGGGTAGGTTGCCACCTCCGTGTCTGCAGGTTTGGGACCCACAGAGTTGACCGAATGTGGATCAGGAGGGCCACCTGTCTGTATATCCCAGATGAGACGGGAAAAGTATTCCAAGAGGGAGGTCTTTTGAGACATGGAGAGATTGTGTGCTGGCCTGTGGGCTCCAACTGGGATTTGATCCTAGCATCTCCTTCTTATCACTGGAATTATTGGTGGGAAAGGCTGTTCTGATTTCTGTTTGTCTGACAGTTGTGTGAAGTGTGCAGGGCTGGGCTGTTGAAACCAAGGAGGGGACTCTGTTTCCAGCTCTCAACAGACTGCTTGGGCAAGGAACCCTGAGATCCCATCTGTGGAGCAGCCTTGGGCAAGGAGCTGCTCTTTCCACATTCCCCACCTCTGTTCCGCAGCTGTGAGATAGTGTGCAAGAGGGACCAACCTCATTGGGTGGTGGCTGAGGTTGAATGAGGAAAGGTGCCGGCTGACCCACCCAGGGCCTCCGGGAGAATTTTCTAATGAATGAGTAAAGGCTTGACGCATTCCAGGAGCCAAGGCTCTGCCAATTTTTCCTTTGAGACCCAGAATATTATTCCTACCACCCTATGGTGGGATTGGTGGCCATGCAATTTCTCGGGAATTCCCTCCCAAGGGGACCATATGTCCTCTTTTTCCAGAACATGTCCTTTTTTAAAGCCTTGTGTCCTGGAAAAATATCTTCATTGTTTTCCTTTTCCTTGTGAGTAGGCAACATGAAGAATTCTTGAAATTAATAAATAATATATAATAAATAATATATAATAGTCTTAAATTTAGTAATAGCAATACGGTGTTTAAATTAACCAAATGAAAGTAATATATATGAGTGTTTTTAGCATTTATTTTGTCATGTTCTCCTTTTTTCTTGGGTGTCCTACATTTTGGGGGCATTGTCCTTTTTTGGTTATGACATGTAGTCCCCTGATTCCCTCCAGTCCACAGGAAGAGACCCCTGGCCATTGCTGTGCACATTTCCCAGGCCTGCAATGTTCTCACATTGACTCAGTAACTCTCCCAGTTGTTTGTGATGAGATCCTGTGACTGAATCAGTGGGGTTGGGCTAGGAAGAGGGTGGCAGGGATGAGAAGGCACTCTGGACAGAGGGCCGTAGCAGGCTAAGTAAATTTTGTGCAGCAGAAGGGACAGGATGGTCCCTACAATGGCTATTTTAGGTTCACATAATACATCTTTCTTGGGACAGAGCACATAATACAGGAACTGGAAGCAGACTGGAAGCTCAGGGTGTCACTGGGATACCTCATACCAAAGGGATACAAAACCCTGCATGGGGAACTTCAACACATGGCAATGCCTTCAAGAAAGCCACTTCCAGAGTGGTCACCCCTGAAAGGGCAAGGCATCCCCTCAGGCATGGCTTTCCTTCTATGCTATTGAGGCAGTGGTCCAGGCTCATGGAGGCTGCAATCCTAATCCCCACATAGGCCAGCATAAGTCTCAGCACAAGACCCGGCATAGGCCAGGGGATGTCACAAAAGAGTTGTAAGGTACTGTTGTGCCACTGCTGGGAGGTTAGGACAGTGCACAGACGCCCAACACCATGGGAATGAAGAGTAAGTGAGTTGTGCTGGCCTAAATTGCTTAGGATTGTGCCCTAACAGACATGGGGCCCAATCCACTAGGACACACTGCTATGTCAGCTTTCTTTGACCCCCAGCAGGGGTTCTTTCCCACCTGAAGGAGGCAGGTGGGTGTGACAGTAGTCACGTTTGGAACTTGTGGTGATGAGGAACGAGCTACAATCCTGCATGGAAAAGAATCTCCTAGTTGCACAGCCCCCAAACCTTGCAAATGTAAGAGCCCTTTTCTGCATGCAAAGTCTCTCCAGGGCTCACCTGAACCCCACGCAGGGGCTCCTACAGCAGCAAATTTGATTCCGTATTACTGGGGGAGGAATCAAACACTTTGCTTGCCCTGTGGTGAAGCAGATCACTTCAGGGAGCAGTTGAGGTGACAGTTCTGGGGGGAGAGAAACTGATGCACATACCCCCTAGCCAGCTGAGGAAAGAAGGGGCAATAACCTCATGAGGCTTTCCCCCTTCCCTGCTAACAGAAATAGAAGGAAGGCGGAAGGAAGGAATTGGACATCTGTTTTTGACAGAGTAAAGGCAGGATATAAATCTTTTAAATAAATAAAATAATAAAATGAACAAATGAATGAACAAATGAATGAATGGGATGTGAACAAAAGGGAAAGACAGGGTGTTGTGGTGCTTGCCCACCCTCCCATGCTGCCAGAACCGAGGGTGAGACTCCTGGCAATACCAGCAGTGTCTAGCATCCACTGGTGCTCTGAGATGGGGCTGTGGCCAGACCGCTACCAACTCGGTCAGGGGCTTCTCCTTCAACAGAAGAAGCTGCACTGCTTACTTGCCATGTTGGCTGGATGAGTATAAGCCAAAACGGTCCTGAGAACGGAGGCCCGGTGGCGGGTGGCTGGAGGGCTCAACCACACCCGCGGCGGTTTGGCTCAGAAATGAAACTGCCAGCATATTTTCAAGGGTGGGGAGTTTGGAGTAACTGGAAAACGCAGAAAATTGTTCTTTACCATGACCACAAAAATGGAGATGCTTCAGGCTCTGGGATACGCCCTGGATGATAGGTACAATTCTTGCAATTTCAGAGAGCTGCTATGAGCACCCTAAACTCTTTATTGTCCTTTACAATGTTTGTGGCCACTGGAAGTGTTAGTAGGGTTCACTTCATTGAGGAAGGCAACTGGATCGGCGAAATGGAGTTGCCCAGCTCCCCTTCCCTTGCCACATACTGCCGCAGAAGAGATCTGGTCACATTCTCAATCACACTTTCAGTTACTGAGATGACCTACTGAATGGCCTGAGCCTCACATCACCCACAAAGGGATTCTAGGATGCACACCCCTACTGTTCTGCAGTGCAATGGGATTTTTAAGCTGGGAACTCATTTGTGTGTGGTGTCCCTGAATACACCAGTCTAAAAAAGCCAGGGTTGTCACCAAGTTTGTCTCGGAGATCACCATAGCAAGGAACGGTGGCCAACATGGACAGTGGCTGGTTTGGAGAGCTTCTCCCCCCATCTCTGATCTCTGGGTCTACTTTCAGGTGCCTCTAGTCCTGGTTGCCTTCAGGTGCCTCCAGTCCCTCCCTTTTCCACCCAGACCAAAGCCATCTCTGTCACTAAGAGTCTCTCCCCAAAGAGGTCCAGCTATTCTGCCCCTGCCGTTTTCACTGACAGGTAATGCCCGACCATGTTGTCAGGTAGCTCCAGGTAGAACCACTTCCTTGGAAGCTGCCAGGAGCACCTCTGATTGCTTCCTGCATGTAACAACCTGTTCTTAGCACTCCTTGCTTGGGCTTGTGTGTTCTGGGAGCTTCTTCCCCCCACCCCGCTACACACCACATTCCCCCCCTTCCTGTGCGGTGAGAGACGGAAGACCAGAACCACAAGAGGCAGGCATGGAAGTGAAGTTTTATTGGGGAAGAGTGCAGCACACCACTTCAGTAACACCGTCCAGTCCAGGGCTCCTGTTCCAAGCCCGCCCTGAATACACCCCAAAGGCCCACCACCCCCACTGCCTGACGCCCCACAGGAAACCTTAAGTGAGAAAACCTTGCAGAATAAATTTGCTGTAGGAAGCAAAGGAGACGGACTATCTGGCTCAATTCCAGTCAGCTACCACTCAATATATCTGCCATGAAAAACACCATTACATTCCCTGGGTTCCCCCCCTCATTGAATACTTAAATAGATCTCAGTCCTCCACGGCAGGCCAGGAAGACTTTGTGTCAACCAGCCACAAGAGATAATTGAGCTCAGGATTGCTGTATTGGGTGGGGGAGGCGGACAGACTCAGGGCCAAGGCAGCCCCAGAACTGCCTCACTTGGGAGGGGGGTCTGGTAAATGCTTGAGTCCCACGTGCATATCAATTAGTCCCTTTTTGCTTTTGAAGTCCAGCTCTGAAGTTCTAGGAGCCGGAGGCGTATCTTATAAAAACAGAATGGATTGGCAAAGGATAAAAACGAAGAAAGGAGGTGGGGAATTACCGCTGTTCCATGGACAGCACAGTTCAGTTCTTTGGCTCTTCGCCAGCCTCTCCCCCATCTTCTCCCGCGCACTCTGCCGTCCATAATGTGAGGTTGTCCCTGAGAAGCTGCATGATGAGAGTGCTGTCTTTGTAGGAGTCTTCGCTGAGTGTGTGGAGGTCACCCATGGCCTCGTCGAAGGTGGTCTTAGCCAGCTTGATGGCCTCTTCTGGGGCGTTGGCGATCTCATAGTGGAAAACGGAGAAATTGAGGGCCAGGCCCAGACGGATAGGGTTGGTGGGCTGCATCTCCTTCTTGCTGATGTCCATGGCCTCTTGATATGCTTTCCGTGCGTTGTCGATGATCTGCTTGCGATCATCCCCGGTGGCCACCTCGGCCAAGTATCGGAAGTAATCACCTTTCATCTTTAGGTAGAAAACTTTACTCTCGGGGTCGCTGGCTTTCTTGATGAGATGCGTGTCCAACAGCCCCAAAACCACATTGCAGACATTCTTGAGCTCTTTCTCAATCTTCTCCCGGTACTCGTTGACCAGCTGGGCCTTGTCATCACCCTCCTCAGTCTTGTTTTCGATGCTGGAGATGACCCTCCAAGCAGACCTCTGGCAGCCGACCACGTTTTTGTAGGCCACGGAAAGGAGGTTGCGCTCCTCATTGGAAAGCTCTGCACCGTCCTCCACCACAGCCTTCATGAAGTCAGCCATGTCCTCATAACGCTCGGCCTGTTCGGCGAGCTTAGCCTTCTGCACCTGGTGGTTCCTCGCCATCGTGGAGGCCACGGGAAAGAGCTCTGGACAAGGAGATGGAGGTGGAGGTGGACTTCGAGAGGATCGGGCAGCCACTTGGAGAGCTGTCAGAGTCTCTGCTGAGTTCAGCTGCTGGGATCGGCTTTTGGCTTGGCGTCTCAGCCTGGAGCAAGAACAAGGCGTGGTGAGGAGGCTCTCAATGGGCCCTTCCCCCATTTCCTTTCACGCAGCCTCTCCTTAAAAGGAAAGCTGCAGTGATTCACCTGAGAGCCGGAGAGCATGAGTGAACGCCTACCTGCTAAGGATGCAGAAATGCAGCATACTCTGAGCCTTCTTGGGCAAGAGGTCCCTACCCCAAAAGAAGCACAAGTATGGGCCCAGATCAGGATCTGAGCATTGAATTCTGCTCCATTCCATGGGGCAATGTGCCAGCATCAAAGTGACCTAGCACACCTTGGTCTTGCTTCGTCCATTCCTCAGCATCATCTACTCTCTACTGTGAACCCATTTTAAAACTGAGCCCCTCATCTAAATACAGGCTTAATTTATAGCACACAATAATTGGAATCAAGAAACACAGTTTTTCCTGAAAGGTATCCTGAAAGGGTTTTACGTATTTCATATCTCTGCCCAAAAAAGGAAGAAGAAAACCCCCCTTTCATGTGCCCAGAAAACAAACATGTCAGCAATAAATGTGGGCTGTGGGTGGTGCAAATTGTTAAGACACTGTGCCTGTTAACCAGTAGGCCAGGGATCAAGATCCAGGTCCTGGATCCAGGTCCGAGATCAAGATCCTGTCCTTAGCCCAGCTCTGCTACGCAGCTGGAACCAATCATATTGGCTCTGCCATTCCACTGGACTATTTCAGTGGCACAGAGAGGGGGATTTGCTGCTTGGGTAACCGCCTAGCCTCCATATTAATCTACCCAGGGCTTTGTGCTTTACATATAGTGTCGAGCACAATGCCATAATCTTTTGAGACTGATGGATGCCAATGCAGCAATAAATGTTCTTCATCACTGGATGGGAATAACTGAACACTTTCCTCCCAGAGCCTTGCTGGGTTAGACCCAAGGAGGTCCATCAAGCCCCAAATTCTTTGTCCATACATTGGAAATGGGACCATGGCCCCAGGCTGCTGTACTTGCTGAAGTCCTTCCAAAATTCATGCGAATTCCCCCCACCTTCAAGGGGTCCTTGTGCATACATGTGCAAGAACTAGTGAGGAGCTGTGCAATTGATGCTGTGCAATATGGCAGACCAGTCAAGGCTACTTAAAGAATTGGTTCCCAATAGGACAGATAGACAAGTGGCATGCCTTTTCATAAGGTCACTTTGGGGCTTCTGCTACTCTAGTGGACACTTCGCATTCCTCCTATGCTGCTGAATATGTCTGTTTGGAAAGGGGGGTGTCTTCTGGATTAAAAGGCAGCTGAGCTAGATGATTCCATAAGGAAAGACTGCATGGAGCCCTGAAGGGCCAAAGCTGGTCAGGAAACAGCCTCCAGTGGACCAGGCAAATCTTTTTCCTATCTATCGGTGGGATAAAAGGCAGCCATTTATGGTTCCGTGACATCCACATTGACAACCAGATTGAAACTTGGGTCAAGTAGGCAAGTCCCCCTCCCCCAATCTGGCTTTTTATGGATAGGCAAAATGGCCACAAAGAAGCCTTAACAAACACGATCTGGGTGTGCATGTCGGCTCTTTACAGCGACCCACATCTGCCTGCTTGGAGAGCTTCGCTGAAGTTTCACTCTCAGCAGAAAACGTGTTGCCACTTGCCAAGGGATGTCTCCTGCCTTCTGACGACGGGGTGGGAGGGCAAATGCTTTCCGACAAAGGCTTTGCGCTGAAGAGTGCGTCGGGTGAGACCTGCCAGGCAGCACTGGGAGGGGATGGGTGGGGCTGCTCACTCAGCGGAATGGATCCGCTGGGTGAGTCACTGAGCATGGCAATGGCAGTGGTGTGGTGGGCAATATGCTCTTATCCCAGTGACACACAGTGGCACCAGGAGTCCGTCTTCTCCGTTCAAGAAGCTGGATGGAACTGGGAGTGCCTACTGGAAGGAAGAGGCCGGGTGCACCCAGGCATGCCCAGGCATCTCTTAGGGTCTTGCTAGAAGCATCACGTCACAGAGCACATGGCCAAGTCCTTGAGTCACACCAGTTTGGGCTCCGGTCTACTTTTCAGTCATCGATTGGCACAACCTGCAGCTGATTGATGCCTGCAGTTTTGGCTAGCTTGGGACATAGATTCAGGAACCTTCTGGAGAACATCTAGCTGCTTCCCTGACATGGCTGGTTGGAATGTCGCATTCAAAAGCAAGGTCCAACTGAGGTCCAACTGGGACATATAGTGCTGGGGTCTTAATGCTGGGGTCCAACTGAGGTCCATAATGCTGGGGTCCAACTGGGACCTCAGCATTAGTGCTGCCCTCCATCATCCATTCCTTTCAGTAACTCTTTAATATGAATTAAACATCATTAGCCCCAGTTAGCACTATGCTAACTGGGCAAGAGGCACACTTTCAAGTGGGTGTTCCTCTTCCTCCTTTATTTAGCAGGGGGAGCGTAACTGGCTCTCCACACCCCAGCAATGTCTGTTCTAATGGCTTCTGCTGGTGTTCTTTTGCATTTTAGGTTGTGAGCCCTTTTGGCACAGAGACCTATTAGCTATTAATTTTTTTCATTTTCTTTGTGAACCGCTTTGAGAACTTCTAGTTGCAAAGCAGTATATAAATACTGTCGATAGATAATTGCAGCTGAAACTGGGAGGGAGCATCTGGCCGAAGGTTTCCTTCCTATGATGAATTAATATTCTGCCTTTCCAGAATTGTTACTTAGCTGGGGCTGCCAATACACATCATGCTCCTCAGGGGGTGGTGGTGAATTAAACTGAATGCCTGGGAAATCTGAATGTCCTGCTCTGCATCAATTACTCTCACTGCAATATTCACAGGTGCAAGTGCAAATGAAGATGCTTGTATAATTTATTTGCTTCTGGGAGTCACAGGAAAGAGGCTAGCCTTGGCAATGGCAATCCAGCCCCACCCCTTCCCCAGATACCAGGAAAACCTTTATTTATCATAAATAAATATCATATTTATTTTCATGCCCATCTCAACAATGAGAGCTGAAACTTTTGTCTTATAAAGTGGATGTTGAAAGTCCCATTATTTTTATTAACAGGCTCACCTGGTTTCAGATCTTTAAGGGATTTATAAGCTACCTTTCCCATGCCAACATAAATGCCCAAGGTGACTTCCAAAGTTTTAGTTCCTCTGCTCCCGCTATCCTCACAACAACCCCTTGAGGTGGGTGAGATCGAGAATGAGCGACTGGCCCAAGGTCACCCAGAATGCTTCATGACCAATGAGGAATTTGAATTGCTCCACAACTGTCTGGACAACAAAGCCAGCTGCCCCGGTGCAATTGCTACCTTGCTCTTGACAAAACACATGAGAAGACTATGAGCCTCTCATGCTTAGGCAGCCTTTTCTGGGGGAGATGCATGCTTGATGGGTACCCATTTTCACCTGCATGCCTTGCAGATGGCATAACTGGTTGCTATGCTCTGTCCCTCTGAACTCCCAGCCAACCAGTGCCTGGATATATTTATTTGAGGGTAGCTGAGCAGTTCAACTATGGGTGGGAGCCACATATGCTAAGATAATCAGGACAAAGTGCCCCCTGCACACTGCAGTGAGGCTCCCCCAAAATTGACTGCTCCGCCCCCTCTAGCTATGCCACCCCCCCATCACCTATGTATAGACCTGCTTGTGGCTACACAGACACCAGACAACCATGTAGTAGATACAAGAACTTTTATTGATACAAAAGTTAAAGGCAAAACTGGATTCCAAACCCTACAGAACTACACTCAAAAGAGCCAAAGAGGGTTGGGTGGGGATGCGTTCTTGTGCAGAGTTTTGCGACAGTCTCTCTGTTCTCTACCATGCGCCCTCTGAAACATTATTTGCAGTAAGTGAGGCGTAGGCAGAGCACAGGAATGGTCATCTAAGCACTATAAAATACTGCCATCAATTTGGGGGGGGGGGCAAAGACTGAAAGCAGTCTCAATAGCAAATTAACTTATATAGCAAGTGTAATGCCAAAGAGGCGGGCTGCGGGTCACTCCAAACTACATAACTGCCAGCATGTCTGATATGGTTAGCAAAAGCTGCTCCTATTTTTATCCACAGCTTCTGCAAAATCAGGGGTGCATTTCAGAAGCTACCTACGAGAGGGGACCTGCCCCTATTTGTCCACTCAAGGCAGCCAGGGATGCTCTCCCCTGTGGAGCCACTGGGTCACACTCTGTGCTTTATCTATACCATACACTCTCACACATGCACACACACAACATCAAGAAAGGCTAAATTCTGCAAGTCAACTAATTTGACAAAATTGTTACTATTTTGCATAATTCTGATTTTTTTTGTCAGTGATGGGGAGAACTGAAAAGCTACCTACAGCACTGCGGCTCCATTCCTCCCCCCTTTGACTACCACTCTGCTGGCTTTTCCACCAACCACCTTTCAGTGTACGGTGCGAATTTATTTTATTACTTTCGTATTTGTATTCGTGTACGGCGCGATACACTCTCAAGCCAGTCTTTGCAACTGTAACATTGTAAAAACCGCCTTTGCACTTTACAAAACTACTACTTTGCTTCGGAGGAAGCTGGATTCCACCTACATGATCACATTTGGTGGTTTTTCTTAGTCTTATGGGATCATGGCCTGCACACCCAGAAGCCATGTCTTCACCCCATATTCCAAACAGGTGCAAACTTTAACCAAAGTGCCAAAGGGATGCATGTTAAAACACTATAGTGAAACACAGCTTGCTCCATAGCAGTCACAGTCCCCAACACTGAATTCTTAACCACAAATGTGGCCAGAGAAAGGGGGCAGGGTGGAAAGAAAGGGGGTCTTAGATCAGAATATCCTATAACCTGGGTGATTAAAATCCATGTCTAGGAACTTGGAGTCCATGAGAAACTTCTGCTGCAGAATAAGGCTAGATCTAGGAATCCTCCCATGGCTATGATGTGCTTGGACCCTGAAGCCCATTTCCCCTATGGACAGGAGCCGATAGGAGCCCCTGTTATTGCATTCACAGGAGGTGGTTGTATGGCTTTGAGCTTCAAGCCTTCCAGACAGCAGGAGCACCTCAACTCCAGGCGTCAAGGCTTTGGAGCCACTTTTCCTTGTGCATGATGGTATCGCCCTGTCTTTGTTGCTCAAAGGGAAGATACGCAGCAATCTAACCGTGAGAGAGCCCTGGACAGGTGGAGGCACAGGTGGTGGGCAAGGCTGTGTGCTCAGATATGGACCGGGGCCTCCTGGGATCGCTGTGGGTTTTGCCACGAGGCGCAGAGGGTCCTCAAAAGCGCTTTAATGCCCCGGACACACTGGAGCAGTGCAGGAAAAGAGAAAGAGGGAAAAGAGAAAAGAGGGTTAGTACAGGAAGCCCCAGAAGCAGGAAGAACATGGAAACACTGCCAGGAGGCAAGAACCAAAAGAGAGGAAGGAACAGTCCATGAGAGACGTTAGTGCCACTGGGGAATACCCAAATCTAGGGCTGTGCCCGCAAAGTGCACCCATCAGCACAAATGGGACAAGAACTCACACATCACACAGACGTCTAACCAACACATTACAAACCAATCCCAACAAGGGAGGAAAGGAAGAAAGAAGGCGTTTCCTAGGGAGTGTCACACAGGCATGCAAGAGAGACACGCAGAGGCGCGCACACACGCACACACTCTTGACACAAGCACAAGGCCGAGTGTGTTGAGTGTGTGTTCAATTCACCTATCTCTTCCACCACTCTGCTACTTCCTTGGCCACCACAGAAGTGGTACATGGTGACCTGAAGCACAGTGCAGATTTTAAACCGGATTTGGTGTATTGCATAGGGCAAGCCAAGCCATATGAATGCGCACACATGCGCACGCACACACATGCTGCAGACTGGCTCTGGATCTGCACCAGGCTGCTATCTCATCAGTCAATCCAATGCATGGAGGGATGTAACAAATATGAACTCCACTGGCTCACTGAACCCCTGGGCCAAAGAGGCGCATGAGGACTCAAGCCACAGCCTGCTCAATCCACAACCCAGTTCTTGCTTATGAAACCCTGGCTGTTCCCCAATAAGATTGCCGTCACCCCAATTCATCCAATTTCAGCAAAAAAAAAAAAGTCCAGGTGGAATCCAGGCGGGAGGGGGAGCAAAGTGGGCAGTACTGACAATAAAGTAAACTCAACACTGAGAACAAAGAAATAAAGGGCCTCCAATGAGTACCTACCAGTGGTGCCTACTGAGCACATATAGAAACATGTTGCCCTTGTTTGGGCAACAAAGGAAGAGGTGGATCAGTAGCTACTAACTGTGAATGTGGGTAGCCACTTCTGAACCCTGCTGGGCACCGAAACCCCACACATCAGCCTGGGTTTTGTCAGGATGGAGATCAACTGGTTAACCAGGAAAGTCCTAAGTGGTGGCTGGTACAATCCAACCCTCTTGATCAGTAGAGCCATTGGTAGCCAGTTATTTGTTGGTGGCCACAGCCCTACCCCTGCAGTACTTACCCAACACCACTGATCCAACTTACACAAGTGTTGTATGTAAAAAATGTTCTGGATTAACAAAGATGGGAACACGAGGGGCTACGGGTGGGCTTCAGTTATTACACTTAGCCAAGCCATTACCACCCTATCAATACAGCAGAGCTTTCTGGCATGCCCATGCCTTGGATATTCCTACTGTAAAGACTCCAATCTGCTGTGGAGATCTGCCAGATGGGGAGCCCCAAAATGCACTGGAGGATCCTTCCACTCTGAAAAGAATGTCATGGGGTGGTGGGGATGAACCCCAAGTCCTATCTCCTACTCTCCAGGGTTCCCTGTGACCCATTCCCAGCTGCCCCCCCAGGGCTGCAGACACCAGCATTGCTGCACCGCACAAGTCGCCCACAGCCCTCCCCGAGGCTTCCACCAGTGATAAGATGGGTGACAGGCACACAACGAATGAGGACAGAAGGCGGAAGGGATGATTCCAGGCTTGAAGCAACTCATGCGGCAAGAATGTGATGATTCACCAGATGAGAGTGAAAAGAGAAGAATGAGTTCTTACCAGCCAACCCTCAGAGAGCAGTGCTAACCCATCCTGTGGGCTACCCCATCAGGCAGTGCAAGATATGGCAAAGTCCTGGCAGGCATCCTCCTGGAGAAGACACCAGAGGTTAAGCACCACGCAGGCTCAGGGCTGCGGAAGCAGATGGAGAAGGGAAGAGAGAGGGCTGCCCACCGGCTGTTGGATGCCCTCGCAGCCTTGGAAGAAGAGGCTGGCTTAAATTTGCTAGGAAAAACCAGTCTGCAAAAATTTCCATTAACAGAGCCCAGATACCCCCCATGCCTAAGCCTCTAGGGAGAATGCTGGTTATGCCTGCCAAATTCTAATCACCATCCAGATGGGTCTGAAACTCCCTCCACTGCCCCATGTCCAGCTTCTACACAGTGATGTAGCTTGGGGGGGGGGGGGGCAGAGCAGTGAGATGTGGAAGGAGTCTCACTGAGGGGGGCCTCACCAGAACTGGCAGGGGGAAGCAAAACTGAACCTCATGGGCTGCAGTGGAACAGGGACTCTAATGCTACCAGGTGGCATAGCTAGAGGGGGATCATAGCAGTGGTCTTTGGGGTATACAAGGGAAGCCATTGCCGACTCCTCTACCTCTTGCATGCTTCCCTCCAAGTCTCACTGTTCTGCACCCCTCCAGCTATGCCACCGCTACTACTACATACAAGGGCCAAAGACTTTACCTCTGAAAGCTGGAGTCAGGAAAAGCAAAAAGAAAACCAAAATGATGCACTGGACTGGGTAAAAACAACATTTTATTACAAAAAAGAAGCATCTCTCCCCCCACCTTCACAAAATAATACTGCTACAGTCCATCTGCCCCCCTTCCCTCCTGCAAGAGACACTTCTGTTGAAAGTTGCGTGCATGCCCACTACTCCGGGTACAAGAGGAAGATCTTGGAGGGACCACAACAAGCAGGCTAGCTCTGATGCCTGGGGTTTTCTCCTCCAACTCCCTATTCTGTTCCTAGGACGTGGTCCAAGAACATACACCCCCCTGTACCGCTCCTGAAAAGCAAAGTTGCCAGGAGCTGTTTTGGCTCAGTGGTCCAGCTACAGAGGACATATAAGCCAGGCTGCCAATGAGGATGCCCCATCCCAGATGAGAAAGCAGCTTTGCAGTTCTACAGGGCAGGAGTTGTTCAGGAATGCCCAGGGCAGAAGTGTCCCTGTGGCCTCAACACCAAGGCCCTACTTGTGGGTTGAACATGCTCCTTCCCATCCCACAGATCCGCCAGCCAGAGACTGCTTGTGTCACAATGACCCAGACAACAGAGGTGAAGCCAGCTCAGAAACCTACAGCACTTAGGGGCAGGGTATCCTGAGTTGGGCAGGAGAGGAGAACCCCAGGACCAGTAGCACCTTACTTTTCAGAGACCTGGCATGAAGGATTCCTCTCCTCTGTGAGGGTAGCAGATTTTCAGTCTCAGGGACCAAAACCCACAATTCTGCACTACAAAACCTACAATTCTGATAAGCAGAATTCTGTCCACAAGAATGACATATTGAGAACTAGCAACTTGGGAGGATGGAATTGGTTGCACATCATGTGTTCTGGCCACAACATCCAACTGCAGAAGACTGCTGCATGTTTCTAGACTTCATCAGAGTCTAGTATTCTAGTATGGAAGTATTCCACACTTCCACCTGCAAAGTCCAGATCCAGGTTCTAGAAAAGAGAGCTGATTACATGCATCTCTCCCTCTTCATCAGGCAAGCCAGCAAAAAAAATGCTGGTGGACACTGAAATGCCCCTTCGTGCCCCCACAGGATCACAGCAAAGAGGCCAGCAGTAGTCCTGCAACTAGTGGAGAAGCATAGGCCAGCTTTCTCAGGGCTGAGACCAGGAACACTCAACCCAAAATGACAGGAATAGGGACACCTTTCAGCCCAGCTCACCAGCCTACCTTGTTGCATCTGCCCACCAATAGTGGTCAATGATGTGTGGAGGTTGCCTGCCACTAGCCCATGGCATGCAACATGCTGAAGGAGGTGGGGCTGCTGATGGATGTAGCACACAGCCCCAAAGAGTGAGCATGAATAAACTGACGGAGAAGGGCCCAGTGCCTGTAGCCCAGCCCTGAACTCTCTCAGTGATTCCAGCCTGCCTGTGACTGGTTCATGTTTCTCTAATTCTCTGCAGAAGCAGTGCAGAGATATAAACATATACTTAGGTTTGTCCCTTCGAGACCAAAATCCTATTGCTTTGGACAGGTGTTGGCTTCACCAGGCTGGCAGGGTGGCAAAGGAAGCCCTAAGCCCTTCACCACCATCCTACCCAGGACTTAATCACCCATTTTTCACTGGTGAAAGCCAAAAAATTGGTATTTGTGTATGCAATTACTTGATACCCAAATTGTAACACTATATAAAAATCTATTCTTGAACCTGTGACACAGATTCATCTACAGCAAAATATATACTTAAAATTTTTTTAAGAAAAATCTACAAAACGTGTGCAAATATGACCAGCAGCTTTGACTGAACATAATTCAAGTATTTCTTAACATGTCTCTCTGCCCCGTTGAGGCACTGCAAAAGACGTTCCAAACTGACAAAGTGGGATCTGTCCCTCTTTTAAGAATCCAGGTGAAGGATTCTGCTTCAGTGCAACAAGGGTGGAAAAAGTTCTTTCTGGATTCTTTCTTAACCTGTTTTTGATCAGAAGGCCTTGACAGATTTTCCCCCCTCCCCAAATATAATGCTGTGATCCAGTTCCGATGGGAGACTATAGCCCTCCTCCATTCACATCCCTGAAAATTCACAAACTGGCTGCATAACTAGCATACTCTTCTTAATAACCTCACTGAATGATGTCCAGACTGTTCCCAGAGCCCTGACTTACTGAAACCAATAAGGGAACCCTGGATAAATTCTGATGCAGGCAACCAGCCTGTGAGACTTTCTTGGGATCCACTGTGCTTGGAGTCCTTGGAGCACTGGGGGACAGGAGAGCACACAGGCCAGAAGGCTACAATGCAGCACATAGCATGTGTTGCTAGGAAAGGCGGTGCTGCATCCTCCTCCTCTTTACATCCAAGGCAAGAGTCCATCCTGCGGCTCACACAAAGAGACTAACTTCACACCACCCACTTTTGCTGCAGAAGAATGTGCAGCGTCAACTGAGTGCTGTTGAAGAGGTGATCTTTCAAAGCAAATTTCTGTGCCCTTTTCCATCACCACCCGTAGGCACACTGAGGGACCTTGGAGCAGACCCACTGTGAATAGACAGCTTTCCAGATGCCGGCCTCTCCCAGCCCGCAAATCTCTGCCTTAAACTGTTTCAAAACCTCTACAAGACCTGTCTGGAGGTTTGCCTGAAGGGCCAAGTGTCCAGGGATGCAATCTGAGCAGGAGCATGGCACCCTTGCACTTCAAGGCTATCCCACCTGACTGCAGGACATTGTCAGTGTAGCACCAGATGAAGAGAGGCAGAGGACTGGGTGTCAGCGCAGTGCTAAGTGTTGGCTCATACCATGCTGGCATCTGATTTGGTTCCAAAGGAAGGGATTTCACGCTTTGGAGTGGATGGGGTCCCAGCATCTGCCTCAACAAATCCTCTTCGGTCTATTAAACTGGGGGGAGAGGTAGAGAAACAAGAGATTAACAAAAGAATTAGCTAGTCCTGAAGCAAGTCTACAGCATCTCGCCTGCCGTAGCTCTCTCTGTACACATTTTGGATTGAGCTGGGAACTCATCACTGAAAACACAAACATGCAGCTTGGAGGGGGGATATTCTTGGTTCTGGGATCAAGGAATACAAAGCCTTCATGAACAAGCCAGAGTGGGTAGAGATCAAGTGTCAGAAGGGTAGCCAGGCCTTCATCACACAGTGTCACTCCCAACTACAACATGGCTCCACAACCTATGGCCACACGTGGATGGTGGGAATCCAGTTTCACTGAACTTTCTTTTAAACTGTCACAAGGGGCAGGTTCCCAGCAGAAATTGCAGCTCACTTCCCATTCTAGTTGAGAGAGTCAAAGGGCATGCATAACACACACGTGAAAAAATGGATTGCAATCCAAGACTGCAGCACCTAGGAGGGTGATTCAAGGGAACAGCAGCCTTCTTCGTAGCCCTCCTGGATGCCACCATTCTGAATTGTAGGAGATCTTGAACAATTCAAGAGGGTGATACCCAGGAGAGCCAGGAAGAAGAGGCTACCAGGGACATCTTGTGGTGGCCCTGTGAGTTCAGTGAACCACAGCATACAGTTTGGGAATTACTGGGTACATTTCTCCTTCCAAGTGTCATCAACACCAAATGCTACTGATGCAAGTGCTCTAAATTCTGTCCAGCTCTGCCCCCATGTGGCTAAATGAAGATGGTGATGATGCAGTTATTGGTGAGAGGAGGGGAGGTCTAACCTGGCTAATGCCGAGACCCTGGCACTGGGGACCACCAGTGGCTCCCCACCAAGCATGCTGGCCTGCCTCAGACTGCAGAGTTTGCATCCAGTACAGCAGTGGCTCTTGAGAATTTCAGTCTGAGACCTCCTTCTTAGAATGACAATCTGTCTGGGACACTCCCCCACCCAGAAGTGCCACAGCCAGAAGAGAAGTGCCATCACTGTGATGTCAGAGATCCTCCATGTTGACTCAAAAGTAAGTCCCACTGTATTCAGTGAGACAAGTCACCTGCAAGGCTGTTTCTGCCAAGAAGTCCAAATATGGCTATTCACAACCTCCATCCCTAACTTGAGCAAGATCTGGGGTAACATCAAACATGCAAACATGACAAAGCAACATGTCCTTACCTGGGATAGAAGGGTCCACAGAGAACTGCACAACAGTTGGTGAGGATGCTTCGATGGCTGTAGGGATTGGCAAAGTCAGACCCTCTTTTACTGGACCAGGCCCCTTTGAGCTAAAATCCCAGAGAGAGATGGGGCAGTTAGGAAAACAAGAACATACAACGGCAAAGGCTGTGGCCATTTGGGCATGAAGCAAACACCCTAATACCTCTAATATATTTTCTTTTTCATGCCTTTCCCTGTTGCCAAGCTTGGTGCCCTGGGGTCACGGAAGGAACATGCACCAGTATGATTTCAGCTCAGCGCATATGCACTTCATAGGAACTTAAGTGAACATTGACGTTTAGGAAAACACAGCATGTAAAGAAGTTTCAAGAACATTTCATTTATTTTTGCCTGTTATGTCCAGTACAAATACCTGGGTACTTGCCCACCTGTTGCATGGAAGAAGGGGCTACATATGCAGTTTAAGAAATGCATAGAAGCTGCTTTGATGCATCCCTGGGTCAGAGAGCTTCCCTGCAGGTGCATTACCTACATGGCCTCCTACTATCCTGAGTCTTTCTTGCAATGACCACTATTCCTGCGAAGCAGGGAAATCTGGGCATGTTAGACGCCAGGGTCAGGTGGGTTGTCTGATGGATCCTTGACCAGTGCCTGATTCATCGGACTCTGAAAAGGGAGAAGCAACTGATTGTCTGGATCATGGATGGAAAGAGCCCAACAGGCCAAAGTCCAACAATGGAACAAGGGCTTGAGTTTATGTCCCCTCTTTCCATGGGTGCACCACTATTCAGCACCTAGCAGGTATCACATCACAAAACAAGCCTTTTGGAGCACCCAAAGGTGCTTTGCTCATGGAACTCAGGAAGTGATCAAACACAAAATTCCTAACATTTTGTTGGATCCATTAAAATATTCTCACGCTAAGAATTGCACTGCCACCCACCCCAATTAATTGGACAGCATTTTTTAAAATTTTATAAAGTTAAATACACACACACACACACACACACACACACACAGAGTGGATTATATAAACAGTGGATTAGAAGATGACATCTCCTTCACTCAAACAGGAGAAATGCCTCGTTAGGGAGCAACGGATTCCATAAGGCTCACCTTGCAATAAAGTGAGCAGGCTTTTTTCTTTTGAATGATTTGTTTTTAAAAAGTGTGTTATGCCACATTTATGCATTGATCAATGCAATCAAATGCAATGGGATTTATTTAATGGGTTATTATAGACACAGTGATCAAAAATCGAGTCATCGATTGGGGGTACTAATCTTTGGGTTCCTCTGTCTACTAACAGCCCAGACGTGGCCACCCTTACCCAAAGGGGGAAATGCCATTCCTGCCAATAGTCTTTGCTTCAACTTTTCCAGTTTCTGCTGCATATGAGCTGAATAGTGATGCCTGTTTTATATTGCCTTCTTAATCTGTGTTTTTTACTGCTTTTAAATAATTTTATTCATATTTTATTGTTTGGTTTTTATTGTTTTTATCTAGTTTTTAATAGTTTTATTCTATTGTTTTAAATGTTGTTAGCCACCTTGGGTATTCTTCCTTTCAGAAAGAAAGACAGGATAGAAATCAAATCAAAATCGAATGAATGAATGAATGAATGAATGAATGAATGAATGAATGAATGAATGAATGAATGAATGAAGTCCATACTCACATCTTCATTGGTGGTCAGGTTGGAGGCAACTAAGTAAGTGTGAAACCCTGAGAGGCCAAAAATAGACCAGACTGAGAAGAAGCAGATCACCAGCTCTAGCACAGTGAGCAGGGAGTCAAGGAAAGAACTGCACAACTGCCTGCAGGCAGTGCTTCCTTCTGGAAAAAAAGGTGCCAGTACTCACCATAGGTTATCCCCATATGACTATGAATTAGCTGCTGGGGAAAGGGGGGAGATGGAAAAAAGTACTTGCTGGTGAGTTCTCCCCGGAAAAAGCCCTACCTGCAGGGAGCCCCCTTCTCCCCAAGTTCCCAAAGACCGCCATCCCTCGGTTCACCACATCTCAGAAACATAAGTGAGCAAACATTCTATACTGACCTTACAATCCAGAGTAACTACGGGAACATGCAAGAGACATTACGTGCACCCGTAGTTACTGCACCACCTAGTGAAAACATATGGGAAATTCATATTGCAATCCAGAGCAAATTGTTCTTACACTGAAGCAAGGCTTCCCATAATTACCCTTGTGCCCTGAATCTACTGTATATAGACCAGGATCCAACCTATCCAATTAATGGAGGTCAGACAGCTAGGCTGAGGACAGCCACTGCTTTGCTCTGTGGCCCCGTGGAAATTAGATGGGGCCATCCTGACCCATTAAGGAATCAGATTTTGCCTCGTGAATAAACGAGGCAAAATAAATAAAATAAAATAAACACAATTCTTGGAAGAATGGCTTGCAGTAGAGGGGGTCTCCTTGGGCAGGAAGCCATCTAAGTTCCCTTTTTGAGTGGTGCTGAGACTTTGGCTATTCCCTGCATCCAGAGCACACCTTTGTAGGTGATGCTAGAATCTGTAATGGTCTTTTGTAATGCTAGAATCTGTAATAGTCCTAGAATCTAGGTCTTTTCAAAAAAAAATGGGGGAGAGCCAAGGTACTGAAAGGATATCTTGCTGGTGTGGTCTTCAAAGCAGTGAGGAAATCACTTCCCTGGGAGACTGCAAGGCAAAGAGGAAAAAGTTGTTGTGTCAAAGGAGGGTAACTTTTGTCTGGACCAGGGATTCTCTCGCAACAATAGGGAAGACCAGTGTGGTCCTCCCTGGTCCTCCATCACCGCCCCCCTCTCTACTCTTGAGAAGCGGCAGTGGTTAAACAGCTCTGATAAGTCTTGAAAAGTACTCACCAAGGCTTGAGAACAGCCCAATACCTCCTGATTTCAGAAATAAGTGTGCTACTAACTAGAGGCTATACTTACGTAGGACAAGATGGGTAATGACGCAGGCAAAGATGAAGGCGGTCAGGAAGGAGAGCGAGAGGATGAAGGCATAGAAGAAGCGGTAGTTACGCTTCCCCACACAGTTGCCCACCCATGGGCAGTGGTGATCAAACCGCTCTATAGGAGAATGAGAACAAGGAGAAGGTTACCAGCAGCTTACAACCACCCCACCCAGTAGGATCAGGTCTGGGAGTGTCAGCTCCAGTCAGGACCAGACCCCTAGGGGAGGGGATGAACCAGCTGTTGTGGAACACAAGAGAAGCATCGCTGGATCTGTTTCCATCAGAGGACCAAAACCAGGCTACAAAATCTGACCCCAACCATCTCTTTTGGTTCACAGCCATGCTTAATGCAGCAGAAGACTGCTGGGGAAGGTGTGCCACCACATTTCTGAACTGAAGCACCTTTACCGATTTAGCAGGTAGACACTAAGTTAAAAACAACTTCTAAATGTGTGTGCTCTTGATCAGGAGGACAAGACTATACATGTTATGGACTGAGCAAGGAAATTTGTGCTCAGGCTAGATTCTTGAAGGTTTGCTCACTAGAAGCACCTTCCACCCTGGCTCAGATATCATGGCCCAACATCTCCCAGACAGCCAGCCTCAAGGAAGAAAAAACTCAAGCATCCAGGACTCCACTGAAAGAATGATTCCTGAAGGCCTCCATGCATCCTGGAGAGAGGAGGGGGATTGGGGCATGTCTATAGCGGTGGTTAGTGTCTTAAGATGCTCTCCATCTATAAGGAACAATGCATTATTTAGATAATGCAGTTGAGGTCAAACCTGAGTTCTCAGATATGACCAGAGATGGGAACCTTTCTGAAGCTGTTACCAAAACAGCAGCATAAGGGGAATTAAGCACTGCCTCTTTGGTCATAAGATTGAAGGCTAGACATTTAAATCAAATGGTGTCACTTCAGATAACCTTTGTAGAAGGATGAGCTTTAGAAGGTATATTTTAGCAAGTTTTATTAAGAAAAAGTTTTATTAAGAACAGCAAGGTAACATGAATAACAACGAAATACAATCAATCAATCGCGTTCTTATGCTCTTGCTTAGCTGTCTAACCTAGTAATAACCACTAAGAGGGAGAGAGAGAAGGAAAAAGGGGGTGAGAAAGCAGATTTTTTAAAAGATGGCATATTACCCGTCTAGAGAGTGCATCCTTTCATGATCTGGCCATCTTTTCTTGGGGGGGGGCGGAGGGGGAGAGAGAGAGAGAGAGAGAGAGAGAGAGAGAGAGAGAGAGAGAGAGCACTCCTTGAGGGAGGCAGATTGTCTTCTTTGGTGAGGGACCAACTCCACACACACCTTAAGCCAAAACCATAACTCTATTTATACATATTTTGGCACCTTGTATATGTGACTGGTTGTTTTTGGTTAATCCTTTGTGTGTTTACTGGGCTACTCAGACAGGAAACAATTTACATTGCTGCATTGGCATCCATCAGTCTCGAAAGACTATGGTATCATGCTTGATGCTGTAAGCGAAGCACAAAGGCTGGGTAGATTAATATGGAGGAAAGGCTGTTTCCCAAGCAGCAAATCCCCCCTCTCCACACCACTGAAATAGTCCAATGGAACGGCAGAGCCAATATGATTGGTTCCAGCTGCGTCACAGAGCTGGGCTAAGGACAGGAGCTCACCCTGTCTTGTGGGGACCCGGGTCTTGAAACCTGGTCTTCTGGTTAACAGGCACAGTGTTTTAATCACTTGCGCCACCCACAGCCCATGACAGGACTGATGACAGGATAGGAATTTGCACCTATTGCTGTCTGAGTGTTGACTGACTGTTAGCAAGACAATGGGACTTGCCTTAGCTAGGGGCTATAATACACAATGCAAGGGTAAGGGTCAGAAAAGACACACTTGACTAGGCCTTCAGTTTGGCATGTATACTGAGGCTTCTGGGAGAAATATACCCTTGTTCATACAGTATATTCTTATATGACAATAACAGATTTTTTTTTGTAATGATGACATCTCAAGGATAACAAAGCCTACAGAGACATCCATGGGTCACAGAAGACCTCTGCTTGCATCCAGTGGTCCAATGGACAGGACTTATGGATTTGTTTATCCATACGTTTCAGTATCCATTGGGGGGTTGTCTGAGATCAGAGCCACATTTCAAGACAGTTTAAATCTCCACATTTCAAGACAGTTTGAGATGCTCATGTACTTCCCCATTCAGATCATCCAATCAGTGATCATACATAAGAGGAGACACTACTCTCCTCTTATGGAGAGCAAGAGAGTAAGTAAGCCTTAGCAATGCTGCACTGGCTGTGAAACCCTGTATCACATCCAAAAAAGGGCACTGACCAACACCACTTTGGGCAGGATCCAAACATCTCTTCCAAAACTGAAACATAAATCCATAAGATTTATGGATCCTATCAGAACCATCATTTTTGCTATACCTTCTGGAGAATCACTCACTCTGTGGAATTTGTTCTCCGAAAAGTATCACAAGTAGGAACAGCTTTGCACTAGGAGAATGTACGTGCTGGACACACTGATTTACCCACCACACACTTCAGTGTGCCAACATTTTAAGACTACTGCAGTGCATTCTAATGTAGGCAAGTAGAAGGTTTCAGAGATTTAAGATTTCAAAGGTCAGTTGCACATCCACTGCCATTGGGTTCATCAGTCTGGGCCCCGTCAGAGCTGTCTATACAAGGAGGTGTTCCAGCACGGCTGGAGGATAAAACATGTGCAGTATCACTTCCAAGCAACGCTACTTGCACATAATGGGCAGAAGGGCAGGCAACTCAGAGAAAGTCTCCCCTGGAACTCACCCACACAGTTGTCGCAGACGCTGCAGTGGGACGTTCTCGGAGGACGGAACATTTTGCAAGTGTAGCAGTATTTGAGCTTCACCACATAGTTGTTGATCACCACTTCCATCGTGCGGGCAGGAGGGCGGTAAGTGGAGGTGCCCAGGCTGTCTGCAAAGGCAAAGACATCCCACAACTCAGGAGGATTTTCCATAGCCGAGTGGCAGGACTAGACAGAACCTGATCATTTGGCCACCAAATATCTGAATGGCAGGCACGCAAAAGAAGGGGAGGACTTGCCCTCTGTGGCTCCTGAGATCAGGACCAAAGCCAACAGGCTGGCACTACAGGGCAGTCGATGTAGGCAAGACACAATGAAGCATTTCCACTTTCTATACCAGCTTGGCCCTGGTACAGCCTGCCTTGTGCACTCTCTTTTTTGTAGGAGGTATAAGGAAAAATAGGCCAAGAAAGAGAAGAAACAACACGGCATGCATGACCAGGCACTGCATGCAACAAACTTGGAGCTGGTGGGCTCAGAGTTCAAGCAGCATCCAGTCTCCCAAATGAAACCAAATGACAGATGTTTGATGGATGTCTTTGATTCCTTCTTCCTTTCATTTCTTTAGATCACTGATTTCAACCAACATGCCATGGCACACTGGGTACCACAAACGGTCTGCAGGTGTGCCATGGACAATTGAGGGAAAGGTCTATGGAGGTGCGAGTCCATCATCAGCAGCATGGTGTTCCTTGTCACTTGTCCAAATAATGATTGAGTGCCTTGACAATTTTAACACCTTGTCAGTGTGCTATGAGTTGAAAATCACTCCTCTAGATCAGGGGTCTCCAAACATTTCAGCCAAGGGGCCACATAAAATATCTGGCACAGTGTTGAGGGACAGAAAAAAATTAATATTAAATTTAAATAAATACATTAGAGATGGACTTTATATTAATGAATAAAAGGGCTCAAATTTACAGGATTTCTGCAAGCACTAACAAAGCACAAAAATAAATTAGCGTTCATTTTTATTTTGTCCCACATTTTTTTTCAAGTGTCCTACATTTGGGGAGGCCTTGCCTTCTTTTGTATTTATGAAATATCGTTATTCTGTCTTTACCACTCCACCCTCATCAGGTGACATGATTTGCAGAAGCCACAATGAGAGCGGCCCAACTTTTGCAGCACTACTGAGAAACAGAACCAGAGACAGTCTCTTGTTGAGCAAACCTGGGTTACTGATAGGAAGCCAGAAGCTGTCTTGTGACTCACAGGAAACCAGGAACTTCAGGACCATGGGGAAGATGCTTTGACCATTTCAAGACATGCTTCTTCTGTGACAGATTCTCGTTCCCGGGTCCCTCTCCCTTTGCCCGAGGAGCAATCCTAACCAATTTAAGCCAGGACAACTCACCCATCTCCTCTTTCCCATGGTGGTGTGGGAAGCCAGTGCACAGCAGTGCACTGGTCTAACCCCCGGGTGACCATATGACCAGATTTTTCTGGATTTGTCCTCTTTTTTAGCCTTCTGTCTAGGTGTCCTCCAAAAAGGCGCAATTGTCCTCTCATTTTGGAATTCTGCAGTGGTGTACAGTACCCCATCATGTCATATGTTGTTGGATTCATATTGAGCGCAGAATCCAATGCAAAAATTGGTTTTGAAATATCACCTTCCTATCAAAAGTTATGGCCAAAAAACTAAAAATCAAAAATATGCATTGAGCTCTATGGGAAAGTGAAAGTGCCCAATATCGCAGCTTTACTCATGAGTAGGCAAACGTGCCATTGTGTGCCGGAAAGACCAGGCTGAGAACTTGTCCTCCTTTTGAGGTTTGGGCACCTGGTCACCCTCCAAACCGCCCCCCCCCCAATCCCAGGAGTGGTCCAGAAGTGCCTTACAGCACTTTTTTGACACTCCCCAGGCCAGCACCGGGCTCATGCAGAGACCTATGCCAGCCTAACTGGGGGGGTAGGACTGCAGCCTGATAGTGCAATCCTAACCTAGGCTGGTACAACTCATCGATCTTCCCATTCCCGTAGTGATATAGGGAGGCAAGTGCATATCTGTGCACTGGCCTAACCCTCCCCCAGGAGTGGTACAGAAGTGTCTTGTGGCACTTTTGTGACACCCCCAGCTCAGCACAGGACTTGTGCTGGGGCTTAGGCCAGCCTAACTGGGAGTTAGGATTGCAGCCTAAGTCTCCCACTGACTCCTTGTGCCAAAGAAATCCTACTAGTGCATAGGCTTGAAAAAGTGCTGCAGGGTGGGAAAGGCACCTGTGCCAAGGGACCAGTCCAGCCACAGTTTCCTTCTAGGAGGCTGCCACATCCTGGACAGATTCCACCCCTACCTCTCTGTGCCACTAAGTGGCGATCCCACTCTGACTGGAAGAGAAAAGTGGGTATCAAAGGGTGGTTCTGTGGCTCATTGACAAAATGGGAATCCAGCAGGGTGGCTCTCCTGGCTCAAATCTGGGAACATTCCTGCCTGATCTGAAAACACAGGAATCCCAGGGACAGAAAAGCCTGAATGAAGAGTTCAGATGTAGTCAAAACAACCAGCTGCATCTTTAAACTGTTTGCCACGGACAAGAAGGGGGAGCCTCACCGATCCATTTCTCCAAGTCTGCTGCTTCACTGGGGGTAGCTCTTGGCAGGATCCCTGGGTCCCTGAAGCTCGTCTGCAGCAAGGAGCTGATGACAAAAAAGAAGAGGACGCCACCAATGATGGGGATGGCCAGGGTCAGGTTGTGGGCCAGGAAGGGACAGCTGGAAAGAAAAACAGATCACACTCTTTTTTTAAAAAGGACTCCCAATTTACCTGCAAGAAGCACATTTTTTGGATGCTCTACTTTGGCTTCAATACCACTTTCTGCACATGCTTTGTGAAGAAAGCATGTTCAGAAAGTGACAGCCTTCATCACTGTTCTATTAAAATCTTACATATTTTAAATTAACAGGAGACTGATATGCACATCCTTATGGGGCTTATGGAGTCAGCCAAGATGATTCTGGGTGCTTTAGGTAAAACCGAGGTGAGGAGCAGCTCCAAGTCAAATGCCATCCAGACAGGGCGGTGCAGTTGAAACCTGCCCTTCATACTGGGCCACTGACACTAGCTGCTGGAAGGACCACCTGGTTGGTCAGTTAAATCTTGCCTGATGTGTGTGCTCTGCAACTTACCTTTGAAAGCTTCTGTAGGTTAACCCTTGATTTCCGTCCACTGTTTAAAGGCAGATGGTGGCACATGAAAGTGAGCATGTACCGGCAATGTCAGGGAGAGAAGTGGCTGATTTGGCAGGATATATTATGACTGAAGAACTTGTTGGGAATGGGCTTGAGCAGCCACTCCACCCTCATGCACCTCACCTTCAAACCACTAGGAGATAATCTCTCTAGTCAGCAGTGGTGCCCAAAAAGTTTTGGGGGTGCATGGAAGGGGAGGTGTCCACAATAATAAGACAAAATGTGTGTGCGATGTTTTTCTTGCCTGCAGGTTTCAAGGACTAGACACACCACAAGTGCAAGCAGGTTGTCCCACTGGATGAGAGGGTCAGAGGGCTGGATGAGCAGGTTTCCACCCTTCACCTCATTAAGAAAGTGGATGAGTTCATGAAGAGGACACAGAATTTCATAGAGGCCATGACAAGATGAGACTTGTGCAGGGAAATAATCTATATGTAAGTTGTGACCAGAAACTGGAAGTGGCCTTCCAGGTACTTCTGCAGGCCATTAAGCATGCAATATTATAAGTGTCTACTCAGAAGTAAGTTTCATAGTATTCAGTGGGGCTTACTGAATACTGAAGTATGTATAGGATTGCAGCCTTGAAGATCCATGGAGGCCAATACACTGGCCTGGTGTGATTTGGGAGAGGCCTCCAGGCCATCTCCAAGTTTCTGGTTCCAATTTGGGGCCAACCAGAAGCAAGGAGATGAGAGTGGCCAACTCATGACCCATCATGTGGATCACGACCCACCAGTGGATTGCAACCCCACTTTGGGAAGCCCTAAACTATGTAATGCGACTGATAGATGGATGTGCAGTGTACATAAATATTAGTCATCAATGACTCCTCCTGATCAACCTCGAGAACAGTTTTGAGTGGAGTTCCCCCCCCCCCAGGGCTTGGTCTTAGACCCCTTTCTCTAACAACTTTATTAACAACTTGAACAAAAAGATAAAAGGAATCCTTGTCACATTTGCAGATGACACTAAATTAGGAGAAATAGAGAATACTATAGAAAGCAACAGAAGCATTCAGGAGGATCTGGACAGAATGGAATAGTGGGTTGAAAGGAATACATGGAAGTTAAACAAGGACAAATGTAAAGTCCTATACTTGGGAAAATTAAATCAAAAGGCAAAGGTCGGCAATAAACACATGAAAGTGATCTCGATGCAGTGGATCACAAGCTGAACATGAGTCAGCAGCTGTGTGAAGCCGCAAAAGGGGAGATTCTGGCTGCGTATCAAAAAAAGATTTTTAAATGGAAAACTGTGACTGCCAAGGGAAGTGGTAGGTTCTCCCTCCCTGAGCTTTTAAGGCATCTAGATCAATGACTTTCTACGTTTTTCATCTCCAGACACACCAATCGTATGCTAAAATTGTCAAGGCACACCATCAAACTTTGGACAATTGACAAGGCACACCATGCTGCTGGTGGGGGATTTAATTCCTCAATAACCCTATTAATAAATGATGTTTAATAAATAAATAAATTTGCCAAACTCCCACACCACACCTGTGGACCATTCATATCACACTGTGGCACACTGATTGAAAATCGCTGATCTAGATGCTGAAGAGGCATGTTTTGAAGATGGTCAGAAGAAAATTTTCCTGCTTACGGGACGGGACGGGGGGGTTGGCCTTGTGGCCTTGAAGGTCCTTTCCAGTTCTTGGATTCTATGATGGCTGAGAAGGTCCTGATCAGGACATCTTCAAAAAAATATTTCATCTGGATCTAGGAGGACCAGGGAAGGACCATGTGTTTTAAGTCTGATTCAGGGCTCAAGGTGACAGCCACATGGGGGTGGGTGGGGTGGGGACTGTCTCTGAAGAACTGCTGCCTGTTGCCATGGCTTTCTCTGTTGAATGGGGAAGGGTGGGTGGGAAAGCAGTTTCAGCAAAGAGGTGGGAGGAGGGAACTATTTCTGTTCACAAAGATTTGCCAGGGATGGGACCATCTGGTGGAAAAGCTATGGGAGGTGCAGGAACTGAGGTGCACCAAGGCAATCAGTGATAGGAGCCCCAGCAGGGTTGCCAACTGACCCTGAACATCCAGCTAGGGCTGCTCTTGTGCCTTGATCAGAAAAAGCATCAACTGGCATGGAGAGAAACTCTCTCGCTTGCTGGCGTCTCTTGAGCATGGTTCTCGAGCATGCCAGCCCAGGACCCTTCTGAGAATGATGATCTGTCTGGGACCCCCCAGAAGTGATATCCTGGCCAGATGCTCCTCCGTATCTACTCAGAAGTCCCATTATGTTCAACGAGTCTTACTTCCAGGAAAACAGCCTGAGTGCCCCATTCCAATATGGTAGTATCCACTGTCAAATTCCAAGGTGGTGATGCCCAGCTTTTCATGATCCACTTGAAATTAAGCCACGATGACTCCCCAAAGGGGTCCTGACCCCCACTTTAGGAACCACTGCTCTATATCATGCCACAGTTACAGAGGCCAGCTGAAAAGATGCCAAGCCTAGACTCTGGAGAGAGCAAGGAGGAGATGAGGTGCTCAGTATGAACCCTGATATTTCTTAATGGATCTGCTGCACTTGTATTCAAAGTGGGAGGGGGGGTCAGGATTTGCAAGAGGATGGGATCTGCCTTCTTGGAGTCTGGCATTAGGCTTTCCTGGGAGTAAGTGTCACTGAAAACAATGGGACTTACTTCTGAGAAGACATAGAGGAGCTCTGGCATCACAGTGATGTCACATCCGGGTAAATTTGATAGATGGTCCTGGACAGATTTTAGGTTTGAAAGGGGGTCCTGGGCTGAAATGCCCACCGACTGAGTGGATGAGGAATGCCCTCTTTGATGCCAACTGACCAAAAGGCACTACTGTTAATGGTCTCCTTGCCAGGCCGGAGCTCAGACCCTGAAGGCTCAACCCAAATCCAGGGTTCAATCCAGGCCACCAGAGCCTAGTCAAGCCAGACACACCAGCCAGAGGCTTACCAAGGATGTGACCCTTTCAAGCACCGATAACACACTGGCTCCAACTCTGACACTGAACCGACCCCAACAGTACTGGAAGCCCAGGCAGTGGGAGCAGCTGGTGGGGAGTCTGCTCACCTGGGAGCAAACCCCATTGGATTCAATGAGAGACCTTCTCCTGAGTAGACAGGCATGGGTCAGTAGTCAGGAGCTAGCCTGATTGACTTCAATGAGCCTTACTTCAGGGTAGACAAGTATGTATTTCAGCTGCACCTCCCCTGCATGCTTACCTGGGAGTAACCCCCATCGACTTCAATGAGACTTACTTTCGAGTAGACAAACATGTGTTTAAGCTTCAGCTCTCTCTGCATGCTTACCTGAGAGCAAGCCTGATTGACTTCAATGAACCTAACTTCAGCGTAGACCACTGTGTTTGAG
Source organism: Cryptoblepharus egeriae (assembly GCA_030015325.1). Taxonomy (NCBI): domain Eukaryota; kingdom Metazoa; phylum Chordata; class Lepidosauria; order Squamata; family Scincidae; genus Cryptoblepharus; species Cryptoblepharus egeriae. The sequence goes on from JAREYC010000014.1 coordinate 14,169,041, forward strand.
TTGCAGTTGCCTCTGCATGCTTACTTGGGAGCAAGCCTGACTGACTTCAATAAGGCTTACTTCTGAGTAGAGAACTATGTGTTTGAGCTGCGATTCCCTCTGCATGCTTACCTGGGAGTAAGCATCATTGAGGTCAATTAGATTTATTTCTGAGTATGCCAGCATGGGATTTGACTTACTTCCGAGTAGACAAACATGTGCTTAAGGTGCAGCTCCCCCCCGCATGCTTACTTGGGAATAAGTCCCACTGAGATCAATGAGATTTACTTCCGAGTAGACAAACGTGTTTAAGGGGCAGCTGCCCCTGCATGCTCACCTAGGAGTAAGCCCCACTGAGATCAATGAGACTGACTTCCGAGTAGACAAACATGTGTTTAAGGTGCAGTTGCCCCTGCATGCTTACCTGGGAGTAAGTCCCATTGAGCTCAACGAGCCTTACTCCCGAGTAGACGAGCATGGGTTTGGGCTGCGGCTAGCGGGGACCTCCCTGCAATCTTTCGCAGGAGCAAGCCCCATTAGCGGCAATGAGCCTTACTCCCGAGTAGACCCGGCGGCAATGACTCACTTACTCGAAAGCGAAGAAGAGGCCGCTGGTGGCCAGGATGAGGCCGAGGGTGAGCAGGAAGACTCCGCTCTGCCCGGCCAGCATCAGGCGCCCCCCGCAGAAGAAGCGATTCCTCCCCGGGAAAACCTCCCACTTGCGCCGGGGGTGCCTCGGGGAGGGAGCCGGAGCCGGAGCCGGAGCCGGAGGGGCGGCAGGAGTGCCCGGAGGGAGCTGCCGGTACTCGCGCTCCTTCATGGCTCCGCTCCGGGCACCGCCTCCGAGGAAGCAGCAGCAGCACAGGAGGGCGGAGGCTGCGGAGGTCCTGCCTCCCTCATCCCGCAACAGCTCCAGGGGAGGCAGAAGCAGGCTCTGCCTCCCCCACGGAGTCCTCTGCAGCAGGGACTGGGACAGCGTAGCTCACCCTATGGGGGCTTTCCAAAAGGGCTGCCCCCATGGGGGCACCCCAGCATCTGCCACCCATGGGGAGGCAGGGGAGGCAGTGCCTCCCCACCAGCGTCCTTGAAAGGGGTCACCACCATGGGGGGCATCCAAGCATCAGGCACCCACAGGGAGACAGGGGAGGCAGTGCCTCCTGACTGCTCTTCAAAAGGGGCCACCACCGTGGGGGGCACCCCAGCATCAGCCACCTATGTAAAGGCAAGGGAGGCAGTGCCTCCCCACCGGCATCGTTTGAAAGGGTCCGCCACCGTGGGGGGCACCCAAGCAGCCCCACCCCACGCGCACTGCCTCCCCACCACCTGTTCCACTCAAAAACCAACCCCTTTCCACTCAATGGGGTTTACTCCCAAGTAAACCCACCCAACTAAACTTACTGCGTAGGATGCAGTTGCATACTTCACAGGGCACTGGTGCCTTTCAAAGAACTACTGCAGGGAGGCACTGCCTCACTTGCCTCCACAACACCGCACATCCCTGGTCTACTTACTAATTTGAGTTAATGGAGCTTATTCCCAATTAAACCCACATAATGTGCCTGTGTGGGATGCGATTGCACACCTCACAGGACACCTTTCAAAGGAATACAGCAGGGAGGCACTGCCTCACTTGCCTTCACAACACTGCACATTCCTGGTCTACTTACTAAGTAAGTCAATGGGGCTTACTCCCAAGTAAACCCACCCAACAGGCCTGTGTGGGTTGCAGTTGCACACTTCATAGGATGCTTGTGTCTTTCAAAGGAATACTGCAAGGAGGCACTGCCTCACTTGCCTCCGCAACACTGCACATTCCTGGTCTACTTAGTAATTTGAGTCAATGGAGCTTACTCCAAAGTCAACCCACTCAACGGGTCTGCTTGGGTTGCAACTGCACACTTCATAGGTTGCTGGTGCCTTTCGAAGGAATACTGCAGGGAGACACTGCCTCACTTGCCTCCCCAACCCTGTGCATCCCTGGTCTACATCAAAACCAACCCTATTCTAGTCAACTCCCAAGTAAACCCATCTAACGTGCCTGCGTAGGGTGCTGGTGCCTTTCAAAGGAATAGTGCAGGAATAGCGCAGGGAGGCCCTGCCTCCCTACCTACTTTAAATTTAAACACTTCAGTTTAATTTAAATTTAAATACTTCAGGTGTTCCTCATTAAGGTTCTGTTTTGGAAGCTCTGGTGGATCAAAAAAATCCATGGATAAAATAAAACAAAGGAGAAAAAGATTTATAAGGTTGAAAAATGTCCTTTAACAATAATCTCTCATGATTGTGCTTGCACACTACTCTCTGTAGGGTAATCTGCAGCTATGTAAGAGCTTCAGGACTTGAGGCATCCTGTTCATTACTTGCTTCAGAAGTGAGTTCCATTGAGTTCAATGGGGTTTACACCCAGGAAAGTGCTCCTAGGATTGCAGCCTTAGGCCTATATCCTAAAGTGAAATTAAGCCCCTTGCTCCAGAGCAGTTAAGATGACTTTCCATAAAATAATACTAGAGGGTGACGTAACTGCGTGGACTCGTAACTGGCTAACTGCTATGGATTTTGCCCTTAGTATCTGATTGTTCCATCACTCTTTGACAACCCATCAAAAAAATCCATCAAAAAACCTTTCCTTCCTTCCTTCCTTCCGTCCGTCCGTCTGTCAAACTTACTAGGATACTCCTCCATGTAAGGAGGAGTTTAATGAGACATACTCCCAGGAAAGCCCAGTGCCAGTTTCCAAGATGGTGGATCCCATTCTTCTTACCCCCCTGACCTGAAGTTGCGACCCCCACTTCGAAGATTACTTATCTAGACCATGGATGCCCAAACTCTGGCCCATGTGAGCCTCATGTGGCCCATGTAAGAACACTTCATCCAGCCCGTGGTCAAGCATTCCAATCATCCAGATCTGTCTCTAATACCCTGTTTATGAGCATACGAGTTTACACACTGAATTTATGAGGAATATATATATATATAAATTTGAAATGTGTATCATTTTTCTGCCCCCAACACCCTGTCAGGGAGATGATGTGGCCCTCTTGCCAAAAAGTTTGGACACCCCTGGTCTAGATAGTCTCTTGTGACCTCAGGATAGTGGCTTCTGTCTTTTTCAGCCCTGCGGGAAGCAAAAGTGTTGGGGAGTTTTGGGATCCCCAGGAAAGAGCTGTAATTTTACACACCCAACCTGGCAGTTCAGCAAGGACAAGAAACCCTCATCTTCATGGGGAAGCCCCGGCTGTGGATCAACAGAGAGGGGCTTTGGAAATAGAACAAATTATGCATAGTGTGACCTCTCCCCCCCTCATTCAACCTCCTGCAAGTGAAAAATTGGGAGCCAAAACAATCCCATCCTTTTTTGAATCTGTTGTCTTTGCCAAGTTGCAAGTGGCACTGCAGACAGGAGCTCACTGACCAGTGTTGCCACAAACAAAGGAGGACAAACAATATGATGATACACATGCACAGAAGTGGCTCCAGCAGGTCCAGCAACAGAGAGCATGTGTCAAACTTCAACAGGAGGAAAAACACACGGCGGTATACCAAAAATATGAAGCCTGTAACCTGTTTGTGGCAAACACATCAGTCACAGCCTTTCTCAAAATGTGCTCCTCGGAGTCTTGGAGCTCTTTTCAAAGAGTCACTGTAAGTGACTGTTCCTTCCTTGCCTGTCTCTCCTGCCTCCCATTCATGGCTCTCCCTCTGCACTCCATTCCCACTCTTTGCTAGTACACGTGTGTCTCATTTTCCACAAGAGTTCCATTCCAGAACTTCCCAAGGATAAAAAAAAATTGTGAGTAAAAATGTAGAAAAATAGATTTAAAGACCCATTTCCTGTTTTCTTGCCATTGGGGTTCCGAATCAAATGGCATTGCTCTCTTACAGTTACCCCAAATCTATGGCTGTCTAAATGCAACTCCATGTGGTCACTTTCAGCCACTGTTAGCTTTCCCACATGGTTGACTGGGTTCCTCACTGCCCCTCACTTGTGACTTATCTTTCCCACCTAGATCAAGTAATGCTTGACAGGAGTTCATTGAGGCAGTGGGTTCTCCACAGCAGACCTGAGCTCCTCCATATGGTGGGTGACACACGCAAGGGCAGTACTGGGCAGGGACTTCCCTCAGGTAGAGAACTCCCTGTTCTGAACATCTGATTGCATTTTCAAGTGAGAAAGCAACTCAGGACAAGTCCCAACTGAGCATCTGTTCTGGCCTTTATGTGGGAGAAAGTGCCTTCTGGAACACAACTCTGCAAGGGATCCACCCTGTCCCTTGCCCAGGACCCCGCACTTTGGAAGCAAAACATGTTTCTCTCTGCAACAGTCCCAGCTCTTTCCCTTTGTGACATAGACCTGTTGGTCCTTGGTTGTAACAACATGACAACAAAAACTCAAGGACTTTGAAGTAGCCATGGATCACAAGCTGAACATGAGTCATCAGTGTGATGTGTCTGCAAAGAAGGCAAATGCCATTTTAGGCTGCATTAAGAGGACTATAGCTTCCAAGTCGTGTGAAGTTCTAGTTCCTCTTTATTCAGCATTGGTGAGACCTCACCTTGAGTACTGTGTTCAGTTCTGGGCACCTCACATGAAGAAAGATGCAGCCAAACTGGAGCAAGTCCAGAGGAGAGCGACAAGAATGATCAGTGGGATGGAAGGGAAGCCCTACGAGGAAAGGTTGGGGGAACTTGGGATGTTCAGCCTGGAGAAGAGGAGGCTGAGAGGAGACATGATTGCCCTCTTCAGATACCTGAAGGGCTGTCATATGCAGGAAGGGGCTCATTTGTTCATAGCTGCTTCTGAAAGCAGAACTAGAACCAATGGGTACAAACTGCAGGAAAGGAGATTCCGGCTGGATATCCGGAAAAAATTCCTGACGGTTCGGGCGGTTTGGCAGTGGAACAGAGTGCCAAGGGAGGTGGTGGACTCTCCTTATCGGGGATCTTCAAGCAGAGGCTTGACGAGCATCTGTCGGGGAAGCTCTAGGAAGATTTCCTGCTGCAGGCAGGGGGTTGGACTAGATGACCTACTAGGTCCCTTCCAACTCTATGATTCTATGATTCATTTCTAGACCAAGTATGCCTGGGGTTTCTATGTGTGTTTTGTATTTTTTTGATTTGGTGAAAGGTGTTAACACCACACTTTTTCACAACACTGGAAGAATCAGTGTTAATGACCCACACCCAGTCCATGTCCATTCCTAGCACACAGAAGAACATTTCACAGAAGTCCTCAGAGCTCCAAGAAGTCAGCTGCTGTTTTGTTCCCACTAGAATGAGAAGCAACCCACATAGTCTCTCCAAGACTCTCATGTCCAAGGGAAGAAATTGCAATGAAGGACCAGCCCCAGCAGCCAATAGGACAGAACATATCCCAGGATGATCTTGGTGACGATACTGGTCTCTCGCCAGTGACACACAAGCAGCAGCACCGGGTTTCGACTTCTGCTGTTGCCCAAGGAGGTTTTCTCAGCGTGGAGTGCAGCATCCCACATAGATGGGCCACTGTTCTGCAGGAGAGGCTCATGGTCGTGAAGCAGTTCAGCAAAGAACCAATAAAGGGCTGGGGAGGAGGAACTCAGCAGTCTGGTAAGAACCTAGTATTTTTTAAAAGAAGAAGAAAATGAACATTACTGAGTTGCCCACAACAAGACCCTTCATAAGACTGAGGCATCTGGAAGCACAATCAGGCAGAGTATGTGTTTTCCATTCTACCCAGATTGCAAATAGTTGTCAGGTGCAGGTTCACCATTTCCATGCTGGGAGCTACTGCATCTTACTGAGCCACCTTATTAACATGGAGTCACAGATCCTAAGGGCACCCCCAGCAGGCAAGGCTGCTTCCTTTTGAAAGAGCTTTGTTTAAAGAAAAGTCAGTATAAACTTTACGGACAAAAGGAAACCATTCATGGACTGAGGGTGCAATCCTAAGAAATTTAGGCCGGCCTAACTTACCTGGCCTATCTTTCTGTGATGGTGTGGGGAGGTTGGCGTATGCCTGTGCATTGGCCTAACCCCCCAGGAGTGGGACAGAAGTATTTTACTGCACTTTTGTGACACTCCCAGGTCAGCACAGGACTGATGCCAGGACTTAGGCTCGCCTAACTGGTGATCAGGATTGCAGCCTAAATTACTGTGTGAAAAAGAGATTATGATTTAAATGAATAATGGATTTGATGAGTAGATTGATAATTATTACCCTTTCTGCTCTGTTTGTTGGAATTCTTAAAAAGGAATTGGTTTAGGATAAATTAGAAACTGATACGAAAGAAATGTAAATTTAGGGCTCTATGCTTGCCACCAAATTTACAATGTTGTTTTATTTTATTATTGGCTCTCTTCTTTTTATTCTATTGCTTCTTTATCTATTGCTTATTTTATCTATCTAAAACCAATATTTTTTTAAAAAACAAGACAGCTATCTACTGTGCAGAGCAGACCAGCTCTTCGAAGCTGGGTTCAGGACACACTTGTGCTATGATAGCACTTTCCCCCTTAACACACCTTCAAGCTCCCATATCATGACAGCCCTTTCCACAAGACTAACCTGTACATGCATGCAGAAGGTCCCAAACATCAATAGAGCTGTGGCATGGACAACATAAACAAATACGTCAGGAGAACAAAATCCAGCCACAGGCTTGCCAGATGCTTCTCCTTTGGCTCCTGCAGTCTTCCTTCTCACCAGTCCGAGTGTCAGGCAGTGCCATGGATTTGCATGGATGTACCACCAGGTTGCCCAAGAACTCAGCATGATCATAGGTGCAGCAAGAAGGAAATTGGGTATCTGCTTGAGCATGAAGTACCTGAGGAAGCCTACATTCCAGTATTCATCTTGAATATAGGTGTAGATCACAGGCAAGTTCCAGGAGCACCATGATGGCTTCTTGTCCTCCAAAGCTGCTATGCGATACCCCTTATGCATGGCCAGCTGCAACAGCGGCCCTGGCACAACGGGGCTGCCACTCGGGCTGCAGAACCTGAGGTAGGCACAGAACTGAAACAAAGCAAAAGGCAGGAAGACAGAGGTGGACATCACCAGCAGGGAAGCTCCCAAGTTGAGAATCCGACATGTGATGTGGTGAGGCTTTGCCCCCATTCCTGCTTCTGCCTGGAGTTGGGAAGCAAAGTGTTTTGTCTGGGAATAGAGGAGGAAGCCGCAATTGATCAGCCCATTGGAACGCACAGCGGTGGCTGCAGAAAACAGAAGAACACTGATCCAGCACCATCCCTTCTCCAGCTGCCAGAGGGCACCAAAGACCAGAAGGGCAAACATGCTTTCTGAATAGGCAGCCGCCATGAAAACATTGGCAGGGGTGAGGCAGAAGAGGAGGGCTGTGAGGAAGGCCCGCCTGCGGCACTGCAGAACCACACAACTGAGCTCGTAGAGAACCCCAGATGCCAGAGCAGAGAAGAGAGTGTTCAGCAGAGCCGCAGAAAGGAGCAAACGGCTCCGGAGAGACAGGAGACCTTGCAGGGGCCACAGCACCGTGCCTGCCACTGTTCTCAGGCTCAAGGGAAACAGGGGGAAAAAGGCCCAGTTGTGCTCGTAAACATATCCATGCTCAGCTATGAAAAGGAAGTGTTCTGCATCCCACCGTGACAGGCCTCCAAGAAGAATTTCCAGGATCTGGTCACAGAACCCAGCCTCAGACAACCGGGGTGGGGAGAAGGCATCTGCAGCATGATCCGGAACCAGGAGGTTGAAAAGAGCCTGGAAAAAAGAGAAAATGGCAACTCAACAAGAAAGAAAATATTTCTTTACCCCACATGTGTTAGCCTATGGAACTGCTTGCCACAGAATGTGGCAAAGAGGAATTGGACAAGATGAGATTGGACAAATTCCTAGAGGAAAGAACCATCACTGGTTACAAGCCATGAGGCACGCGTGCATTCATGCATGCATGCGTAGGTAGGTAGGTAGATAAGCAGGTACATCAGATGCAGGGTGACCATATAGAATGGAGGACAGAGTGCCTGTACCTTTAAGCATTGCATAGCACAGGGAATTTAGGCAGGTTTAGCACAACATAGAAGGGTTGAAAAAGCAACACCTGCCTAAATTCCCTCTTCTATGCAATGCTTAATGGTAGAGACACTCTGTCCATTCTATATAGTCACCCTGATCAGATGGGGTGGATGGATGGAGGCAACCTCAAAATGCCAGATGCAGGGGATGGCACCTGGATGCAGGTGTATTGCTTGCTCCACGAGGTATCTGGTGGGCTGCTGTGAGGTACGGGAGCCTGAACTAGAAGGGCCTTTGGCCTGATCCAGTGGAGGCTCTTCTTATGTTCTTAACAGGGGGACAAGCAAGTTTTTTGGATCAAGGCCAAAGCATAAGCCTCCTATAGTGGCTACCAAGGGGCTATGGGAAGGCCAGAAATAGGACCCTCACTGCTCCTGGCATCCAGAGTGCCCAAAACCTGGTTGTCACATGTGGCCTGTCACTGATAGGCTTCCACACCATGACTGTGTGTAATCCGCTTGTCTAGCCATCTAAAAGGGAGCATCACCACATCCTGGGTCAGTTCATCCACTGATTAATTATACATTATGTGAAGAAGCCCCCTCCCCTTCCAGGAAGATCAAAGGGGTGGCAGAGGAGCTTTTGAACTGATCCCTGCGGGGGGGGGGGGGGAATGGAGGGAGTTGACTGGAGCTCAGAAGGATCTGGTTGGGTCCAAAGCATTCCTGGGAGATGAGGGTGCAATTAGGAAATGAGTATGTGGCAGGACAGGTCAAAGAAAGTAAAGGGCCAAGGAGAAAATCACAGGCAACCATTGGCCTTCATTAAATTCATTAAGGCTGCAATCCTAAAAACACTTTCCTGGGAGTAAGATCCATTGAACACTTTTGACTTTTTAGTAGACATGGTTAGGATTGCACCCTAAATTACCTTTCCAATGATATATAACATGGTGGTATTTTTCTTGAGATATATTTTGTTTTTAACCGCTAGTGTCAAGCACAGCTTGTTGCCCCCCTATCAGGTGCAGCTGCACCCCTTTAGCTACACCACTGGTCAAAATTAGGATCAATTAGGATTGTTTGTTTTTAAATTAGTAAAAGTGGTTTAAATTAAGAAAACATCTGACTTCCCTCTTGCCAGCAGGGATCTGGCAATTACCCAAAGAGTGGCATCCTGGCTCTGGCAAGGAAGAAACCTTGCTTGCATTTCAGGTTTTGGGCTGCCAACCAAACCAATGAACATTTTAATTTGTAAACAGCTTAAATGATGGGACACGGCATATGGACCTTGACATGGCTAACGTCCAAAACATATAAACTGCACTGAAATGGCTCTTCCTGATACAGATGATGGACTGCCCCACTCTGCACAGATGGGTTATGTTTCCATTGCACTACAATCGCCAGGGCCTGGTATGGGGGAACTTGCCTGGAGCAGGAGAGTGATGCCTCTGCAAAGCACTGCAAACCGAAACAGCTCTTGACGACAAGGGTCCTTCGTACACATCAGCTGCATGCCGACCTCCAAGGCCATCCAGTGGGTCACCCCGGCCTTCTATGGAAGAAGCTCCACCAACAGCGTTCCAAACCTAAGGCAAAGCACAAGGCCGAGGACACTCCGGCTAAGTCTTGGGCTGTGCTAAGGAATGGCTGCCATCTTCATCCCCTGCAGATGGCAGCCATTGCACAGTCTTGGGTTGCAATCTACAGCAGTGGTACTTGGGCATTTCATCCCGAGACCCCCTTTCAAACTTAAAAATCAGTCCTGGACCTCCTGTTAAACCTACCAGGATATGACATCACTGTGATGCCAGAGCTCCCCTCTGTCAATGAGACTTACTCCCACTGAACATACTCTATGTTCAATGAGACACACTCCCAGGAAAGCCCAGTGCCAGATTCCAAGATGGTGGACCCCACCTTCTCATGACCCTCCTGACCTGAGAGGGTCCTGACCCCCACTGTGAATACCATTGATCTACCAAGGCACAATGCAAGTAACCCAAATCAATACACCCCATTGATCCAGAGGGAGAACCAGGCATGTCCTGCCATTCCTGGCTGACACAGACTCTGCGCAATGCACATGAAACACAATCCCTCTTTGTGGGAAGCAGTCCTTATCCAGCTGAGACTGTGCCTCACACTAGCAAGACTGCACAAGCCAGCCTCTAATTCTCAGTCACACTACAGAATGACCAAGAGCCAGAAGCAGAAATGGTTCTCTGCAGAGATATTTGTTTCCTGAGAACAGAGGTCTTTGGAGGCAGGCTGAAGGACTACTAGAGTCACCCTCTCTATATCTTTATGAAAAATATAAAGTGTATGATGGTTACCATTGGTGTACAGTATATGATGATTACTATCCATATTTACTTGAATCTAATGCACCATCAAATCTAATGTGCACCCTGATTTTAAAAGACGAGATTTTTAAAAATGTTTACTGGTGATTGTAATGCAAAGTGGCAAAACAGATGCAAAATTTAATTTTACTGGATACAACAATGAGTTATATGACATAATATGTGAATGGGTTTATGTTATGATTTTTACCTAATTACAGTACATCATACAACAATGGGTTTATGTTACATTTTTATGCCTACTGTATATAGTTAACTGTTAAACTAAATACAGACCTATACTTAACAATCAAAATACCGTATTTACAGTATTTGACTCTAATGCACCATCGAAGCTAATGTGCACTCCATTTCTGGAGACTAAATTCAGCTGGAAAAGGTGACGTTAGATTTGAGTAAACATGGTATTCATTCCCCTGGTGCAAAGGGACACTACTGGGATGAGGGACAAGAGCATCCCTCTACAGATCAGGAGGAGGCCCAGCCCTTACCTGGGAAGAGGGATATGTACCTCCAGGACTGTGCAACATGCAAGCCCTTTTCCATCCACAAATACTGCCTATTGTAATAACAGATAAGCCAGTTCCCAATCAACAGTAACTCTCATTTTGACCAAGGGTACTTCACATGATGATGGAACTGAGCCTGCTGCCCAGCCTGGCTGGACGCTGATGAAGTGGTGATGGTGGTCCCCAATGGACCACTAGAGAGGGCTAGGAATCAACTGCTCACAGCCACAGCCGGCAATAAAAGCAGCAACCCCAAAATCTTCTCTATAAATAATGAATCTCATAAATCTCTAAGAAATCTTCTCTATTACAAATTCAACTGTATTTTTTGCATGCAAGTGGGTGGGAGTTGCATGTGACCCACAACAATTCCAATCTTCGCCTTAGTGGTCCATGGGCTCCTGAAGGTTGGGATCCATTTTCCTAAAGAGACAGAAGCCTGACCTTGGCTGCTGGAATGAATATACCTTCAAGCTGAGCCCTGCTTCCCACTTCCCACTGCTGACTGGTCTCCGAGGTTTATTTTCAGTCATCAAGGAGAACATGCACGGCTATGTTCAGCTGATGTGAAACAAAATCCTCCAGAAAGAAGGTACTGCAGACCAGCTGCCACCAGAGGGAAGCAGGACCCAATTCTGTTGATGCCTCTCCCCAGGCAGTGCAGTGATGGCTCTGGTGCAACCCCCCAGAGTAATTAGAGCCCCATACCACAGCTATGCTGGACTTAGGCCAAATGAAGGCTATAAAGATAAAGGTGTACCCCGCAGTTTGCCCTGCTAGTCCAGACACATTTCTGCATGTGACCTAGGCCAAACATAAGACCCCCCTCGAGTCTTCAGCATCATCATCAGCTGCTCTCTAGTGCTGAGCTTCTGCAAAATTGACAATCATTGGGCTCTCCCAAATCTTGATGATCAAGATTTGCATATGCTCTCTTCTGCAGTTTGCAGTAGAAATAACATATATCAATAACATCAAGAATGCTATCCAGCAGCCCACAGTTGAATGTAACACCCCTGATTATCCTTATCTGCTACTGGCAAAGATGCCAGTGTAGACAGATTAGTAGCCCATCTGTATTGGTATACACATTAAGGTCTGTGGAGCAAGCATCACTGAAGAATGATGGTCACAGCCATCTATCACTCTCTTGACCTTCCTTGTCCTTATGGGATCAATACCCCAGGATTTCTGAGGAGGTAATTCATTGGGCCATAGGAATGGACCACCCAATGGAGGCACTAGAAGGAAGCTCACCCCCTCCAGAAAAAGCCCCCTTGTAAAACTCTGCAGCCCCACTTTGACCAGCGACAATGTCTAAGCTGTGGGTCTACTATAGTATTACATCCAAGTCCACAAAGAGCATGCAGCTCTGGCCTGACTCTGCAAGGACATTATGATGACAGGACTGTGGAAATCCCAAAGACCTCTTCCTGCAAGAAAAACAGAATGGAGGTCCAACCTTGTTATACATGGATTTTTAATACATGGATGTGACTCAACATGAAAGGTCATTGCAAATCAGTCTTTTAGAAACTGATTTTCTACTGTTATAGACAGTCATGCAAGCAGTCATTCCAGTTTTCAGTCCCAGAATCAAACCCCTGCAGATACTGAGGCACTACCTTATTCAGTTAGGTGCAATGGAGGAGAAAGAACAAAGAACCTGGAAGTGGGTCTTTGAACCTATTTTTCCATTTTTTTTAATACATGGATTTTTTTTATCCATGGGAGGTTCTGGAATGGAACCCTACTGGATAGCAAGGGACACCTGTATATGGTGGAAGGTCATCTTCCAATCTAAGGGAGTGGGAAACTACACATGGACAGCTGCTAGTAAAGTAAGCATGTTTTATGTATACTAGTGAAAAATGTACCTGCGTTGCGGGAGTAACATTTCCCCATATGTCTTCCCCCCCATGGCGCATCAACACCCCATGCGCAACTTTCCCCCATGCGCATCATCCCCCCAAGTGCAACTTCCCCCAGGCGCAACTTCCCCCAGGCACAACTTCCCCCATGCGCATCATCCCCCAATGCGCAACTTCCCCCATGCGCATCATCCCCCAATGCGCAACTTCCCCATGTGCATCATCCCCCACGTGCATCATCCCCCAATGCGCAACTTCCCCCATGCACATCATCCTCCACGCAACTTCCCCCCATGCGCAAATTTGCCCCATGCGCAACTTCCCCCCATGCGCAGCATCCTCGCCAGTGCAACCTCTTCCTCCAAACAACACCCTCCTACTGCACCAGGCACCGAGCACCAAATTGGCTGGATGTTGGTCAGTCTCCCATGTCAGGTATAGGACAAAAACACGTTGCACCCCTTTTCAGCCCCTTAAGGGTTAAATTTCTCCACATGGTTCTTGGTGGGAGTTCAGGTGACAGAAGGAACTCCCAGAATTCCATGCTTCAGGCCCAGCAGTTGGGGCAGAATGTTGATGAGTCATCAATTTTCAATGCAAAGTATAGGGAAAAAAACGCGTTGTGCCCCTTTTCACCCCCTTCCGGTTGGAATTTTCAAAAACCGGTTCTTAGTGCACCCCTCGGTCATGGAAGGAACACCCACCCCAAATTTCTAGGCCCAGTGGTTTTGGCAGGGCGGTGATGAGTCAGTCAGTGGATCAGTCATTGAGTCAGTGACTTTTCTTTTATATACAGTAGATTTACAAACATGTGGCTTAATAGGCAGTGACCTTTACTGTACTACCATCCCATGAATAATCTATTTATCGTAGTCAGCAACCATGACTCCTCAGACAGTATGGGGAGGACCTTACTGTAATGGGAGACCACTGTTGCCTCTCTTCCCTTTATAGCTTCTTCTTCTTTATAGGTTCAGTGGAAAGCAGGAAAGGCTGCCTATACGTGAACACCAACAACTCATCCCAATGGTAGGAACCTGCTCAACCACTCACTCAAGGATCCATGGGGATGGATGGGGAGATGTCCAGAAGTGTCAACCTGATCAGGATCACCCTGGGGGGTGTTCCTACCTACCCCACTTTCTAGCCATTGCCAATGACCGCAGTGAGAGAAGATGCTTGGGAACAGCTTAAACAACTCCATGTGACGGCAGTCAGCACTTCTGTTGTCAAGAAAATGGAGATGCTGGATATGGATCCTGACAGAGGGAGCAGAGTGCAGCCAGGGGTCTAAAACCCCAGCTGTGCTGCTGAGGATTTCAGCCAGTCCCCCAGTTCCTCTAAGGCCATCCATAAGGAGACAGAGGGGGACTAGGGTGAATTTAATCCCCTTCTCTCCTTGGCACCAAGGCTCTGATTTTTGCAGGGGAAGCATGTTGTGTGTCTACCCTCCCTCACTGAAGTCTGTTCAAACTCAACAGGAGCAAAGACAGCACCCTCAGTGAGATGGAAGGAAATGAGCTACTCAAGTGTCACACCAGACAGATGGACAGACAGACAGGTTCATTTGTTCGTTCGTTCATGGGATTTACCCATTCTCCACAAGCGGACCGAAGGCAGCTCGCAGCATATCAAAAACATAATCAACATATAATAAAAATATTTAAGAACATTTAAAAACATTGCCTTCTATATTTTGTTTTTGATACAGATAAGCAACGAGATGCAATCCAGGGGAAGAAGACAGAGAAATGCAAACAGGAAAACAATTCTACGAAGAGAATTTATGACTGGAACCTGAACAGAATAGTTTCTCAACCAGTGATACTGGTTGGTGTTTGGACCATCATCAGTGGTCCAAGAGTTGGTGCTTGGTAGAGCTTATAGGACCTCTGGATACTTGCCACCCAGCAGTTAGACCAGGAATGCAATGCAAGAAAGAGGAGGCTCAGGTTGGTGGGCAGAACACCATAGCATGCTGCAAAATCAGAAGCCTCTTACTGGTGTTGGCCACATTATTTCTGGCCTCCCAACACAGAAGTGGCAATGATGACAGTGCTAGTTACTTCTGGTGGTATTATGAACAGGTGGATGCTGTGAAGGGGTATGGCAGAAGACAAGCACTGAGAAACATAGAGAATGTGGCAACATTATGTGGGACAAGGAGCCAAATCAACAACATAGGCTGAGATTGACTGTATGGGGCTGACATTCAAGGGGCCATTCAAGAGACAGGGGCTAAGAGGGACAGCTTGATCCTGGCATGGCAAGCCCACCTGCCAGGATGTGCCGGCATCTGAGAAAAAGGCCTCTGCCTGCGATTCCAGGATTGGGAAAGCAGCTACCAGTTGGGGCTACCTTGGCCCTTAACCCCCAACATGCAGGGCCCATCAGAAAAGGATAAAGGGGACAATTTGTATCAAGATCCAGGATCAAAAAAGGGGCCCAGAACTTTCATTGAATCTTTCATTTTTCAATCCTCCTGGACTTGCCAGCTGTGGACTATTGTGAGCCGTATTTCATAGAAACATAGAACCCTAGAGTTGGAAGGGACCTAGTAGGTCACCTAGTACAAACCCCTGCTTATAGCAGGAAATTCCAACAGCTGCTCGTTGAGCCTCTGCTTGAAGATCCCCAGTGAGGGAGAGTCCACCACCTCCCTTGGCAATCTGTTCCACTGCCGAACCGCCCTCACTGTCAGGAATTTTTTCCTGATATCCAAGTGGAATCTCCTCTCTTGCAGTTTGTAAGTCACTGGACTGTGTTCAAAGAAGCCTTAAGGGAACAGTCCAATATCAGGATGTTGACTGTTAGTTGACGGAAACTGGCTGCCGCAGGAGCTGCCCTGGAGACACAAATGCCAGGGATGCGGCTACAGGCGTCAGTTTTGGTGCACACAATACTTTCCATTCTGGTGTGAGCCTGAATAAGATGGTGCTGATTTTCTGCAATGACTGTCCATATTTAAAAGACAAGAGAGACTTCAGGTGTGTTAAGTTTTCCATATCAGTTGGGGCTGCCTCTGTGCAGTCTTGTAGGTTGGGCTCCTCATTTACTATAAGCACAGATAAGCTGGCCTACAAAGCTTTTCTGGCTACTACCACTCACACACACACCTGGAAAAGAAACGCCATGGGTTGTGTGGCAGTGGCGGCTGCTATATGTGCCAGGCTGAGAAATGCATACATGACACTTTTTGACAGTGTTAAATCTGGGAGGAAACTGGCTAGCTCTTTGACTTGTGGATCTGCTGACAATGGAGGAGTGCACAGGACATAGCTGTGGGGCTACAGCAGCTGCGGAAGGAGGTTTTGGGGCACCAGACACTTTCCATTCCAGTGAGAGCCTAAATAAGACGATACTAATTTCCTGCAATGATTTATGTATTTAAAAGACTTCAGAGAGACTTAGGGGAACATTTGGGCTTTTGTATTATTGTCTTCAGATGCCAACATTATGCAGGACCCAAAGACTAACCCGGATTATGCCACCTCTTTCCCTGTTTGGCCCCCTCCTCACCCCATCCTGCCCACCAAGCCCCTGCCCCTCTTTGCCCCCTTCACCAAAGGGGTCCATGAGACTTCGTATTCCCTGATCATAATCCCAGAGCCACTGAACAGCACTAAACCATAGCCATAGAGGGCTGTTAAAGCCCAAGCCCATGTGTCTACTCTGAAGCAAGTGTCATCATGGCCTACAGGGTGGTTGTCCCAGGTAAGTGTGGACAGGGAGGCCGTCTCAGAGCCTTCTCCCCTGGAGGTCTACTCAAAAGCGGGTCCCATGAGATACTATGGGGCTTACTCCAGAGTAAGCATGGTTGCCTCACAGCCCTCTCCCGTGGAGGTCTACTCAGAAGCAGGTCCCATGAGAGTCTATGGGGCTTACTCCAGAGTAAGTGTGGACAGGGTGGTTGCCTCAGAGGCCTCTCCCGGGGAGGTCTACTCTGAAGCAGGTCCCATGAGAATCTATGGGGCTTACTCCTGGGTAAGTGTGGACCAAGCAGCAGAGTGCTTTCCCTTATGAACAAGGGGAGGCGGCGGATCGGGTCCTTCCCCTGCTCAGCACAGCGTCACCGTTTCCGCCGTTAACGACCCCCCGGCTTCCACTTCCGGTGTCAGGGAAGGGAAGATGCGCATGCGCAGAGCTGGAGGCCAGGAGAGCCGCCGCGAGGCATGGGGACGCTCTAGGCCTCCTTACCTCTATGGCGACGACCCTCTCTTGCGCGCGGCCTCCGGAGCGGAAGTGCGTTGTTCAACCCGCGTGCGGCATCCCGCCTCTCTATGGTCCCCTGTGCGGGAAAGATGGCGACTGGAGGCCCCGCCCCGCGTCACGCGCATCTAGGAGAGCAAGCACGTCTGAACGCCGGACACGCGTCTCCTGACACGCAACTTCCTGGAGGGGGAGCCTGTCTGTGGGCCTGGCGATGCCCTTCCTACTGTCACTTACTCGCGAGTAAGCCCATTGTTTGTAATGGGACTTACTTCTGAATAGCCCTAGAGGGAGGTACCTGTAGGCTACTACCCTAACTACATTTACACGGGAGTAAGCCCCATTGACTATCAGGAGGCTTACTTCTGAGTAGCCCTGCAGGAAATGTCCCTGAGGCTGCTACCCTAACTGCACTTACACGGGAGTAAGCCCCATTGACTATCATGGGGCTTACTTCTGAGTAGACCTGCATGAAGTGGGCACTAAAAGTGCCATTTTATCTGCACTCAGCTGGGAGTAAGAGCACAGTCCTAACAAAGTCTACTCAAAAGTAAGCTCCATTGTGTTCAATGAGTTTTACTCACAGGAAAGTGTCTTTAGTACTGCAGCCTAAGCCACACTGATACTAATGTGTTTGAGTAGACCTGAGGTGGGCTTTAAAACTGCCTTCCTTGCCATACTTACCCAGGAGTAAGCCCCATTGACCATAATGGGACTTACTTCTAAGTAGATACGCTTCCCCCTCTTTCAGCCTCTCCTCCACACCTATTCAGGGCAAAGCGAGTCTGCTCCATTGCTCCTAATAAGGATACCTTCTTGGGTTCAGTTCTGTAATTCCTATTTTAGTGATATAAAAAATGTTAAATAAAAGCAGTTTAAAAATGTTCCTTTACAGTTGCTTAAAAACAGCTTTTCTTACTGTTGTAGTAAATCAGTAGTTGGAAATGCAAAAGACCCCCATTGCTCCTAGTGGAATAAGATTGTTCCTCGATATTTTTAGGGGTACAAATCTGGAACTCCCTACAAGCCAGTGAATAGTGTATCTTTTAAATGAAAGCCAGAAAAAAGTATATTCCTTTATAGTTGCTTAAAAACAGGTTTTCCTACTGTTGTAGAGAGGTAGACAGTAATTAGAAATGAAAAGGTCGGTTGGCTTGCATAAGAAAGGCAGGGAAGTATTTTTAGATAAACGAATGGTTTGGGTATGTGGAGAATCACAAGTTCAGCTTTGGTCTTGCCTTCTTTGTACTCGCTTTGCTTCCTGAAAGGAAGGCCTGGCACATCTGGCTGCAGAGAAACTCTGAGCAATGCGGATCTAGACCAGTTTTTCTCAAGGTCCCCCTAATTCCGAGTTCCATTAGAAGTAATTGGCAGTGATGTGGTCTGGTGGTTGAGTGAAGGCCACTGAGGAAAGCACCACTGAGGAAAGCTAAGCAGGAAGGATGAGGACAGCTCCTGGATGGGAGACTGCAATCTGACAAAGCTGTCATGAGTCATCAGCCAGAAAGTGTTGCTGTTTACAGCTTGGCTGACTTGAAAACTCCTGCTTGGAAGGCATTTCCTGATGTGATGACCACACCATGAAGGATTCCACAGAGTTCTACCCATAGAACAATTACCTTCCTTACAGGGTTGTTGTGATGACCAAAAAAAGGAGGTACATGGAAGGAGCCTCAAAGACTACTGTGGAAATGACATTCCCAGCAGTCAGGGATACACCAGTGGCTGCACCCACCACCTGAAAAATATACTCTAGGTTTGGTAAATAAATATCTGCAAGTTACTTGACCAGATGTGACATGAAAAACACCTGTAAGAAACTCTGTGTTGATGGGAGGGTTTTGAACACAGAAAAGCATGCTTTGGAGCTCTGCCTACTGTGTAAACTGTACTGCCTACCAGTAAACTGAGTGGAGCCTCCTTTGCTTGTGTTGTGTCCCAGGTCTCACTGCCAGGTAGAAGGTGTCCTGGCACCTGTTACTTGGTGGTCTTGAGAGTTATCAGGACCACCAGACACATTTTCATAAGAACACAAGAGCCCTGCTGGATCAGGCCATAGGCCCATTTAGTCCATCTTCCTACATCTCAGAGTGGCCCACATGACATGAGCCCACATGACAACTGCATCCTGATGTCTTCCCCTTACCTGGTTCTGGATTCTACCTCTAGTACCACTCGTTGAAAGGCTATGAGTGGTATATGTTGAGGTGGATAACCTTAAAATGCCAGATGCAGGGGGGACACACCTGGATGCAGGTGTCATATGTGCTCCTTGAAGCATATGGTGGGCCGCTTATGATACAGGAAGCTGGATTAGATGGGCCTGTGGCTTGATCCAGTGGACGCTCTTATGTTCTTATGAACTATTCCCTCCTTGCAACAGGATTTCTCATGTCACAGTTGAGATGGGAAGAGGTTAACTGTTGGACACAGCCCAAGAGGTTCTGTTGTGGGATGGATCTGTGGGAGCCATCTACCACTCCATCTACTATTCCTATAAGACCAAGTGGCAGAACATGGCTGCATTATTGCAGCTGCCATGCATTTTGCAAAGGAGTAGGAGACAGGTTGTGCACTCCACACAGTTAGAAAAGGGCCTGTACCATTCTGTGCAATTTTGGAAGCCCAGAAAGTAATGCACCACATTTTTTTCTTCAACAGTTATTTATTGAACACAATGAAACTTACAAGAAAGAATGATGTTTCTTCTACACTCCCTATTTTTCCATGTAATCTCCATCCAGTTCTATGGCTTTCCTCCCACGAGATACAAGGGCGCGTATGCCCTGTTGGTACTACTCCTTGTTCTGGTCATGAAGCCATTTCTGCACTGTGTGAACCACCTCTTTGTCATCCTCAAAATGTCTTCCACGAATGGCATCCTTTAATGGCCCAAACAAGTGGAAGTCTGCGGGAGCTAGGTCAGGGCTGTAGGGTGGATGGGGTAACACTGTCCAACCCTGTTTAGTGATGTGTTCCAAAGTCCTCAAACTTGTGTGAGGCTGAGCGTTGTCATGTTGAATCAAACATTCACCTGGGTTGTTATGGCGCCAAAGTTGCTGGAAGTGCTTCTTGAGTTTGGTTAATGTCTCCATATAAGCTTCGGAATTAATGGTGCTCCCTCTTGGCATCACATCAATGAGTAAGACACCCTCACAATCCCAAAACACAGTGATCATGACCTTACTGGCGGAAGCAGTTGCTTTGAATTTTTCTTCTGTGGAGATGGAGGATGACGCCATTCCATCGACTGTCGTTTTGTTTCGGGCTCAAAATGGTGAACCCAGGTTTCATCACCTGTCACAATCCTGGACAAGAACACTTCCCCCTCAGCTTCAAAACGTTTCAGCAACTCAGAAGAAATGTTTTTTCTGAGAGATTTGTGGTCCACCATAAGACAGTGCAGAACCATCGTGCACACTTTTGAGTAATCAAGAGCATGGGTGATGGCATCCACACTTCCTTTGCTGATTGACAGCTTCAGCGCCAACTGCTGAGTTATTATGTGTCGGTCCTCGCGAATGAGCACATCAGCAAGCTACGTCTTGTCAGGTTTGACAGCTGTGGATGGCCGGCCCAAACACTGCAAATCTTGGAGCTCGGCCGAACCGCCTTCTAATGGCTTCACCCTCTGCCCAGCGACTAACCATATTTCTGTCGACTGCAGCTTCTCCATAAACTACACAAACGTTTGTGAATGTTCCCAAGTTTCTTTCTCTGCAGTGAGAAATTCAATGATGACATGCTGCTTGTAACATACACCACTTACATATGCCATTTCAAAACACTGCTGCAGCTACACTATCTGTCTGAAGCAATAAAAAATTGTGTGCGCACTCCTGAAAATTCAAATAATCTATATCTAAAGTTTCGCATTCGTACCATTACTTTTGGCTGAGAAAAAAATGTGGTGCATTACTTTCTATCATTTGCACTCACTTCCAGGTCCTGAGCTCATTGAGGACATATGAGCAGGCTGGATGAGTTTGGGAACCATTGCTATGAAGTACTGAACTGCAATGGGATGCTGAGCATAAGAAGAGCCTCACTAGTACATAGCTGATGTAGTACAGCTGTAGTACTACGATGTAGTACACCGATGTATGTACTATGTAGTACATAGCACATACTAGTACTAGCCGATGCAGTACAGCTTCTTATGTCCCAGTGGCCCACCCCCAGATGCCTCTGGGAACACACAAGGTACCTGGGTCCTACTGCCACACTCTTGCATCTGGCATTCTGCGGGTGCAATCCTAATACAGTGGAGCCTCACGTAAAGAACGCCTCATGTAAAGTATGTTTCACATAACAAACAAAAATTTCTAGGATTCTGTTTCACGTAACAAACTGCTTCAGGTAAAGAACACATTCGTTGGCAGTTGGGGCAGACGCGCTGGCCGGCAGCCTGTTTAAAAAGCATCAGGGCTGCCTAATGCACCTGCCCATAGCAAAAGCAACACTTCTGCAGTGTTCCTCCTGTGGCCGGGTGTCCGCTGGGCAGAGGGAGAAAAGAGCAGTGGAGAAGAGGGAAGCAACTCAGGGCCAGCCAGAAGGGAGCAGGGGAGAGAGAGGCTCAGGATGGAGAGAAGGAGAAAGTGGGGAGACACTTTGAAGGTGTCTTGGATTGCAGCCTCCTAACCATGTCTACCCAGAAGTAAGCCCCATTATGTTCAATGGGTCTTACTCCCAGGAAAGTGTCTTTAGGACTGCAGCCTAAGTAGACTTCATAAGATCATGCATGTTTTGAATTCAATCATTTTTCTGTCATCATTTTTACATCCAGTTAATATTTTTATATGAATATTTTGGGGGTTGTGGAACCTATCATCTGAGTTTCCATTATTTCCTATGGGAAAATCTGCTTCATGTAAAGAACGTTTCACGTAACAAACATGCCTCCAGAACGAATTAAATTTGTTACGTTAGGCATCACTGTACTGTACTACTAATCCTTCTTTAGTCCTTAACTGGCGATTGGGGGGGTGGGTCGTCCTCTCAGCCAATATGCTGCTATAGTTGCTGTTGGATTCTGTGTGTAAGTTACAATGTGTTTCCACTCTTGGCAATTGGTAGTATTGTTTCTAGCCTCATCAGTGGTCAGTTGCTGGTTTGTTAGGTCGTCCTAAGTTTGAGCCATGTCTTTTTGGTGTTGCTTGTTTCACTTTCCTACGGACAGGTCGCTCTCATCAGAAAAGCTTAGGCAGCAGCCAAGAACAGACCCCAAGACTGGCTGCAGGAGGAGGAGGGTGGTCAGCCTGCTGCTGTGATCAGAGCTGGGAAACTCAGCAACAGGGTTGCCAGACCTCCGGAATTTCCAGGAGGCCTCCGGAAAACAAGCACCTCCTCAGGGAAAATGTGGCCAGCCTCCGGGAAAATGGCCGCCATTTAAATTTGGCGTGCTGCAGCTGTGCACGCTTGTTTGGCTGTGTCTGGGGCACGCGTTATCTTTGGTCCTGATCATTGGGCCGGACCATCATGTGGGAGAAAGAGTGAGCGGGAGAAGGAAGCTCCTCCCCCTCACCACTTCACTGTGGCTCAGATCACTCTCAGCCAGCAAGCTGGCAAAGGCCTCTGGCGTGCTCTCCTCACAGGGCTGCAATCGCAGCTGCCCGCCGTCTTCGCCGCAGCTGCCCACCCCATGAGTCTGCTGCCAGTCTATTTCTGCCTCCATGCTCCATTGCCGGCCTCCCGGCATTGCTTGCCTGCTATTCCTTGATAGTCTGCCTACTGCTGCCTCGCTCCGTCACCGCGGCTTCAACCTCCCAGCTGCCCCAAGTGAGGTGGAGGAATTGGAAAATGTGTGAGCCCCATGCTAGTTGTGTTGTGTCTACCCAGAAGGAAACTCCATTATACAATGGGACTTCCTCCCAGATAATTGTGCCAGTATAATGGAGTTTTTTGTCTCTCTCACAGCCACAGTGAGTAGAGAGTTCCATCATTTTTCAATTTTAAAAGGGGTAATATAGTACTGAACTTAAATACAGGAGAGAAACACAAGTTTTTTTAGCTTATTTTTGCTTGTCTTACATTTTTGGGGTTTTCTACAATTTTTTTTAATTACAGGAATTTATGCAGGAATTTTGGCTTGGGGGCTAGGAATTTTTGCCTTTGGGCAGGAATTCTGGCCTTGCCATTCAGGGATTTTGCGTTTGGCATCTGGTCACCCTGCCCAGCAAGAAACCGTATGGAATCCTATATTCACTTTCTTAAGAGTATGTCCCATAGAACAGGGGCCCTCAACTCCTAGTCCGCAGCCCACTGCTGATCCATGGCACCTTGCTGGCCTTGCCACACGAGGACCAGAGGCTGGAGCCCTGCAGCCTTGGGCCTGCCAAGTTCAATCACCGTCAGAAATGAATTGGGTAGGCACAGCCAAGTCACCAGGCTGTGCTTGCCAAGATCGCTCCAGGCAAGAGGGAACTGAGCAGGTGCACCCTGGACATTGGGCTACACCAGCTCAGATTGCCCTTGCACTGAGCAAACTGATCAGGCACAGTCTGGATGCTGGGCTGCACATGCGCAGTTCACTCCTGTCTGTCCTGCAGATTGAGAACCCCTGCTATAGAAGACAATGGGACTTAGTTCTGAGAATAAAGTTTAAGTTTGCACCCTGAGTCAACCTACTTCTTAAACCTTGCATATGCCCATCATGGCTTGTGGTCTATCCAATCCACTTTGCAAGGCATCTAGTTCAGTTCATTTTAACAGCATCCTAAGACTGTTCATGAAGGGCAGACTTGGCATCCCTGTGCAATGAGGGCACATCACATGTACTTCAGAGAAAGCAGCATTTGGGAAGCAGACTTACAAGAGTCTCCCCACCAACCTTCCTTAGGGCAGATCAACCAGTATGGAAAGCAGTGGAGTAGAGCTAATGATCATGAAGCCCAGTGCAAAGCTCAAAATGTTGCCCTGGAAGTGATGCCACAACCGGAAGTTGTTTTTTTAAATAAAATTGAGGGAAAACCTGCCTCCTCCTCTTCAGCTGCTCACCACCCATTTGCTCTGCTTGCCTCCCCACCCCCAGCTAGTGGCATAGCTAAGACTGCAATTCTAACCACACTCTCATGAGAGTAAGTAATACTGAGCACAATGGGACTTAGTTCTGAGTAGTCATGTTTAGGTTTGCACTGTAAGGCTATCTGCTATTCCTGAGCTGAAGATTTTGTAGCACTTTCAACAACAAAATCAATTTTAATTAATAAAAAGTGTGCCCTTTATTGGGTAGAGAACTGTGCTGGGGCAAAGAGGGATGGTTAATTTCTTAACATAAAGGAGCACCACTTACAAGTGCCTCTTTACCCAGCCAGCACAGATAACTTCATTATAATTTATGGAAATGACAGCTTATTAGTTCCATACAGTATCACAATTATATCTCATTGACTCTCAAAGTATTCAGTCCTACAGGAATGTTTTGAGTTAAGAAAACCCACTTTTTGTTCCATAGTCAGTTGCTTTCGTTTTCTGGTTAATTGGCAATAACATTTGATAGAATAAAGATATCTCAGTGCAGTTTATTTCATTGAATTCTGCATTACATTTCCTTTCCAAAGATGTACAACATGATGGCTTTATTATTCTTATGTACCCCGCTTTTCCACAAATTTAGACCCTAGTATAAAGCTCAGCTTGTTGCCCTCCTTAAAGCTTGTTACCCTGTGCAACTGGGTGCAACCCCCTGCACCATCCAGCTATTCTAACTGATGGAAAGTATTCCTCAAGACTCAGTTATTTCACATCTCCTATTGGAAAGCCCTAATTTTACCATTTTATAGCCTGCCTATTGCCGCTTTGAGAATGAGCAGGAATCAACTTTGTATCTCATTACAATTTTGCAGACAACAAACTCTGCTCTCGTATATCTCAAGCCTGGTCAGAACAGTTGTCTCTATGCTGTAATATTCTCCAAGCCTTCAGCATATATTTCTGTTCTGTTTTTTAACTTTACCATATCAACCTGCTGATCAAAGAAACAGCCTTACAGATCAGAAGCAAGGTACTTTATGGAGGGTGCCAGTTTCAATGCCCAGCAGTATTTCCAAGCAAAGCTAGGAGGTCCACTTGGTAAGAATGAGCAGATTGCCTGCTGCTCATCTCCTCCCTCTCATCTTCCAAGGGACACTCAGACGGAAGGGAAGCATGCAGAGATCTCCATGGCCCCTAGAAAGTCGGTGATTGAGTTTCTCTGTCCTTGAAGAACACCACCGCAACAGCTCTGGATTCAGAATCCACCTCTGCTTGAGAACTTGTCCACTGAGCTAGTCCACTGCTGTTAGTCTCACCCAAGACATGTTCTGTCCCAAGTCAAAGATTTCTAGCCCGTTTAGTCATTCAGTAATATCCAACTCTGCGTGACCACATGTACTGCAGCACACCAGGCCACCTATCCTCCACTAGCTTCCAGTTTATCAAAATTCATTTTCATAGCCTCAGTGACACTATCTAACCATCTCATCCTCTGCCGTCCTCCTTTTCCCCTTTTTCTCCAGCATCGGGGTCTTTTCTAAAGAGTCTTCCTTTCTCATGATGTGGCCAAAGTATTTGAGCTTCATCTTCAGTACCTGTCAGTCCAGGGAACAGTCAAGGCCGATTTCCTGGAGAACTGATTCTTTGCAGTCCAAGGAACTCTCAATAGATCTCACCATAATTCAAAAGTATCTTTTCTTTGGTGCTCAACCTTCCATATGGTCTAGCTCTCAGCCATATATTACTACAGGAAAACCATAGGTAACATTCTAGCCCCTAATTTGTACTCATAAATGAACTCCCAGTATCAGGATCCTGAAAACCTAGTTCAGTTCACCAAAGCTGCTAATACACAATTACAAGAAGTGGTGTATCAGCCACACAAAAATGCAAACCCTTGTGGGTAGGTTCTGAAACAGATCTGGAGGTGGTCTTCCGAAAGATCTAGTGATGCCAGGAACCACAAGGATCACCTGTAGAGTGCCCATTAAGAACCAGTTTTTTCATCAGGTAGTTGAGCCAGTTTAATCTAAGAATTAAACCGCACTCAAAAGGGTTTTAGTAAATGGTTCTGTGTCAACCTGGATGTTGGAGTGGCATGCCCCAGGTCTCTGTCTTGGGCCCGGTTCATTTTAATATCTTCATCAGTGACATGGAGGATGGGATATGGGGGAGCTTGATCCAATTTGCAGATGACATCAAGCTGGGAGGTGCAGCAAACACAAAAGATGACTGGAAAAACCTCCAGGAGGATCTGGACAAACAGGAATACTGGGCTGTAAAAAATAGAATGAATTTCAATAGGGAGAAGTGCAAGGTTCTGCACTCAGGCAATAAAAACCAAAAGCACAGGTATAAAATGGGAGATAAATGGCTTGGCAGCACAACGTGAGTAGGATCTTGGAGTCGCCATGGATCACAAGCTGAACATGAGTCAGCAGTGTGATGCATCTGTGAAGAAGGCTAATGCCATTTTAGGCTGTATTAAGAGGACTGCAGCTTCCAAGTCGTGAGAAGTTATTATTTCTCTTTATTCTGCATTGGTGAGACCTCACCTTGAGTACTGTGTTCAGTTCTGGGCACCTCACTTGAAGAAAGATGCAGCCAAACTGGAGCAAGTCCAGAGGAGAGCAACAAGGGAAGGGATGGAAGGGGATGGAAGGGAAGCCCTACGAAGAAAGATTGGGGGAACTTGGGATGTTCAGCTTGGAGAAGGCTGAGAGGAGACATGATTGCCCTTTTCAGATACCCGAAGGGCTGTCGTATGGAGGAAGGGGCTCATTTGTTCATAGCTGCTACTGAAAGCAGAACTAAAACCAATGGGTATAAACTGCAAGAAAGGAGATTCCAGTTGGATATCCAGAAAAAATTCCTGATGGTGAGGGCGGTTGGGCAGTGGAACAGATTGCCAAGGGAGGTGGTGGACTCTCCGTCACTGGGGATCTTCAAGCAGAGGCTCGATGAGCACCTGTCGGGGATACTCTAGTAGGATTTCCTGCTACAGGCAGGGGGTTGGACTAGATGACCAACTGGGGTTCCTTCCAAGTCTTATGATTCTATGGATACCCCGATATCCCCATTTTTGCAGAGGACAATGATGAAGCAGAGTAATGCCCGTAGCCCAACTGAACAGGAAGAATGGATTTGATGATTCCAAGAACAAAATGACAATTAAAGTTGCGTCCTGCCCTGCAAAAGTGCACAAACCTGACTTGGCATTCATCAGAATCTCCAGATATGTCCCTGTTGGACTGTCTTGAAGATCAATCAGTCTGACACCCATCTTCCCCATCCACTGACAACAGTCACAGGGAGCATCATCTTAGAGCTGGTCACCTCTAGCAAGGCAACCTGCAGGGGACACCCTTACCTTTAACCAAAGTACTAGAAAAGTAGTCAATGCAGAAGGCTTTGAAGGAAAGAAAAAAGCAAGAAACTTGGTGGAAAGCATAAAACAATGTGCAAAAGAACAAGCATTGCTGAGGAAGAAGACTGGCCTCCAATGGATGGCTCACCTCACCCATCAAGCTGACAACAAGAGTGTTTTACCGGGAGAAACTTAGTACAACAGGAGTACAAC
The DNA here is from genome assembly GCA_030015325.1 of Cryptoblepharus egeriae. Lineage (NCBI taxonomy): Eukaryota > Metazoa > Chordata > Lepidosauria > Squamata > Scincidae > Cryptoblepharus > Cryptoblepharus egeriae. The sequence goes on from JAREYC010000014.1 coordinate 14,196,495, forward strand.
AGTACAAACTTACAACAGGAGAAACTTAGTTCCAGTTGGATAAGGTAGGATAAGGCTTGTTTGGTTTGTTGGTTCAAAAAGCAAACCAGGAGTTAAAAGTGGGAATAAGAGGGCCATGTCCACAACAGAGAGAAGACAGGTATTCCCAGAAGGATGTTATCTTGTTATTGGTAGTTTTTGTCTCGTTCATAAGTACCTTTTTATTGGGATTGAAGAGTAAGTTTGCCCATCTTATACAGGATAATGAAAACCCTAAGCAGGTTGGAAAAGCTCAAAAGAGGTTAAATGGACGTGGCAAACATGATTTCAGTAAGTATTAACTGTATACTTATGCACACTGGAGCAAGAAGGCTACACTTTTCATGTGTACACTTTTATGGAATCTGAGTCATCAAGGACAAACCACAACAGGGACATAGGAGTCATGGTACATAGCGCAAGAAACATATTGACCCAAGCTGTGGCAGAGATGACAAGAGCACATTTCATACCGGAATTATCAGGAAAGGGGTGAGACAAATCTGTTATATGACACCAATGTAGGGTGTGGCCACACTCAGAATAACTACATACAATTCTCATTGACGCATCTCAAATACTACATCTTAGAGGTGGAAAATGCTCAGAGCATTAGCCAGGTGAGGGAAATATTTGAGGCTTTTTAGCAACCAAATGGAGACATTATAGAGGTTTTTTTAAAACAGAAAATGGTGGAAAATGGGACGCTTTTCCTTCTTTAGAGAAAGATTTATCAGTGATATTTACTGGCAGGAGGTTCAGGACAAATTTTTCTCCCTCAAACCTGCAGAATTCATGGAGTTCCTTGTCACAGTGTGGTTGTCCAAGAGCTTTGACACTTTCCACCTTTGCACTATTCATATACAGCTGGTGTGTCACTGGTTATCAGTCACAGTGGTCATGGTCACCATCCAGGTTCCTTGTGAACCCACACTGGGACATCTGAACACTGGGACATCTGAACACTGGGACATCTGAACCCACACTGGCAGCAATCACAAAGCTGGTATGGATCAGATCCACTTTGGTTGCACATTCAAGGTGCAAGTCCTTATAGAAATAACCTCCCAATTCAAAAACATAAAAATATTGTGTATTGCCCTTTGAGACGGGATCCTTGCTCCTAAACATAATTTTTACTCCTCAGTGCTGTGTTCCATTTTACTCAGAAGCAAATTTATATTGTCAGCCGTGATGATTGTGTGGCTGATAGAAGAAGGTTGACAAACTCCTCAAAGGGCAAAGTAGAGCCAACTGGTTCAGGCAAAATGAAAACCCTCACAAACATCTTACCAAGATTTAATGTACATTTATTCTTAACACGTGGAACATATAGTATAAAGATTTCATACTGAATAAATGATATTCATTAAGCCAAAAAAGGAAAAAAGGGAGGAATTTACATCAAGTTTTTTTTAGCTACATCGTCTGAAATACAAATATGCAGAATTCATCACTGAAAAATCTCAATTGTGTTTCTTCATCAGGAACTTCAACTGAACCTAGAACTTTTTCACACCTCGATTAGAAAGAAAAACAAAAACAAAAAACCCCAGGAAAAATAAAACTATAAGTTGACTGGCTGCTGAGACAGCAATGACTTCTTTATACACAGAGACCTGTACAGCATCCTCCAGAAAAAGAGAGAGAAAAAGAGAGAGAGAGAGAGAGAGAGAAAGATAGAAATAGAGAGAACAAATGGGAAAGAGAGAGAGAGAGATGTCTGGCAAGAGATTAAATAATTGGTGTCTCGCTTTTGCAGGTCATCAACTTGTTTTAACTCGTCATACTATAAAGGGGGTGCAGGGAGGGGGAACAAAACTGCAAGGAGTTGGAGGGCATGTGCAATGTACAACGTCATATATATATACACACGTGGCAGCGGTCAGGCTGCAGCTAAAGGTTAAAACCAGTTCTAAGAGGTGATCTCAGGGTTATTCATACAATCAAGAAGGAAGAGAGAAAGAGGTCAGGGTGTTGTAGGTTCACACATGATACTTTGGGGGAAAAGCCTTTTTTCTCCTCAACATCAACTAAAAACATTTTTAAAAACTACAGCTTGCTGCTGATCCAGCCTTTTTTTTCCTTCTTCTTCTGCTTCTTCTTCAACGTGAGTCATTATTACAGTATGTTTACAATTTAAGGTGTACAGTACATGAAGTTCTACACTCTACTGCACAGGCCTCCATTGGACAAGGTCTGTCAACAACTGGTAGCTTCTTGGTTCCTGCAAGATTGTGAATGTACAACGATAAACCACACAAGAGTTCAGCGGTCAATTTTTTGTCCTTCAGAGTTTTACCATTAAAAACAGTTATGAAAGTAGTATCCTGTTGATGGGGTAACAGGACAAAGATGTTTTTTTCCCCAAACTCACTGTAAACAACAGTAACTTTGGTTAAAATAAAAAAGTCTCTATTTTTTATTTATGTAGGCAGAACTTTGTCTCCTTGAACAGGGCTTTAAGGAAAGATCTGAAGGGCAGAGGTGGGGGAGGGGGAATATCTCTTCCCCAAGGTAGAAGCAGGACAGCGCAGGGCAGATAGTGGATTCTGAGGTGGTTTTGCATAAATAAAGGGCAACACTCAGTTTCTAAGTCCTCCACTCACACACACGCACACAGGGTTATAGGCATCCCACGGCTGTCATGACTGGCCAATTAAAAACAGTACATCACAAATAACTTGTGAAACCAAAGAGTTCATCAAGGGGGACACAGAGATGTCCAACAGCCGTGACTCATATAATGTGAACTCAGAGTGGTTCTCGTCCACCTTGGCCAGGGCGAGCAACGCCCGAGCCGCCCGGCGCATCATGTCCACACTGGTTGGCTCAAATGGCGGATTTTGCATGTGCAGCAAACTGGCCTGGCTCTGTTGGAACTGCGTGGCTGCCAGGCTGTCCTCCAAGAACCCCAACAGGTTGCCAATGCTGCCTTTCTGCACTGCAATGGCTCTGGCTGCCAAGCTGTCACCCTGGGCCAAATTGGCCAGGAGCACCACAGCCATTTCTCGACACACGGGGTTCTTCCTATCACTCAAGAACCGCACCATAGTGCTATAGAGTTTCTCCAAGCGACTGAAGGGCGGCGTTGCGAGGATCAAATCCACATTGTTGTCCTGGATGCTGAGTTTGCTAAGCGTTTCCAAAACCAATCTCTGAGGGGAGAGGACAGCATTAGGCCCCAGGGTTGGAAAAGGATCTTGAGCTTCTGCTGAGGGGCACACTGCCCAGTGGAGGAGTCCATCGAGGATAGGCAAACAGATGCTCTCTGGATACGGTGAAAGGTCCAACTGACCAGAGATGTTGGCCAGCGTGACCAGCGTGTTTTCACGCAGCATCTCCAAGCAGTCCCACCACCACTCCACTTTGTTGCAGCTCACACCTTGGTCCTGCTCCTCTTCTTTCTCATATGTCAGCGGCGCCTGTTTGCGTTCGGGGTGCTTGTGGTGAAGGAGAATCAACTTTCCAAGAATCAGCAGCAGCCCAGGGTGCTTGGACATCTCAAAGTCATTGCCTGGCACAAATGATAGACTCCTGATGATGTTGGAGACACAGATGCAGCGTTTTGACAGAGAATCTTGCCAGTCCAGCAGTGTGCAAAGGGGCGTCTCGTCCTTGCTGTGAGGCTCGTCCTCCAGGATTTTGATGTTTCGGTGGCTCTGTGCAGGACTCATACCAAATGGGAACTTGCTGCTTTCCTTGGCGGCCTCCACATTTCTGACCTGTTCCTCCTCCTCCAAGGAGCCTGGCCGTGCCGAGAGCATGTCGTCCATAGTAGCCGTTATCCTTTTCTCTGGAGGTCCATCAGATGGAGGTGTACTCCCCTCTCCAGTGACTGGCTTGCTCTCAGCTACAGCACGTTTTCGCAAAACAGAGCTGCAGGACACTCGCTTGTGAGTCTGTGGCAGCTCCATTTTGCTTTCAAAGTGAGTCTGTATGTGTTCGGTGGTGTCTCCCCCACCAATCCTCCAGTGCAAGAGTCCACTCTCAAACTCCTGAACCCGGCCAAGCTTGTCGGAATAATCAACCACAAATGGGTCGTTCTTCTGCACTACCTTCACTGGAAGCTTGTCAAACTTGCTGACTAGTTTCTCCTCGCTGTTCTCAAGAGGTGCTACAGCCTTGTTGGCAAAGGCAGCCTCCTCCTCCCCTTCCTCTTCACTATTGGGACTCGATAAATCTTCTCCAACCCCATCTTCAGGAGCAGAGCCTGAAGACTTGCAGAACCTCTCTGGATCCATTAATATTCTTTGCCCTGGATCTCCTACCTCATACTCCTTCAGGATTCCAAAGATTTCAATCAGGCAACGCCGGAAGTATTCTACCAGGAGCTCTAACAATCCTGGCAACTGCAAGATAAAACAGAATGGAAGATGATTAGACAGAAAACTATCTCAATACCCGCACATGTGTGGACATGATTTGCTGACCAAGAAACATTCCCCTTTCAGAAAAAACCCAAACTAAAGATTGGCTCTACACAAGCCACCTGGAAAGCCACTTCCTTTTCTCCTTGGGTCTTTTGATACTCCACCTAAACTGGCAAGCTATTGCTTGTGAAGCAAAATACAAGCTGAGATGGAAACCATTTCGAAGGTTGTATTTCTGGGTCAGCACATGCCAGAGCCTTTGGCTTGCTGCAACTATGGGAGGAGGCCTGGAATTGTCCTGTGTGAGTGAAAAAGCAATAGCAACGTGGAGCACAACAGCCTGAAATACACAAGTTGTTACATCAAGCTGGCATTTTCCCCCCAAACAACATCTGAACTGAACTGCCCAGCCAAACAATGCTTTTCCCAGTGAGAATCATAGAATCACAGAGTTGGAAGGGACCTAGTAGGTAATCTAGTCCAACCCCCTGCCTGTTGCAGGAAATCCTCCAAAAGCAACTCCAGCAAGTGCTTGTCGATTGCCTCTTTTCAAATAAATGTTCAGAACACAAATAAGACAACCTCAACAGTACCAATACCTAGAGAGCATCTTGCCAAACAAGCAGCCATAACAAGGTATTTTGAGAGTAGTTGCAAGCAACAAACTAACCATATCCTGCTACTATGGTGCTTATAACCCCATAACCCCTGCAGCCCACTAGCTAATGTGAACAAAATTCTAATTCTAATTAGATGCTAATTTCTGTGAACAGAAATTACAAGGACCTAAATAGAAGGCAGCTGTCCTGAGACAGGATGGCTGCACATCTGACTGTGCTCCCAGGCTCTTCTAGATTATCTCCCGATCCACTATCTTATGGTTCACACTCACTCTGTGGCCCTTGGGCTTGTGTAACATTCAGCACCCAAAGAATTCCAGAATGAGATTAAGTCATCACATAATATTTTTAGTCATGTGTAAGGGGCAAGAAGGGTAAAAACAGTTCCAGAAATTTCAAGCCATGATGATTAGAACACATTCTCTCCCCTCCCCAGAATCTGTTACCCAAATACCAAATTCCATCCTGTACAGCAGATCAATACACACAGCTTTGGCCCAGATACTTGCCTGCTCCATTCTTAGCTATTTTTGCCCACAGCCCTTTGACCAGGGAGGAGCTGACCCACCTGGCTGAGATTGAAAGTCATGATGCTGTTGTCATCATAGAGCAGGATGTTGATGGTGTCCAGAGCCCACGTGCTTTCCGCTAGCAAGCCAGACTTAAGAGACATCATCACCCTCCAGGCCTCAGGAGTCCCTGCAATAACAGACCAGCTCGCATGATCCCAGAAAGAGACAACATTTCCCCTTGGTTCCATTTTCCAAATACCACTTTTACCAGCCCTGCACATGGCTCAATCCTAAAACTCTCCTCTCTTGGAGGAATTCCACAGTGCCACTGCTCGTTCTTCTTGGGTTTGTGGAGGAGAAAGCCCTGGTTGATCTATAGCTGGCATACACAGGGAGATCAGGCACTGTAAGCAGCTGTGAGAACTGATGGCAGTGGTTCCCTATGGCTTGGCATTCACCCACCCAACTACCAGGGGAAGAGAAACTAATGATTAAATTACCAATGTCCTTTGTGGTCAGGCGTCGCCTCTGCTTCAGCACAGGCTGCGTGGCTTCCACAGACCCAGGTGGGAAGGTGATATCCCGTCGTATCATAGGAGGCTGCACAGTTGCTGGTGTTATGTGGGAGGCTGGGACAGGAGGCCCTGCTTTCTGCATCTTCATTCCCGAGTGTAAGAATGGGGATTTGCTCGGAGAGGTGCGGTTTTCCACCGGCCTGGGAAGAGGTGCTGGACTAGATACCTGAGGAATGTGATTCTGCATGCTAGGTGGAGTCTGGTAGCTGGGTTGTGGCGGCCTTGTCATTGGCGGCACGGGGGCAGAAGGGCCATAAGGAGGCTGGCGGTTCCCATGAGAAGGCCACGGTCCCTCATGATTGACCCTCTGATCTGGATGCAGCATTTCATCTGTTCGAGTCACCCCATGATATGCAGGTCCCTGGGGTGCAGAGCCAGTACTCTGTCGGTTGGGAAAGCTGTAGCCCATCTCATTACGCCCCTGCCACATGGCTCCCTGCTGTGGACCCTCTGGAGTGGACTGGATGGGACCACCCATCATCTGAGGAGGCATGTTCTGCTGTGTCCCAGAGCCTGGGGGAGCAGAGACCCGGTCCCTGCCAAACTGGAATGGGAACTGGTTCTGTGGCCCAGCAGCAGGCCGACGGTCAGTGGCAGAATAAGCATTTCCATATTGGTTATACAGTTCCTGCTGTGGGGAAGGCTGAGCAGGTTGCTGCTGGCTTGGCTGCTGAGTCTGTGCTGGAGGAAGCTGCTGCTGCGCTTGTCCCTGGCCTGTGCTGTACGGTACACTGTACATCTCCCCTTCATGGCGCTTGGCTGGGGGACCATAGTTGCTCTCCAGTGGTCGCTTGTAATTCTAAAAGAAAAAAAGTGGGTGGGTGAGGACACACCAGCACCTCATCTAAGTACCCTCAGGTGAGCTGGAGGGGGTGCCAGAGGGCACTTGCACTAAAGCAGGCCACGACCATCTGTTGAATTTTCTGTGCAGCTCTCACTTCCCATAAAAAGGAAATGACTTTGACTTCTTATAAAAGCCACTGAACTACAAGGCCCTTCCCTTGCAACTCTCAGAACGAGTTCAAATGAATGAATGGGGAGTGGGAAAATACCAAACATCATAAGGGTTCACTCTGGGAGCTGGAGGCAAGGTATGATGTGTCATGCACTCAACTCCGTAACTGATGGTCTTTCACCGGCACCAAGCAGGTCCCAACTGAAACTTTCAGCATTGAATGACAAAATTCAGACTCTGGAATGACACTTTATGCCTAACCATGTGCCCTCCACAATTTTCCAATGATGATGAATCCTTAGAAGGGAACTTTATGGATGAGCAAGTCCCAAATTTCTAGTTACACACCACACTTTGCATCAGTAAGAACTAGACCCCTTCTGTATTTCACTGAGGCAGAGATAAAAATGCAACATCTGATAATGCAGCTAAGTCTGAAACAGAAACTCATATGCAAAATCATAATGATGGTGAGTATAAACAGGCTTATGTTTCTCTCACTATCTCCCAAAGCCCATCTCAAATTTCTATTCAGGGAAGCTTTTCAAAGGTGTAAGAAACTTATTCTGAAGATTTGGATGCGCTATCTCTCTGAGCTGTACCAAAAACCAGCCTATTTCTACAAATGCCATTTTAGTAGAAAAATCTTTTTTGCCCAGCAAAAAAGTGCATTTCGTTCCCTCTTCAATACCCACCACAGGACAGAATATTCCATTCAAGTCAGACATGTACTGGAGAGATCCTCCCAATATGCGTAATACCAGTCCACCAGCTGATGTACTGACCACTCTCTCCTTGCCCTCTCTCCTTCCTCACAGACCACACCACCATAACGTCTCTCAGACACCCTCCAACCACTTTGGAAGCTCACCTGCTGCTGGGATTGATAGAGGGTGGCTTGTTGGCTAGGAAAGGGACTGCCCGAGGATGTTCCTTGAGTGGAAAACTGATTGCCATAGGAGTCATGCCTGCAGAGAGACAGAGTGCACATAGTTGTAGTTTCCTCTCCAGAAGTCCAGAACTCTGTGATCTGCTGTGGTATTGGGACCTACCGTTGCTGCGGCTGCTGCGGATAGCGACTTGGAGAGTACATCCCTGAATCAGGAGTGGAAGGCATGAGGTTGGGCTGGGGTGTTCCAGTTCCTAGATTGGCTTCCGGTCCCATTCCTGCTTCAGTCCTGTAGAAAGGCACAAATAGAAATTGTGTTGCCAGAAATAGGCAGGATGACTCTTGTGGAAACCGTGGGGCTCTCTGCACTTCTGTGTCCCATCTGGCCTTCTGTATAGGTTTTGAAGAAGAGGTTTCTTCTTCAAGACTTCCTCAAGACTTGACAGATAAGGATTGTGTTCTGCTAAAGTGTGGCAGAAGTTACCTATTGTCGTCCTTTGTCACATTCCAGTCATACATAGTGTCTCATCCCTCTAGCCACCACCATGCTCTCTGCAAACAGATCTCTCCCTAGATATCTAAGCTGTGAGGAAATGTTTCAGAAAATGCTTGTTTCAGAATATGCATGTCTAGAGCAAAATGTAGGAAGAGAAGCACATCCATAAAGCCAAGAAACAGCTTGGTAGAGCAGTGCAACCATACTCACCTTACTCGGTCATAAGGACTGTAAGGATAATGTTGCCTCTGTCCCATGGCCATGTTGCTCATCCCTGGGCCTGCAGCACGGTTATAAGGATCCCCCATACCACTGTTAGGGCCCTGCCCTGAGGACATAAAGGGGTCGCTTCCTGCAAGTTGAGAAAGAAAAGTATTAGAGGGCTTTTCCTCACATTCTCATTGTCTTGGGACTGATCTTGCTTTCAAGATCAGATTTGGAAACTGCACCAGAGTAAGAAAAGTGCCATCACCTTTTCTCATACTGCCATATGGATCTTTGTTTGGCTCATAAGACATGCGGCCCATCATGTCAGAGGCATTCATGCTGGGCTGGTACCCTGGGTTTGGAGTCATAGAGTTCCTCTTCTGGAAAGTGGGGTCACTGCCATCGGGAAAGGCATCCTGAAGGCCCACTGAGTTACTCCTGATCCAAGCAGAAGAGCAACATGTTAACCTGGAACTTCATGTTGAGACAGTCAACCAATCATCCCGTCCCCTTGCAATGTACAGGTGCTCCTGTGACCAGGCACAATGGCCAATGGACATTTCTCAAGAGCAGAACGTGACTGTGCCATACCTGATGCCTGGCAGAGGGGGCATTTGACTATGTGGTGTAGATGCAGGAGTGGGGGGCTTCAGGTCTCCTCCTTCTGCCATGGAGCTACTGGTGGACTGGGGAGTCTGAGGACCTTGCATGGATCCTGAGCCAGCTGAAAATGGAAAATGAAAACATCAGAAGGTCGTTCAAGAACACTCAAAGATCCAGCACAAGACAGGTGTAGGAAAGTCTTGCTGCAGGGCAATGCGCTATAGAGCTCTGGTTACCTGAGATTGCCTCAGGTTGGGACTGATTCCCAGCAGGAGGCTCTCCATCTATCTCCAACTTGCTATCTGACGAGGCACCTCTCCTCGGCATCACTGGAAAGGTGCCCTATGTGCAATGTGCATGTTGCAGGAGGTGCAACAGCCTAAGCAAGCCCCTAAGCAATCCAGCACTCTTCTGGCTCCCGTTAAACAAGCTAAGGGGGATCCACCTGACAGCCATTAATGTTACGTGTCAGTGAGGTTCATGGAAAAGGTACCATCTTCACTGCCCCTCCCTACTCAACTCCCTCTTCATTTTCCCACCCTGATACAGGGACAAGTGGAAGGATTCTGGTGGCAATTCCAGTCATTGGAAACTCTGCCCAACTTGAATGGAGTCCTTGACATAAACAGCCCTGTCTGTCCTCACAGGTCTGCATGCTCTCAGCAGTGAGGAGCACCAGAGCTCTTCTTCCAGCCCCGCCACCCCCTGCCTCTGCCCTGCAAGCTGATGAGTCATTTCAGCTATTCATTAAAATCCTCCAGGGGTCACAGGCAGGTCATGTTTGTTTACGCCCCACCTTCCTGGCACCCTCTCCCTCTGCTCCCTCCCAGGCTGAGGACATCTCCCAAGGCAGCAGGCCCAGTGGGGAGCTTCATTCATGAGCCCTCCCCACGTGCACTGGCCTCCTCCTCCTCCACTGCATTCTCACACACTGACATCAGCAGGAAAAGGCTTCCAGACAGCCTCCCCACCCCCGCCCACCCCTCCCGACTCAGAAACTTACAAACTGCTGGAGGGGCGCCAATTCCATGCAGTGTGAATTCAAGCTTGGCTGGCTGGACTTCCCAGGGTACCCTTTGCCATTCATTCATAAGCAAGAAAGAGCACAAGCCAGGGAGGAGGGAGGGAGAGAGTGACTGCTTGGCAGTGTCCAGGAGGTAGCCCCTTGGCTTCCTAGCACGACTCAGAATACAACTCCTGCAGAACAGCTCAGCCCAGGGAAGCGTGTCCCCGATGGCAACATCCTCCAGAGCAGCTTGGCACCTGCTCACAAGCAAGCCTTCCTGCTGGCCCCATGTTAGCTTCCAATCAACCCCCAGTGCACATGGCAGATATACACAATTTTCTAGCCATGCACAACAGGCTTGCTACAGAAATAGCACAAACTCAAGCACAGCAGGACATCTGAAAAAGGAGAAAGAGAGGAGGTCTACAGAACGTGTCCACGGCTAGTCTCTACAGCCATTTGCAGGGTGACCCTATAGAATGGAGGACATAGTGCCTCTACCTTTATCCACGACATAGAATACGGAATTAAGGCAAGTTTAACTCAACATAGAAGGGTTTAAAGAGCAGCACCTGCCTTAATTCCCTCTTCTAGACCATGGTTAAAGATAGAGGCACTTTGTCCTCCATTCTTTTTGGTCACTCTGGCCATTTGCCTTTGGAAAGGGGTGGTGGGAAGGTGAGGACATTTTCATGCCAACAAAAAATACCCACCTGCTATATAAATGCTAAAGAAAAATAAGATATCCCGTCATCTGCAGGAAAGAATGCCCTGCAGGGGAGGGGGCAGATCTGGTGACATTTGGATCCTTTATGTATTTTGCTTCTTTCCAAGCACATTTGACTAAACAGGAAGTCCTGCATATGAAAACTCCAGCAAGGCTGTTGGTGTGATCCTCCACTAAATTCACTCTCAATAACACAAGCAAGGCATGTGTTTCAAATGTCAAAAGGCTTCACACATGGGAGAGACAGAACGAATAGAAGGAGCATAGCAGTTTCTAGACAATCCAAAAAAACTGGAAGTGGCTTTTGGAGGCTTCTGCAACGCCCACAGAGGGCAGCAGTGTGGGGCCACTAGCCTGGCATGACTGGGCAGGTGCCAGGACTCAGCTTGTGACCTGCCTTCTGTGGGCTCATGACCCATACAAAAGGTTGATCTACAAGTGTCCTCCACTTTCTGCCACTCTATTTTTCACAGAATCCAAGAATTCTATTTCGTTGAATTCACTAGAATATTCACTGATTCACTCTTTCGTCAGTCTTAAAATATACCCAGAAGTCTGTTTTTCAGGAGAGACTCTTAAAAAAAGATACCATTTGTGCTACTGTCACCAGATGGGGCTGTATTGCACCCAGCACTCCACTGCTTTCTATTGAGACTTGTTTTCAATAGACTTTAATGGGAGGCAGGAACTCGAGTTCCTGCTTTTTGTTATCAGGAACTGAGAGGTCCTTTGCCTAAAGTTTGTCCTTTGCCTAACGGCTTTCTTTAGATTTGTGCCATTTTATTTATAGGGGCAGCCGAGAGGCTGACAAGACTGCAAGAAGCTATCAGTACTGCCACTTTCGGGAAAATTAAACATGGTAAACTTATTTAATTAAACAGCATAATTGTTTTTATAGAAAACTATTAAATGTGTGGATTTAAGATCAGATTAGGTAGAATACATGTTTAAGACCCGAGTTTATTCACTGAATTATAAAGGCTAAAATATATTTATTTTATTCAATTATTTCCTTATGATTTTCTTCAGTAAATCATCATCATTCAAATACAACAGATATTCATTGCCCACACATGCTTTTGTTTATTTTAGTATAATTTGGTATGTATTTGTTATGTGTTAATAAGTATATGTTATTTAGGCTTTTGCAAGTGATATTAATGGTTTTTTTGGTGGCCATTTTGCAAGTTAAAAAAGAGTGGGTTCCACTTTTCAACAGTTTCAACGTTTAGACAATGCTCTTAGTCTCTAACCTGTCGAATAAGTGGAGGATGCCTGTACTGAACTGGTGGTATCTGGCCCAAGTCCTCAATGCATCTTCTTCCACTCTGACCCCAGGAGGAGACACCAGTACTTTCAATCTGGAATAGGCTTCCTGAATTCTACACAACTCATCCAGTAACAGCAGAATGCCATTTGAGCCTCCCATGCAAAGGCCCAACTGCCTCACACTAGACAAAACAGAACTCTTGCACCATCCAGTTATGCACTCCCTCCCCCCTTTTGTGACAGCAGTGCACTCTGGCCAAAATTCACTTCATGCCACTGCAACAGGTATACAGTGCTGCCTTGCTGCAAGTCATGCATTTCCCTGCCCCCTTCCCAGCACCAGTCTTTCTGACTGCAAGGAAAAAGGCAGTGCCTGTTAGAATACTAGAACTATTTGTGTCTTTCTTCTGCTCAAAACACCAGAATCAAGGCAACTGGGTCAGGGGGAGAAACATACAGTGATAAGAGAGCTGTGCAGCTGCCTGCAGGATTCCTCAAACTGCCCATTCTCAGGGAAGCAGCAGAACAGGGAAGAGGGAATTGTTATAAACTGAGCCAGACCAGCCAGATACTTGGTGGTAGCACAGCAAATTTCGCCACTGGAAGTGAGGAAAAAACAGAGCACACTGTGCAGGAGAGGAACCATACGAGAACAAGTCCAATGTCAAACACATTCAGACTCTTACTACATCCAACACCCTAGACCCCTGGCCCTGGGACTGGCGGCCTGTGTAAACAATGATCAGGCCATTTTTTTCTACTCCGAGTGCACGTGAAATGCTTCAAGTGACAATTCACCCAGAGCCAGCAATTGGTCAAACCCTCCCAAACAATATGGCTCTCACTTATGGAGTATGGTGGGAGACAAGGGCACCCAAAGGCAGACCTTGGGTGGTTGCAAAAGTAAAACTCAACATTTGGTACATGCATTTCTGCTGACCACTGGATATTGTGGCTGACCGGATAAGCTGGAGAGTTATCAGACTATAAATATGTTATGGATGCTTCACAAGAGGTTTCTCACAATTCTAAGGGTATGGCTTATACTGTCTACCCCTGTGTAAAGATAGACACACTCATTTGTAAGAAACACATTAAAGGTGTTGAACACCGCATTGTATTAGTTGCTTTGGAAGCTAATTCAGGCAACAGAGCCTTCAATTCAAATCAGACCCCAAGAGATGAATCTGCAAGGATAGCACCAGACCCATCAACCCAAAGTTGCTGGCTGGTTTTGTTTGTTGAGTCCTGATTGTAGTCGCCTCAATTTAGAGGTCCTCACTCCACCAACATGTTCCCCTCTCCTTATACAGTGAGGGTGCAAACAGCAGTTGTGAAAGTCTTATCCATCACCACCCTTTAAAAAGCCTCAACATGTCAGCATCTAGATACACATGGCAAGAAGTTGACCATGAAAGTGAGAGGCATCTGGTGGCCTAGTTACCCTTCCTCACATCTAAGGACCTTATTCACTCTTTTTTTCTTTTAAGCACCACTCTGCCCAATGTGAGAAAAATTGCTTCAAGCCCTTTCATATCCTAACACTCATACAAAATGTCTTATCATAGTATTCAAAACTCAGGAAGCTTATTTAAAGCAATTAATTTTTTCAATGATCTGAGGATCTTTTAATCTTTAATGCTGTCAATATTTGAAGACAATTGTATAAAGCTACTGGATATTTGGATGCCCTTCTTAGAAATGGGATGTATACTTTCGTATACTGTATGTGTTTGTACATTTTCGGATTTTTTTATTTCATTGTTTTTCCTTTATTTTTTCCCTCATTTCACATTTGATATTTTGTTCCAAGAACTCCATTATTGTTTTATTCTTTACTAATAAAGGAAATTTTAAAAAGCAGTTCATTTTATACTTGCGTCTATTCAGATATACTATATCTGATTTTGACCAAGTTCTGAATTTATGGCACACAAGTCTGGTAAGCACTCATGGATAATTTATAAAGGGGGCAGTCTACCCACTACCAATGTATATGTTGTGGGGAGAACTGAAACCCTCCATGGAGTTCAAAAGTCAATCTCTGTTCACCTGGAGATGGAGGCTGTATTTTGGGCTGCGACTTTTTGGAATCAGTTGCAAAGATGTCTGGGGGAGGATCTTCACCACGCTCAATCTTGCACTCAAAAGCATAGAGACACTGGATGTACTGCTTCTTCAAGGAGCTGGCTGCACTGCTTGAAGTACCCACATTCAGATTGGTTGCTAACTCGCGCCACTTCTTGTTTTTGTTAACCTGCATAAAAGTGAAAATTATCCAGCTTTTAAACTTGTCACATCCCTCCTTTCAGAAAAGCAAGACACAAAATGACAGGCTTCCCATCTCAAGCTTCAGCCAAGTATTTTTTTCCAAGCATTCTTCTGCCAATAACAGACTAAAAGCAAGAGATGTCCAATTTGTCAAGGGATAGGCAAGCAAAACAATCACAGTTTCAAAACAAGCCACAGGCAAACAGATACAGCAAATTTCATTGTTTCACTGAACTGGATGGAAAACCCAGGTTTTGGTTAACAACATTACAAACAGAAGCATCTAGATTCAGTTGGACCCTTTTACGCTGGTTCACTTGGCGACTGAAAATTTATGCACTAAATTTAGTGTTGAACAAAGGAACCTGTTTAAACAGCTGCAGCAGTAAGCCTATCATCTTTACAAGGGACACGGAAAAGGAATGTGTGCATAAACCACCTAAAGTCTGATTTGGCCACCATACACTCACCTGTGTTAGTCCTCCAATCTCCTTCACCGAGACATAGAGCCGATAGAGGTCTAGAGGTTTCCGTCCCACAGCTGGAAGATTGGTCATACCCATGGCTTTCTCCTCTGTGAAGGCCAAATAGCGATCAACCCACATCTTTCTTTCTGGCTCACCACCCAGCTCATACAGCTTTGTAATCTTTTCATTTGTTGTGGTAGAAGAGCTGGACTTCTGGAAGATAGGAAGAGGCAAGCTAGAAAATTTGCACTGTAATTTTGGTCTTTAAGCATAGTTTGAGAACAGATTCTGGGATGAGGGGGCCCACATTTTACCATCCTGATAAAATGTCAGTGATATCTTACATTAGCAAAACACATACTCTCCCCACTTAGGTTTGAAAAGGTTTTGTGAAAAAAGGTAATGTTTTAAAGGAGTCCTTGCAAATCACATCATTTCTAGGAAAGAGATGCACTATCTATGGCAGAGTTTCTCAAAGTGGGGGTCGGGACCCCTTTGGGGGTTGCCTGGAGCTTTCCTGGGGGTCGCCTAAAAACTCCTGGTGCAGGGGGCCATGTGGGAAGACCTGGCAGAAACACTGGAGCCGCTGCAGCTGGAAGAAGCTGATAAGAAGCAGCTCAGAAGGAGCCTCTGAGCAGCTGTGAGACAATGTGGAGCCTTGGGGGCGGGGAGGATTGCAGCCTTAGAGCCCAGTTCTATGCATGTGTACTCAGAAGTCAGTCCCATGATAGTGAATGGGACTTACTCCTAGGAAACAGTGGCTGGCTTTGCTGCCTGAGATCCCAATCCTATGAAGGCCTCCTCTCACCCAGGTACTTACCTTCCCTCCCCTCCCTCCCTCCCCTTTCTTTCTTTCTTTCTTAGTCACCCCCTCTTAGCTATGCCACATCCATCCATCCATCCATCTATCCATCTATCTATGTATAATTAAGTACTGTTTTTATGATTAATCACTATGCTTTAATTATGTTCAATTTGTTAACAATGAAAATACATCCTGCATATCTGTTATGCATTACTATTCATAACAGTAGCAAAATTACAGTTATGAAGTAGCAATGAAAATAATTTTATGGTTGGGGGTCCCCACAACATGAGGAACTGTATTAAGGGGTCAGAGCATTAGGAAGTTTGAGAACCACTGATCTATGGATAGCCAATCTTGGTTTCTATACAGGAGTATGTTTCTGAAAGCCTTTGGAAACTGAAGCTGGTTCATATATGGGGGCAGATTATTACTGGGGCCTAATGTACAACTTTTTTGGTGTTTGAACCGTATGGTGACGGTGTCCACTTGTTGTAGATTGGAGTTTCATCCAATCCATGATGGACATGACTTGGGGAAACCTGGCCGGCCTTTTACAGGGGCCTGTTGCCAGGATGTTGCCTTACCCACTGAAGTGGTCCCTATTTATCTACTTGCATTTGCATGCTTTTGAACTGCTAGGCTGGCAGAAGCTGCACTTAGGATGGAAGCTCACTCCATCTTGCAGCACTCAGGTTTTGAACTTCTGAGTGGAATTCCAGCAGGTCTAACCCCAGCGATCTAACCACTGGGCCGCTGCAGATCGACTGGGACTGTATAACGTCTACACCTAATGGGATTCAATGAGAGTTTCTCTTTTGGGAAACCATTCAAAGTGCTGGTTTTAACCTATCAAACCCTAAAAGCTTCGGAACCAGAATGTTGGAAGGCTCAGCTCTCCCCTCCTTCTGAACTTGGTGGCTGAGTGTCATGTAAGGCATGCAGCTGCTACTCGAGAAGGGCTTTCTCAGCTATCAAATTCTGAGGGAGAATCCCTGGCAACTACTAGCTAAGCCTGTCCACTGAAGCACCTAACAAAACTTGGGTTGTTCTGAATGAAGTGGTTTTGTGTTCATTACTGTAGCTGTACTGTGGCACTCTTTCTGAGTTTGTCTTTTGCCAAGTTAATGGCTGCCAGTTGTTCTGGATTTGTTTTTTACTCTGTTTAATGTGATAATGCTATTTTCATTAGCTCCCTTGAATACCAACCTTGGTCGAAAGATGGCATAAAGTCTCCTTTGGCACATTTCAAAACAATGTTGAACTTAGCCTTGAACTTAGGTTATACCTTGGAAACAGATCTAAATTAAAGCCTACAGACTAGATTCAAACAGCATGCAGAAGCCCTAACATAACCCTTATTTTAGGGCAAAGTGCTATATCAAAAGGAACTTGAACTTTGAAATGTTGTAGTATTAGTACTTGCATTAAAGAAGCTAGGGCAGCCAGTGAATTGTGGCAGACAGGCTATGAGGTCAAGGCAACATCAGAGAACAACCAGATCCACCAAGCAGATCCCATCTGAACAAATACTTCAAATTTGAACAGATACCCAAAGAGCAAGCAACCAAGATGCTAAACAACAGGAGAACCAAGTGACACAGTGGAGACAAGTGGTCCAGATAATCTTTTTTCCACAAATGCAGCTAAATGTACTAGAAAATGGCAAGAGGGCATCAGCATCCATGGCTGTGCAGGCACAGCCCCTGAGATTTTAATGTCACACAAACTTCAATCCTTATGGAAACAAAGCAGGCTCTTTAAACGGCCTGCTCTGGAGAACAACTACCTCCTCTCACCAGAAAATGCTCCATAATGGGTGCCAACCTGATTGTCTAACCACAAGAGTTGTGCAACCACACCTGAAAAATGTAGAGATCTCAGCAAAGGGCGAAAAGAGAAGGTGAGCTGTCAGCAAAGTTTGTCTTGCCTTATTCCTGGCCATACTACTCATAGAAACCTGGCTAGAGAAACATCTTGCATTGAGAGAAAGAATTGAGTGGTGGGGAAAGGGAGTTTTGTAGGCATGGCAGAACCTGCAGAAGTGAGAGGCATTTAAAATTAGGCCAGAGAAGCAGAAGTTGTACCCAAGCGATCAAAAGGCAAGTCAAGGAAGAGATACAGATCCTTCAATTAGGACAGAGAAGTCAGAAAGATGGTGGACTTGGTAAAAGAGTGGATGTGGCTGGAGTAGGAAAGGAAATGAAGGTATTGCATAACATTTTGCCAATAACCCAGGACTGAAGGAGTAGTGGAGACCAATATGACGGTGCTGTGAGACACAAGAGATCCTGGCAGGTAGACATCAGGATGATGCTCTCCTTATCATGTCAGCTCCTCTTAGGAGGAGGAAATGTATGCAGAATATCTTGGGAGGAGTGAGAGTTGAAGATTCCAGATTCTAGTCCATCTCTCTAACCACAACACCATCCTGGCTTTGAGTTGCAACATCTGGCCCACTTTCAGCTTCTTGGGGTATGATGAATATTTTTCCCTCTTGTGATTTTTTTAAAATTAAATTTTGCTGATTACTTTCTATTGTACAATTTTTAATTTGTTAGCCCGCATGAAGAGTCTCCACTTTAGGATCACATCTATATATATGAAATTGAAGAATCACTGACTGACTCATTCACTCACTGAATGACTCATCAATGCCCAGCCCATACCTCCAGACCTAGAAGTGTGAAATTTGGGGAAGGTTTTCCTTCTGTGATGTAGACACCCACCAAGAACCTATTTTTAGAAATTTAACCCATAAAGGAGTGAAAAGGGGTACAACATGTTTTTGTCCCTATACTAAACATTGAAAACTGACTGCTCAACACCCAGCCCCTGAACTTTGAAGCATGAAATTTGGGGAACAGCAGCCCCGCTAATGCCTGATGCCCACTTATTCCCAGGAACTGCTGACCACAGGGGCCCTGTAGGGATGCCTGCAGCCCATTACGTGGTGGTGCCCAGTAGTTGCCTGGTGCCCAGTGGTGCACTCTGCTCACTGCATGGTATCTGCTGCCCGGTGGTGCCCAGTAGTGTTGCTTGGTACCCACCAATGTCTGTCACTGCCCCCTGGTTTCCTCCGATACCAGGTTCCAGTCAGAGCCCACTGGTATCCGCCACCCAATGCCAGCTGCCCAGTGGTGCCTGCTGAGGCCCATCCATGCCTGGGGCCCACAAATATTCTTGAAATTTTACTCCTGCAATGACAGATCAATTCCACTAGTGTATAAATGTAATTAAGCACATCAACCTCAACGCATCCAATGAAATAGTGTTGCTCTTCTTCTAAGTAGTATATATGAAAACATCACTGAGTAATAAAGCCAACTGTGTAGGTCTTTACAAAAAGGCAATGTTTTCTATATTAACAGTGGGTGGGATAAAACAAGGAATATGGAAGTAATTAAGCAGGTGAAGAAATTAAGCAGGTTAAGAAATTCAGGGTGCCATCCTATACACCTTTTCCTGAGAGTAAGCCCCACTGAACACTATGGGACTTACTTCTACTTCTGAGTAGACATGGACAGGACTGTGCTGTCAGGCTCATAGGCTGCAATCCTAATCACTTTCCTGTTTCCTACTGAACACATTGGCACCCACTTGAGTAGATATGCTTAGGGTCGTACTGACAGTAATTTAAACATTAGAAAAATCATTTTCTGCAGCATATAAGGAAACAAAGTTCTTACCTTTGATTTTGATTCTGATTTGGGTGTTCCATCTGCCTTATTGTTCATCTTTGCTGCAGGCGTTAACTTGACATCTCCAAGTCCCATCATCTCGGGACTTGCAGCCATCCCTAGAGAAGCAAATACCAACAGGGCAATGTTTTTAATATTCCATCTTAAAACCCAAGGAACCTGAAAGCGTGGTGCATGCGTGTGTACACCACTTGCTTTACCTGCAGAATTGTTGGCCATATTCCCACCCATTGGATATGGCGGGCCTTGTGGATTTAGCATGCCAGCCATGCTGTTAATTCCTTGGCCATAGGGAGGCCCAGTTCCCATCATTCCTCCTTGCTTCATATTGGGGTAACCAGACGGCCTAAAAACAATAACAGAACCGTTCAGACATTTTTAATTAAGAATATTTATCTATTATTAAGAACACCAACTTTTCATTAAAAAGTTCACAAAGAGGTTCATAGGCCTAGCTAAATATGTCCAAACTTCTCATACTCAGTTTTATACACAGATTTGACTCAACATGAACAGCCACTGCAAATCACACTTTTAAAAACTACTTTAGTATTAATGTAGAGGCAGTCATGCAAGCAATCATTCCATTCTTTAGCTGAGACAGGCAAAGGCAAGGTGTCCTTTGCATTTCTAATTGCTGAGTGATTCTCTACAATAGTAAGAAAAGCTATTTTAAAACAATTATGAAGAGATATGCTTAATTTTTAAAATTGCTTTGATTTAAAACAATTTTTGGTATCAACAGTGAATCCTGGAATCAAACTCCTGCAGATACTGAGGCAAGACCTTATTCCATTAGGGACAATGGAGGAGCAAGAAACTTGGAAGTAGGTCCTAAATCTATTTTTTCACTGTATTTTATCCACCATTTTTTTCTCCACTGGTGGTTCTAGAAGGGAACCCTAGTGCAGGGGTGTCCAAACCTCAGTGCAGGGGCCAGATGTGGCCCATGATGAGCTTCAAAGCAGCCGACGGCAAGTCTCTTCCATCCTGCTCAAGGGAAAGCCTTGTAATTCTCCATGTCTATCTCTAATATATATGTACACTCATATATGTACATTTATGTAAATTTATTCAAATTTGAAATGTAAATCATTTTTTCAGCCCCAATAACTGAACAGTGGCTTCCCCACAAAAGGAAACAATGCAGCCAAAGCAGTGTTGGCTTTCAATATATTTGTCATGGGATGTTAAGAGCAGGGGTCTATAAACATTTTGGCAGGAGGGCCAAATTGTCTTTCTGATACTGTGTCAGGACCGGAAGAAAAATAGAATTGATTTACATTCAAATTTGAATAAATTTATATAATTGAACATAGTGACGGAATATACGAATGAATTCAGCCCTCAAAATACCCTCCTGAGGTGTAGAGGATTCAACATCTCCCCCCAACTTTGGAGGATTACAGGGTTTACCAGAGTGCTGGATGGAGGTGGCTTGCCAAGGGCCACATCTGGCCCCAGGCCCAAGGTTTGGAGATTCCTATTTGAGATGATTGACAGACTGAACAAAAGCAAGCTATCTACCTAGGGAAGTAGAGGGAATCCCTGGACTTCTGCTGGCCAACATCTTCCAATGGAGCATCTAAGATCAGTCTGCCCCATGGTTAGGAGAGGTCTGCCACAAATTCAAGGGCTGTCATTCTAAAGTGCAAGCTACATATGAATAAACCCCTACAGCTTACCTGTTCTGGATTGAGTTGACAGCAGCAGCATGCATAGCAGCAGCAGCAGCTTCTTGTGCTTTCCTGCCACCTGGTGGAGGACACATTCCAGTCCCCACCTGGGGAGGCATGTTTCCCATGTTGGGGCCATAGGGCCTATTCCCCATGGTGGCATGGCTCATTCGCCCTGGAGGAAGCCCAGGATATGGTGGTACACC
Source organism: Cryptoblepharus egeriae (assembly GCA_030015325.1). Taxonomy (NCBI): domain Eukaryota; kingdom Metazoa; phylum Chordata; class Lepidosauria; order Squamata; family Scincidae; genus Cryptoblepharus; species Cryptoblepharus egeriae. Next base: position 14,217,871 of record JAREYC010000014.1, read on the forward strand.
AGTCTGCCCATGGATCTGACTCCCTGCTCCCATGGGATTCATGCTTCCTCCCATTCCTGGACTGGGGTAATTTGCATTAGGCATAGCATTGTAGTTGGGCTGCCTGGGATAACCACCTACAGAGAAGAGTAAATTATCAGTATAGGCATTAGAAATAAAGGTAAAAGAGAACCTTGAATCCCCAAAATGGTATCCAAACATTCAATATGGTCCACACTAATTCTCCCCTACTGAAAACCAAGTGCAATATCACCCTCGAAACATTACTAAGACAATGCTGAAACATCTTTCCATTCATCTATCATTCTATCATCTAATCTACATCTACAGTATTTATATACCACTTTTCAACTAACAAGTTCACAAAGCGGTTTACAAAGAAAATGGAAAAATAGTAATAGCTAATTAAAAGCTAATGGTCCCTGTCCCAAAAGGGCTCACAATCTAAAATGCAAAAAAGAACGCCTGAAAAGCCACTTGAACAGACACTGCTGGGGCGTGTAGGGCCTGTTACTCTCCCCCTGCTAAATAAAAGAGGAACACCCACTTGAAAGAGTGCCTCTTGCACAGTTAGCAGGGGTTAACATCTCAGTTAACATCTAATGAAAGAGTTAATCAGAAACAACTAATAAAACACAAGATTATTAGCCACACTGAAACCAGTACTGGTCACGTGAGAAGCATTTAAGCAGCAACCAATGGCTCTGAAGAGGCCTACTCAACACCGCAAGACATAGGACCCACTTAGATGAGGGTTCTCTACGGACTTGGCATCAGTAGATTTGAATGTCTGCAGCTGCCAAGCCCATACCTGGAGAGCTTCAGAGGACCTCTCAGAAGCGATCAGACGTCTTCCAGTGTGTCCAGGACTATTAAAGCACAGGGAGATCATGTGCAAGCTCCCCATGCATCTTAAGGTCTCCTGAATATTTCCGAAAGGCACTTCCAGTTTTTCAAAAACCCTGAAGTGCCTTCCAGAAGTATCAGGGAGGCTTCTGAGTAAGCCAGGAAGACACAGCATAACCTGCAGGCTAAGTGCGATTGTGGTGCCACATGGATTCCATACTGATTTCATTATCCATGGAATTCAGTATCAGCAAGAGGTTCTAGAATTGGTACCCTCCGTGGATACCGAGGGTACACTGTATCTCTGTTTACAGTTTAGAAGTTTCTTTGTTCTTTTTTTCTTTTTAAAGCAAGTCCGGGTTGTCCCTTTTCAGCTTCAGTGACCTGGCAGCCAGCAATAGATTAAAACCTAATATAACACAAATATTTAAGTGACAAAAGGTTTCACATCTATCTATCTACAGTATTTATATACTGCTTTTCAGCCAAAAAGTTCACAAAGCGGTTTACAAGAAAATGGGAAAAATTAATAGCTAATGGATTCTAATAGTACATTCTAAGTGCTTGCTCTTTAACAGTCACCTGCACATTTTTATTAGTTACAAAAGCTTAAAGCTCTCACCTTGAGGCCCATACTGACCCTGAGGCCCATAGCTGCCCATAGAATTTTGCTGGTAAGGTCCCATCCCAGCATGCATCTGTCCTCCAGAAGACTGACGTGGAGATAAGGCGGACCCAGGCTGAGGGGAATTATACTGGGGCATCTGTGGATTTCTCTGTATGTAGCCTAATGAAATAAAACATTACAATCTAGCGTCATGGAAGCAAGTTACAGAAAACATATGCATTTTAACACCCTTCCACACAAAAATTTCAGTGCTACCTTCAATAAAGTATTCACATCAGCAGACTGCAGGTTACTGTAAGTCCTGGGACAAGCCCTATACTCCTGTTTGCCAGCAGAGCTCCCCCAACAATCCTTTCAAAAGCGGATGAGGCCGGCATGCTACTCCTTTGACAACTGGCACAGCAAAACTGTATCTGCTGGTTCAAATCTGCTGGTTCAAATCTGAACCTGATAAAACATTATCAGTTATTTGTGACAATTTTGTACCTTGTATACCCTCATCTGTTTCAAAAGAGAATGCTGTCAAGGGATGGGATAGCTAGAGACAGACCTTGCATGGGATCCTGCTAACTGGGCAAGAGACACCTTTTCATATTTCTACTTCTATTCAATGAGAGAACATAAAAGTCCCTACCAACTCCTGGCATCATATCCCTTCTAGTGGTTGCTGTTAGTGTCTCCCTTTAGACAAGGAGTGTCCAAACCTCAGCCCAGAGACCAGATGCAGCCCACGGCAAGCCTCAATGCAGTACACTATCTGGCCCTTGGACAAGCCTTGTAATCTGCTCTAATGCATGCTTATATGTAAATTTATTCAAATTTTAAATGTAAATTAGTTGTTTGGAGATGATGTGGCCATCTTGCCAAAAAGTTTGGACACCCCTGCTTTAGACTGTGAACTTTCTCCAAAGGAGAAAGGAATCACCACCTTACTTACATCTTTGCTGAATTTTAAAAGAGGCATACTAACATTCAAGAAATAAGATGTGGCTTTCTCCCACTAACCCTGACTTCAGAGAGGAGATCCTTGACTGCTTCTTAAAAATGTTTTGAAATGCAACCTACACTCAAAAAAGGCATTCTTGGATGCAATTGATGTGTTCTATCCAAACAGTTTCATCTCTTATCAAGTAAGCAATGGAGGGCAATCTGCTTGGCAGACAACTGTATGAAGCGCTTGCATTAAGACGCAACCTCTTGTATACAGCAGTTTAAGGTGGTTCAGTGCAGGGAAACAACTGTTCACAGGAAGCAGATCCCATCCTGGTGTCTATACTTGCAAAATTTGGATATAGAAAACAACAAAACCACCCTCCTTTTCACAAAAATAGTCTATGTGCACTACTGATACTTAGGTATCTTCACTATCTGGTACATCACAGATACTCTTATTACAAGAAGACTCACTAAGTGACATGTGCTTTATTATGTACAAACCTCTATCTGTGGCTATGGTAGACTGATTCATGGTGGGATGTAAGATGCTGTCTGACTGGCCACTGGGAGGTCGAGGGGGCATCTGGTTGCCTTTATCAAAGAGAAATGCATAAGCCATTTAGAAAGCACAATTCCATGTTATGATGAATCTAGTGTGCCTCCCTCCCCCTCCCAATTGAGGAAACTCAAGGAAACTAACATGGACAACAGTAAAACTGAGAGGAGTGCAGTTTAGATTTAACCAAAAGGCGGAAAACAATAATATTTCTTTACTCATAAGACATTAAAGATGTGCTCTTCTTATCTGCAGAGGTTCTGCTCTGAGACAGCTGAAACCACGGATACAGGTGAACACCCATTCAGGAGTTGGAAGGGTTGTCATCCCCCCCCCCCCCCAGAGATTATGGAAGCTTTGCTCCTCTCACTCCCCACAGGGAGTCTGAGCTCAGCAGAGGCTGACAATATCCATCCCCTGCATTTGCCAAGTTCAAACTAAGCTTCAGGGCTGGAAGCATAGATCCACAGATCTGCCCCCATATCAAAACTGCAACATGGCTATCCTATAAGTTGTTGGTTATCAAACTTATCTGAGTCATAATGCCACCATCTTGGATCTTGTGGGCTTTCATGAGATCCTAGATGGCAATGCCCAGGAAAAGAGGTAGGAGGGGCCACCATGCACATTCCACGGTGCCCCGGTGAGTGTCACACACACTTTGGAACCTATGGAATCTGAACCTAGATCTCTGGCCTTTGAGGAGTACAAGCGCCAACTAAATAGGAGTCATTTGCATATACAGCATCCAAATTTTTCCTACCTGGTACTGCAGCAGGAGAGAGTGGGCCAGATCGAGACTGAGCAACACTAGCAGGAGATCCAACTGGGGAAGGGGAAGGGCCTCTGATGCCTGGCAGGTGAGGAGAGGTATGTGGAGAGAAGGGAGACTGAGCAGGATTACTCTGTTCCCCTTGGCTGCTGGAAATCCCTGATGTGCTTACGCCAGGACTCAGTGCTCCTTCAGTACCCATAGGTAGGTCATCTATTGAACCAGAGAGATCCTACAGAAAACACAGACAAGAAACACAGACTATGTCATAGCAAGGAAAAGAAAAAGTATGTCACCATATAGCAAGAACAGAAACCACTTCCTTATAGAATTTGTTATTTTGCTCTGGCAAGAAATATCAAACATACCAATTCACATAAAACAATTACTGCAAATACTTGAGTATAAATTGATCCTGTAGGTAGGTCAAGGGTCAGTTTTGAGCTAGAAATAATAGATTTTTTTCTATGACCCTTGTATCAGCTGGGGGTAAAACCTGGGGGGTGAGTGTGTTTGAAATTCTTTGAAAAGTTAAGAATTGTTATGGGGAAGCAGAAAAAGGGGGAAAGGAGCCATTTTACCTTCTTCTCCAAACAGGAAGGGAGATGAAGTTGCTTCTGGGAGTTGTTGGCTTTCTGTGAGTATAGTCCTGTACTCAGTTCTTCGGCTCCTGCTAGCCTCACAACTGTGGGGCTGGGAGCAAGGGCCTGGTCCAAGGTCACCCAGGAAGTCTCATGAGTGCTTGGAGGAATTCAAATCTGGATCTTCTAGATCTTAGCCTCCTTAACCACTACATCATCCTGAAATCTACCACTTTTGCTTGTTTTCTGTTGTCTCACACGAACTACTAAGTAAAAATTTTCCTTTCACAACTCCCTAATGTCCAGCTTTTTAGCCCGGTCTCACATCCACCTTACCAAGCAGTTGCTCCTAGAAGCTGTATTTACTGCATTGACTCATGTATAAGCTGACCCATGTTTTCAGGGCCAATTTTAAGACATAACTTTTTTCAACCTATACACAAATACAGCATATTTACGATAAAGGAATACTGGCCAGAAAGCTGATTTCTGCTATTGGGGTGCAAACATACATACATTTGCTGATAAGAGATTACCATGTACTCACAGGAAACTACTGATTTAGGCTGCAATCCTAACCACATCTACTCAGAAGTAAGACCCATTATGTTAAATGGGTCTTACTCCCAGGAAAGTGTGTTTTGGATTGCAGCCTTAGGCTGAAGATTAACAGACTCAGTTCTAAAGGATACCACATTGTTCCTCACAAGTATTTAGACAAATTTGCATTGCTGTTAACAATTTCAGGGATGTCACCAATACACTTTCCTTAAGCCTTTGTTCAAAGGATTCTAAAGAGCCAGAAGTGAAACCAGAGTCTCTCAGTATGGCCCCAAACAGCTGTTAAGTGTCACAACAGTCCCATTTTTCCCTAGCTGTGAATTCTGAAAGCAAACAATGGGCACAATCCAGAGCAAGTTCAGACTGCTCTGCCCTAACTGCTCTCTCCTAACTATTCTGTATCCAGAGCAGAAAGTTATGCTGCATCCAGAGAGTCAGGAAGCCTGAGCTGCCCTAACTGCTCCAGAGCATGCTAAGTAATTGACACATGGGGAGGACTTGCTCCTGAGGAGACACTCCTCAGATCACACTGAACAAGGAACAGCTGTGGTGCCTACAGTGGTGACACGACTCTGCGCATCACCTGGTGTGGTAGTCTGTGCATCACCCCTGGGATGCGTGCAACCCCCCACCTGGACTGTGCAGTTGTCAAAGTTGGCGCCTGTGCAGTTGTTTCTGAAGCCAACTGACTTCAGAAAGAGTACTGCGTAGGCACCATCTCTGACGCCTGTGCAGTACTTTTCTGAAGTCTTTTGGCTTCAGAGGAGACTGAACAGGCATCAGAGTTGGTGCCTGTGCAGTACTATTTCTGAAGCTAGTTGGCTGCTGTCCGCCTCCTGAGTGAGGCCAAATGGCTGTGCAGAGGTGCAGACATCCTCCGCTCTAAGGAAGTCTCCTCTGAAGCTGTTCGGCATGCTCAAGTGTGTTTCTGCGCAATGCACCTCAGCTGGCTGTTCGGGCCAGCTCCGAGGACAAGTGGCAGCTTCTGGCTGCTGCTCCGCTTTGGAGCAGGCCTGAATGGGCGTGCTGACGCCTGGGGCCTGCCAAAGGACAGTCAAACTCCTCCAGTGCATCACCCCATACGGAGCGCATCACCCAATGCAGCCCACACCAGCCTGGTTATGCCACTGGGTGCCTGCCTTATAAGGAATCCCTGATGAGATGCCAGTACATTCTACAGTGAATACAAGGGGCTTCTTGGAGTGGCCTGCTGTATCCTGAGGTTTGTGGACAGCCGTAGTTTGTTCCATATCCTGAGGTTGAGAGGCAGGGGTTGCAGCTAGGCTGGCCAAGAACTCAGATTTTTGGTCAACTCTGCCATTCTTACTCTGGCCTTATCATGGACCCCTATGGGACTACTCATTACTATACCTACTCCTGAGGTGGTATAACTCTGAGGGCTGGAAGAGGGCATTTCTGCTTTGGAAACAGGCTCTGGATACAGAGTAATTGCTCTGCCCTAGGCAATGCTAAACATGCCCTCAACATGCCTCTCCTGAGCTGCCTAGGCTGCTCCAGTTAGGGCAGAGCTGGTCCACCTCTCTTAGGGCACCCTATGTTGCCTTGCTCTACCCTAAGCCTCTTCCAGAGTAACTGGGGTGGAGCATCTTGCAGTTGCTCCAACCTAGTGATAGATAGGGCAACCCAAGGGCTCTTAGGTGGACAGATTAGTTGCTCTGGATTGTGCTGTAAAACAATCCCACAAGTGAAGAATTCCATAACTGTCACTGGCAAATCCATTTATCTGGTTAGAACATTTATACTCTATCAATGGAACAATCACTAGTTCTTCTTAGCTTGTACCTGGTTAAGTGTCAGAAAGGCAAAAGGGGAGCCACAGACTAGTTCATCTGGCCATATCTGCCTCACACCTCACAGTGAAAGAGGCCTAAAACATCCTAAGAATAAGGGAGTATTGCTTACTTCCCTGTTTCTAACAGCCATTGAGGATCTCTTCTTCCACAAATCTGTCCTATTTATGACTGTTGCATTTGTTTTATAGCCTCACATGGTAAATATTAAGTGGAATTGCTTCTTGCTGTTACTCAGTTGCTATACTCAGTTCTGCAAGAAATCACCTCCTGCCACTCAAGAGGCCTGTGCAGAGTTCTCTGCCACCCACCATACACCAACAACCGTTCCCTTGTATGTTTCTAGTCTCCCATTCGTTCTACAGTGGACCTTCTGCAAAGCAAACTATGATAACCCCCACTTGTCTTTCAATTTGATATAATGTGCCTGTTGTGATTGTCTGCCCTGACTGGTACATAAATTTGTATGTGAATTTTATATATTCTCTGGAATCCTTTTTTTCAAAACCAGTGTGTACAATTTGACCAGAATTAAATGATGCTTTTCAGTATTCAGGGCTAATTCTGCACTGTACATTTTTCATCAGAGTGCCTTGCTGAGCATTCATCAGAAGGCTGCCTTGTGTAAAAAGTGTGACATACAGTGTGCCCACTCCCCACCAGTGCATATTGTGTCTGTCATGGTGAAAAAGCTGATGGTGTGCCTTGACAGCGTGCCCTCAGATGAAAAAGTTTGAAAATCACAGATCTAGTTTATGACAAGTAGACATGTACCTGGAGTTGGAGGTGGTGGTTGTGGCCAGGGGAGCCTTTGCTCAGCTTCAGCTGATCCACCAACTGCAGCTGTACCTGAGTCATTCAGATCTGGCCACTGTGATCCATGCCTTAGTGACATCTAGATTGGATTATTGTAACATGCTTTACGTGGGGCTGCCTCTGAAGACAGTCTGGAAACTCCAACTAGTACAGAATACGACGGCTTGTGGGTTTCTGGGGCTCACCGGTTTGACTCAGTCGGGCCATTGCTTCAGCAGCTACACTGGCTGCCCATTCATTTCCAGGCAGAATTCAAAGTGCTGGTCTTGACCTTTAAAGCCCTCTACAGCTCGGGTCCAGGGTATCTGAGGACCACCTCCATCCAAACAATCTGACCCATCACCTAAGATCGTCTTGAGGGGAGGGGGCTCTGCTGACTGTGCTGCCATTGAAAGAGGTGAGAGGTATGGCAGCTAGGAGCAGGGCTTTCTCAGTGGTTATACCCCAACTCTATAACTCCCTCCTTCCCTTTGACTTAAGAACTGCTCCCTCCTTGTACAGTTTTCGGTGGGGCCTAAAAACTATTCTATGGACAAAAACTTTTTAATTATATTGGCAGTTGGGGGGAGTAGAACTGTGTTTTTAGTACGTTTAGTGGTTTTTATTGTAATTTTTTAGTACAGAATGTTTTCAATGTTTTTGTAATCTACCGTATTTTTCTGCTTATAAGGCACAGTTTTTTCCCCCCAAAGGGGGTGGAAATGTCTGTGCATCTTATGGAGCAAAAAGGCCAATCCTGGAACACCTTCTGCAGCTGTGCTCCACCCCCCCCCCCCCACCCAGGGCAAGTGGGGGAGGAGGGACAGAGGCTTCCCCATAGGCTCCTAATAAATTTATTAAATGAACATCATTTATTAATATGGTTTTTGAGGAACTGAATCACCCAATGACCAGCATGGTGTACCTTGTCGATGGTCAACAACTGATGGTATGCCTTGACAATTTTAGCACCTGGCTGGTGTGCAATGAGATGATGAGAAAGGTTGAAAATCACTGGTTTAAATACTTTTTTAAAAGGTCTGCCAGGACTTCAGCCCTGCAATAATTCAAATCAGTAAATCATTGCCAGAGTCAGATCTCAGTCTGATTGGGAACTAATCTCTTCGTATCTCTGTCACTATAAAAGCTGGGATGAATAGGTGCGACATCCTCTGCCAATGAATAGGTGAGACCTTTGCCTCAACCTCAGTTGCAGGAGAATAGTAAAGGGGACCCAAGGGCAATTTCCCCAAGCTCCTGTCTCAGAATGCTCACTAGAGCCAACTTCAAGAACTTAGTTTTTCATGAAAACTCTATCTGCTCCACAGATACATTAAGGGCTCCAAGGGGCATTATGAGTTAGGGGTGTGATGTCACACCCAGAAATTACATCACTTCCATGTGTGGTATCAGGGGTGTAATTTTAAACTTTGCCCAATGTGCCACAGTGGCTGACTATGCCACTCTAGAGCTGGATATCGTTTAAAATGTGACTCTGGCTGTGTGGATGTGGAATTCACCTTTTCCACAAGCCACTCCATGAGCTGGGACAATATTTCAGGTTATGGAAAGAAGATTGCCAAGATCCTGCTCATCAAGGATAGAAAGTTTTTCTATTGATTATTTTGAGAAATTAAGAATTTTCCAAAGCTGTTGTTATATGCCTGGATACCTAAGGAGTCCTCTCAGTCAGGCTGTGTTGATCTGAGCTGAACCAGAGATCAGAGTAAATAAGCAACAATCACCACTTCCAACTTTTAAGATCTATGGCTTATCAATTTTTATAACCCACTATAAAGTAAATCTTTCACAATGGAAAAGCTCTTCCAGGAGATGTCAGTGTTATAAGGAGGAAAAGAAGAAACGAACCACAGAAGAAAAACCAGAGAAATCGTTTAGGATCCCTGTGTTGTGATGACTTTTGAAAACATAAAAAATGCAACTTTCAGCATCTTAGCCACAAACAGATACTTTTCCAGTGATTTTTTTTTAGCCTGAGGTGGTGCCCTACCTACAAAACCGTCATGATTAATTTAGGGCAAAGCAGAGATTTTCCAGCATGGATCATTCACTGTATAGCTATTATCACTATGGCCCAATAGCATCATTTCAGCTTTTACCATGGAAAAATACATATGGAACTCTGTACAGAATATGCTATTGAATAATCTGGGGATGGAAGCCTGTGATACAAAGGATTTTGCTGGAAAGGAAGCAAAAGCCATTAAATTAAATACACTAGTACTGTAGAAAAGGTCTGTTATCAGAAGATGACCTAATACCGTGATGCCTGGTTAAAATTTTATGATGCAGCCTCGATCCTCCACTGAAAAAGGTTCTGAGATCATCAAAGTAAGACCTGTTTCAAAACATGAAAAAATATTTACTCTACAATGTCTCAGAAGAATTTTCCTTTGGTCCCCAAGTATCTGTACTATCTCTTCAAGAAAGGTTTGTGAAGGATCCTTTCTCCTGATAATAACCAAACTCTGTTCTGCATTCAATAGGAATGATGAACTAACAATTAAGAAGATCCCAGTTGTGCTGCCCTCATAAGAATCTTCAACAGAACATTAATTCACATATTAACAGGAGGAGGGGTGAGAGAATGACTCCTGTTTTCTACAGGGGATCTATTTCAGGCCTCCTGTGGACACCAAATTCCAAAGATAATGAAACTGTAACTGGGGATGAGGTGAATACTGGCAAATTGGAAATGCCTTTTAGAAGTGTCCAAGAGGCCTTCTAAGTTGCAGGAAGTCTGTGTGCAACCTTTGTGCTTCAGAAGACCTCCTGCATGCAAATAGAAAGCACTTCCAAGCGTGTCGAGGTCCAGCGAGGCTGTCCAGTCTACCTATATCCAGATCCAAGAATAAAGAGGGCCAATATAAAAGCCTCGACCTGTGTGCAAGGTGCTCACATGTTCCACATCAATCAAGCAGGCTGAGGGTTCTATTCTCATATATCTATGGGACACTGAACCCTGAGAGTTCAATTTCCACATATCTCTGGGACAAAGCAGGCTGAGGGTTCAATTCCCACATGTTTCTGGGGCAGAGAAGGCTGAATGTTCAATTTTCATTTCAGCTGTCACTTGTAACTGTCTCTGGGACAGATAACAGGCCAGGTTGGAAGAGGCTAGGAAAATTGAGGAGGGAGGTTGCAAAAAGGAAGTTGAGATACTGGAAAGGGGGATGGTTTTTTACTGATGAACGTTGTTATATTGTACCTTCACAAGTAACAGCTGTGGGCTGTTACTAATTGAACTACCAGCATATAGTTCAAGCTGACTACAACTAAAGAGGGTATGGGTTGTAAAACCTTCTCTGATGAACTTAATCACTCTAAACCATGGTGATATCTCCACAGAGAAGTGACCACATGTTCAAGAATATTTGTTATGGTGATGCTACAGTTATAGCTCATGAAATCAGCCCCAAATGTTAGGTATTGGTTCATGTTCAATTTTCAAGGACACAGGTACCTCAGGTATTTACTCCAGCAGGGATTTGTTATCCCAAATGTGAGCCCCAAGGATGTTTCTAATAAAGCATCTTTGCATGCTATTGACTTAAAACTTATCTTTTATTTGATTTGATTTATACCTTTCTACATAAAAAGGATACTCAATGTGATTTTAAAGTTCAAAGGGCCACAGGATCCAATAAAGCTAGGGAGTGCAACCTGTAGATTCTTTGGAAGTACTTTTAAGGCAGAAAAGTCACACAGCAGTTCAAATCTAAAGTATCAAAATGCAGCACAACTAGTAAGGCACATGTCTGTACTATGAAGCTGAACAACAAGTGCCTCAAAAAAGTCATATCTGAAATGCCAGGATATTAAACTAATAAGGGTCTCATTTTACAGAGCAGGCCAGAACTACATAGAATCCATGCTAACCACAATGTTCTGCCCTCCTCCTCTGAAAACAGCCAATAAGGCAAGAGAAACAGAAGGTGCAGATCAACATCAGCAAGTCTGCCAGCATGAAGGAAGTCTCTTGGTCTGGAGAATTTCCTCACGTGTTTCCAATGTGCTTTTTTATGCATTTTATTGCTCATCTGCCATGCAGATCAAAAACGCTGGCAGGATTCCAAGGCTTTCGCACAGAAATCTCACACTCTAGGCTGGCTGCAGCCCCAAAGCCTCTGTTTCTTCCCTTGAAAAAGTGCCCAGTGTTATTTTGGGATGTGACCTGATAGCGGAAGCCCACAGGGACTCCAAAACTAGAACTGTTCCAGCTGTGATTGGTTGCCCAATACAGCCTTGTGCCAGCAGGAGTTTGTTCGTGCCGCTAGCAAACAGGGAAACCAGGGAAACCGCTACCACTAACACCACCTCTTCACACCGTGCCTGGAATCAAACAGACTTGGAAAGGGAGGGGAAGTCAACTCTGGGATTTCCAGTGCAGCCAGCAAAGAAAGTGAAAGTCACACAGCAAGGGACTTCTTTCAAAATAAGGCAACAGAAACTCAGCTAGCTCCAGTCCCAATCTGTACTGCAGCTTCAGTATAAGAACCACCTTTTCAAGAACTATAACCGCAAGACACCCAGGTGAAGAACTGTATTTTCCTCTTCTGGTAACTGTACTTCCAAAAGATAGTCAAGGAATCCAACTCTTTTCAATCAGGTGTGAATGCACACAGGTCCTACCAGCGGAACCTACAGTGGCCATTTTGCTGTATGCTGGAAAGGCACTTTTAGACACGCACAAATGACTATTTCTGTTGGACGGTAACATCCAAAACTCTTCTCAAATTGATTTTTTAAATTTATTAATCCACACCTCTCTCCCCTCTTCTCAGGGATTTTATAATGTACTTTATCCATTTTCAAAGACAACTGCTTATGCAGACAGCACGCTTGGACTGGGAATTTTATCACTAACTCCAGTTAAGATCTCCAGCCTCTATAGCTGAAGACACACCATCCAGCTATGAAAAATGGGTCAGAACATTGAAAGATACTCACACAAGCTTTCCCAAGATTATTCTCAAGGGCTAACCCCTGTTTACCCATTTCAGAAATGACACTGTATGCTAACTGCTGCACAGAGGTCCACTGTATAGTATACCTTACCTTCTGTTAGGGGAAGTTGGTAAAGCAGGTAAGTACTGGAAGAGGCTCAAAGCAAGCCTCTCTGCCTTCCAGGACTCTCTTGACTCTGGTACGTTCCACTGTGCTCTTGACTGAGGTGCTCTAGAAATAAAAACTCACTAAAGCACCATGGTGGAGAGCAAAGCACTACTACTAAGGGTGCCCTCTAAGAGGCGAAGGGGTGCCCAAATACAGGAGGCTTTTAATAATGATGAACAACTTTTATTAGTTTGGTAAATTGAAGGTTCATTGTACAGAGTTTTCACATCAAAGTAAGGGATCACATCAAAAATGTTAATGAAAGCAATGCACATTTTTTAATTATGCAGGGTTCTAAATGGGAACAATTATGGTGGCCCCACATTGCAAGTTTCACCTTGGGCTGCATGAGACACTACAACTACACCATGACATGACCACCTCAAAGACATTTTACACTTTCCCCATACCCTGAACTCTGCAAACGATAAAGTCTGTCTATATAGTTCCATAATACTATTTTTAGTTCCCAAAAGGTGCTGTAAAAATGTACTGAACTTCTGTCAATCTTGACTAGGAACAAGATCACATGTTAAGCAAGTGCACACATCTTTTGAGGGAGGCAACAAAAGAGGGGTTCAGGGAAAAGAATATAATGAGGACTACTCTCTCATTGTCACAGCATCTCTATCCAGCTTTTTAAAACTATTATATGTAACACCCCCCTACACACAAAGAGAGAAAAAGAGTTTGTGTGCAAGTGCATGCATTTCTCAATCAATCCTTCTAAAAAAAGGTGTACAAGTAATGCAAGAACTCTGACTAAAGCATTTGAATTGAGGAGAGCCTTTCTCCTCCCCCCACCCCCACTTGGAGGTACAGCCTCTCTACCATGCTTCTATCCTGCATGGACTGATGCACAATGGAAATCAGAACATACAGAGGGCTTTTCTTGCTTAAAAAAATGAAGCAAAAGCTTCTTTTTTCAGTACAGGGTTTAGAGAAAACTGGTAGAAGCTGCTTGCTGTATCTGCAGTGCAGGGAAGAAGGGCTTGGAAAGCAGGCTAGGCTCAGCGGAGGAGGAGCCTAGTGGGTCACATGAGAAATTTCACTCTAATTGCAAAAAATAACCTGTCTCAGCAAGTTATTGGAGGGGGAAGGGAGAGAAGAGGGACTCAAGCAGTTTTGGTGAAACTGGGGACAGGAAGGGGAAGGGAGAAGAGCTGTTGGTTGTGCCATACTCTCTTCCCTGAAGACCTTGGGGGGGGGGGGGGGAGACGGAGAACAAGAGCAGGCACTGCTTCCTACAGCAGCCATTGATTTTTCTGAGGTCGATACTCCACTCCCTCAGCTCTGCTCAGCAGGCGCGTTAATCACATCCACGGCTTTTGCTGAACACCACCACCTCCTCTCCCTCCTCTCCTCCCCCCACCTTTTTTTCTCAAAAGAAATACCTATTAAAGACACATCCTCCAAGCACAAGCAGGCACTGGTATGCCTCCTGTCCTTTCCCTCCCCTTGACGAGGAACAGAGGCAGAAGGAAAAGCCTCAAGATGTCGCTGAAGAAAAACCATCATATAGGGGAGATGGCATTCTCTACCCTTGAAGGAAGCCTTAGGACTCTTCCCTGCAAAAGTGGGCTACCCATTAACCCTTTCCAATGGGTCACCCATTTTGCTAATACAGGTCAGAAGGTGGGCATGACAATTGCAGACAGGCAGGAAACTCCCAGTCTTCTGACTGCCTTGCCAGATGTATTGATGGACTGACCATTATAGAGAGATTGTATCAGACTAAAGCTGTTCTATGCTTCTTTCCATGAAGTGGCAATGGTTCTGCCTCTCCAGAAATGCCACCAGCTTCCAACCATTAAGAAAACAAAAGGCCTGATTCAGCCTGGGCAGCAGCCTGTCAAGAAGAATGGAAACTGGCATAGGGTCTACATCAAACATTTCCACCCCCAAACAAACACGGCTTGCTTTCTTGGGATGGAAGAAGATTAAAGGGTCTGGCTGCCTGCTCCTTCCATCAAGCCCACAGCAACTACACCATCAGTCCTCTGACCCATGTCAAACTTACCTGCCTGCAGATACCTGACCTAATAGCTCACCAGGATTTTTCACCATCACTTTATCAGTGATTTCCAGGGTATCTTGAGATGCTATGACAGGTATGGCCATATTCTTGAACATTTTGGGCATATACTTGAACAACTTCAACTATTCAGCACACAACACATGGGTCTTCTTGCTTGATCCCATGTTGATGTCTGATTCCCCCCCCCCCCCCCCCCGGAAGAATAATTGAAGCATCCCCTTCCCTCTGATATGCTCATCCACATAGCGTATGTTCTGGTCGTCAAGGAGCCAGCCACTGCCTTATAGCCCAGAACCCTGGCCTCATTCTAGGTGAAGGCACTATCCTATCTATCTCCCAAGCAGGTAACCCCAGTCCAAGGTGAGATAAACGCAAGGGTCTTGCACTGCCTGTCCCAGAGCAACTGGGTCAGTATGACATATCCTTAAGATGGCAGCAGAACAATGCTCAGGATGGCTCCTTGAAAGCAAGGGGGCAGAAGAGACAATGAAAAAAGCTGGTAGGAGAAATCTAAAAAATTCTCCCAAGCCTGCTCAAAGATCACTGCTTACCCTCCAAGCCACATGCCAGAAGCAACAGAAAGGCAGCCTCCTCCCATCAGAGACTCATAAGGAATTGTTCCTCATGCAGTGAGGCTACAAGGAAAAGGATGTACCATTTTGGTTCAAAATTGATACATCAAATCCCAAGAGGATTTGGGAGTACAGAGGAAGTCTGTAACTTGACAAATATTTTAAAGCTAGGATAACCAAAATGTTTTTTCGTGAAGCCACATATCTCCCCAAACTTCACCTGTAGAGAGGTTCTAAGCAGCTTCCCACCACATACAGAAAAGGTAAAAGCAGCTGCCTTCCAAGTGCAGAACATTTAAAGTATTCATCAATGGAACTGCCACAAGGAAAGCTGGGGTGGGCATGACTCCAGTGAGCACTGCCCCCCAATGCTGCTTGCAAAGTGCACAAGAACCAAGGCAATGACCACTCATGCCTTGATGGCTCCAGAGCTCTATAAACATCTGTGCTTGCTGCAAAATGTATTGAAACAATAATTTTAGACAGATGTTGGCAGTGAAGAATAAGAGTAGAAAGAGCAAAGAGCTCAAATGTAAGATGTCCCCAACTCCTTCTGCCCACTGCGCTTGAAAACCGAGGGCAAGACTGCTGTATCCTTGGCCTGCAGTCTCAGTGACCATTGTTTAAATGACAGGGAAGAAGAACAGATCAGATCTTGGCAGCTAGAGCAAATACAGCACTAGCACATCACAAAACCATTTGATGCAGTGGTCTTCAACATTTTTCTGTGCCACAATCCCAATAAATAAAATACAAGAGTGGGGATGCAACACCAATCCTGCCTGATAGGTTAGAAGCAGAAAGATAATAAAGTGGTCTGGGTGGGCTTTGAGAGGTTGCCATGAGGCTTCACTACCCTGTTGGGTGCTGATCCAGAGACTGAAGAACATTACTTCAATGTGTGCTAAAATAACTGGATTAAACGGTATATAATTAGTCTAATAAAATAATTAAAACTTTTAAAATAACTAGACTAAAACCCTGAAGGGGGGCTAGAGCTAGACTGCTCCCAGCACCTCTTCCCTAAGAAGCAGAGACTCCAGACCTTCCTTGTTTTCTGAGAAACTTGGGTGAACCAACCCATAGGATAGGTCGTAGGAACACCAATGGCAGAAAAACCCACAACTTAAGACCCACCTGGACATATCTTGGGTAATGGACAGTGGCAACACAATGTTTTCTACAGCTGCGTGGTGAATTGCCAGCATGTAGTTGCCAGCCTACTACCTCACGATCCTGCTGATTTTCTCACAGCCACTTCCACATACAATATTCCCCACTCAAGGCATGTCCTGTCAGGGAATCCAACATCCACTGCCTGAAACAGTGATGTGATCTGTAGCAGAAAATTCCAGTGGATCAATTCAACAGGACATTACTTTTACATCTCTTGCACCTGCTGAATTAAAGCTGCCCTGACAAAGTGGGCAGAGGCGAAGAAGCTCCAAAAGGTCCTTGAAGAAAGTTAACTTGGAACTAGTCAATATACCTTCAGCAGTGCTTAAAACTTTTCACCATTAAATCCTTTAGATTAGTGTTTCTCCACCACTAGTATTTGTACCATTAGTGGTACCTGAGGTGGTGTCTGTTGACAAAAACAGGATCAGAGACTACCACCGCCTGGCAGCAAAACCAGCAATGCAATGTGACAGACAGCAGTAGAAAGTTTGACCCAATCTGGAATTACTAGGGATGATAACATTGTCGGTTACTTCCAACAAGTGGACGTGTAAAGTGGTACAGTGGGGGGACAAATGTTGAGAAATGCCTTTTTTAGATGGGCTGTGATGGGTGAGGACTGGGGCAGAAGCCTTAGTGGTTCTGCTTCTGCCTATTCAAACAGTGCCAGAGGCATACTGGGGACCTGCCTATTCTCCTCATTGGGAGAGGTAGGTTCCATCATATCCTCAGTGCCACCATCTCTCCCTGCTTGGTGGATGCTGATGGTGTCCATTTGCAAAATAAAAAGTGGAGGTAGGAAGGCAGTCTGTCCTTTAACAAGTTCTTGGACACCGTTCTGAGCTCGATGAGGGGTAACAAAGTAAGGCTATTAAAATGGGGCTGCTGCTGGTCAGAAGGCAGGGGCACTTGGAGTGATATTTATTGTGTGTTCTGGATCAGGCTACCCTCCCAGTGAAGGGAGTATTGTATTATCTACAATACTAACCAGCAAAATGCATCAAGGAATTCTCTAGACTGGCACACTGAAGGCAGCTCCTCCTTGCAGATCAGATTGGTGATTCTATTTGCTATACAGTGGGGCACTTTTGCTTGATTACTGCAGTATTCCACAATAGGGTGCCTCTGAAAGTGGTCTGAAAAACCTAACCAGAACAGGACAGGTTTTCAAGCCCAGTTCTAGGTGATGATTTCATTAACAGCAATTCCTTTAAGTGACGCAGGGGTCTGCACACTTTCAAATATACATTTGAGCATAAACATCTTTTTCAAGATAATCTGACAGGCCTTTGTTTCATCATTAGTCAGACCAGAAAAGGCCAGGGGTACTGACTCCTCTGCTATGTAGAGCAACCAACAGAACTCACACCTTGTGAGCTCTCCCCTCACCATTCGCCCACTTGGGGGTGAAAGGATGAAAATAGCAGAGTTCCCAGATTTGGTTGATCCTATGTTTCACAATTCTGTTTCTCAGGATTCTGGATAACTTTATGACGATTTTAAAAATGACTATTTTGTGTAATTAGTTAGAAAGATGTCAAATAAAAGTAGTGACTGGGGTGTGTGCAGTTGCTATGGCAATAGCTGTTGCTGTCTTAGCAAGTCTTTCAAAACAAGCAGGGACATGCGAAGAAGTTCTACAGTGGGTGCATTCAACTTCTGCCACGGTTTGTATACATCTCGGCTCTTATGTCACGTCTACTGTACAAATTTGAGTCACTGTATGATAGTTTCAAGGGAACAGAAATGAGGCTCAAAAAGAAGCTGTCCCTGAAATACATTTGGGGTGAGTGCATGATACTAGAAGACATGCTTCCCCTAAGTCCAGTTTCTCTTTCCCACCACCCTATTAGGGTCCTTCAAAATGTAAAGGGAGCTATAGCTGGCAAATGACCCAGTGAAGAGGAAAAGGAAAAGAGAGGCAGCTGCTACCATAATGTGACCACATTCACCAGCCTGCTGTTCATGTCATGACGCATCAACCTAATTAGCATCCATTGAGCTCAGCTGAAACACAATCACTTTTTACATTTTCATACCAAGTTTTAAAGGCATCAGTCAATTCTGAATAGACAGTCAGATTCTGCCAGCAGGTTGGTTCCTCAATGTCTCCCATTACTTATCTTCTCAAAATTCAACTTAAAGTTAAGTTATCCATTACTAGTTACCTTTCCATGCAACATGCAGCTGCTGAGAAAGGGTAGCACATGTTCTAAGGCATACTGCTAGTTCATATCTCACAATAGTGATGCACAACTAAGTAATACATTCCAAGGACACACTGCCAGAATCTGATAATGTGGGAGATGTATGCAGGTTTCCTCCAATTACCAAGAAATGGGTTCTCCCACCTGAAGTCTTCAAGCAAAAGCTCCTCAAGCACCTTCAGGAAATGTTCTAGAGAAGACCTACCTGCTTAAAAAGGGGGCTGGACTAGATAGCTTTGAAAGTGCTTCCCAGCTTCAGGATCCTAATGGTGGGATCTTCTGCATGTCTAGAGAACATCCCAGAGAAGTGCATATATGACCTTAGCATGTCAGTATGAAAAAGTTCCATAAATGGTTCAGGGTTGAGTATCCCTTATCCAGACTTCTTGTGATACGAAGTGACCTGTTTCAGATTTTGGAATATTTGCAGAAATATCATGAGATCTCTTGGGAATCATATGTTGCAGAAAATATTTCACAACTGCTCCTTGCATTCAATTTCTGTGTTTACATTGTGTTGTCTTCTTGCATTCACATTTAACAAGTGCTCCTGATGTCCTCAGTGTGCTGCCCTGCCAGCTTCCTCTGCTGGGTGGGTAGTGGTGCTATGCTGGCTATGCATGGGCCATGTTTTAAATTACGGCCTTAAAATTGTCTGGATTTCTGATGTCCGGATAAGCTATATCAGGCTATATAAATATTTAGTGTTAATGTACAGAATTCTTTCCTCATAATTTGGACCAACGTGCACAAAGACATCAGATGGGAATCCAATTGTCCAAGCATTACAAGTTGTAGTTTTAATTCAACTCACTTGCTATTTGAGCAAGACCATTTACTGGATGTCTAAGAAGTGGGTCATAAGCAACACCCAGGAACTGTTGCTGCACTCATGGTAACTTCTTTCTATAGGTAGAATCACTGCCACCCTCACCATGCACGAAACCACAGCAGCTACAGTGCCTGCAACCAGACGTATCAGGTCATACAATCATTTATATACCACTTGGGCACCATGGGTCAAAAGTAGTTTCTAATTGTCATATTCATTTGGCTAGGGTCCACCTTTAAGTACAAGCCAGCCCACAATGCTGAGTGCTCCAGGTATAAGAAGTGGCAGTTACTGAATAGAACACTGTTCTTCCACAGGATAGGAAGTTAGTTGAATTATGACTGTGTGAAAGTTGCAACTCTAAGCAAACTACAGTTAGAAAACAAAACCCCTATAACATGCAGGTGGACTCATATTCAACTTCCTGAAAATATAGAGCAGTTTCTCATACACAAGAAGGGCTGGCTCTTGATTATCTATTTCAAGTCCTTTAAAATAAATCCAAAACCTGGTTGGTACACAAAATGATATGGTAGCAGGTCTTCATTTTCCCAATTCTTCAAGGAAACATTGACTTCTACCTTTCTTTGTAGATGATGTAATGGACAGAAGACAGAGAGAGTTTAAGTATAAAGTTTGTTTTAAGTGTTAATGAATCTACAGTAGATTAACCTGGCTGAATACATGAGAACTTTCTTCAGTTAACTTGGAAATACAAAAACCCATTTTAAAACAAAGGGAAGGCTCCTATCCATTGTGCTTTTCTCCCCTACTCACCTGGCCATTTTTGTGTTCTAGCAACAAACACTACTTGTAATCTTTTATCACAATGTTCTGATTTAGCTTGTTTATGTAAGGCAAGAAACAATGCTGTTTTTGGCTTTTTTGATGCACTGATTATACAAGATTAAGAAACTGGCAGTCCTAGAAACATAAGAGCAGAATTGGGACTCTCTAGCTATTTTCAGATTAAACATAGGCCTGCTCAGCTCACAGAAACTGCTTAGCTCACAGAAACCAAGAAAGCATGCTTCTGTTGTCTAATATGCTCCCTTCCAAGTCTCAGCTGGCTCCATATTTCAGTTAATTTTCTAACTGAAACTGTTCCTGAGAAAACAAGGGCTCCCATCAGGGGAATCTGTAACGTACACAGGCAGGAAGCAGTGCTGAGCCACCACTGACTAGAATAGAAACAGGAAACAGGCCCTGGATTGAGCATAGCGCGATCTGCTGCACGAAGCACAGGGCAGCAGCCTGCATCGAGGCACCAAGCAGCATGATTTACAAGGCAGGAGCTGATTGGCTGCTCCTTCAGTGGGAGGCGAGCGCACAGCATTCCGGGCTGCTCAGAACAGCCATGACTGGCACAGCAGTGGGGGGTGGGGAATTTCCTCCTAAGCACCAGGTCGGACTTGCTTTGCTCAGAAGGGAGAGCGCCACATGGACAAATTGCAGAGCTTTTCCAAGAAGCATGACTCTGGAATGACTGTAAAGATTCCCAGGAAGAGACCTGCTGGAGGGGATATAGAAAGGCACACACAGAATGTTTGGTGAACCAGATAAACAAAAACAAAATGCAGGCAGGCAATGGCATGCCCTGGCCTGTTTTGCATTTATTTGCTACACGCAAATAAGGCAAGTTATTCAAAAGCTAGACTCGGAGAACCTTTTACCCAAGCAATTTAGGAGCCACTGTTCCTTCAAACACCATGTGGATCTCTGGCACTACGGTCTCTAGGACAATTTACACAAAGCTTAAACAAGGTAGAATCCACTCACAAATATTTCTTTCCCATTGAGTCACTATTTGCCCAACATGCTTTTATAATGTGAATTAATAAAAAGGAGACACAAATAAAGACAGACCAGGACCTGGTTTGGACAACATCTTCTATAACCTAACTGGACCTGACAAATCAAGACGTGTAATAATGGCACATGCAGCCCTTGGCCAATTTCCTTGCTTTCCTGGGGAATAATCCTAAAGGGGGCGTTAGTCAACAGTGCACGCTCTCTCTCTCTCTCTCTCTCATTCACTCACTCACAAAAAGAGAGAGCTAAACCTAATTTTAGAACAGGGTTCAGCCAATTCCAGGTCCTCAAATACCATTAGAAATATTTATCAATGAAACAGAAGGCATTGGCCATGGGTTTGCACTTATTAAATGGATGGGGCAGATAGTATGAGCATTGTACAGACTGGTTCAAAAAAACATACTGAGTGAGAAACTCCAGAACTGGAATTGATTGCTCAAAGCTTAGCAAAAATGAGCAAATATAGTCACCCCAATATCACCCCGTCTTGGTATTTTTTACAAGATCAGGCAGATCCCATTTCATAAGCTAGTACAGGAATTTTCACATTTCAGTTTCCAAAGATTCCATATAGCTTGACATTTCAGGGGTTCTGGCTCCATTTATTACAATTCTAGAGGCTCCTTCAGTTTATATTGGGGAAACTTCATCAGCAAAATCTATAGCTCCATAGAACACAAATCTATTCAAGTCAGGTGATTTTATTCACTCTTTTTAAAAATACTGTATGTTTTATGACTGTAAGCAACTTTGGGCATCTATTTCAACAGAGAAGGTGGAATAGAAATCTTTTAAATAAATATATATATATATATATATATATATATATATATATATATATATATATATATATATATATATATATATATATATATATATATATATATATATATATATATATATATATATATATATATATAAAAAAGAGAAAAGTCACTCACTGACTCATTGACTGACTGACTCACTCATCACCGCCCTGCCAAAACCACTGGGCCTAGAAGCGTGAAATTTGGGGTGAGTGTTCCTTCCGTGACGGAGGGGTGCACTAAGAACTGGTTTTCCGAAATTCCAACCGGAAGGGGGTGAAAAGGGGCGCAACGCGTTTTCCTCCCTATACTTTGCATTGAGAATTGCTGACTCATCAACATTTCGCCCCAACTGCTAGTCCTAGAAGCATGGAATTCTGGGAGGGATCCTTCTGTCACCTGAACACCCAAGAACCATGTGGAGAAATTTAACCCTTCAGGGGCTGAAAAGGGGGCAACGTGTTTCTGTCCTATATTTAACATGGGAGACTGACCAACATCAGCCAATTTGGTGCTCTCTGCCCGGTGCAGTGGAAATGTTGTTCAGAGGAAGAGGTAGCACTGGCGAGGATGCTGCGCATGGGGGGAAGTTGTGCATGGGTTGCGGATGTGCACTGGGGGGATGTTGCGCACGGGGGGGATGTTGCGCACGGGGGGGATGTTGCGCATGGGAAAAGTTGCGCTTGGGGGATGATGCACATGGGAGAAGTTGCGCATGGGGGAAGTTGCACCGTGGGGGGATGTCGTATGGGGAAATGTTACTCTCGCAACGCGGGTACCCTTTTTGCTAGTAAAAATTAAATCTGACCTACTATATTTATACAGTTTTAACTTAGCACAATATCAAAAGTATTTCCTTCCCTTGAACTGCAAGCTTGAAAACCCAGGACCAACCATTTCACCAAATAAATCTTTCTACAGCACGCTTCTCCAACCCGCAGCCCACGGGCCGCATGTGGGCCAGAATACCTATGAATGCAGTCCAACCCAATAAGCAAATGTTTCCTACTATGGGAGCCGGTGTGGGCGGAGCATCCACTCTGGGGACGTCACCGGCTCCAACACTGCATCCTATATACATCCCACGCATGCGCTCTGCAGCTCCAATGCTGCATGAGCACACGTATTTTAAACTTGCCCATAATGGCTGCTGGCTGGCCAGAACTCAGCCATGCCATGCCTGTGCCATGGCTGCCCCCCAAGTGCCTCCACCATCCTCAATGATTGAAGCACCTCCCCAGCATCAGCAGCCTTGGTAAGCCCCCAGCCATGTTTACTCAGGAGTAAGCCCATTAATTCAAAGGAGCTTACTCCTGACTAAAGCTTGACCATACTGGCATCCAAAAAGGAGGACAGGGTCCTCCAAAAATGTTTTAAAAAGGGACCTCTTTGAGGGACCCAGTTTTCTATGGTTTTTTTGGGGGGGGATTATCAACTATTGTTAGTGCTTATGTGTGGCCCAAACCAACTCATCTTCCAACGTGGCCCAAGGAAGCTAAAAGATTGGACACCCATTCTACAGGAAGTGAAACATGTTGTGTTAGAAGGGTTAGTATAAATTGACATAGAGAGAAATGCAGTTAGATGAGCCATTGTTCATCAGGCTGTGCGGTGGGGAAAGGACAGGATGGTACTATATGAGGTGTGATCAATAAGTGGAGAGTCAAATAATGGACTGATGCCATAGTAAAGGAGTTAATATGCACAGTGAAGCCACTTGGCACAGATTGAACTTGACGCCAACGGTGCATGTGTTCTAAGTTTTCACATCCTAGATCACTTCCTCTCTTTACAGAAGTGCTTGGAAAGAACATGTAGCATGTGATCATCACATTGACTATGACAGAGAAAGTTGAGCAGAGAATCTGTGTCAATCTTTGACGAAAGCTTGGCGATACCAGCACAGAGATCTATTCAAAGTTGCCGAAAGTGTATGGATAGGAGTGTATGAGCCGCACACAAGTGTACGAGTGGTTCAGACGTTTCCAGGATGGCCGACAAAATGTCGACAGTGACAAACATTCTGGGAGACCCGCAACCAGCAGAACTAAGAAAAACATCACAGATGCGCATGCAGCTGTGAGAGGAAATAGTTGAATCACCATCTGTGAGTTATCGGAGGATGTGCTGATTAGTTACGATTCAGTTCTGTCCATTCTCAATGAAGATTTGGGTATGAGATGCGTGTCTGCCAAGGTTATGCCAAAATCGCTTTCAGCTGACAAAAAAGAAACTTGCGTTTCAGTTGTGCAAGATCTCCTTTATTCAAAAGATGAAAACTTTTTGAAAACGTGATGAATCGTGGGTCTGGGTTATGAACCAAGGCTCAGTCTTCGCAGTGGAAGATCCCAAACTCTCAGATACTGAAGAAAGCAGAAATGTCGAAGCAATGTGAAGACACAGTTGACCATTTTCTTCAACTACAAGGGGATTGGTCATCATGAGTACATTCCACATGGTCAGACAGTAAACAAGGAGTACTACCTTGACATGTTGTGGCGTTTGCAGGATGCTATTCATTGGAAAAGGCCAGAATTGCTTGCATCCAGTGAGTGGCAACTGTAGCATGACAATGCACCTGCCCATTCAGCGCAGCTTGTGCAGCAGTTTTTGGCCAAGCACAACATCCCCCAGGTCCAACAACCACCGTATTCCCCAGATCTCACCCGAGATCAAAAAGACTTTGTCCTCTTTCCAAAAATCAAATCCCACTTGCAAGGATGAAGATTTCAGGACATCAAGGAAATCCAAGTGAATGTGACGAGGCAGCTACTGATTATCCCAGAAAACGAGTTCCAGGAATGCTTCCATTAATGGAAACAGTGCTGGATTAAGTATGTGCCTTCCGAAGGGGAATACTTTGGAGGAGATTAAATTTCATATTGTTATGTGTTGCAATTTTCTTTTTAAAGCACCAGTCCTGATACTTA
Source organism: Cryptoblepharus egeriae (assembly GCA_030015325.1). Taxonomy (NCBI): domain Eukaryota; kingdom Metazoa; phylum Chordata; class Lepidosauria; order Squamata; family Scincidae; genus Cryptoblepharus; species Cryptoblepharus egeriae. The sequence continues at coordinate 14,242,872 of JAREYC010000014.1, forward strand.
GTGATCACACCTCGTATACAAATACCAAAAATTAACTATCTACAGATTGGTCAGCCTTGCGGTCACCTATTGAAACCAACTACCATTTCTAAGTGCATTTGAATTAAGTGTGGAACAAGATAACAGGTGCAGAGATATCCAGTTTGATAGTAAGCTAGGGTTGTGAAGCCAAAAGTATTCTAGTGCAGAAGTAGCTTAACTTCTATTCCATCAGGGTGTCATCAGACTGTCAGTGGTCCATAGTTATGGCTTGATCTTTGCTGCAGAATCAAAGTTGTGGTCACCCAGCAAGGATGACCCTTCCCTACACTGGCTTCCCTTTCCTGAACAAGAATACAAAGATGTGGGGTGGTCCACCCCGTCACTACTTAGCCAAGTTATTCTGTATCACCATAAGCAAGCATAGGCCAAATGTGCTTCCCCTGCCTCAAGAGGCACTCAATCTGGCTGCTATTTGCCAAGATATTCTGGAGGACTCAATCACCTATTTCCCATTTAGTTATTCAACATGTTCCAGACATAATGTGGTGAAGATGTGCTATGCAACACCCAACTGCTTAGAAATGGAGATGAGCACTGCACTCTACAGTTGGGCAGGACTAGCAGTACAACACATGGGGGATCTTTACATCTATCATTACCAGCAACATGGCATGCCTTGTCAATAGTCAAGAAACTGATGGTTGTGTCTTGACCATTTTATCAGTGTGCCATGAAATGAAAAAGATTGAAAATCTCTCCTCCGGGAGATAGGAATGGGGCTCTTCTTGCTTTTCACTTTTCTGTCAGCTCCTCTGTGGGCCTGTGGCAATTTCATTTGCTCTCAAAGTGTTGAGAATGTTCCGAGGGTCAGCTTGTGCTGGTCCTCTTTCTTTCCCTGCCATCCAGGATATTGACTCTACAAGTATACTGTCATTTCCTAGGAAAGTATAAAAGGTATAAAAGTAAGGTTAAAAGTGGATACCAGCAAACAAAAACACCAGCAGTGCTTCTACAACTGCGGCTGAAGCTTCCTACAGAGGCCACAATATACCTCACGTCCCATCTCAGGCATCACAACTGCGAGGCCACCAATGTCAGACACTCTGCAGAGGGCTACTCATGAAGATTATTCAAACTCCTGTTAGCAACCTGACTATAGCACTGTTAACCAAGAAAATCTAGGAACACAACTCTGATACGCTTCTAACACATTGTCACCAGTTTCTGCCAACTCATTTCTGAGCAGAATATAAAAGGCAGTAGTCACCATTAAAGCCTTTTGTTGCCTGGAACTGATGTATCTGAAGGATTGTTTATCCCCATGGTATAAAACATAAGAATGGGCTGTGGGTGGTGCAAGTGGCTAAGACACTGTGCCTGTTAACCAGCAGGCCAGGGTTCGAGACCCAGGTCGGCCCCACAAGACAGGGTGAGCTCCTGTCCTTAGCCCAGCTCTGCAACGCCAGCTGGATCCCATCGTGTTGGCTCTGCCTTTCCATTGGACTAATTCAGTGGCGTGGAGAGGGGGGATTTGCTGCTTGGGTAACAGCCTATCCTCCATAACAATCAAACCCAGGCTTTCGTGCTTCGCATGCGGCATATGCAGCACCAAGCACGATACCATAGTCTTTCAAGACTGACGGAGGCCTGCTTTTTATAAAACATAGTATAAAAGCTGACACTCAGGTTTAATTGGTACAAGAGGGGTCCTGCAACAAAATACTGCCTCTACCCAGTTTCATCTCCAGCTTTTAGAGGATTCAAGGGATGCTGCCCCTTTCTTGCTCACATTGCAACTACAATATTCTGTGTCTCTTGGAAGTTTCTGAACAGTTTTGCATCAGCTTAGTACAGGGGTTAGGACAGATCGTGCCACAAAAACAGACAGATGTGCTATCTCCAACTTGTGCTTCTTACAATAACCAAACCATCTGAATTAGACAACTCTTCTCAACATCACACTGTAAAACATTTCTATCATTTTCAGGTTGTTCCCAAAACTGTTCCCACTTAAGCAACACCCTGACCTAGTGGTTCTCAAACTTTAAACTGTGGCACCACAGATAGCCAAAGAAAGCATGCCAAGGGGCCATGGAATCGTCACAAAAATCCTACAACACAATACAGTGTATATCAGGGGTCAGCAACCCCTGGCACACATACCAAGTGGTTAAGCCAACTTAAGTCCCAGCATAAGTCCTGTGCTGACCTGGGGGTAAGGCACTTCTGCCCCACTCCTGGGGGGGGAGGGGAGGTTGAGCTAATGCACAGACATGCACTTACCTCCCTACATTAGCATAGGAATGGGAAGACCAATGACCAAGACCACAAAGGCAATGAGTTGTGCCGGCCTAGCCTTAATTGAATTTTAAGGCTGCAACACTATCTGCACTTACCTGAGGATACATCTGACCAATAATATAAGATTTGATTATAATGGGCTTTAAAAGTATATAATTTTGAAGCCCTTTATAATCAGACCGATTTTGATAAGATTGGTCACATCACGTCGGCACACAGAATAGGTCAGCAACATAGGTTCAGCACAACAAAGCTGAAAGGCTGCAACCCATGATATATAGGGTTGTAACTGAAAGGGGATCCACAGCCAGTGACCAGCTTGGTCAAAAAAGCAGGCATCTGTCAGTCTTTAAAGACTATGGTATCGTATTCGATGCTGCATGCAAAGTATAAAGGCCTGGGTTAGATTGATATGGAGGATAGGCTGTTACCTATCCTCAGCAAATCCCCCTCTCCACGCCACTGAAATAGTCCAATGGAAAGGCAGAGCCGATACAATTGGGTTCCAGCTGTCACAGAGCTGGGCTAAAGACAGGAAGTTCACCCTGTCTTGTGGGGACTGATCCGGGTCTCGAACCCTGGCCTGCTGGTTAACAGGCACAGTGTCTTAACCACTTGCGCCACCCACAGCCCAAGTAGGTCAAGGGAGCTGTTAATTGAAAAAATTTGGGAATCACTGCTATGACCCTATTTTTCTTTTGCTCCTCAGGATCTTCTTATCATAATTGTTCCTAAATTATATGCCAAATTAAATCCCAAGCTAAAAGAGTCAAAACCAAGTGTGGAATACCAATTATGAAAAGCAAAATAAGATATGTTCTTAAGTTTGATGTCATTACTTGAGCCAAATTCAGCCTGTGAAGGGGGAGTGGCACCTGAGCACCCTAAGGCTGCAGGCATCGTCAGGAAGCAAAGCACACTCCATTCCCAATTGCTAAACTCACCAGAGCGATAGTGACTCACAGGCCAAAGGTAAGCAAGGAGAACTAGGATATTAAGAAAGAAAGCAAAGGAAGATCATAGAAAGCAAAGAAAATCCAAAATAGGCTTTAAAAGTTTAATGTATCCTCAACAAGAGCCCTGCTGATCAGCCCAAAAGGCCTGTGTTGGCCAGCAGTCAGTTTCTCCTCAAAATCCCATCAGGTGCTTCCAGAGAGGCACACCATCAATGCCCTGCAATGGTCCTTCAGAGATGCACTGTTGCTAGTTCTGGAGATAGCTCACAGCCAACATAATTAGGAACCACTGACAGACCTCTTTGTGGTCAAGATTAACTCAAAAAGTTAACTCAAAAACTTTGTGGTCAAAGAGATTAACTCAAACCTTTTAAAACCATGCAAGCAAGAGACCATAAGTGTATCTTGTGGCCATGAATTCAGCAGTCTAATTATGTGCGTGAGCATCAATTTATTCCACGACATGCAAAAGCAATGTTCTGGATTAAGGACACAGAAAGTAGGCCACAGTTGCATCAGAAAGGCTCCTGGACACAACCAGAGAAACCTCCGGTCATATCTGGGGAGCTCAGATTAAAAGGGTTGGACCTATATTAATGACATCCACGTGGGCCTGGCAATGACAATTTCTGGGCTAAACGGCAGTGTCAGGGAAATGAAATGGTCAATATAATGATGTAACCTTCATTTAGTGGCCTGGAATATAAAAATAGGTTTTAGAGTACTTTTAAGAAAAGTTGGCTTTGTGGTTAAAGGCACTGTGCCTGTCAATCTGAAGATTGGCAGGTCAGCAGTTTGAGACCCAAGTACTGGAAGGGATAGTGAGCTCCCATCCATCGCCCAGCTCCTGCCAACCTAACAGTTCAAAAGCATGGAAATGCAAGTAGATAAATAAGTACGACATCAGTGGGAAGGTAACAACATTCCATGCACATACGGGCCACATGTCCATGGAGGTGTCTTCGGACAGTGGGCTCTATGGCTCTTTGGATGTGAGCACCACATCCTAGAATCAGTCACAACTAGTAGGGCAACATGCAGAGGACACCTTTGTGCTTTGTAAAGACCTTAAGAAAAGTCTTAGAGTACTTTTAAGAAAGTGGCTACCTCAGCAAAAAACAGGAAAAAAGTACTGAAAGGAATAGTGAGCTTCCAGTGAGTATTTTGTGTTACACTCTGGGGGTCCAGAAAAACTACAGAACATAAGAAGCTGCCAAGTTTACCATCAAGTAGTAGAACTGTTCTAAGCTTCCGAAGAGACTGAGTTATCATCAAGAGAAAACAGACCAAATGCACACATTGAACCCTGATCAACAGATACTTGTTACAAAGGAGCCTTGTTACACAATGGAGGCTTCCTAAGAAGTCCATCCTTAAATGAGGTACTTGGTAGATTGTGACAAGGTTCAAGAATCTTACTCTGCTCCAGAGCAAGAGTCACTTTGCTGAAGAACAGCTATTTCTAGCCACTGACGTATGTGTACTGAAAGCATATACGAAGACAGGAGTGCTGTGATCCTAGCTCAAAGCAGTTATTTATCACAACCTAAAGCAGAAACTCTCAAAGCATGGCACATGGCACACAGTGCATCCTTTCTTGCTTTCCAGGCTGACATGGCACAATATCTTGTGCTATTCTTGCAAGATCGCAGGTTGTTTCGGCTTACATGGGCACCACAGAGCAATTCGTTGGGAACCACTGACCAAAAGAAAGCAAAGCTGTGAAGTCTAGATTAATGGCTCCTAAACTTTTTACCTTAGGACCACTTTTTCAAACTCTATTGGGACCCATCTAAATTTACCACATTTGAAAAAAGATTGAAGAAAAAGTGTTTATTTTTTATTAGTAATAAGCAGAAAAAAAGATACTCAAACATTAATCACCCTATGCATCCTTTCAAATTGTAGGAGCTGAAATTCTTTGCAAGGCAGCTACAGTATATAATTTTGAATAGCCTAAGGACTAGAGGCAAACAGTTATCTGACCTTTCCATCATCCTCTGGCGATATACCCAAAATCAGGTTGCAACCTGCAGAGGTGTCCAAACTTTTTTGGGGGAGGGCCACATCATCTCTCTGACACTTTGTCAAGGGCCAGGCAAAAAAAGAATTTACATAAATGAGATGGAAATAAATTTGAGATGGAACTTACACATAAGGATTCCAAAACCCAGCCCAGGAGCCCAATGTAGCATGCCGTACAGGCAAGCCCTGTAATCCTCTGAATGCAAGGGGAGCTCTGCTTCTGAAGATATTCTGAGGACTTGGGGGGGGGGGGCTGCATGCACCTCCTCTCTGTGTATGCAAATGCTTATAATCTGGTTCCTAAAAATATTTAGGAACTGACTTGTGATCATTAATTCTGATTTAATATACTCATTTATAAATTTATTCAAATTTGAAATGGAAATGAATTCTTTTTTCAACCTTGATATTACATCAGAGATGATGTGGTCCTCCTGCCAAAAAAGTTTTGAGCTCCCCCCACCACCACCTAGCAAAATGAAAAGTGAATACGAAGAATGTGAAGGGCCACAGCTCAGGCAGTAGAAGTGGGAAACAAGGAATAAGAGTCTGAACAGGGGCTGTTAGCATTTCAGCAAGTTACATCTCTTACAGACAAGGAAATGACTGCATTTGGTTGTGTTTGTGTTATCAGAATGCTCCTACTGAAGTGCTTCATATTCAAGCTCCTATAAGCAAATATGGAAATGCTGCTTGTGACACAATGAGCCTCATCACATTTTATTCATGCAACTTGGGAAGCCTCACTCTGATGTACTGAAGAATGCTTCAGCAGTTACAAGTGGAAGTACTAATTTCGTCAGTGGTCAAACTTCCCTGGAGAGTCTGTTGCAGAGGCTTGGCACTGGACTAACGTAACGTAAGTTGCAATCACAACTACTATGAGGAAGTCCTACTGAATACAACATGATTCCCTTTTAAATAAATATGCAGAGAACAGTGCCACAAAGAGCTTTTCCAAACTACAAAAATGCTGTACTTACAGCATCCAAGAAAAGTCACTAGTACTTTCAGCCTACACAAAAGAAATAGGAAGCTACTGAACAACAAATGGCCCCACAAACAAGGAATACCATTAAAAAATTTATAGGACTCCCACAGCCACAATGCATTTCAAACTTGTGTTTAAGTAAAAGAAGTTTGGGAAGGGTCTAAAAATGGGGAGAGGGCAACAACATTAATTCCTATTAATGTTTTAAATGTGATGAATCTCGTCATTTCTTGGAATAGAGATAGCATTGTTGACATCACCAAGTGGATCATTTCAGAAGTATCTGAACAAGTCAAAATCAATGACAAGTTCTACTCAAATAAAACTGTTGCTGACAGCATTTTTTACATGCAAAAGCAAGACAAGGAATCTCACCATATGTAATTTGCAAGAGGCAAACTTAATCCTGGGTCCTAATGGAAGGAAATGGCTCCAGAATACAATGCACTCTCTTTCCCAACGGATAACTAAATGCTGCAGGCCCAACACTAGCGCTTTGCAACCTGTCTTTTTATTTCAGGTACACTTTTTGCAAATTCAACTGTTGTCAACAGAGAGGGAAACTGTGTTTGAGCAAGTGGCTTGTCTCAGAGTTGGTGTTCCACATGCACCTTCCTTCTCTAAATCACGCTACTTATGAAGGGCAAGGCAGACATCTTGCCCAGCTGACACCACAATCATACCAGACATCTCCACTTCCAACAAGGACCAAAACTGTGAAGTACCAACAATAGTATTGTATTACTGGCTGAAAATGCAAGTGTCTCATGGAGTATCCAATTCTATTTTCAGTATCTTATCCCAAACGCCTTGACTCACCGGCAAGCTAGAGGGTCTTGACTGAAGACTCAAATTCACATCATCTTGCCCTTTACTGGAAGTCATTGAGGCAGCAGATGATGCTTGGGACCCAAAGGAATCTTGTGATAACTCCTGAAATGTAAGACAGCAAAACTCATGAAAAAATGGGGGGGGGGAGAGTATAGCAAGGAGGAAGTTATTTTCAGCCAGACTTATAGATAGTGACAGTTAACAAGTGATAAGTTGCTGTATGTGTACATTTGGCTCTACTCAATTAGCGGCTGTAGTTTCAAATAAGTCTCAAAATTAGGATGAATTGCTGCATTCAAATCTCTTTTGCACACATATTAGAGAATTGTTTCTCAAACTTAGGGAGAGATTCACTCTCTCCCATAGACTTTGTGATGGAACTGCTGGGAAAGTGATGTGATTCTTAGGAACGTAGTGCTGCAGGGGAATGGAGGGTCTGGATAACTGTGGGGAGCCCTGCAGATTGCTGACAGAGCACCCATGGCTCTGTCTGAATGAAAAACATTCATTCAGAAGTGATTGAAGCTTTCTGCTCCAATCATGTCTAAAAACCTTCACATTTCCACCCATGGGGAGCTCTGCCAGTAATCTGCAGACACAGCTCCCCAAACCTTGGCACAACCCATGAGGAGGTGGAAAATCATCCCATTCCTCTGCAGAAGGGCAGTATTGACAATCAATGACCAACACTACTTAGGTGCTCCTCTTTTATTTAGCATGGGAGAGTAATTGTCTTTCTGGTATTTGCTAGTGGCTATCTGCTGGTTTCCTCTTGCAGCTTTTAGGACAGAGAGCCATTAGTTACTTGATTTATTTTTTTCTGTAAACTGCTTTGTGAATTTTTGTTGAAAAGGTGTTAATAATAAAACACTGTTATTTGAGTGAACAATAGCATCATGTTATACATATTCAACATGTAATTTACAATTAAATGCAATAAAAAAACCAGAGTTAAATATCTAAATTCTATCAAAAGTTGGCAAAAACCCTGCAACTGTCTTAAGTAACTAAAAAGAATATTTCCTTAATTCAAAATGGACCAATGAGACCAACTGTTGAAAGAACCAATGAGATATTCTCACGACACAGCATAGGATTAATAAGGTATGATATTGGATTGAGAGCATTTTGGATTGAGAGTATTTTGCAAAACAAGGAAACACTTCTAATAAATTTTGTGAAAAAATTACAAGTGAAAAAAATAGTCCCTGCCAGGATATGCATGGCTTTGGTGCTCTGCCTCTCCTGAGAGACCAGCCTACTGTCTACTTTGAAGTAAGCCTATTACAGTCAATGGGGATCACTCCTATGTAAGGGGGCAATGGAAAGGAGCCTGAGGCTAAAATCCAGAGTAACTATGGGATCATTTACAGTTACACCGACATAGTTATGGTGCCACCTATGGGAAACCTATGGGAAATGCATAGAGCAATCCAGAGTAAGTGCCTCTTACGTCTTCCCATAGTTACTCTGGATTAACTAGGATGAGACACCTAGCCTTGCATGTATAAAGTAAGCCCAACTATAATCAGTGGGGCTCACTCCTAGTGTAAGGAAGGCAGATTGCAGCCTGAGAGACTAATGCTGCAATTCAAAACACACTTTCTTGTGAGTAAGACTAATTGAACACAATGGGGCTTATTTTTTAGTAGACACGGTTAGGATTGTGCTCTAAGTGCAATTTAATTTGTTTTGCTTTATATTTTATATTTTCTTATTTTATATTATATTACAGTATTGTAATCATGTTTATATGAATATTTTTGGGTTGTGGAACAAATTGTCTGAGTTACCATTATTTCTTATGGGAAAATTTGCTTTATATACAAGCATGCTTCTGAACCAATTATGCTCATAAACCAAGGTACCACTGTATCAATAAGGTGATATCCTACGGAGGCGACCCAATTGCAGTGTCTAAGAATAGCGACATCATGCTATATACCATTTAATGCATAATTTACAGCAGAACAAAAACTGTATTGAAATATCTATTCTACCAGAAGACATGGCCCCAAAACCCTTGGGGTGTGGCCTTCTCTGCTACATGGCCTCCTGCATTGGGTGACATAAATCGCAGTGGTGCCACTGGCTGTCCCCCTTGCCCTTCTGTGTTTGAAGAGAAGATCTCCACAGAGTCACTCAGTGACTGTTTGCAAAGGGAGCTGAAAGAAAACTAATTTGTTCAATCCTATCCCTCCAAGACCAAAGAAGACAGCCTTCCTACCTGTGGAGGTGGGAAGCGTTGCTGAGAATATGCCGACTGCTGCTGCGACTGCGGCTGAGGGTAAGACGCTGACTGCTGTGAAAGTGCCGAGGCTGAAGCCTGCTGAGTTTGCTGCTGTTGCTGTTGCTGCTGCTGGTAGGACGATTGAGCCTGCTGCTGCTGCGAGTATGGAGGCTGATTCTGTGGGTGCTGCTGTGCAGCAGCTGTCTGCTGGGGGTATGGGGAGGGAGGCTGCTGATGAGGTGGCTGTGACTGCTGCTGGGAATATGGGGGCTGAGAGGACTGAGGTGGCGTTTGTTGCTGCTGCTGATAAGGCGGCTGAGTGTGGGTAGTCTGAGATGGAGGCTGCTGAGCATACGAAGGCTGCTGCTGCTGAGGCTGTTGCGGGGGATGAGGGGTCTGCTGGTTATAATAGGGAGCCTGGCTCTGCTGCCCATATCCACCTGGTCCCTGCTGCCCATAAGGAGGAATCTAGATAAGGAAGAGAGGGGAAAGAGAGAGACTAACAATAAGGATAGTGTTGTTCAAAGCACCATCAAGAAGGCCATTAGACATCTCTGAAGGAAAAGTCACTCTGAAGGGACCACACCACTACCTGCGGAAACAAAGCAGCAGAGCACGAGAAACTTCATTCTTTACATAGTGGCTCCACTTCATCACACACTCTCCCCATGAATGGTAACCAAATTTCAAGATCCACACAAGCTTTCAGAAGTTATCAACTATTATTTACCTGCTGTGCATAAGAGACACTACCCATGGCACTCTGTGCTCTGCTGAGTGCTCCCATTGGATATCTCTGGGGTGTCTGCGGCCCATATGGTTGTCCGGGATATCCATGGCCCTGCTGCTGCCCTGACTGAGGTCCCTGTTGCTGTGAGTAGGGGTTGCTTCCTCCATAAGGCTGAGGTCTCATCTTTCCCATCTGATCCATTGGGCTGGATGGCTACAAAACAAGAGTGCAGCATATGTCAAAAAATGTTCCAACTGCTTCAAGAAAATACTCAAATAATACACCCATGAAGAACTGACTTGACAGCAAAATGCAAAACAAAACCCATGGAGACAAGGCTAATCCTAAATACAGAATCACTTTCTCCATCCAAGTAGCTGCCAGTAAACCAGAGTTGCAGAAGGAAAGCTATTCTTTGTCATGCACCAGGGGAGCAGCGCTCCTCCCAAGGAAGCTGCTCTAGGACCACTGTGGTTGAATATTTAGGTTTTAAAACAGTATTTCATTCTTTTCAACAGGAGGCAACACATTGTTTTGCTGCCCTTTGTAACACCTGAAAAGGTTACAGACTCTCAAGACCACAAAATCAGTAGCACTCTACAAGGAAAGAGTGCAAACCAACCTCAAGTACTTTTCTAGCAATTTCTATGTCATGTTAAGCATAGGAAAACTTAATCAATCCTATGATGCAACTCTCTGAAGAAAGCTGCAGGGAGAGGGGGCATCATCACCAACATCAGGTCACTGCAGCCACTGGAGCTGTCCCTTTCCCAGCCTTCCAGAGAAATTTCCCAGTTGAATCCTTCTTATATGACATACGAAAAAACTTGAGATGAAAATTGTATCTAGCACAGTGGTACACTTTTTGGGAGGGAGGGGTTGCGAAAGGGTGGGATCTACCATCTTAGAATGTGGCACTGGGCTTTGCTTGGAATAAATCTCATTGAACACAATGGGACTTACTCCCAAGTACGCATGAAGGAACTCTGGCACAGTGATGTCACATCCTGGCACATTTGACAAGCAATCCAGGACAGATTTTAAAGTTTTTAATTTTACATTTTAGGGGGTTCCAGGCTGAAATGCCAGAGTACCACTGATCTAGCATGTCTACAAGTTTAATCCTATGCACATCTCCTCAGAGGTAAGTTCCATTTTGTTTAAAGGGGCTTAATTTGAGGAGAGTGTGAATTGCAGCCTAAGAATTTGGTAATTTTCAAGAACATAACTAGGAATATACAGCGGTGCCTCACATAACAAGTTTAATTTGTTCCGGAAGCATGCTTGTTATATGAAATGCTCTTTGTGTGAAATGGATTTTCCCATAGGAAATAATGGAAACTCAGATGCTTGGTTCCAGAACTCCAAAAATATTCATATAAAAATATTAACTGGATGTAAAAATGATGACAAAACACTGGAATTGAATTCAAAACATGCATTCAATGTGCATGATCCTATGAAGTCTATGTAGGCTGCAATCCAAGACACTTTCCTGGGAGTAAAACCCATTTAACACAGTGGGGCTTACTTCTGGGTGTAGACATGGTTAGGAGGCTGCAATCAAAGACACCTTCAAAGTGTCTCCCCACTTTCTCCTTCTCTTCATCCTGAGTCCCTCTCTCCCCTGCTCCTTTCTGGCTAGCCCTGAGCTGCTTCCCTCTTCTCCATTGCTGGCTGTTCCCTCCCTCTGCCCAGCAGACGCCTGGCCACAGGAGGAACAGCACGGAAATGTTGCTTTTGCTATGGGCAGGCATGCCCATATTCAAGACATTTGTTCACATAGTGTGTTGTCCCTTCACCAAATCTTCCATCACAGCCCATCATCCACTTCCACAGGTAGTCAAACATTTTTAGAATATAGGGTAATTACTTCTAAATTAGAAAATGCAAACCCTATATGCTGTCATGAAGAGCAGCTGCTAGAGAATGACTATAGATGCCTCAATTATTATAAAAATTGGGAGGTGAATTCAAGCTCATTTTGAAATACACTTCCCAATAAATAAGAAAAACCTCTGGCTGCAGAAGAACTGAAGCCTCTTTTCTAGCCTGACAAGGAGAAAATCCTTTCAAAAGGAAACCACAAGACTAGACGAACCACCATTACACTTCAAAAGCTGAATGCCCTTCCACAGACATGCGTACAGAGAGAAGCATAGCTCCCTGATCTCCAGAACCCCAACCCCCTTCTTACAACTTGCTCAGAGAAATGAACACATGCTCAGAATTGCCGGCACTTCCACAGCACCTTCCATAACCTATCAAGACCACCAAAAAGTCATCATCTTTATAGTTTCTCTACGCCTGGAGTGGCCAACCTTCCAACTTTAAAGCTCTTGGACCTTTAACAATTGTGTAGAAAAGGGAATTTCAGCAGGTGTCACCTTACTTGTCATTTGGAACCTGCTGAATTTTCCTTTTCTACACAACTGTTAAAGGTTCAGGAGTTCTTAAGTTGAAAGGCTGTGTAATCCTGCTACACGTGCTGCTTGCTTTTTGGTGGGTATTCTTAAGAAAGCTGCTGAGCTCATTTGGTCCAATGGGGCAAAGCTCATACCAAGGTTTCATCAACAAGATGCTACCAAGGTCCAAGACAAGCAGGCCTATCTGAAACAATGACAAATAGCCAGCTTTGCATTCAGACCTAAGCATTTTAGAGCAACAGCGCTCAGCCAGAAGACGCAATATTAACATGTGTTCAACCGAAGAGAGGTCGTGTTTTTCTAGAGAAAATTTCCTTCTGAAGTTCCCTTCTCAACTCCTCCATAGTGCTCCTTAAGCTGTGATCTGTGTGATCATCAAGCACACAGCACACTGATTCTCTGTTTATGGCATTTCTGTACGAGCAGGATCAGTCTTCTAAATACAACCTCAAGCAGCTGAAAATGTGGGTTGGCTGAAAATGTGGGTACATGAGTTAGATTATTCCTGCCCAGCTACTATTAGTTTGGCCCCCACCTCCAGTATCCCTGTTTTGAAACCCTGCACCTTCCTAATGAGGACAAAGGCAGTCCTCGAGCTGCACCTCTATATTTCTACAATCCATAGCAATATGACAATGGCTCAACACACATTCCAGCTGCAGAAATCATACCAAGAAACCACAGCACTGTGGCTCAAAGGCTCCCCAGTTTCCAAAAGAAGCCTGTTGCATCAGTGTTGCAGCTCCCATGACAGTAAAATATCAGCTTAAGAAGAATTGTGCAAATCTGTACTTCATGGAGGATAAGAACCCTAGAAAACTTGAGAACAGCTGTGTGTTCAGGGAGCAACTGAATCTGTTCTTCAGCTGACAGAGAAAGTGAAAACCTCACCTTAGGTCTGGAAGTTATTCCTGACCAGATTTGTCATCTGATTTATTACAGTGAAAGAAGTCTCGTTGGCTCTTTAACGGAGAGGAGCCCTAATTGATTCCCACAGTAATTAACCTGCATTTTACCTCAGAGTGTGCTAGTTAAGGAAGTCAGCGCAGCTATTTATAACTCATCTCAAATTGAGGGCAGACTGCCTAAAATCTAACACATCCCAGCTGTACTCCTGTTTGAACTGGGGCCAAGGGAATTTTTTAAAGCAATCTTGGCACTGAATGAATGACACCAACACTATGAGAGCACGAGTGGTTGTGTTGTGATGACGTTGCAGCCCGAGGAGGTGGAAGGGGGGGTTGTGCACTGTAATCCCTTGCCCAGCCAGAGCTCTTAGTTCACAGGCCCCAGCCCCACACAGTCCCTGCACAGCCAAGCCAGGAACCACCCACTAAGAGCTAACACAGGAAGCGCCTTATCCTCTGCAGGCTTTGAGTGAGACACACACAGCTCATCTGCATACAAGCAAAGCCACACCACCCCTGCCAGGAAGGTTAGTGCTCAGAATTGCAGACCAGGCAGCCAGAGGAGCTGGACCTGTGCCCAATAACCCAGAAAGAGCAGAGCTAACAGATGGGGAAGGACCCCCAGCAGCAAACAGCCTCAGGTCACATGACTCCCCACATGGCCTGCGAAGCACAAACTATTGTTCAGCGGCTGGGCTTCTGTACAAAGACAGCAAGGCCGACTCAAGATGCAGTTTAGGAAGAAGCCACAGCAGCTGTTCCCAGAACCTGCCATGCTTAAACTAGTTGGGGACAGAGACAGCTCAGCCCCTGGGACCCAAGCCACCAAGCAGGGAAAAGCGCTCAGCACCACCACCATCATACAGATTTCACAGAGCTTGGCAAATGCCATCTGCAGCCTCCATCAGCCTCCACAGCCTAACCCAGACGGGGCTGGGGAAGAGAAGAAAGATAGTGTACCAGTAATTATGGGGAGCCTCTAGAGCAGGGATCCTCAAACTACGGCCCGCGGGCCGGATCAGGCCCGCCAAAGGCCTCAATCTGGCCCGCTGGTCTTTTGGGGGGTTTGGGAGGCGCTTTGTGGGCAGTTCAAGGCTGCTGCGGCCAAGATCCACCAGTCGTGGCAGCCCTGTGCAAAGGGAGAGAGCCCCTCCAGGCTCTGGAATTTGGGCAGCTTCAAGCTGGCCCTTAAAATTTTTTTAAAAATGTTGCACGTGCAGCTGGAGCGCGCGGCCACCCCAGCTGCCAGGGGCCCGGGTTGAGGCTGGCTCGCACGCCTCCTGCTGCTCTCTCGTGACCATCCCAGGGCTTCAGGCTGGCACGCGCATGCCTCTCACCGCCCTTGCGTGGCTGCCCCAGTTACCAGGGGCTTGAGGCTGGCATGCGTGCCTCCCGCCACTCTCTCACGGCCCCCCAGCTGCCAGGGGCTTACTTCTGAGTAGACAAGCAGAGAGCTGGGCTATTAAGGCCACCTTCCCATCCACACTTTCCTGGGAGTAAGCCTCATGGACTCTAATGGGCCTTACTTCTGAGTAGACATGCATAGGCTTGGGCAAAATTCCTGAACAGCAAGCTCAAAATTGAGGTGAGCTTGTGCTTGTGTGTAAAAATACATGGGTGGGTAGGTGGGTGTGTGTGTGTGTGTGTGTGTGTGTGTGTGTGTGTGTGTGTGTGTGTGTGTGTGTGTGTGTGTGTGAGAGAGAGAGAGAGAGAGAGAGAGAGAGAGAGAGAGCATGGTGTGTGTCAGTGCATGTCACTGACATTCCTTGTGTTGCTGCAAATTTCTTTGAGGGTGTCTTACAATTATATGTCTTAAGTCTGACATGAAAAATATGTTAAGTTAAATATGTTGAAGTAACATGTTGCTGGAAACTGCTTTGAGGGCGTCTTGCATGTCTGGGTGAGAATCAGGCATGTTAAAAGTTTTTCTATTTCAAAAGTGTTGAAATTAAGTACAGGAAAGCAATACAAACATTTTTGCTTCATTTTAACATGTCCTACATTTTTAAAATGTAGGATGTCCTACATTTTGTCCTACATAAGTCCTCTCATTCTCCGGCCCCCGACAGTGTCTGAGGGACAGTGAACCGGCCCCCTGATTAAAAAGTTTGAGGACCCCTGCTCTAGAGGGACCCTATGGAGCCACAGATGGTTGCATCCGTTGGTACAGGACCCATAGTGCAGAAGGGCCACCGTAAACATAAGGAACACACACATCTTAAATTGAACCCTTTCCCTGGAACCCCCTGTGTTATTTGGGCACAAACTGCACAAGACACCACCTTAGAATAAGCATTCTCCCCCCCCTTAACAAAAGGGAATGTCTCTTCCAAAATGGTATATACTACTTGAGGCTTTTAAAAATACCTGTATTAATCTATTTTCAAGAGAGGATTCCAAAGTAACTAAACTTAAAGCTAGCTCTGATAACAAGAGGGCGTTGAGAGTACTTTTCCTTTACTGGTTTCCTCTTCTGGAAGAACATGAACACCTTAGACTCAAGTTGAAAGGCTTGCCCATGCTGAGAAATGAAAGGAACCAAGTGCAAATGTATTCCTTGATAGGTGCTAGCACTCAAGATATTGTCACACCATGTATTTGCCAGAGCCAGTGTTTGTTTACCACTGGTAGCAAAAGACTCTCTCATTCATCACACATAGCAACTTGGTTACCTGTGATTTATATAACACGAGTTTATGTAAAATAATATTATAATAAGAAATGAAGTAAGCAACAAAGACCTGGGTCTGACCTATACCCTTCCAGCCAGGGCAGCAGGCTGACAAAACAAACAGGCTTGCTTTGGCCTTCTTTGTCTGAAGACTTTAAACCAGTCTGGGATGGCTGTCTAGACACACTATTACAGAAGAGCAATGAACAGAGGGGTCTTTCAAAAGGCTACAGCTGGACGTCCACCAGATCTCAGGACTTGAAAGCAGATCAACAACTTACTACTCACATTACACAACCCTACTATCACATCTTCATTCACCTCAGTCTCAAGTTGTAAGAGCATCATTCCATACAGCCAAAGGATATGCAACCACTCTTCAGTTCTTCAAATGCAAAAACACCTCCAAGAAGCTCACACCTTCAATAGGAGGGGGGAGGTTTTGCCAGCAGTCACCCCTGAGAAGGTCCAAGGACTAGTAGATTGCCCAAAGATGAGGATGACATAGGTGGGATGCTAGCCTAGAAAAGAGCAATATCTAAAACCAATACCTAGCTGGCCGTTTCCTCAAAAGGCTTCCAGAAGAAGAGCAGAGCAAAATGTTGAGGAGAGGGTGCAAGCCAATGGCAGGGGCAAGGCATAGTAACACAAGTCAGAGGAAACATATGGTCAGCTTTCTAAGAAAGCCATGGCATTGACTGTGTGTCAAGAACAGGAAGCAAGAGCCAAACTAAGGGGAAAATAAGAGTGAGCACACAAGCATGGTAGCCAGAGAGAACTTTCCACAGACAAGAAGCTCCTGGAGAGCTATGGCAGCAATTGAGACTTAGGGTGAAATCCAGAGTAACTACGGGAGTCCTTGCTCCGGAGTAAGAACAAGTTACTCTTGATTGCAATATGAATTTCCCATAGGTTTTCACTAGATGGTGCAGTAATTTACGAGTGCATGTAATGTCTCTTATGTGCTCCCATAGTTACTCTGGATTCTGCCCTTAGTCCAAAAGATTGAAGACAGAAAAGATCAAAGAAGTAAAAAATGGCAGTTCATTAGAGACATTTCTACAAACTGCTTTAGATCACCAAGGAAGAGATTGCAAGTGTTTCAGGAAGGTGGCAAATTAAACATCACATGCAAAACAAACACAGTGGAAAGGTAGACAAGCAAGTACTGGGTACCTTGGTAGGGATGGACCAACATTTTTCACTGTGATTTAAGGGAACCGTGTGATTTAAGGAGATGCCCTCTCAGTCCAGAGGGAAGAAGGACAGGAGGGGGCAGAAAGGATAGTGGGTGCTATTTCAGTAAGAGCAAGAAGTCAATGGAAGAACAAGACTTGTTTCCTCACCAAGAGAACCAGGAGAGGGTCTAGAAGACCTATCAGGATCACAACTACAAGATATCTCTCAGGAACAACTCTTCTCTCCCCCTCTTTAGAACAAGAGTTTGAAATAGACCCATTCAAACCCATTCAGACCCATTCATTTCCTCCTGATCTATACACAGGTCACAGATTCAATACTACTGCAGCAATTCAATCTGAATACTCTTAAGAAAGCAGGCAACAACCCAGCATTGTCACGTGCATCCAGTCCAGCCCCACCCCTGGCTGCTCTGGTTGCCATCCAAAAGTGAGTAAAGCAATACCAGCATCTCTTATGTGACTGCTGCGCAGCCAACAAGGGAGAGACCCTACCTCCTCAGATAGCAGTTGTATGACTTGCTGTTTCTCAAGATCCTTTGGGGTGCCCAACCCTAGATACAGCATCACCACCATAACCAGTCCCCAGTTTAATTAAGATGTGTTGGGAGATGACTTGATTAAAGCATTCAGTAGCCTTGGAATGGAAATGCTGCCTTACAGAAAGCCTTCACTGTTTTCAGGAGACAACTCCAACTAGCTTTGTTTGGGAGTGTGTGTGTGTGTGTGTGTGTTTTTTTTTGTTTTGTTTGTTTTTTTGGTAACACACCACCACCAGCTCCAAAATCCAAACTCTCCAGTTGGCCTGCAAGCATGCCAAGTGAAGGCAACTCAGAGCTGATTAAACCTGGATCTCCTACTGCTCAGGATATGCTACTCTTGGAAAGCCCCACTTAAAACTAATTCTCACAGTGACTGGCAAGGACAGAAGGGAAAAACAATGTCCTGCAAACCAGGGAACTTCAGCAAAGTCTTGCACCTGTGTCAAGAAACCTGCCCTAGCCACATGTATGGCAGCTCAGATGGATTAACTGGACAACTTACAAAAGCAGTGTTAGCAACACCAGGAGTCGTTCAGCAGGAAAAGACCCTAAAGTGATTCCTCTCTGCAGAGGCACAGATCTTGAAATTCATATTACGCCGGCGGGAGAGGAGGAACAGCCAATCCTCTAAGCATTCCGGTAGTTAAAGAACAAGTAGAGCAGGAACCATTTGTACAAGGAACTTGAATCTGTGCAAAGAGAATGAGTTAGGCCCTCAGTTCAGTTTTACACCTAGCCTTGAATTTAGTCCTTAACTCCAGCTTCAGCTCTTGCA
This sequence comes from Cryptoblepharus egeriae, assembly GCA_030015325.1. Taxonomy (NCBI): domain Eukaryota; kingdom Metazoa; phylum Chordata; class Lepidosauria; order Squamata; family Scincidae; genus Cryptoblepharus; species Cryptoblepharus egeriae. The sequence goes on from JAREYC010000014.1 coordinate 14,261,439, forward strand.
CAAATTTAAGTCCCTGATTTGGACAGTACTTGCCCTGCCTGAACAGTCCACAACTATTACAAATGTATGCACGCACATGCAGACCTTTTTAATAAATATCCCTAACTTGGAGCCCTACAAGACCATTCTCAGAGCTATATTTTGTTTCAGCCACCAACACCCCCCCTTCTTTTGGAGGATGAGACCTAGAAACTAACATTTTTATTTATTTGATTTGAAGCACTGTCCCTATAGGAATGGACAGTATTTGGAATTTAAGAAAAAAGGCTACTAAGCTGATGGGAGAGAAACAAAAGGATTTATGAAATTATGTAAGGGACAAGGAAGGAAGGAAAACCCCTTTCTACACAAGGCAGGGGCATAAAAGTAAATCTCACAACATGCAGTTTACACAATCCATCACCACAGCAAGGACCCAGACCACTAACTTGTAAGACTTTAGAAAGGGGATTAAACCAAGAGCCTGGAGCTCCACAGCTGTTGGGTCAATAGAGATCACTACATGGGAACCTCTAATTCACAGGCAGCCTGCCTTGCAGCACTACTTGTTGGAAAGCAAGAAAGGAGAGCTTTCCAGGAGCATGGGAAAGTGAGCCTAGGCAGGTATTTGGTCCAATCCTTCAGGATGCAGAATGCAAGAAAACCTTGCTGGATCATGTCAGAGGGGATCCATCTAGTCTGGCATCCCACTCTCACAATGGCAAACCAATAGCAAGTGATTAAGGAATGCCTACTCCCTGCAACAAATATGAAATGCATAAGAAATATGCAGTTGATACCAAGATTTCACCATGCTGACAAAGTTCTGTCTAGTTAAAGTTCTGTCTTATCCCTGTGATAATGTATGGCTGAGAGAGTTGGGCGATAAGGAAGGCTGACCACCAAAGAACAGATGCCTTTCAATTATGGTGAAGTCTCTTGAGAGCTCCTTGGACTGCAAAGAGGTCAAATCAGCCAATCTTCCAGGAAATCAGCCTTCACTGGAAGGACAGGTACTGAAGCTGAAGCTCAAATACTTTGGCCACATCTTGAGAAGGGACAACTCCTTAGAAAAGACCCTTAGAAAAGACCCTGGAGAAAACTGAAGGGAAAAAGGAAGACGTCAAAGGATGAGGTGGTTAGATAGTGTCACCGAGGCTATGAACATGAATTTTGATAAACTTTGGAAACTGCTAGAGAATAGGGAGGCCTAGCATGTTACATTCCATGGGGTCACAAAGAGTAGAACACAACTTAATGATTAAACAATAACACTCTCTGCAACAATACTTAAAGAGGCAGACTGCTGCTGAACACCTGGAGGGCAGTGCACAGAAGCCACTGACCATCCTCTCCTCCTCAAGCCATCAAAGTTAGTGCTTACTGTCATATCTTGAGACAACAAATTCCATGTCTTAATGATGTACTGAGCAAACCTGGTCCGTTTCCCCCCACTTCAATTTCACTTGATAACCCAATTGTAGTGTTGTCAGAAAGGGAAAAACCTCTCATCCACCATGACATATAGCATATAGCATGGCTATATACATGAATTTCACACACATTAAACCTCAAGACAACTTCAGCATACATGTGTTATATTCCACACACAGAATTACATCAGTCATCCAAAAAGAAGTCACTGGTTTTCACAGCTCTGAACATTCACAGTCAGAGCTGGAACAGTCACAGCTAATTTCTTCAAAAGCTTAAACAGGTCTATACGGAGGAATTTTTTCAACTTGAGAATTTATTTTAAAAATCAAATCTTATCTACGCACCCAAGTAATCAAGCACACTCAAACCGAAGAGGCAGAAGTCAAGATGGCTAGCAATCAGTGGGTACTTCCCAGTATCCAAATGTGTGTTCAGAGGCCAAGGTGATCTCATGATCCATGCTGCAAAATAAATAGGAGCTTTGGGAAAACTGTCTTTCTCTAAGGGAATAATCAGATAAGATTACAAGCCTCCCAAAACAGGCCTTAAAATTGCTGTCTGCACCAGCATGCCCCAGTCAAAGAGCCAAGAACCTTCTTCTCTCATATGCAGCCCAGACAAGGGCTACAGAAATTATGAACTCATCCTTAAAAGGAAATCAGCAATTCATGCATCACCTCTGACCAACTAAGAAGCACCAATAGTCAGCATAACCAATTTCATTCACTGGTTATTGTATTGTCTAGGAAAGACAAGCCTCTATGGAACTCTACAGTAAATAAAACGGCCACTGTAAAATGGGACTACAAAGTGTATTTACATCCAGTTAAAATCTATCATTGGATCATGTATTGTTTAATATATGCTCAATATTGTGGGCATCTCCAGTGCATACTCCATCTGATTAAGCTCCTGACAAAGCTTTATGTATTTAAAGAGATGCAACAGAACTTATCTGTATTAGAAAAAAGAAAACTGAAAAAATACATGCAACGAAGAAGTCCAGCTGGTGTAACGGGTGAGCAGAGGCACACATTGGATGTATTCTATCCTAGTTTTCTCCAATACAGAAAAAAATAATCACTTTATAAAGCTATTTCCATTCCACCAAAATCTGTGGCAGGCAAACATATGCCCTTTTAGGTGAAACATTAAAACATGTCACAACACAAATTATATTCAATGCCTTCAAACAGTGGGGTAAACATTTTACAGACAGAGATCCAGCCACTAGATATATAGGAAAGACCATTCTGAATCTCCCTAGCATACCCACTTAGCTTGTGTCTTCTTTATTTTCATTCTCTGCCCAAGCTCTACAATTAGCAAAGTAGTAGAATTATGAATGTTTATGGTTCTTACAAACATGAATACCGATTTCTCCATGGAGTTATGTTTGCTCCCGTAAGGTAACAGTGTTCTATCAGTAACCAGCACCTCCTTGCAGAACAGTTTAGGTACCTGCACCCAATCCTAGCATATTTACTCAAAACTACTTCCTGGCATTTGATAGACTAGCGAAAAGCATACCCGCATTGTAGGAGTAAAATTCCCCCATACACCATCCTTCCACGCTGCATCAACCCTCCAATGTGCATCAACCCCCCAATGTGCATCAACCACCATGTGCAACACCCCCCATGCACAACACCCCCTCATGCGCAGAATCCTCCCCAGTGCAACCCCTCCCTCCAAACAACACCCCCCCCCCACTGCATTGGGCACCGAGCACCAATTTGGCTGGATGTTGGTCAGTCATCCATGTTAAGTATAGGACAAAAACACACTTTACCCGTTTTCAGCTCCTTAAGGGTTAAATTTCTCCACATCTATTCTTGGTGGGTGTTGGTGTCACAGAAGGAACATCCTCCCACCCCCACCCAAATTTCATGCTTCTAGGTCCAGAGGTTGGGGCAGAGCATCCCTCAGTCACCAATTCTTCAATGCAAAGTATAGGGAGGAAAACATGTTGCACCCCTTTTCACCCCCTTCCAGTTGCAATTTCCCAAAACCAGTTCTTAGTGCACCCCTCAGTCACGGAATACCCACCCCAAATTTCATGCTTCTAGGCCCAGTGGTTTTGGCTGGACATTGATGAATGAGTCAGTGAGTTTTCTTTCTTATATATACAGTGGCGCCTTACATAACAAATTTAATTCATTCCGGAGGTATGTATGTTATGTGAAACGTTCTTTACGTGAAGCAGATTTTCCCATAGGAAAAGTTAATATTTTTATATGAATATTTTTGGGGTTGTGGAACCATAGGAAATAATGGAAACTCAGACGATTGGTTCCACAACATACAGATTCTATTTAATTGTTAGATTCTTTTTAATTGTAAACATTAAAAACTGTATTAATGTTTGTATTAGTGTTTCTCAATCAGATTTACTTTTCCCTTAGGGGCAAGTGATGTGATCTTTCAGATCATGCCTCTGCAGGGGAATGGAGGATTTTTGCCTCCCCAGGGATCCTTTCAGTCTGTGCAAAGGTTTTGGGAGGTCTCCAAGTGTTTTGCAGACCCTTTCCCTGCAATGGCTAAAAAGGGGAAAGTTTTGGTACTTCTGCTTGAATCTGCAAAGCAATCTTAATGATTGCTCTGCTGTTTTTCCCTTTCCCTGCCCTTTAAAGAGCCAAGGGAACTTTACATGAACAGGAGGATTGCAATCCTCTCTTTGAGTAGCACTGGTTTATATAAATCAACATACATTTCTGTTGACCAAGCCTCTGAAATTTTGATTGGAATCTCAATACACGTCTATCTTCTCTTGGCAATGTATGTCACCTGGATTTCAAAACAGTCAATCAGAGAGGAAAGAGACTAGTCTACTTTCACTATATGGAAATTGTGAGGCATTTCCATTTTTTTCCAAGACAGCATTCACTCCTTAATAGTCATACAGAATATTTTTCATCTCTTGTTCATTTCTTCCACTTCAGAGACCTCTGAGGAGGAGTAAATAGTAGCCACAGATAGTTAATCATGATTAAGTACCGCCGAAATCAACAAGACAAATTAATCACATCTAACTTTCTTTGGATATAATTCCTAGAGCCCAGTCCTATCCAAATTTCCAGCATTGATGCAGCTGTGGCAATAAGACATGTGATGCATCCTGTGGGGAGGAGTCAGTCATGGAGGCCTCTTCAAGGTAAGGGAACATATACCCCATTACCTTTGGGCTCCATCAACCCTGGGTCCTGGGATAGAATGCCAGACAGACAAGGCCTCAAGTATTTCAGGTTCTCAAACCTTTCAGCACCAGGAGCCACTTTTTAAAATGACCATCTGTCCAAGAACCACCAGAAGTGATGTCACAGCCAGAAGTTACATCATCAAACAAATCAAAATACCATGTATACTCATGTATAAGTAAAAAATTATGATTTTAAATTAACTCCAAAAACACAGGTAAACATATACTCATGTAATCAGATTCTAAGAGCGGCAATTGTTGAGGTGGGGTAGGACTGGGTTGAGAAGGAGAATGGGGGTTGGAGAGAAAGAAGCCATTTTACTTACATGGGAGAGTTCTCAGGCAGCAATAGAAAGCAAACGAAAAGGTAAGCGTTTTAGCTTCTCCAAATTGGAAGAGAAGTGAAGGTGCTTATGGAAACTATAGTCTGTATGAGGGCTGCTGCTATGGAAGTGCAACACTGTATTCCTCACATAGCCTACAATTCCCTTCCTATTTGGAGAAGGGGGTAAAATGGCTCCTTTTTTCTTTTTGCTGCTACCCAAAAAAAATTCCTGGAAAGTCAATTTTTAAAAAAAATTTCACATACCCCCCAAGCTTTACCCACAACTTATCAGCTGGGCTTGTGCACCAAGTGAATGCTGTCTATAAAAGTCTGGAAAAGACAATAAGCCTTCCCAATAAAGCAGTGGTTTCCAAAAGTGGTTCCTTACCAGCTCCAGCCTCTGTTTTTTATCCGATTTAGTTGGGTGCAGAGGAAGCAGCCTTCTGGACCATTTCATTAGCTCCATGTTCATTGATCAGAACCATAATGGTAGCCCTGCTTATACCCCTTTGCCGCATCTTCAACAGAAGCCAAGGCCTATTTTACTTACTCATAACGTACACACAAACATGGGGCTTTTCCATAGGGCTCAATACATTTTGCCAGATATGAGGGAGGAACTGCCTACTCAGCTGTTTTTTGTGAGCTATGTTCATTGGATGGGAATAATAGTTGTCCCATTGGATTCCTCTTGGACTGCCCTTTCTGCCATGTGACCAAGGCACGACTACTTATAAATAAGTAGTGCAATTTCACTTTCCATAGATCTCCATGCATATTCCTTCTCAATTATCAGCTTGTCAGTTTCAGCTTCAATCAACCAACAATCAGAGCGTTATCCACCAAGTGGGTCATGTTTGAGAAACCCAAAGCCTTAGAAAGTTCCTTATAACTTAATCTCTTCAAAGACTGCCAGACCCAAACTAATCAAGGAGCAACAATGCCAGACAGGCCAGCTCACTCAAAGAGAGACAGGATCCAACTGGATATGCTTGAACATCCAAGGTAACATCCATCCAATATTGATAAGGGACTCATCTCAGTAATGTACACAGCACCAAATTATGCAGATTACCAACTGAAAAACTGCCTGGCTAATTAGATTTAAGTAGTACTGGTTCAATCCATCACATCCCAGAAGTTGCATCAATGTACAACAGCAAAAATCCAAAGGGAATCACAGGTCTCTGGCTCAGTCACACAAGGCAAGTCTTAGTGAGGGTGTCTTCTATTCCCTGCCTGGGGTAACTGAGGCACTATCATGTGCACCCATTAGAAGGGTCAACATCAATCATGCAGTTCAAGTCAAATGCATTCTTATGATGCTAGGAGGAATGAAGTTTGTTTTTCATACTAGTATGTGGAAAATCTTGTATTTCATTGTAGGCAACTTAGGAACACTCAAGGCCCTCTCTAGAAGCAAAGCTCTCATTGCCAGAGATACATCCCTCCACTGCTGAACAACGCTGAGACCTGCAAGCCCAGATGCATGGAAAACTATGACTGCCTCCCTAACCCATACCTAATGAGAGAACAAGGGCAGCTCACCACACCTCTTGGAAGCAAGCACTGCATTAATCCCAAGAGAAGCGGTTCTTCCTGCTCCAGCATTGCTGGTGTCTAGTCCTCTCTTCTGCTTGCCTCACAAGACAAGTCTGGGCACTCTGAACACAGAGCAGCAGGGAGGAGACAGAGGCATGACCTGGAGTTCAGGTACAGGAGCCAAAGGCCCAGCCTCTATTCTCAGTCATTGTACAGACTTGCAATGCGATCAGGGCAAGTCAACAACTGTGGTTTGCCAGTTTCTCTTTATATGACTACACCAAGATGAACATTCCACGTGCACACGCACACACAAGCACAATCTCTCTACTATTCCAAAGTTAAGTTCCCACAGACAAAGCCACTAACCAAATGCTTCTCTGCAAATCCAGTTGATAACACTGGGTCAGGTTTGGTTCAACCTTTCTGAAAGCAAATAGAGAGTGATGAAACTCAGGCTGCCATCCAGAGACACTGGCAGAAACAAGCTTAGGTCCAAATGCAATAGCGTAGCTGTGCCAGAAGCCTTTTTCAGCATGAAACTAGCCTTTCTCCAGTGAAACACAGGAACTCAAAGGTGGGTGGAGAAGTGTTTATAGGATGACAACTTCAAGAGGTGGAACTAATCCCCAAGTAACACTACTCCAGTCAAAGTAGAACACAGCTCTGCCTCTAACATAGAAGCCTCAACAAGCCAGTGATCTGCTCCTGAACCTTCCTCCTCTTGTGTAGTTTGGCCATTATTGGGTAGAGGTAGAACTTACGAACGTATTATTTTGGAGGGAACTTAAAACCACTTTGTTTGGTCACATCTGCCCAGATGTCTTGTTGCATAGCCTTCTGGAAAGCCAAGTGGAAGATGTGACTGCCTAGAGTATCTCTGTTCTCCAAACAAGGACTTTCGGTGCAAATGGGGATCATATTGGATTCACTCAGGCAGAGCTTGTTCAGAAAAGAGGTAGTGGTACCATTTTTGCAGCGATTCCTGCTTGGAAAATAACTTCCTAGAGATGTTTGTGTATAACAGAGGTGTCAAACTTATTTCATAAAGCAGGTCACTTTCTCACTTAGGAACAAATTAGCTACAAACGACAGAACCAAAAAATAAGCAAATCGTATTTTCAAGATATGGGAGAAATCAGTTATAAATGCTGTCCTTTCAGCAGTTAAGACTTCAGCACAGCTTAGCAACCCAGAGCAGCTGGTGGCAGTCTTGGGAAAGAGAAAGGGCTTCTGAAGGCCACATCTGACAAGGTGTTTGACACCACTAGTTTAGCACAAATTTCATTTTATTTTGAGAGCAAAACTAAACAATTTCTTTCAAAACAGCAAATTCTTTGTGTGAATTGCTGTTTTGTGTTAAATAATTTTACTGCTTTTTTGTTTCATGTTTATTTGTTTTATTATATTCGTGTGATTTATTGTTGCATGGTGGTGGGTTATTCTGTACATAAAAGTGGCATATAAGAAAAAACTATACCTGCTGTTCCTGCAAATGAAATGAGATGCACCCCCAAAGACCACAGTAGAAGTGCATTTGTTGGAACACAACAGGGAAGAGGGTCAGATCTGTGGCCCCATTTGCTGGGTGTCCGCTTGGCCCAACTGAACTCAAGAGTAATTTCAGTCCCTCACACTGGAATGGTTTCCCTGTCTTAAAGCTTCTTTGAGTGATTACAGTTTGCTGGGGAGGAAAGAGGAATTTTTTTAAAGCCAGCCATACAAATAACCTTTCAGAAGTTTACTGCTTCACAGTAGGGTTGCCATAATTCTCTCCCACAAAATCAGGACAGGACCCTCTGTCCCACTTGCCAGTATGTGAACACAATCCCCATAAATTGGCACTGTCCACTTTTTGAGACATATGGCAGCCTTACTTCACATCTACTCATGCCAGGGGCTTCCTCAGGCCTCAGAATGTCTTATTAAGGCATAAAAATATTGGTTTCAGTTGCCCTGATAACTCATGCTTTTGTCCAAATTGGCCTCTCAGATCCCCCCTCTGAACCTAACCAAACCACAGGTTCAGTCAGGTTCAAAGAGTCCAGGTGGGCATAAATCTGTGGGTTCAGAGCCCATGGATGGACAAAACTATGGGATCCAAATTCATAAATATCAAGGGCCCACTGTATTATTAAAAGGTTCAGCCTGAAGTTCACTTGTGTAGTTTTGCTCACTGCTATTTTCTGTCACCTTAGACATAAGACATGCCAAGATGGAGTCTTGACCAAAGGGAGACTGAATATTCTCTCTTCATTTCCATTAGAAATCTAAAAATCCTATGGCACTCCTGTGAGTTCAACACAGTACCCTAAAGCACAATAGTGCAGTTCACAAACAACATTCCAACTTGGTAGGCTCCATAGCACCACCACAAGCTCACACCCAAATAATCCCCCTTACATATGAATGCCTATCTTCTTTCCCTGCCTATGACAGTGGTTGAACTCCTTTCCCTATGACAGTGGTTGAACTCAAGTTCCCATTAACATCATCTGCAGACACAATACGGTCAGCTCCAAGGAGATAGGGTGAAATCAATTTGTGAAATCCTGTGACATATTCATCATTTGCTTAGCATAGTTAGAGAATCAGTAAGTTATGTTTCTGGACGTCTGAGCAAACATTCTGTCAATTGCCGTATTTTTCACCATATAGGGTGCACTTTTTAACACCAAAAAGGGGTTAAAATGTGGGTACACTCTAAACCGTGCAAGCCGGCTGACCCAGGGTCTCGTGTGGCCATTGTGTCACCTCCTGCAGCCCGCCCCAGTCTGGGGCAAGCTGGAAGAGGCGGAACCATGGCCGTGCGAGGCTGGGAGAGGCTGTGCAATAGCCACCCAAGTCTCGAGACTGGGGCGGGCTGCAGGAGGCAGAATGATGACCGCACGAGGCTGGGGGAGGCCGCACCAGCCATAACCAAGATTTAAAGGAGAACATTTTTTTCTGTTTTCTTCCTTTAAATCTAGGTGCCCCCTACATGGAGTGGCATCCTATACCCGAAAATATGGTAAATATATGGGCAGTCCAATCTAACACAACACCTCTGGCATAGTTGCCTCAGAGCCGACGTGGCACAGATTCCATCCCACAGAGGAGTGTCAAGCTGCAAAGACTTCCTTGAGGTAAGGAAGCCACTGCTGCACATCTGGATCTACCTGGACTTGTGTCAGTAACGATAGTAGCACATGTCTGAGAGAACCTAGATAGGAGGCTTGATACTAGGAAAGGATAGCGGCAGAGTTGCCATTGCAACGCCTGCCTCCTTCATGATCTACAGTCCCCTCTCCACCTCAGTCTCTGCCTTTTTTCTTCTCTCTCCATTCCTCTCATCCCCCCCCCCCCACCAATGCTTCTGTGGAGGCTGTGGGGTGCGGCCAAGCAGCACAGAATTGGTGCACCATTTCAATTCCAGAGATCTGCATGTTAAAACATCTGGCTTTACTGGCCCAGTGTTTTCTTGTCCCTATGTGAAAGCACCAACACCACTGTCCCTAACTTGGGACCCAGCATACCACACACAGCATTACTATGATTCGTTGATTTCAGTAAAACTACAGTAAAACCTCTGAAAATTGACCACCCAAGGAAAGGACGGAAGGAAGGTGGTCAACATATAGAACTATAGTGATATGTACACATGCTTTCACATTTACTGCAACATTTTTGGTCAACTTGCATAGAGAAAAAAAGTAAAATCTGGTTATTTCTCATACTGCTTCATAATTTTTCCTAGACATTGTGAGTTACACTTTAAAACTATGTTTTTCTTTCACAATCAAAAATACTGTAATCTTTGATTTTCTTCTTGAAAGAGAGTCATTGCTACCAATTCTGCGCTTCATTTTTTCTTGCCGTTGGTGCAGACTGGAGAGTAAACTAACAGTGTGTGTCAAGGTCCAGGTGGTCAAGATACAACTTAGATAGATGGTAAATATAGAGAAGTTGGCTTCTATTGAGTACATATAGTGTATTTCCAGTCTACGAAAATTAGGTCAATGTTGGGAGGTGGTCATGTATGGAGGTTTTGTTTATGTGGGGATTTTACAGTATATATCCTTAAAATGTGAAGAGGCAACTTAAGATAAACTCTTAGCCAGTCTGGACAATACTCTAATCAGCACACAATACACCAGTTGTGGGGAAGCCATGTATACATCTCTGAGGAATAATATGGATGCATGTCTCCTCCAGGTCACCTAAATGCTGGGGAAAATTAATCTGAACTACTCCTCTACATGCAAGTTAAGGTTTACTTTCAATCAGCTTTTAAATGACATGGAGATGTAGTCTGAGAGTGTCTTCAACAACAGCACACTCAGCAGCAGTGCAGAAGACATGTGCACCCAAACTAACCCTCATATCAGGTCTCTTCCTCTGGGTTAGCACTCTTGAACACCAATAAGACACTTGAAGACACTTGGGAGGTGGTGGACTCTCCCTCACTGGGGATCTTCAAGCAGAGGCTCAATGAGCACCTGTCAGAGATGCTCCAAGAGGACTTCCTGCTAGAGGCAGGGGTTTGGACTAGATGATCTACTGGGTCCCTTCCAACTCTAGGATTCAATGAAATACAGTTTATTTCAGAGAGGTTCTCTTCACATAGCCCAAAAGCTAGAGCCAGATTCATCTTCTGATTTGAACGCTTAACATGTCAGGTTATATTCTTATTCATCGAAGTTAAAGCTTCCAGTGCATGAGAAGCTCTCCTTACAGGCCACAATTTGTGAATGAACTGTGTCAATATTACCCGTGAACATTAATGGGAGGACAAAAAAAATAAAAAGATGAAATGATAGTGGAGACTGATTAGTCTAGAAAATTGGCAGGAGATTCTGAACAGAAATGGCTCATAAAGCAAGAGTCCCTTTGGTTCCTCAGTACACAACTCAATTAACAGCCCTGGCACAAACCAGCTACAATAAAATTTGCTGCATAAATGAGCAAAAAGAGGGAGGTGACCTGCACCTTGGGAAGCAAATCCAGTGCCTACGGGGCAATAGTCCCTTATTTCACTAGCTTTTACGTTTTCATGTTGCAATCAGAGGTAGGCAACTTCCAAGAAATGAACTTTTAGATACAAAGCATCTGGCTCTCATGGTCACAGATGCTTCCAATGGCAACAGCAAGACTCAAAAAGGCCAGCTGAACGGCTGTTCCATTTCATTATGATCTCCATCACTTTAAATATAAGTGCATCATTTTAGAAGAGAGACCACAACTCAGTGATGTCACTAGAGTTCGTGCCACCCATTCCAAAGGCCAGCATGATGGATCTTCAGTGATGCTGAGTCTTGCCCTTCAATACATGGGCAGGAGGTTTCTGAGGTATAGCACATATGCATGAGCCTTGCAAATGCGTGTAATTCCTCAGAAGCCTCCAGTAAAGTGTGGAGAGGCTTGCCCTTCCACATGAAAGGCTGGAAGCTTCAGAGGTGCAGCACACATGGATGCAACACCTCAGAAGCCTCTGGCCACTTGAGAGGAAGGGAAAGCCGCTCCACACTCAGATAGAGACTGCTGAGGCATCACATGCATGTGTGAAGTTCATGCATGCATATGATGCCTAAATATATATCCAGTCAGGTTTGGCGGGTAGGAACCTTTGAATACAGACACAGTGTGCTCTGGAGACTTGTGCAAAAACCTCAGTAGATATGGCTGAAGGAGGTTCACTGGGGAATGGTGGGTGGGCCAGAGCATTACACCCTTCCAGCATCTCACTGGTGCAGACCACACCAATAGCATCCGCTAAGCGACACCATTCCCATAACTTTCCATTATAAACAAACTCATAATCTAGGCTCTCTGGTATTCTGAACATATCCTGGAATGGCAGTCAACATGTGGAAAAAAAATCTTGCGTGTATCACTTTTATCAGCATTTATGTACCCCTGATGCCAACTATCTATCCGATAGTAACACAGTAAAACTGGAAACAGAAGCAGCATGACAGAAAACCAGAAGAACGAAGAGAACCAGTGGGATTTGGTTATGCTCAGATACAAGGTTACAAAGATGGCAAGCTACCAAACTGTAAAGGGGCAAACTCCTCTACTTAATTGCTGTGGGGGACAATATCAGGTCCCTTCTAAAAGTAAATTTATCACTGGGACACTATTACTCACTAGACAAGACACAATTATCTAGAATTGGAGAATAAAAGCATCAGGGCGGCAAGGAAAGAAGGAAATGTTGAGAGTGGGTCATCCAAGTTCCAACTAACTGAATTAGTATTTTCCAAACTGTGGATTATAACCCACTAGTGCAGTGATTCCCAAAAAAAAAAGAACAGTGGCTTCTTGGGAAGCCAAAAATTCACACAAAAACCCACAACCCTATACAATGCATAGGATTGTAGCCCTAGTGGGGAGCCATGGTCAGTAGCCCAGTAGGTCAAGGGAGCAGCTAGCTGAAAATATTCCAGAAGGACTACACAAGTGAGTCACGATCTAATCTTGGTGGGTCATGAAGCTGACCAGGTGATCACTTGTCAATCTGAGGAAAAAGTACTGAGACCTATGAGAAATGGAAGAGGATGGGCACTTTTACTCATACATAGGCAACCATGCTTCAGTCCTTTTTGAAGGGGAGGCTTAGAAGAACACAAGCCTATCAGAATGGTTCCAAGTCTATGAATAAGGAGCTCAACAAATGCATCAGAAGGTCATCATCCACCATGGTAAAAAGGATAAAAACTGACAAAAACTGATTTTTGTTTTGTTTGCTTTTTAGTTGAAAAACTAGGTGAGTCCTCATGGAGTATGATTTTTAAAAATAGCTCCTAAAGCTAAAAAGTTTGGGAGCTACTGGAACCATGTACACTACCATCAGCTCTCTGGAGAAAGCTGAATAAAAATGTGAAAAATAAATGAATGTTCAAGCCATACTAAACACCATGTTTTTTGACAACCAAGTGAATCAACCAGAAAGAAGGAAACCCTAGACTGAATCCTAAATGCCAGAACAAATCCAGAAGCCAGTACAAGAATTAGATGCAGTTGAATAAACTAGAACAGCAACAGCAACTTAAGAATAAAAGGAGATGATCTTATACAGGTAAAAATATGTATAGTTATAATATTTACAAAGAAAGAAAAATGTACAACATACCACAAAGCAGTGATTTTCAACCTTTTCATCTAATGCTAAGGAGATGCTAAAGTTAATTGTCAAGGCACACCATCAGGTTTTGTTTTGGGTTTTTTTTTTTAGGTTTTTTTACAATTGATAAGCCATACCATGCTGCCAGTGGGTGGCTTACATCTCCCAGTGGCCCAAGTTTTCTCAAATTTCCATGACACATTCATGGCACACCAAAGTGCTGTAGTACAGTGGTGGAAAATGGCTGCCAAATATAAAACTACCAGTTCTTCTCAGAGAATGCTGACATGTTAACCAGGATGTTAACCAGCTCAGTCCATAAGTTTCCCCTCGCTCCAGAAATTGAAGACTTGCCCAATAAGCTGAACAAACAAGGACATAAACTAGCAAAAAATGTGACAGAAGAACAGAGATAGAGAAGCTGAATGAATTATTTTATGCATCTTCACTGCAGAGGATGTAGGGCAAGATACTTGTATCTGACTCAACCTTTTCAGAAAAAAAGTTTGAAGTAAATACAAGCAACAAAAAACTTTGGGGAACTGTCTACAAGTTAAAAATTGAGGTGCATATGGCATTAACCCAACAGCTCTTAATGAACACAAATGATGGAAAAATAGCTCTAAAAATCAGACAGCACTCTAGACTAGAAAATAAGCAACGTAACACTCAGTTGAGTAGATGCTCTAAAGGGGGCAGGAACAATTCAGAAACTTGCAGGCCACTTCAACACCTATTCCCGAGTAAATTAGTGGAAAGCATTAACCAATGAGATCACAAACAGAATACAGAACAAGCATTACTGAAGAAGAAGAAACATTGCTTCTAAAAAGAGAAGGCCTGCTTCCTATACCAGTTAAGCGGTCTTCTCAGTTGTCATCAAGCTTGCGGGTGGGAAGTACAGAAAACACGGTCGTTCAAGTAGAAAGCAATACAACATCTCACCAACAAGAGAAACTTAGCATTAATGAATAAGGCACTGGTCAAAAAAGTAAACCAGGAGTTAAAAGTGGGAATAAGGAGATCATGTTCAGAATAGAAAGAACAACAAGCAGAACCCTTTAAAAATTTGCACTGGGATGAATAGGCAACAAAATGATAGATGTGGTTCAATGTAAAATAAGTTGCATTCTGTCATTCAGATAGAAATGTTCCTATTTCACATGTACACTGGTGGTATCCAAGTTCTTGGTGACTAAAAGAGAACCCTTGAGGTTGAAGTGCCTAATTTATAACAAACCTACAGTGCGGCTGCACCTGAAATATACTGTGTTTCTCTGCAATGAAAATACGTATTGATGACACAAGAGTCCAACTACAAACTCTAAATGACCTAGAACCTATCGTAATGGATACATTTTATAGCTGTTGATTTTATGTATATAATGGACAACAAATGATATGTTATGTTTTGTATCTGATTGATTGATTGATCATGTTTTATGCTGTTTGATCGTGGATTGTTAATAAAAAATAATACTACTACTACTGTGTTTCTGGTCGTAACATATGAAAAAGGTATTGTAGAACTGGAACAGGTACAATTAAAAGACCAACCAGAATGATTAGTGCTGAAACATCTACAACAGTGGAACATCTTCAACTATTCAATTTAGAAGAGAAGCTGGTGGGAAAAAACATGATGGGACAGAGCTCACTAGCCTACCCAACTTTCTGGCACTAATACAACCATGACAAAGGGACACACCTGCTTTCTGCATTGGGGAGGGGAGTCACAGAGGTCTCTTCAAATTAAAGAAATGTTTTTTCACTTATCTAGGGGCTCCACTGCAGTTTTATCAGCACTGGAAATTTGCATAGGATTAGGCCCTCACTAAGATTATAAACTTTCACTATGCTGCATAGATACGTTTTTCTCCTCTCTCAGGACACCATGAAACTGGGAGAAGATGCAGGACAAACAAAAGAAGTACATCACACAACAGCACCTGAACCACTTAATACAAAAAGCACTAAAACTGTGTTTCTGAACTAGCACTCTGGGTACCACCAGTGGTAATTGAGGTAGTGCCTGATGGTACATGCAAAACCCCTGGATACCTGTCACCCGGCTGCAAAACCAAGAACTTTATGCAACAAACGGTAGGAGGAGTCCTGGCTTGGCAGACAGCACTACGAAGTATGAATTTCTGCACTTGTTTCTATCTACAGTATTTATATACCATTTTTCAACTAACAAGTACACAAAGCGGTTTACAAAGAAAATGGAAAAATAATAATAGCTAATTAATAGCTAATGGGTCCCTGTCCCAAAAGGGCTCACAATCTAAAATGCAAAAAAGAACACCAGAAACCACTTAAACAGACATTGCTGGGGTGTGTAGGGCCAGGTACTCTCCCCCTGCTAAATAAAAGAGGAACACCCACTTGAAAGAGTGCCTCTTGCTCGGTTAGCAGGGGTTTCTGGGCTTCCTAGAAATATCCAGGCATCCACTGTGAAAACCCAGACGCAAAACTAGGTTTTGGTCCAATTCAGCAAAAAGGAGAATCCTGTTTTATGTTTCCAGTATAGCTCCAGATCAGCAACTTTCAGATGGTATGGTACAAAAGATCCACATGTGTGCCATAGGAGTTTGTAGCACAGCTGTTGAAAACAGCTGAAAACTCTTCCAGGTTCCACAATTGTCTGTAGAGCAACAGTCTATATAATAACAAATTGTCTTTCTCTGTCTAAAAACAAAGCTGCAGAACCTAGAAGAGTTTCTCAGAAGCCTCAAGTGACTGAACAACAAGCAAAGTCCATAAGAGGTCAGTGTGCCATGAGATGAAAAAGATTGAAAATTACTGATCTAGTGAAAATAGCTGCTCTAGATCAGTGATTTTCAACCTTTTTTATCTCATGGCGCATTGGTAAGGTACTAAAATGGTCACAATATATCATCATTTTTACTATTGTCAAGGTACACCATGTTCACATCCCCCAATTATCCTACCAAATACCATCTCAAAACTCCAATGGCACATCTACAGACCATTTACAGCTCACCACTGTGCCAGAGTACAGTGGATGAAAATTTCTCTGGATGTTGGATGGATGGCCCACATCTGCATAGTCATTTGGCAAGACAGTAAACCAAGCTGAGAACTACATGTCTAACCTACCACTGTACTGCACTGAATTAGTTCAAGGTCAAAATCAGTTGATCTGGATAACTTATTTGTTAGGTACCAATGTTAGGATTTACAGGTAGTCATTACCATCCATGGATTCAGAACCCATAGATTTGATCATCCATGGGTTCCAAACCTGTGGAGTCCAGCTTTTACTCTCCAGAGGCGAGAGAAACTGTGTTCCTGTTGGGTCTTGAAGACTCTGAGGCCTCCAGAAGGCTGAGAACAGGCATTAGCTATTTCAGCCTTCCAGAGCCCTAGAAAGTTATTACCAGCCATCAGAAAGTCATCCAGACTTGACCAGAACACAGCTCCAGCAGGGTTCAGAAGGTTTGGTTGGGGGCCCAAAATCCAATGATTCAATCATGCCCAAGTTTCTATATCTGTGGGGATTCAAGTAACTCTGTATGTATATCCCCAAATTTCTCAAGGCTAATACCCATTATTCAAAAGGCCAAAAGACTTAATCTTTACAGCTTAAAATAATTTTCCTTTTGTTCCACCAAGAAAGAATTAAAACCAGAATTAAAAGGAATTCCTAAGGCACCCTGCTACCACTTCTTTTCAATAATTCCTATTGCTTTCCTATTGTACAAGAGTCTAATTCAAATTTCCTTTTAAAGGGCCTCCATCTTTTTTTTTACACTGGTCTCATCTTTTTATGCTAATCTAAGTTGCACAACCAGGCATACGCCAACCCCTTCTTAAAACTAAATATGCATCTCACTTTTACAAAATAAGACTTAATGGAAACAAAGACACTCAATAATGTGCATCAATGTGAAGAATGGCCAACTCCTCATGAGCAATGGTCAAGTTCCTGCTATAAGAATTCTGTGCATAGTCAGTATGTCTGTGTTGCTTTTTTAAAAAAAAACACATACCCATAAACAGCAGCACAATCCAGACTGGGGAACAGAAAAAAGGGGGCTTTAATCTTCTGCCCTCCCCACAGTTCTAGGAAGTTTCGCTCTTGGTTGTTTAAACAGAAGATGCCAGGAAGGGAAGATATCCGAGGTTGGGTTACAATGAGGACAAGAATATTCCAGCCACAATTTGGATTTGAATCCCACCCACAGTTGTCCTTTACAATAAAAAACCCATGCACGCAAGTGCCTTTAAACTCTTAGATCAGCTAAGAACATCTACCTGAAGAATGTAATGCCGTAAAACTATGCGCATAAGCTATGAAAGTTATAGATGAACACGACCTCACCCAAGTTATCTAATCAAACATGTACACAAGTTTCATGCAGCAAAAAGCCAAAACCCAACATAGTGGAAAGTAGAACAAAGAAAAACAACAGTGAGAAGACTAGCAGTTGCTACAAAAGTTCTGATTCCTAAGGATCACAACTCATTGAAAGTAATAGTGCCAATTCCACCCAAAATTCCACCCAGACGTTTCCACAGTTCACTTACTGTGTTCACTACAGTTAAATACTGTACCTGATTAGCACTGTTAGAGGTCAAGTTGAATCTAAAGGCAGAGACTAAAATGTATCGTTCAAGTGTATCATTTTAAAAACAGAGTTCTAAAGGATCTTTGGGGGGGGGGGGAACTTGCTTGACAAGATCACAAGTTCTCCAACCACATAATTTTCGAAACAAGCTCCAAAAGAACACTTTTTCTGTTAATTAGATAAAAATTTGACAATACAGACTTGTAAATCTTTACCCTCCATATAAAAACAGTTTAAGGAGTAGGCAGTTTAGAAGAGGTCTCTGGCTGATGGCACTCCACACCAGCCAATCTTTCCCAAGTTTCCCCCATTTCTTAAGAAGCCCTTGCATAGTCCATGCCAACCACTTCAAATGGATCAGGAGATCTTCATATATCTACTTTATATTTTAAAGACAGGAAATCTTTTCTTTCTCGCTTTCATATTCCTGGGTCAAGAGCACCTATCCCTCCACACATTCATTAGAAAACCTAAGTCACATTATCTGTGGAGTTGCCTTTATGAGGCTTAAGCAGTTGAAGTAGGTTTAACAAGACAAGGTTTTGTCAAGTTAAAAATCTGTTATCTTCCAGGGATGCTAAGTACATAACACTGAAGTACTGCAATAATATCTACATCTAAAGGACAAAACAAGTGAACTTTTCAACACTGATGCAGTCATTCCAATGGTGTGCTCACCCCATCCTGAGGTGGGGAGACAGACACAGTGGTTTCCTCAAGGTTAGAGAACAAATGTTCTTTTACCTCTGGACTACCCCAGTGCTGGTAGGTTGGATAGCAGCGGGCCCTAAATCAGTTGCAGCAACAGTAAACCAAAGCAGGCAACTGAGTTTTAGAAAAAAAACAGGATTCTGTTAGTTCATTTCTGCCCCTTTGTTCCCCACATTATCCCCCACCATAATTTACCCCTGACACTTAACACCTAGAACATAGATCCACATATAGGTTTTAACAGCCAAAGATGACCCCAAATCTTACAAAATTTCATGGATTAACTACCGTATTTCCCAGCTTATAAAACACACTTTTTTCTCCCCAAAGGGGGAGAAAATGTCTGTGCATCTTATAGAGTGATAGGGCCAATCCTGGAGCACTGTACCACATCATGTCATATGTCATTGGATTCGTATTGAAGAGCAGAATCCAATGCAAAAATCAATTTTGAGATATCTCCTTCCTATCAAAAGTTATGGCCAAAAAAGTAAAAATCAAAAATATAAAAACAAAAAGAAAATACATTTTTTGGCAATTTTTTTAAGCAGGTAGGAATTTTGGTTTGGGGGTAGGAATTTTGGGTTTGGCATCTGTTCACCCTGGCACAGTTGCAATCCTAAGCAGCCTTCCCTGGTTTGGAGACTTGCTCTAAAGGAGACATGCACAAGACCTGGTCCCTCCTGCTCCATGCCTGTGCCTCCCTCATGCTTCCTACCTATCTAGATCCCCTCACCTTTCCCTACCTACCTGGATCTCCCACCCCCAAAAAGAACCCCCTCCAACTTACCTGCCTTCCTGGATCATTTGCAATGAGATTTGTGCAAAATGTTGGTGTCTGATCATTTGCAATGAGATTTGTGCAAAAGTCACAAATCACTGACACTAGAGATGATGAGTTTTTGGGGTTACCTGAAAATTAGAAGAGTGCTTGAATCTTAAAGTCTTTCCTCACTTGTTAATGACAGTGATAATGGTTCTTAATACCACTGTTGACTTTACATGGTTGAAATATTATTCTGCTATATTTTATTAAATATATTAGTACACCATTTGGTTCAGAATACTTTTTTTCTTGTTTTGCTCCTCTAAACTTTGGTGCATCTCATGGTCCGGTGCATGTAATAAGCCGGGCAATACGGTATGTAGTCTGGAGCACAAAATATCTCAAGTGCTCAAGTAACACCTCAAGCTTTGCCAAAGATGGACTACAATCCACAAAGCTTGCTAACCTTGAAGGTGCCACAAGATTCTTTTGTCATCTTAGCTCCACATGTTCACACGTTACATGAAGAAAATAAAAATTCTCATAACTGTCTGTGATGCAAGCATATTAAGAGTATCTCAGAAACATTTTTCTAATCAACTCTATGCAAATTGTCTTCTCATCACTACGAAGCCTCAGCAGATTTTAGCATTTGGAAGTACAACTGAACATGCACCCTCCAGGTACACTTTGTCAAGCAACTACAATCAGCTGCAGACCCTCACTGAGCACACACTCAATGAAAAATGCACATGTAGAACTTTGCATATACTCCTAACTTCCTATGAGATGCTCAGTATAGCATTCTATTCTATCTTGTGAAATAGGTTAGGAACAGAAATAGTGACTGACCCCAGTCACAACCCTAAGGAACATATCCCTAAAGTCACTGCATCCCTGAACAAAGCAAATGTCTAAGGGGATGTTAAAAATTCAGAGTTTCAGACTATAGAGCTTATAGAGTTTCAGACTTCGCATCTTCTTGTGACTCTAGTGTCACGTACCACCACAACAAGCTGAAGTATTCACATAATTGAAAAAGTTAAATTCAAGATTTACTATCACTACAAACCAAACATTTTTTGCATTAGACTTCCACAAGTCATGGCGTAGTAGAGCATCATAGCTCATGATCTAGAACCAACACTAGAAGCAGGCCTCTGTCAGTCTTAAAAGACTATGGTATCGTGCTCAGCGCTACATACGCTGCATGCGAAGCACGAAAGCCTGGGTTGGATTGTTATGGGGGATTGGTTGTTACCCAAGCAGCAAATCCCCCTGCTCCACGGCACTGAATTAGTCCAATGGAAAGGCAGAGTTGATACGATTGGATCCAGCTGGCGTTGCAGAGCTGGGCTAAGGACAGGAGCTCACCCTGTCTTGTGGGGCCAACCTGGGTCTCGAACCTTGGCCTGCTGGTTAACATGCACAGTGTCTTAACCACATGCGCCACCCACAGCCCTCAACAACACTAGAATGTATACAATAAATGAAAGAACAGGATCACAAAAGAGTATCACACCTCACTCCAATAAAATCACAATAGAGCGACAAAGAGAAAAACATAAAGGAAATGACATGAAATAGTGAAGTCAGTTCATATGCCCAAATATATCAGAAATACAAGTGTATGTGAACAAATGTATGCGTGTACTTGTACCAGATACACAAATCTTCATATGCCCAAGTGTACCAACTGACCCACTACATTTCCAGCATGTACCCATCACACAGTTCTACTCCCATCTCTCAGTGGTCCACAGCAGGTATGTCTTCCTTCCAAGCCACTGCTCCTAAACTAACAGAAAAGAATTCAAAACTTCCTGTCTAAATAAAGGTCTTAAAATAAAATGAGGTCTTCAGGAATAAAATGAGGTCTCCAGACACAGTGTTTCAATATTAAGACTACTACTGACACTGCAGCAGCAAATTTTATTTTTAAGTGAGCTGTTCTGAAAGGGGTCCCTTTCTGCTAGGAAAAGAAACCTTATGGTTTGAAAAAGAATAATTCAGAACTCAGAAAAACCACATCACTAAAATAAATGGGTTCAGAAACACTAACTGCCTGGTCAATAGTGTAGCTAAAGGGGGTGGAGCAGTCAGTCTTGGAGGGTGTGCAAGGGGCCCTCCCCTTCTGAGCCATTCCAGGGAGGGGGGTGCAGAATGGGGCCCTGGCTTTGAAAGGGAGGGATCCCTTGCACATCTCCCTCAAATACTGACTGCTCTCCCCCCTCTAGCTACACCACTGTGTAGAACCTCTTATCTGCTGAGCTTCCACACCCCCTCCTCCCAAGAGTAACCCCTGAACCATTCTAACAAGGGGGGGGGGTGAAACAGAGTAATACTGCCTGCTCCACCACCCCCCTTTCTCTACACCACTGTACTGGTTCCTTCAACCCCACGGGATCTACTCCACACTGCATGGAGGTGAACTCTTTTGTTTGAGGAAGCAGCCTGTCTGTCTGTCTGTCTGTCTATGGGTGGAGCTGCTCCTGCTGTAGCTCCTCAAGGTCATAGTGAGCTGGCCAGTTCCAGCAGTGGGACTGAGGAGGGACAGACAGGATGGACAGAACCGACAGAGGCAGGGATTTCTGGCTGGGAGAAAAACCAAGAGTGTGAAAGTTTATGAGCTCATGATGGGGATGGTTGTGCCATTACATCAGAGGCAATTATAAATGGCCAAGAGCAGGAGATGGAGAGCCAATCAGATCACAGATAGGATGTCAACCTAAGACCAACTGTCTCCTGGCTTTGACAGAAGGATTTTTACCTCCATAATTCAAATCCCAAACCCAGGCCATCTGCACTCGCTGCTCCCGTCACCAGAGCCCTGGAGCAGCACCTGCACTACGCAGGGGGCTCTGGGTGCTGGTGTTGCCCCAGAAAGGCTGAAAGGTCAAAGGGGGGACCCTTGCTCTCTCTTCACCCTCTGGACACACTGGAAGCCCACCAGGAAAGGGGGTCGCCTGCTCTCTCCTCACCCTCTGGACACCCTGGGAGCCCACCCCAAACTTTCCTCTACCGCTGGACACCCAGAAGGGCTGGGGAGTCAGAAGGGGGTCTCCTGCCCTCTCCTCTCTCTGGACACCCTGGAAGTCCCCCCCCCCGGAAAGGGGGGTCCTCTGCCCTCTCCTTGTTCTCTGCACCCAGGAAGGGTGGGGGGATCAAGAAGAGGGGGTCTCCTGCTCTCTTACTCTCTGGACACCCTGTAAGCCCCCCAGAAAAGGAACTCCCCTGCCCTCTCCTCATTTTCTGGACACCCTGGGAGCCCCCACCCTACCCCCAGGAAAAGGGGGGCCCTGCCCTCTGGACACCTGGAAGTGTAGGGGTGGGTCAGAAGGGGGTTTCCTCTCCTTCTCACTATTTGGAAACTCTGGGAGCCCCCCAGGAAAGAGGAAGAGCACAATCAGAGATGACCCCATTTATGAGGACCCCTCCCTCGGCCAGTCCGGCAGCGGAAAGACTTTGGGGCAGCCCCCTTCGCCACCCGGGGACCCCTTACAGGGGAAGCAGAGGCGGCAGCCCAAGGAAGAGGCTCACAAAGCCTGCGGAGGGAAGAAGGAAAGGCGGCGAGGCAGCCATTTTAGAGGCAGAGAGACAGGCAGACAATGGCAGCTCCCCAGTAACGCGGCCCGGAGACTCTCCGCTCCACGCCTGGCCTCCCTCCCTCCTTCCCGTTGCCGGGGGCGCCCTCGACCCCGACCCCATGTGCGCTCCCCGGCCCCATACCTGCTGCGTCCTGCCCAGGGGCTGCCCGCCTCCGGCGCTGCTGCTGCTGCTGCTCCCGGGACTCATGGGCGCGTGGTGGCTCCTCTGCGGGCCTCCTCCTCCGGCCCAACCCTGGCTGCCGCCGCTGCCCCCGCCGTACTGACCGGCCAGGTCCGACGTCGGGGCCTTGGCCGACGCCGCGCCCCCGTCCTGGGGCCCGCTCCCGTAGTCAGTGCCTGGGTAGCCCGGGTAGCCCCTGGCCGAGCTGGGGGAGGTGAGCAGCTGGTTGAGGGTCGGGGTCGAGGTGGGCTGTGGGGTGGCGCCGCCTCCTCCTCCTGCGCCTCCGGTCGCCGACGGCCCCATGGCCACGAAGCGCTGCTGCTGCTGCTGCTGCTGCTGCTGGAAGGCCGACGCCGGGGGCTTGGCGGTGCCGGCCTGCGCGGTGCCCCGGGGGGAGCTCAGGGCGTAGGCCTGCGGGGGAGGCGGGTAGGAGCCGGCGCTGCGCCCGGCCGTCGGGTAGTAAGAGTTGTACTGGTGGTTGGGGAAGCCGTGGTCCGAGCCGCCTCCGCCGTGAGAGTTCTGGGGAGGGGGCGGCCCCGCAGGGTGGGCCCCGGCGGGCCCCGGGTACGGCTGCTCCAGGCCCCCGCTCTGCAGCGCTGCCATGCCAGGGCTTTGTTGTCCGCCATGTTGGTGGAAGGCAGCAGCGGCCACCGCCGCAGCCTGGGCGCTTCGGCTGTAGGGCGGCCCGAAGCCGTAGGCTGGCGGGGCCAAGGCGGACGGGTGTGCGGGGGGAGGCGGCTGCTGCTGTTGCGGAGGGTGCTGCTGCTGCGTCCCCACCCCGTCGCCGCCGCCGCCGGGCGGCTCCGGGAGGTTATTGTTCAGCGCGGCGACGGGCCTGGGGCCCGGGTTCCCGTTGGAGGAGCTCTTCAAGTCGGGCTCGGCCCCCGCGGCCCCACCGTTGCTCTCGGCCCCGTCCTGCAGCTCCTTCCCCGGGGGACCTTCGCTCTCCGTCTGCTTCTCCGTCGCCGCCGCCTCGCCCCCCGCCTCCTCCGAGGGACATTCCCGCTGCTGCGCCTCCGCCTTCTTCAGCTCGGATGGGGCCGGGGCGCCCAAGCTGGCGGCGGGGGCCACCTGCGCGGCCATGATGCCCCCTCCCCGCCCGGTCAGCCCCTTCCTCCGCCGCTCCTCCGCCGCCCCCGACTCCCTGCCTGGCCGGCCGGCCGGCACAAGGCCTCACCGCTCTCTCTCCTCCTCCTCCTGCGCGCTCAGGCGGCGGCGCGCTCCTCGGGAATGGGGGCTCTCATTCCTCCTCCCCGGCGGCGGCGGGCGCGGAGCTCGGCTGGCTGTCTGGCTGGCGGGCGGGCGAGGGGGTGTGCGGGCCTGGCCTGGCCCTCCTCCTCTCCGCTCCGCTCTCGCTCAGTTGCAGCCGGCGGAGAAAGGGAGGAGGAGGAGGAGGGAGGGGGAGGGGGCAGGCAGGACGGGGCTCCCGGTGTGGGAGGCGGGGGGAGGGGGCACGGTTGGTGCGGACGGGCGGGCGGGGCGCCCCCTCGAAGCAGCTGTGCCGCTGAGCGAGGCCAAGCCGATCAAGCCGGAGTGGCAGTGCCGAGGGTAGTGCTGGCTCCCGACTCCCGTCCGCCGTGTCCTGCTCACTCCGACACGAGGCTCAGCACTGCCATTTTACCCAGCGCCGCGGCAACCTGCCAAACCCGGAATGGAATCCGGCCGGGACTGGAGTTCCCTCCCTGCCCCCTTCTCTTCCCCTCCCCCTCGACAAAGGAGGAGCTGCCAGGCAAGGGACGCTTTCGACTCCGCCAGGCTGGAGCTACTCGGCGCTGCTCAGCTAAGGACGCTCGCAAAACGCGGACCGGATCACGGAAGCGGAGACTCCGCGCCCAGCCACAAAAGGAAGCTCTCCTCTGCTGCTGCTAGCACAAGGCGGGCTGGAGCCGCAGGTGAAGGGCGGGCTGTCCCAGGAGGAAGCCCGCCCAAGGAAGCTTCTCCGGGATCGCAAAGGGGGCCCTGAGTGGGGCAGGTCAGATGGCTCCCTTGGAAGGTGTTCAGCATTCAGCCCTCTTGGGAGGACAGCCACAAACACAATAGGCTTCCCAACAGGATGTGGAGTGGGTGGGGAGCCAGGTGAGGCAGTGCCTCCCCACTGCAGTCTTCCGAAAGGAGACACCCCCAATGGTCCCTTTTAAAGGACTCCAGTGGGGAGACACTGCCTCACCTGCCTCTCCCCAGTGTGGCTGATGCTGAAGTCGAAAGGGGCAGCCACCATGGGAGGGAGCAAGCAAAGATCCTCCATTCCATGTGCACCACTTGCCTTCTTCCCACAGTGGCAGTGTTTTTTGCAGGCCTCCCCACCCACCTCACATCCCTGGTCTACTCCTAAGTCAACCCCTTTCTACTCACCCACTTTATATGTGGTGAGTGGGGTGGCAGGTGAGGCAAAGTCTCAACACGGATCCTTTGAAAAGCATTGCCACAGCAAGAGACCCCCCAAGCACCCACAACCCACATGCTCCATTAGCCTGTTCTTCTGCCCATCCCACTCTGTATGTGGGTTGTGGGTGCTTCCCATGGTTGTGGCACTTTTCAAAGGATCCCATTTGGGAGGTTCTGCCTTCCCACCCACTGCACCTCCCTAATTCTTTAGGGGTCAATCCCATGAACTCAGTGAACTGTTAAAACAGCTGTACTGTGATAGACACCTTGCACTATTGTTTGGTGTTGGGAAGTGTCCCTCAGTTCAAATTGATTTGAGTCAAGCCTACAGTCCCTGCCCCATAATTCAAGCTAAAACAACTTATACCAGGGGAGACACTTTACAAGTCCTTGAGTCACCTATTTGGGACTGCATAAGGCTGTATAAGTAAAGTCACTGCACCCCCTTTGAACAGCCCACCACCAAAAAAATAGGGCTTCTGCAAAGCTGTGTTTGTTGGAGCTCTCTTTAAACACTCCCTGTTGTCCACACCCATCTGTAAATGGTGGGAGGAAGAGAGCAGGGGCAGGAAGCAGCAAGAGGAAGGAGGATGGTTACAAGCAGAGCTGTGAGGCTTACTAGGACTTTCGAACTAGGCTTCTGTTGGCAAGGTTGGCAGACGCTGTGAGTGAGCTCCTGTCCTTAGCCCAGCTCCTGCCAACCTAGCATGTAAAGGCAAGTAGATAAAAATCCCAACTTCTCGGTGGGAAGGTAAACAGCATTCTGTGCAGTCATGCTGGCCAAGTGACCATGGAGGTATCTTTGGAAAGTGCAGGCTCTCAGCTGAATTGGGGATGAGTAGGGCTGCTAAGGCTGGCAGGGAAACTTGCCAGTGACCTTTACCTACTTTACCAGGACAAACAAGCCGTAGCAGCCCTACTCAGAAGTATTCCCACTGCAGCCAATCATTCAATGAGAGTTCCTCCTCCCACTAGCCATGCAGTGAAAAGCATGATCACCATGCAGTATCATTGCATGGACAGGCCCCGGTTACCACAAGGTGGGGGGGGGGAAACAAACTGCTCCTTGGGCCAGTGCAGCACCACCTCCCGACCAGAGTGGATGCATCTGGAAGAGAAAGGAACAACCCTCTGTAGCCAGGCAGCTGAGGTGCTGGGACCTCCCTTGCTCCTTGGCACAGCTACCTCTACACCAGGGGTGTCCAACACGAGGCCCAGGGGCCGCATGCGGCCCAGGACGAGGGTGGATGCGGCCCTCCTGCAAAGCTGGCCACCAATGGAAAAACCAGCTTTGGTTTTCAAATTTCACGTGCTTCTCTGCTCACTGCCCTGGGCAGCCACCACAAAGCTGGTCTGGGCTGCCTGCTTCCTCCCCTAACTGCCTCCTGGCACTCAGAGCACTTCAGGCCCCTGCAGACCTTGCAGCGCTCACCCACCCGCATCCCCCAAAAGCAGCCTCAGCGTCTCTCCCAGCTGCTGCCTGCTGCCCTTGAGACCTACTCAGAAATAAGCCCCGTTAAAGTAAATGAGGCTTACTCCCAAGTTGCATTCTGAAAGCCCAATGATGCATAGGATGGGCTGTGATCCTCTTCAAGCTTAACCTTGGAGATATGCTGCAACCCTAACGATGTCTACCCAGAAGGCCCATTGTACCCAGTGGGTCTTACTCCCAGGAAAGTGTGCTCAGGATTGCAGCATATCTCCAAGGTTAAGCTTGGAGAGGATCACAGCCCATCCTATGCATCATGCCTCATCAGAAGTAAGTCCCACTAAAGTCAATGAGGCGTACTCCCAAGTTGCAGTCTGAGAGCCCAATCCTATGCATGGCTACTCAGCAGAAAAACCACATGATAATGAGACTTACTCCAAGGTTTAGTTTGGAGAGGATCACTGCCCATCCTATGCATCATGCCTACTCAGAAGTAAGCCCCATTAAAATAAATGAGACTTACTCCAAGGTTTTAAAATGTAGGACATCATATAGGACATCCTACATTTTGAAAAAGTTGTTCGTGTTTATGTGCGGCCCAAACCAACTTGTCTTCTGCCAATGCGGCCCAGGGAAGCTAAAAGTTGGACACCCCTGCTCTACAACATCCCAGGCAATCACCTGCTGTGTGCAAATCTCAGGTTTCCTGGAACACACAACAGGGAACTGCCTGCTGGGTCCTGTTATCCACCCAGCTGGGCTGCCTCCCCAAAACATCAGACTTCCCTTTTGTCCAATCCAGGAGTGGAGTGTTTGCCATGGAAAGGCCACCCAAGTCCCACGCTACTCACCTGGATCCTGGAGCAGTGCAGGTGAAGGGTGGAAAGGAAGGCTTCTGTTTTGGGAAACCAGGCAGCTGGATGGGCAGATGGCAGGACAAAGCAGGCAGGAGAGGTCTGAAGCCCAGTTGCAGGGAGGCTGCCTGGGTCCTTTATGCCCAGCTGCCCAGCTCCTCAAAGCAGCAGATTTCCTCTTGGCCTGCTCCAGGTTTCAGGTGGGCAGCTGTGGGGTTAGGCAGACTCCTTATGGCACATGCTCCGCTCCTGGAGTGAGCAGAGAGCAAAGGGGAAGACTGCTGCTTTGGGAAGGTAGCCCAGCTGGGCAGGTGGCAAGACTTAGCAGGCAGCCTCCTTGTAGTGTACTCCAAGAAGCCTGTAGCTATGTGCTGTGCCAACCTTGGACTGACTGGAGTGGCTTGTTTCTCCTCCCTCTCTCCCTCCCAGATGCAGCCACCCTCAAACCATTTACTCCTGAGTAGACATGCATGGGATTGGGCAGTCAGACTGCAATCCATACTTTCCCGGAAGCAAGCCTCATTGAACACCTTGAATACCTCAGACTTGTTTCTGAGTAGTCAAGGAGGAGCAGCTGCCTCTGGGATCCCAAAAGAGAGGGCAAAGGAGAAAGCCAGCCAGCTGTTGGGGGGGATGAGTTATAACACAGGGAGGAGGCAGGATAATCTGTGAGAGGGGGTGGGAAGGAAGTAAGGAAAGAGATGGGGGAGCAGAGGGACCTGTTTCTGGGAGAGAGAGCATACATCACCCATCCTGATAGGTGTGCCAAAAATTTAGGGGCCTGAGCTGCCAAATGATGTAGTGACCTGCCACCTGAGCTGCCTCTCCTCCCTGGGTTTATCAAGCCAATTGTAAGGCCTCTTGGGCTCTTCCTCGGGCCCTCACTTGGCCACTAAAAGTATTAGGCTGCAATCCTAAAGACACTTTCCTGGGAGTAAGACCCATTGAACACAATGGGGCTTACTTTTGAGTAGACATGGTTAGGATTGTGCTCTCCTTTGTCCAATATAATCATCTGTTCCTGCCTTCCTACCAGAATCTGGGTAAAGTACTTTTTCCCACCTCCCTTGGCTGCAAAGGGACACATTAACCCTTTCTTGCCTCGTGGCTGGAACTCCTAGCTGCTTGTCTGGTCTGAATAAAAGACTTGAATCAGCAGGCCCTGACTCAAGTGTTTTTCAAAGTTTTCAATGTGTGTGAGTTGCAAATCAGAGAAATACATGAATTTTCATGAATTGTGTCCCAGTCATTCAAGTAGCATTCCCAATACTGCTTTGGGCCTGCATAGACTTTCACCAGCAACCATGTTAGTATCCATCCTACAACCACCATCAGTTGTTGCAAAGGAACCCATTTGCTGTATGGACAGCTGTTCAGGGCTACAGGGAATTCCAGGATGCAACTTCAGAACAGCACACAAGCCCAGAGCCTCCGACAATGTTGCTGGGGTTTGTGGGGTGCAAGACATAGATAACACCTAGTCCTAGAACCCCTGGCACAGAAGCAGCATTCAAAAACCGATTGACTCTACCACCCAGGTTATATACTATGGACAGCAAGAGCAGGCACCACCCACAACACAAGACTGCAATTTGTTTTAGTTAGACATAATTCCGATGGTTCAAACCAAGCATGGGCATGCCATACAACAAAAGGCCAATACACAGTGCAATGGTGTGACTAGACAGAATGGCCTGGGATAAAACTGCTTCCTCATTTCAGCGACTGCAATAAAAGCTCACTCCATCCACTGAGTTTCCCCAATATTCTGCAAATTCACTCTTTTAACGGCCTTCTCCAGGTCTGGCTTCAGAGGAGTAACTAGAATAAACTATTTGAGGTCCCCAAGTACATTATAAAAAAATCTTTCATATATGTAAGCAATTCAAATATTTAAAAATCCTGTCACTGGTTCTGGAAGATCCTATAATTAAAAGTAGATTCCTCTTCTTAAAAGTAAATTCCTGTATATATGTTAAAGATCTGTGCCCTGCTATAGTATTTATCTACTATTGACTGAATTTCTAAATTTCAAACCTATAATTTATTTTAAAAGGAAAGTAATTTACACAAGAAATATGGTAAGACAGAACATCATTACAATTAAAGAAGATACATAAAATGCAATTAAAAACTCACATCAAAACATTCAAATAAACCTGCTTACACACATTTGTTCAAATTTCCTTGATATTCTTTAATCCAGCATAACTCCTCTTTTTAGGATGTAGACTGGTTTAGTGGTTTTTGTTCTGAAAACAGTGCTAGCATGTTCTTCATACTTCTCTAGACATATACCTAAGAATAATCTGGATTTTATTTATGTCCCAGTCCATTACTCTCACAGTCTACTCCTGAGCTCCCCAAGTCCTGTTGAAGCAGTGGCACTGTGTTCCCCAAGTCCTGTTGAAGCAGTGGCACTGTATCCAGCAGGTATGCAACGTATCCAACAGGTACTGGGAAACAGCTGGAGATCTTTTCAAGGCCCATAATGGGACTTCTCAAGCCTGCACCAGTGGAGACTTGAAAGACTGTGTCATGCCTTCTGGCCTGACATGGAGTTCAGAATACAGTGGAATGGAGCTCTGCAAATCCTACCCCTTACCCCAGTTCCTTTCCCCATCTCACCCCACCCCCAGAGGCTGCACCACTGCCCAGCAACTGCATTTACCCCTGGCGATGTGGCATCCTTTTTCTGCCAGTACTGGGTCCATCACCTGATTGGCACAGGCCCAGCATTAGCACTTCCTGCTCACCAGGTACAGTACCACAAAACATTTTATGGTGTGTTTACAGCTCTCAGCACCAGCACTAGAGCTCAGCGCTAGTGCCAGTTTAGGACTGGACCTTAGGGCACAATCCAAGTTAGGGAAGTGAGGAGTGTCTGAACTGGGTTGCCCCAACTACTCTGAATCCAGAGCAGGATGTTATGCTGGATCTAGAGAGTCAGGAAGCCTGGGCTGCCCTAGCTGCTCCAGAGCATGCTAAATAGGCACCAAGTAAGTGACACCTGGGAAGGGCTTGCTCCCAAGGAGACCCCCTTCAGATCACACTGAACAAGGAACAGCTGTGGTGCTTGCCTTATAAGGAAGCCAAGAAGTTCCTGACAACCAGTAACAGCTGCAGCATGAGAATGCAGTACAGCAGTATCTTTAGTGCAGGGTAGAAGCAAGGGGTTTGCTTGGAGTGGTCTATTGTATCCACAGATTAGTGGGCTGCCATAGTTGTGCCATATCCTGAAGATGAAAGGCAGGGGTTGCAGACTGGCTGGCCAAGAACTCAGATTGCTTTAGGCTGCCTCAACCCTTTCCCAGAATAACTAGGGTGGCCCATCTTGCAATTGGGTCAGCCCAGTGATAGATAGGGTAGCCCAAGTGCACTTCTGGATTGTGCTCGTAGGCTCCAATGCTAACTATGCTTTCCTGGGAGTAAATACAAACACATTGCTATCACAAAAACAAAATTTGTTCTTTCCTTCAACAGAACCTGAGAAAGACAACATCTAATGGGACAGATGAATACAATTTACCAGCAACTCTGGGTTCCTTCCCTCAGGTGCAGATGTGCCTTACAGCACTTTGGTGTAGCCAAATGTTCAATTTTTGGCTTCAATAGTGAAGCCATTCGGCAACGGTCACTGATGCTTTCCAGTCAACATACTCCACATATTATCATTAAGTTAATTTCCACCCCACGTCAGTTGAAAAGATTTCACAACTGATAACTACAATCATCATCTTCACTTTCAGGGCTCCTACAAAGCCACTCTGTACAGTCTGATCATTTAATTAAATAAAATGCCACCAGGTTTCACATTATTGAGATATATTCCGATTGTTTTCATGCAAGGACCCCTTTCATTTGTGTCTGCCTATCTGTAGGGATTCATTTGTGGAACACTTCACAGTTAAGTGAAACTGCTGATATAGGTGAAATGCCTTACTTTATCCTCTGGAGTTACGAAGAGATCTCCTCTTCACATATCTGGAAGGTCTGAGCTCACTAGAGATTGGAGACATCAATCCATGGTCACTGCCAGGCTCCAACTGAATCAGACAGTCATGCCTTCTCTAAACTCAGAAGTGATGTTTTTAAGGCCTTATAATGCACCAGATCTCAAATTCACACAGAGTCTGAGACTGCAAGTAAGTCTTGGCAAGTCTCTCTCTCTCTCTCTCTCTCTCTCTCTCTCTCTCTCTCTCACACACACACACACACACAGAGAGAGAGAGAGAGAGAGAGAGAGAGAGAGAGAGAGAGAGAGAGCAACCTATTGATTCATTTACATATAATCAGGTAGCCTAGACCTAGCCAAGTGGCCTAAGATGTATCCAGCGTATGTTAGGAGTAGGCTGGAAGTCTCCTTGGGGGTGAGGTGATATTTTCTGCCTTCGGGTCGGCCCCACAAGACAGGGTGAGCTCCTGTCCTCAGCCCAGCTCTGCGATGCCAGCTGGATCCAATCGTATTGGCTCTGCCTTTTCATTGGACTAACTCAGTGGCGTGGAGAGGGGGGATCTGCTGCTTGGGTAACAGCCTATCCTCCATAACAATCTAACCCAGGCTTTCGTGTTTCGCATGCAGCATATGCAGCGCTGAGCATGATACCATAGCAGTCTTTCAAGACTGATGGAGGCCTGCATCCCACGTAATGCTCCAACCTATCCAGTGGGGCTACTCAGATCTGCACCACCTAAATTGTTGGCACAAACCTGGGCAGTTCAGCTTTCAGATCCAAGGCTGAGGTTAGAATATAGCAGAAGCCTGCTCTGCCATCCATGCCTCTTTCCCAAGCCTGAAAGGCCCCCTCCCTGCTGTCCCCTGCCCTCAAAACTCCTCCCCCATACCTCTGCCACTGAGTGGAGTACTAACCTTAGCCAGCAGCCAGCAATGGGGATGAGCTGCCACTGCAGTGCTTCCCACCAATGCATTCTGCATTAGAGTAGTTGGAAACTTGCTTTAGGCATATTTGTGACACTTCAGGCTGATGCAGTAAAATAGGATAAGTATAGGATTGTACTGTCAGAAGTAGAAACTCATATACAGTATAGCAAATATCTGATATCTCTGTGAAAAATTTCTCAGTAGTTAGAATTCTGGAGTTAGAACACTGCTTCACTGGAATTCCGCTCAGCAGGTCCTGTGCTGACCTGGGGGTGTCACCAAAGTGCTGTAAGACACATTTGCACCTGAGGGAAGGTTAGGCCAGAGCAGTGAACAGCCAAGTGCATGCCTCCAGTGCCAGATTTACATATTAGCGAAATAAGCTATAGCTTAGGGCCCCACTCTCTTGGGGGCTCCAAAAATATTAAAGTAAAAAACTGGATGTAGAAATAATTTTATGTGCAAATGGTTTTAGATACTTATTAGGTCCATAAATTACTATATAGTATATATTCAACACAAAAACAGGGATAATTTGTTGCTGACAAAGAACAGCTGGACATTTAAAGAGCCCCATTACCTTCAATAGCTTAGAGCCTCATCAAAAGCTAAATCCAGCCCTGCTTACCTCCCTACATCACAACTGGAATGGAAGACCAATGAATTGTGCCAGCCTAGGTTGGGACTGCACCTTAAGACTTTAGTTATTCCTAGTGCAGTACTTCCAAATGTTGAGTTGGCCCATTCAGTAATAGTTATTGTTGAGACTGTTAGGGGTTGGTATATTAGCATATTTTAAAAAATGAAAAGCCCTGTGGGGTTGTGAGCTGCCTGTAGTTGGGGTGGAAAAGTGGAAAACTTAACATGTAATTGTGAGGAGCTTCAGACAGCCACGGGGAGCAGGAAGAGAGTTTACAAGAACTGTGGTGCCCTTTTCACCCTCAGTGTTCTCTGAATTGACGAGCACATGGCCTGTGCAGCGGTGCCAGCTCCCAGGCGCCTCAATACTGTGGTTCAACTAACTTAAGTCTCCCAGATGGCAGTGCGGGCCACTGCCACTAGGCTGGCTCCTATTAAGTGGAGTTTCATGAAAAGTGGTCCTGCCATTTACCAGAGCACACGGCTGTTTGGGAAACCTGGTGCAGATTAGGATTTTGGAGAGAGGAAGAGGGTTTTTCTCATAAAACAGGTTCTGCCAACTGTGTGATGGCAAATGTGGACTGAATCGTTGACATGGAAACAGGATTGGGACACTCTCTCTCTCTCTCTCTCTCTCTCTCACACACACACACACACACACACACACACATTATCATTATCTCTGGTCCCCTAAGCAGCCTGCAAACATGGCATGGAATTAGCTTCAGGAACCGGATATTTCAGCAAGAAATGCTTCCAAGGTTGAAAGCAAAAGCAAGGAGGCAGGGGTGGGGGAAAATGCATACTGGGGGAAGGAGAATGCTACTATTTTTTTAAAAACTCAAGCACACAGCATTCTGAGCTACCACAGGAGCAAGAACAGGAGACCCATCTATTATTTATAATTAATAGAGTGAGCTGTAAAATGTGGAATGGAGTCAGGGCACTTGATAGAAGCTAAATGGAGTTTCAAAACAGCCATTCTTTTCAGATTGTGAACCCTTTGGGGACAAGGAACCATTTATTTACTTGATTTCCACTGTAAACTGCTTTGTGAACTTTGTGTTGTTGAAAAGGGGAATGTGAACATTCCTAATACTAATATGAAATGGATGCATGTTGACATGTATCACTTTGTATTTTATACATCCCCTACAATCCAGAGTAACTATGGGAGCACATAAGAGACATTATGTGCACCCGTAGTTACTGCACCACCTAATGAAAACCTATGGGAAATTGATATTGCAATTCAGAGTAAATTGTTCTTACACTAGAGAAAGGACTCCCCATAGTTACTCTGGATTGCAGCCATAATCTCCCTAATATTTCAGATAGAAAGCAGAATCTCTGGCTAGTGTGTTCATTTCAATTTTTCAAAGTATTCAAATAAATCTCAAACCATATTAAATGTGTTGAGGTCCTCTGTTGGACAAAATCAGCTGCAATGATTGTGCTGACATTGTTTCTAGGAAGTACTACCAGGATCTCTCAACCTTCTTCCTCTCCCCCATTCCCAGCTCTGACACAATGGCTGGGGGGAGCCATGGTGAGAAATCGTTACAGTGAAAACTGATGTGGAGTTTGAGCATAAGGCACAAGGTAACTATCCATTTACTGAGCACAAGCTGCAATGCTCAAAGAGTGGCATGGATTTTAGCTGTTGTGTGTTTTGTTCCTCAGAGTTAAAGACCTGATTTAAGGAAATTTAACCAGTGAAAGATCCCGGCAGGCTGCTAAACCCTGATGTTAACATTTGACTTTGATTTCACAGTAAGTTACCAAACTTTGGGCTGCATATTAAAGGCAAGAAAGTGGACTCAAGTCTGAGTAAAGGAAATCTATTATTTTACCAGCCCTAGCTGTGGACAGCAATTTATGGACTGGATCTCAGTACATTCAGATGGAATGGAGCTGTGGCACATTCAGTTCCTGTAATATAATTCTTGAGCTGCTGAGGCTCAAAGGGGGAGCAAGAACTGAAGGAGTTAGAACAGCCTGATGCCATGCCAAGTAGGCAAGTTGGCTTTCAGTAAATTTATTTTGTGAAAGCTACACATTTTCTATGTCAATAATTTCATAAATGGAAAAAGTATGTGAATGGCACCTCATCACATAGACCTGGTGTCATTGAAGTGGGACAAGAGACAATGCTGTCAATCAGCAGCATGGCAAAGTCAAAGAAAACAAACAAGACACTAAGATGTAAACATATGTTTTGAATTTTATTCAAAAATTTTATTTTTAAAAATAATTTTATTATTTGAATGTTATTCAAAATACTGTATTTTGAATTTTTAAAAGCCACCTAAAGTTAATAGCTGGTTAGCAGTCCAGACCTGAGCTACCTGGCACCCACGGGAGCAGTCGTGCCAAAACAGCTACCACTGAAACCAGTGGCACAAAAAACCAGCTGGAGGTAACAACCTCCAAAGGGACTTCCATTCCCTTTGCCCAGGGAAAGCTCCATGCCCCACAATAGGACTGAGTCTGTAGAGAAAAAGGCTTTACCTGTACTCATTCAAAAATCTGTCATTTGCTGCTCAAAGTTTCTTATTACCCCTGATTCCTTGAAACAGCTTTTTGGGAATCCTTACTTCCTCTGTAAAGTACATTGGTCCCTGAAGTTCAAGTTGTTAGGAACTGGTATAACAACCTTCTGTGGCTTCTGTCCATTCAACTAATTGCAAATAGAAGGGGAAGAACTGGAAGTTGTGACAGTTTTATTTTTATGGGCTCTAAAGATCTCCACAGATGGCAATTGCAGCCAAGAAATTAAAAGATGCCTGCTTCTGGGGAGGAAAGCTATGACAGGGCTAGACAACTTAAAAGTTGAGACATTATCTTGCCAACAAAGATCTGTCTAGTTAAAACTATGGTTAACCTTGTGGTAATGTATGGCTGTGAGAGCTGAGCCATAAAGAAGGCTGACCACCAAAGAATAGATGCAGTTGAATTATGGTGCTGGAGAAGACACTTGATAGTCGCTTGGACTGCAAGGAGATAAAATCAGTCAATTCTCCAGGAAATCAACCCTGACTGTTCAATGGAAGGACAGATACTGAAGCTGAAGCTCAAATATTTTGGCCACATCAGGAAAAGACTCCTTAGAAAAGACTCTGATGCTGATAAAATCTGAAGCCAGAGATGAAGTTGTTAAATAGTTTCATTGAGGACATGACTTTGGACAAACTTCGGAAACTAGAAGAGGATAGGGTGGCCTGGCCTGCTGCTGTCATTGGGGTCACAAAGAGTCAGACATGACTGAATGACTAAACAACAACAACCTCATCCACAAAAACCTACTCCCAGCTTTTGTATGGAAGACATCTAACTTCAATCCATTGGTGTTTCTTCCTACCATTGTTGACTAAGAGCACAATCCTAACCATGTCTACTCAAAAGTAAGCCCCATTGTGTTCAATGGTTCTTACTCCCAGGAAAGTGTCTTTAGGATTGCAGCCATACTCAATTTTATAAGACAATGGAAATCCTATTTACACAACCACCATTTAGGAATTTGTAGACACTTGTAGACTTGTAACATTGTGGAGTGAGATGGCCAGACAATGTTACAAACAAACAATTTCAAAGAACACAACAGTTCTAAAATGAAGGTTTTAAAAATTTTTATTACTAAACTTAGATCACTGAGATGAAAAAGAGAGGAATGGAGAGGTAGTGGAGGTTGTGCTTAAATACTATACAATGGGCTATATAGTATACTATGTAGCTATACAGTACATATTTATATAGCAAGAGTGTCCAAACCTTTTGGCAGGAGGGCCACACCATCCCTCTGACACTGTGTCTGGGCCGGAAAACTGATTACGTCAGCAATCCTGAAATGCCCTTGGGCTAGCCTATTTATCACTGGGCTGGCCCAATTCCAAGATGGGCCAGCCCAGTTACACCATAAAGGCTTGGGCCAGTGTAAGTCAACATAAGCTGGCCCAAGACAGATGGACCTAGGACAGGTTGCATGAAGCAGTGTGTAGCTAGGGGGATCCAGGCTACAAGCTTAAGGGGGGGGGGGCTACAAGCTAAACATGACACCGATGAATAAAACTGAAAAACAGGGTATGTATGAATGTTAATACCATCATGTTATATATCGTTGGAAATATAATTTTATGAAGAATGCTATGAAATAAACTTCATTGAAATATCTATATTCTATAATTATTATCTATATTCTATAATTATATTCTATAATTAATATCTATAATTAACCAGAAAATAAAAACACAAAAGACGATGGAACAAAAGGGGATTTTCTTAACTCAAATTTTCCCATGTTACTAATGGCTCTGAGAGCCAATGAAATGTAATTCTGATCCTGTATGGAACTAATAAGGTGTTAATATGAATCAGCTCTCAGTACATATATACAATACACACAGTGGTGGGCTGAGATCAGTTCAGACCGGATCAGCCGAACCGGTAGTTACCGGGAGGCCGCCGGTCGTGAACCGGTAGTTATGGGGGCTACCGATCCAGTTCGGCCCCCTTTGAACATTTCTGGGGGTTTCGGGGGGGCAGTTCTGGGGGGTTGGAGGGTGACCTGGGGGCACTTGTGGGCGGGGGGGGGGGTTGTTTACATACAGTTCCGGGAGGTGGGGGGGTCACTGGAGGCTTCCTATACTCAGTAGGGGCAGCCGCGGCTGCCTGCTACTGAAAAATGCTTTAAAAATCACTGCACATGACAACGCAGCTAATTAGAAGGCAGGGAGAGTTCCTAGAGAGGACCTGCGTAGGCGGGATGTCCGGAAGAGTTCAGTTGTGCATGGGAGTTTATTGCGCATGTATGTTGATGCACATGGGAGGGTGTTGCGCATGACAGGGTATTGTGCAATGGGGGTATGGCGTACGGAGGGAATTGTACTCCCACAACAACACAGGTACATTTCGTTAGTATATTGCTAGCAGTTACACATGCTAACTAGGTATGCAGGCACTTCTAAGTGGTGCTGCTCTCCTATTTAGCAGAGAAAGACTCTATTCCCTGTTGCTCCAGCACAGTTTCCTAACAAATAAGGGAAATAATTTTCATGTTTTTACTTAATTAAATTTGATTTTGTTGTTGCAGGGGAGGGGGAGTCTTTGACTCCAGGTGGCGAATAGGTGCTTTAGCTATGCCGCTAGCAGAACCAATGGTGGTGAACTGCTTAGGAGGAAAAGACAGGTTTTCCCCCAATTTTCTTTTTAAAATACGCAGGGGTGACATCATTTCCATATGTGACATCACTTCCGGGGCAACATTTTGAGCTTTGCACCGGGCTACATGATCATTTGCTACGTCACTGGTGTGAAGGTGAGGTGCAGGGAAGTTGTTTGCTCTAAGAACGAACATTTTGCACATGGCAGTGGTTCGATATTAACAAATTAATAAGGTAGGCCTATAGTATCATATCATCTTCTCTCCTCCAGTACTTATCGTCAACAACAAAATGCGATCTGTCTTTCTTCAACACTACTTTTAAAGCTTTGTGTATAAACACATCCATTCAAACAGCGAGTGAAGACAATGAGGAAAAAGCCCAACTCACAGCACATACTATGTTCTTGTATACAACATTGATTGTATTTCCTTGCAGTTATTTTCATATACAAGTCACATACTACATACATGCACACAAACTAAATAACCAAATAAGTTCAGCTTGCAGAAAGTTTATAATTGTTTAAGTGAATAACAAATACACAAAGAGAGAACCAGTATTACAGTAATTCATAAAGATCTCTGGTACTAATTCACTAAAGATAAGTGCTGTGGTTGAAGCCTATTTGAAGTCAGACTGTTTTAGTAACCCTGCTCCCTAATCGCAGTGTATTGAAGAACTACACATAGTTAGTAAAATAAAATACTCTACACATACTCAAGGAACATTCCATATTAGCAATGTGAAATAATAGCAAAACTGTCCTACGTAATTCTTGATACTGACAGCCCAATCCTATTCTTGTGCTCACCTGTGCAACTGCTGCACTAGCTTTCTCAAATGTGTTATAAAGCAAGTTTGTAATGACTCAAAAGTGGAATGTCAGTGGCACTGAATCCAGTGTCCATAACTGCTGGCACTGTTAACAGGTGTTTGAGAACAACAGTGGACAGGAAGTCAATGGTTCAGGCCTAGAAGTTGGTTAAGAAGCCCACTGCCATAATTTAACCAAGTGGGTTCTCAAAGTGGAGATTGGGACTCCCTTGGGCGATTGCAACTTCATTTCAGGGGGGTCATGAAAAGCTGGGTGCTGCCATCTTGTAATGGAGCACTCAGACTAGGAATAAGTCTAACTGACCACAATGGGGCTTACTTCCAAGTAGACATGGAGGAGTACTGTCTACTTCAAGTAATGGCACTTCCTGTTCCATCAAGTAATGGCACTTCCTGTTCCAGCTATGA
Organism: Cryptoblepharus egeriae; assembly: GCA_030015325.1. Lineage (NCBI taxonomy): Eukaryota > Metazoa > Chordata > Lepidosauria > Squamata > Scincidae > Cryptoblepharus > Cryptoblepharus egeriae. Next base: position 14,301,459 of record JAREYC010000014.1, read on the forward strand.
CATCATTTCCAGTGGATTTGGACAGATTGTCATTCTCAGAAGGGGGTTCCAGGCTGAAATGCTAGAGAACCACTGTCCTAACCCCTTCCTGGAATTTGTGCCAGTGATTTTGTTGTCACATATCTGCGTAGTCACATTTACTATGCCTCTGGTACGCTGAATCCAGCAGGCTGCACAACTGTTCCCTTGTGTCAAGAAGACATCTGCTCAATAGCACTAGTTGCAACATAAGCTGTGCAGCTTATGTGCAACATATCTAGTGCACCTGCACTAGATAGGACTGTGCTGTAATCCTTCTTGTAAAGCAGCGATACATTTGCTTTTCTTCTGTTCCTCTAATGAGTTCACCATGATGCAAAGGGGACTCCACATTTTATTCTCACAATAACCCTATGAGGTAGGTTGGGCTGACAAGGTTAACACCTTGCCTTCTCATGAATTTAAATGTGAGTGGGGCTTTAAAACTGGTCTATCACATCCACAGCCAAACTGTTTGCATGTCTACACAGAAATCAGTTCCATTATAGTCAATTATAGTCCATAAGTTCCATTATAGTCAATGAAGCTTGCCCCAAGGTAAGTCTGGATAACAAAAAGAGCTTCTTTAGATATGCCCAAAGAAAAAAAGAAAATTAAAGAGTGGGATTGCTCCTGGAAAAAGATGGACAACTGCTCTCTGAAAAACAGGAGAAGGCAGAGCTGCTTGGCTCCTACTTTGCATCTGTCTACTCTTAGGAGGACTGTACAAATGTTGATGCTGGATCATTGGCTGATGGGATAGTATGCTTGCATCCCCAAATTTAATGAAAACAAGGATGGTACAGTTCTGCAGATTAGGATCAACAGCGAACAGGTTCAAAACCACTTAACTTGCCTAAATGAGTTCAAGTCATTGGGACCAGATGAACTGCATCCTAGAGTTCTTAATGAACTTGCAGGTGCACTTGCAGAGCCTCTGCCAATTTGAGAAATCCTTGAGGTGTGGAAAGTGCTACTAGACTGGAAGCTGGCTAATGTAATCCCAATATGGAAAAATGGAGGAAAAAGAAGACCCAGGAAATGATAGACCTCTCAGTTTGACTTGTCTACTAGGGAAATATTAGAACAAATCATCAAATGCACATTTTGTGCACATCTATACAATAACTCAGTGATCACAAGAACCCTGCATGGATTTGTCAAAAAATGAATCCTGCCAGACAAATCTGATCTCCTTTTTTGGTCAGGTTACAACTGGACAGTGGGAATGCTGTATATATAATTTATCTTGACTTCAGCTAAGCATTTGACAAGGTCCCATATGATATCTTCATCAGCAAGTTGGTAAAATATGGGCTACCTGAGTGATTTTCAACCAGTGTGCCATGGCATGCTGCTGTGCCATGGCTAGTCCTCAGGTGTGCCATGGTAATTTGGGGGTTGACATTAGTTAATAGGATAATCGGGGATATGTGGTGTGCCTTGTTAATGGCAAAAATAACTGATGGAGTATCTTGAAAATTTAATTGCTTTGTTAGGGAGCCGTGAGATGAGAAAGGTTGAAAATCACTGGGCTACATGATACAATCATTAGATGGATCTGCAACCATCTGGATCTCTGCTCTCTAAAGGTATTTGTAAATGGCTGTGTCAGTCTGGAGGTCAGTTTCAAGTAGGGTGCACTAGGGCTCTTTCCTTGGACCCAGTTCTTTTTAACATCCTCATCAGTGATTTGTATAAGGGGTTACAAAGCAGTCTCATAAAATTTGCAAACAAGCTGGGAGGAACAGCAAACACAAAAGAAGAAGACTTCAGGAAGATGACAAAATAGAACATTGGACTAAACTTTCAACAGGGAGAAATTCAAGATTCTGGACTAATGCAAAAATAACCAAAGACACTGGTATAAAATGGGAGATACCTGGCTTGGCAGTAAAACATGTGGCAGTAAAACATGTGGCTTGGTATTTTGGAATCATCCTGGATCACAAGCTGAACTTGAGTAAGCAGTGTGATGCATCTGCAAAGAAGGTAAATGCAATTTTAGCCTGCATTAAGAGAACCGTAAATTCCAAGTTACAAGAAGTAATAATTTCTTTTTATTCTGGATTGGTAAGACCTCTCCTGGAGTAGTGTCCAGATCCTTGCACCTCACTTTAAGAAAGATGCAGTCAAACTACAGCAAGTTCAGAGGAGAGCGACAAGGATGATCAGTGAGCTGGAAGACATGCCCTACAAAGAAAGATTGAGGGAAATTGTTCTGTGCCTGGAGGAGGGGAGGTTAAGAGGATATACGATCACAGTCTTTAAATAAATACCTGAATGGCTGTCATATGGAAGAAGGGTTTGTTTTCATTTGTTCTCAACTGCCTCTGAGTAGAACTAGAACCAACAGGTAAAAACTTCAAGAAATGAGATTCCAATTGGATAGCAGGAAAAATTTCCTGATGGTGATGGCAGTTCTGCAGTTGAATAGATTGCCAGGGGAGGTGGTGGTCTCTCCTTAACTGGGGATCTTCAAGAAGATTATCAACAAGCACTTATCAGGATGCTCTAGGAGGATTTCCTGCTATAGGCAGGGGGTTGGACAATATGACCTATTAGGTTCCTTCCAATTCTATGATTCTGTGATTTCAGCCCCACTTTAGGTACAATATGACATTGGCCACACTATGTCATCACATTGGTGGGACATCACATTTCATCTTGGATCCCAATAAACAAAGGCATTAATTTCCCACTCATGTCATCAGGGATTGAGTCTTGGAACTGAAAACAGTTACTGGAACTAAACCTTCATGAGTTTGTTTCTTCCTGATTTCTATTTTTTTATTCTTCTGTCCACTGGTGCACATGCTAATTTTTTGTTTTTAACACTGCACTACTTTGTTACAACAGTATTAAGATTTTTTTAGCTTTCCTGAGGTATCCTAGCTATAGCTGGAGTATAAATTTAAAGAATAAATATACGGACAGAACAGGCTATGCAACAAAGAGCACAATCCTATCCATGTCAACTGAAAAGATTCCTTATTCCCAGGGAAGTGCTCTTATGATTGCAGCCACAGATAGGTAGAGCATAGTGAAAAAGGACAAGAGATGGAAGACAGAAGAATGAAATTGGAAGTCCATGTTAGGGAATATGGAATCCTTATACGAGACACAGGAATGTACAAGGCTGGATATGTACAGCTACAGAAAAATTATATAAATTTAGATACTAGGAGAGTTTGACCATAAGGAAGGCTGACTGCTGAAGAATAGATGCCTTTGAATTATGGTGCTGGAGAAGACTCTTGAGAGTCCCTTGGACTGAAAGATCAAGTCTGTACATCCTCCAGGAAATCAATCCTGACTGTTCACTGGAAGGACAAATACTGAAGCAGAATCTCAAATATTTTGGCCACATCATGATAAGGCAGAACTCTTTAGAAGAGAATGTGGAAAAAACTGAAGGCAAAAGGAGAAGGGGATAGCAAAGGTTGAGGTGGTTAGTGTCATTAAGGGAATGAACACAAAATTGGACATACTTTGGAAGCTAGTGTAGAGTAGGGTGGCTTGGCATGCAGCAGGCCATGGGATCCAAAGAGTCAGACACAACTGAACAACTAAACAACAAAAAGATGGTAGGGATATTTATAAGGAAAATGTGGCAACACTGAAGTGAATGTGGGGTTGAATGTGGGGAAAAAACACTGTTGAAATATGTGAAATGCAAACAGGATAGCCCACTCCTACCCCAACAGCATGCAGTGCTGCACACACAGCATGCAGGGTGCACATTGTTCCATATGGTGGGATCAGATGGCCAGCAAAAGGTAAGCACACAGATTTTTTACATACTTTCCAACAGGCTGCCTTGTCATTATTGGGTCTTTGAGGCATATGCCACTATTTTTCTGGCCTTAGTCCAAGGCAAGGAAAGGGGAAGATCTGGGCCAGAAAAAGGGGAGCAGGATCCAGCATCCACAACTTCTGCTGAGATCCAGCCTCTCATGCCCTCAAAATGCTCCATGGTTTGGCCACTCCTTACCGCAATTTTTTCCACTCCTCTTCACCTGCACCAATCTAAGCTAATATGCCTCCGGCCATATTGGCTGATAACGCCATAGTGTACAACAGTAAGAGGAATAAACAAAGTTTATACATATTTTATAAACCATTTTTATTCCTATTTTTAGCATTTATTTAAAAAATGCAACTGGCAATTTATACGACTTTATCTTACTATAAGATAAAAATGGAATTTCTTACCTGATAATTCCAGTTCTTGGGAGAAGAAAGTGGGATTTAGAGACCCTTTGAGAACCTTCCACTAACAGGAGGCAGGGCCAATGAATCTGTAGTCTCCATAGAGAGGGCTTCCCACTTGCCCAAATGGAACTGGAGAGCTGGAAATGCTTCATGCCCAACCGAACTTCCATTGTAGGATCTGAGCCACTCAGCTGATGTGCTGACTGTGGCCTTTTTCCCCAACTGCAAACCCTAAAAGTTACAAAAAAGTATCAGTTTTACAAAGATCTTTTGTTCTTTCCATGTAAAAATTGAATGCCTGTTTGACATGTCACATTTGCCAAGCACTCTCCTTGGGATGAGAGGGATTTGGGCAAAAAGAAAGATGGCCTGATGTTAAAGGGTATTCACCTTTAGCCTGAAGGTAGGGTCTAGCTAAAGGGTGTTCCAAACCTTTTGGAAGGAGGGCCACACCATCTCTCTAACACTGTGTCAAGGGCTGGAAAAATGATTTACATTTCAAATTCACATAAATTCACATAAATTTGGGCACCCCTGGACTAGCTTAAACACCAGCTGGTCCCAACAGAAAACACAAAGCTAAAGGTTGAAGGAAAATGCCTCCACTGCCAAGACTGTGAGCCAAAGTTGTAGCCACCAGAAAAAGCAACTTGAGGGTAAGCTCCCTCAGAGGGACCATTGCTGATGGCTCAAAAGGAGACCTTGTATCCGCCAAATCCAGAGTAACTGCAGGAGCACATAAGAGACTTTATGTGCACCCATAGTTACTGCACCACCTAATGAAAACCTTTGGGAAATTCATATTAGAATCCAGAGTAGGTTATACTTACACTGGAGCAAGGACTCCCTGTAATTACTCTGGATTTTGCCCTAAGTGTTGACAGTTTCAGACTATACAGTACTGGCAGTGGTGGGATTCAAATAAATTGACAAGTTCTATGTCCTAATAACCTAAATTAACAACAGGTTCTATGTCCTAATAACCTAAATTAACAACAGGTTCTATGTCCCATTAGTAACCGGTTCTCAGAACCAGGCACTCATTAGCAAAGGGTTCTACAGAACTTGTGAAAACCCCCTGAAGCCCACCACTGATACTGGCAAGGTCTGCAGAGTGTCAACTCCCTCTGCCTCAACTTCTGAAATCTGTGGGAAAAAAAACCTTGGCAAGACTAGGCAGCATTCTCTTGGATGTGAACAGATTTGGGACTGGAAAACCAAAATTTTCTAAACTTGGTAAAAACTCTGAAGATGTAGGTACCATTTTGACTCCCCGGGAGTCTGCAGGCCCTGGGCCAGTTCCAGCTCAGACTGAAGAGAGATCATAGTTTCCAGCTAAAGGATCTAGATGGTTTCCAACCAGATGTACCTCTGCCCAACTCAGTGATGTAGGGACCTTTTATTAGATGAGGTGCCCTGTTTCATGGCCCTTTGTATGTTCTCCCATCTCAGCAGACTGGCACCTGTTGTAATTACAACTTGCTCTGGCTATATCAGTCAAATTCTCTGACAAACCCTACAATCCAGAGTAGCTATGGGAAGACATAAGAGGCACTTAGTGTGAAATCCAGAGTAACTATGGGGAGTCCTTGCTCCAGAGTCAGAACAAGTTACTCTGGATTGCAATATGAATTTCCCATAGGTTTTCACTAGGTGGTGGAGTAACTATGGGTGCATGTAGTGTCTCTTATGTGCTCCCTAGTTACTTTGGATTGTTTCCTTACTCTGGATTGCTCTATGCATTTCCCATAGGTTTCCCATAGGTGGCACCCTAACTATGTTGGTGTAAAAGGTTCCGTAGTTACTCTGGATTGTAGCCACAGGCAAAGGTGGCTTTTTCAACTGGGTGTGTTTGTGAATCAGTTCATGCTTTTTGATGAAGGAGGTGGAAGCACTGTAGTGGCCAGATGTTTAATCTAATCCATGGAAGGACATCCTGACATGATACTAGCATGTCCAAAAGTTTTGGTAAGAAAACTATATCTAAGTGGTCTACTGTTTGCAGTAAATCTAACATCTAAAGCTACTGAACATGCCACACAATATGGTGGCTGGGCACCAATATGTTCTTCAGAACATTGACAAGTACAAAAACTTGTCAGCAGAAAAAAAAGCAGGCCTCCGTCAGTCTTGAAAGACTATGGTATCGTGCTCAGCACTGCATATGCTGCATGCAAAGCATGAAAGCCTGGATTGGATTGTAATGGAGGATGGGCTGTTACCCAAGCAGCAAATCCCCCTCTCCACGCCACTGAATTAGTCCAATGGAAAGGCAGAGCCAATACGAGTGGACCCAGCTGGCATCGCAGAGCTGGGCTAAGGACAGGAGCTCACCCTGTCTTGTGCGGCCAACTCGGGAATCGAACCCTGGCCTGCTGGTTAACAGGCACAGCGTCTTTACCGCTTGCGCCACCCACAGTCAGCAGAACACTGTGGCTTTTTATAGGTGGCAGCATTCTGAGAGGAAACTTGCTTGCCTGATGCCTCAGGATCAAGGCTTATCCAGAACAGCTAATGAAGATACCTCACAAAATGGCAGTCGGGCACCAACACTCTCCTTTTAGAAGCACTGTGGTGCAAAAACTTGTCAACAGAACACAGTGGCCTTTTACAGATAGTAATGTTCTGAGAGGAAAGGGAGGAAACCTCTTGCTGAAGATGTTCCACAAAATGGCGGTCAGACACCAATGTTCTCAGAAGCACTCTGGCACAAAAACTTGCTGACAGAACACAGTGGCCATTTTAGAGGGAAACCTGCTTGCCTCTGCCTCAGAAACAAAATTCTTCTCAGTACCACTCTGCTGAAGATGCTTCACAAAATGGCAGTTGGGTGCTAGTGTTCTCCTCAGGAGAACACAAAAAACTTGTCAACAGAACTCAGTGGCCTTTGTTAGGTTTTTGCTCAGGCACTGTCAGGCTTGCTTGACTTAACTATTGGTTCAAAACAAGTTGTGAGATGATTGGGCTGAAATAATACTGGTATCTCTGCCTAGGAGTCCAATCTCAGTTGAGGAAATGTGACATTCTTATTGGCTGCTGGATGGTTACTGTTTCCCACATCAGTTACTGTTACTGGAATGGTTACTATTTCCCACATGACTATTGAGAAATATCGAGGCAGTGTTCTAATTTGATTTGTATGTTCTTAAATGTTCTTCTGTATTCATTGTTTGTGAGTCAGTGCTGGTATGTATGTAGCTGTTGCCGAGGCCAAATTCCAGGTATGGCGTTCATACTTGGCCAATAAATCTAATCTAATCAGCAGCACTTGGGCAATCAAACTGAGGGGTTTGAAAGTGGTTGACTGCTGGAGACATTGCTGGACTTAACACTGAGCTTGAGACTGTGGACTGACCTACTGACTTAGATTTTGGGACTCTGATTTGGCTTTGGTGTATGACCTGGACTACCTTGGATTATCCTGTTTGTGTGTTAATACAGTTGATACATACGACTCTGCTGTGTTTATCTCCGCTCTTGCGTCCAGTACCAATTAAAGGACCCCTACCAGTTTATATCCCTGACAGTCTTTTTAGAGGGGAACTGCTAATGAAGATACCTCACAAAATGGCAGCTGGGCACCAACACTCTCTTTAGAAGCACTCTGGTCCAAAAACTTGTCAGTAGTACACATTCTGAGAGGAAACTTCTGAGAGGAAACTTCTGCTGAAGATGTTTCACAAAATGGTAGTTGGGTGCCAGCATTCACCACCATTTTGTGAGGTATTGTCAGTAGAACAGAAGACTTGTCTGTAGACAAGAAAATCTTGTCAGTAGAACACAGTGACCCTTTACAGATGGCAATGTTCTGATAGCAAAGCTGCTTTCCTCACACATCAGGAACAAGGTTTGTCTCAGCACCACTCTGCTGAAGATGCTTCACAAAAATGGTGGCCAGTTCTCCTCAGTGTTCTCCTCAGAAGTACTCTGGCACAAAAACCTGTCAGCAGAACACAGTGGCAGAACAAGAGGAAACCTGCTTGCCTGATGCATAAGAAACAAGATTTGTCTCAGCACCATTCTGCTGAAGATGTTTCACAAAATGGTGGTCGGGGACCAAAATTCTCCTCAGAAGTAATCCAGCGCAAAAACTTGTCAGCAGAACTCCATGGCCTTTTAAATGTGGCGATGTGCTGAGAGGAAACCTTCTTGCCTCAGGAACCATGCTCATCCAGCACTGCTGCTGAAGATGTTTCTCAAAATGGCGGTTGGGTGCAAGCATTCTCCTCAGAAGTACTCTGGCACAAAAACTTGCCATTAGAACCAAGTGCCCTTTTGAGAAACAGTGTGCTGAGAGGAAACCAACTCACTGAACATCTCAGGAACGAGGTACAAGTCAGCACTACTGCTGAAGATGTTTCCTAAAATGGCAGTCAGGCACCAGTGTTCTCCTCAGAAGCAGACTGGCAAAATGCAAGTCAGCAGAACAAAGCAGGTCTCCTTCAGTCTTGGAAGACTATGGTATCGTGCTCTGCGCTGCATACGCTGCATGCAAAGCATGAAAGCCTGGGTTGGATTGTTATGGAGGATTGGCTGTTACCCAAGCAGCAAATTCCCCTTCTCCACACCACTGAATTAGTCCAATGGAAAGGCAGAGCTGATACGATTGGATCCAGCTAGCATCGCAGAGCTGAGCTAAGGACAAGAGCTCACCCTGTCTTGTGGGGCCGATCTGGGTCTCGAACCCTGGCCTGCTGGTTAACAGGTACAGTGTCTTAGCCACTTGCGCCACCCACAGCCCTCAGCCCTTTTACAGGTGGTGGTTCTGAGAGGAAACCTGCTTGCCTTATGCCTCAGCAATTTGGCTTCCAATGCTCTTTGTGCCCTCGGGGCTAATTAAAAAATTAACGTCCTCCTCACACATTAGCATGCCCCCAAAATCAGCCCACACCCAGTGACCCAGCTAGGTGGTGGCCAATCTGAGACTAATGTGACAGAAAGGAAGTGGAAAGAGGAGTTTGGAAACAAAAAAGACAGAGGCAACAGAAGAACAGAGGCTAGAAGTGAAGCAGAAAGAAAAAAGTTTAGAAATTATCAAAACTTTGCTTGACTTTTTATTTTTTATTTTTGGCAGCAAAACATGACCTTATAGAGAGAGGGCACTCTGGGGCAAACCCTCTTTGAGGAGATGAGAGTTTTATTGGCTCTACCGCCTGGTAAAGGAAGGGGCTAATCCCAAAGAGTCTCAGAATGCCCCCTTTCTTTACCAGACAATAGCACAACAGTGCAAGGAAATAAAAAGATGTATAAATTCTTATTAAAAAATGTGGAGGATGTCAGTCTTGTTAGTCTTGTCAAGAGCATTGGCACTTGGTGCAAATGACAAGGGGCTTCACTACACTTAACTTCAGATTGGTCTATTTCAGCAGTCTGCTTTGCAAGCTGTTTTTACAGCCACATTGTGGCTTGGTTGAGGAACTTTTACATTCATACAACTTTTACACTCATCATCAGTGTTGGCAGGGATATTATATACATAGCTGCCTGTATCACTTGCACAAGCACATTCCAGGCAGCACTCCTAAACACTAGAGTACTCGATTCTTGGTAGGCAAGAAAAGCCTGCATTTTCACAGCAAGAAAACAGAATAATGGTTGTGTTTTTTTCTTCTTTTTTTCAAAATATGACTTAATGCTACACTATAAACAAACACCAACTGCATGTTCATTGCATTCTAAACCGGTAAGCCTGGAAATCACAGTAAGGAATGTTGGGCACAGAACTTTTATCCACATAGCAGGATTTGGGAGCAAGTCAGAAGGGCCATACTAAAGGCCAGTTCATGGCAGTAAGTTCCTGGCAGAAGATCATGGCAAAATTTGGAGCAGGGTCTTCCTCTTTTTTTAGCTTAGCTAGGAACATCCTTAGAAAGGATGCTGTCTTTAGTCAGTGATATTTACTGAAGTTGTAACCATTGGGGAGAATTTTGTAAAGCATCGTTGCAAACTTGATAGGAAAAGCCTGTGAAGCATGAAATAGGAACTTTACTCTCTGCCACAGTTTCAGCGGTACTTTTTACTTGCAAATGATCAATTAACTGCAGCTTTATACTTGGAGAAAATCTTTAAAAATGTCTGTTCTTTTGCATTTTTATATTTTATTCCTTTACATATATATACAGTCCAACCACAGCATTTGTTGGGGTTCGGAACCCCCAAAGATACCAAAATATGTGGATAACAGGATCTGCAGTGGGACTCTTATTTAGAGGAACTTAAGACACAATCTGAGGTGCCCTCCAGTTGCATCCAGAGGTGTTTGAGATGCAGGTAGGCCTCACACACACCACCCATGCATCCCCCTGCCAGGTCTAAGGTTTCAGAGATGCACTTCCAGTTTTTTTGGTGGGGGGAAATGAAATGAATCTTCAGAGACACCAGCAGGACCCCTAAGAAAATGGTTCTTGATCTTGATCCTTTTCACCTGGGATCCCCTTTGGAGAATAACAATCTGTCTGGACTCCCACCACCAGAAGTCACGTCATGCCCAGAAGTTACAGTCAAACAAAGTGACATGAGTGTGAAGCCAGAGCAATGTCTACTCAGAAGTACCATTATGTTCTATATTATTTACTCCCAGGAAAGAATGGATGCAGCCAGGGTATTCCATTCCAAGTTCCGCATCAGTATTCCAAAGTGCATTCCAGAGTGCCCCAACAAACCAGTGCCAGATTACAAGATGGCAGCAGCCAGATTTTTTGCAACCCCACTTAGAGAACAAATGCTCTAAGACAGGGGTGTCAAAACATTTTGTCAGGAGGGCAACATCACTGTGTCTGGGGTTAGAAAAAAAAATGATTTACATTTCAAATTTGAATAAATTTACATACATGTACAAATAAGAATGTATTTGAGACAGATATGAGCCTACGGAGGATAATAAGAATTGCCAGAGGGACAGATTGGGAGTCTTGCCACATGCTGTTTTGAGTCTGCATCTCACCGCAGTCTGCATCTGGTCCCTGGGCTCTAAATTTGAGAAGAATTCAAAGGAAGCCTGCTGGGCATCTGTAAAACTGACTTATTACCAAACAAGTGTTCAGAGAAGGACAACCTCAGAATATTTTTACCCATAAGGTTAATCTGGTTGATTATTGTGAATTATGAATTGTGAATATAAACCAAGATGTATACTTCAAATAAAATATTATATTGGTCAAGATGTGTTTATTTTTATTTAAAAGATTTTTATCCTGCTTTTCCACAGTTCAAAGTAGCATACAACATTATGTAATTTAAGTAAAAACAAAATACATACACTGTATATAAAACTGAAAAGTCACTGACTGATTCACTTACTGACTGATCAACACCCAGTCAAAACCGCCAGGCCTAGAAGCATGAAATTTGAGCAGGGTGTTCCTTATTTGATGGAGGCACCTACTAAGAACGAGTTTTTGAAAATTCCAGCCGGAAGGAGGTGAAAAGGGACACAACACATTTTCCTCCCTATACTTTCCATTGAAGTCTCCCTGACAGAGAAACTCTGCCCCAAGCCTTGGACCCAGAAGCATGAAATTTGGGGAGGTCCAAATTTGAAATGTAAATCATTTTTCTGGCCACATAGGCCAGAGAGATTGCCTGTGTGAAAGATGATGTGGTCCTCCTGCAAAACATTTGGACACTCCTGTACTATACTGTATTATAGTGATATAAAGTCTATAATTGAGTCCAAGTCAGAATCTCTAAGATTCTACAAACATTGGTTGTGAACCCTACAATAAAAATATTTGATTTTTCTCTATAAGCTATTTTGTGAACTTCTAGTTGAAAAGCAGTATATACTGTAATACAAATACAGTGGTGCCTCACGTAACAAACGCCTCAAGTAAAGTATGTTTCATGTAACAAACAAAAATTTCTCTAGGATTCTGCTTCACGTAACAAACGGTGCTTCACGTAAAGAACAAACTCGTTGGCAGTTGGGGCAGATGCGCTGGCCGGCAGCCCTTTTAAAAAGCATCAGGGCTGCTTGCACACTTGGCCATAGTGAATGCAAGCAACACTTCGACGCTGTTCCTCCTGTGGCCGGGCATCCGCTGGGCAGAGGGAGAGAACAGCAGTGGAGAAGAGGGAAGCAGCTCAGGGCTAGCCAGAAGGGAACAAGGGAGAGAGAGGCTCAGGATGGAGAGAAGGAGAAAGTGGGGAGACTCTTGTAAAGTGTATTTGATCGCAGAAGAAAGTGTCTTTGATTGCACCCTCCTAACCATGTCTACCCAGAAGTAAGCCCCACTGTGTTAAATGGGGCTTGCTCCCAGGAAAGTGTCTTTAGGATTGCAACCTAAGTAGACTTCATAGGATCATGCACACTGAATGCATGTTTTGAATTCAGTTCCAGTGTTTTGTCATCATTTTTACATCCAGTTAATATTTTATATGAATATTTTTGGGGTTGTGGAACCAATCATCTGAGTTTCCATTATTTCCTGTGGGAAAATCCTCTTCACATAAAGAATGTTTCACGTAACAAACATGCCTTCGGAAAGAAATAAATTTGTTACGTGAGGTGCTACTGTACCGTTAACAACCATAAGGCTTCTGGCGGCAACCCCTTTTGTCTCAAACCATTGCTGCAAAATGCCAGGCCAGATAATAATAAAGTCGTGCCTCACATAAAGAACTTAATTGGTTCCGGAGGCAAGCTCTTTAAGTGAAACACTCTTTAAGTGAAGCAGATTTTTCCATAGGAAATAATGGAAACTCAGACAACTGGTTCCACAACCCCCAAAATATTCATATAAAAATATTAACTGGATGTAAAAACGATGACAAATCACTGAATTCAAAACATGCATCCTGGTAAATTTCATAAGACTATTATTTAGAGAAGAAGGGAAAGACTGGCCTCTCCAGCCAGCTTTCCTTGTGCTGCAACAACAGCAGTTATAGCTACAGGGGTAGGAAAATGGAGTCACAGCAGGAGAACATCGCCCTTGTTAGGCACCTTGTTGAACATGTTGCCAGGTCTGCATGCCTTTGCATTATACTGACAGTGTGATGCAGGATTAGGATTCTATTGGAATACCACCCACCCTGTGGCTGTTGCCCAACAGTCTCCCTAGCTGAGTTGGCCCAGGTGATGTCTGGAATGGTGTGGAAGTGCCTCAGCCTGTTATCCATTGAGGGGCCTCTATTCTGGGAAAGAAGCACAGCTTGTGAGTCTGCCCGATTCTACAGCTATTGCAGGATTGCCAGGTGGCAGCTGTGAGCAGGGGAACTTTTACCAAGTTTGTGCAAATGCACAAGTTGCAGCCATATCTGAGTTAGCTAATCCAATCCTGAACTCATTCCATTGGTGGTCCACCAGCGGTGGGTGTTGCAAAAGTGCCATAAAGCACATTCGCAGACCCCAGTGCTGCTACAGTGCTGCAGCTAGCTCTGTGGCAACCAGCACTGAGCACAGCTCCAGTGGAGCACCAGTGCTCTGAAGCTCAGTAGTTGCCCCAACCACTGGATGACAAGAGAGATGAGTTAGGGTGAGGGGGGAGGCAGGAGGCATTCCAAGGCAAAAGAGGTGAGAAGAGTATGGGGAGGATGATGCCAGGGAGGGAAGTGGGTAGGAGGAGAGCAGGACCATCAACACTGTGCCAGATCCAGGGCACCCACTGTAAGGTCTCACAGACTGATAGAGAGGTTGCCATGATTCATGGCAATACAAGATTTACTGCAGATTTGAATGGCCCCATTGCAGGGCTACTTTCCTTACCTGGGGAAGGTGGTGAAAATCCATTTCACCCAAAGGAGCTGCTAATGGTTGCCTGGTAGTGTTCAGGATACAGAGGCAGCCATTTTGATGCTACAACAGTCCTGGTGTTCTGGGAAGCATAGGATTGGGTTGTTAGTCAAATCTGGATGCACTGGTGCATGACTTGGTGACATCTTGTCTAGAAAACTATAGTGCCACTCTACATGCAGCTGCCCTTCAAAACAATGCAGAAATTGCAATAAATGCAGAATGTTGTGTTTGTGTTGTTGCAAAGCCTTGGTGGTTTGACTTGTCACATCAAGTGTTTCTCAACCAGTGGTACTCAAATCACCAGTGGTATCTGAGATGGTGTTCATTGGTACACTTGGTACCCCCGACCTGGCAGTGAGACCAGCAGTGCAACACAATGTAGGAGACTCAGCTTATTGGATAGAGCTCCAACATACAGTTTTTGCATGCTCTGGTAATCTCTCTCATCTACCCTTAACCTCGCAATCAGGATGTAACTGGCAGTTCTATCATCTGGTGTTATTTCTGATAGGCGGACAATGCAAAGTGTTATGACAGGAGACAAACTGAGAAATGGAGCAACAGTGCAATTCACCAGTCTCCTTGGGAAGGCCAATGCATGTGTGTGCACTAACTCCCACACTCAAGAGGAATGGTGCAGTTACGACACTTCTGTGACACCCCCAGGCCAGATTGGAAGTTGTGCCGGGTCTTGTGCTGGACTAACCAGGGGTTGGGATTGTGCTGACAGCACCTTAAGATCATCCAAGGGGGCCCTGCTTCCTGCGTCACCTTTAACAGAAGGTAGAATTGTGGTAGCAAGAAGCAACATTTCCTTGGGGTGGGTCCACAGCTATGGAATTTCCTCCCTTATGAACTAGAAACAACCTCCTCATTAGAGCAGCATTTCTCAAACTGTGGGTTGGGACCCAGTTTGGGGGGGGGGGGTTGCTTGGCAATTTCAGGGGGGTTGTGTTGCACCCAGTGAAACAGCCACTAAAAATGCAGAATACAGAGCTGCTGGGTGGTAGGGTGAGCTATGTGTAGTGGTGGGCTCTAGCAGGTTCGCACCTACTCTATAGAACCAGTTCTTAACAAGAGATAGGACATATAAAGTTTAAAAACAGCCATTTAAAAGTGGCTGCCAGATAGGCAGAGAACCGGTTCTTAAATTTTTTGAAGCCCATCACTGGCTATGTGGTTGGAGAAGGATCCAAATCTGTGTTCTGCTTTGACTTCCAAGCTAGAATGTTTGAATTCTATGCAACATAACAGTATGAGTGTGCTAAGTGACAGACCTTTAGCAGCTTGATTTTAAAGCCTAAATTTATGGTGCCACTTCTGGCTACGGCATCACTTCCAGGTTAATGACATCACCTCCGGTGGATCCCAACTGATTATCATTCTAAAAAGAGGATTTTAATACTAAAAGTTTTGAGAACCACAACATTAGTGGTTTCTGGTAGGGGTTCAAGACATTTTTCTATCAGTAGGTGTTTTGCTGGTGGGTATGGTGTTGGGAGGGGAAAACTCTATTTATATTCATTGTTGCAATTCCAGAGTGTTGGAAATTTAATAATTAAAATTAAAAATGGCAATATATTTAATTATAATTTGCTATGTGCTACTATGGGATCAAAGGTGTTTGTACACCAATGATTTTGAACTTTATTAATTGTTTAAATTTTACTATCATGAATTTTATGATTTATTAAATGATGATTTATTCATTTTTTGTTAGCAGTCGGGATTGAAGAACATAAATCTTTTTAAATAAATAAATAATATGTAAATTTAGATATATTATTGCTTAATTACAGATCAACTAGCACATATTTTATTTTGGAACTTAAATTTTTTTTTGCTTGAGATATGCCTTTACATGGACAGAAGCCTCTGCTTCTTTTTCCCCCTTTCTTTCTTTTAAAAACAGAGCCCAGATGCTGGTCAGGATTAAGGTTACACCAAACATATTCTACCCTGCCATTTTCCAAACAAAATGAAGCAGATAGAAAATATGGACAAGGAGTTAATAGGAATGGAGTATTACTAAGATGAGAAATCCTACTTTATTACTCCAAAGCTACTGTCTAAACATATTTTCTGAACTCAGCACATTTACTTATGAGTAGGCATGATTATCAGTAAGAAAATTCATCAAAAGACAAGTCCAAGAAGAAATCAACTAACTTTATGCAAATAAAGTAGGACTGAAGTCTTGAGACTACAATCCTAAACCCCCCCCCCCCCCGGTTAGGCCAGCATCAGTGGCGTAGCTAAGAGAGTTGGCAGGGGGTGCAGTTGCACCAGGCTAAAAGCTTTAGCGGGGCTACAAGCTGAGCTTGACAATATTGACTAAAATTGAGAAAAACAATGTCTGTATGAAAGATAATATCATCATGTCATATATTGTTGGAAAGGTAACTTGATGCAAAATGCAATGAAACAAACTGCAATGGAATATCTATATTCTGTCAAAAGGTATGGCCAATTAACCAGAAAATGAAAACACAAAAGCCTATGGAACAAAAGTGGATTTTCTTAACTCAAACTTTCCCATGTTACTGATAACTCTGAGAGCCAATGAAATGTAATTCTGATACTGTATGGAACTAATAAGGTGCTAATATAAATCAGCTCTCAGTACATATTTCATATACAGTACATATCATAAAACAGTTACCCCCTGCTAACTGGGCATACAGGCAATTCTAAATGGTGCTCCTCTTATATTTAGCAGGGAAAGAATAACCGTTACTTTTCCTAACCAGTAAGGGACACAATTTTCATTTTTTTACTTAATTAAATTTGATTTTGTTGTTGCGGGGGAGGGAGGCAACAAAATCTTCTTCAACTCCAGATAGCAAACAGGTGCTTTAGCTATGCCACTAGCAGAGCAAATGGTGATGCACTGCTGAAGAGGAGGAGGCAGGCTTTTTCCAATTTTCTTTAAAAAAATACATGGGATCAGTGGTGGGCTCCAGCAGGTTCACACCTACTCTATAGAACCGGTTGTTAACAAGAGATAGTACATATAAACTTTAAAAATAGCCATTTAAAAGTGGCTGCCAGATGGGCAGAGAACCGGTTCTTAATTTTTTTGAAGCCCATCACTGATGGGGATGTCATCACTTCTGGTTGTGACATCACTTCCAGGGCAACATTTTGATCTTTGCTCCAGGCTACATGATCATTGGCCAGCATAAGTCTTGGCAAAAGTCTTGTGCTGGTTTGGAGTGGGAGTTAGGCAGAAGGGCCGAATTCTGTCCAACTTTTCAGCACTGATGCAGCCATGCCAACAGGCATGGAAGAGTAGTCACAGAGGCTGCCTCAGGTTAATGTTTGTTCCCCTAACTTGTGGCTGCAATTCAGCTTCACAAACACTGGAAAGTTAGATAGGTTTGGGCCCTTAATCCTATCGCATTTTATATATATTATCTGTAACTTGCAAAATGGTCTAAACACAGTTTAGAGAACTATTCATTCATAATTCAGTATATGAACAAATATGTTTTCATGGTTATATCTGCCAAAGAGAATGTCCTTCCTCAGAAGCAACAGATGTATGCATGCAGGATCTGATTAAAATCCATTATTTAAATTGCTTTCATGCAAATTATTTCACCCTGTAACAAACCAGCAGTATGAAGTAATATCGTAAAGATGAAGGAAGACTGCAAATGTATAATGTGTTCCTCTCAGCAAAATCCAACCAGGTCACAAGAGTGCAAAGAAGCATAAAATACAGAGAGTGCATAGTAGCTAGGTTGACCTGGCCCTCAGAACACAAGCATGCTCAGCAAATTCCCTGTGTCAGACAGTGCTTGGGAAGGCTAAGTAGTGAATCTGCACCTTTGCGGTCCCTGAAGCAGATTACAAATTCTTCAGGCGCCTAAAATTCAGCATAACCGTGGTCACCACCATAACTATTCTTTTCTCTGAATACAGTACATGCATTTCTTTCTGTACAGTACTATGGAGAAAATGGGCAAGTGCTTATCCTATATGTGCATTGGCCGTTACTTTTGACAGACATTTTGGCAGCATTGTGAGTGTTCAAGGCGAAAAAGTAAGTTTTCAGAATGATCAGATTTGCACTAGTACTTTTTCTCCCACAGGGTCATGTTTGACTGTTGAAGAATGTATGGCCAGAGTGGCTGCGACCATTGGCACTCACTGCTTGGTCGAGAATGCCTCTGACAGCTTTACAGATAAATACCTAGGATGGAGGCTGAAAACCCCAAGTTCAAAGATCCCAAACAGGAGTTCGACGAGCCCAAGCATCCTCAGGCATGGTAAGTGGAAAGTGTATCATCCACCTAGCTTTTTCTGCCAAGGATCTGAGGTAGCCATTCTCAAAGGGCAGATGCCCACCCTTCACTGAGCTTCTTTTCAAATTTATAATATTTTTATTTATCTACCAATGTAAAGAAAAAACAAACATATAAACAATAAACAATCAATCAATAACTAAAAATACACTTTAAAAGACTACATAAAATAATTCTAACCGCATAGCATGGACAAAGCCAGCACTTCTACTTACTTTACTGAGCTTCTCATAGGAGCTTCTCAACTTGTCGCTTTCTTGCCCTTGCCCTGGTATAAGTGTTGTAAGGACTGCAGCATATGTTAGCTAGCTGGGCTCTTCCCAGCAGTGACTTTGTTTTTGTTTGGGGGTGAGAGATGATGTGCCACCTGCAATGGGCATAGATACCGTAAGACCACCAAATGACGGGCTCTTCAGGACAGAGGGGATGACCACCTTGGAAAAGGAAAAAGGAAAGTGTTTCCTTTGCCAGAAGAAGTGACCAAGAAATAAATGTTATTAATGAGAACAACTACTCCCTATCACGCAAGCCACACTCAAGTACAATGTGGCATATTAAGTCTTTCACTATCAGTAACTATCTTCCACTATTTTTAACCTTTAAAAATGCACAGCATGGTTTGTGCATTTACTGAAAAGGAAAGATTCATTTTGTTCCAGCACAGGAGGGAACTGCCCCACATCCTCTAGCAGAAAAAACACCACATGGCTGTGTTACTACATCAAGTTTGTGCCAGCATTCTTAAACAGCCCACATCATTATACATTTGTATGTGGATATAGCCAGTGATGTCTCATTTTGTTATCATGCATCACCACTTGCACGGTTGATTGCCCCGCACATGGACAGGTGAAACCTTCATTTGCTGTTTCTATACTGTACTGCATTTCTTCAGACTATCAAAATATAATATAAACCAGCACCCCATTAAATTATCATTCCTTAAAACCAAACAGTCTTTTGACTTACAGTTTATTAATTATGCTCCTTTAAATACACCATTTATTTTAATTTCTGCCACAGTTATTTCTGTAGGATGGTTTAGTATTGGATCAGTATGATACAGGATTGGATCATGACACCAGATCTTGCAAATATATATATTTAGATAAATATATATAATTTGTCTTGAGGTTTACATACACAGTCAGTGGTTGTGTGACTTTTCTGTGTTTCAGCCTTGTTGCACAAAAATCTCACAAGTCCCACTCAAAACCATAGTATCCAAACAAAGAGAGAGAGAATAGCCTCTTTGCTATTGATCTTCAAAAAAAGAATCAGGTAGATGCAAAAAAAGAATCAGATGTGCTTCAGAGCTGGAAAGGCAAAATAAAATAAAAATAAAAATAAAAACGAAATGGTAGGACATCATAGCAGAGAAGGGTACTGCTATGCCAGTCGTTGCCGTTTAAAACATCGATGAAGGAATGTTTGAGGGCCCAATCCCATCCAAATTTCAGCACTGAAGCATCTCTAAGGAAACAAGCTTTGCTTTATCTTGAGGAAGCCTCTGTGAGTAGACTTCCTCCAGTATGCAGCACACACCTTTTTGCCATAACTAATTGAGTCAAGGCAACATGCAAAGGTAAACAATAGTTTACTTAATAGTGAGAGTGGAAGTTTTCAATCTCATCTTTTGGCATGTGAGAAGGAAGAATGGAACACATCAGCACATGGCTTGCCAGGTTTTATCACTGTAGTAGGAAAACTATGGATTTTATGGTTACGTGTCGACTCACCACCTATTTTTATATTGACTGTTTGCATCCCATTTTTCCTGCTTTTCCTACAGTCAAAAATTCTCATATCTTGAACTTTGTAACCTCCCTAAATTAGTTTTGTGCTGAGTGTAAAAAAACTATAATTCTAATATTTGTTACATGTTTTCAGTTCCCTTTGATTCAAGTTCTATTATCTACTTTATCTTCAATGTGCCTCGACCTCTTCTCTTACCTGTGCTTCCTCACCTCCTCCTAGTCAGTTCAGCAGAGTAGAAAAAGTAGGGTTGTACAGGCTGAAATGAAATTGTAGAAATAAGATGACAATTTTTTAAGAATGTGAAACATGACAGGTCTTGATGGAGCCAAACAGGCCTCAAAATTGCACAACATGTTGTGCTAAAAACTGTAATATACTGTATGTCTTCCATCTTAATCAAATGTTGAACGAAGGTAATAAATTGTTGTTCACAACACATCACAGAAAGATGCATTAAAATAAGTGTGCTAAACTC
Source organism: Cryptoblepharus egeriae (assembly GCA_030015325.1). Lineage (NCBI taxonomy): Eukaryota > Metazoa > Chordata > Lepidosauria > Squamata > Scincidae > Cryptoblepharus > Cryptoblepharus egeriae. The sequence goes on from JAREYC010000014.1 coordinate 14,321,971, forward strand.
AATAGGCAATAACAAGGATCACAAAATGCATTTCAAACATCAGGTAGATCCCTGTACCAATTCTATAACAATGGCAATGCATTTTCAAAATCTATTATTAAACCTACCAAATCAGGCAGAATCAACAATGGAAAATGCCTGCTTCACAACAGATCAATGGTAAATTACCCCAAATGGGGGTAATGGACGGTCGCACTGCCAAGACACATCCGGGCATCCACCTGAATCTGTATGAATCAGCTAAGTCCGAATACTACGGGCATCTATCTTGAAAAATATGACTGTGCATGCGTTCGCAGCCTTTTCCTGCCATCCTGCCTAAAGGTTGCCACGGAGAGGCTTCTTCATGGATGGGGTGTCCTCTCCTGACTTCACCGGCACTTTCCCTTTCCTAATTAGAGGCGTGTGCCGGCCAGGTCATGAGAGGATACTCCACCCATGGAGAAGCCTCTCCATGGAAACCTTTAGGCAGGGATGCAGGGAAAGTCTATGTGTGCATGCGCAGTCATTCTTTTCAAAATGGATGCCCGCAGTGCCTGCCCAGACAGCTGAACTCAGTCTCAGCTGCCCCCAACTGCAGTCTGAGCCTCCCCAGCTGAAGGTAAGCACCCATTCCCAGGTGTCTACTCATGAGGAAGCCCATTAATTCAATGGTGCTTACTTCTGATTTTTTTTAAATGTAGGACAAATATATGACATACTACATTTTGTCCTACATTTAAAAATGGGTGACCATGTCCTACATTTTGAGTTTAGGATCTGGTCACCCTGAGTGATTCAGGCCTTTGTGTGTAATGTGCTTCCCCGCGAGATGCCCCAGGCCCTGCCTCCAAGTCTGTCCGCTTCTTCAGTAAAGTCAACTAGTTGCTGCGCCGTCTCGGCAGCGTGCAGTCTGTACTGCTGCTGTGGCACCGAGTTTCTTTGCCTGGTTATAGGCTCTTTCAAATCAAGGGGGTAACGTTGGCGTATCTAAATATATTTTGGGGTAAAAGGTAAAAAAGTTCCCCGGTCCCTGCAATAGATCACAAAAAAAGATATTGGAAAATTCTGCTCATTTTCGCACTGGGGCACCTGTCATGCTTGAGACATCCTTTTATTTTGAAATTCCTGCTAATTTTTGATAGATCTCAAGTGTGTTAATGTGAACCTGGAATTAGGTAGCATAAGGCCATATTAGGGTTATCATGAGGAAATATTGGCTCATGGATGAAGGCTGCAATCCTAATCCCCAGTTAGGCTGGCATAAGCCCGGCATAAGTCCTGTGCTAACCTGGGAGAGTCATCAAAGTGCCTTAAGGCACTTCTGTCCTCCTCCTGGGAGGATAGTCCAGTGCACAGTATACGCCGACCTCCCCACACCACCACAGGAAAATATGCCAGATGAACTCCAAAGTTAAAAGTAACACATAAACCATAATTTTTAAAAAACCAACAACAATAACAAAACTAAACAATGAAAATCACTTTATGGTAATAAAACAAAAAGTAGAAAAGGAACAAATGAACCAAATGCAAGTCTAAACAAAAATATCTTCACCCTTCCATGAACTTAAATCAGGCACAGATTACAAGGTCTAGCCAGGGAAAGATTGGCATTTTGTTAATTGGTTAGGGGGTGTAACTACCTGAGGAAACATGTTTGGGATTGGATCCTGTGCACACTAACATGGAAGCAAGACCTGATCTAAACAATAGGCTTAATGTGAGATGATTTATCTATTCATGTGAGGTGTGCAATGGTTTGTGAATGGAATCTGGAACAGTCTTTTTGTCATTCCAAATCAAATGTGATTAATCTGTGTGAATAAACTGTGTGATTAAACTGTAGCATTACATTTGTACCATGTAGACCTGATCCAAGTCCCATGTAATCAAATGTAACTTACATTTGAGTAACCACACAGGAGCAGGCTGAAGTTCCAAGTTGAAGACATTCTTCCTCAGTTACCTTGATTACTTCATTGCATGTAAGACTACAATGAAGTAGAGCTCTAATTTCCTTTTCAAATAATAAATGTCCATATTAACACAATGGATTCTAACAAATATCAGCCTACTAGGAGTACAGAGCATTAAATGCAACCATAAGTACAGACAACTAGTCTGGATACAAATGGACAAGTGTTTTTGTATATAGCACTGTACAGCACTCAACAGAACAGCACTCAAATTTATCCAACTTATACGCTCATGTGTTGTAGGCCAACAAAATATTTTGTTGGGAATTAGAGGGTCTTCTCTGCTTCTTACTGTGGTGCCTCTTACTCTGGAGCCAAAGTTACTCTGGAGTAACTTTTCTGGAAGGACCATAACTGAGTATTGAAGAAGCAATGCATACGAAAGCCTATTTACTGCACATTATTACTGGTGATGTTTCTGATCCATTATCAAGTTGAGGTCTCTGTCCACCTGCCTTGTCTGGAAACGTTATTGAGATGGTGGTGGTGAAATTCATCCCATATTCTCCAGCCACTGTTTGCTCAGAGATTTGCAAAGATAGATGTGCCATAGGCCAGGGGTTGCATAGCCTGTGCTTTGTGATGCTGTGGGGTGTTGCATGGTACTCCGTGGGGCAGTGGCGTAGCTAGGAGAGTGCTGGGGGTGCAATTGCACCAGGTAGCAAGTTTTAGGGGAGTAGCAAGCTGAGCTTGACACTGGTAGCTAAAATTGTGAAAAATGGGACGTGTATGAATAATACCAAAAAGTAATATATCATTGGAAAGGTAATTTAATGCAGAATGCAATGTAACAATCTGCATTGGAATTTCTGTATTCAATCAAAAATAAAGGCTTTTTAAAACAAAATGAAAACACGACAGCCTATGGAACAAAAAGTGGACATTTTAAAATCAACTTTCCCATGAGATTGATTGCTCTGAGAGCCAATGAGATGTAATTATGATACTGTATGGAACTAAAGTTTTAATATGAGTCACCTCTCATTTCCTATATCATAATACAGTTATCCATGCTAAGTGGGCAAAGCGTCTCTTTACCCACTTAGCATGGATAACAAGGAGATTTAACCATACCGCTTTGCAACCATCACAGCACTTACTTGTATGCATGATTGTTGAGAAAAAGAACTGGTTAAATATGTATCTCCCTAGCTACACATGCATAACCTGCAAGAACTTCATCAACTCATGATTTTAATCAGTGGTGAAATACTGATTAGATGTGGATTAAAAACTACAGTATGTTTTTTATTAAGAAATGGAAACCTATCTGCTATTTCTAAACTGACTATTTCAAAACCAAAGGGGTTGAACAGACATTTTGCAATTCAGAAGAAATTACCAGATAACTACATACAACATTTAACTTTTCTGGAAAGACCATAACTGAGTATTGAAGAAGCAATGCATACCAAAGCCTATTTACTGCACAATCCAGAGTAACTGTGGGAGCTCTTATGTTGACATAAGAAAAATTTACTCTGCATTGCTCTATACATTTCCCATAGGTTTCCACTAATCTGTGCTGTAAGTACTTCGACGTAAATGTCTCTTAAGAGCTCCCATAGTTACTCTGGATTGTGCACTTAAACATACACACAAACATATATTAAAGTGAAACACCTGCTGATGCCTGATGCTTAATTATATTAAGCAAAAAATAGACCAGTGTTTCCCAAACTGTAAATTAGGACCCAGCAGTGGGTCACAAGCCAATTTTTGGTGGGTCGCAAAAAGTTGTTGAAATATTTAAATGCACTCTCACAACTCTGTAAACATCTTGCAGAAAAATATCTTTAGCTGTAATGTTAATCTGTGGTATGAGATGTCACTTTTTATTTGTAAACTATGACATTGGGCATTTTCTCTGTAAACTTGGGCATCTGTTGCTGCCTTGGGGTTATTTTAGAGAGGAAAGGCTGTAAATCTTTTAATCTCTATATATAAAACTGAAAAGTCACTGACTGATCCACTGACTGATCAATGCCTAGATCTCTGTAAGGTCTCTAACAGCCTCTGGAGCACCCCAATTATTATTAATTAATCATCATTTATCTATATATATAAAACTGAAAAGTCACTGACTGACACTCACCCACTGACTGTCTCATCAACGGCCAGCCAAAACAGCCAGGCCTAGAAGTGTGAAATTTGGGAAGGTTGTTCCTTCTGTGATGGAGGCATCTACTAAGACCTGGTTTTTGGAAATTCCAACCAGAAGGGGTGAAAAGGGGTACAACATGTTTTCCACCCTATACTTTACATTGAAGAGTCCCTGACTGAGGGACGCTCTGCCCCGAACCCTGGACTTAGACGTGTGAAATTTGGAGAGGGTGTTCCTTCTGTGACATTCATACCCACCCAGAACCGATGTTGAGAAACTTAACCCTTAAGGGACTTAAAAGGGGTAAAATGTGTTTTTGTCCTAAACTTAACACTGAAGACTGATCAACATCCAGCCAATTTGATGCCTGCTGCCTGATGCACGGGGAGGGAGAATTTACTTGGGGGAATGGTGCACATGGGGGGACATTGCGCATCAATGGGGGTCGATGCACATGGGATTTTGATGTGCATGGGGGGGTTGATGCGTATGGATAGATGTTGCACATCAATGGGGTTCATGCAAATAGGGGGGATGTTACGCATTCAGGGTTATGCGCATGGGAGGATGATGCACATGGAAGTTGTGCATGGGATGTTGATGCACATGGGGGGATGTTGTGCATTAGTGGGGGTTGATGTGCATTGGGGTTGATGAGCATGGGGGATGTTATGCATTCAGGGTTGATGCACATGGGGGGATGTTTCACATTCAGGGTTGATGTGCATGGGGGATGATGAGCAATGGGGGATGGCACATGGGGGCATATTTTACTCCCACAACATGGAGTGTGTGTGTATATCTTGTGTGTGTGTGTGTGTATGCGTATGTGTGTGTGTATATATATATATATATATAAGAGAAAAGTCACTGACTGACTGACTGACTGACTGACCAACACCCTGCCAATACCGCTGAGCCTAGATGCGTGAAATTTGGGATAGGTGTTCCTTCCGTGACAGAGGGAGTCACAGAGGGTTTTTGGAAATTCCAACCAGAAGGGGGTGACATGGGGCGCAACACATTTTCCGCCCTATACTTTGCATTGAATAATCGGTTACAGCGGGATGCTCTGCCCCTGTAACCGCAGGGTGACCAGATGACCGGAAAACCCGGATTTGTCCAGATTTTTAGCCTCCTGTCAGGGAGTCCTACATTTTGGCATCATTGTCCTACATTTTGATTTCATTTTGAAACTTTGTGATAGTGCACAGTACCCCATCATGCCATATGTCGTTGGATTCGTATTGAAGAGCAGAATGTGTTTTGAGATATCTCCTTCCTATCAAAAGTTATGGTCAAAAAACCGAAAAACAAAAAAAAATACATTTTTTGGCAATTTTTTTCAGTGGGTAGGAATTTTGGCCTGGGATTAGGAATTTTGGGTTTGGCGTCTGGTCACCCTGCTGTAACCTAGAAGCATGATAGTCGGTGAGGATGTTCCTTATGTCACATGAACACCCACCAAGAACCGATGTTGAGAAATTTAACCCTTAAGAGGCTGAAACAAATGAACATAGGTATTTATATACCGCCTTTCAGGTCATCAAATTTCTCTTTATTCTCAAGGTGGTTTACATGGGCAGGCTAACCCTAGAAGGGTTTTACAATTCAAAGAAAGGTTCTCTATTTCAAGAACTCCTAAATTCTTAGATGTTTCCTTTTATGCCCAGTCTCACATTCACTTGCTCTCTGTTATGCCTTTGGACAGACTCCACTGCAACTGCTTTTCTTTCTTTTACACAAACTCCCACAGTCCAGTACCAACATTTATCTGTACATGGCTTCCGGCTTCAGGTGTTGTCGAAACCACGATCTTCAGATCTTCAGGCAATTTACAGCAGCTTAACCCTCCAGACTAGACCTTCTGCCCAGGGGTGCAACATGCTTTTGTCCTATATTTAACATGGAAGACAGACCAAAATCCAGCCAATTTGGTGCTCAGTGCCTGGTGCACTGGGGGGATGTTGCACTGGGGAGGATGCTGCGCCTGGGAGGTGTTGCGCATGAGGGATGTTGCACATGGGGGTTGATGCGCATGGGGTGATGGTACACATGGGTGGTTGATGAGCATGGGGGATGTTGCGCATGGGGGTTGATGCACATAGGGGGTGATGCACATGGGGTGGATGCGCATGGGGGTGATGTGCATGGGTGATTGATGTGCATGGGGGTTGTTGCACATGGGGGGTGGTGTGCATGGAGGATAATGCGCATGGGGTGGATGAACATGGGGGATTGATGCGCATGGGGGTTGATGCGCATGGGGGGTGTTGCACACGGGGGTGGATGCACATGGGGGGTTGATGCGCAGTGGGAGGATGGCAGATGGGGGAATTTTACTCCCACCATGTGGGTACGTTTTCACTAGTTATAAAAATATATATCTTTTTGTTTGGTCTAGTCATTGCGACAGTGATTTTAAGAAGTGATTCTTGGTGCTAAAAAGTTTAGGATGCGGACTAAGGCAGTCCTTGTTTATGCCTTCTGCAGAGCTTGGCTACAGCAGGGCGGTGTGTGTGCAGTTACTGAATGTGAAAACAAAGCTGACTGGGTTTTTGTTTTCAGGCAGGGTGATGCATCTAGGTTTTGCCAAGGAGAGAGGGCAGAAAATGCTGAGGAAAAAACCCCATCGGAGCTTCTTGTCTCCCACCCCCCCTTCAGTGTTTTCATGGTAGGGATGCAAGTTCTGGGAGCCTTGATGGGGGGATGGGATGGTGGAGGGGGTGGGGAGGAGCAGCAGCACAAGGCCTGCTCCCACCAGTGTCCCCTACAGGACTTGCAAGTGTGAGGAGGGAAGGCTGCAAGGATGGGCTTGTGTAGTAGCATAGCTAAAAGGGGTGCAAAGCACTGAGTTTTGCATGGCCCTTCATCACAGCTTGCATGCAGGCTCTTTCCTTCTAAGTGATTCTAGCCATTCCCTTTGAAATGCCTCCATATTGCTCTCAGCCTACAATAGCTCTGAAAGGGAGGGGCCTGCCTGCATGCTGCAGCAAGGTACCAAGCAAAACTCAGTGCTCTGCACCCCTTCTAGCTACACTACTGGATTTGAGCACACCTCTGTGTTTACCTTTTTGTAGGACACAGACCTTTTTAGTGAGCTGAACCAGGGGAGGCAAAGCCCTGCAGGAGCCACACACGGGGGACAGTTCAATCAGGCACACATACTATCAGGCCCTGGGTATGGCTTAACTGGGAGCAAAGCTATTCAGCGCACTGTTTGGGGGCAGTGGAAGAAGTGGTGCCTTCTGCGGGACAGGAGGACACAGACCTGGAGCATGTACCAACCTGGCTGTACATTGTAATCCCAATCCAGCACATGCCAATACATCTTTAGAAGTGTGATGGGTGAGGGCACATATGAGGGTGCGCTGCATAATATTCATATACTGTTTTTCTGACCATTAGAATTTTCTCCAACCTTAGTCAAGGCAGTTTACATGGGCAGGCTCAGCCAACACCCCCTCCCCCCAAGAGGGTTTTACAATAAACAAAGAGGTTCTATCTCTCAAGAACACCCTACAGTCCCGATGGATCTCTTTACTGTTTGGTTATTCTCTCTGGCTGTTTTGCATCAATGCTGAGACACAGCTGCAGCTTATCTTCTCTCTTCTATTTTTTTATAACTGATGACCTTCAGATAACAATGGCTCTATCCTCTGGAATGGGTTTTCCAAAGTTTTCTGCCAAAGGGCAACATTAAATATCTGGCACAATGGCAAGGGCCAGATAAAACATTTTATCTGGGAGGCAGGTGAGGCTGTGCCTCCCCACAGGAGTGCTTTGAAAGGGGTGCCACAGTGGGAGACACCCCAGTATCAGCCCCCTGGGGAGCAGGGCCTCCCCACTAGAATCATTCAAAAGAGGTGCCACAGTAGGACACACCAAAGCATCAGTCTCAAAGCATCATCACCAAAGTGCTACTCAGTGGCTTCCTTATGTGTGTTCCTTGTGTACCCCTTATCAATGTAAACTAAAATGTTTAAAACACCAATAAAAATTTGAAGTAAAAAAGGAGTGCCACAGAGGGAGGCACCACAGAATTAGCCACCTGAGGAGGAGGCATGCCTCCTCACCGTAGTCCTTTGAAAGGGGTGCCACAGTGGGAGACACCACAGAATCAGCCACCTGGGTTGAAAGCAAGGGAGGCAGTGCCTCCCCACTGTAGTCCTTTGAAAGGGGTGCCACAGTGGGAGGCACCACAGAATCAGCCTCCCGGGGTGGAAGCAATGGAGGCAGTGCCTCCTCACTGTAGTCCTTTGAAATGAGTGCCACAGTGGGAGGCACCACAGAATCAGCCACCTGGGGTGGAAGCAAGGGAGGCAGTGCCTCCCCCACCATAGTCCTTTGAAAGGTGCCACAGTGGAAGGCACCTCAGAATCAGCTGCCTGGGGTGGAGGAGAGGGAGGCAGTGCCTCTGCACTGTATTCCTTTAAGAGGGTGCCACAGTGGGAGGCACCACAGAATCAGTCACCTGGGGGGGAGGCAGTGCCTCCCCACTGTAGTCCTTTGAAAGGGGCTGTCCTCCTGGGGGGCACCCAAACACCCACACTGCACATGGGGTGAGGGTGTTTGGGTGCCCCCCAGGAGGACAGCCCCTTTCGAAGGACTGCAGTGGGGAGGCACTGCATCCCCCCACCTCACCCTGTAGTCTACTCAGAAAACAACCCATTCTAGTCAGTGGGGCTTACTCCCAGGTAAGTGTAGACAGGGTGTCAGCACCTCCACAGGCAGCCCCTCCCCCACACTCATGCCAATGCTTGTTGTCTGAGGGAGTCCCGGAGCACGCCGGGAAAACATGTCACGTGACGCAGCTCCTTCGACTCCCAGCGCTTCAAACCCTTCACGAGGATCCCTCCGCCTCACAAGGGGCGTGGCTTGTCCCCGAGGCCTCTCTGCCTCCCCCCCAGCGGGAACGAGTACCCCTCCCTCAGCACGCGCCCCTCATGGATGAGGCGAGCTCGAAGGGAGGGGCAGTGAGTGAGAGTGACCGTTGGCCACGCCCACAACTGCCTTCCCGCGCGTCGTCCCGCCTGCCAACGTTCTTAGTCTTCTCACGCCTGTGTGCCTCCGCCGCACCACGGCCGGAACTACTTTCCTCTCAGGAGCTGACGCGCCTCCGCGCTCGCGCCCAGATTCACGCCCCCCCCCTTTTCACGCGCCCCACATCGAGCATCCCTCTACTTTCCATCCCCAGCCTGTGAAAGGGCGGGTCCAGGGACTACTTGACAGCTCAGCGGAGGGATTTGCGACGGAGGCTTGAGATGCGCACGTGAAGCAGTTGAGGCGGTAGGCGGAGTCTCAGACCCTCCCCGCCCCGGAGGGATCCAGAGGCCACGCCCCCCGATTCACGTCAAAGGGCGGAGGCTCAAAGGCGCGGTGGCGTAAAGCGGCTCTCTGGCGCCCTCTGGCGTCGTGTGGCTCTGAAAGAGTGGGCAGAGCGAACATGCATGGCCCCGCCCATAGAACTCGAGGGAGTGGTCGGGCATGCGCAGTCAGGCAGTGGCGTAGCAAGAGGAGAGCACGGCGAGGAACACGGCTGGAGTGGGGGGGGCACGGCTGGAGTGTGGGGGGCACAGCCAGGGGCACAGCTGGAGTGTGGGGGGCACAGCCAGGGGCACAGCTGGAGTGGGGGGGCACAGCCAGGGGCACAGCTGGAGTGGGGGGGCACAGCTGGAGTTGGGGGGCACAGCTGGAGTGGAGTGGCAAAGCCAGGGGCACAGCTGGAGTGGAGGGGCAAACCCAGGGGCACAGCTGGAGTGGGGGGGCACAGCTGGAGTGGAGGGGCAAACCCAGGGGCACAGCTGGAGTGGGGGGGCACAGCTGGAGTGGAGGGGCAAACCCAGGGGCACAGCTGGAGTGTGGGGGGCACAGCCAGAAGCATAGCTGGATTGGGGGGGACATAGCCAGAGGCAGAGCTGGAGTGGGAGGGCAGAGCTGGAGTGGGGGGCAAAGCCAGAAGCACAACTGGAGTGGGGGGCAGAGCCAGAAGCACAGCTGGAGTGGGAGGGCAGAGCTGTAGTGGGGGGGGGGGCACAGACAGGGGCAGAGCTGGAGTGGGGGGGCATAGCCAGAAGCACAGCTGGAGAGGGGGGCATAGCCAGGGACACAGCTGGAGTGGGGGGGGGCACAGCCATTAGCATAGCTGGTGTGAGATGCGTAGCTGGAGTGGGGAGCAAAGCTAGAAGGACAGCTGGAGTGGGGGACAGAGCTTGTAGTGGGGGGCACAGCCAGGAGCTTAGCTGGAGTGGGGGGCACAGGTAGGAGCATAGCTGGAATGTAGGGGCATAGCTGTTGTGGGGAGGGTCACATCCAGGAGGCCTAGCTGGAGGGGAATACTGGACAAAGTTGGACTTGGTGGCCTGCCATGTTGTGCATTTACTTGTTTTGCACTAAGTGTCCAGAATGGCTCTGATGTGGATGGGCCATTTGCAACCCATAGTTGGACACTCTCCCAAACTTGTACCTGTACCCCCCTCTACTTATACTGGGCAACATGATCCCAGGCATGGTTGGCTTTTGCAGTATATTCTATCTTTAGGAAGAAAGTCGGGATATAAGTTGAATGAATAAATAAATTGAATCAATAAACCGAGTGCTACTGACTCAGTGGTTTTCTCTCTTGTCCAAGCCCAGCCAGCAAACCTGACATAGTTTTGCAAGGCTGTCCACAGTGTGCCTGCGGCATCCATGTCTACAGAGTAGCTTCCAGTCCCCACTAACAAGCAGGTGTTGGTTAGAAAGATGCTCCTGCTAAGTGTCCATGCAGCAGTCTGTCAGCATACCGGATAAGGGTTTTTTCCTACTTGCAACACTGCCATGGTTGGTGCTTTTGAACATAAGTTGGTACTTTTTGAACATAAAAAGAATCCGGCTGGATCAGGCCAGAGGCCCATCTAGTACAACTTTCTGTATCTTACAGTGGCCCAGCAGATGCTTCATGGAGCTCATTACCACAAGAGACCTCTGTCCTGTACCTCTGTCCATCTACATTCAGAGTAGGTGTTCCCCGTCTGAAGCTGGTCTCCAGCTTTGTTCTCCGAGTCCACAGTTGTGGGGAGGAGAAATCTCTTTATAAAAGCCTGCTGTGGGTGGCGCAAGTGGCTAAGACACTGTGCCTGTTAACCAGCAGGCCAGGGTTCAATTCCCGGGTCAGCCCCACAAGACAGGGTGAGCTCCTATCCTTAGCCCAGCTCTGTGACGCAGCTGGATCCAATTGTATTGGCTTTGCCTTTCCATTGGACTTATTCAGTAGCGTGGAGAGGTGGGATTTGCTGCTTGGGTAACAGCCTATCCTCCAGAACAACCCAACCCAGGCTTTCGTGCTTTGCATGTAGTGTATGCAGCGCTGAGCACGATACCATAGTCCTTCAAGACTGACGGAGGCCTGCTCTGCTGACAGGTTACCTCTTGGGCAGTTAAGTGAATCTTGCCATTTTGTACCTCTGTGCTTCAGAAGTGAACCAAAGTTCTCTCTTTGTTGTCACTCGCTGGTGGATCAAAATCAGGTACCTCTGAAACCAACAGAAGATTGGGATTTGTCCACATTTCAAAATGCCACAGTTCTGGAGTTTTGACTTCTACTTTCTCAGTTTTAGACATAGGGCAGGAAATTCTGCTTTTCCCAGTGGCCCTTCTACTCCAACTGAAGGGCACTGAAGATTTATGTCAGTTAAGCAGAAGCATTTGACAGACAATGGGACAAATTGTATGGGGGCTTTCCATTATGTGCTCACTACTCCTCTCCTGTTCCTTGGTGAAATACTGGAGTGAATGGGTTAGTGTGATAATCCTGATAACTCTCATAAGCTCCAACAGATCTTCCTTTTCACTTGTTCCACTTCTTGTGGAGAGCTCCATGTGCCATGGAACCTCTTTGTAAAGGATATACAGTGGTACCTCGCTTAACAAGTGCCTTGCTTAACAAGTGATCCACATAACAAGCAAAAATTTATGTAGGATTCTTCCTCGCATAACAAGTGTTGCTTCACTTAACAAGCACGCTCGTTGGCAGTTGGGGCAGATGCGCTGGCCAGCAGCCCTTTTAAAAAGCATCAGGGCTGCCTAGCGTGCCTGCCTATAGCAAAAGCAACACTTCTGCACTGTTCCTCCTGTGGCCAGGCAGCTGCTGGGCAAAGGGAGAGAATAGCAGTGGAGAAGAGGGAAGCAGCTCAGAGCTAGCCAAAAGGGAGCAGGGGACGGAGAGGTCAGGATGAAGAGAAAGAGAAAGTGTCTTGGATTGCTGCCTCCGAACCATGTCTACCCAGAAGTAAGCCCCATTGTGTTAAATGGGGCTTACTCCCAGGAAAGTGTCTCTAGGATTGCAGCCTAAGTAGACTTCATAGGATCGTGCATGTTTTGAATTCAATTCCAGTGTTTTGTCATCATTTTTACAGTTAATATTTTATATGAATATTTTTTGGGTTGTGGAACCAATTGTCTGAGTTTCCATTATTTCCTCTGGGAAAATCTGCTTCACATAAAGAGCATTTCACATAAGCATGCTTCTGGAACGAATTAAACTTGTTTTGTGAGGCACTTATTTTTACCTAATTTCACTATTTCATACAGCAATGGGTTTATCTTACATCTTTTATTATAATAAACTATTAAACAAAAAACTGACCAATACTTATAATCAAAATACTGTATTCACTTGAATCTAATGAGCCATCAAATCTAATGTGCACCCCAATTTTGGAAAATAAATTTGGCTGAAAAAGGGAAGCATTCGTTTCAAATAAATATGGCACTTTATATACAATCCATTCCCTCCCCATATTTTACTGTGGTATTTAATAATTTTCTCATCTAATGCTTAGCTTGAACATGTACATTATATACATGCTTACATTTCATCAGAGCATCTGACATTCCATCTTTAGCCTGTGTATAGATATTTTTAGGTCTCACAAGTTTGGAGTTTGAGGAAGAGAAAAATAAGTGCCCATGATATAATTGCAAGGTAAATTTCCCTCTCTGCTTCTTTCTTCATGCTTTAATCATTTTGACAGCAGTCTGTACAGAAGTAATTTAAAATTAATGTGATTGACACGTGGTGGATAACAAGGCCTCCTTCTGTGTAGGGTGGCTGAAGCTGAGCTTCAATTGGTGGCAAAGCGCAAAACTAACAGAAGCATGGCAAACAATTAATGGGCTAATTTCAGTTTCTTTTTAATTTGAAACCAGAAAATTGTCAGCCATCAGGTCAAAAATGTAGCTGTCTCTAGTCTCCTAATTATGTCTATATGGAAAGCACTTGGATGCAGCAGGAAAATGGAAGTCATGTAAAGTAGAAAGGGAGTGCTAGTTTCGAACGTTCTCACTTTTATTAACCAGATTTTGCTCCTGGACTGCCCATGAAAGTTTCCTTCTTTAAGAGGGAGAGAGACAATGTGTATAATTTTAATGCCTCTCCAGTGGAGGGGGTGTTGCCAGAGGCATTAAAATCAGCTGTGACAAATGTTGCTCCCCCTAAGGTGCACAGCTATGCATCTCTCAACTAAACTCTGTGAAGCTCAGACCTTGATTGACCTGGAAGTCAGTGATGATGTGAAGTCATCAGTGACCATTGGGAAGTCATCAGTCATCAGTGGTTCTTGGTTCATCAGTTTAAAAGCAACTCCCTTCTCCTGCAGAGCACAATCCTGAAGATCACACTGCTGCTGCTTTCCTCCTTCCCCTGCCCCTTAAAGGGAGCAAAGGACATTTACGTGAACTGGGGGTTGCAACTCCCTTGTTTGAGTAGCATTGTACTAACCTATAAACATTTTTACTAGCCAAGTTACCCAGAAGCCTGAATCAATCATATAGAGCTTTGGACAAAGCTTTGGTCTTTCTTTTGGCTTCTTCTTCGACAAAAGATGGAAACAAATCAAGAATAACTCCATCAGTTAAAGACCAATCGTATTCCTGAAGGCCACCTATTAATGACAGAACCCAGCTGGGATTTTAATCCATGGCTGTGAAATCCTATTACAGCAGACCCTCCTTATCTATGGACTTAGAAGATGTGGAGCCCATGGCTCAATGGTCTCAGAGGACCTCCAGACATGACAGGAAGTGGTTCCCAGTTGCATCTGGGAAATGCTCCAAGTACAAGACGGTCATGCGAGACCTCTGGCTGGGCAGAGCCCCCTTGGTAAGTTATTGTAACATCATGCAAGCATAAGTGTCAGCTGCAAGTGATTCAAATTGCCTGGCCCAGGAAAGACCCACACCCCATTTATAATCAGTGCATAGGGCTAGCAAGAAATGGTCCCAAGCTATCCTGTGAATGAAATGAACTCACAAGTACACTGCCTTTCTTCCATAGGGCAATTGATCCAGGACTGGGAAGTCTGGTCTACAGTAATTATTATGAAAGTTTTCCAGCTTCAGTAAACTCCCATAAAAAGCTTTGAAAGCAATTATAAATAATTCTTTAAAAATTCATCAGATGGGTGGAAATTCACTGTGCTTTAACATGTTAAGAATCAATATCTCATTACATCATTTTGAGCATAAGCACCAAAATATCAGTATATTTGAATTATGGCAGTGAGAGATACTAGGGAAAATCATTAATTCCAAATTCCTGAATCCTGAACAAATGGTTGGGAAGAAAAAAATCTAGAGAAAAGGAAAAAGAGGGGGGGAAAGAGAAGAGCGGGAGTGATGGCTGTTATCTCCACTAGAGAGCAACATTTCCAATTCAGGCAGGGTGGCAGCCTCAGGCTTTTGCAACAGTTTCAAGACATTCTTCTTACTAGGTCCTCAGCAATGCAAAGGGGCATCCAGGTACAGTGGCGCCTCATGTAAAGAACGCCTCACATAAAGTATGTTTCACGTAACAAACAAAAATTTCTCTAGGATTCTGCTTCAAGTAAAGAAAGTGCTTCACGTAAAGAACACATTCGTTGGCAGTTGGGACAGACGCGCTGGCCAGCAGCCTGTTTAAAAAGCATCAGGGCTGCCTAGCGCACCTGCCCATAGTGAAAGCAACACTTTCATGCTGTTCCTCCTGTGGCCGGGTGTCCGCTGGGCAGAGAGAGAGAAGAGCAGTGGAGAAGAGGGAAGCAGCTCAGGGCTAGCCAGAAGGGAGCAGGGGAGAGAGAGGCTCAGGAGGAAGAGAAGGAGAAAGTGGGGAGACACTTTGAAGGTGTCTTGGATTGCAGCCTCCTAACCATGTCTACCCAGAAGTAAGCCCCATTGTGTAAAATGGGACTTACTCCCAGGAAAGTGTCTTTAGGACTGCAGCCTAAGTAGACTTCATAAGATCATGCACTTGAATGCATGTTTTGAATTCAATCCCAGTGTTCTGTCATATTTTTACATCCAGTTAATATTTTTATATGAATATTTTGGGCGTTGTGGAACCAATCGTCTGAGTTTCCATAAAGTTTCCATAAAATCCGCTTCACGTAAAGAATGTTTCACGTAAAGAACGTGTCTCCGGAACGAATTAAATTTGTTACATGAGGAACGAATTAAATTTGTTACATGAGGCGCGGGCGCCACTGTATTAGGGTCAAGCATGATGCAATAGGAAGCACCATTTGTTAGTCCTACATGTATTGGGATCAAAAGGGAGTCAGGTAAACCTGTCTCTTTTCTGTCTAAGTGCAGTATAGAAGGAACTGTCTCATATAACAAAGCCATTTTAAAAAGTATTAGACTGCGCATGCGTGCACATCTTTCCTTTTGGAAGCAAAGCTTCCTACATCGGGGGCTGGCATGGCCAGAACATCCCCTCCTGGGACCTCGCCATGTGCACCTCCACTCTAAGGCCTTTGATATACTTTGAGTGTGAAAGGATCAGAGGCCTTGGAGTGGAGGCACACACAGCAAGATCCCAGGAGGGGATGCTCTGGCCATACCAGCCCCTGATGAAGGAAGCTTTGCTTCCAAAAGGAAAGATGTACACGCATGCGCAGTCTAATACTTTTAAAAATGGCTGCCCGGACAGCCAAAATTAAGTGGCGGTGCACCAGGACAGCCATTAAAGTCCCCAAGCATCCTCTCATCCCCCCCAATGGCCGGACATTTGCTTATTGGACCGGAATGTCCGGTCCAATAAGCAAAAGTTGGAACATCCAGCCGTTTCCAGTCATCTGGAAACCCTGCCACAAAGAGAAGTTAGCATCTTCATGATGGTTTAGCCCACATACCTTCCTCTGAAGCCCACATACATTCATTCATTAACAGGATATAATCCAGCATGTACTGTATTTAATATCAACAGGATTCAGGGATACAGAAAGGAAGCCATGAACCCAGCCGTGCTGATGGGATGTCAGTGACAGTGTTGTCCAGGGAAGGGTTGGGAAAGTTGAGACAAGACAGTTTTATCTTGAATATCAGCCATATGATGGGAAGCATGAAATTGGATCACACAAGATCCAAGGGGTAGGATGTGAGAGTTGGTTGATAAACAAAGGGCTGCTAGAGAAGCCAATGGGCAACTCTGTGGCAAGAAGATCAGCTTTTCCAACTGTGCCAGTCTTGGGTTTGTAGAGACACCACCTATCCAAGATCTGGCCCTTTGAAAATTGAGAGTAGTCCATGCATCTCAGCTCTGAAAATGGGGGTTTGTGCAGCTTCAGTTTCTCTGTTTCGTGGATGCCCACACAAATAGTCTCTCTGTACATTTTAAAAATGAAAAGAAATCCACAAGGAGAGCAATGGCTGGTCCTCCAAAGGCACTTGGCCTTGATGTGTCTGAAATGAAGCGCCTCCGAAACAGACTTCTGGCCAGGATGGCTTCTGGCTTCCCTGAAACTCTAGGGAAACTTGTGCAAAGTCGTAAAGAGCAGCACTGGAGCAGGGCAGAGGGGGGTACGGTGCCTGCCCCCTTACAGTGTGGTTGATGGCAGTTTTTTGACCCGTCTCTGTGCCAGGAGGGAGGACTCAATAGGCATCAGCTGAGGGCTCGGCTTGGCATTGTTCAAGGCAGAATATGTGGCAGCCATGGCACCCTAGGAGAGAGAACAGTCACAGGAGTTTGCTTGCTTTGCCCTCTCTTTCACTGCGCCATCAAGAGCCTGAAGCCATCCAAACCAAGGGCAACTTCACCTATAGTCAGGTGTATGTCTTAAAGTATCACCTGGATGTGTCAGTGTGCATTTTAACAAGCGTGAATCTTACAGGTCTACTCTCGCTGCCTTTCCCTTGTGAATGTAGAGTTGCCAGTCACCTGGGCTTATTGCCACTAACACAAGAGTCAGCCTATGCTTTTTAAGGACTCTGACAATTATCAGTCCCTGGCAAGCAGGTTCTCTGCAGTGTTGCCAACTCAAAGAATTGGGCTTTAGTGGGGGCCATTAGCTTTAATATCATCTTTTACTTCTTAGGGTATTTTAAATTGTATTTCAACCCACTTTGATTCTGGCTACAGCTCTGAAAAATAGTGTGGCATAGTGGCTAGTGTGTCTGACTAAAATTAGGGAGCTAAATTCAAATCCTCACTCAGCCATGAAACTCACAAGACTAGCCTAGACTACCTTACAGAGCTGTACACAAAGTGAGAATGAGGCCGACCTCATAAGGCCAACCACACATAGTGCCCCATATGATTCAGATGAAGCACAACATAAAAAAGTAGAATGTCAATATTGCAGATGCTTCTCTCACTTCTCCTTGGAGAAGGAGCCTGAGAAAAGGATAATATAGTTTCCACAAATCCTGATATTCTCTGGGGTTCTTTTGAGGCAGGCCAATACCAAACAAGTGTTCTGATGATTACCAGAACTGCAGCTGGGTATGGGGGAGCAGAGAGGAGAACAGCCTGTTCCATAGCCCATGTGTCAAGTACAAGAGGATGGTGCTGGTTACACGTGCATCCATATAGCTCCACACTGCGCCAAGGTCAGTACCTTTACAAGCCGTGCATCCTGGTGGCTCAGCTGACTCTGGGGCAGCCTGTCCTTCTGGGTAATCCATCGGTGTTGGAGGACTTGCCTGGCGGTCAGGCGCTGATGAGGATCCATGTGTAGCATCTTCGATACCAGGTCCTGCATTGGGGCATTCAGAAAATACAACTGCACCCTCTCTCTGCTTTGGTACTGGAGAGTCACAAATGGGACTAACCCCCAAATCCAGAGAAACTATGGGAGCACGTAAGAGACTTTTGGTGCACCTGTAGTTACTGCACCACCTAGTGAAAACCTATAGGAAATTCATATTGAAATCCAGGGTAAGTTGTTCTTACATTGGAACAAGGACTCCCCATAGTTACTCTGGATTTTGCCCTGAGTGCTCCTCTGCTTGTGGCTTGCTCCCAGCATCTGGTCCTGGCTGCTGCATGTGAGCAACAGTACTTTACTGCCTGCTTTCCTGAGAGGTGTCCTTTCTCCAGGGACTCCTTATGCTCCTGAAGACTTCCTCAGGCACTAGGAAATCTTTTGGTCCCTTCTTCCCTTGTCTTTAAATAACTGCATTCAGTGTCAAGTATCAAAAAGAACCCAGCATGCTGCAGGACGTGGGTATGTAGGGACAGTACACCTGGCTTCCCCCTCCCAGTTGAAGGTCAGTATTCTGAAGAATGCCACTGGGGAGATCAACATGTCTTGTATTGCCCAGTAGGTAGCAGGACAGTCATGCTGTTACCATGGATGTGGGCTGGCCTTTCAGGCTAGGATTGTATCTGTGCCCAGTTAGATTCTAAGCTCTGTGCACAAGCACTGGCAAAATTCAAATCTATTTGTTCTCTTTTGCGATTCCTGAAACAACTTTTCTCTCGAGGCCATCATCAGGAGTCCATGTTCTGCTGCTGGTGTACTTAAGCAGATGATGTTGACTTTAGGTATGAACTGGACCTGTACTCCATTTCCCTGAAAGCTGTCCAGACCTCAGCATGCTACCAGCATGACCATCCAGACCTCAGGTGGAAAGGACACGTCCCAGCCCTCCCTCGGTCTGCTGCCCGTGACTGGACCTGGGACCTTCTGCCTGCACACAGAGATGGTGCGACATCCCCAAGGCAGCCATCATGTTTTTGTTGAATACAGCAATTGGGACATGGGGGAGGGGAGGATTGGTCTGTATGGGCTATGTGGGCACTAGATACAGTCTAGATACAGTCTATGATGGGCTATGTTTCGATGGGCTATATATCTATGATGGGCTATATATCTATGATGGGCTCTGGGCTAAGTGGGGGTGGAGAGAAGCAACATTTTGCAGCAAGTTCTCTCTATAAATTAACAATTGAATTCAGGCAGATTACTAAAAGTATGGTCCCTCCCAAGAACCAGGAAGAGTGAAGGTATAATGGAGAACAAAACAGCAGCAGTGCTATTGGGGGACAACGGTAGCCTTTGGAAAATGCTGATGGAGTTCAAGGAGTCTTCAAACCCACAGCTGTCAATTCTGGCATGCCACTGCTACCAGCTAAGGGGGATGGAGGTCTATTGCCATGGATGCCATACCTGGGGATTCCCCTGGGGGTGTCTATTGGAGGCCATAAGAACCCAAAGGAAGATGTGTGTGGACTTCCCAAGTCTTGGAGAGTCTGAGAAAGCCTCACAATGGTAGGAACTGGATGTGCTTCTCAAAGTCTTTGGGGGGGGGGGGGGAGTGTCAAAAACTGTTTTCCTTCTAGGCGTGAGATGGTGTAGCTATGCCACTGGCTAGAAGCCAGCACTCAGCACCAACCCAGACCCTTACCTTTGCTTCATTAGAAACAGTGTCCCAATTTCCCCCTTGGAGGGTAAACTTTCCCCCACCTATCCGAGTAAGGATCTCCTCAGGAGTGTCATTTGGCCCATTGGCAAATGGAGTGTACCTGCAGAAAAGGAACAGAAGAGAAGGTAAGGAGGAGGAATGGAAAATATGGGGAATGCAAAAAGGAGGCCCTCTTTTCTTGCTTGCCCAGCTAGCAGAAAACCTTCTCCACCCCCTGAAGATCCCTAAGCAAACTCTCCTCCTTCATCCCTCTGCAGAAGTTGACCTTTTCTTTAAAAAGGGAATTCCAATGCAGACTTTGCTTCAGATTCATTCCTGCTTTCCAATAATTCGTTAGTAGGTTTCAGTTCTTAGTTCAGGGGTTCCTAAAGTGTGCCTTGCAAACCACTGGGGAATTGTGGACCATTTGCAACCTGACAGTAAGACCATGCTGCAATACCAAAGAGCATGGAGCAGAGGCTCAACAGGCAGACTTCCTGTTACTCCCTGTGTGAGGTTTTCACTTCTGGAAGGACCTGTCCACCTACTGTGAACCTCTTACTGTGTTTTTCAGGGTTTCTCCATGGTTTCCAACCCAGAAGTGACCACGATAAAGTCATAGTGCCACCACTTACTTCTGGGTGCTGCATCTGCAGCATGGAGGGCACTGCGATGGAAATAAGTTTAGGAATGCTACTCTACAGCACATTAAAAAACATATTAAACAATCATAATATGGCCATATAGGTAATATTAAAGGATAAAAACCCCTATATTGGCTGAGAAGAATCAGATGCAATGTTGGTCCAAGACCTTCCAGTGCCTGAGATCATGTGCCTAACTGGGCAACCCCTGCCTCTACTCCTTCTTCCTGGATTCAAGAACAGAAAGTGTGGATAAAAGATGCTCATGCCTTCTCTTCTCCCCCCTCCACTTCTAATTTGAATCCAGGAAGCAGAAGGGGCTGTGATGATGGTGAAACCATCCTTGCATTTTTTGTGCCCCATGGTCTTCCTCTAATTTACATGACCATAATGGGCATAATTTATCACTTAACTAGCACAGGTTAAGTAAAGTGACACAGGTGTTCCCCCCATTTGAAGGTTTGTTTTCCAACAACCCACTCTTTTAACACATTTCAATTATACCTGGAAATCATTAATTCAATGCATGCTTTGCTCTTTCAACCTCTCTGCTGCTCTAGAGTCTAAAATTGCTCTCCCCATGTTGATTTGCATATGATAGGATTTAAAGTGTATGGAAATGTGTGTGCAAGCGTGCATGTGTGTGTAAGAGTGAGTGAGAGTGAGTATGCATGTGCCAACTTTAGTTTTGTGTCTATACCCATTCCAAAAGGCATTGATTAATTAAATATTAGATGTATTCTGCCATTCTCCCCAAAGAGCACCCAAAGTGGCTAACAACCAGCTCATCACGCATGTTTCCTGTAACATGTTTTAAGAATATAGGCAAGCATTCCTGGGATTGCTCCCTGCAGCATCATGTCCCACATCATTCAACATCACCAAAGAGAAGATGTACCATAGAGGCAAGTTTCATCACCAAGACAAGAAGCATTACAGACCTTCTATGTACAAGTGCGGCATATGCTCTGTTACTTTTACTGATCTAGAGAATTTTATCAGGAATTATTTGACTGCACTTCTAACTGCAGCAGTCCAGGCCAGCTTAGCAGGTAACCATTGACAGCAAACCAGCAACTGCTGAATCAGAAAGGCTGGAGGCCAGCACTCACCCAGCCAACATGGTATAGAGCAGAATCCCTAAGCTCCAGATATCACAAGCCTCATCATAGCCTTGGCGTTTCAAAACCTAAATGAGATATAAAAAGAAAGAAGAGAGGAAGCATCAATATCAAATGCTGGAAGAAAACAACATTTTGAAAACCAAAATAGAAAGGTTTCTTAAGTCCATTAAAAAAACACCAAAGATACAATTGAAAACTGTGTCTGAATCCCTGATTAATGAATCCCTTAATTTTTTTAACTGGTTGCCACTTTTTAATCTAACAGTTTGGTGCCAGCTGAAGCCTCCCAAGAGATAGGAGATTTGGGATTAAAAAACAAACCAGTACCTCCTCTTTTCAAACAGTTTCTGGGTTCAGATTCACTTTGGCTCTCCAAAAGCACTTTCAAATTTGGAAAAATATAAATTTTTAAAAAGCAGGTACAAAAGCAGGAGCCCAGACAACAACCAGAAAACACACTCCAAAAACAGTGAGGCATATGAACAGGCAGATCTAACTCCACTCAACATAAAGCAAGGTGCTTCTGGGTGTTTATGGTGAAAACTGTTCTCAAGGCAGCACCTTGTTTTTGCATCTAGTGTTCTTCAGTGTTCAGACTCAACCTAGATTCTTGTCCCGTTACACAATCAACATCTGATGGAAGGAAGTAAGACGGCCAACAAGTGGCAACTGCCTGACTAATGGAGGAGTAGCCAGCAAAGTACTTTCCAGTTTTCACCATTCCTCATGGACAGCATTTACCAAACAGGTGCTCTCAGGGTGCAGGTTTGTTCTGGAATAAACCTGGGGGAAATTTCACTAGTACTTGGAAAGGGAGACTTTCTGTGCAAAGTTTCTCTCCATCACCCTTTGTCTAACTGGCCAGGCACAAGAATAGAGCTGTGATTCTGGGATTCTCCACCATCAAGAGCAGCATGGGTTGTGGTTGGGAGCTCCAGCATGTCCTTCATCCTTCCCTTGGGACATCACTGTCATGATTTAGCAGAGGAGGATTGTCAGCACTGCCTAGAGCCTTCCTCACCTTAGGAGCACAGAGTCATGGATGCATCCAACATGCTGGATTAAGCAGACCCATGGCACAGTAGAGTGCACTGACACCCAGTTTGGAATCTGCTAAACAATTCAGAAAGGTTTGCCTAGTTTTCACTTGGAAAACATACTGACGCAGTTCAGTACAGTGGTCCTTGGTATCTATTGGAAATCCATTCCAATTCCACCTTCTAAGAGCCACCTCTTCTGGCACTGTGCAAAACTGTCACAGTCAGTATCATGAACCACTCACCTCTGGAGCCACAAAGTTGGCAGTATAACAAGGGGTCATGAGAAGCCCATTGTCAGCCCTCAGCTGCTTGGCAAAGCCGAAGTCACAAATGCGGATGGACTCTGGGTTGCCAGACTCATCGACGTAGAGGATGTTACTGGGCTTCAAGTCTCGGTGAACCACCTGAAAGGCAAAGGCCATGGATCACTCAAGTAGTCAATACAGTCACATTTTAGTTACCAGACTAGCCCTACAATCCAGAGTAACTACAGGAGCACATAAGAGACATTACGTGTACCCGTAGTTACTGCACCACCAAGTGAAAACCTATGGGAAATTCATATTGCAATCCAGAGCAAATTGTTCTTACACCGGAGCAAGGACTCCCTGTAGTTACCCTGGATTGCGCCCTAAGATTGAGAAGAGAGCCTCTGGGTCCAGCCTGCTTCTTGGCCAGGTGAACTCACCCCTTGGGAGTGCAAATAGTCAACTGTCTTGCAGATGGTGTGCAGGAGTGAACTGGCCTCTCTTTCGGAGAAACACTTCTGCTTGAGGATCTTGTCCAGCAGTTCCCCTCCTCTCATTAACTCTGTCACCAGGTAGACATACCTGTCATCGCTGTACACCTGCCAAAGAAGTATTAAAAAGTAAATGAATCATCACCTTCAAGTTCTCCAAATAAACCTTCTCCCATTGAAGTCTGCCAGAGGGCATGAAAGACCCCAGGGAAATACGTGTTGAACACAAAGACCCAGGTGCATTACAGGAAGACATCCCACTATCCCCTTAGCAGCTGGCACAAGGTCTGGCACTCTGACCTCCTTGCAACAAACAGTCCAGACCTTTTTTCAGCAGCACTCAGGCAGGCAGATCCAAGACAGATGGTGAAGCATACAACTATTTTTAACAGTAAGTGGAATAGGGGGTTGTACTTATGAGTACTTTGCTCAGCCCCCTCTGCTTCAGCTTGCCCAGAGTGTGCTCCTGCTCTGTAGCCTGTCCATATCTCAATGGCAAGGCTTCTTTTAAGTGGAAGCCCTTCCACCTTACCCTCATGGCATGAGGGATGTGTAAGGATATTGAATGGCCTGAGACCTGCAGCATCTGGAATGGTCTACTGGGCAGGCAGGATTCCCTGTGTCATTCCCTCTCACCTTCTTTTCCTTGGATGGGTCACCACAGGCCCATTCACCTGAGGGTCTGCCTTGCCTCCGTCCATCTATTTGTCCGTCTGTCCACCCATCCATCCCTCCCCTCCATCCTCTCTTCTTGTAAATCAGCATGGTGTGTAGACCAAAACCATTGTGTGAGTAATGGCACTCCCCACATTGACCCCTGTGGTTTCAGCTGGCTGTTGTTCTTGTCTCCAAAGGCGACACAGGATCAGTAGGGCTTTAGCAGGGTGATGAGCTCAGTTCACCACACCACAAATTTGGTTTTTGACTCCATTGGTAGGCAGGCTCTCCTGTTTCCAGAACAGAGTGCTCTTCCTCCCCCTCAGGCAAAGAGGGAGGCCACCAACATTTATTTAGTTCCCTAACACAGGAACTAAATAATCTTGTTAACACTCACATCCTTCAGTGTGATGATATTTGGGTGCTGTCCATACCGCAGGAGTATCTCGATCTCCTCTGAGGGGTCTCGCTTGCTCTTGTCAATGACCTGTTGGAAACACACACTGTCAAGGGTTCAAAGTATCTCACTGAACTTCTCAGTGAACTTCCCTAGTCTCAGCCCCACATTGGAGATGAGAAAGATCAAGGCTGAGCAAGTTTTGTTTGCCCCAAGCCAGCTGGTACAACCACAGTGGCTTTGATGTTTATGGCAACTGTTCTTGCGCCCAGATTGCAGAGATGAAGACCGAGGCTCATAAGATTGGCTAACCAAAGGCCACCTTTGAGTACACAGTAGAAGCAGCACTTGAATCAGGGAAGTCCCAAGCTCTGGCTCAGCCATCAAGCTGTGCACATTACTATTCAGTGGCAGTGAATGACTCTGACCTTGACAGCATATTCAGTGTTCGTTGTCTTGTGAATGCAGCGCTTGCACACTGAGTAGGAACCCACACCAATGTCCTCCTTCACCACGTAGCCATCACTAAATTGGTGATTCTTGCCATGCAGTTGCTACAAGACAAGTGAACATAAAGGTCAAGAATGTTTAACTTGCAGCAATGACATTACCTGGCAACTACAAGCAATTTAAATTTTCCCCTGGCAGGAGTAGTGAGTGGACCAAGAACCTGAACTTGTGGCTCTTCCTGTGCTCTTACCTGTACCACAGAATGAAGAGGCACAGGTGGCGATTTGGCCTTCTCGTCCTCCATCAGCCCCGTGGCCACAAAACTGAACCCTCGGAAAAGCTGATGGGCCCCTGCGCTGGGCGGAATCCCAGGGGAATCTGGAACAGAAGAGAAGACAACAAACTGTACTAAAACTGGGCGGGAGATGATGCCCTCTGCAAACTGTCAAGGCCCCATTTCCTGCCTGCAAAAGCCCAATTGCAAACCTTTGGGTGTCCGGGATGTAAACTCTTTGTCAAAATAAAAAGTATCATCTGGTTGACCCACTGCAGGTTTGAAAGGTGGCTTGATTTCCCGGCGGAAGAGCTTCTGCACATGGAAAAAAAAGAATGAGGAAGGGAAAAAAGATGAGAGCCAGGATGGTGTAGTGGTTATGGAGTTGAACCGAAACCTGGAAGATCAAAATTCAAACTGGAGGTCAGTTTCTATGGGATTGAAATGCTGTGAAGAGATAGCCAGCCTGTACTCACGTTCCAGTCAATGGTGGAATAAAATGGGTGACGTTTGATTTCCTCAGCACCATCTGGACCAGATCCTGCAAGAGAAACCATCCGAAGTGACACATGGACAAACTACTGGGCTCAGGGCAGTCCTTGCACTGCTATGTCACAGGGAGCAGAATTTGGGGTTTTGGGGTGCTAAAGTCAGCAGCCAGAAGACATCAGCTTCATTGAAAGATGCGGAGAGACTGCAAAGCATCTCACTGTTTTATGTCTCCCATCAAAATATAGCAGCCCAATACCACCCACTTTAAGTATGCAACTGATATTCAAGGCAGACCTTCAGCTCTGCTGCTATAGGAGAGGAAATTCCCATCTCTTTTCCTGTAACTGTGATCACTGGAATCAAAGTGGCACGAGAAGGAAGCAAACACCTTCATGCCAAAGTATGTACTGGCATAGCTCTACCACAAGCCAACTTTTCCAAAGCACCTTACCAAAACCATGCTTACCAATACTGCATTTGACTTTTGCACATGTGGGTATTTTTTACGGCTCTTATGTATTTTGACAGTTTAATTAAGCTCAAATAAGAGATAAAGTATATATAATATTAAACCAGTTGTTTCCAAACAGTGGGTCCTGAATATCTTTAACAACACATGCAGCCCCAGGTGGCACAGAACCCTTGTATAAGAACACAGCTTCAGTGCCAAGTTGGGTTGGTTTTGCTCAAGTTTTTGAGCAAAACCAACCCATGCAGGAATGTCTCACTAACAAGATGCTGGCAATGTTTGGTGGCAATTTGTGGCTCTGCTACACCAAGTCACATGGCAAGCAAGCACCTCTTACCTAATCTGTTGGCTGGGTTTCTCTTAAAAAGGCATCGCAGGAGAGACTGAGCCTCGGAGCTGAGAAACTGAGGCATGCCCAGCTTTGCTCTAGAACAAGACAAAACAATGTACAACCAGCAGTGAGTTGCCAGGACAAGCAGGCAGTCCACAGCCTGGAGTGCTGCCTCATCTTCCCAAAGAGGCCCATGGCCACCAGTGCCTTCCCTCTCGCAATGCAGAGCCAAGGAAAACATCCATATCAGACCTACTAAATTGGTCAACATGGCAAAGCAGCATGGCCTCCTCAAACATAACATAAAAAGAGCCTTATCTAGTTCTTGAATTTCATAGCTGCTCACCAGATGGATGGATGGGTATTTGTAGGCATCCTCAAAATGCCAGATGCAGGGTGGGGCACCTGGACCTTGAGGGCAACTAGCAAACCTTGGACCAAATCTATGCTCCTCTCCCAACAGCAAGGAGAGGTGTCCAAATGAAGGGTTGCCTGCCCCTGTGAACCATGCAGTTGGACAGCACCCATCACACTGAGATTGACAGCTAGTCCTTGGGTAGTTGGTGCAAGGTGAGGATTTGGCCATCCTATGGCAAAATTAGCTGCTGTCTGCAATCAAACATGCCAGCAGGAAGGTGTTCTTACTTGAGAATGAGTGTCATTGTCTCCTTCCGGTTCTTCCCCTGGAATGGCAGGGATCCCGTCAGCATCTCGAACTGGAGGGGGCAAAGAGCAAAAATATCTCACACAAGAATCAGAGAAACCTCTGGATAAATCTCTGGGGCTTCAACTGGCAATTGGCTATGGAGGAGTTTCTTGGCTAATTTTGCAAACCACCTTGAAATCTAACACAAAACAATGCAACATTTAACAACATTAACACCATTAACAGAAGGAAAAAATGAAAAAGGCTTTGTTCAGATATCATACCAACTCATGATGAACCACAGACTGGTCTATAATATCTGAACTGCCAAGCCGTAGTGTGTAGCCCAGGATCCATGGTTAGAATGGAAACCATGGCTTGAACTTCCAATTTCAAACCATGGTGTGTATTTGCAACTGTGGTTGGAGAACATACCAGAGTTTGGCTTCTCTAAAATTGGGATGTTCACTACCACTGTTTCCTTTAAAGCGCATGGCCATTCTGCTTGGATCTGAGCCCCACACAGTCATGGAGCTTGGTGATGACAATGATCTCACTGTCCAGTGCCAACAAAAGCAGGGCTGTAGACAGACCTTGTAAGTTTCCCTGGCACTCAGCTCATTGTTTTCCCAATTTTTATGCTTCTTTCACAAAGTATAAAAAGAGGAGTAAGAAGTTACACAGGCAAGGTGGCAGCAGTAAAGGACACAAGTAACCACAGGGCATTTTTACCTCCTGCTTCTCACTGACATGCTAACACAGGGAAATGAGTGATGAGGACTTCTTTAAGAGTGCCTTCAAAAAATATGACCTAATATGACCTAAGGGTGAGCATACACAATGGAGGATAAAGGCTCAACATGGAAGGGTTGAAAAAGCAGCACCTGCCTAAATTCCCTCTTCTATACAATGCTTAAAGGTAGAAACACTCTGTCCTCCATTCTATATGGTCACCCTGCCTATGACTGCACTGTAGGATCTGCCTTTAAATGTGCTGGTTTGGGGCCTGAGTATGAGCCAAGAGTGACTTGATCTCCACTTAGTGTTTTTTCAGTGAGCAAAATTACTTGAGGCGGAAGCTCAAAACTTTCTCCACAAGCCTCTATCAGGTTCAGTGACTTGAATTAAATCACCAGTTAGAATTCCAAGACTTGAAATGGACTTGCCACAAGGAGGCAGAACCGATTCAACCCTTACCTCCCCCCACTTTACAGATAGCTTGCAGGAAGTTGCATTTCAAAAACTCATCCCCAGTCGTACCATTAGCACTGCATAGGACCACCAGTCAGCACTCTGAGTATGGCCCTGGTGATTCACCACTTCAGGCGCCATGTACTCCACCGTCCCACAGAAAGAATATGCCTTCTTCTCATGGTCTATGGCTTCCTTGCTCAAACCAAAGTCTGCAAGGGTTTGGGGGACAGAGAGAGAGTTACATATTAGCCTAGCAGAAAAGGACACGCAGAGCATAATGGGATCGTACAGTGGTCAAGAGCTGGAAACTGGCACTTCCCTAGATGAAACCTTGCCTCTGCGTGAATCCACCATGAAACTACTACCTCTTGACCTTGGCCCCAACACACCAGCAATACAGGGGCAAGAATACTCCACAAACAATACAGGTGATTCCTTCAAAGCACTTTATAGTTGTCTGTACAGTGTTGTTTGACATGCCAAGTATTAATGTGACTGCGAGGGGTCATACCTGTGAGCTTGATGTGCCCTTCATCATCCAAGAGAATGCTGTAAGGAACAATGCAGGAAATACAATCAGAGCACAGAACTGTCTGCAATCAATACCATCAGGCAACACATCTATGTGAACATGTTGCAAGAGAGACCAAACTCAGCTGTGCTCTTAGAGACAGATCAGGATGGGTGTTTGTCTCTTTCTCACCTAACTTCTCGCCCACCCTAGCCTCATGGGGAAGGTCATGCCTCCGTTGCAGAACATAGGCTGTGAATATTCAAGAATGGTTCAAGGTTCACCACCCAGATCAAACACAGCAGCTGTTGGGAATGATCTTGCCAATAGGGACACAGCAACAATGATCCAGCTGGCAGGAGAGTGAGAATGCCAGGGATCTTGATGAGATGAGGGCAGCACAATAGGGTGCCATATCATGGCCAACCACACCATCTTCTGGACTGTTTCTATGAAGGGGATGGAGAATAACATGCTGATTCACATCCCACAAATCAAATACACAGTGAGCCCCAATCTCCTGAGATTGTAGGAAGCACAGCATCCCACTGCCCTTCCCAGGGTTAATGCAAACTATGTTTCCCTTTGGAGTTTCAAGGCTCTATGTCCAGGAGTGGCTTCCTCTCAGAACAGGCAACTTCCAAAAGAAATTTCATTTGCTAGACCCTGGAAGTTTAAGCCCCCATCCCCACCAAATCGAGAGCGGGAAGATTCTCTGCTCTGCATACTTCTCTGGTTTAAGGTCTCTGTATACAATTCCCAGGTGATGCAAGTGGCCAAGGCCCAGGGCCAGCTCTGCAAGGTAGAATTTCACATCTTCCTCAGTGAACATTACCTGGGAGGAAGAGGGAGAAGTCAACTGAGATGACAATATAAAGATAGCAATGACAAAGGATTGGTGAGGGCTATATGTATCCTATGCATCTTGCAAGCAATTGGTTATTCTTGCAATAACCAATTAATGCATCTTGCAAGTAATTGGAGAAGGTTAAAAAGCAAATTTCTATACTTCATTGCCCATGCAGAGAAAGCATAGATGTTTGGGTATGTCAGGCCAGGTATGAAAAGAACAGGCCAGGTATTTCAGCAAAGACTTCCTAAACCGTTCCAAATGTTGGATGGAAGGGGGTGGAATTAAGACTATTTATGGCATTATAATTACTCCAAACAATGGTTTCTTTACATTCATTCTTGCTGAAGAATCTGAGTTACTTCCTTCAAATGCTTTTAGGGCACAGTGCAAATACAAAAATCCTCTCCCACACTGATTTAGCATAGCGTTTCTCAGCCAGTGAGTAAAGTGGTACCTGAGGTGGTGTGTGGTAGTACATACAGGACTGGTGGCTACCAGACACCACCTCTTCCAGCAGAGAGACCAATGAACAAAGGTAGAAAGTTTGGGTCTGTGGCAGAATTCCTTACTGATGTTTCTTGTTTGCATCTGGCCTCCCAACACAGAAGTAACTGGTGATAAAGTCAATGCCAATTAATTCCAGAGATATTTTGAATATGTAGACAATGTGAAGTGGTACAACAGAGGACAAACCTTGAGAAACACTAGCTTAGCACTTTCCAGTAAATGCATCCGTTTTAAGAGCGTACTTAAAAGTTGCTTGGGGGATGGGAAAAAGAACAAATTGGGGATCTGTGCTGTCATGAGACTTGTCTGGTGCTGCCTTACCAACATCACACAGATCCCCATGTAATCGCAACCATTGCCCCATCAAGGCCTCTCCTTCATAGCAAATCACTTTGCTATGGCGCAATAGAGAAACTCTTATTCTTAGAGTTCCTCTTTTGCAATCTATTTGCTCTGCTTGTCCGAAACAGGACACTTGGTAATATATAGATGATTTGGGTCTGGCCCCGGCTGCTACTTGGGCTGCTGTAAATCCTCATGCTACAGGTGTGACTGGTTGTAGGGACTCCTTATAAAGCAGGCACCACAGCTGTTCTGATCTGAGGGGGTCTCCTAGGGAGCAAGCCCTCCCCAGGTGCCACTGACCTGGTGCCTACTAAGCATTCTCTGGAGCAATTAGGGCAGCCCAGGCTTGATGATTCTTTGGATCCAGCACAACATTCTGCTGTGGATTCAAAATAGTTGGGGCAGCCCAGCTAGGGCACTCCTCACTGCCCTAACTCTGGATTGCATCCTCAGTCTTGGAAAACATACTCTTCATCTCTTATTGAAAGATCCCTTTTCCTCAAATGCAGACTCTGAATCTGGTCCATGTACTCCAGACAACTGGCACAAAGCAGGCAATCTGGAGAAGATCCAAATAACTTTTGGATCAGATAACATTTCTTTAGAGAAATACAAATTTCTTCAAATTGGATTCCAGACACACTTGGAACTGAGGCAACAAATCTGCCTTTGCCAAACTCTCTTTCCTGCATTGGCTCAACATGTGAATCAAAGAACTAGGCTGTCATCCTCCTACAGGTCTGTCAATATGACCTTCTCCCCATCTGGAAGCCATTCCACATGGACACCCACTGCCCACCTCCAAAGCTTTTCAGGATCTTGCATCATCAATCTTTCATTGGTTGAAGATGCCACCTAATGCATCTAATGAACACACTTCTAATGCCAGCATTCTAATGTTTTCTGCAACCTCTGAGACACACCACAAGAACACACACTCACCTCTTTGGAAAGGCGCATGAAGAGGTCCCCCCCTCTGAGGAAGTCAAGAATGAGGTAGAGCTTCCCCTCTGTTTGGAATGCTGAAATGCAAGACACCAGGAGGACTGAGCAGCAACCAAGTGTTTACACCATGGAATACAGCACTTTATTGTACTGACCTGCCTGGTCTGCCAAAACAACCATAGATCAAATCATCGAATCATAGAATCATAGAATCATAGAGTTGGAAGGGACCTAGTAGGTCATCTAGTCCAACCCCCTGCCTGCAGCAGGAATTCCCCCTAGAGCATCTCCAACAGGTGCTCATCGAGCCTCTGCTTGAAGATCCCCAGTGAGGGAGAGTCCACCACCTCCCTTGGCAATCTGTTCCACTGCCGAACCGCCCTCACCGTCAGGAATTTTTTTCCGGATTTCCAGCCGGAATCTCCTTTCTTGCAGTTTGTACCCATTGGTTCTAGTTCTGCTTTCAGAAGCAGCTATGAACAAATTGGCCCCTTCCTCCATATGACAGCCCTTCAGGTATCTGAAGAGGGCAATCATGTCTCCTCTCAGCCTCCTCTTCTCCAGGCTGAACATCCCAAGTTCCCCCAACCTTTCCTCGTAGGGCTTCCCTTCCATCCCACTGATCATTCTTGTCGCTCTCCTCTGGACTTGCTCCAGTTTGGCTGCATGTCCCGTGTGAGCTCATTTGACCAGTATCTGAAATGTGTTTGGATCCTAGATTATATCAGAACCACTTAATAAACTGTTTAACTTGGCATGGTGTGCAATTTACGAAAGTGTGAGCATGCGCATGCACACACACACGTTCCCGTGGCGGGTGCTTGATGGGTCGACTACTGTTCATGCTGGTCCAGTACCTACATACAGTTTCCAAATGTGAGTTTGGGGGGCAGCAACAGTGTGGAACTAGATACTGCTATAAATATATGGGGCTGTTGCAAAAAAGGGAACCTCTTCTCACATTCTCCGCTTAGTAAGTTGCAGTAACTCTTACCTGTTTTCTGATGCCATGTTGCCCATTTCCCAGCCCCACAGGCAGGGCACAGCACAATATCAGGACACAGGTGAGTTCCTGTCATCTACCACCAAGACATCAAAAGGAGAAAAGTTTCCCCTTGCAGCACAGCAACCAGCATCAAAATGCAGGAAACTCACTATTTCCTCCATGCTGGCACAGGCTCTTTAAGCAAGAGAAGCCACATATTACACACTGGGAGTGATCCCTGCATGCTCTACATTTCCTGCTTTGTATTTTAAAGCAGTATTTCTCAAGCTTTTCATCCTGGGACCCTCTTCTGAGAACAACAAACTGCCTAGGACCTCCCTGGAGTGATGGCATCAACTTGGAAGTGCTGACTAGAACTAACATCAAATAGGAAGTGCCATCACCATGATGCCGGATGCCATGATGTCCATGTGGAAGTAAGTCCTATTGTGTTCAATGAGACTTAACTCCCAGGAAAAGTATGGATTGCAACCTATTCCCAGATGGCAGCCCCCAATGCCGGATTCCAAGATGATGGTGCCCTAAAATGAAGTCACAAACTTTTGAGAATCACTGCAAGAGTGACAGTAGCGCCTCCTGCTGCCAGCAGGGGGCTCACATCTTCCACTGGCTCTTAAGTGACCCTCCCCTAAATTTGCAGGGCGCACCATTCTTGGCACATTGTTCTGCCATGGCCAGACATGTGGTCCTCTTTTTCCAGGACATATCCTCTATTTTAGCCTTGTGTCCTGGAATAAAAATCTTCATTGTCCTCCTTTTTCTTGTAAGCAGGGTGTATGCAACGTTCTTGTAATTCGTAAATTATGGCTCTAAGCCTAAATGTGCTTTCCTGGGAGTAGGCCCCATTGAATACCATAGGACTTACTTCTGAGTAGACATGCTTAAGATTGTACTGTAAATGTAATAGTTTTGTAATTCATAAATTATATGTAATAGTTTTGTAATTCATAAGTTTGGATGCAATCATAACCACACTTTCCTGGGAATAAGAACTATTGAACACAATGAGATTGACTTCTGAGTAGACATACTTAGGACTGCACTGAATATGTAAAAAATTATATATATAATAGTTTTGTAATTCATAAATTATATGGAATACATGATATATGTTTTAAATTTAATAATAAGAAATACTGAGTTTAAATTAACCAGATGAAAGCTATCTATCTTCCTATCTACCTACCTACCTTTCTACCTGTCCTATATTGTCATGTGTCTTTATATTGTCTTGGGTGTCCTAGATTTTATCCTCTTTTTTATTATGACATATGATCACCCTGATTGAGAATGGCTGTTTTAATTCATGCACAGAACACTGCTGCAGAGAACAGAGAGAAGGACCGGGCCAGAACTTGATCACTCTCTACAAGTTTCTTCTTACAGATGGAAAGAAGAACTTTTTTATTATGCAAGGTAAGTAAAACAAAAAAACTAACAAAAAAAGATTTGACAGAGATTGTGAACTTGCAGGCAGGGGTCTGAGCATCTCCTGGATGCTTGCAAAGCACCTTTGCTTTGATTGTTTTGAATAAGAGACCTGTAAGGAAAACTATCATTCTTCAATATATGATTTGGGAGAAATATGCTGCACTCACCATAGTGAAGTTTGACGATGAATGGATGGCTGACGTCCGCCAGAATGTCTCTTTCCATTTTGGTCCTCACGCGATCACGCACTGTCAAGGAGGAGGGCCAGATGAGCTGCAGTTCAATGCTCAGCACCCAGCATCAGCATCAGTGATAGACAAGCAAGCCAGTCAACATCCCAGGCATTGATAAGATGTCCCTCCATCATTCAGGGGTGCACCTCCAGGGGCAGGAGGAATGGCATGTTCTATCCAGCAGATGCCCAACAGCATCTTGGCAACTGAATTCTGTGCCACTTAAGTTATTACACAGTCTTTAACCTTAGATGCCCATCTAAAAATAGTCCAATTTGCATAAATTTGCATTTCCGGACTCTGGATCCGGATGGGCATCTGAGGGTTACGGACTGCCCCAAAGAGGATCACAGTGCAAACCTAACCCCTGGTTAAGAGCTCTGTAAGGAACTTTTGCACCATTCTTGAGGGAGTTGGGCTAGTGCACAGACATGCGCTGACCTCCATACACCACCATGGGGTTGGGGAGATGGGTGAGCTGTGCTGGCCTAAATTGGTTAGGATTGTGCCCTCAATTGTTTGCAGAGCCACTACAGAAGAAATAAGTATGGTTTGTGAAGTTTGCCAGTTTGAAATTCAATTAATTAGCAGCTAAATTAGCTGAGTTAGCTTCCGGGTGGGGGTGGGGAGAAAGAACCTCTTCTAAAACCCAAAGATAAAAATAAAATAAAGAAGCATGTTCTCAGACCTGCCACTTCCCACTTTTGCAAGTTTTATCTCTGGCACCTTTGTTCTTGCTGCTCTCTCACCCATCCACTTCAGCAGCTATCCCCACTGTCCTCCCATCTCAACCCTCTTCCAGGGCATCCTGGGCAAGAAGAATTACTAGCAACTGGCACAGTGTTCAGTGTCATCCCCCAAACCAATGTCACTCACATTGGCTCCTATGGGAACTGTAGTTTCAATTTACATGTTTTTATTATACAGGCAGAATTCCAAGAATGTGGCTCCAATAAATCAAAAGAATGAGGCTGGATCTGCCTGCTTCAAGAAAGGCTAGATAGGGTCACTTCAAGCCACCCCTTGTATTAATGCTGGCAGGGTTCCTACTCACCTCTTAGAGTGGCTTTCTTCAAGACCTTCATGGCATAGAGGTGGCCATTATCCGGAGGGGTGATTTTCCTCACTAGGAAGACCTGTGAACACAAGAGCCAGATGACTGGACATGCAATCTATCAAATACATACTTATGTCTCATAAGGGTTTGTCAACTAGACAAGGGTCAGGAGAGAATGACAGCTCCATGGGGGAGGATTTCCAATAGCTTGGAAATTTCCAAGAGCTTGATTTCCTCTGCTTGGAATGGCAATGAAGGAGCTGCTTGAATGCTCCCCTCCAAGGCTGATTGCTCTGCTCCTTCTACCTATGCCATTGGCTCCTCATTTGGTTTCCTCAAACACTGAAGTGCTAGAACTGCTTAATTCATATGGATCCAGGTAAATCAATCCTAGAAGTCCTGCACTTCCACCACTAAAGCAGCCATAGAAGGAACACAGTAAGGAAATGGATGGTCCACTTTCCACCCATTTTTAGCAGGCAGAAAGCAGATCAATACAACTTGAGGTGCTAGCAGACTTAGATGAAGAACACTCCATATTCCATCACCATCTCAGCCTCTTTTGCAATCCACCACTTATGCAACTTACATCACCATGCCTCGTGGGTGGGCCACCCTCTGCTTGGGATTCCTTCTAATTAGCCCCAAGCTCTGCTGGCTACTGTTGCCAACTTGCAAAAACAGTGCATAAGATCTGATACATGGAAATGTGTGCTGCATTGATGTGGCTGAAACATGAAAGTCCTAGTTATAAGAGGTAGTCAGTGCTGGACAGATGCACTGAGGCATGCTCTTCTATATCTTGCCAAGGGGCAAAACTCAACCGCAGTGATGTCAAACCTTTTACAGCTGCCCAAACTGCAGCCCCAAACCATGAGTGTGCCAGTGCCCAGTGTGCATTGCTGTAACTCCAGGCATGTGCAGTGGGCTCAAGGCACTCCTGGTCCTTTGCGCATGCCCAAAGTTCCGAGCATGCATGCAGACCACCGGCACCATCAGTTGGCTTTGCTGGGCATGTGCACTGGGCACAAGTGCACTCTGCTCTGAAGAGGAGCACCCTGCTCCTCTTTGGAATAAAGGGTGCCAGTGTCCAGTGCTGCTGGAGTGACTTGGCTTGTGTGCCAGCAGAAAGGGCTCTGTGTGCCAACTCTGGCACGCAGGCCATAGGTTCACCACAACTGCTCAATAATCCATTCTATATCAGGGGTGACCAAATCTTTTGGCAGATGGGCCATATCATCTCTCTGACATTGTGTCAGGGGCCATAAAAATGATTTACATTTCAAATTTGAATAAATGTACATATAAGATTGTATTTGAGACATTATAAGGCTTGCCCACAGCCTGATACAGAGTCTTGCAACATTTAGCCCTAGAGCCAGGGTTTGGTCACCTCTGCTCTAAGCCAAGGGAGGTGAACTCACTTTCCCAAAAGAACCTTGTCCCAGGACTTTAAGAAGCTGAAACTGTGATGGATCTGCCTTCTTGGATCCGTCTTTCACAAGGCACGTGATGGTGAATTCTTGAATGGAGCCGTCATTCTGAAATGGGCAGGAAAAAAGCCACAAGGTCAGCAGGACTCATAGACTTAACAGGGGAACACAGTGCAACTTTCTGAGTGCTTAAATTCTCATTATTCCCTAACCAACTAAAACAAGTTCACAAGATTTGGGAAGGAGGGTCACAGAACCCTTAAGGGCTTTCAAAGAATCATAGAGTTGGACTAGGGTTGGACTATTAGGTCCCTTCCAACTCTATGATTCTATGGTACAGTAGTGCCTCACATAAAGAGCTTAATTCGTTCTGGAGGCATGCTCTTTAAGTGAAATGCTCTTTAAGTGAAGCAGATTTTCCCATAGGAAATAATGGAAACTGAGACGATTGGTTCCACAACCCTAAATATATTCATATAAAAATATTAACTGGATGTTAAAATGATGACAAAACACTGTAATTGAATTCAAAATATGCATGATCCTATGAAGTCTACTTAGGCTGCAATCCTAAAGACACTTTCCTGGGAGTAAGCCCCATTTAACACAATGGGGCTTACTTCTGGGTAGACATGGTTAGGAGGCTGCAATCAAAGACACTTTTCTGGGAGGCTTACCTGGGCTGCTGCTGGAGGTTCAAGGTTGCCGGTGGTGTCACTTGGGGGCAGTTAGGGGCAGCTGCCTGGCACCCCCAGGCAACTGCCCCCAAGTTGGGGCAGTTAGAGGCAGCAGTGCTGGCTGGCAGCCCTTTTAAAGAGCCTCCGTATGGAGCATCAGGGCTGCATAGCACACATGCTCATACTGGGCTTGCTTGTTAAGTGAAACGGAACTTGTTGTGTGAAGCAAGATTTTTTGGAAATTTATACTTGTTACGTGAGGCGCTTGTTATGAGAGGTACCACTGTATTTTGATAATAAGAATAGGTCAGTATTCGGTTTGACTATATTTGTAATAAAAATATAACAAACCCATGTTGTATAAAGTAGTGCAATTAGGTAGAAATCATATCAGAAACCTATTGTCATATTATAATGATCATATAGCTCGTTGTTGGATGCAGTAAAATTAAATTTTACACCTGCTTTGTGCCTATGCATTACAATTGCCAGTAAACATTTTTTATCTGAAACCTTTTAAAATTGGAAATAGATCTGATCGTGCATTAGATTCGAGTAAATACAGATATATGTGATGCGAAAAAGGAGCTCAACTGCACATTAGATGTCTTGGAAGCAACAATTTCGCCACCCCTGTTGTATATTAACAACGCTATGCATTTGATAAAGACGCAAGGCGCACCAAAGCACTTGCCTCAATAGCTCTATTAATCTTTAGACTCTTGTCCTCACCCCAGTGTCAGGCTACTGCCAGCAGGACCAAGCCGTTTGCAAGTTCCTGCTATTATCATCCAATGCCAACTGCCCACATTCTCTCCTCCCTCCTCTCTCCCTGCACAATCATCAAGCACATTTTGCCATTTTATTTCCACTGCCTTTTTGGCTGGTTGCATCTAGTGTGAATGTTTGCACTGCCAAAATTACCCGCAAACACCCTTGTTTGTTGGAAAACACAGCCATGCGGCTGGCACATCAAAGGAACAGAGCAGGGCTCCCAGCCATCTGTTCGGCACTAGGAGATGCTCTGCCGGAAGCGGCATCACTAGGCCTCCTGGCAGCCACTACCACCAGCTCCTCTCCTCACTCCTCTCTTCGCTTTAGGGAAAGACTAGAGGAGATGCCAAGACCTGAAACTGGCAAGGTCTGAAAAATCAGGTATGAATCAAATTGCTGACAGACCTCAATATTAAGAGTGTAGGAAAAGCAGCAATGAGGTCACATACCTGGCATTGTCCCTGCCCCATCACTAGGGCATTTCACTTTGGTTCTCAGAAGGTGGAGCAAGAACCCCCCTGTCATTGATGGGGATCAGACCAGAAATCCTCCACATGTGAAGGAAGAATTGGGCACCTGGCCATGCTCCCTCCTCTAAAGAGGATATAACATAGTGGGTTCCAGTTGTTGTTGT
The DNA here is from genome assembly GCA_030015325.1 of Cryptoblepharus egeriae. Classification (NCBI taxonomy): domain Eukaryota; kingdom Metazoa; phylum Chordata; class Lepidosauria; order Squamata; family Scincidae; genus Cryptoblepharus; species Cryptoblepharus egeriae. The sequence goes on from JAREYC010000014.1 coordinate 14,360,538, forward strand.
GGTATTCTTTTGGGTTTTGTGTTGGAAGCTCCCATCCAGCAACAAAATGCCATGTATATTTCATTCCAGGCAAAAACATTAAAGGGCTGCTGCCAGCTCTTGGGGAGTGCATCTGCTCTTACCTCTGCTTGCTCCCACCAGGGACAAGCGCTCCTCACTTTCGTGATAATGACAGCCCCACCAGTACAGTTTGCCAAGGCCCAGGTCTGGAGCAGGGATCCGGTTGCATGAATTCTGGCCCACAGACCAAGCACACTTGAGGACATGCAGCTTAACCATCACTGCTCTAAGGTGTGCATGGCTTGGAAAGGACACTGTTAGAAAGCCACATGTCAAGTCTCAAGCTTTGTAGATTTATACATTGGCATACAAATTGGAATAGATTGCTGAGGGAGATGGTGGATTGTTTCTCACTGGGGATCTTCAAGCAGAGACTTGACAAGCACCCTCTTATGTTCTTACCTGTTGGAGATACTCTAGGTCTAGGAGGATTTCCTGCTACAGGTAGGGGGTTGGACTAGATGATCTTTTAGGTCACTTCCAACTCTATGATTCTTGCACCTGTAGCTTTGCCTGCTCACCCTCTCTACACCCCCATGAGCTGAATGGAAACTGAATTCCAGATCGGAGAGGTGTCTTCCTCTTACTCAGCAACAGCCTCACTATTGTCTTAACCATCACACAAACACACATAACCACACAGGGCCCTTGAAGGTGGAAATCCTAATAAGAGGTGGCCATACATTAGTGCCTCAAGTGACGACAAGAAATTCAGAGCCCAAGCATATGCTTGGGTGGCTTATCTGTCTCCACCACACAAGCAAACCAACCCAACGCACCACAGAACAAAAACAATGTACAGGAAGGCCAGCACTGTGCAGCATTCTGCCAAACGGTGTTCTGCCTGGGTTCAGTCTGCCTACTTCCAGAAGACTGGTTTAACAGATTGGGTACCAGGTCATCACCACAGTGGCTTCAAAGAGGAGAAGTTTGTCTGCACAGGCACTCAAGTACAAAGGATGCCAGCACAAAGTGGTGGCCAAGCTGTGAATCGGGACTTCCCCATCCCAGCCTCTGCCACAAATTTACAAGACCTTAGAGCAAAACTACTCCTTTTCAGCCAGAGTCTTCACAGCCAGGTATCACTAGGGTTTGCGTCACCCAGTTCGGGAGGCCAGTGCATCATCACCATGCAGTGGGTGAGGCAACAAACTGGGTGGTGGGCGTGGTTATGCGCCATTGCTCCATCTCCATTTGTTTTTGGCCACACATTTTAATAGAACATATATATTTCAAAGTGGTTTGTTCCATTACATTCTGCAGTAAATTACACATCCAATGGAATGTAACATGATGGTATGTAACATGATTCCTAAAAACCATGATTTTTAGCCATTTTGGTCACTAGTGGTGTCACCCCCTCAAGGGTGCCACCTTTCTAACAACCTATTTCAGGGTCACAAACAGGTGTGTGGTTAGGACTGCAATCTAATAATATATACTCCCAGTAGTGTGTGGTTAGGATTGCAATCTAAATTACTGAATATTACATTTAAAAATATTTCATATAATTTAATACATATAATTCATGAATTCCAAGCAGGCTAGAGTCAGATTGACCTCCAAAATACCAGGGGCACACAAGGGTTCGTGTGTGAGTTAAAAACACTCATACACACACACACACACACACACACACACACACACACAGTTTTCAAGAGGTTAATTTGATTATTATATTAATTATTGTTAAATTTGAAAATACTGGATTAAATATAATTTATTACCTATAATTAGTGAATTGCAGGCACACTACATGATGTCTGCTCAAGGAAAAGAAGGAAAATGAAGATTTTTTTTCCAAGACACAAGGCTAAAAAAGAATATATGTCCTGGAATAAATGTCCACGCTATTGGGTGATGCCACTGGGTATTAGTACTATTTTCTGACTTTGTAGAAGTATCAAGACAACACCGAGAGAGACACATGAAGCATTTTGTGCACTCTGAAAGCAAGACATAGATGTCCAAGACTATCTTGTTATTACAATGACTTAAGCTCAGTTCCTGATGCATCAATGTCTCATCTTCCCTCCTGGAAGCTGCCTTGTCAGAACTAGACTGGGGTTGCAATCCTAATCCCCAGTTAGGCCAGCACATGTCCTGTACTGGCCTGGAGGTGTTACAAAAGTGCCATAAGGCTCTTCTGTGCCACTTCTGGGGGTTTAAGCTAGTGCACAAACATAGAATCATAAAAACCTAGAGTTTAAAGGAACCTAGTAGGTCATCTAGTCCAACCTCCTGCCTGCAGCAGGAAATCATCCTAGATCATCCCCGACAGGTGCTCGTCAAGCCTCTGCTTGAGACCCCCAGTGAGGGAGAGTCCACCACCTCCCTTGGCAATTTGTTCCATTGCCGAACCGCCACACGCACATGCACCAGCCCTCCCCACACCACCACTGGAGTAGGAAGATGGTTGAGATGTACTACCCTAAATTAGTTACAACTGCACCTGGTTCACTCTGGCTAGGCTGTAGTCTGCCTCCAGAGCTACCCAGCAAAGAATGAAGGTACATCATGAGATTGCTGTTCAGAGATCTGCAATGCAGCTCTGAGTTATGTTGCCCAGAAAGGAAATAAGTCACAAAGCAGTGTTACAGTCAACAACCAACATGTGCAGCTCCAGCAGATGGCCTGCCACCCACACACCCAGAAGCACTGACCGGAGTGTTGCAGGTGCTGGGAGGAAGCCTTGGGAGGCTGCAAGGCTCTGCTCGCTGTTTCCCATGTAGCCACAATGAAAGGTAGGCAAAGATGCGAGGGAGCCTGGGCTTCTTGGCCACGTCCATCGTCCCATCCCAGGCCGAAGGGCACATCCTCAACCCCCAGAACCACAGGGGTCCTAAAGGTATATGGCTGGCAGCTGCAGGCGCACCCCACAGCTGGAACACACACTGTTTCACAGGAGACAAGCCAGCGGAAGTGTAGAGGCAGCTGAGCCTTGCAGGCAAGGCAGGTTTAAAGAACACAGGGCTTCCTGCCCGTTGTGTGGTTAGGTTCACTTTACATACCTTCTTTGTCTCAGTTTCATTTTTTTCTGTTCAAAACACAAGGCAAAGACTTTTCCCCAATTTGCCTGCCTGACCACTTCCCACTCTTCTTTGTCATCAAGATAATGTTGGCAGGCCTGGTCATCCATCACCCCTCTTCACGTGGACCATCACTGGTCATGCACCAGGTAGACTTCAGGTGGACCACACTTCAGGTGGACCACCACTGACCTTGCACCACCTTTCTTCAGTGAACCACCACTGACCTTGCAGCACCTTTCTTCAGGTGGACCACCACTGGCCATGAACCACCCCTCTTAAAGTGCTACAAGAAATGGCCAATACCAGTGCCAGTAAAAAGAAAAGCTTTTGCAGTACCATGACCATTTGCATCAGGTGGAAGAGAGTTCTGTGAACAGAACTTGCACCCCCTGAAAGGACTTCACTTGCTCCAGAAGCAGAAAGTAGGGCAGGAAGCCTCCAGCCCCCTTGACAGCTGGGGCCCTTGCTCAAACTCTCAGAGCCAAATGCACTTCCTGGTGGGTCAACATAGAACACTAGAAGGGAAATTCTACATCATTCCCTTATAAATTCCCTTGATCCTCCAGCTGCATATTCTTCACTTCTTTGCCAGCACACTGAATCACCAGCGTCCTCATCTTTCCCAATATCTTTTAAAGGGCCTTCAAAAAACTAACAGCAAGTTGTGCATGTGCACAAGTACCCTATCAACTGCTTCTCCTTGAGAGTGCTGTTTCTTTTATTCTCTGCGAAGAGGACTTGGAAGCTGCCAGTCTTTCCAAGTCCTCTTTGTGCTGGGACCCCAAAGCAGGGTTGCCATAATTCTCTTTCACAAAATTGGGACAGGACCCTCTGTCCCATTTGCCAGTATGTGAACACAATCCCCTAAAATTGGGATTGTCCGTTTTTTGGAACACACATATGGCAACCCTTCCCCAAAGTCATCTGCACAGAGATCAGGCACTACCACTCAGGACCTGAACGTATACACAGCTCAGTTGCTTTTTACATATGCCAGCCAACACAGCAGTTGAACCAGCAGTTGGAAAGGACCCACTTCTTTTAGAAGTTGGCATAAAAATAGAAGTGGAGCCTGGCTACTGGCCTCTCTTACCTAGCATCTGCTAATTCTCATAATATCTCACTAGCCTGCTTTATTACTGGTTTTGTGGACATCTGTTACAAATCTCCAGCCTGCTTGTCGCTGAAAGAGTATCTTCCATCCTGGATTCTGTGGCTTGCACAATATATATATTGTGGAGTAAACATGATACTTCCTATTAAAAAAAAGCAGGCCTCTGTCAGTCTTGAAAGACTATGGTATCGTGCTTGGCGCTGCATACGCTGCATGCGAAGCACGAAAGCCTGGGTTGAATTGTTATGGAGGATAGGCTGTTACCCAAGCAGCAAATCCCCCCTCTCCACGCCACTGAATTAGTCCAATGGAAAGGCAGAGCCAATACAATTGGATCTAGCTGGCGTCGCAGAGCTGGGCTAAGGACAGGAGCTCACCCTGTCTTGTGGGGCCGACCTGGGTCTCGAACCCTGTCCTGCTGGTTAACAAGCACAGTGTCTTAGCTACTTGCGCCACCCACTTCCTATAACCCTTCTGAGATCCCAGATTCAGTGACAGAATCATTAGCACTACACTGTCTGATCTCAGAAGGGAGGGAAGAGTGCATACCTACCTTTGCCCAGCTCGGACCCTGAACCCAAAAGAACTCTGCCCTTTGCCCAACTCAAGTCCTGAACTTAGGCATCAGGAGGAGACAACAAATAAGCAAGGATGCTTCGCCACACAGAGGGTCTATATGCGCACAATCCTTACCTTGTCTGCCGAGTCCGTATCTCTCTCAATCCAAGTAGGATCCCGTTTTGCCTGCAGAACAACAACAGTTATCTTTTGAGGAGTTAATCAGGTACTCCAAAAGAGCTTTCCCTTAAAATGTGAATATGAAGCAAGAGCTGGCTACAAGCTGCATATGGGGGTACGTGATGGACCAGCAACCAGCAGTCTACAAATGCCACATATCTTTAGAATGGATTCTTTTGCACTGAATTTCAGTATCTAAAATGTTTTAACCAGTTCCAGAAGATGGTGGCCATGACTGGTCTGGAGCAGAAATGAAAGGGCACCCCAAAAGACTGAACACATTTTGTGGGCTAGAGGAGGCTGCTACTGTCAGGTTCGTGAAACACAGAGGTTTTATTGCTTTGCATGCCAGCCACTCAGAGTTTTTCTGGTGGAAGTGGCTGGGAAATGGGGGAAGCCTAATCTGTGACAAACTTAAGACAGATCAAGTCGGGGATCACAGCATCAAAGGCCTCCTTTGGTTTTCAGCTTTCCAAGTGAGTTGCTGAGAAAGACCAGTTGGAAAGTGCCATTTCCTTCCTACCCTTGAGGCTGGGTGGTTGTGCAAGAGAAAGATAATCTAAACTGTGAGCCCCGCTTTTCGTTTCTTGGGAACACCTTTCAGTTATTTATTTTATTTATACCTTGCCTTTCCCATGCTGATTCAAATGCCCAAGGCGGTTTATAAAGCTTTAATTCCTCCCCTTTTGCTGTCCTCCCAACAGCCCTGTAAGGTAGGCAACATGGCTGGCCCAAGGTCACCCAGAAAGCTTCATGGTCAAGGAGGGATTTGAACCTGGATTTTCCAGGTTCAACTCCCAAACCATTACAGTCCAACTCCCAAACCATTACACCATCCAGGTTCTCCCACCAGTCCACTGGAGACTTCAGGGCAGCACAAATGCCCACCCTAAATGAGCATGGTTAGCTGGCATGAGGTGACCCAGGGAGCTTCAGGAACAAGCAAGGATTTGCCTTCAAGTTAGTTCCTTATCTGGACACTCACCGTTGGCCTGCTTAAGAGGACATTAAGGGAAAATGATTGAGACATACAAAATTATGAAAGGAATGGAAAGAATGGATAGAGATGATCATTTCCCTTTCACATAACACCAGAACTAGGGGACATCCACTAAAATTGACTGTTGGAAGGATTAGGACAGACAAGAGAAATTTTTTTTTAACCCAGCATGTAATTAATCTGTGAAACTCCTTGCCACAGGATGTGGTGATAACATTTAGCCTCAATGCCTTTAATAAGAGATTGGACAGATTCCTAGAGGAAAGGATCATAACAGGTTACAAACCATGACGAGTGTGTGTGTATGTTGTATGTGTGTGTGTGCACGCGCATAGATAGATGCAGGCAACCTCAACATGCCAGATGCAGGGGAGGGCACCTGGATGCAGGTATCTTGTGTGGTCCCTGGGCACCTGGTGGGCCACTGTGAGATAAGGGAAGCTAGACTTGATGGGCTTTGGCCAGAACCAGTGGAGGCTCTTCTTATGTTCTTACATTGGTAGGAAAGGAGCCCACTGAAGAGATCAGCTGAAGCCTCTGTGTTTTGACAAGCTCCACCCCAAAGAAGAAAACAACCACACTTTTGCAGAAACCACAAACCTCCTGCAACAAGGAGGACTCTTGAGAGGAAGTTTTGAAGGCCCCAGAACCAGCTGTGAAGACTTCTCTCCATGCACAGCAGTGACAGCTGTGACCACAAGACCATTTCCCAGCATGACAGTTCTCCAAGCACATTCCCAGAAGTGAGGCTGCCATCAACAGCTTTGCATTTGGACTTCATCATGAAGCTCTCTGGCTGTTTTCTTGCAGTCCAGCCTACCTCATAGGGTTGAACTGCTGTTTCTTGGAAGCAGCAGCTACAGCTCAGTGGGAAGGGCTCTCGATCAGGGAAGACTGTGAAGCCTCTACTAATAACATGTCAAAATCTGTAGCTCAGCCAGATGTGCCTGCCCAGCTCACCTCGCTGCCAGGGAGAACTGCACAAGTGCGGCCCAGCTACTGGGCTGTGCCTACGCAGTTTGTCCTGGTACCAGGGTGAACTGCACAGGCACATCCTGCCCGGGGCTGTGGGAAAATTTTTTTCCACAATGCCAGGCTGTGGTGCTCACAAGGTTGAGGACCACTGCTCAGTAACTCACAGCTCTATCACCAGCTCTTCTTCCCTTACCCAGAACTCTCTCATGCCTTCCAAACACACACCTCCTCTACCCGCCTCCAATGCTTCATTGCCATCTGGTTCTCTTCTTGCCCCCTAATGCCACCATCACCCACCTCATTCAACAGGCCCTCAATTTTTGCTTAACTCAGGGCGCAATCCAGAGTAACTACGGGGAGTCCTTGCTGCGGTGTAAGAACAATTTACTCTGGATTGCAATATGAATTTCCCATAGGTTTTCACTAGGTTGTGCTGTAACTACGGGTGCATGTAATGTCTCTGGATTGTAGGGTCAGTCTCAGATTCAACACTTCACTCCATTCCATGCTTCCAGTTGGTCACTGGAAGCTTGGAAGGCATTTCCTGGTGCACATCCTGGTACTAGATGTGATGACCACGCTGTGAAAAGGATTCTACCTGGAAGAAAAGTTCTGCAAGCTGCCCAGAGAATAATTACCTACCTCTCATGGTTGTTGTGAGGACAAAAAGGGGGGTACATGGAAGGAGCCTCAAAAGATTACTATGGAAACAAAGTTCCCAGGAGTCGGGCATACCCTGGGCAACACTAGAAACTACACCAGTGGCTTAATCCTTCCACCACCAGAAAAACTCTGGATTTGGTAAATAAAATAAATTGGTTACCAAATCACATTGTGCTTCCCTTTGCCAGTACTGCCAGAATCTGGCCTTATTGCTCCAGCCTCTGCATCAACACTTCCTCCCTTGTCACTCTGAATGTACCTTTATATCTCTTCCTCTGTACCTGGATCCAGCACAAACAGTAGGCCCTTCTCTTCACCACCCTCACCTCTGCCATCTCATCATCTCCCTTGCTCTTTCTGCTCCATCACATCCACACTCTTGAAGGATTCCTGCTACCCAAACACCTCTATGGCTCCTTTTGCCTGACGATGCCTTCTTGGACATCTGGTGTGTGTGTGTGTATGTGAACTCCTTAAACATATCCATTCCAAATGGTAGGACTTGTTTTGCCCACCTGCCCTCCTCAGGATGGACATACACAGATATGCGCAAACAGTGGCAATAATGAGCAGCAGATTCAAGTGGCAGAGTGGCATGCAATGCCTCTGCCCGGATGCAAACATGCAGGTAGTACCAGACCTAAGCATGGAATAGTTGCAGGACTCCAGTTCTTCCATCTCTCTACATAACTCTTTCAGGGGTCCAGAACCAAAGACAATGAGAGCAGCAATGGTGCTCAAACAGTGATGTAGCACATCAAACAGAGGCCCAAAGCTTGTTTCGAAAAGGGATTGCCTGGAACAATCTGCCTTCAAGGCCTTCTTTGCAAGCTCCTTCCCGCAACCCACTTTGCTGTTTCAGTGCCTTTCAGATTGTTTTGTTTTGGAAACAGGATGCAAATTTGTATTTCAGACGAAGAGGAACCAACTTCTTTAGAACCTGTTTCGATGGCATCAGGTTTTGGAAGGGGGGGGTGCCTGTGACAGGCAGCAGATTAAGAAATGTACTCTGGAGTCACTGGAAACAGGCAAGATGAAGGAAAAGGCTAGCCTCCCTTTTCCAAATTAGGGAAAAAAATAATTTGTGCTGAAGGAGCCCATGTTTTCAACCAAAAAGGAGTGAGGAGACACTTCAGTCTTTGAAGTGTATCTCTTGTAAATAAGATGGAGTCCTTAAAATGGCAGTCATGGCATGCACTGAATCAGAACATCGGTCAATACTGGGCTGGCAGTGGCGGCCTCTTTCCAACTTAGGGTGCCCAGATGTCATAAGTGAAAAAGAGGACAAGGTAACCCCCAAAATAAAGGTCAACCCCCTGCATATCAACTTCCACATGCATCATCCCCCCATGCGCAACACCCCCCACACAACATCCCTCATGGGCAAAATGCCCCTCCAGTGCACCATCCTCCCACAACCGTGGGCACCCCTACTGGGCAGGTGCAGGATTTGGGGCTGGGCGTTGATCAGTCTTCAATGTTAAGTATATGTTGAAAATGTGTTGCGCCCCTTTCCAGTCTCTTAGGGGTTAAACTTCTAGAAATCAGTTCTTGGTAGGCGCTCCCATTATGGAAGGAAAATGCTCCTGAATTTCATGCTTCTGGGTCCAGGGGTTGGAGCAGGGATTGTGCCCCTTTTCACCCCCTTCCAGTTGGAATTTCTGAAAACCGGTTCTTGGTATGTGGAAGGAACATCATGGAAGGACCACCCTCCCCAAATTTCACACTTCTAGGCCTGGTGGTTTTGGCTGGGCGTTGATGAGTCAGTGAGTGAGTGAGTGAGTGAATATAGATATAGATATATACAGTCAGATATATATATACACAGTATATATAGTCAGATATATACAGTATAGATATATACTGTGTGTATATATATATATATATATATATATATATATATATATATATATATATATATATATATATATATATATATTCAGTCTATATATATATATACAGTCTATATATATATATACAGTCCGATATAGATATATAGATAGAGACAGATACAGTGGTGCCTCATGTAAAGAATGCCTCACGTAAACTATGTTTCACGTAACAAACAAAAATTTCTCTAGGATTCTGCTTCACGTAACAAACTCTGCTTCATGTAAAGAACAAACTCATTGGCAATTGGGGCAGATATGCTGGCCGGCAGCCCTTTGAAAAAAGCGTCAGGGCTGCCTAGCATGCCTGCCCACAGTGAAAGCAACACTTCTGTGCTGTTCCTCCTGTGGCTGGTCATCTGCTGGGCAGAGGGAAAGAACAGCAGTGGAGAAGAGAGAAGCAGCTCAGGGCTAGCCAGAAGGGAGCAGGAGAGAGAGGCTCAGGAGGAAGAGAAGGAGAAAGTGGGGAGACACTCTGAAATTGTCTTGGATTGCAGAAGAAAGTATCTTTGATTACAGCCTCCTAACCATGTCTACACAGAAGTAAGCCCCACTGTGTTAAATGGGGCTTACTCCCAGGAAAGTGTCTTTAGGATTGCAGCCTAAGTAGACTTCATAGGATCATGCACATTGAATGCATGTTTTTAATTCAATTCCAGTGTTTTGTCATCATTTTTACATCCACTTAATATTTTATATGAATATTTTTGGGGTTGTGGAACCAAGCGTCTGAGTTTCCATTATTTCCTATGGGAAAATCCGCTTCACGTAAAGAATGTTTCACGTAACAAACCTGCCTCTGGAATGAATTAAATTTGTTACGTAAGGCGCCACTGTATATAGATAGAGATAGAATTAAAAATTATTACATATAATTAATTTACAAGAAGGCTACATGCTACTTGCTGTCAAGGAAAAGGAGGTCACTGCTCACTGCAGAAAATTTGAAGTTAGAACATCCATCCAGGCCACACTGTTTGGGGTGTCCAGCAGGAGGTCTTTACCAACTCAGATCTCCAAGACCTTCTGGAGTTGGGGTCTCACTATCCCCATTACCTCACCAAAGTTCTTGTGCACATACCACAGCTACCACCATCAAGGTAGAGCATTCTGGAACCTGGAAACACTATCTGTTCTTGTTCAAGCTTTCCTTCTGCATTTGGCGAAACACTGAGTGGCAATGAAGCACACTGAGCACCTCTGTGACAACATGTCAGCAGAAGTTCTAAATTCATGAGCTGGCACAGCAAGTATCAGCATGCCACTAGGAGCACTATCCCCTTGCTTCAGTTCTTAAGCTGTCTGTGCACACTATGCACAGGTTTGGAGGAGATGAGATCTCAGAACATGATCTGAGTCTTTGTGTGTATGAAGGACATGCTCATAGCAGAGGCTCAGAATGCCCACACAAGTGGTATGCCTGCCCACTGACCCCTCAGGTCTCTAAGTGCTGCTCAGAGTCGACTTATGATTCCCCGAGAAGAGAAGGGGTGGGCAAACACTTGGCAGGAGGGCCACATCATCACTCTGACACTGTGCTGAAAGCCAGAAAAAAAGAATTTACATTTCAAATTTGAATAAATTTACATAAAATAATACATTAGAGATGGAACCTAGATGAATGGATGAATTTTACTGGGCTTATTTTAATACACACAAGAACTATAACACAGGCATGTGGAATCACATGTTCCTATTGTTCAGAATAGGGCTGTGGGTGGCGCACGTGGTTAAGACACTGTGTCTGTTAACCAGAAGGCCAAGGTTCGAGACCCGGGTCGGCCCCACAAGACAGGGTGAGCTCCTGTCCTTAGCCCAGCTCTGCGACGCCAGCTGGATCCAATTATATTGGCTCTGCCTTTCCATTGGACTAATTCAGTGGCGTGAAGAGGGGGGATTTGCTACTTGGGTAACAGCCTATCCTCCATAACAATCTAAGCCAGTCTTTCGTGCTTTGCATGCAAGCATATGCAGCACTGAGCATGATACTATTAGTATCAAGACGGACAGAGGCCTGCATTGTTCAGAACTATATTCCACAATTATTATTTTTCCATAATTCACATGTTCCACATGTTCAGATCTATTAACTGTTTGCCACACAGTGAAAGTGTGTGAAAAACATACATTGAAAGCATACAGACCAAGCCAGAAACACATGGAGACATAGGTTGTTCATAGGCAATGGGGGTTTAAAAAAGGGAAAAGCAGAAAACACATGGAAACATGAACAGATGCACTTGGGTCTATTATGGATGCTGCAACCAGAACACACTAGCCAGTATAGGCTCCAACAGTCTCGATGCTCATTTGAGACTGGGAGCTCCCTGCAGACCAAATCGGGGGTCCCAAAGGGTTGCCATATGCCCCCCAAAACTGGTACGCTTCTGGTTCTTGGAGATTGTGTTCACATACTGGCAAGTTTGACAGAGGTCCTGTCCTGGTTTTGTGGAAGAGAATTATGGTAACCCTACCAATGGGCACAAATGGTAACCTGAATGGGGTTTGCCCATCCTGGCCCTAGAAGAAAAAGCAGCATGCCTGCTGTCTGGCAATCGGTGTATCAACTCTGGGAACTGTGAGCAAGAATGAGGAAATGTTCTCTCATTCTGGCCACATCACCTCTCCCCCTGTTCCCCTACACACTTCCCCTAGTACCTCTGTTGCTCTAATCAGCTGTCTATCGTGATCATCCGACCCACTCGTTTCCTTGACAAAACTAACAAGCACAATTCTGATTGGAGATGAAAATCCTCCTTGCTATATCAGCCTGAAAAAATGGGGTTTTCCTTGGTACCCAGAGCCCAGCTAGCTCAAGGCATGTTTCTCCCGACCTCACAACCATCTTGGTCCTGCCGATCTCTCTCTGTCCTGTGCTTGGCCAAATCCCTTTGGGGAGGTTGCCCTTTACCTCCTAAGTACACCTCCCATCCCAACTGGACTACTCAGTGCCAACACCGGACAAGCAGAGACTCCATCACAAGAGCGAGGTTGCACTTGCCTTCATGCGTAAAAGCATCCTCCGCATCATCATCTCCATGGCCTTCTTTCAGGGCACGGCTCTCTCCTGGTTCTTCCCAGCATGGGCACCAGTGCGAGAGCTAGAACGGCAGTACCAGCAGCTCCTCCTCGGGTTATTTGGGCAGCTCATGGAACTTTCAGCAGAGAGGAAACTTGTGTAATTTCCCTACAGATAACCACAAGAGCACTTACAGCAGGCAGGCAGCTGATGAGGCAGATAGGTAGGAGGATGCATGACCTGTGCCAGGATCCTGGCAAGGCTGGAGGCCAGCAAGAGGTCTTGCCTGGGACACCGACCCAGGTGTCCAATGGTCTTGAAAACTATGAACCCTACCACAGAAATGGCACAATCCATACCAGCAGGGAGGCATTTCAGGTAGGGTTGCCATAATTCTCTTCTACAAAACTGGGACAGTCACAGGACCCCCTAACTTGCCAGTATGTGAGTGTAATTCCTGAAAATTGGGACAGTCCCAGTTTTTCAGGATATACGGCAATCCTAATTTCAAGAGATGTCAATCTGCAGGCAGGGCCTCTCACTAAGCGCCTCTCACTAAGGTTTACCATGGAGAAGGAGGCATTTCAGTTCTGCCCTAACCACATCACAGCAGGCAGACCCTTGGCCCTGCTTGATTTGTGCCAGTCTCTACTCAAGCACACACCCTTGAGGGTAGAGCAGGGAAAAGGCAGAGCATCTGGGTCAGAACAGCTACACCAGGTTCTTCTTTTTTATTCTGTCCAACTGCTTTAATATGTGCAAAAGAAGTGATCTATGCATAATTTCCTACTGGCTTTTTGTTTGTCACTGTGTGGCAAACAATCTCAGTGCGCAATCTTATCCAGTTTAGGCCGGCCTGATTCACACATCTCCCTGTTCCCATAGTGGCACGGGGAGGCCAACGCATGTCTGTAATACTGGCCTGATCCCCCAAGAATGATCCAAAAGTGCTTTCCAGCCCTTTTGTGACACCCCAGGCCAGCATGGGACATGTGCCAGGATTTGTGCAAGCCTAATATTGCATGTCAGTCAACAGGGAAACAGAGCCTTGGCTTTGTATAATGTCCTTGGGAAAGGTTGAGGGTGGGCAAGGTGCCGGACCCTCCCAGTGGAAGTTCTGGATCTGCAGGGAGAAGAGACAAGAGTTGACCACTCTCTTGCATTAACATCAAAAGACCAGTTCCACAGCCGTCAACAGGATGTACTGTATTTGGTTACAACCAGAGAGCAAGCCCAGATCGACATATCAAAACAGGAAGCTGCTGGGGAGATAAACCTTCTCTGGCAGCAGCTGTCAATACACTGCCTTCCAGAAGCAGATTTCTGGCCTTACTCCAGAAAAAGCGCAGCTCATGGGCCCCTTTTGGTTACCAGATAACCAAAAGCTGTTGGTCAAAGCTGTTAATTACCACATACGCACTTGCACATAGAAAGCGCATACCAAGCGCATTTACATGCCAAGGCAGGAGAAGGGACCTAAATGCAGCACATCTGCCTTGATCACATCTGTCTGATCATGATCATGTCCATGTTCTCTGGCGACATCACTATATTTAAAAAAACAGCCTCCTAGAACATGGGCAGCTTTTATGGCACTTCCAGCCTGGGACTGTGGGCTCTGCTGTGGCATCAACAGGACTGCGCTGCCATGCTAGGCTATTTGCTGGCCCAGCCACTTCTGTTCCCAAAAGTGGCTCTGTCCAACGGTTCATGCATACAGAGTCACAAGTTCCTAAATAGCAAATGAGCAGGAGATGGACACGCTCTTGCCTTTGTATACTTCAAGGGCAGAACAGCAGAGGTGAGGAAGTTCCCTTTGCATTAAGGAAGACTTGCTAGGTTCTCAAGAACCCCCTGAGTTCTCCAGGAAGTTTCCAAATCAGTGGCCCAGGGAAGAAAAGGCAGCTTGTGAGAAGCATGGACAGAATGGACATAAGTAGCTGTCCATCCTACAGACCTCTGACAGCTTTGCAGAAGGGCTTAAGTGACGGACATTACAAGCACATTGAAAGTCTCCTTGCTTCAAAACTGGGTGAGCCAGAAGGATTTAGGGCCAACCCCAATGCTACTGGTATCTGAAACTTCTAAAGATCAGGGGTGTGTGTGTATGTGTGTGTGTCAACCAATCAACCAACCAACAGTATTTTCAATATATATCCAAAATCAATATTTAATCTATTTAATATTTAATCTAAAATCAATATTTAATTGATATCTATATCTATCCAAATTCTGCCCTGGAAAATCAGATCTGAAGACAGTTGATAGAGGCAAACACTGCAGGGCGGATCACAACCTTGGTCAATGCAGAATTGACATGATGCCCTTGTCACTCTGGCCACAGCCCAACATATGCTAATTGCACACAAAAGACAAGCATGCCAGAACTCCTGACAGGGCCAGGAAGCAGAAGGCAGAATGACCTTTAAGCAGTAACTTGACCCTGAATTTATGCCGCCTGCATGCACAAATGTTGGTATTAAAAGGCTGAGCACACTGCATATTAAAAGTGGAGCCCTGCAAAACAAAGAGCAGATCCTCTCACTTGATGACTTTGCAGACACTGTATGTGCAACCTCCCCTCCCAAGACCTTTAAAATAAAATGTGAAGATTGCAACCTGTTAATGTGTCATTTTCTTTGAATGAGCAATCGTAGGCCAATCTCAGCATTTCTCAGACCCCTGCTAACTGAGCAAGAGGCACTCTTTCAAGTGGGTGCTCCTCTTTTATTTAGCAGGGGGAGAGTAACTGGCCCTACACACCAAAGCAGTGTCTGTTCAAGTGGCTCCTGCTGGTGTTCTTTTTTTTGCATTTTAGATTGTGAGCCCTTTTGGGACAGGGACCCATTAGCTTTTAATTAGCTATAATTATTTTCCATTTTCTTTGTAAACTGCTTTGTGAACTTTTTAGTTGAAAAGTGGTATATAAATACTGTAGATAGATTGGATAGATTGGACAGATAGATAGATTGGACAGATAGATTGGACAGATAGATAGATTGGACAGATAGATTGGATAGATGGATAGATTGGATAGATGGATAGATTGGATAGATGGATAGATTGGATAGATAGATAGATAGATAGATAGATAGATAGATAGAAGGCATGGACCATATTGAGCAATAGACCCCATTCGTTGGCTTTGGTGAGTTCCACACATGCGCACTGGTTATCAGCACTGGTTATCAGCAGGGTGCTCTTCTACAGAGTAGAGCAGGCTTGTACCCAGCACGCAGGCCCAGAGCTCTTTGCATGTGCAGTAGGCTCCAGACACTGCTGGCCCAACAAGCATGCCTGGAACTCTGGGCTTAGAGTGCTCTTCTGGGGGTGTTATGGCCATGTGCCAGCAGAGAGGGCTCTGAGTGCCCACTCTGGCACATGTGCCATAGGTTTGCCACCACTGCCCTATGCCATTCTGATAAAATGTGCAGCAAGGGGTACAACAGGCCACGTTGGCTGAGGATGCAAATCTGCCAAATCAGCACTGCTAGGCCTGCACTTCTCTACTGAAGCTGTGGGTGGAGGGGGAGAGGCAGCCACACTGAAATAGCCCCTGCTGACCAAGATGATGATGGACCCCCACTTAGCTTCCAATTGCTGTTCCAGCTCGGCTTCTTCTAACAAGGAATATTCTGACTGCAGAGTGTGACGTGACCCTCACCACTTTCATACTGTTACCCCAATTTATGTTAGCTGACCTAAAAGGGCCAAGCCCAGATCCAACCTTACATGAAGTCCTATGAATCTTACAAGTCTTACATGAAGCCTAAGCAATGGCCATGTGGACTGACGTGGCAGATTTAAATCCCCCCAAACCATGCTGTGCTTCTCACACCCTTCTCAAATGAACAACAGTGAGTATTTATGTCCCAATATCTCATTGCAGAGAGGATAGAAGTTGTCACAGGAAGGAAACCCTCTTCTGGAAGGTGTGAAGTCCTCGATGCTACAAATAGACATGGCTTATTTACTGGCAGTGTTGAGCCCTACAGAATGGGAAAGAAGTTCAAAGTGGCTGCTCTGATGGTAGGATGGAGAAAGTTAGGCTTTTTCTACCTTTGTCCCAGCCCCGAGTTAGCCAGGAACAGCAGGAATTGAACCCAGACCCCCATGCTAATTATCCTGTCCCCCCAATGTCCACAAAAAGACATTTTGGTAGCTTCCAAGGGCCCTTCTTAGCACCACATAACTGGATGCTTCTAAATATCAACTTATAACTATCTGAAGTCAACGTCTAAATAGTTTACCTGCAAAAATGTTGAAGACGACATTGAAAATTGAAAATATTGTACAGTGGTGCCTGGTGCCTCACATAAAGAGCTTAATTCGTTCCGGAGACCTGCTCTTTAAGTGAAACACTCTTTAAGTGAAACAGATTTTTCCATGGGAAATAAAGGAAATGCAGACGATTGGTTCCACAACCCCACAAATATTCATATAAAAATATTAACTGGATATAAAAATGATGACAAAACACTGGAATTGAATTAAAAACATGCATTCAGCGTGTATGATCCTATGAGGTCTATTGAGGCTGCAATCCTAAAGACACTTTCCTGTGAGTAAGCCCCATTTAACACAATGGGGCTTACTTCTGAGTAGACATAGTTAGGAGACTGCATTCAAAGACACTTACCTGGGAGGCTTACCTGGGCTTCTGCTGGAGGTTCAAGATAGTTGGTGGGGGCACTTGGGGGCAGTTAGAGGCAGCTGCCTCTGGCATCTCTGGGCAACTGCCCCCAAGTTGGGGGCAGTTAGAGGCAACAGCGCTGGCCGGCAGCCCTTTTAAAGAGCCTCCACACGGAGCGTCAGGGCTGCATAGCACGCATGCCTATGGCACAGTTGCTTGTTAAGTGAAGCGGAACTTGTTATGTGAAGCAAGACTTCTTTGAAATTTTTCTCTTTATGTGAAACGCTTGTTAAGCGAGGCGCTTGTTAAGCGAGGTACCACTGTATATAATAAAGGCATGTGCACATTTCTGTCATTTTGTTAGGTACGTTGCAGAGCTACTATCCCAGCTATTCACATCAATTTAGGATCATAGTGTGAGAGTAAATCAGTTACACAGGACAATCTAGTTTGACTGACGAATGGACACCAACGAGAGCTAAGAAAACCAATTCAGAGTGAAGGCAACGCTAGCCCTGGTTAAGCATCGATCAGTAAGCAAAGTTGTGGATGGGATGTCCTTGCAAAGTTCTGCAAGGAGAACCAGGAAGATGATCCCTGTAATGCAGCAGACGATGGCAGAGAGGGAATCTGCCCGCGCCCTCCCATGCCCAAAATGATCACTTTGTGGAAACTCAAGGCAGAGGCCAAATTGAGGCAGAGGAAGACAAATGTAAACATCTACCGACATCAGGTTCCCATGCTAAATGCACTACCACACATGCAGCAGCCATCCAGACTTGCAGAGGACCATGCCAGGTCTACATGGAATGCCCTGATCTCTATTTGGAACTCAAGGCAGATTCCTGATAAGGTTGCATTAAGTGCCAACCCTTCTTTCTACTTGGCTTAAAGGCCAAATTCAGCACTCAGCTGCCTTCGCAAGGTGCAGATATGCAACAAATTGATTCATCATCTTGCTTCTTCAAATGGGAAGAAAAGCCTTTCTAGGCAGATAGCGTAACTGGCATGGAGACAGGGCGGAGGAGGAAGCATTCATTCTGCACCAAACAGACAATAACTGAATGGGGCTAGAAGTCTAGCTAGAAAGCATAAGGAAGTGGACAAGGCAAGGAAGACATTATGCTGGACTTCCCATAGCTGTGTGGAGGAGTTTGGAGGCCCATACCTCCTTGCTCTCCCCACCCCCTAGCACATCAGTCTCCACAGGTCCATCATTTCCTCCATTGAGCAGTTGTACCATATTTACCCCTCACATACCTCTGAGGACAAGCCCGACCTGGCAAGCACAGTTCAGTGAAAGCCACCAATGATGAAAATTTGAACGTCACTATTAAGGCAACACTTTGGTTGCCCCTACCACAGCTCACCACAGAGGGGCACACTTTTTAAAAGACAAAAAATCTTTCAGATATACTTAGCCTTGCGAGTAATCCTGTCTCTGCAAGTTGTACCAGCTGTGCAAGCTTCAAGGATATAAGTATGAGATACGTACTGTTTTTAGAAAGATTCAGGGTTCCCAACTATCCTACACCCTCTTCCAACACCCACAAATGCTTGTCACAGACAGACCAGAAGAGACAGAAAGGTGAGCTGGGGTGGGAACAAGAGGCACCTTTGGGCACCAATAACGCCAGCCAACTGCTGTGGTGACTCAGTCATTAAGGACATTGTGCTTGTCAATCTGAAGGTTGGTGGTTCAAGACCTGAATATCACATGTCGGAGTGAACTTCCTTTACTTGCCCAGCTCCTGCTAACCTAGCAGTTTGAAAGGTGCTACTTTTAACAGGATTTCATGCACCTTGGCACTTAGTCGCACCAGCCACATGACCACGGAGATGTCTTTGGACAATGCTGGATGTTGACAGGCCAACAGGGATGCTGCAACCAGGGCTTACACAAAGACCTCGCACTGGCACACCTTCAGCTGCTGGGACCACTCCTTCATACCAGACAAGTCAAGACTGCTTTGCCAGTATGTTTGTGGAGGGAAGGGATAGCAATTGCACTGAAAAACAGCAAGCCAGGTCTCAAGATCAGCAGTGCAGCACTCTGCATTGTAAGGCTCTGTTTTGTTCCCATCTGCCTGGAATAGCTCCAAAGCAGAGGGGCCTCTTGCTTGTCTTCTTCTAAGACTGTCAGCTCTTCCCCCTCTAGCTACACCACTGGTCATGATTCTTGGTCTTCTTATTGTACTTTTGCTACTGTCAATACCTTGCAAGCCTTACCAGTTAGTCATTATACAGACACAAGACATCCCCCACTTATTAGGTTAGAGACGGAAGCACCGTCCAAAAGTGAAAACAGTTGAAAAGTGGGACCCAGTCTTTCTTGGCTTGCAAATGCAAAATGGCCACCGAAAAAGACAAATATCACTTGCAAACCCTAAATAATGCGTATTTATTAATGCATAGTCAAAATACATAAATTACAGCAAAATGAACAAAGGCACGTGTGTGCAACGAATATATATTTGAATGACAGTTATTTACTGAAGAACATCATAAGGAAATACCAAAACAATTTGATCACCATGTTTCATGCAAATCAACATCAGGGAAGACAATTTTAGCCTTTAGACCAGTGGTTCTCAATCTTCCTAATGCCGTGACCCCTTTATAAGTTCCTCATGTTGTGGGGACCCCCAATCATAAAATTATTTTTGTTGCTACTTTATAACTGTAATTTTGCTACTGTTATGAATCGTAATGTAAATATCCGATATGCAGGATGTATTTTCATTGTTACAAATGAAATATGTGTTCTATGCACACATTGAACAGAAAGGGATTTATTTCAGAGTAGGCATGCATAGGATTGGGCCCTAAGGCTGCAATCCTATCCATATTTACATGGGAGTAAAGGCCCCCCTGACTATAATGGGATTTATTTCAGAGTAGGCATGCATAGGATTGGGCCCTGAGACTGCAATCTTATCCACATTTACATGGGAGTAAAGCCCCCCCTGACTATAATGGGATTTATTTCAGAGTAGGCATGCATAGGATTGGGCCCTGAGGCTGTCAGCCCCAGTGCGTGCGCAGCTACAGCCGGAGGTCTGGCAAGCCTTACCTGGCCCCCTTAACCAGGGGTCTTTAGGCGACCCCCAGGAAAGCTCTAGGTGACCCCCAAAGGGGTCCCGACCCCCACTTTGAGAAATAATGCTTTAGACCATCAGAGAGAGGCTGAAAGAACACGCGTTGAATGAAAGATGAAAGAAAGCAGAACCGTCAGAAAACGAACCATCAGAAGTGGGCGATGTCTGTACAACTCTCAGACCACTGTCCTATTTGTGCTTTGACAACAAAGGTTCTGCACCTTTTCACACAGCTAGGGTCCTTTCATGGGATCCTTTTGCATCTGGGATCCTTTTGCATCTTTCTCCTGTCAGGGAAGACCAGTTGTAGAATGAACATTTATGTTAGGAGTTCATTCCTGGACTTCACAAGAGAATATAAGAAGAACTGAACTGGATGAGGCCAAGGCCCACAAGATGCCTTGTGGAAAACACAAGACAAGAGACCTGTGTCCTGGTCCCCTCTGTACCTCTGAAATCCTGAAATATCCTATTTTAAAACCAGATAGCTGCACATACCCACCATGATGATGGTCTTTTCCCCATCAATCTGTCCAATCCCCCTTTTAAAGGCATCCATGATAGATGCCATCACAACATCCTATGGCAAGGAGTTCCACAGATTAATTACGGGCTGGGTAAAGAAATTTTTTTGGCTGTCCTAACTCTTCCAACACTCAATTTTAGTGGCTGTCCCCTAAAACCTTTAGTGGAGGATCTGAAACGTGAAGAACCTGAGGCCAGTGTTTACTGACTGCACTTGGAGCACTTCCAAGACAAGGCAAACTAGGTCAGCGGCAGAACCTGGCTCTTTGGGAGCCCAGCAATGCTAGATGGGAACAAGGCAAAGGAAAGGACTTGCTTGGATAGTTGACCCGTCCTTCCATTATTCATGGGAATCTGCCACTCAAGAGAGAGATGGGCTACTCTCTCTCTTTAATGGCATGGAACAGTTTATCATAGCTATTAGTTGGGGCTCGTTCTTGGCACTGGACAGCATAGCTTTTGGGAGGAAGAGACACACATGCCTGAAATTGCACAGCCCTGCACGGAAGCAGCTGCTCTCTGTACACTGAATGGGTAGGGCATTTCATTTCTCCATCCAACAGTTGCAGAGTGGCTGTGCAAAGTGAGACTGAAAAGGAGCACACTAGTTCAGGTGGGACAGATGAATGTGGCCCACAGTCTCCTTCCAAGGGTCATTCTTGGCCACAAAATGCCCACAGAGGGACACAGCAACCACACAGGCATTGCTCAGGCGGTAAATGACACAAGATGCTTCGATGGTAGGCCATTTGAAGCCATGGCATTAGGGTACCACCTGCAGAGACAGAATCCAGCTGGCTGTTTCAGGAACAGGGGCCTTTTAGCCTGCAGTGTTTAGACAAAACTGTCTTCAATGGTGAAAATCAGAGCATCAATTCAAGACTTGCAGAGGATCGGGCTACTGTAAATGTCTTGCCCATCTGTCAGAAGGATTTATGCTGTGCCTGCAATCAGAAGGAGCCTTTCCAAAGCATCTTTATCTGGTCTGGCTGGTCAAAAACACTCCCAGTGGTGGCCCTTCCACAAAACAGTGGTGGCCAAAACAGTCTCTTCAGGCAATAGATTGTGGGTAACTTTAGCAGAATGAGAATGAGAGCAGAGTGAGGGCGGTTCAGCAGTGGAACAGACTTCCAAAGGAGGTGGTGGACTCTCCCTCACTGGGTATCTTCAAGCAGAGGCTTGATGAGCACCTGTCGGATTTCCTACTGCAGGCAGGGGGTTGGACTAGATGACCTACTAGGTCCCTTCCAACGCTATGATTCTATGACATGAGATCAAATCCTTTAAAAAGCACACCATTCATGCACCTCAGCATACATGCTTCAGTCAAGAAGCAGCCATAGAGCACTTCAGTCATCCCCTGCTAACTGGGCAAGAGGCACTCTTTCAAGTGGGTGTTCCTCTTTTATTTAGCAAGGGGAGAATAAGTGGCCCTGCAGACCCCCACCAATATCTGTATTGGTGGCTTCTGCAGGTGTTCTTTTGCAATTTAGATTGTGAGACCTTTTGGGACAGGGACCCACTAGCTATTAATCAGCTATTAATTTTTTCATTTTCTTGTAAACCACTTTGCGAACTTTTTAGTTGAAAAGCAGTATATAAATACTGTAGACAGATTTTCTTGGAAGGTAAACCAATTTCCTAGTGTATGATCATTTGCACAACATTTTATCAGTCTATGTAAATTTAAACTACTGCCCCCATCTCCAAAGCATAACCTTGATTGTTTTATTATTTTACCATATTCTATTATTAGGGGAATAAACGCAAGAGCCCTGCTCCGACCCTCTCTGTGGCCTGTGGTCCAGCCCATTGCACAGCTAGACTCCCACCTGCTTGCTCGATTTTGAACAAGTAAGGCAAGTGAGGATGGCCATGCTGCAAGTTTGACCAGTTACAGCAGATATTTTCAATTTTTCATCTCCCAACACACTGAAAAGACATTAACAAGGGCATCATTAGGGTTCATGTCACCTGGTGCAGGAGGTCAACGTGTCATCCCCATGCAGTGGGGAGGGAAATACCTGGGTGGTGGTCGTGTTTATATGCCATTGCCTCTGTTTGTTTTATAGCCACACATATAGTGATTTGTTACATTACATTCTGCTGTAAATTACAGATCTAACAGTATATAACATGATGGGATTATTCCTAAAAACCATGGTATTTTGGTCACTAGTGGTGTCACCCTCTCCAGAAGGCAGCCCCCCCCCCCCCAACATTGCAAATAATAATTGGCTCAGCAGATAATGTGGTGTTTTTTAAAAAAATTATTTTCAAAGCTGGATGATAGTCCTAACTTCAGTTCCCCTTCTACATAAGCCTCATTTCCTGTCCAGTTAAGGCTGTTTTATTTTTTCACCATATGTCTTCTTTTTCCAGGACATGTCCCCTTTTTTAGCCTTGTGTCCTGGAAAAAGTCTTTCTTATCCTCTATTTCCTTGTGAGCAGGCAGGAAGTAGTGTGCTTGTAATTCATAAATTATGAGGACAATCCTAACCATGTCTACTCAAAAGTAAGTCCCATTGTGTTCAATAGGTCTTACTCCAAGGAAAGTGTCTTTAGGATTGCAGCCTATATGTGCTAAATTATATTTAATATTTTTTAATTTAATAATAATCAATATAGCGGTTATAATCAATATAGTGATTCACTTTCAATGGGGTCAATGCAAGGAGGAAAGAACTTCCTTCTGGGGCAGGGTGGCCATATGCCAGAACAGTAAGAGGACAAGGACACCCAAAATATAGGACATGCAAGCAAAATGGATGACAAATGTAGGACATGTTAAAATAAAAGCTAAAAATACTTATATTACTTAAACACTCACGCAGGGTGACCAGATTATTCCTGAACCCCAGGGCCAAAATTCTCAATCCCAAGCCAAAATTCCTACCCGCTTTAAAAAATTGCCAAAAAATGTATTTTTTGTTTTTTGGTTTTTTGACCATATCTTTTGATAGGAAGTAGATATCTTCAAACCGATTTTTTGCATTGGATTCTGCTCTTCAATACAAATTGAACGACATATGACATGATGGGGTACTGTGCACTCTCACGAAGTTTCAAAATGAAGCCAAAATGTAGGACAATGAAGCCAAAATGTAGGACACCCAGACAGGAGACTAAAAATCCGGACAAATCCAGGTTATTCTGGTCATATGGTCACCCTGCACTCACGCTGCTCACTTGGTCCGTGCGATGCCTCCCTTCTGGCTAGTGCACATATCCAGCCTCTGGACATGTGCAGTGGGATTTGCACCTCTCCCACTTCGTATGCCCAGAGACTGGACATGTGCAGTCGTCTCAGCTGGCCATTTGAGCCTGCTCCAAAGTGGAGCAGCAGCCAGGAGCTGTCAAACTCCTCTGGCGCGTCATCCGAATTGGTGCATCACCCGGTGCGGCCCGCACCAGCCACACCACCCAGATGATGCCACCGGGCATTAAAATTATCAAGGTATGGACTCAAGAGTATCAGCTGTCAAGGTACACTGCACTGCAGGCCTGCAGCTCACATTCCCCAGTGGTTCTCCAAACTCTTGTGGCACTCCTGCAAACCATTTGTGGGATGCTAAATGTGCCACAGCAGACTGACTGAAAATAGCTGAGTTACATAAATCATACAGAAGCAGGTGTAAAAGAACTGAGAGGTCCAAATCAATCACCAATCTGATGCTTCTGGAATAAGTTAAAATATTATTTGAAAGATTTAGTAGTACTTTTTTTTTTTTAAAGTTATACGCACAACTTTCAGGGGATCATTAGTTAACAGATTGTGTACAACAGATGTTGGACTTGGTGCAAGCAGAATAAGATGTAAAATGTTGTATGATCTACACATTCAGGCAAATTTACAGCCAGGGTCTAGGCCACATGTATCAAATTCAAGACCCATGTGCTGAATGTGGCCCGCCTCACCATAATACGTGGCCCACAAGAGCTCCAAATGCACATGATTGTCTCAACTAAGACCTGTGCCATAATTTTCCCATCAGTGCTACCATGGAAAGACAGCAGCTGCACGTAGAAGGGAAGTGGTTCTGGTGGTGACTTACCTTCGACTGAGCCCTTCTTTCTTCTGGAGCAGCTTGGCCATTCTGCAATGGAAGAGAGAGGGGGTGAGTAAGTACAATCACCATCAGAAATATGTCCATGCAAGATCTCTCAAGCCCCAGCATTTGGGCCAGATGTGGCCCACAGTGAGCCACATATCATTTCCCACATCCATGCAGCATTTCTGTAATTCTCTGGAGATGAGGGGAGCTCTGGTGTTCAATGGGGGATCTCTCGCATGGCAAGATGCTGGAAGTGATCAAAGACAATCTCCTTCCCCCACACCAGAAACTTGTGGACCACTTCTCAGACTTATGGATCATGGTTTGGGAACCAATGCTCTGTTCATTCAGAAAGGTAGGCAGGCCTTTGGCAAAACCCTGCTAGCGTGGTTACATGACAGGATTTTCTCAAACCATATATCGGTATGTCTCCTTCACACACTGAGGAGGTTTCCAAAGCACTGGTTTGCAGGATGCAAGGAATGCAAAGCAGAGCATGTGGCCATGTGACAAAGAGTGTCAGATAGGTGTATCCATCCTCCTTCTTCTCAAGGAACAAGGCATCTAAGCAAGGCAGGAGTACGTTTGAAATTATTCATGCCCTGCATTCCTCAGAAGCACATGCAAACACAGAACATGAGAGAAACACCAAACAGAACCTCATGATAACTGTGTGTTAAGAAACCAACATGAACATAGAAGAGCAGAAGATTCACCCTTTGCTGCATCAGCAGAGAACACAGCTCCTCTTGGGTTAAATGGTGCACACTGCTCCAAGGATGCCTCAGCAAGCCTAGTGGGTGCGGCACATGTGTTCAGGACAGAGGCAGCTGCCAAAATGAGAGTTTTATCTCGCACAGGTACAAAGTCAACCAAGGAGAAACGTTATCACCAAGGAGGGTAACGTTTTCGAATCCAGGATTTTATTCAAGCTTATTTCATGTGGACATAGCTAGAGGAGTGTGGAGCAGTCAGTCTTAGAGGGAGGCTCACCCCTTTGGAGCGATTCCAGCAGGGGAAGCAAAACGAAGCTCTGTTTTCATTGTTTCCTTCCGTACACCTTTGGGATATTGGATCATGCTGGCCACCTGACCACGGGGATGCTGGCTCTTTGGCCTTGTAACTGGGATGAGCACCACCCTTTGAGCTAGTCACCCTTTGAGCACCACCCTTTGAGCTGCAGGGCAATCTGCAGAGGACACCTTTACCTAAACACCCAGGTAAAGGGTTAGGGCTGCAGTGGCTCAGCAGCTAAAGGCAACATGCCTGTCAATCTGAAGATCAGTAGGTCAGCGGTTTGAGACCCAAGTTCTGCAAGATGGGATGAGCTCCTGTCCTTAGCTCCTGCCCACCTAGCCATTTGAAAGCATGCAAATGGAAGTAGATAAATAGGTACCACCTTGGTGGGAAGGTTAACAGCATTCCGTGTGCATGTGGGCCACAGTGTCTTTGGCTCTATGGCTTAAGAAACAGGGATGAGCACTGCTCCTAGAGTAGGTCACGTCTAGCAGGGCAACCTGCAGGGGACACCTTAATCTTTAAACACCCATAAGATTGTGCTGCTAGTTAAACAATCCTTTCAGCAGCTGAGGCTCTTCCTGGATGATGCAGAAAGCACATTTCCCAGCACAAATCCTGTGTCGTACCTGCTTCCTTCTGAGCCTGGGAGGTTCCATAACTCCCCACCTGTAGTCAGCTGCTGCACATGGAGAAATGTTCATCTGGGGAGAGCTTGCATGTTTAATTTTACCTAATCCTCCTCTAGGCAATCAGAAAGCAATTTGCAGAGCTGGACCACAGAAGCCACGGAAAGTTTGGAAGATGAGCTGAGAGGAGACGAATGCCTCCGACAGCAGGAAACAGGAAACCAAACTGAATCCGCTGACACTGGCTGGGCCCCGGACAGATTCATTGTTGGAGGAGGAGGAAGGGAAAGCCAATGCCTCAGCTTGTTGGCACTACTCAGCACTGCAGTCTGAGCCATCACCAGGTATAATCCACCAGGAAGGTCTGAAATGAGCAAGAGATATGCCTCCTGTTTGTCTCTCTTCTGGAGGGGAGCCTTTATAAGGTCTACACACCATTGCTGCCACCACCCACTGCCTCTGTGGCTCCCCACCATGGCCAGACCAAAGACTTGTGATGCTAAGTACTGTCTCCCTGCCTGGGGGTGGGGGTGAGGAGTTGGCTTCTGCTCCCCAAGATGGAAGAGAGACAACAGTGGCAAATGGGTGCTCTGATTCCCAGGCAATGGTGGAAGCCGTCACACAGCACCCCCTTCCACCTGCTGCTTGAGGAGGCTGCCTCAATCAATCAATCAATCAATCAATCAATCAATCAATCAATCAATCAACCAACCATATTTATATACTGCTTTTCAACAAACATTTTGCAAAGCGGTTTACAGAGAAAATGAAATAATAGCTAATGGCAGCTTTCATGAAGGGGCTCATCATAGCAGATAAGGAAAGTATCTTTGTCACTAAAGTTCCCTGGATGCTCCCCCCAGTCACCCAAATGACACACTTCCTGTTCAATTAACCTGGGTGAAGACTGCACAATCACTGGTGAAGACTGGGGGAGTTAGTGCCCAAGCTCCAGTGGGGCTGTCTGAGTTCCACCTCCACCCCAAATATCTTGGGTATGTTAGGAAGCCAACAAACTTGGAGGATTGAGAAGCTACTTAAGGATACTGCAACTCTGTCTGATAGCCAGGGGACCCTGGAATGGGTTCAGGGTCCTGCAGAAGTCTAAGCTGCTGAGAAGTCAGAGTAGCCAGAAGTCTAAATTGTGGTCTAAGCATCAGCACAGCATTAATAGATGGGAACCAATAGATTAATAGGACTGAGGTAGAAGAATTCATTCACCCCAAGCCCTTTGCAACCCATGCTCCCTGGTCACTGCATGGACCAGCATGTCCAGTAAGATGTATGAAAAGGAAGATGCTCACGGCCACTTGCTTTTGCTGCCACCGGCCAACACTCTAGTCCATTTAATAATATCACAAGGTGGTCAACAATGCAACTAAAATCAGGGATTTGCTGCCCTTGGGGAGGAAAGAAGGGCCACTTGTGTTCAAAAGCAACTCCTCCTGCTTGCCTAATTTGAGATCCAGATGCAACCCTTCCCACTGTGATCACACCTTTGCCCAGTGACTCAGGCACCTCCAGGTTTGAGAGAACCTTGTTAATGCTTTCCTGGCAAACATCCCAGATCATTAAGGTAACTGTCATTCCCTCCCACGGTTGCTGCCTGGTTTTTCTGGCAAAGTTCCTGTGCCTCTCTGAGCTGTGCAGCAGGCAGAAGTTCAACAGGCAGTGATTTTTCCCAGCATAGCAATGTATTGCTGGTAGGATGTTTCTGCTGATCATGCAGCAAGGACGCTTACAGTTCTCCTTGCTTTGGTGCAGAGAAGCACATTTTCCTACTACATAGTGGTACAGGGACAAGGAGTTTGATTTTGCCATTCATCCTTTCATCCTTGCCATCCCTTCATCCTGGCATTCATTCATGCCATTCATCCTTACCAATATCCAGGCCTGACCAGAGGCAGCCCTTTAATAGCTAACCATCAACTCATGAAAGGGTTGATGAAACCATAAGATGAACATCCATTGAGAGAAGGGAGGCCTTGTGGGTCATGGAAACCTCATGTGCAGATCACATAAGCTGCAAGAGGATGCCCAGTTATGAGGAAGAGAAACATTATCTCTGGCTGTAGCTGCACCAATGCAGGAGGTTAGGGAATGGCGTTCACAGCCCCAGCACAACCTCCAGGTTACAGATCTCAACCAGGTCACAGATCTCAATTACAAGTGAGGAAATTCTGCCTATGACACTCTTCCATCAGAATTTGCACTACTCTCTGCAGTGACCTACCCATAGTCCAAGAGTCCAGGCCAGTGACCTTTGACCTTTTACATCTTATGGCATACTGACAAGGTGCTAAAATTTTCAAGGCACATGCTCAGTTTTTGGACCACTGACAAGGCATACTGCTCTCCATACTACTGATGGAGAGCTCACATCTCCACTGGCCCTACTAATATTGGTGTCCCTGGCTATCCAGGAGGGTTCCATTCCAGAACCTCCCCTGGATTAAAAAAATTATTGTATAAAGAAAACAATGGAAAAATAGGTTTAAAGACCCATTTCCAGGTTTCTTGCACCTTCATTGCACTTAGTGGAATAAGGTAGTGCCTCGATATTTGCAGGAGATTCTGGAACTGAAGAATGGAATGATTGCTTGCATGACTTTTCTCTCTACAGAAAAGCAGTTTTTATTACTGTGATTTGCAGTGGTCATTTGTGTCAAGTCAAAACAGTGTATAGCAAGGTTGGACCTGGTCATGAGCAAAACTGCACAATCCAACACAGTGTTGGCACTCAGCAGGCCTGTCAAGAACTCCTCGGAAGGTGCCTTTACAAAAGGGAAGACCTTTGTAAATGGGTCCACATGTTGGGTGAAAAATAATGGATTTGCTGGAATGCAAATGCCTGCATGCACGATCTTAATGGCTTCCACAGACAGATCATGAGCTCGGCAATGCCATGTATGAACTGCATGTCCTTCTGTCAGCCTGAAACCTGAAAACATGAGTTGAGGCAAGTAGCACTGGAGCAAGCAGACAGTTACATGAACAGGGCAATCCTAAGAACATATGATTGGAAGGGGCCAGAAGGTCACTCACACCCACACATAAAGCAGGCTTATCTGTCTGCCAGCCTGAGTCAACTCCCATGACCCCAGATCACAATACACACAGGCAGAGACTGGATTGTGCAGCACAGCCCTGCACAAACACTCCCAGAGACTTGTGTTTCCATCCAGTAATTAATACTGTCACACAAAGAGCATGAAAGAGAAGACTCTACTCTGTGGTTTGATATCTTCTCCCTGGAAAGCATAATATTGTGGAGGTGGCAGGGAAGAGATAGGAAGAGACACAAGGGAAATTTCTTTGCAATCTCAAAGTGTATAGCCCGAGGGTGCCTCAGTCATTTCCTTAACAAGTCACATCCATGCCTCATCATTTCCTTAACAAGTCATGAGATTCCATCATGTGCAGGCAAGAATGTTGGCACAAGCAGCACAGTGGCTGGAGCTGGTATCAAGTGTGCCTTGTCTGGTTCCCTTGACCAGATGATCACCATATTATCACTGAAGAAAGGAATCCACACATCACTTCTGGTACTTTGTGACACTTGACTACATTTTATGGGTTCCAAAGATGGAGGTGCAAATATGAGACGTAGCAATATCCAAACTGCAACCACGCAAGACCACACCGAGTTGTCAACAGAGACTAGCTCAGCCACAAAAAGGGATTTCAGCCACAAAAAGGTCTTTCCAGCCCGCATGTGCTGCTAAATGTGGTAAGACCTACATGATGAAAATGAGCTCGCCCACTGAGATTGTGTCTGGTCACTGGCCAGCCATTCACTCTGAGAATGCTATTCTGATCCTCCAAATGCTACCCTTGAGTATTGCATGGGATGGGACAATGGAACATTTCTGCAACTCAGGACAGATGCCTCCATATGCAACAGCCAGTCATGACTTTATTACATCAACGCCATAGGCTTATTGCCAACATCACTGGCATAAGACTTGTGAGGAATCCTGCTAACCAATATAGGCATGAGATGCGCCATTGACAGGAAAATCCTTCTGCTGGGGGAACCACAGTTATTAACATTGTGAACCCAAGAGGCAAATGAGCCCCCAACCTGTTACTCAGCCCCGTGACTTGCCTGTTGTCCTTATCAAGCCCTTTGTACTCCTTCCAAAGGGACCACCTACACGTTGTGCTTTCCCACCAGCAGAGGCTCAGGATCATGCAATTTAAATGCAGCATGTTTCCAATACTAAACCCCAAGCCTGCGGAAATAAAGAAAGCGACACAACAAAAACACATTTGGTGCATGCCAAGTACCATCCAAGTGTTAAAAAAGGCTTCTGTGAACTTCCCCGATACAATCCTTGCAGCATCCCTGAATGGCCAGTAGCATTATCATCCCCACGTTGTAACTGGGGTAGAGAACATCATATAGAGCCAGGATGGTGTAGTGGTCAGGGAATCAGACTGAGACCTGCAAGAGGTTCAAATCCCTCCATGCCTTTGCAGCTTCCTAGGTGACCTTGCATAGTCACTCACTCTCAGTCACACCTACCTCACAGGGTTGTTGTGAGGACAGCAGGAGGGGAGGAACTAAACCTTTGTAAACCACCTTGGGCATTTGTGTTGGCATGGGGAAAGTCTAGCATAAATCCTTTAAATAAATAAATGCTCCAGTCAAGATAGCCTCTAGTCCACAAATCCTCTGCAACCACAGGAAGCAGCAGAACCGTGGCCAAAGTCTGCAAAGGCACATGCAGAGCTAGCGTGCAGGATGAATGAGTAAATCCCAAGCCTGATAGCAGGTTTATGTGCTACAGGCACGGGCATTAACCTTTCCTCTTGTTATCAGTGAGCTGCTCCCAATAACTAAATAAAAAAGAAAGCCATTGGACTGCAAGAAGAAAAACAGCCAGTGGCTTCCCTTTTTGCAGAACTGAGGACTAGTTTAGACATGCACATTCATTGCCCAAAGAAGGCTGCATGAAGGAGTGGCTCATGTCAAGGTATACTAAACCTTCACAGCTTTTCAGTGGAGATGGTCCACACACTCAGCCATGCGCAGCTGAGAGATCCATGTGCAAAACAGCCCTGGGCAATGCCCCGTGGAACAAAATTAAGAGAAAAAGCTGTACCAAAGTTTGATTTGAATTCATTGGAAAGTTTGATTTTTAATTCTAAAGGAAAGAATGGAGCCTGCTTGCTAATTTCTTGCAGCCTACAGAAAGAAGGCAGCACCAAAGCTCTCTCTGCCACAGCACATTCACCCCACGCCAGCTACTCCTTGATGCTGTTTTCCAGAGACTGTGGACAGCATGCAGGGCTATATAAATATAAAGCAGCACAAAGGAAGGGAAGTAAAGTTCCAAAATGGAAGAACAGAGAGAGAGAAGGGTCAAGAAGACAAGTCTGGGAAATATGAAGTATCTTCCTAAGCACATGGGCAACCAAACACCCGGGCTTTCTGGGCCCGCTTGGAAAAGTTTGTTTTCCAAGATGGGCGACCTTCCTGCAGGCTGGAAAACTTGCACATGCTGATACATCCAGAGGAAAGCACATGGTCACCCAGGCACTTGTATGATGGCAACTGCAGGATTTGTAAGCAGGGGAGGAGGAGGCTTATGTGAAACTCGGGACACAATCATAAACAATTTAAACTGGCATAATTTATCTGATCTCGATCCCTGTGGTGGTGTGGGAAGGCCAGTGCATGTCTGTGCACTTGCCTAACCTCCTTGTAGGAGTGATGCAGAAGTACCTTACAACAAACTTTTGCGACACCCCCAGGCCAGCACAGGATTTGTGCCGGGATTTATGCAGGCCAAACTGGGAATTAGGAGCCTCAGCCTCAGTTATGAAGCTCCCACATCTCAGCCACACGATACTCAAAAAATATCCAACACTGTCAGACTGTTCCATGTGAGGATACAGATGAGGACATCAAGGTGTGGAAGTGCCTGCAAATTTGAATCTTCACTACACATTAAAAAATGGTAACCCTTCCCAATATGCTCTCTCTTTGTGAGAAAGAAGTGGCGTTGGGGACACCTTGAGCATTATTGCTGATGTGCTGGTGTAACAACTGTATAAGAATTTGGACTTCTTAGTTCAGTTCTTGCTTCTGCCCCAATTGATGGCCTTCATTCTTCCCTAGTACAATATGGGGAGAATATGAACGTTACAGGGCAACGTTACAGGCCTGAAAATACCACATTGCTACATGCGAATGATCTTCTTGTTTAGTGTAGCCCAATTTCCACCATCTCAGCCTGCATCATGCAGAAGAGGCTCTCCAAACAGGCACCAAACTGACTGTCCTATTAATCCCACACCTGCCACAGCACATACAATGATGACAGTTCACCTCTCACATCATCTCATGCCAGGCAGGCTGCCATGTGTGTGCAAGTGTCTTCTTAACCCTTTCCTTGCCATGCAATGAGAGTAGGGTTGCCATATGTCCTGAAAAACAGGGACAGTCTCGATTTTGGGGGATTGTGTTCACATACTGGCAAATGGGACAGAGTCCTGTCCCGATTTTGTTGAAGATAATTTTGGCAACCCTAAATGAGAGAAGAAACTTCTTTGCGCTCCAAGGGATGTTCAAGGATCCCAACTTCAGAGAAGGGAAGTCCCATTTTGCAGGCAGACCTGATCTATGTATTCTGGCCTTGAAGGAGCTCAGTGTGGCAAGGGGAAGTGGTAGAGGGAACGCAACAGGCTCAGAGCCACCCAGGGAGACTGAGGGTTTGAACCTGCGTGACCCTTCTTGTAGTCACTACTGTAAATATAAGGGCTCGGAACAGGATTTCAGCTCTCTAGTTTGCACACTTAACCTCATGAAGATTCAGCACCTAAAAGCCTAACCATGTCTACTCAACAGTAAGTCCCATTGTATTCAATGGATCTTACTCCCAGGAAAGTGTTTTTAGGATTGCAGCCTAAGACTGCTAAATTCCACTGAGGTTTAAGGGACAGCTCTCCAATTTCAAGCACAAGAGCCAGCAGAAACAAGATACAGGTATCTCCCGCTTTCTGATGGTTCATTTTCTGATGATCCACTCATAGCATCTTTCAGTTATACCCAGAACTCATTCATTCAACAGATGTTCTGCTCTTTCAACCTCTCGCTGCTGTTCTAAAGGCCAAAATTGCCCTCCTCCATGTTGTAGCTCCTGGTCTTATCCCATTCCTGCAGGAGTTAATGAGAATCCATTTGCAGAAATCTTTACATGGAGGCAGAAATTTGCAAATTAAAAGGGGCATTTGCAATTTGCTAGTTTAAAAAAAGTGTTGGAAGCAAAATTTATAAACTAGAAAAGATTGGCTTCCACCTTTTGACGGTTCTCATTTTTGGATGGTGTCCAGTCCCTCACCTGTCCAATAATAGGGATGCCTATCCATACATACAGAGGCTTTCCTGGCCAGAATATCCTATTATAGTCCGTTGAAAAGTGTCCAAGTTTGTAAGCCATACTCCACAAAAATGTTGTTCACCCAGTGTTTCACCCCATCTGTGGAGGACATTTTCAATGGTTTCCTGAACCATAGATCACCACCACTCCATTCTCAAAAAGCAAAGCTTTAAGCCCTAC
Organism: Cryptoblepharus egeriae; assembly: GCA_030015325.1. Taxonomy (NCBI): domain Eukaryota; kingdom Metazoa; phylum Chordata; class Lepidosauria; order Squamata; family Scincidae; genus Cryptoblepharus; species Cryptoblepharus egeriae. The sequence goes on from JAREYC010000014.1 coordinate 14,394,553, forward strand.
TGATTGCTAAACATGTGTTTTCAATCAGTGCCTAAGCATTGGGTTGTCTATTAGTCAAACCATCAGGCACCTGCTATCCTAAAATCTTAAGGGAGTATAACTTCTCTACATTTGTCAGTTTGGTCATGGTTTGCCAAAGACAGCACCCATGACTGCTTATGTGCAGTTTTGAGAAAATTTATTTAAGGGCTTTATAGCCTGCCTTTCTTATGCCTACATAAATGTCCAAGATGGCTTACAAAGCTTTCTTGCTGTCCTAACAACAATCCTGTGAGGCAGGCCAGCCTGAGAGTGTGTGGCTTGCCCAAGGTCACCCTATGTGACCAAAGAAGGATTTAAACCTGAATCTTCCAGATCTTAATCCAACTGCCTAACAACTGCATCAACCTGAATCTCATGCCCTGTCACAACTGATTTCTTTGCTGGTTGCAGGTAGCAATGGGTGCATTCTTAAACCATGTCTACTCAGAAGTAAGCCCCATTGTGTTCAATGGGTCTTACTCCCAGGAAAGTGTGTTTAGGATTGCTGTCAATGTCTTTGAAACAAATTCCCTACCCCTTGATATTTTTCCTTCTTTTCTTGCACAGGAAATTTAATCACCCCTTTGGTTTTTGCATCAAGCTCAGTGCAGGAAAGCAACACCACACAGAGAACAGAAGGATGCCATTAAACAGATCAATGCTGCCCCTTCGAGATGCATGCACACACCCACCGAGCTGCACTGGCGTCAGTCTACCTTGGAGCAATCTAACCAAGCAAGGGACTGCAGAAACTATCTTTCAGGGAACTTGGGCAGAGTTGCATGGGATTTATTTGTTTTGTTGTTGTTTTTTTCATTTGCCCTCACCCCACAGAATTACAGGCACACCAGACCCTCAAGCAAGGGCATCAAACAACCAACAGTGTCCACAACATCACCCTGCTTTAGGTGAGAAAATCCATGGCAAGTCACCCCCTTCATTGCATGCAAGCACAGGTGAGAAAAACCATCAAACCAAGGCTCCATTCTACAAAATCACATCATACTTCTGTGTGTAAGGAGCTAGGAACACCATGTGCAGTGCTGAAAGAGTGAGGATGTGCACCAATTAGCATAATGCATGCAATAAAGAAATGTGTGCAATAAAGAACCATGTGCTTTATGTTGCACAATGAATCACCTGTCCTCACCTGAGGCCTTATTAAATGAAATTGCTCTCAACCATTTAAGTGTTCAGGGAACTCCAGCCCACATAGTCAACAGGAACCCACGTGAGAGGTGCAATCACCCCTGCTGGCTTCCTCCAGGCCTCCCAGAGCTATGACAGGCAAAGACCACCCACCCTTGCCAGGAAATCCTTCCATTCCTGATCTAAGCGCAGCAGCAGGCGGACACAGCTGGATCAGGCACAGTCACCTCTGGGTCACCTGCTGAGGCCTCCCCATGGCTCATCCTTCTATGGCAGGGTGACCAAATAGAATGCAGGACAGAGTGTCTCTACCTTTAACCATTGCATAGAAGAGGGAATTTAGGCATGTGCTGTTTCTAGGATTAATTAAACCTGCCTAAATTTTCTCTTTTATGCAATGGTTAAAGGTAGTGAAACTCTGTCCTCCATTCTGCGTGGTCACCCTTTTCTAGAACATTGCAAGCCTGATTTCCCCCACTGCTGCTTCATATCAAGGCTTGTCCCACTCCACATCTACCTGCAGATTAAGGGCTATAGCCCTACTGCATACTCAAGCAAGCACTGCAGTGGCCCCAGGTAGGTAGCACACCAATGCAGCTGGCAACCCTAGGTCACTCCACTCACCCATAAACAGACAGCTCTGCCTGGTCTGCTGGGCAGCAAGCCTTCTTTATTTATTCACTGAGCAGGCAGTAGCTGCAAAGGAACCCCTTCCTAAGCACAGTGGGGTGTCTGAGACCAGGTGGTGTACCTAGAGGGGGGCTGAGCAATTACTGTTGGAGGGAGTCTCAGCCCTTCAGAGCCATTCCAGGAAGGGGGGAACAGGAGAAGAATCTGGGTAGGGGAGAGTAGAAGTGTCCCCCAATGGCATAGCTAGGTAGGGGGGCTGAGCAGTCAGTCTCAGAAGGAGCCTCTCTCTTTCAGTGGCATAGCTAGGAAGAGGTTTGAGCAGTCTGAGCCATTCCAGGAAGGGGAGGTGTTGGGGAAGAATCTGGGCAGTGGGTGAGTAGAAGAGTGAGTCTACCAGTGGCATAGGTAGGGGATGGAAACATCACTCTTGGAGGGGGGGAGCCTCATCCTTTCAGTGGAACAGTTAGAGGGGGCTGAGCAGTCCATATTGGAAGGAGTCTCATCCCTTCAGAGCCATTCCAAGGGGGGGGGGGGACAGGGGAAGAATCTGGGTAGGGGAGAGTAGAAGTATCCCCCAGTGGCATAGCTAGAGGGGGCTGAGCAGTCAGTCTTGGAGGGAGTCTCACTCTTTCAGTGGGGGAAGGGTTAGAGGGGGGTGGAGCAGCCAGTTTTAGAGGGAGTCCTCTTCTGAGCCATTCCAGGCAGAGGGAGCAGGGGAAGAGTAGAAGAAGAGTTCCCCAGTGGCGTAGCTAGAGGGGGCGTAGCAGTCAGTCTTGGAGGGGGTCTCACTCCTTGGGAGCAATTCCAGGCCGGGGGAGCAAGGATGGAACGTTGGGAAGCTGAACGTTCTAAGGATGGAACGTTGGGGGGATTCAACGTTCAGTCGATGGAACGTTCGGGGCTGAGCGTTCTGTGGATGGAACGTTGGGGAACTGAACGTTTGGACTGGGAGGCTGCAGTGGAGTACCTAAAGGGGTGGGGGTCGCAGGAGTCAGTTTTTGGAGAGCGTCTCTTGTTGGGGAAGGATCCGGGCAGGGTAAGAGTAGAAGAGTCCCCCAGTGGCGTAGTTAGAGGGGGGTGGAGAAGTCAGTCTTGGAGGGAGCCTCACCCTGTCAGTGGCGTAGCTAGAGGGGGGCTGAACAGTCAGTGTTGGAGGGAGCTTCACCTCCAACACTGACTGCTCAGCCCCCCTCTAGCTACGCTGCCTGGCCCAAGGCGCTCTGAGCCACCCCACTGCAGTGGGATCGGGGCTGGAGTCTCAGTGGTGTAGCTAGAGAGGGGCAAAGAAGTGGGTTGAGCAGGCTCTCTGTTAAAGGTAGTGCTTCGCCCCCCTCTAGCTACGCCACTGATGCTTCCACCTCCTGGAGCATCACTCACCGCTGCATCTAGCTCCATGTCTACCAGCTGCACATCGGGCCAGGGCTCTGCTCCCAGCTGGGCCAGCGGCATCCCTGCGGCTGCTGATGCTGGAGCACTCCGGGTGGACTGCCTGGCTGGCTGCTTTGCTCCTGGCCGAGTTGGGAGGGGCTCAGCCTGGCTGCCACCTGGAGCCCCATTGGCTGGTGATGGGGGCAGAGGCTGAGCCAGGTACGCAGCCAGGCTGATCCCCCAAAGATCCAAGGATGGGGCTACAGGAGACACAGAAGCACATCAGGACCTCCCAAATCCCATCTCTCTTCACCTCGGAGGATCCTCACCCAAGGTGATGCAAGCCTGGGAAGGTCTACTCGGAAGTAAGCCCCATTCTAGTCAATGAGCTTACTCGCAGGGGATGTGGTAGCCTCAAGTCTTACCCATCTGCAGAATGGGCAGAGAGTGGCCTAGCTGGAGGAGGGTAAGGCTTCAATCCTAAAGACACCTTCCTGGGAGTAAGACCTAATGAACGTAACGGGGCTTACTTTTGAGTAGACATGATTAGGATTGTGCCCTTTTGTTTAACTTTTGAGAGGGCAGGGTGACCATGTATCAAAAATGTAGTGCATTGATCACTATGTAGGACAGCCCCAAAATGTAGGACTTCCGAGAAAATATAGGATACTTTGAAGCCTACAAAAATGTAGGACACTCAAGAAAAATGTAGAACATGACAAAATAAAAAGTTAAAACAATCAGTTATATTGCTTTCAATTGTGATTACTTTAAACTCCATATTACTTACTATTCAACTATTAATTAACTATTAATTAAACTACAATTAATGAAACTATTATTATTATATTTACTCAAATATAACGCTCACCTTTCCCAGCCAAATTCAGTCTCCAAAATCACGGTGCGTATTAGATTTGGAGCTGGGGGCGGGGGCAAAGCAATAAGGATGCAGTGCTAACAAATTTAGGCCGGCCTAACTCACTACTTACCATGGTGGTGTGGGGAGATTGGCGAATGCCTGTGCAGTGGCCTAACCCAACTCCTTCCCCCCAGATTGGGACCGAAGAAGTGCAGGCACTTTTGTGACTCATCCAATATTCCCAACATAAAAGCCTCAGGTTTCATTTCCAGATTTACCTTAAATTTGTTGGTGTATTCAAGTCTCATATTTTCTTCACTATGGTACAAGTCCACCATAATTGATAAAACATTCCTTCTAGTCTTTTTACTGTACACTTCCAGTATCTATTTGATACATTTTCATACATGTTTGCAAGTTTAACTGGTGTCAAATATCACCTATACATCATTTTGTCAAAATTCTATTTACATATAAATGTAAATTTTAGTCATTTGGTCCACAAATTCACTCACTGATCCATTGAAATCTTATGGCCAATATTTCTCACCCATTGTATGATACTTACCTGATCCTCTTCTGTCTCATATTTTAACTAAGGTCTCCACTCTAGTACTGATAGAATAGGGAACTTCCTGCAAAATAGATAGTGATTTGTGCCAGACATGCTTCCATAGCTCCATTTTGAGGATATTTAGAGCCAGGTAAAGGTCCTCCTGCAGGTTAACTGCCAGTTGTTTCCGACTATAGGGTGCAATGCTCATCGTTGTTCAAAGACATTTCCGTGGTCATGGGGCTGGCATGTCTATACGTCAATGCGCACAGAATGCTGTTACCTTTCCCACCAAGGTGGTACCTGTTATCTGCTTGCATTTACATGCTTTCGAACTGCTACGTTGGCAGGAACTGCACTAAGGACAGGAATTCACCCTGTCTTGTGGGGACCTGGGTCTCAAACCCTGGCCTGCTGGTTAACAGGCACAGTATCTTAATCCCAAAACACCAAGAGAACTGCAGAAAAAAGTGCATTGTCCCTGCAGCCCCCCTGTGCACACAGGCTGATCAGATGTCCAGTAATGCCCAGACATAACCGGAAATGGGGCTCTTTCATTGGACAACTGGTGAAAGAGCCTCTTCTCCAGAAATGGTTGTCTGTTGTTGCATGCTGTTGCTGGGTGGCCATGGTGCTTGGTTCTGCTGCTGCCCGGTGCACTTCTGAGCTGCCTGCAGCTACATGGAAATCGGGTGGGGTGGAACATCCCACCTGGCCTGGCCACCCTTCTGGCCATGCTTCCTGCCAGGTCAGGGACAGTGCTGTGTGGGGTGCCCACATGAAGATCATGCTTGCATTGAACCACTTTTATGTCTTTGGGTGCTGGAAACTGATATGGGGGGGGACTGAATTCCCTGGGGGTAGGATCTTGTGTGCTTTGTGCCACTTCATATGTGCATTGTTGGTGAAAACAGGTTTTGCAAAAAGGTTTTCAATTTTAAAACAATATAGTGTTGAAATTAAGTACAGGAAAGCAATATGAGTGTTTTTAGCTTTTATTTTACCAACTCCTACATTTGTCCTACATTTTTGGGTGTCCCACATTTTTTTAACATATCGGGAATTTTTGCTTGGATGTCAGGAATTTTGGGAGACTTTGGCCCATATTAAGGGCCAAAAGTAAAATTAAGCCCTTTGCTCCGGAGCAGTTAAGGTGACTTTCCATAAGATAATACTAGAGGGTGATGTAACTGCGTGAACCCGTAACTGCTCTGGATTTTGCCCTTTGTCCTCTTTTTTGGTTCTGGCATCTGGTCACCCTGTGCACTCACACCTCCCCCACCCCACATCTCCCTGCAGTCTGGTACATAGGCCACCTGTTTCATCCATTATATCTTATGATGCATGCTGACAAGACTCCAGGAGCAGGATTCAGCTTCCCCTGCCAGGGGAACTGTAGACCATATTTCCTGGGGCGTGGAGTTTGTGGGCTGTCTGCTACTGGCAAGTATTTTTTACACGCGGCTGCTGCCCAGACCTGCGTCAGAAAGCTCTGGCATTTCAGGTAGCTGCAGTGATCACAGGTAGCAGCAAAAGAGGAAAAAAAACATAAAAGGGTGTTGGCCAAAAGTCTTTTACAGATGGAACTTCTGCTCTGTCTGAAAGTATGATGTTAACAACACCTAACAAAAATCAAAGGCTGCAATCCTAAAGGCACTTTCCTGGGAGTAAGACCCGTTGAATACAATGGGACTTACTTTTGAGGAGACATGGGTAGGATTGTGTAATTAAACAAAGTGATGCATCATCATGTTTGAATGGCAAGAAAGTAGACAGCAGAAAAGGACACACTGCAGGAGTTTGCTTTTAGGGGCCCCTAATTTGACTAGAATAAGAAGCTGTGAGCAATAACAACGTGGGGTGTAGGCTCGCATCATCTTGAGGACAGCCCCTGGATGGGCCTGTCCATGTGCAAACTGTCTGCAGCCTAAATTTCTCAGATAATGTGATGTTGTGTGTGGCAGAAAACACTCACTGAGACTGACAGCAACTTTTTTCAGCATTTGTACAGAGTGGTGACAGTGTCCACTTGTTCTGGATTGAAGTTTCATCTAATCTACAGTGGACATGACATGGGGAAACCTGGCTGGCCTATCACAGGGGCCTGTCGCTAGTGTGTTGCCTTTCCCACCGAGGTTGTACCTATTTATCTACTTGAATTTGCCTGCTTTCAAACTGCTAGGTTGGCAGGAGCTGGGCTAGGATGGGAGGTCACCCCGTCTTGCAGTACTCAAGTCTCAAACCACTGACCTGCTGATCTTCAGATTGACAGGCACAGCGCCTTTAAACACTAAGCCACATGCAGCCCTGTAAACCTTTAGGCTGGCATAAGTCCTGGCACAAGTCCTGTGCTGGCCTGGAGGTGTTCACAAAAGTGCCATGATAAGGCACTTCTGGGCCACTTCTGGTGGGGTTAGGCAGTGGTGGGCTTCAGGGAGTTCTCACAGGTTCTATAGAACCCTTTGCTAATGAGTGCCTGGTTCTGAGAACTGGTTACTAATGGGACATCAAACCTGTTGTTCTACGGACTTAGAACCTGTTGTTAGTTTAGATTATTAGGACATAGAACCTGTAGTTAATTTATTTGAATCCCACCACTGGGGTTAGGTCAGTTCATAGAGATGCACCAGCTTCCCCACCGCACCACAAGAGTAGGGAGACAGGTGAGCTGTGCCTGCCTAAATTGGTTAGGACTGCGTCAAGTGGTTACACCACTGCTTGACAAAATGTGCCAATTGTCAGAAGTAAAAACATTTTCTGACACAGAGACCCAGGGCCACCGGCACAAGGATGCAGAAGCTGCATGAAGCTGCCTGCTTTGGGCGGCACACTGGGGGAGAGATGTGAAAGAAGGGAACAACTGAAGGATCTAATAAAGGGGAAGGAAATAAAGGGATGTAAATTGGTGTGCTGCTGAGGCACCAATGTGTTTTAGGACAGCACAGAGGGAGACACTCTCCTTGAAGCCAGAGGTTTTTGGAAGCTGGGGGCAGGGAGTCTGTGCTCTCCCCACTCCCATGCACATGAGTAAGTGTACAATCCTAACCAGTTTAGACCAGTGCAACTCACCCATCTCCCTATGGTGATGTGGTGAGGCCTGTGCATGACTTTGCACTGGCCTAACCCCCTAGGAATGGCGCAGAAGCACCCAACAGTACTTTTGTGATGCCCCCAGGCCAGCATAGGACTTAGGCTAGGATTTGTGCCAGTTCGGATTGCAGCCTGAGTGAGTGAATATGCAATCTTAATCTAGGATAGCACAACTCATTGGTCTTTCCATTCCCGTTGTGATGTAGGAGGGCAAGCGCATGTCTGTGCACTGGCGAACCCTCCCCCAGAAATAGTTCAGAAGTGTTTTACAGCACTTTTGAGAAAATCCCAGATCAGCACAGGACTTATGCATAGGCTTAGGCTGGCCTAACTGGTGATTAGAATTACAGCCTAAGAAGAGTTATTTTTCATACAAGTTACCAAAAAAAGACTGGCCTGGCTGATAAAATGTCACGTGTTTCCCATTTGGATCTTTTTAATATCTGAAGAGCAATCTGCTACTGAAGTAGGCTACAAAGACCTACGTAGTGCATGGTTTGAATAGGGTTTTCAGAGAACAAAGGTCTCCTTTGGGTTGCAATGCATCCTCTGACTCTCAAATGAGCACCATGGCAAGGGAAAGAACAGTTCCCTCTCAGACAGAGAATGGAGAAGCTGTAGGGAGCCCGTGTCCCCTCCCAGCCTGACAACTGCCACATTGTCCCAGGAGTGGAGAAGCAAGCGGGGGCATCATCGGACGTTTGCCACAGGACTAAGGACTAAGCCCTAGGAATTGAGGGTTCTCCTGGGCACTCCTGTGGCATCATGTAACCATTGTGGATCATTTTGGTGGAAAGGCAGAGTACAGGGCCTTCTCAGTGGTGGCAGTAACACTGTGGAGCTCCCTTCCTCTTGACCTTAAAAACTGCGCCCTCCCTAGAAACTTTCAGGTGACATTTCTGTTCAGACATGCCTTCTGAGCTCCTGGCCTTTTTAATATTTAAACATATGGTCTTTGATTCTATGTTTTGGTTTTATAGACTCAAGTAATGCAATGGCACTGCTTTTATTAGTTTTTATTTTGGGTTTTATTGTAATATTTTATTCTTACTGGAAATATGTTTTATTGTGTTTTTATCATTGTGTTTTATGAAGTGTATTTTATTGTACTTTTAATTTATTTTATTCACATTGTGAGCCGCCTTCGGTCTCTATGAGTAGGGTGGGGTATAAATAAGGTAAATAAAAACTGCTTACATATTGGCCTATAAAGAAAGAAATGAAGTAATGTGAATTCCAGAACAAGGAATCCAAAGGCTGGGAATGGCCTTTGGAGCCATTCAAAGGCGGGGGAGAGCAAAACAGAGTTGTATGGTTCCAAAAGGGAGCACACCATGGTGAGGGTCCCCCCAACAGACTGCTCTGCCCCCTCTAGCTACACCACTAGTCTAAATTATGTTGGTGCCGTGTTGTTGTTTTTCCCAGTTTTGTGCTGGTGTCCTTGGTGCATCTATCAGCAAATTGACTTTCCTGGCAGCGACTGATGCACCAGCATATGTAGAGATCCACTGGTGTGTCTGGAGAATAGGATTGGGCTGTTAGCTGTTGCTCCTTGTTTTGGCATTAATGGGACTGGCGCACACTTTCATATACCAGCCTTTGGGGTGTTTCTCTTTCTTCACAAGTGTTCACAGCCTCTGCCTCTATTTTCCTAGAGGTGAAATGCAGGGTCAAAACACTTGCTTTCCATTTATCTTGATCTTCACCTGGTCTCTCTACTTAGTTCTGTGGGGTCTTTTTTCACCTCTCTCCCCATCACAGAAGTGGTAAGAAAAGGTCACAGCTGATGAGCTACTGTGTGAACATATGACCGGAAATTTCCAGATTTGTCCTTTTTTTAGCCTCCTATCCATGTGTCCTCCAAAAGGGCTTTATTGTCCTCCATTTTGGCTTCAGTTTGGAACTTTGCAATGGTGAGCATCACGTCATATGTTGTTGGATTCGTATTGAAGATCAGAATCCAACACAAAAATCAGTTCCTATCAAAAGTTATGGCCAAAAAACTAAAAATAAAAAATATGCATTGAGCTCTTTCGGAAAGTAGGGCTGTGAGTGGCGCAAGCGGTTAAGACACTGTGCCTGTTAACCAGCAGGCCAGGGTTTGAGACCCGGGTCGGCCCCACAAAACAGAGCGAGCTCCTGTCCTTAGCCCAGCTTTGCGATGCCAGCTGGATCCAATGGTATCGGCTCTGCCTTTCCATTGGACTAATTCAGTGGCGTGGAGAGGGGGGATTTGCTGCTTGGGTAACAGCCTATCCTCCATAACAATCCAACCCAGGCTTTCGTGCTTCGCTGCAGTGTATGCAGCGCCAAGCATGATACCATAGTCTTTCAAGACTGACGGAGACCTGCTTTCTATGGGAAAGTGAAAATGCCCAATATCATGGCTTTACTCATGAGTAGGCAAACATGCCATTGTTTGCTGGAAAGGCCAGGCTGAGACAGGGTGACCATATGACCGGGAAAGCCCAGATTTGTCTGGATTTTTAGCCTCCTGTCCGGGTGTCCTACATTTTGGCTTCGTTTTGAAACTTCATGATAGTGCACAGCAGCCCTTCATGTCATATATCGTTGGATTTGCATTGAAGAGCAGTATCCAATGCAAAAATCTGTTTTGAGATATCTCCTTCCTATCAAAAGCTATGGCCAAAAAACAAAAACTATAAAAACAAAAAAAATTTGTTTAAGCAGGCAGTAATTTTGGCCTTGGGGTTCAGGAATTTTGGGTTTGGCTTCTGGTCACCCTGAGGCTGAGAGGAATCCAAGACCTTGTCCTCCTTTTGAGCTTTGGGCATCTGGTCACCCTGTACAGTCAGTTAGGAGACAATTTCTAGGCTACTATTTATTTTTATGTGATTTAAAAACATACCGTTAGGGTGCTCTTAAAAGTCTATGAAGGCAGTTCCAGGAAAGTAAAGCACATTGAATGCTGAACTTAGAGACAACTGGTGGGGAGAGGGCAGTTCAGTGGGGGAGCACAAGCAGAGCCAGCTCTATCCGGAAGGCCAACTGAGGCAGCAGACTGACGGGTGTATCTGCTTCTGTCTTTCCACTCACCCTCACTGTTCCTCCTTGACCTTCCCTTGCTGGATTGAAACAGGAATAGGGGCAGTGAGGAAGTGAGGAGGAAAAGTGCTATGTCAACTGAGGACATCGGAGAAGCCACACATGGCACATCACCAGATGAGGTGGGGTAGCAGTTGGCATGCTGTCTGAGATGTCAGGCAGGCTTCGGCCAACTCTAAGCACAAACTTGGCATGCAGAAGGCTGCCTGCTTCAGTTCCAGTATCTTCAGTTAAGAGCACACAGAACGAAGCTGGATGAAGCAAGTGTCAGTTTCAGAGCAGAACACATGCCAGTTTCTGGATCTATGACAAGATGCGACTATGGGTAGTGATGCTGTACTCTGCCAAGGCAAACACAGATCCTCTCAGGCTTTGCTCTCTGGCACACAACTGTGATAGGCAGGGTCTTTTCAGTAGTAGTTCTACACTTCAGGAATATTTGTCCATGAAGGCCCATTGGGTCCTTACAGTCTGCCTTAAAAGCCCACCTGTTTCCTCGAGGCCAGATGTTTTTACTGTGCCCTGGAGCTTTTTGGTTGGCCGGGATTCTTTATTTTAGGTGGCATGCTGGTTTTGGATGTCATGCTGGGTTGTTCAGTTTTGTTGTTTATTTTATATTAGTTTTTGTTTTACTGTAACTTGCTTTGTGGGTGGCGCAAGCGGCTAAGACACTCTGCCTGTTAACCAGCAGGCCAGGGTTCGCTTCCTGGGTCGGCCCCACAAGACAGGGTGAGCTCCTGTCCTTAGCCCAGCTCTGCGACACCAGCTGGATCCAATCGTCTTGGCTCTGCCTTTCAATTGGACTAATTCAGTGGCATGGTTCGGGGAGGGATTTGCTGCTTGGGTAACAGCCTATCCTCCATAACAATCCAACCCAGGCTTTCGTGCTTCGCATGCAGCATATGCAGCGCTGAGCACGATACCGCAGTCTTTCAAAACTGACGGAGGCCTGCTTTGCACAGATTTTAATTAAGCTGCATATAGATATGCACAATAAGCTGCCGTTCTATGCACACTCACCTTCTCCTTCTCTGTTTGCCCAATTTAAGTGGTGGGGTCCACTATGAGCCTATCCACATTCACCACTGGACTAAATGAACTTCCTTCTGAGTAGACGTGCATTGGTACCTTTCAGATACACCACCTGGCAACAGCATCTCTATCTTACTGGGATTAAGCTTCAGTGTACTAGGGCCTACCTCTGATTTGTTATGAATCCCAAGAAGTAGTTCAACACCAGAGTAAGATGAAAAAAGGAAAGAGTTTGGTGTTGTTGGCATGCTTAATGGCGCCATTACCCTCATGGTGAAATGGGCAGTCACTGCAAGCTCAGATGATGACTGGCTATCAGAAACTAGCCAGTCATTCTATGATTCTATAACAAGGGAGGTGGTTGACTCTCCCTCACTGGGGATCTTCAAGCAGAAAAGTTGGAGATGCTCTAGGAGGATTTCCTGCTACAGGCAGGGGGTTGGAATAGATGACCTACCAGGTTCCTTCCAACTCTAGGATTCTATGACACTTACAGAAAGTCCTGGAGGTTAAGCGGTTTTATGCACCAGTGTGATCAGACTGGAGTGGCAGCCTCCCTTTACCAGTCCGTGATAGGAAAACTTCAAATGAAAAGGTGGTCAAAGGGAAGCAGCTGGAGGAATCTGTCCTACTTCTAACCTACTCAGGTGTGCTCTGCAAAGACCACATTCTTTTTTATATTTAAAGGATTTATACCCTGCCTTTCTCGTGCCAACTCAAATACCCTGGTGATTTACAAAGCTTTAGTTCCTCCTGTCCTCACAACAGCCCTGTGAGGTAGGTGAGGCTGAGAGTGAGTGACTGACCTAAGGTGATCCAGGAAACTTCATGACCAAGGAGGGATTTGAACCTGAATCTTCTAGGTCTCAGGTCAATTCCTGAACTGCTACCCCATCCTCACTTTTATCCTGCTGTACCTATAGTGGCTTGTCAAAAAATCTGCCTGGTGAAAGAATGAGAATTGTCAGGGATCCATCACAGACCTTAAGAGGAAAATACTGTTACAACCAAATCAGTGTGGATGTGGATATCTCTCTCACTTCAGCAGCAGAGATCCTCCTTGAGCTTGTGCCAGACAGTGGTCTCATGGTTTTCTGGCACCACCCTCCGACTGAAAAGGGGATGGCCACACACCAAATAGAGCTATCCGAACATGAGTTAAAGCTGTGACTGTTTTTAAACGGCCTCTTGAAGTGTGTTCGTATCTACCTAGCCACTTGTCCTGCAGAAGAAAGTGCAGGGGGTGGAAGCTTTTCTAACCAGAACAGGTACGATTTCTTTTGCTTTGCAAATGTATGAGCACAATCCTAACCATGCCTACTCAAAAGTAAGCCTCATTGTGATCAATGTGTCTTACTCCCAGAAAAGGGTCTAGGATTGGAGCCTAAGGGCAAAATCCATAGCAGTTATGGGTCCACGCAGTTACGTCACCCTCTAGTGTTATGGAAAGTCACCCTAACTGCTCCATCACAAAAGGCTTAATTTGACTTTCGGATATGGGGGTAAGTGAAGCAGGAGCCACTTTCAGCCCCTTCTGTTGGTTTTAGATAATCATCAGTCCAGCATAGGAAGGAGAGTTGCCCACTTCCACTGCTTGAAACTGGCAGATGCCAGTGATTTCAACCAGTGTGCCATGGCACACTGGTGTGCTACGGAGTCCTCAGGTATGCTGTGAGACTTTGGGAAAAGTCATTATCGGAAAATTTGAACAGCCTGAGGTGCCTTATCAGTGGTAAAACTGATGGTGTACCTTGACAATTTCAGTGCCTTGTTAGTGTGCCATGAGATGAAAAAGATTGAAAATCACTGTTCCAGACATACTTAAGGAAGGGATTGAAACCCATGTTCTGGACTGATGAGAAGGACTTCAGCCTGAAGTAGTAGAGCTGCTGTAGTCTTGTCCATCTTTGCTAAGATGCTGCACTCCTAAAAGGGCTGTAGAATAAGATTCTGCTAAACTGGTAGACATAGTCCTGACAGTTTGTCAATTCCGAAAAAGGTTGAGTATCCCCATAACGATGCTTCTTGTTTGAGTTTCTTACCCTCGGACTCCATGAAATGACCCTGTTTGCAATTTAGTGCTGATTTTCAAAATCCTCTCCAATCATGCAGTAGAAATGCTTCAGAAGGCGGTTCCTTATAGTGCAACCCTATGAATGTCTACTCAGAAGCAAGCTCCCTTGAGTTTAATGGCACTTACTCCCAAATAAATGTTCAAAATTACTGCCTTAATAGCATATGCGTCTATATATTGCATGTTTCCAAATGCTAAAATGTGCTCGGTGAATTTAAAGTGTGTCCCTTTGCCCAGTTAGTATGGAAAGCAGCATCTCTAAACTGGGCAGAAATTATTATGACAAACCACTATCAAACCAAGCTTTTTGTTCTTATTTGTTTTGTGCTAATTGATTCATCTTCCTGGTTTTGCTCCTTTTTCATACAAGTTTACCTTGGGGACTTCAGCTATTATAAGTAATTGCAATTAACGATAGAAACATACAAACCAATTACAGTACCCAGGAGGGCCGCAATCTGAACTCTTATGGCTTATGGATTCAAAAAACAGGCGCACTGTGTAAGAGGGCAATCTAGAATCATTCAGCTCCTGAGATTTTATGGGATTATATGTTGGGAACAAATGTTCTAGACCAGTGGTTTTCAATTTTTTGCATCTCATGGGACACTGACAAGCCACTAAAATTGTCAAGGCACAGCATTAGTTTTTTTGAAATTCCTTTTTCCATTGACTGAGAAAGGGAACATTCCTAACCCTTTAGAATGTACAGAGCAATCTTTTTTCTTTTTCTTTTTTTTTTGGAGGGGGGTGTCAGGCAATAAAATGTGCCTACAGTGCTAGCATCTTCTGCAAGACCCTTCTGTCAGGTGTCTGAAGTTGCTAGGTCCACTTGTAATATCTTATGAAGGTATGCACCAATGACTATGTGAATGCCCTACAGATTTCTGTTGATGAAGAGGTTGTTACAAGACCCCTTACATTTCAGTGATGTGCTGTGCCTTTTCCCTAGCATGTGAAGGGCAGGAGGGGAGAATCCGCTACAGTACCTGGTGGAAATGTGAATTTGCTTTTGGCATTAAGAAGAGATCTGTTCTCAACACCGTTATCTATGTACATCCCAATATCCCCCCAATTTTGGATGAGGACTTGATCAGGTTATCATCCGAAATTAAAACTCAGTTTGGCCACTCCAATTCCACTAGATCTTTGGAAGGAAGTTTTTTGCCGCTAGTCAATTGCCCAAACCTCCCTTTCCTTTTAGCTCTTCTACGTCTTAGTGCAGGAACAGGGATATGAGGAGGTCTGAGATTTCTCAAATTTCTCCTGTACCCTGTAGTGTCTGGGTGCCTCACTCAAACTGGACCAGCGGGGATTAGCTGGAGGGACACCTGGAAGATCTCTGGTGTTTGCTTTTGCCTTTTTGATGCTAATGTCACCCTTTGCTTGCACTGCTCCCTAATGCTGAAATTCTGCTTTGGCAACCCTGCCCTGTGTTGTGCCGTTGGACCCACTTGAGGATCTGGGTTCAAGCTTGGTTCTATATTGGAACAAGACACAGGAGTTAAGAACTCTTAATCACTATATCACCCCCCAAAAAATATGGGATATGGAGAGCCCACCTCCATTGGGAACCATTTATGAATACCCTGGCTGTAATATGCTTACCAAGACTTGATAAATAGTGTGGGAAGGGGAGCTGAAACTTGAGAGCATTAGATAAGGACCAAGATGAATTGTGCTACAACCCAACTCCTGCCAGAACCACCTGGTCAGCTGGAATAGGTGAGCTCCTGGCTCTATGACTGCCCATCGGGGAGACATGGTGAACCTAGACCTTCCTGCATATGTCAGAAGACCACCATGAGAGTGCCATTGAGATGCTTAAATGAGGCTGAACTTTGGCTGCTTTAAAATATACTTTTTCTATATTGAAAACACCAAGAAATTACCTTAGTCCTGTGAATGCCACAGATTATGAAATATGGGGACTGAAATGAAATCTATCTGCTTGAAAAGAATCTTGATGCTAATTCTTGGTTAGGCCGGCATAAGTCCCATCCTGCCCTGGGGGTGTTGAAAAAGTGCCATAAGGCACTTCTGTGCCACTCTTGGGGGTGGGATAGGCCAGTGAACAGACATGTGCCAGCTGATGCATGCCGCTGCAGAAACGAGATGGGTGAGTTATGCTCCCCTAAATTGGTTAGGATTAACCCATTAGGGCACAGTCCTAACATAGGCCAGCACAACTCATTGGTCTTCCTGTTCCTGTGGTAATGTAGGGAGGCAAGTGCAGTTTGGCTATGTTACAAAAAAATCCTGCATACCAAAAGCTCTGTAAAATCCTATAATAGTTGTAAAATGCATGAGTAAAAATAATGCAGAAGTTTCAGGTGTGAAATTTTTAACCAAGTTCAACTTATCCTTGAAAAGAAAATTTGCTTACACCAGAGCAGAGAGTTTTATGTATAGAGACCCAGTCCAAGCAAACACTTGTTACTGTACCCTCTTTGGAATAAAAACATGCATATTGGTCATATTTGGTCTTTGAAGGATATTCTCATGAGATCTCATGAGCTGCTTGTGATATTACTAATTTCTTGCATAAATAATAGACAATTTAACAAGGTAAGTTGTTTGAAACCTTTTAAGTAATGTTTCTCCAGTCTTGTATGTCAGAAATACATAAGGTAGTATCTGAACTAATATTTATTTGTGTTGAAGTGCCCTTTATTTTTCATATATTTTCTTAATTCCAACTGTAAAGTTCCAGTGTTTGCTCCATGTGGTGTCTCCATTTATTAAACTGGTGAGCCATCATGGAATTAACCATGTGGATAACATCCCATCCTGAGACCAACTCTTCCTGTGCTGGAAAACTCCCCAGCTAGCTGTGGGTCAGTAGTAATTAACCATTAATCTTTCATTTTCTTTGTAAACCACTTTGTGAACTTTTGAGTTGAAAAGCAGTATATAAATACTGTAGATAGACAGTCATCTCAGTTTCTCCTCCCCTTCCCTATTTGTCCAGGATAATAAGGGTGCAGGGGCTTTCAAGGGACAGGAGGAGGCATTGAATAAGGACTCCTTGTCTCTTAATGAGATCATTGGTTCAATTAAAATAGTTACTAATATAAATATGGAAGCATGATCACTTTAGCTCTACTACTGCTTTAGTTGAAATATGCTTGAAGGCTGTGAGTCCAATGCACTTTCCTAGAAAAGCATAATGGGACTTCGAAGTGAACACATACAAGATTGTGCTGTGAATGTGGTGGTGAACCCTCTGCTGTTTATTCTGGCATTTTCTCTACACCAGAACAAAAATCCAAAATGGTACTGCATATCCTCTGCTTTTAATATCCTTAAGTCAGTGTGCCGTGGATAGTCCTCAGGTGTGCTGTGGGAATTGACATTCATTAATAGGAAAATTGGGGGATCTGAACCAGTGATGGAATTCAAATAAATTAACCACCGGTTCTATGTCCGTCTGGCAGCCACTTTTAAATGGCTATTTTTAAACTTTATATGTCCTATCTCTTGTTAGAGTAGATGTGTAGAGCAGGTGCGAACCTATTGGAGCCCACCACTTCTGAACACTCAGGTGTGCCTAGTCAATGGTAAAAACAATTGATGGGTGCCTTGACAGTTTCAGTGTCCAAGATGTAAAAGGTTGAAAATCACTGCCTTAAGTACTTTCCTAGAGGAAAGGACCATCAAGGTTACAAGCCATGAGGAATGCGTAGAGGTGGACAACCTCAAAATGCCAGATACAGTGGGGGCACCTGGATGCAGGTGGGCTCCCTAAGGCATCTGGTGGGCAGTTGGGTGATATAAGAAGCCTCTGGCCTGATCCAGTGGAGGCTCTTTTTATGTTCTTCCCGATAAGGGTAAATTGACAAGTGCTGTGGTTTGCACAAGCAAGACCTATGAAATTTTATGTACAGTATTTAGAAGTATTTCCTGGGACATTTGAACTGGGGAGAGGGTTGAGTTATTGGATAAGGCTAAATTGTTTTCTGATAATGACCTAAAGCAATGGTTCACAACCCATCACTGGGTTGCAAAACTGACAAGTTAACTGAGTAAATAGCATGTGCATTTAGCTATGAGTAGGGAAACATTCTTGGTCCACTTCAAAGGGCAGATGAGGGAATGCAATGTCACCAAACTGGTTCAGGACCAAACTCTCAAGGAACCCCCCCCCCCAAGCAGACAAGAAAGATGAGCCATCTGGTGGGTTGCTGTATGATACAGGAAGCTGGACTAGATCCTTTGGCCTGATCCAGTGGAGGCTCCTCTTTTGTTCATATGTATTGGGCCTTATGGAAAACAAAACTGAACTATGCAATTCTGTGTGTAGTTACAGGAGTCCTCCATTTTCTGATGGTTCTTTTTCTATCTACCTATCTATCTACAGTATTTATATACCGCTTTTCAAATAACAAGTTCACAAAGCAGTTTACAAAGGAAATGAAAAAATAATAGCTAATAGGTCCCTGTCCCAAAAGGGCTCACAATCTAAAATGCAAAAAAGAACACCAGCACAAGCCACTTGAACAGACACTGCCGCGGTGTGGAGGGCCAGTTACTCTCCCGCTGCTAAATAAAAGAGGAACACCCACTTGAAAGAGTGCCTCTTGCTCAGTTTGCAGTTTTCTCGTTCACTTGACTTTTTAAAATATACCCCAAAGTCTGAAATAGTCTAAAGTATAGTCTAAAATATCCCCCAAAGTTTTGTCAGTAGATTGTTCCTTTGACAGCTTGAGAAATGAAACAGTTCACCAAGAATGTGATGTATATGACTGACCAAAGAAGCCATAAGGAGCTCAAAATACAGTCAAAACAAGAGTTGGTTCAATGATATCCTTGAGTGAAATAAGTTGCACTTTGAGATGTGTGGATTCAAGACAAGATTAGGTAGAATTATCACTTTTGAGTAGACATGGTTAGGATTGTACCCTATGTCTACTAAAAAATAAGCTCCATTGTGTTCAGTGGCTCTTACTCCTAAGAAAGTGTCTTTAACCTCCAGTGAGGCCACCATAAACCCAGCATAAGTTTGTGCTGACCTTGGGGTATCACCAAGTTTTCACTTTGGCCAGTGCTCCAGTCCCTAACGCGTCCAATAAGCGGGGGATGCCTGTACTTGCAAATAGCCAATTGTGTCTCAGCTCTTACTGAAGGCTACATGAAGGGGAAGACTTGACTACCAGAATGGTCCCACTCTGATAAAAGTGAAGCTAAAACACTCTAAAAGGTGGTCCCCAAACCAAAGTTAAAAAAAATAGATTTGAGGGGTTTGAATTTTTTACAAGTTTCATAAAGCCAAGTGGTTTCTGATAGATTAGGAAGTGGATCCTGGTGCTAAACATTTTAGGAACCAATGCCTTAATGCAGTCATTTTCAATAACTGTGCCATGGCACACTAATGTGCCAAAAATGATCCAGATTTGACATATAAATTTGAGGGGGAAAGTCATTTTTTAGTTATTATTAGTAGAACCAATGAGATGCGAGCCCCCACAGAGGTGTGGATTGCCAATTGTCAAAAACCTGATGGTGAGGTCTTGACCATTTTAGTGCCCGGTGCACATGAGATGAAAAAGGTTGAAAATTGCTGCCTTAATGCCTAAGTACATGGACTGCAGGCACATGAAATTTACAAGCTTATCAATTCAATCCTGAAAGGGTACCAAGAAGCAAGAACATGAATACACACGAAAACCCATCCAAGCCAAACAATATGCAGCTTTATTAAAGTACTTTTCATAAAACAATCAATGGTATTCAGGCGGACATGGGCTACACTCTGCAATGTTTTACAAGCTCCAATTCCCTTCCCCTCAGACTACCAAAATGTAAAGTTACTATATAAAACCCATCGAAGAGTCTTCAACTCGTACTTGTAACAAGAAAAGTTTAGAGTGAGGGTTGACACTTTCACATTTAGTATGTTGTTTAACAACTTTTCACAAGCCTACCCTGACTTTTAAAGGAAAACAAGAACTGCAGAATTATTAATCTGAAGGTTCACAATATAAAAAGAAATGTGACTCGTCTTAGAGCCATTCTCCTTCCCTCAGCATTTGGACACCAGAAGTCTGGACTGCCCACACTGTGAGAATGCATTGGATTTGAGAGAGCAAGTATCAAAAAACCCTATGCCATACTCAGGAGTGATAAATGCAACACAAACGACAAAATGAGTGGAAGAAGTGGAAGTCTAACTAGTTTCAATTTACCATCTCCTCAGACACAGGCATTTTAGGAATTTCAATGTTCACTCAAGAACATTTCAGAAACTAAGATAGATGTACACAATATTGGGGAATCCCCTTCCTTTTGAATTCATAAGAACTCTTCTTGCAAAACTGAAGGGAGACTTTGAAAGTCCAGGTTCTAAGTAACAGTATCAGCAACATTTGTCCCCTTTCCTCCCCCCAAACACAACAACAAAGCGTTCTGTGTGCTAACGACATAGCTTAAAAAAAAGTAAAACAAAATTCTGCATTGTTATAAAACTTGATAAAAAATAGTATTTCAAACTGTACAGTCACCAGAAGTACACAGTTATCAAAAATTCACACAATTCACTTGGCATCGCCAGCACCTTCAGCTTTCTGTGCCTGAAAAAGAAAAAAAAGTCCTATCAGATAGAACCTTTACGCTGATGCAAACTTAATGCAATTCACATGACCAGTGTTTGCACAAACATCTAAAATTTGCCCAATAGATACTTAACTCTACCACACAGCAAGCTATTGTCCCACAATCTTGATAGGGAAAGGAATACAGAACAAAGGAACAGAACCACCAAATATTTCTTAGTCAGAAATACCTATCACCAACCTGGTCAGTATCATTTTTTAAAAATATCATTTGTGCATGCCCAGTATCACAGAAATGGTCTGCTTATAACAAAAGGCAGCTGCACTATTGTCATACCTGGTCTGTTTTGGCATCTCCATTTTCTGCAGGGTTGTTTCCATCCTTGCCTGCATCAGCTTTCCCCTTCTTTCCCTTGGGCACTTTTTCACCCTTCTGCCAATCAAAAACAAATTAAAATAGTTACTACTTCATACATTCATAGATGCATAAAGCAAACAACTCTTGATAAAAGGACTTCAAAGCATTTAAAAATAATTGTTCCTAGCCTATCAGATTGAAACCAACATGAGAGCTTGGATGTGATTAAATTAATGTTATCCAAGATTTACTTTTACCTTTGGAGCTGCCTTTTTAGGTTTAGGTTCCGGCTTTGCAGGAGCAGGTTTCTGGAATGGAAAACAATGGTTTGTAAGTTGTTTGGAAATGATAAGACACTTGGTCCATTGTCTTGTTTAGAAGCCAAATCAATCTCCCTCAGCATCCTCTTAATGGATGATGCTACTATAACCCTATAGATGTTATCACCACCAGCAATCAAAAGTAAACAAAATACTTACAGCAGATAACCTTGCTGATCTCCGCTGTGGCTGTTAAAAAAAACAACAATAGAAAGTTAGCCATTAGAACAATAATCTGAAAACACAAAGCAAGCAAATATACTCCTGTAACACAGATGGATTTTACACAGAAGATCAGAAAGCCAAATTCTTGCTGTTTAGTTTCTCTTAATGCTTATCAAAATTAAACAAACACAACTTGCAAAGTTTCAAGCTCCAACCTTCTGGCATGCAAAAGTTAAAGCAGAACTAACATAACATACTTCTGCAAATTGGACTATAATGATTTAACCTCCTTACCTCATCCTTTGTTTTGGCCTTATCACCCTTGGTATCTCCTTCAGCCTACAAGAATGTTTAAAAAGAAAATGGTTTAAAAGGGGTAGTTACACCATGTACTTTAAAAAAAAAAGATTACCCAACAAATTCACACCAGTGACAATTTCATGCTTAGTTCCTTCTTCCTTATTTTTTCCCATTTACATACCATCTCACAACTACTCAGCCTAGTTGGCAATCTTACATGCCATAAAATTTCAAGCCGTTGGAACAGCTTCCCAAACTGCAAATGCTGGGATAGGCTTATAATTTGCACAAGATCTGTACACAATAACATTCTAAGCCATTTGGAGCTTAGACTCTTGAATTGTTTAACGTGCAAATTACAAGCCCATCCTGGAGTTTGCTGTTTGGGAACCCTGCCCCAGCACCTAGATTCTAAAATCCAAATTCCTTAAAGATTTTTTTCTTTAAAAAAATCAAGTGGTCCAAACATGAGCTTTGGTACCAGAGTGCAAAAATGTGAAATTAAATGTATTATTCAAGCCCATAAGATGGCAAAGACTTTAACTTTATTCAGAGCAAAGCCTAAAATGTGTGATAAGATTTTATTTTCCATTAAATCCTTGGCTGCAGAACTCCCCCAACTGAATCTGAATCCCTTCTTCTGGAGACACCAAGTACTCCTGAATTTGGAAATGTCAGAAAAGCAATGGCACTGCAATGTTTTGGTGCATTATAGAACAATTCTATGCTTGTCTTTATTGGCACTCTCTTTGAAGTGATGAAAGGATTGCATTCCCCTTATTCGACACTCCCCACTGATGCACCTGCAGGTTCTGACAGAAATCCTATCCATGCCAACCTGGGAGTAAGCTGCCATTGACAATAATGGGGCTTACTTCTGAGTAGGCACAGGATAGGGCTGCACTGCTAACTACTTTGGAGTAAGCCCCTCTAAACGTACTTCTGAATGCAGCAGATTGGATGAGAGATATCCACTTAACCAGGAGTAAATCCCCATTGGCTATAATGGGGCTTACTTCCGAGTAAACGCATAGGATTGTGGCGATAGGCTATAATTCTATGTATTACAAAAATTAGGGGATATTTCAAAATGAATACATTAAATTGTATTATCCCCTTATACAATACCCACTAGTTTTTGTGTGCAGTGTAGTTTCCTGGGAGTAAGCCCCACTGAACACAATGGGGCTTGCTTTAGAGTAGACACGCGTAGGGTTAAGGCCCCAGCAGGGGCTGCTCTTCCACCCCACCCCTGACCCTCCAGAGGGCCTCACAGCCTCCAGGGCGGGATCCTCCTTTTTGGCGCCACTTTTCCCGCCTTTTTTTGAAAGCAGAGCCTACGGGCGAAACCATGGCAACCGCCGTCGCCTGGCACGTGCCGCCTCCAGCCAATCGGAACCGCGCGCCTAAACCCCGCCCCCACACTCTCCCTCCCGATTGGCGGTTCAACGGACAGCTCCCTCGCGCTCGCCTCCCCCTTCAACGGTCGCCTAGGCCCCGCCCCTTCGAGTTCAAAAACGCTCCCCACGACCGTTGAGCCGCCTCGCGCGCGCATGCGCAGTGGCTTGGCTGGCTGCCTCGCGACCGTTAACGGCTGCGCGCGCGCGCAGGGGGGGCGCGCTCTGAGGGGGGAAGGGAGGGGGAAGACGAGGCTGAGGGGAAAGAAGGCGAGGAAAATGGCGCCCGCTTTCGCCCTTCCCCGCTCTGAAGGGCTCACCCTCCCCCACCGCTTGCTCCTCACCGCGGCCACGTACCTTTCTCTTAGGCATGTCGGCGGCGCGTGACGGACTGGCGGCCTCACTGACGGGGAGCGCGAGAGGGCGAAGGCGACGCCTCTGAGGGGCGCCTGAGGGGGGCCTCTGAGGAGAGCCGGCTGAGGGGAGTCTGAAGGGAGCGGCTGAGGGGAGCCTCTGAGGGAGCGGCGGGCGCCGGGCTGCCTGAGGGCGAGACGGGAGAGCGCGTCGACGAGGGCGGGCTTGAGGGCGTCCCTTCTCCTCAGTCTCCGCCTCCTGCTCAGCTCGCTCGTGCGGCGCGACGACCCCACTAATTTGAATCGGGGGTGTTTATAAAGTTTTATATAGAGCCGGACGCGGCCCAACCGGTTCCAGCCGGATCCCCACCGCCCCGGCCTCCCATTGGAGGAGCCGTGTCACGTGAGCAGAAGCCTAGCGGGGCTGGCTGAAGCGCGAGCGCTTCGACGCCCCTCCCCCCACTCTCAGGTCGCGGAGGGGGAGGGGCGGCCTCACACTCCACAGATCAGCCTCGTGAGAGCGCTGCCTCTCCTCGCGGGGGCGGGGCGCTTGTTAGCCAGTCCCGCCCACCACAGGGCGGGGCCTATCAGCCATTCCCCCTCAGGTGTGGAGCTGTCCCTTCAGCACCAGTCGAGCTCGAGAGGCCCCGCCCCTTCACTGGCCTCTTGGTGCTGGCTGGGGCTGCAGCTCTGAGGGAGGCTAGATGGAGCCTCCATATGCAGGAGTAGTCTACCTCTGAATGGGAGATGCACAGCCAGAGGCAGCTTCTCCTGCTGAGGGCGACAGGCAGGGCACCAGGGCACTCCCTCAATGCTTTCCTTCTAGCTGGACTCAGTCAGGTGAGGCAGAGCCTCCCCACCATTGGCATAGGTGGAGGGGGCAGAGTAGTCAGTCTTGGAGGGAGGCATGCAAACAGAGTAGGATTTATGTATAAGCTAAACAAACTATAGCCTAGAGCCCCACTCTTGGAGGCCCCCAAAACATTTAAAGGAAAAAAATGTACGTTTCCAAAATATAACAACAAATAAAATACAACCTACATACAACAACAGTGTGTTGTGTTGTGTAGTAAAAGTAATGGGCCCTGCCTGCTCCCTAAAATATCACTGGTTTGCTCATTTCTATATGTAGTGTGCCTACATAAAATATATATTGTTATGTGAAAAAGATACCTATTACGGCCATAAAGTACCATATATGGCATATATTCAACACAAATAACAGCAACAATTTGTTGCTGACAAAGGACAGCTGGACATAAAACGGCCCCATTAGCTTCAATAGCTTAGGGCCTCATCAAACCTAAATCCAGTCCTGCAAGCAAGGGGTCCCAACTCCCTCCCCTTCGGCTCCATATCAGAATGGGAGAGCCAGTGTTGCTATATGGACCTCATATGTTCTTATATGTAAATTCATTTTTCTCATCCCCAGCACAGTTTCAGAGGGTTAATGGGGCTCTCCTGACAAAAGGTTTGGACATGCCTGGAATAGAGCAGATGTTGATGCAATGTCAGAGATATCCTAAATCTGTTAAAGTAACACCATATCCTGCAGCCTACCTGTCAATCCCCCAGCATTCACAGAAATCCCACTATAGACCCACATTTATGGACCAGCTTCTTTATGTTAGCCTATCACCTGTGTGATGTCCAAGGAGCCAATCAGCAAATCCATCCAGCCCAAATGCCACTTGCCACAAAAGTGCCCCCAGAAAGAACTGACTAAAAAAAGCAGGCCTCCGTCAGTCTTGAGAGACTATGGTATCGTGCTTGGCGCTGCATATTCCGCATGCGAAGCACGAAAGCCTAGGTTAGATTGTTATGGAGGATACGCTGTTACCCAAGCAGCAAGTCCCCCCTCTCCACGCCATTGAATTAGTTCAATGGAAAGCTTTCCAGCTGGTGTCCTCGCTGAGCTGAGCTAAGGACAGGAGGGGCTGTCTTGTGGGGCTGACCCAGGCCTTGAAGGACCAATGAATAACCAACATAGGAAGGAGGATCCCAAAGGAGGATATGGGAGGGAGGATGCCAGTCACTAGGAATGAGCAACACAGCAATACCTCAAAGACACTACACAAGATACTCTGTTAACCACAAGACAAAGATCTTTTGCTGCAGGCAAGGGGATTGGACTAGATAATCCACTGGGTCCCTTCCAACTCTTTTGATTTTATGATTGAACACCCTAGCTAAAGAACCTACAACACCACTTCATCTATGTCTACATCTATATCTATATCTAAAACTGAAAAGTCACTCACTCACTGATTCACTCACTTACTCATCAATGCCCAGCCAAAACTGCTGGGCATGAAATTTGGGGTGGGTGTTCCTTCTGTGACATCAACACCCACCCAGAACCAATGTTGAGAAATTTAACCCTTAAGGGACTGAAAAGGGGTGCAACGTGTTTTTGTCCTATACTTAACATGGAAGACTGACCAACATCCAGCCAATTTGGTGCTTCGTGCCTGGTGCACTGCAGGGGATGTTGTTCAGAGGGAGGAGTTGCACTGAGGAGGATGCTGTGCATGGGGGTGTTGTGCCTGGGGGTTTGATGCACATGGGGGTTGATGCACATGAGGGGGTTGATGCGCACATAGGGGACAGATGTGCACATAGGGGACAGATGCGCATGGGGGAATGGGTGCACATGGGGATGGATGCGCATGGGGGATGTGAGGGGGAGGATGCACAGGGGTGTTGATGTGCATGCAGGGTTGATGCGCAGTGCAGGGGTGGTGTATAGAAGAATTTTACTCCCACAACACAGGTACGCTTTTGCTAGTCTCCCACATAAGTTACAGGAAAATAAGCAGCAAAAGCAAAGATATATAAGGTACACTTGCACCCAGAATTCAAGATCTCTCACATACATTTATTTATTTATTTATTTATTAAAAATTGATATTCTGCCTTTCTCAGGCCATAGACCAACTCACCTTCCCCACCGAATACTTTTTTAAGCAGAGCAGAGCAAAACAAAGGCAGAAAGATTACTCCCTTGGAAGCAGCCAGTGCAGTGGAACAAGCACAGAGGTCTGTTCATAGGAAAGACAACAAGTCCATTTGGAGGAATCTGCCAAGTGGAAGGAACCCTTTTGCCAAGGAAGGAACTGGAACTGTGACTACCCCATGTGGCTAAAGCTGGGTGCTAGTGGCGCCTCACACAATGACACAGGTTAGGAGCCAGGCAAGATGGTTTCATGCTGAGGTAAGGGACTTGCCCTCATCAGGAAGAGAATCATTCCTTGCATGTGACCAGAGGGACCAATTTAAGAATCAGGATCTTCCAGGTCTCCAGTCGTATCTGGAGAGTCCCACTCTGAGGCCAGCTGATGTAAGGAACAACTAGGATGAGCAGAAGAGATCCCCAAGGAGGCAACTAGGATAATCCAGTCAAACTTTAATTGAAGAGTAACAGAGAGAGAAACAACTAAAAAAATAAACACACAAGTGGGATTGCCAACCATCTACTCCTAGCAGGGCTTTTATGCCACTGCCACTTATCCAAGAGACAAATAACTGTTGCCACAGAGGTCCAGTTAACACCAATTGATTCATTGCCACAGGGGCACAACTACAAGGAATCTTGCCAACTACACTAGTCACTGCAGACAGACAAGCTATATGCTTCCCTTAGGATCTGGAATTCCCTCTGTCTCCCTTTGCTTATCTGAGTCAAGTGGCAGAAGTTCCTAGGAGGGGGAAGAATTCCTGCAATGAAAGTTCTGGGAAGAATTAACTGAATACCTATCATAATACATATTGTGGTTTGTATAAGGTGCTCTTTTGTGCGCCAAGTAACCATTCGTCAAAACTTAGGTTAGGCCAGCAAAATCCTGTCAGTGGCCACTCTGGGGGGAGAGGGGGGTTAGGCAACTTCACAAACATGCATTGGCCTCCCCGTGCTAATGCAGAAATGGGGAGATTGTTGAGAGTTGTGCTTGCCTGTATTGGTTAGGACTGTGCCCTTAGAGACTAGAGATGTGTAGCCATTGGGATCATTGGCATTGGGTACATGCCCCTCAGTGGAAGGGGTATTAGAATATAGCATATGTGCAGTATCTCCCTTATCAAGCTGCAATCTCCTTCCCATTCTGACCTCCCTGGTGGTGGACATCTGAGCTACTTTGGTTTAGATCAGTTTTCATGTTGTGTGGTGCATCTGTTTGTGGGTGAGCTTCTATACCAGAAGGGCTGTCATTATTCTGGCATACACAGAGGTACAGTGGCATGTCTGGAGACATGTTGTCGTTTAGTTGTTTAAAAAGTAGCTGGCAAAAACATTGTTTGGGCAAAACAAGTCTTCCATGAGATTCCTTCATTACTGACATGATCATGAGATCATCTTCCTCACAGGCGTAGCCAGCCCGGGTGCTGAAATATAGTCCAGAGAGAATGCTGCTTTTTGAGATGCCTAGCAGTTTGGATTGTGGTCAGAACAAATACCTAATGGTCTGTGGCACATACATCGCCAAACAGGAAGTTCTCCAGTACGCTAGAGGGAGTGGCACATATCAATAAGACGAAGGAGTTTGTAGTGGGCTATCAGAAAAGAAAATCAGATATTTGGCCCTTGTTTATTGATGGTGACTGTGCAGAGCAGGTGGCTGAGTGCAGGTTTCTGGGGGTCACCATGAAGGAGGACCTGACCTTGAGTGCAAATACTGTAGCACTGGTCAAGAAGGCCCAGCAGAGACTATATGTTCTGAGACTCCTCAGTAAGCAACAACTGTCTGAGAAACTGCTGGTGACTTTCTACCACAGCTATATAGAGAGCATTTTAATGTATTTCCTTTCTGTTTGGTTTGTGAGTTGTTCAGTAGCAGAGAAAGGCACTACAGAGGGTTATTAACAGTGCTCAGTAGATCATTGGCTGTCCCCTCCTTTCCTTGGAGGAATTTTATAGCATAAATTGTCTGAAGAAGACTTCTAAAATCCAGAAAGACCCATCACATCCAGGTCATCAGTTTTTTGAACTACTGTCATTAGGCAAAAGATACAGGGCGATTAAAACAAAAATGAATAGATTAAAAATAGTTTTTATTCTAGTGCAGCGTCTAGACTAAATGCGGAAGTATAGCAATATGTTGAGCAGAGTCTAGCAAAATGGTTGCATGTGATGTTCTTGTTTTTGTCGTAGTGTATTGTGTTGTTTTTACCATTGCGAAAGAACCTTATTTTGTTGTACATGTGTGCAGTGACAAATTTGTATTCTATTCTGTGGGATTCTGAAAGTATGCTGTCCTTTGAAATGGAGCTTCCCCACTATCTGGTTGTAGAGATTCAAATATAGCAGAAACAAAACAAAAGGATGAGGACAAAGAATACCCTCCAGATCTTGCTAGCCTAATTTCAGGTACCCTAATGCACAGACAGGGCTTTGTGCTTACACAGCAACACTTTTCCTCTGACTTTCCCCTCTACAGATTCATGCAAGCAAGTTCTGAAGATTCCAAACACCCACACTTAACACTCCAACACCTGCCGTATTAGAATTGCAGCACAAAAAGGTTGAAACTTGGACGGATGCAACTGATCCCTATGGCATGCACAGATCTGATCTATTCCACATTGCCCTTTATTGACCATATACACAATATATGCCCTTTGTTCCATCTCCAATAGAAGCAACCCTGTAAGGAAGTGTACACTTCTTATTTCAGACTCCATAACCACAGTTCAGACAATGGCTGGAAATATAAGAGGCAAAGTCTTTCATGGATCTACTGAGAACATTAAAACTTTGCATGTTCCCTTCTTCAAATGAATCACTCTGAATAGCAGCTGGATTCTCTGTGGCTCGGCTCTTTGTATTTACCCCTTTATAGAAGTAGCCGCTCATCATGCTGACGCTGCTACCAGTTTCTCTAGAAAGTCCAGTCTCTTGTGTTCCAGGGCCTGCAAAAAATCCTGGACCCTCTCTTCCCGTTGAGCCCTGCATTCTTGTAAGAGCCTCTGCCAAGTTTGAGGATCTTTTAGTGAAGACCCTTCTTGCTTCAGCTTCTCAGTCACCTGTGCCTTGTCTTCTTCCATCTGCTGCCAATTTCTTTCTTCCATATACATATCCCTGGCTTTCTGAAATTAAAATTCAATTAAAGATTCATTCACCTTTTTCCTGACTTATTTTCTCCAATGTAGATGCACAGAGGGTGCAATCCATAGTAACTACGGGGAGTCCTTGCTCCAGAGTTAGAACAAGTTACTCTGGATTGCAATATGAATTTCCCATAGGTTTTCACTAGGTGGTGCAGTAACTACAGGTGCATGTAATGTTCCAATTTTTTTGGGAGCTTTGCATCTCCCCTCTCTCCAGGTGCAGTCCTCTCCACTGCTGAGAACATAGCCTTATGTTTCAGACATGTCTGAGATTATGGGTTATTGAGGAGCTCTTTCATACAAGGAAGTCTTAATTAGTGGCATAGCTGGCCATCCTGGAGCCTGAGACCAAGCTAAAAAAGGATGTCTCCTTGTGACCTAAGTATTTTTAAACTGAAAAAGATAAAAATCTGTTGCTGATAATCTGCCTTAGATAAAAATCTGAGTATTTTTAAACTGAAAAAGATAAAAATCTGCCCCCTATTTCCAGCACCTCCTTGTTTGCCCCCAAACCTTCTGGTCCCCTTGTCTCTCTCAGCCTGTATTCCTATTCAGGAATGTGAATATATTCAGTTCCTAATTAGGAATTCCCTATTCAGGAGTATGAAGTGTTCCTTTTGTCAAGATCTTAGGGCAGCTTTGCTGGCAAGACAGGTTTGCAAGTCTCTGCTTTGCAACAGTACAGACCTCCATTTGTACATGGTACAAGAAGATCACACTTACTGGTTTTGGCCCCTCTGGAGCCATCATTTTATACCTCTACAATAGCTGGCTGGCTGTGCTTGGTAGTTCTCTGGGGTTTCTGAAAGTCTATTCAACCTGAACTTTGAAGAGTTAGTATTAATGCATGGATAGCTTTGGAGTTGCTATTTTTCATCACCCTTTTCCTTCTAGGATAAATTACCTGCAAAGAATCGTAGTTTAGCTGGAACCGAAGTATGGCATCCCATAAATTCCAGAAGGTATATTCTGGCCAGAGCACAGACTGGAACACCAGGCAGGAATGTGACGTCTGGAAAGACAGACCATGTGGATATTTAATATTGCCTTCAGTGAAGGAATGGGACATTGCGATCAAGGCTGCTAATCTAGATCCAAAAACCAATAAATGCATTTTTATTTTTATGGGGTTTTATTTTACTGGGGTTATTCATTTATTGCATTGGGGTTACAGATGCTTATGAGTGGCTTGGAGCATCAGAAAATCATGATCAGAAATTAGAAGATCTGTCTACATTTCAGAATCAGAAATAAGAAGACTCCATCCCTTCAATGAAAAGGAAGAGCTACTGCTGAGAGTTGGAGGGATGTGGAGCTCCCAGAGGGTGCACCAGGAAGCACCCATCCTCCAAGCCCAAAATGCAGTCCCTCTCAAGGTCTTTATGACAGTGGAGGAGGGCTCAGCCTCTATTATATACCAAAGAGGCCTGATGGTTGAAGCAAAGTGTGCCAAAGCATGGGTTTGCATCATGCAATTTGAATCTTCCAAGAGCTGCCTCCCATAGCCCCATGATATCTTCATTATCCCCAGTACTGCATAGCAAGATCTCTGGGAAAGTCTTTGATTCCGGTGATTTGAATGAAGAGGAAACTGAAAGGCTTTCCAAATGCAAGGGATTTCTCTAGCCCTTCCCACAGGCTCCATGTGCCAAAGCACTGCCATTCCCAAAGGGATCCAGCAGACCAGGACAGGTGGATCTTGCCACATAACAAGTACCTGGTGAGCTACACTTCAGCTTTACCTGCCAGAGAAGGAAATCGCTCAGGCGGACCTCTCCAGAAGTTCTGATCAGGATGTCTGGATGGGGAGACTTGCAGGTATAGAGGCACTTGTCAATGAGTGATTCCGACACATCACTAAGAGAGAAAGGCAAAACTCTTTTTGGTAAAGCCAAAAAGGATCTGCAATCTCCGTTCCCTAGAAATGGATATGATGCTTCATATTCTGTGCTGCTGCCCTGCTCTCCGAGCACTTCATGATCTCTTTTTAGGTTCATTCCTCCCTATTCTCTCTGGATCATCTGATGATTTCCTACATACCCTTTTGGATGACAATTCTACAACTACCACCAACCTGGTTGTGGAATATCTGTTGGCTGTTATAGGGAAAATGTCTCTGCGTGTTCCACCAATCTGAACCCTAAACTGTGTGTTAAACCCTGTCCCTCCTGTTTCTCTGTTAAAATTTGTTTTATATGCCAATAAAGGTTTACGTGAAATGTAAAGCCACATTTATGCATATATCAGCAAGATGTACAACTGATCAGCCAAGGACCTGATACAAAGATCCCAGCTGCATAAACCTCAGAGGTCCATCAAGTCTAGCATCCTTCTTATTTGGGCACTTATAGGGGGAGAAGGGAGATTTGGCCCAGTTCCCCAATTACCAAGGACACCTGGGCTGAAGCAAGATGCACAACATTTTGGCCAGGGCCCCAGTACAAAGGTCCCTGAAGGATCATGCCCAGAGACCAATCAAGTCCAGCATTCTGCTTAAGTAAGAAAGTGGGAGATCAGCCCTGTACCCCACTTGCCAAGGTTACCTAGGCTGAAGAAATCCTTGCTCGACACCCCACGCTAGCTCTTGGACCGCATGTCTAATCTCGTCTCTGGATGTGTAGGCCAAGCAGATGTTCAGGAAACACCTTTGAAAATTAAGGAGGAAAGAGAGAGGTGAAAGTATTCCAATGAAGGATGCTCCTATCGTATGGAGAATGGGAGAAAAGGATGGGGAAGATCATTGTGGCCAGGAAGACTGGCCTGGCTCCCACCATCTGTGGACTGGGTGCAAACTGCAGAAAGCTTCCAGCCAGAAAGAAAAGGGCAAAGCAAAAGACATTCAGCTCACTGGCTCTAGCCTACTGGCTGCAAGGACCATTGGGTAGCCCTTTTGGCCAACTGTAGTCAGTTAGGCGCTCCAGGACTCAAGTGGACTCAATGTGGCCTCAGGACCACAGCCAAGGTCTGTACAATTTCAGAGATATAAAATTTAGACTAGAATGGAAAGCAATCAAACTGGGCACTTACAAATTTCATGTGAGTTAATGGATCACATGGAACTAAGCAACTTTTACTAAAAAAAATTGCAGACAAGACTAGATTACCCTAGTGCCGGGTGCCTTTAGTCACAGAGACTAACTGGGTGCAGTTGGCATAAAGTTGATCTGAGTTGCTTAAGCCGCCTTGGAGATCACGTGATCAAAAGCTGGGGCAGAAATTTATAAGGAGTCTATGTACATGAGTAGAAGTGCAAGAAATCAGGGCCAGACTCACGAATTATAGCGGTTTGTTGTCAGCTCAATTTTTGCAATTAGTTGCTGGATGTCTTGTGGGAGAAGGGTCAGGTCCCCCAGCATGCGAACACACACACCGTGTTTCTCCAAATTCTCCCTAAAGTGATGGAGAGGGGAGAAAATTATTAGGGCTGAACATGGCAGACACAAATCAAACTTTCTGAGTCAACCTGGCCCTGACAATTTCAGAAGTGGCATACCTTACCATGACCTCCACTGTCTCTGACGGTATAATCCTAACCAATTTAGGCCAGCACAACTCATCCATTTCCCCATTCCTGCAGTGGTGTGGGAAGGCTGATACACTGGTGCATGTATGTGCATTGGCAGCCCCCCTAGGAGTGGCATAGCAATGGCTTCAGGCATTTATGTGATAACTCCAGGCCTGCACAGGACCTGTGCAATGACTTGTGCAGGCCTAAGTGGGGGTTTAGGATTGCAGCCCAAGGCACTGTCTAGGAATGGAGATGAGCACTGCATCGTATAGTTGGTCACGACTAGCAGTTTAACCTGCGGGGGACACCTTTGCCTTTTAGAGCAGTGGTACTTGGGCATTTCAGCCCAGGACCCCATTTCAATCTTAAAAATCTGTGCAGGACGCCCTGTCAAACTTACTGGGATGTGACATCACTGTGATGCCAGAGCTCCTCAATGTCTACTCGGAAGTAAATCCCATTGTGTTCAATGACACTCCCAGAAAAGCTCAGTGCCAAGATGGTGGATCCCACCCTCTCACGACCCCCCTGACCTAAGGTCACAACCCCCAAGGGTTGTAACCCACCATGCCAAGCATCCTACCACAATTTATTGCATCATGTTCATGGATTTTACTGCTATAGCAGTGGCATAGGTGTTTTCAAGTCTCACTGGTGATACCCACACCACTGGTTGAGAAACACTGCTTTAGATAATCTTATAACACTTGGGACTGGTGTTTGACTTTCCTGTCTCCAGGCTCTCTCATATCACCCAAAGCTTATAAGGCAAGTAATTAATTTGTAGCAATCAAACAGTATTTTTCCTAAGGGTGCAAAGCTTTTCCCCGGTATTGTCTTTCAACAAACATGGGGCAGCGTGTCCCAGTCTTACCACCCTTGTGACATCCTAGGAACCCTGAAATCAGTGGTGATGTGAAAGGCATCATGGGTGTATTTACTGCCATCAACTTCTGGCTTTCAAGGAGTAGCATGAATCCAGATATAGTAGTAAAGTCAGAGAAGGAAGAAGGAATATTCCCACTGAATTGTTTTCATGTGCCACAGCACTGAGCCACCTGCTAGGAGGCTCATGCTGTGGTCCTGTTTCTGGGCAGCAGCCACTCCACAATGCCTTAGGAATGCCATGCAACACCTTTGGGTGTTGTGAAACACACTTTGGGAACTTTACATGTAGGGAATGCCAGAATTACCCAGCAGTACATGGTGAAGGGAAATGTATGGAAATGTCAGGCTCAGAGAAAGCAGCTTCCCAAAAGTCAACAAACTCATGTCCCAGTTCCAATTTGGACTGATGCTTTCCCAGCTCACAGCCAAATCCCTTAATCAATACATGATAGTGACCTCTCTAGACAGTCTTCTGTCTGGTTCATCTGCAAACCTGCAAAAAAATTCTGCCCTCAGTTTTTGATCTGCATTTCCTGGATGTATCCAAGTTTCAGTACAGTGGTACCTCGAATAACAAGTGCCCCACATAACAAGCACAAATTCCCATTGGGAGTGTGCTCCTCTTAACAAGTCCGCTTCACTTAACCTGGCCAGGTCATCTGGGGACGTGAAAGGCAAGCACGCTAGGCAGCCCTGATGCTCTGCGTGGAGCCTGTTTTAAAGGGCTGCTGGCCAGCACGCTACTGCCTCTAACTGCCCCCAAGTGGGGGGTCTCTAACTGCCCCCACCGGTCTCCAGCCTCCAGCAGCCGCCCAGGTAAGCCCCCTATCCTCCATGCAACCTCATAATCATGTCTACTCAGAAGTAAGCCCCATTGTGTTCAATGGAGCTTACTCCCAGAAAAGTGTCTTTGATTGTAGCTTCCTAATCATTTCTACTCAGAAGTAAGCCCCATTGTGTTAAATGGGTCCTACTCTCAGGAAAGTGTCTTTAGGATTGCAGCCTAAGTAGACTTCATAGGATCATGCATAATGAATGCATGTTTTGAATTCAATTCCAGTGTTTTGTCATCATTTTAACATCCAGTTAATATTTTTATATGAATATTTTTGGGGTTGTGGAACCAATTGTTTGAGTTTACATTATTTCCTATGGGAAAAGCCACTTCACATATAGAGTGTTTCACATAACAAGCATGCTTCTGGAACGAATTAAACTTGTTATGTGAGGCACCACTGTATATAATAATTTGTGCAATAATGTCACATTTGTTAGCAATTATTCAGGTTATTATTCAGGTAGATGTACTGTTTGCCCAAAAGCTAAAGGCGTGGGAGGAAAGAGTAGAATCTTACTGTTCTTCTAGAAGACGGGTGAATTTTTGCCTCGCCAGCTCCATGAGCCCATCCACTTCTTCCTTGGATCGCTTAAAATTCTCAATGCTGAAGGCATAAACGGTGACTTCCCGGATACCCAGACTCAAGCACCACTGCAGTGTCTGCAAAGAGAAAGAAAGTTACTCGAGGCTCAAGTGATAATAAACTAGTCAGAAGAAACAAGGATGGTTTAGGAGTTGGACCTGAAAGATCCACGAAGCTTCCTACGTGACCTTGGGCCAGTCACCATCTCACCTACTTCATAGGGCTGTTGTGAAGGCAAAAGGAGAGAAGGAAACAGGTACCCCACCCCAAGCTGCTTGGATAAAGGGTAGTATACAAATGTGAACAAACAAACAAATGACCTGGGGTTGAAGATGCCATTAATAGACAGCTGCACACATTAAAGAAATCATACTAATACCAGCAGAAGCATTCTGATGTATGTAGATTGTAGCCCCAGAGTAACCAGGACCCATGACCAGTTTATACAAAATGTTTTTCATGGACTATAGTCCAGTTGTATACCAGTGGAGACAGAACATTTTTCATACTTTCCCTACAGAAATCCAGCATCCCAAGGAGCATAACATATTTACTTTAATCTCAAGCACACCTTTTTTCAGCTGAAGTTAGTCTCCGAATCAGGGTGCACTTTCATAGAATCACAGAATCCTAGAGTTGGAAAGGAACTAGTAGATCACCTAATTCAACCCATTGCCTGCAGCAGGAAATCCTTCTAGATCGTCTCTCACAAGTGCCTCTGCTTGAAGATCCCCAGTGAGAAAGAGTCCATCACCTCCCTTGGCAATCTGTTCCACTGCCAAACCGCCCTCACCATCAGGAATTTTGCACCCAAGGGTGAGTGTTATGGAGCACATCCAAAGAAAGCCATGAGGGTGGGGGGGAGAGGTGGACAACCTCAAAATGCCAGATGCAGAGGAGGGCACCTGGATGCAGGTGTCATATCTGCTCCCTAAAGCAAATAGTGGGCCACTGTGTGATGCAGGAAGATGGATTAGATGGGCCTTTAGCCTAATCCAGTGGAGGCTATTCCAATGTTCTTAAAGTTAGGCTTGCATCTAAGGTGCCATTCCTCTGAAGGGTTTGGGTTAGGAAGGCTCATTACATAGGAGAAAGGAAAATGGAGGACTCAGTCCTGCCGGCCACCACAAAGAACTGGGACATTTTTCAGCTGACTTCTGTGGTCTCATGATTCATGGCCCCACAGAAAAAGCCCACCAGCCACCACTTCCCCTTGCCCTCTAAACCCCTTTGCAGAGGAAAGGACCTCCCCACCTGTGTCAGTTTGGCAAATCCCTGAGAATGTCCCTCCAGCTTCTTCACCTTCTGCTTCTCCGCAAAACGCCGGTTGCCGTCCATGATGAAGGCGATGTGCCTGGGCATTGGACCTGCCTGGATCCAAGAGAAAACAGGAAGGAGTGAGCAAAGGGAACTATTGAGGCGGAGTTAGAAAGGCTTAGACAACAGGCTGTCTCCTCACTTCTCCATTGGTGGAGACGTAGAGCGATCTTCTCTCTTCAGGGGCATCAAAGGTGTGGAAGCGCCTTCCTTTCAAAGCGCAAGGGTAAGGCAGCCTTTTCCAGAGGGCTGGTTGGTTCATAAATTTCTAATGTACCTTAGAAAATGACAGGCTGCTGCAGGGGAGTCAAATCAGATTTTGACATTTGGTCCCCCCTTTTTCAGACAAAAGACGTGTGGGTTACAAGACTCTAAAATGAGTTATAAAGCCAGCAGACAAAACTCTGTCACACCCTTGAAGATTAGTGTCTCACATAACAATCTTAACCCCAGTTAGCTTGGCTCAATTCTCAAGCTGGCCTGGGGATATCACAAATGTGCTGTAAGGTGCCACTCTCTGGGTGGGGGGGGGGGAGTTAGGCCAGCGAACAGACATGTGCTGGCCTCCCCACACCACCATGGGTATAGGGAGACATGAGAGTTGCACTGGCCTAAACTTGTTAAGATTGCGTCCCCAAGCTCTGGTAGGCTTCTTTGGAGGGAGTCTTCCAGAAAGTCAGGGGTGTGGGGGGGGGGGTAAACGACTCAAGGAAAAGAGACCTACTGGTTTTAACACAGCAGAATTATGGACCTGGTGGAGCTCAAATCTCACTTGCTAGGTTGGACCTGTTAGATACCTCTTGAAAGCCACAACGAGGCAGCAACCTTAAGAGTCATTGGGAGCATCTGGAGGTTCCCACAAGCTACAAGACCAAGTCTTGTAGACACATATCCATGCAGCAGCACAAAGCACAGGGCAGGACAAAGGGTGTCCTGCTCACATGACCAGATGCCTGAACCCCAAAAGGTCCCCC
Organism: Cryptoblepharus egeriae; assembly: GCA_030015325.1. Classification (NCBI taxonomy): domain Eukaryota; kingdom Metazoa; phylum Chordata; class Lepidosauria; order Squamata; family Scincidae; genus Cryptoblepharus; species Cryptoblepharus egeriae. The sequence continues at coordinate 14,432,052 of JAREYC010000014.1, forward strand.
AAATTTCCTGACATTCAAGCAAAATTCCTGACATGGTATAAAATTGTAGGATGCTCAAAAAATGTAGCTATTGCTTTCCTGTACTTAATTTCAACACTATATTACTTATTTTAAAATTGAAATTGATGGACCTGGTCTGGGTGACCATGTCATAACCTAAAAAAGAGGACAAGTTTCCCCAAAATTTAGGACATCCAAGCAAAATGTAGGACATGACAAAATAAAATCTGAAAACACTCATATGTGGAATATACTCAAATGCTGCCTTGTGGAGTATTTGCTGTGCTCCATTTTCAGGACTATTCTGGAAGCCTTGCACTCCTGGAATGGCCTTCCACACCAGCCAAGGCATGTTTGCTTACTCACAAGTAAAAGTGGCAGTGCAGTCTCACTTTCAAAAGTGTTTAATGTAGTGGAGCTTGGAGGAGGGGTTTCCCTTGTGGAGTGCCTGGTACAGGCTTCGTTCATTGGATTAGGACCAGATTTCTCTCAGCCTGCCCTAAATATCTAAGGCAAGTTTGCCTACCTGCGAGTAAAGGAGCAATAAGGCTCCCTTTCAGTTTCCATAAAAATCCATGCAATTATCAGGGGTCTCCTTTTGAGGTTATGTTCTTGGATTCCTCTCATCCTGGCCTTTCTGGCAAACTATGGCAAGTTTGGCTACTCATGAGTAAAACTGCAATATGGGGCTGTTTCACTTTCCCATAGAGCTCAATGAATATTTTTTTTAATTTTAGGTTTTTTGCCATAACCCTTGATAGGAATGAGATATTTCAAAACGGATTTTTGCATTGGATTCTGCTCTTCAATACAAATACAACGACATATGACACGATGGGGTACTGTGCACCATTGCAAAGTTCCAGAATTGAACCAAAATGGAGGACAATGAAGCCCTTTTGGAGGACACATGGAGAGGAGCCTAAAAAAACAGGACAAATATGAGAATTTCCAGTCATATGGATGCCCTGCTTGCTCACCCGAATCACCCCAACACCGAGCCGCTCCCAGAAGGTCAGTTCTCCCTCTCTGATCCACGACATGGTCCTTCTTCCTCCGAGATGATGCTGCAGAGAAAAAGAAGGTGGGGACAGAATCAAGTGTCAAGGAAAGCAGGTGGAGACAGGTACAAGCAATGCAGAATCAAAAGTTTCGGGTGCAAGCATTGTTACTGTTAGTGTACCAAGCACATCAGGTACCTCCAGCTGCCCATCACAGGTGGCAACCCAAACAGAGGCCGCAGCAAACTTGTGAGCCTGTTTTCAAGGAATGTCAATTGGGGAATGACTTGCTTTGCAGCAGGAGGCAAACAGCCTCTGGCATGCCAGTCGGAATGGTACTTGGAGGGGTCATAGAGTGACATGTTCCTGGCTCCCATAAATCCTTGGAGATCCATGAGTAGAAGGAAAGGAGCAGCCAACCCTGTCCTGCAGCTCCTTGCCCAAGATTCTTGAAGCAGGTATGCTACTGCCTGTGCAGTGGATTGCGGGGTGGGGGGATGTGTAGGAAGGGGTGCACCGGGGACCACTGGCTCTCCAAGGATGGGAAAGCCAAATTGGATGGGTGGGATAGGAGGAAATGGAGGTGAAGGCAAAGGTCCCCCCCCAACTTGGCTCCACCACCCTATCCCAGGTCACTGAAGGTCTTCCCAGGGCCAAGCACACTAGAATGTGTATAACCAAGGGCTGGTGATGGGGGAGAGGCAGCACCTCCCACTGTCTCCAGCCTGGCCAGACCAGGTTTACAATGTTGCAGATCAGCAGCTATGGCGTAGCTGGGGGGGGGGTGTCGGAGCAGCCCATCTTGGAGGGAGTCTCACCCCTTCGGAGCCTTTCCAGATGGGGGGAGACATATGGCTGCGTTTGGCTCTTCCTGCATGGAATGGTTCCGAAAGGGTAAGGCTCCTTCCAAGATGGGCTGCTCCGACCCCCCCCCAGCTACACCACTGCAGCCTCCCAATCAGAACGTCAACTCCCCAACGTTCCATCCATAGAACGTTCAGCCCCCCAACGTTCCAACCATAGAACGTTCTGCCCTCCAACGTTCCATCCATAGAACCTTCAGCCCCCCAACGTTCCATCTCTAAAGCTCCTCTTTGGAATGGTTCCCAAGGGGTGAGGCCCCCTCTGAGACTGACTGCTGCGCCCCCCACTAACTACGCCAGCATCCCGGTGACCGCCCAACTCACCTGCCCTCCCTGCTCCGTCTGGCTCCTCTGCAGCCCCGACTGCTCTCCCTTCCGCCGATGTCACTGCCTGGGCTCGCCCGGCCCCCTTGCATCATCCCGGGAGCGCCCCGGAGGAGGAGCCGCGGTGGAGACAGCTACCCCGGCGGGCAGGGAGAATTGCGGGGGTGGGAAGCATAGAGGCTGCTGTCCTAGGCACAAAGCCCGTGGGGAGGGCTGGGTGCCGCTTACTCCCGAGTAGATCTGTATTGGATGGAGCTCCAAGGCAGCGATCCCATGCAATACATTCGCTTTCCTGGGAGTAAGCGTCTTTATTAGACACAAAGGGGCTTACTTTTGAGTAGACATGGCTTGGATTTAGCCCAAAGGTTGTGCTCCTATACAGTATGTATAACTGTTTCCTGGGAGTAAGCCTCATTGAACAGAATGATTTACTCCCATGTAGACATGCATTGGATTGAGCTCCAAGACTGCATTTTTGTGCAGTGTACACACTTTCCTGGCAATAAGCCTCACTGAACACAGTGGGACTTACTGTTGGTGTTGTTGTTGTTGTTATTATTAACTTTATTTATATCCCGCCTTTTCATGAAAGACTCAAGGCAGCTCACAACAATAAAAAAGAATCCATCAAAGACATCATCATTTAAAAAATCAACATTAAGAACATCACTATTAAAACATCTCAAAATATTTTAAAAATCTTAAAAAACAGTTAAAACCAATATAAACAAACAAACAAACAAATAAATAATAGCTACAGTGGATGTAACTGGAGAGAGCAGCATGCAGTAGGATAGTAAGACACATGCAGAGGATTGCGCTCTGAGGTCGCAGTCTTATACAGTGTACACATTTTCCTGGGAATAGTCTCATTGGAGACAATGGGATTTACTTCTGCGTATGCATGTATATTGTGCTAAGGAAAGGGTCCGCCTGGCCTGGTTCCTTGGAAGAAGGAGCAACCCTGTCCTAGACAAAATGGAATATTGGGCTGAAATGAATAAGATGAAGTCCAACAGGGATAAGTGTGAAGTTCTGCACTTAGGCTGCAATCCCAAAGACACTTTCCTGGTAGTAAGATCCGTTGAATGCAATGGGGCTTACGTTTGAGTACATGGTTAGGATTGTGCTCATAGGCAAAGATAACCAAAGACACAGGTTTAGAATGGGAGATGCCTGGCTTGGCAACACAACATGAGAGTGCGAAATTGGAGTTGTAGTGGATTGCAAAGTGAATGTGAATCAGAATGCTGCAAAGGTGGCAAATGCCATTTTAGTCTGCATAGTTGCATGGAACCGTAGCTTCCAAGTTGCAAGAAATTGCGGTTCCGTTTTGTGCTGCACTGGTTAGACCTCACCCGGACTAATATTGTATTCAGTTCTGTGCACCTCACTTGAAGAAAGGTGCAGCTAAACTGGAGATGGTTCAGAGAAGAACAACAAGGATGATCAGAGGACTGGAGAACAAGCCCAGTGAAGAAGTGTTGAGGGAACCTGGTCTGTTCAGCCTGGAGAAGAGAAGGCCAAGAAGAGATCTGATCACACTCTTCAAATACCTGATGGGCTGTCATATGGAAGAAAGGATGCATTTATTCTCAATGGCCTCTGAAAGTAGAACTGGAACCAACAGGTTAAAAAATACAAATGAAGAGAAGGGTATCAGGAAAACATTCCTGGTTGTCAGGGCAGTTTAGCAGTGGACAGATGATTGACAGATGATACAGGTGACTGTTGGAGATGCTCTTGGACAGGGTGACCAGATGCCCAAACCTCAAAAGGAGGACAAGGCCTTGCACTCCTCTCGGCCTGGCCTTTCCGGCAGACAATGGCACGTTTGCGTACTCACGAGTAAAGCCGTGATACTGGGCACTTTCAATTTTCCGTAGAGCTCAATGCATATTTTTTATTTTCTTTTTTTGTTTGTAACTTTAGATAGTAAGGAGACATTTCAAAACTAATTTTTGCTTTGGATTCAGTTCTTCAATATGAATCTAACGACATATGACATGATGGGGTACGGCACACCATTGCAAAGTTTCAAAATGAAGCCAAAATGGAGGACAATGAACCCCTATTGAAGGACACCCGGAAAGGAGGCTAAGAAAGAGGACAAATACAGAAATTTCCAGACATATGATCACCCTGCTCTTGGAGGATTTCCTGCTACAGGCAGGGGGTTGGACTAAATGTCCTATTTGGTACTTTCAAACTCTTTGATTCTATAATTCTATGATATCCCTTACTGGAGATCTTCAAGCAGAGGCTCAACAAGATGTCCTTTTTGGTCCTTCCAACTTTATGATCCTGTGATTAAGGGAACTGTTAATCCAACTACATTACACACCACGCACAACTAGGGCCCCTCATCCCCCAAGACTCCACAAATGTTGACCACCCCAACATGGTCTCCTGTGACCACTCCTCTGTCCAGAGGCAAGTCAGCAAGCCTGAGCGTGAAGAACAATTTCACTTAGTTGTTCATAAAGTTCTGTGATGCACTTAAATATGACTGTAAATTCACTGGAGATAAATGATTGTTAGGAAACGAGTACATTTTGACAACTATTATTAAATATCAAAGGACCAGTCATTATGATGGGAGCAGCGCACACAGAAGGTATTGCCAATGTCAAGGCCACACAGAGTGTGTCTCTGCACATACGCACAAGAGACATCCTCCAGGCTCCCTGTGTGGGTGGGGAAATATGGCTTTCAGTCAGTGATGGGACTCAAAGAAATTAACATCTGGTTCTCTGCCCATCTGGCAGCCACTTTTAAATGGCTATTTTTAAACTTTAAATGTCCTATCTATAGTTAACAACCGGTTCGACAGATTAGGTGCGAACCTGCTGGAGCCCACCACTGCCTTCAGTGCAAGAGGGCCCTGAAGTGCATGGCTCCATTGTTTGCCAGAGGAGTGAAAGAGCACACTCCTAACTATGTCTACTCACAAGTAAGCCCCATTGTGTTCAGTGGGTTTTACTCCCAGGAAAGTGTCTTTAGGATTGCAGCCTAAGGCATTAGGGAGGAAAGCAAATGGTGCTCTTGGGAACACAACAGAGATAAAATCTCAAACCTTTGTGACTCTAGGCCTCTCTTCTTCCATGATTGGGTTGGGGGGGAGCGGGGGGGGGAGCGGGGGGGGGGAGGTCAAATAGGAACTTAAAACAGTACAGGTGTTCCTTGTTATTCACTAGGGTTCTATTCTGGAACCTCCTGTGGATTTGAAAAAATCCATGAATAAAAAAATGAGAAAAATAGATTTAAAGAACCATTTCCAGGTTTCTTGCTCCCTCATTGCACCTAATGGAATAAAGTCAGTGGTGGGATTCAGATAAATTAACAACAGGTTCTATGTCCTGGCAACCTAAATTAACAACAGGTTCTATGTCCCATTAGTAACCCTTCTCAGAACCAGACATTCATTAGCAAAACGTTCTGTAGAACCTGTGAGAACCCCCTGAAATAGTGGCTAATCTGCAGGTGTTTAATTCTGGTGCTGAAGAATGGAACAATTGCTTGCATTACTGCCTCTGTACAACATGAGAAAAGCAGTTTTAAAAACTGTGACTGTACCAGGCACAATGCAACACTGATGTAACCAAGTTGGCAATCTTGAGTCTGGACCTCCAGCCTAATGGCCTGGCATCTAGAAGGAAAAATATGCTGAGGGCAAAGGACTCTTTACCAACAGTGTGGTAGGTCAGAAACAGATCCAGGTTGCCTGTGGGAAGAACACTGCCTGTTTTCTTGCAAAGCAAGAGTTGTTGCCAAATTTAGGCTGGGTTTCACATGGTTGCTGTAGCTGCAGGCTCAATGCTTGGGAATCCTCCTGACAATGTAAGGGTATTTGCTTGCATATAGCAACATCATGTAAGGATCTTTGCTTGCATACAGGAAAACAAAACTCAAAGTAACTCTTTCATAGGGGGAACAAAAGCATCATCATCCTTCCTGTAGTTTTTACAGATGCAGTTCTTATAGTAGGAACAAGTAATGAAATCCTGGGGATTCTTTTGCTTGTGATTAAGGCACATGGCCGCTAGAGGTCTCACAACTACTTTTAAGTGATACTTTCCCCCCAAATGGCACAAAAAATAATAAAATAGATTTTATAAAAAATAGCCACAAAGGAAGTAACAGGAGACAGCAACATTCAGTAGGACAGTAAAAGCACAATCCTGATCGTGTCTACTCAAAAATAAGCCCCACTGTGTAAGCCCCAAATATGCCCCTACACTTTCCTACGCCCCACATTGAACACAATGGGGCTTGCTTTTAATTATACAGTCAGGATGCTCTAAGAGGCATGCAGAGGATTGTGCTTCAAGGCTGAGATTCTATATAGTGTACACACTTTTGTGTGACACATCAAATTGTATCCGAGTGTCCATTGAGAGCTTACACCTGCCCTATGTCTGATTTTTTTTAAATATAGACCTTTCTGTCCTTGAATGGCTGGGTGGATTGGACATTAACATTTGATTTATCACAAGTCCATGCATGTCATATGCTAAATAAACCACAAAAGAGGGCCAGAGAGATCACCCTATATACGGTAACCTTCAAAATGTAGGACATGGCAAAATAAAAACTGCAAACACTCATATATATTAAGTATTTTGCCTGGTGTCTGCTCATAAAGAAGGACAATAAGACAATAGTGATTTTTTCCAGGACGTGTCCTGGATAAAGAGTATATATGGTCACCATGCACAATTAGAATCAGACTCTCCATGATATGCTATGGGTAGGGTGATCATATGATCGAAAATTTCTGGATTTGTCCTTTTTTAGTCTCCTGTCCGGGTGTCCTCCAAAAGGGCTTCATTGCTACTCATCCCCTTCATCACCTGTTCTCCTTATTACCCTTGGGGAGGAGGCTCCAGAGCATTTGCTGCAGAACATCCAGATTTGGACAGTTTTGTTCCATACTGCATCAAATTAATGAACTCTCAAGCTGCCTTTTTCCACCATGTTTTTCAAAATGGACAAAATTAATTTGATAAATATGTACATGGTTATTTTGGTATGTATATATTGATTTAATGTAGGTGTCCTGTTAGAAATTGTATGATTTTTACTTTGTGAGCAAGCAACATTATTTCATTTTGTGTGTATTAGTGGGCGTGCGTCCAAGTGTGCACAGTAAAAGTGACAATAAAGGTTTATCTATCTTGTCCTCCATTTTGACTTCATTTTGGAACTTTGCAATGGTGTGACGTACCCCATCATGTCATATGTTGTTGGATTTATATTGAAGAGCAGAATCCAATGCAAAAATATCTCTTTCCTATCAAAAGCTATGGCCAAAAAACTAAAACTAAAATATATGCATTCAGCTCTATGGGACAGTGAAAGTGTCCAGTATCATTGCTTTACTAGTGAGTAGGCAAATGTGCCATTTTTCGCCAGAAAGGCCAGGCTATGAGGAATTCAAGAACTTGTCCTCCATTTGAGGTTTGGGCATCTGGTCATCCTGGCTATGGGAGATACAGTGGTGATGGTGGTCATTGGGGTGGGTGTCAGGAGAAAGCAGCTTGGACAAAGACTAAACTTTATTGTAAATGACGATGCCCTCCAGGTATGGTGCACCTCAGGATTCTGTGGCCACCATGGCCATCAAAGGCCTGTTGCAGCTTATCCTAGTCCCAACATATGTGGCTAGAAGTTCGGATTTTCACTGCAGGACAGAAGGTTGGTGATCTGGTGATGGAGAGGATTAACACTCCTTTGTCATGGACAGATCACTTCCTGGTAGACAATCTAAGAAGAGCCTTACTGGATCAGGCCAAAGGCACAACTAGTTCCAGCTTCCTGTATATCACAGTGGCATAACTGTAATATGTTGGAGACAGTTGTTACCAACTGTCTCCAACAGTCAACTGTTAAGGGTTGAGGGGGAGAGTTTAACTGTATATTGACCAATTACCCCCCTTAATAAGTCAGTTATGCACTTGGGTTTGCCTCACCCAGTATGGAAGGCCAACACATCACCCCCATGATGGACCTTGTCCCATGTGGGGGGTGAAAAGATGGGGGAAGGCAATAGGAGGAATGGGCTAGAATGGGGTGAAATGGGATGGGTGGGGTGTTCAGGTGATAGTGGGTAGAAAGGGAGACACAATGAGAGAGGCTTTCAAATTGCCCCTTGTTGCCTTGTGTAGCCTTTATAAGCCCCAGTCCTGTGGTAGTGAAACAGCTGGCAAAAGTAGTTCAGTGGGGCTTTCCCCATGATACAGATTTTACCGCTTCCTTCCTACGATTCCCTGTAGCCTTTTTCTTGTTGGAACTACACCAGAAAAATGGTTGGCATAAATTGAGAAGTCCTATATGAGAATATGACAGTGTTTTTCAAACTATTAGGGAAATTTACTTTGCAAGTAAGACTTTGCAGTGGGGGGGGGGAGGAATGAGAGCAGTGATAAAATCACTAGGATCATGTTGGTAAGGGGGGTGCTTTCACTTACTTTTACTGATGTAGGGATGCAGCAGGCTCCCATGGGTGTGGGGAGCCTTATGTAGCTCTCTGCAGCAGTCTCTGAGGCTTGGAATCTTCGGGGCAAACAGGAAGTGCTTTGAGATAGAAGCATCCCCACTTCATTTCCCCACACCCAAGTGACCCAATCCTTGGGTTTCTGTTTCTGTGCTCATCCCTTAAGGCAGTGGTCCTCAACCTTTTTGCCCCCAGGGACTGTTACTTGGGAATTTTTTTTCCAGGGACCAGCCCCGGTGGGGGGGGGGGGGAAGAGTTCTGCCTCTGGTGACCTGGAGCGTGGGCTTCCCCACCTAGAGCAGAGGACAGCTGCCTCCAGCTGTAAATCCCATTATAACAAATTAATAAGAGCTATTGCTTAGTCACTGTGGATAGGATTGCAGGTGAGAACCCAATGTCTCAATACATGTCTACTCAGAGCAGGGATTTTCAACCTTTTTAAGTAAAGGATGCATTGAAAATGCACAAAGCCATCCTAGTCACTCTTATTGGAGAGTAAACCTCAGTGACTATAATGGGACTTATTTCTGAGTAATAGGCATTGGATTCTGAGGCTGCAATCTTATCTGCACTTTCCTGGGAGTAAGCTCCACTGCCTACAATGGGACTTATTTCTGAATAGAGAAGCATAGGCTTGGTCTCTGAGGCTGCAATCCACCGACAAAGCCCTCCTGCTGTGAGGAAGGGAAGAGGCACTTACCCCCAAATCCAGAGTAACTACTGGAGCACATAAGAGACTTTACATGCACCTGTAGTTTCTGCACCACCTAGTGAAAACCTATCGGAAATTCATATTGGAATCCAGAGTAAGTTGTTCTTACACTGGAGCAAGGACTCCCTCTGGTTTTTGCCCTTAGAGGAGTTCTCTAGTGGACCAATCAGGCAGCTGCCAAGGACCTCCAGTGGTCCCTGGACCAGGAGTTGAGAAACCCTGCCTTAAGGACTGGGGAACCTTAACATGAACTGGGGTGGGGGTTGTGATTCCCCAGTTTTGAATAACACTGCCATAGGCAATAGGGTTGCCTATGGAGAGAAATAAACATTAATTCCTGCTGTCCAATCACTGCCTACAACCTTTAGATGTTCTGCCAGTGTGGTTGCTGTGGCACAAATCACAAGGAATAGGATTCAGACATATTACCCAGCTTGCTGTTCTCAGGTGTGCCCAATAAGACCTTTCTTTAAGGGAAGATACTGTACTCCAAGAATTGTTTCAGACACTGTGAGAAAGATGTAGCTCATAACAGATACAACCAGTGCAATGTGGCATAGATAGAGGGGGTGGAGAAATCAGTCTTGGAGGGAGTCTCACTTGTGTTCGGAGCCATTCCAGGAAGGGAGAGCAAAATGGAGCCATATGGCTGCCTGAAATGGCTCCAAAGGGGAGGGTCCCCTTGCATGCCTCCCTTGAAGACCAACTGCTCTGCCCCTCTAGCTATGCCACTGCATAAGAACAAAATACCATCATCATAAGAACAAAAGAACATAAGAACCATAAGTACCGTAAGCACCATAAGAACAAAATATCATCAAATGATACCCTATCATTATTATCTTCCAAAAGCCCTAAGTGGGAGGAACTCTTGGCGCACCCTCACCATTTCAACAGGAAACACTTGCAACAAATAATTAAAACACTCTTGCTTGTTAATTGGATTCTCTTAGCCTAAGAAAACATTCAGCCTTTTTTAAAGTGCTCTTTCGTCATGCAGATGCGGCAACCAGTTTCTTTATGAAGTCCAGTCTCTTCCGATCCAGGGCCTGCAAAAAATCCTGGACCCTCTCCTCCCGTTGAGCCCTGCGTTCTCGTAACAGCCCTAGCCAAGTTTGAGGATCTCTGGGTGAAGATTCTTCTTGTTTCAGCTTCTGGGATACCTGTGCCTTGTCATCAATGAGCTGCTGCCAATTTCTTTCCTCCATGTACACATTCCTGGCTTTCTGAAATTAAAACAAAAAAGTTCCATTGGATTTATTCCTGGCTTGTTTTCTAGTGCAGGGGGGGGGGAGTCAAAGCACTAAGTTTTGCAGGCATGCAACGGTTTCCTCCTTTTCAGACACTTCTGTTTTGCTTCTGTACATTCCTGTTTTACTCCCTCCACCTGGAATGACTCTCCAAAACAGAGCAAAAGGTGTCCCTTGCACACTGTAGTGAGGCTCTCTGCAAAACTTAGTGCATTGACCCCATCTAGCTATGCCACTGATAGAGAGTTCCAAATGTGTATTATAAATTAGGGCCCAATCCAAACTATGGCTGTCCATCAGGCACAGAGATACTGGCATAGACTCCACTACTACTTTGGGCAGCCAGAGATGATGCACGGGTAGAGAAGTAAAGAAATATTTTTTTTTATACCTGACTCTCTTCCTGTGCAAGCCTTTCTCCTATGGGTCTACTCAGACCTGCAGACAGGGTCCTCACTTATCCTCACTGCAGACAGAGGTCCCCCTCTGCCAGTGGAAATACTGGGCCATTGGCATCTGCTGGTGGGCAGGTAATAATACTTGCATTCTGCTGGTGGTTATCCAGGATCATCTAGTTAGTCCTCTGATAGCTTTGCATTTGCTATTTTACTACAGCAAGTGGGCAAGCCCCCTCCATCTATCTCATGGACAATCCCTTTAATAGACGACTCCAACCTGTGGCAATCCGCCATGTGGCCCACAGCAAGTCCCCTCCAACTTGACCATGGGCAATCCCTGTAATTCTCCAGATTTGCTTTCCTCACCTCTGGGGAGTATTCTGAGGGCTAGTATTCCTCTCTCTGTGTATGAAAGTGCTTATGAACCGGTTGGAATTCATTCATAAGTTCCACCTTACATATTATTTATGTAAATTTATTCAAATTTGAAATGTAAATCAATCCTTTTTCCCCCCAGCCCCTACCACAGTGTCAGATAGATGATGGGGCCCTCCTGCCAAAAAAGTTGTTGCAGATACCCTTGTTCTAGGGGAATTACCTGAAGAGCACTGTGGTTCATCTGGTACCAAATGACGGCCTCACATAAATCCCAGAAGGAATATTCTGGCCAGAGTGCAGTTTGGAATGTTAGACAGGAATGTGATGTCTGTGGAAAGTAAAAAATAATAGGGAAATTTAAGATTTATGCTGCTTAAAAAAGAAAAGGGACTAAGGGCACAATCCTGAGTAACTGCAGGGAGTCCTTGCTCCGGTGTAAGAACAATTTGCTATGGTTTGCAGTATGAATTTCCCATAGGTTTTCATTAGATGGTGCAGTAACTACGGGTACACGTAATGTCTCTTACATGCTCCCGTAATTACTCTGGATTGTAGGGTAAGTATTCAAGGCTGCTACTCTGGTTATTCTAGAAACCAATTGCCCAAGGGTATTCTTATGCCACACACATGCACATACAAGCATTACATCAGGGTTTATAGAGGCTTATGAAATATTGGAAAGAAAACCAGCAATTAGTAGGGGTGTTTGAAAATGGTGTTATCTGTTTTCTTTCAACACCCAAAGTAGTTTAAAAGAAGAAAGGCTGCAATCCTAAAGACACTTTCCTGTGAGTAACAGTGCAATCCTAAGCATATCTACGGAGAAGTGTCCCAATGCATTCAGTAGTACTTACTCCCAGGAAAGTGTGGTTAGGATTGAAGCCGAACCCTACAATCCAGAATAACTATGGGAGCACATAAGATAAATTATGTGTACCCATACTTACTGTGGCGCAAGTGGCTAAGACACTCTGCCTGTTAACCAGCAGGCCAGGGTTCGAGACCCAGGTCGGCCCCACAAGACAGGGTGAGCTCCTGTCCTTAGCCCAGCTATGCGACGCCAGCTGGATCCAATAGTATTGGCTCTGCCTTTCCATTGGACTAATTCAGTGGCGTGGAGAGGGGGGATTTGCTGCTTGGGTAACAGCCTATCCTCCATAACAATCTAACCCAGGCTTTCGTCTTCGCATGCAGCGTATGCAGCGCTGAGCACGATACCATAGTCTTTCAAGACTGACGGAGGCCTGCTACTTACTGCACCACCTAGTGAAAACCTATGGGAAATTCCTATTGCAATCCAGAGCAAATTATTCTTACACTGGTGCAAGGACTCTCCGTAGTTACTCTGGATTGCGCCCTAAGATACACTGAACACAATGGGGCTTACTTTTGAGTAGACATGATTAGTATTTTGCTTGAAGTGAAGAAGTTAGCTGTATTGACTCTAATGTGCCATCGAATCTAATGGGCACCCCAATTTTAAAAGGTTTGAGTTTAAAAAAATGTTTACTGGTGATAATAACGCATAACTTCAGAAAAGGTGCAAAATTTAACTAAACTGCATAGAATGAATTATATGATGATAATAATGTGATGATGGGTTTATTTTATATCTACCTAATTGCACTACTTCATACAACGAATGATTTATTTTACATTTTTATGTAAACTATAGTAAGTGTTAAAACTAAATACTGCCCTATATTTATAACCAAAAACCCGTATTTTGTTGAATCTAATGCGCACTCCAATTTTGGAGATTAAATTCAGCTGAAAAGAATGTGCATTTGAGTAAATATGGTATTTGTTTTTAAATTATTCAGATGATAAGACTATGCACCAGACAGGTGATACAGAATAGATGATATAGTTACAGCAGATGTAGTTCACAGCCAGTTGAGATATTAGAATATACATTCTATATATAGAATTTTTCAATAAGGAGGAAGAACCACTTCCTCTGGTGAAACTACTGGTGAAAGTTAGAGATTTGGGGCTTACAGAAGATGAACCAGAAAGCCCCCATCCTTCAAGCTCAATTTCCTGTCCCTCGACAGTATAGGAGGGCTCAGCCCCGATTTTGTGCCAAGAAGCTTGATAGTTCAGTCAAAGTATGCCAAAGCACAAGCTTGCTTGGAACAATTTGATTTATCCGAGAGTCGCCTCCTACAGTCCTGTGAGGTTTCCACCATTCTCAATGCACACTGGGCTTTGCCCACCAATCTCTCTGAGGAATTACCTGCCAGAGCAGGAAATCACTCAAGCGGACCTCTCCAGAAGTTCTGATCAGGATGTCTGGATGGGGAGACTTGTGGGTGTAGAGGCACTTGTCGATCAGCGATTCTGACACGTCACTAAGGGAGAAAAGCAAAACTCTTTTTGGCAAAGCTACACTTATTTGTCTATCAGCAAGATGCACAACTGATCGGTCTGGTACAAAGATTCCCAACGGATCAAGCACAGGCCCATCATGTCTAGCATCCTTATAATGTGGGATCACATAGGGGGAGGAGGGAGATTGGCCCCATGGCCAAGGTCACCTGGGCTGAAGCAGTCCTTGTTCGACACCCCAGGCCAACTGTTGCACAGCTTGGTTAATCTCGTCTCTGGATGTGTATGCCAAGCAGACATTAAGAAAATACCTTTGGAAAAAGGAAAGAGATGAGAGGGAGGGATCCAGAAAAGGATGCTGCGCCATATGAAGCATAGTAAAGAAGGAAGAGTTTCCTCCCAGAGGACTCACTGTGGCTGGGAAGACTAGCCTAGCTGTGGCCACCCACTGAATGGGTGTCAAACTGGAAGAATCTTCTCAAACTCCCAACCAGGGTGCTCCCTGTCAGTTGTTCTGGGATCAAAGAAGTGAAGTGAAGGACACTTTGTGTACAGGCAAAGGAATGAAGACTTTCTGTATGGTTTCATATTGAAACCTTTTTGTATGGTTGTAATCAGGGCCATCATGTAATCAGGAGCTATGGGGCCCAACTGCAAACATTTTTTGCAGGGCTCCAGGTTTACAGCCAAGGTCTGTAGAATTTTAGTAGTAGTATTGGCATCCATCAGTCTCAAAAGATTATGGTATCGTGCTCAACGCTGTATGCGAAGCATGAAGGCCTGGGTAGATTGATATGGAGGATAGGCTGTTACCCAAGCAGCAAATCCCCAACTCTCCACACCACTGAATTAGTCCAATGGAACGGCAGAACTGATACAATTAGTTCCGGCTGCGTCGCAGGAGCTCACCCTGTCTTGTGGGGACCTGGGTCTCGAACCCTGACCTACTGGTTAACAGGCACAGTGTCTTAACCACTTGTGCCACCCACAGCCTTAGAATTTTAGATATGAATAAAATTTACTATAGACTTTGTATCTTTTATACTAGAATAGTAAACAATCAATCAATAAGAAATCCAAAGTGCATGAGAGTTAATGGACAAAACTGGATCTGAGCATATCTGTAAAACTGCTTTGTGTGTAAGGGTATCCACATATTCTGGCCAACATTACATGTCAGTCAAGAAGGCTGAGGAGATGCAACAGTCAATATTCCAACTGTCAACAGGCCAGGTGGAGAAGAGGCTGTGGGTGGGGAAATTGAGGAGAGCCAATGAGGAGAGAGGTGGCAAAAGGTCAACTGAGATGATGGAAAGGGGATAGTTTTTTACGGATGAATATTGTTATATTGTACTTCTGTAAGCAACAGCTGCGGGTTTATATTACTAGTTTAATATAAAATTGCATACAAGATTAGATTACCATATTGTGGGGGGAACTTAGGCACACAACTCAATAGGGAGCAATTGGCTTAAAGCTGGCCATGTTGTAATGCCTTTCTTTAAGCTGCATTGGAGATCACTTGATCAAAAATTGGGTAGAAATTGATAAGGAACCTACGTGTAAAACAAAAAAGCAAGTACACAAGAGGAAGTGCAAGGAATTTGATCCACACTCACGAATTGTAGCGGCTTGTTGCCAGTGCAATTTTTGCAATTAACTGTTGGATGTCTTGTGGGAGACGGGTCAGGTCCCCCAAAAAGCGAACACACACACCATGTTTCTCCAAATTCTTCCTAAAATGAATGGAGAGCAGGGAGAATTGTTGAGGTTTGAATATTGTTGGCACATGTTTCAAAAGGGATTCCTGGCACCAGGGCCAGATTAAGACTTTTAAAGTCCCTGGAAAGATCATGGTGCATGATGCCCTCATACATATACAATGCAAAATAAAAATAATACCAAACCTTTAGATAAAATGTTCTCTTTCAAAATAAAACAAAACTCAACAGTTTCAGCTTACAGGATGGCATGATAAAGCTCGAAAGACTACTCATCTGATGTGTAATGTACTCATCCTTTTAGCAAGAAGGATGTGGTGTGGTCTGTGCAACTAACATTTATGGCAACAAAAAGTTGGAACAAATTTCCAGCATCATCTGACATAAAAGTTAAAGGATCCCCCCAAAACTTCCTGCTCTGTTACTTTTTGGCTCATCCACTGGTTTAGCTAGAAAAGGGTGGAGCAGTCAGTCTTGGAGGGAGACTACCCTTTCAGAGCCATTCCAAGTGTGGGGAGCAAAGCAGAGCCATACAGCCCCACCTGGAATAGCTCTGAAAGGGATGAGACTCCCTCCAAGACTGACTGCTCTGCCCCCTCACTGGCTATGCCACTAGGCTCATCTACAAACCTGCATAATTCTGCCCCCAGCACCCAATTGTGTTTTCTACTGAAATCAGGGACACCATTCATCACAGATTCAAAACATAACCATAGATTTACATTCCTCCAAAACGCAGCAATGCTATCCAGGTAGATTAATTATTATTATTCATTCAGTTTGTACTCTGCCTTTTCACCCTGAACAGGGCACCCAAGGTGGCTATCAACAACAAATTTAAAAATACTAAAAGTATTAAAAATACTAAAAGTAATAAAATCCATCTAAAACTATATAAAACACATAAAAGATACCAAAAACCACAAATAAAAACAAATGGCCAGACAATATAAAAACAAGTGGTCAGCAATACTTCCTAAGAGGCACCCTTTCAAGTGGGTGATCCTCTTTTTTGGCAGGGGGAAAGTAACTGCTTTTCTTACCCTAGGAGTGTCTGTCTGAGAGGTTTCTGCTGACATAAGAACCATTAATTATTGCATTTCTCTGTAAACCGCTTTGTGAACTTTTAGTTGAAAAGTGGCATATAAATATTGTTGTTTTATTGATTTATTGAATAAAAGACATCTATAAAAATAAATACCTATCTATAAAAATAAATACCTATAAATACCTTTGAGCCATCACAGGTCTCAAAGGCTTTTCTGAATTTTTAAAAGTCTTCAGGCCTTACCAAAAGGATAATCAAGAGGCTATCCTTATTTCAAAGAGAAGGGAATTCCAAAATATAGGTGCCACCACCAAGAAAGTCCTGTTTCTGTTAATGGTGGCACAGCCAACAGGGCCTTCTCCGATGTCTGAAGATAATGGATTGGAATATTTTACAGTTTTATTTATTTATTATTAAAGACTATTGGTTGGGGAGAATCTTACTGTTCTTCTAGAAGACGGGAGAATTTTTGTCTCGCCAGTTCCATGAGCCCATCTACTTCTTCCTTAGATCGCTTAAAGTTCTCAATGCTAAAGGCATAAACAGTGACTTCAGGGATCCCCATCTGCACGCACCAACTGATCACCTGCAAAGAGAAAAAGGGTTACTGAAGGCTCAAGCGATGATAAATTTGATAGGTTCAGGCCCTGAGTTATTGGGTCCTTCAGGTTGGGTCTTCATCTTAAGGTTGGGTCCTCATCCAAAGTACTTGGAACCTGAAGCATTTTGGATATTGGATTTTTCTGTATTTTGTAATACATGTAAGGAGAGATCTTGGTGATGAAGCCCAAGTCCAAACACAAAATTCAATTATGTTTCATTTACCCTTTATTCAGATAATCTGAAGGAAATTTTATACAATATTTTTAATAATTGTGGTTTGTAAATGAAAGAATTTGTGATTTTATTCCTTTGAGCAAAAAAGTTTTTAAAAATCAGGTTGGCATTTAAAAGAGTTTTGTATTTCAGAATAAGGGATGCTGAATGCCAGCAGAAGCATTCAGGTGCATGGAGACTGTGGACACAGAGAAACTGGAACATGTGGCACATTTACACAAATGGCTTTCCCAGGATTATAAAGGGGTCCGCCAATTGGGCCAACTTAGGTCTCATGAACCATTAACAATTGTATAGCAGAGGAAATTTCAGCTGAAGAGACTCCCAACCTCTGCCAGTTTAACAAATCCCTGGGAATGTCCCTCCAGCTTCTTCAACTTCTGCTTCTCAGCAAAACGGCGGTTGCCATCCATGATGAAGGCAACATGCCTGGGCATCGGACCTTCCTGCATGCAAGAGAAAAAGAGAGGGGTCAGCCATGGGAGCTGGTGGATTCCACATCCATGGAGCTAGTGGGAGGGGGAAACAGAAAGGCACAGACAGAAGACTGTATGAAAAGGCCACAGGAAGGGGAATCTTTTGTGCCCTGCTATAGGCTGCAGCAAGCCCTAGGTTGGAACTCTTTACATGCCTCTAAGCCTGAAGTCTCATGGGTCCCGATCTTTGCTCTGCTTTCCAAAGGTGTGGAAAGCTCACCTTTCTCCTTCCTTTGAGGCACCAGGGCAAGGCAGCCTCTTCCAGATGGCTCAGGGCCTGGATGCCTCATTTCCCTCTTTCTTCTGTGTGTTCAGTATATTAATTTCTATAGTCCCTGCAGGCTACAGGGGAATCACAGCAGATTTTGACATTTGTATCCCACCTTTATTCAGAAAGAAACAAAGCAGGTTGCAAGACTGGACTAAAAATGCCAGCAGACAAGAAAATATGGAGTGTGAGAGTCCTACCCAACATTCTAGTACCGGTACAGCTGCAGCATAACCCTAAGGTCAGGGAACAGACAAACAAACATTTCCTTCTCTTGAGGAAGACTCTGTAACTCCACCCCCACACCTAGGATGCCACTAATAAGGTTGCATCAGTACTGGAAAGTTGGTTAGCAGAGGGTTAGGTTGCAATCAAAGCTGGCTTCCATTAAAAAAAAACACCAAGGTGTCTATGTCAGCAAATGCTAGGGAGACAGTCCGGGAGGCTGCCTCCACAGGTTAGGCTGCAACCATAGAAGGCTTCCAATTTTTAAGAAAGCAGGGCTCTTGCAAATCCTGAGAAGGCAGCAAGTAGAGAAGCTGCAGATCACTCCCTATGCACATAGGAAAGAAAGAGTAGAATAGCACCCACTACTTTTAAGCCAACTGAATTATGAATCTGGTGCTTCTCTATTGATGGGCAGAGGCTTCCAGGCCATTTCATAAGCCATTTCATCCTGCTGGATCAGTCCAGTTAAATGCCTCTTGTGGATGACAACTTTAGGGCCCAGTCCTATCCAACATGCCAATAAGGCATGTGCCGAATCCTGTGGTGGTGGTAATCCTGAAGGCTGCCTCAAGGTAAGGGAATGTTTGTTCCCTTATCTTGGGGCTGCATTGACACTGGGGTGTTGAAAAGGATTGGTCCTCGAATCAGCATAGCTCATGAGACTCTTTTTTGTTCAGCACTGCATGCTCCAGACCCATATGCTCCTTTGAGTTATAAGGAAAGAGCTATTCTGTGGGGCCAGGTCTTGCTGTGAAGCTGGGACCATGTGAAAAAACCACCTCTGTGCACCAAGGCAAGGGACAAGAGATCCAGCTCAGTTTCCTACTCACCCGAATCACCCTGAGGCTGAGCCTCTGCAAGAAGTTCAGATTTCCCTCTCTGACCCACGACATTGTCCTTCCTGTTTGGAGATGATGCTGCAGAGGAAGATATGGTAGAGATGGTTGGCAGGCAAAGAAGACAGAACAAGCAATGCAGGATAAAAAATTCTGGTCCCACCATCATTGGTGTTAGTAGTGATATTTTTCTGGAAAATAGGTGCCAGAACTCACTTGCTGGTACTCACAGGTACTCACCATGAAGTTATTTGCAATCATGGGCACGTCTACATGGGGGCCATTGAAAGCCCCAGAGTTGCTGGTACTCTGTTCTGGTGCGTTCCGCATCAAAAAGACTCCTGGGTGTTAGTCACCAACCAGATGTATAGAGGGGGTAGCCAGATTTACAGTGGGGTAACAAGCTAGCATGGGGGGGCCTCATTTAAGTGGCATAGCATGAGGGGTGCAAAGCACTCAGGTACCTAACTGGTGCTGTACAAGCAGCCCCTTCCCCCTCTTTAGAGCCATTCCAAGCCTACTGGTTTGCTCCACTGCCCATAATAGCTCCAAAGGGAAGGGCTGCTTGCATGATGGCACAGTCAGGCCCCTGCAAAACTTAGAGCTTTTCACCCCCCCCCTCTAGCTATGCCACTGACTGCAGAGGAGGATGGCAGCTGCTGGCATCAAGGTGATCATATGACCAGAAATTTCCGGATTTGTCCACTTTTATAGCCTCCTGTCCGGGTGTCCTCCAATAGAGGTTCATTGTCCTCCATTTTGGAACTTTGCAATGGTTGTAGTACCCCATCATGTCATATGCCATTGGATTTGTATTGAAGAGCAGAATCCAATGTAAAAATCGGTTTTGACCAATAAACTAAAAATAAAAAATATGCATTGAGCTCCATGAGAAAGTGAAAGTGCCCAATATCGCGACTTTACTCGTGAGTAGGCAAACGTACTACTGTCTGCCGGAAAGGCCAGGCTGAGAGAAATCCAAGACCTTGTCCTCCTTTTGAGATTTGGGCATCTGGTCACCCTGTCCAGCATGCCAACTGGACTGGCACCCAAAGGGCCATGCAACACCCCCATGTTCCTGGTGATGGAACCCCAAGACCTGCTAAAGTGGCTGTTGGTCAGTGGTTTCGCTAGAGGGGGGCATCCAAGGGGGTTCCTCCTACTTGGAGCCATTCCAGCTATTTTGCTCCCCCTGCCTGGAACAGTTCTGGAGGGAATGGGATACTTGCATGCTATGGTGGAAGGTCCCCTCCAAGATTGACTACCCCGACCCCCGTCTAGCTACACCACCACTGCTCCTTTGAGAGCTGCTGCCTATACAGTGCTTTGCAGGAGGGGATGCACTGGGGACTACTGGGCTCCACAGGGATGGGAAAGCTAAATTGGGTGGTTGGGGCAGAGGAAGTGGGGGTGTCCCCCAGCTTTGTCCCCCCACCCCATCCTGGGCCACTGAAGGTCTTCCCACGGTCAGCAGCACCAAGATGCTCCTTCCCTCCCCCCAACTTCTGCGACCCCCCTCTTTTAGAGCCATTCTAGGTAGGGGGAAGCACAACAGTGCCAAAGGGATGGAAAGGGGGAGCCGAAGGTTCTATGGATGGAACGTTGGGAACCTGAACGTTCTAAGGATGGAACGTTGGGGAACTGAACGTTCGGACTGGGAGACTGCAGTGGCGTAGCTAAGGGGGGGGGTCGCAGCAGTCAGTTTTTGGTGGGAGCCTCAACCCTTCGGAGCCATTCCAGGCAGGGGGAGCAAAGCGGACCCCCCTCTAGCTACGCCAGCAGGTAGAGGCAGCATCCCTCTCTGTCTCCAGATCTACTCAGCATCACCGATCTCACCTGCCCAGCTCCAGGCTCCGCTTGCCCAGCAGGGGAAGAGTTGCTGCAGGTAAGCCCGGCTCACTCACCCACCTGTGGCCTCCCTTCGCCTCTCTCTGCCCGGGGCTGTAGAGCGCTCCTCCACCCCATCTCATCCAGTCACCCGCCCCTTTGCATCACCTCGGGAGGGGCCCGGGGCGGAGGATCAGAATGGGCAGGGAGAAGATGGGGAGGCAGGGGAGGCAGAGCCTCCCCACAGGATGATAAGATGTCCACTTTTTTCCAGGACACGTCTTTTTTTCTGCCTTGTCTCCTGGAAAAAACACCACACTTCATTGTCCTCCTTTTCCTTATGAGCAGGCAGCATGTAATTCTGTGCAATAAATTGCATGCAACAGTTTTAAGTTTAATAATAAGTAATATAGGCTGCAATCCTAGACACTTTCCAAGGTGTAAGACCCACTGAACAAATGGGGCTTACTTTTGAGTTGACATGGTTAGGATTGTGCTCATAGACTGCAGTCCTAAAGACACTTGGGTGTAAGAACCATTGCATACAACGGGGCTTATTTTTTGAGTAGACATTGTTAGGATTGCATCCATAGTGTTAAAATTAATCACATGAAAGCTATATATATATATATATATATATATATATATATATATATATATATATATATATATATATATATATATATATATATATATATATATATGAGTGCTTTTAGCTTTTATTTTGTCCAAAGTGATAATTTATCCTCTTTTTCCAGGACACGTCTTTTTTTGCTTCGTGTCCTAGGGGAAAAAACGTCATTGCCCTCCTTTTCCCTTGAGCAAGCAGCATCTAGCATTGTTGCAATTAATAAATTATATCAAATAAATTTTCTACAATAATTTTAATATAAATGCAATATATTGCGTATGATACAGTGGTGCCTCACATAAAGAGCTTAATTCGTTCTGGAGGCATGCTCTTTAAGTGAAACGCTCTTTAAGTGAAGCGGATTTTCCGATAGGAAATAATGGAAACACAGACGATTTGTTCCACAACCCCCAAAATGTTCATATAAAAATATTAACTGGATGTAAAAATGATGACAAAACACTGGAATTGAATTCAAAACATACATTCGATGTGCGTGATCCTATGAAGTCTACTTAGGCTGCAATCCTAAAGACACTTTCCTGGGAGTAGACAGGAGTACTGGGAGTACTTCTGGGTAGACATGGTTAAGAGGTTGCAATCAAAGACACTTTCCTGGGAGTAAGCCCCATTTAACGCAATGGGGCTTACTTCTGAGTAGACATATTAGGAGACTGTAATCAAAGACACTTTCCTGGGAGGCTTATCTGGGCTGCTGCTGGAGGTTGAAGGTGGTCAGTGGGGGGCAGTTAGGGACAGCTGCCTCTGGCACCTCCGGGAAACAGCAGTTAGACAGACCTTTTAAAGAGCCTCCATGCGGAGTCAGGGCTGCATAGCACGCGTGCTCATAGCGCGCTTGCTTGTTAAGTGAAGCGGAACTTGTTATGTGAAGCAAGATTTCTTGGAAATTTTTGCTTGTTATGTGAAATGCTTATTAAGCGAGGTACCACTGTAGTTTTAAATTAACAATATGTAACATAAATCCTAACCATATCTACTAAAAGTAAGCCCCATTTTGTTCAATGGGTATTATTCCCAGGAAATTGTCTTTAGAATTGCCACCATAGTGTTTAAACTAACTACATGAAAGCAAGATATTTGAGTGTTTTCACTTTTATTTTGTCATGTCCTACATTTTTCTTGTGTGCCCTACATTTCAGGGGGCCCTGTCCTCTTTTCTCAGTTCTACATATGGTCACCCAGGATGGCAAAGATTCCAGGTCAGCTGGGGCCTGGGTGAAAAAGAAGGTGAGGCAGAGCTTCTCCACAGGAGCAGGGTGACCAGATGTCCTGTTTTTCCAGGGCACATCCTCTCTTTTAGTCTTGTGTCCTGGAAAAAAAACTCATTGTCCTCCTTTACCATATGAGGTGGCAGCATGTAACTTTCTTGTAATTACCATAATAAATTAAATGTAATAGTTTTAAATTTAATAATAAGTAATAGTGTTTAAATTACTCACATGAAAGCAATATAAATGAGAGTGTTTAGCTTTTATCTTGTTGTGTCCTACATTTTGCTTGGCTGTCCTAGATTTTGGTGGCCTTGTTCTCTTTTGAACAATCAGAACACACCTGATTATCAGAAGTGGAAATACATTCTTTCCATCCAAGCAGGGCTGGGTGATCCTGGAGCAAGATGCTTGTATTTGAGTGATTCAAGACACTGGTAAACAGGTCCATAATGCACACCTTACCTGGTTTACTGGCCACCTCCTCTCACACTAGGCAGTGCAAGTTCCTGGGAATTCAGTGGGTGTTCCAGATGAGAAACTCAGCTCTGGCCTGGATGAGTGTATTGGCATAGAGGTAGATTTTGAGGTTGTGCTGACAGGTTCCAGGCTTTGAACGGGAGGAGGGGATGGAGGGGAATGTTCATGCAGAACATTCAGTTGTTGCAGCAAGGGTGGTTTACATCCTGGAGGTTTTCCTCTTGCCTTGAAAACCTGTGCTGGGCAGGGGGGCAAATGGTACAAGTTGCAGGTGGTACAATGGTACAAGTTGCAGGTGAGTGCTGAGGGAACAGTTTCCTACCAGAGGTACCCTTTGTGTGGTTTTGGGGTTCACTTGTGGTTGTTTTAAATCTCCCACAGGGGTGCTGTGAGCAGTGGCATAACTAAAAGGGGGCAGAGCATTTAGTCTTGGAGGGAGCCTCTCCCTTCAAAGCTAAACCAGGCTCCAAATGGATGAATGGCTCCAGTGGGGTGAAGCTCCCTCCAAGATTGACTGCCCCCCTCTAGCTATGCTACTGACTATGTGAATCCCTTTTGGTCTCAAGAACAGGATATGAATTCTCCATATAAATGCCTTGGGGGCTTTGTCAACAATCTGATGGGCCCTGGTCTGCAGGATAAGTGATTAGAAAGGGCTCAAGGTGACTTCTGACATATCCCTCAACTAATGTAATGGCCCAGCTACACATGACCTTAAGTGTCACTGGGCATCTGCTCTATTCTGGACCATAATGGAGGGTAAAACCAGGAAGTTGCAGTGCTTTGGAAGTTAGACTTGGAAGATCCAAATATAAATCCCTTCTCAGGCATTAATCTTTTTGGGTGCTCCTGTGCCAATCTCTCAGCATCTCCTCCCTCACAGGGTGCATTGTGAAGATAAAATGAGGTGAGGAGCCATTAGTTTCTTGGAGGAAGGGTAGTAGAGAAAGACGAAAAGTATAGGTGGACTTTCACCACTTGAAAAATTTTGAGATAACTGAACTCCTTTCTGTGGCTGCCCCAAATACAGGATGCAGCATGTGCCCCACTGGCACAGATATGCCTACGCTGGAAAGTTGTTTAGGACTGTGTCCACAGTGATTGAACAAGGGGTGGGGAAGGAGAGGGGAAGACTTAGCACAGTGATACTGTGGCCATTGCAAGAAGCACACTGAGACAATGTGTGACCCACTTTGTGAAATGTCCTGTCTTGGTGCGCTGTTGGATCCCTGAACCATGGTTTTTTACAGAGTCTTGAAGAACCAAGGTTTGTTCTGGCAGGAAAGCAGAGGATTTTGGAAGATGAGGAACTTGGTGTCTTTGAGAAGGGAGAGGATGTTCACTCCCAAGGCACCCACACTGACAAACACATCCAGGTGCCTATTACAGTGTTAGAGTTTGCATCACCTTGAATTGGGCAAGCTGGGATGTGCCATGATGTTGGTCTGTGGTGTGACTCACTTTCTTGGGCAGGAGATATTAGCACTGGCTTTCCCTGTCTCCATTTCTCTCCCCTTTTTCTGTCTTCTGTGTCAGTATCTAAACTGTATACCTTTAGGGGCAAGAACCTGCCTTGTCACTCTGTAATGTACCAGGGGCTCCCCTCTGGCCTGCTTCTGAATGGGCAGCACCCACTACTGCTTCAGAAAAAGCAACTCTTTCTCTTGCTGGTGCAATTTTAATTGCAGTTACCTCCTTAATATGTTTATAGAGGGTGTTCTACATGCTTGGAGCATTTCTGTGTCTTAGGTAATCCATACAGTAACCCCATAAAGTTGATCACTATTATTATTATCATCATCATCATCGAACCAAGAGAACCATTTGCCTGAGCCACCTGCTGAGTTCTTAATTGCAATGAAGTCTGAACTGGGGATTTCTAAATCTGCCACCCAGTCTCTCAGACACCAAATAATTCACAGGAGAATCAACAACAACTGCATCAGCAGATGTCACACAGGGGAGAAACCATATGAGTGCTTGGAAAGTGGAAAAAAACTTCAGTTAGTGTGGCAGCCTCACCAAACCTCAAAAAACTTGCCCAAGAGAGAAGCCATGTTTGTGATTTGTGTGTAGAGTTTCTCTAAAGGGCCAAGGCTTTCTTCGCATCCAAGGATTTATACAGGGGAAAAGCTGCACAAATGCTTGGACTGTGCAAAACTTTAGAAGAAGAATACTCATCATTTCACACCATTCACAGAAGGGAGAAACATTTAAGAGTTACTTAACAAGCCTTACTTAACAAGGAACCTGTGGGTAAGTTACCCATTTTGTGGCCATGGGCCTTGTTCTAATATAGTGCACAGAACCACAATATGCCTCCCCTCCAGAAAGGAAATTGACCTTCTTGCTGGGTATATTTTTAATACTTGCATACCCATGTGGGATTATTCACTGGGAACTCAGCAGGTTGGTTCATATCTAGAATGTTCTGTGTTCATTATTGCTATTTGGAGATAAATATGAATGTTGTGTTTTCCAAAGAGGGGGAGGCTTTTCCCAAACATGTCCCAGTCTACCAATCCTGTCTCCTTTTGGCTGCTGGCTAGTAAGCTAGAGGTTCTTTAACTGGGGCACTGTAACGCCCAGCAAGGGATTCTCTGCCCTTACAGTTTTAAGGGGCAAGGAAGGGAGAATGCAGCAATGGGCTCTTACGTGTGTGATTGCAAACCTGAAGTGGCTCACAATATGAGAAAATTTGAAATGCTTTAGTGTGGGAAGAACTTCATTGTGAACAAAAAGCTGTACTTAACAAGGAACCCATGGGTAAGTTATCCATTTTGTGGCCATGGGCCGTATTGTTCTACCACAGAGCATAGAACCACAACATGCCTCCCCTCCAGAAAGGAGATTCACCTTCATTCTGGAGCCTCCTACAATATCTGCCAGCACTGCAAAAGCCTTCTGAGTTGATTCCTAAATAACAAAAAGCATAAGTACTATTTTAATGTGTCGCCGAAGACTTTAGAAAGCTATTGGAGCATCTGGAGACACAGTGAAGTGGATATGGCAGGACCCACAGGTGAGGTGCCTGAGGCTTTGCCACTGTGGACACCCTTGGGATCACCACTGAGTTTATCTGCTCTTCTATTGGACTTTAAATACACACACACACTGGGCTTAATGTTGTACTTCTCATCATCCTTTCTTCCCCCATTTTGTTTAATTCCATGGGGTTTAAACTGAATATATTGTTAATCTTTACCTACCCTGGGAATATTCACCTGGAATTGAACAGATTGGTCCATACCTAGAATGTTCTGTGTTCATTATTGCTATTTAGATTTCAGTATGAATTTTGTGTTTGCCAAGGAGGGGAGGCATTTCTCACACATGCCTTGTCTATCTATCCTGTCTCCCTTTGGCTGCTGACCAGAAAGCTAGAGGTTCTCTAACTGGCTCATTGCAACACCATGGGATCCTCTGTTCTTACGACTTTAAGGGGCAGGCAGGAGGAATCCAGCAGTGTGATCTTCAGGTGTATGATTGGAAACCCAAAGTGCCTCACAATCTTTTAAAAAAGTATTTTCTGAGTCTTGGGGAGCTCTGCAATGGCTTCCACAGGATTCCCGGCATCCTGGGACCCTACCGTTGTGACCTGTGAATAAAATACAGCCCCTGGCTGGGGATCCTGGGGATTGTGTCACTCCAGTCCCTCCCCTAGCAAGAACATAACCTGTGAGTTTTACTCCTGAGAAGTTTCAGAACCCCTGCAGTAAGCCAATGAAATGAGAGCAGAAAGGGAGGCCATGTGCATTAATCACTAGGGACAACACTCTTGGTCATTCTTTGGCTTCCTTTAGAGGAGAATAAATGCTGGAAATGGGTGATGGAGTTATTATCTCATCTTGCAGTTTGCCTGAAAATGTATTTGCTAAAGCAATATTATTGTTCAGAATTAAAACCGAGTCCTCTGTCCTGAGTGTAATGATCCACATGCAGGAAAAAAATCCCTGAAAGAGGGCACTGGTGTTTTATTCTTGATGTATTACTTGGAGAAAGATTGGTATGTTCCCCTTGAATTACAGGGAGCAGCATTTTTGGTGTGTCTGCTATGTGTGTAACCTTTTAAGAGCCCAACACACATCTCTCTCCCCCATTGACAGAGAGGGTCAATGACACCCAGGGAAGGGTGCCAGAGAACATAAGCAGATTGATAAGATTACAGTATAGTGAAATCCATCTTGGCTGCACCCTATCAGTGCAGTCCTATTCAGCTCTACACAGAAGTAAGTTCCATTGAGTTTAATGGGACTTTCTCCCAGGAAAGTGCTGTTAAGATTGCAGCCTTTGTTACTTATTATTAAATTTAAAACTATTACCGTACATATAGGCTCCAATCCTATACACCAGGGGAGTCCAAACTTTCAAATTCCGGGTTCCTGGACCTTTAACAATTTTATAGAGGAGGGAGTTTCAGCAGGTGCAGCATCTCATCTCACAGATCACAAGCTACACCTGCAGAAATTTCCTCCTGTATGCAATTGTTAAAGGTGCAGGAGTGCTAAAATTAAAGCTATGGAGACCCATGCTCTAAGACAGTGTTTCTCAAAGTGGGGGTCGGGACCCCTTTGGGGGTCGCCTAGAGCTTTCCTGGGGGTCACCGAAAGACTACGGGTGCAGGGGGCCAAGTTAGGCTTGCCAGACCTCCAGCTGTAGCTGCGCGCGCACTGGGGCTGACTGACAGCCTTAGGGCCCAATCCTATGCATTCCTATTCTGAAAAAACCCATTATAGTCAGGGGGGCCTTTACTCCCATGTAAACGTGGATAGGAGTGCAGCCTCAGGGCCCAATCCTATGCATGCCTACTCTGAAATAAATCCCATTGTGTTCAATGTGTGCACAGAACACACATTTCATTTGTAACAATGAAAATACATCTTGCTTATCGGATATTTACATTACAATTCATAATAGTAGCAAAATTACAGTTACAAAGTAGCAACGAAAATAATTTTATGATTGGGGTCCCCACAACATGAGGAACTTATAAAGGGGTCATGACATTAGGAAGATTGAGAACCACTGCTCTAAGACTTTGTCCAATCTCTTTTTAAAGGCATGGAGTCCAGATGTCATCACCACATCCTGTGGCAGGGAGTTCCACAAACCAACTGCACACTGGGGAAAAATATTTTCTTCAGTCTAACCTGACTTTCCCAACATTCAGTTTCAGTGGATATCCCCTAGTTCTGGTGTTAGAGCTAGATTAGATTATCTCCCTATCCTCTCTATCCATTCCTTGCACAATTTTGTAGAATTAATCATAATAAATAATTAGTCATAATTAACCACCCAAAATATTTTTCTTTATGAAATTGCATTGAATTACAGGTCCCATACCTACCCTTTCATTCTGTACACCAGCATAGATAGTTAACATAATTGCCTACCCCGCCCCCCTGAAAATTTTTTTGCCTGCCTACTTCTACAATCCTGGCTAGGGCCCTACCAGGAGATAATCCATGTGCTGTCTCTCATGGGGATCACTGGTAGCTTTAGAAACGAGGCTGCTTTTGCTGCAATCCTTTTCCCTTTGCCTTCATTTCAGAAGACAGTCTTGCATGATGAAGACTCATTTACTCCCCCTGACTGGAATGGCTCCAAAAGGGAGTGGCCCCTTACATGCCACAGTGAGGCTCCTTCTGAGACTGACTGCTTCATGCCCATCTAACTATGCCACTGCAGCACCGGCAGCTTGGAAATGCTGCAAAGTCTGATCAAAGTCATCCAAACTTGAATGACTTGGATGAACTTGGTGACTTGGATCTCCTCCTGGTGGTCCACACCACAACTTGGAGCAGTTTTTTCCTAGTAGCTACATTCATGGTGCTTGCTCAACATTGACTCCACTTGTCCAGTCCTCCTTGCGTTGCAGTGGTTGGTTACCTGGGAGTGGGGAGTCCCAAAGAAGAAGATTTAGAGGCTGTCAGCATGAGGGCAAAAGGTCAACAAGGGTCAGGAAGTCCATTTCAGAAAGGTCACTCTCCACTTCTTTCCATCTAATGAAGCCATTATTTGTGAAAGTGACCAGTGGGGTTTGCAAGCCCTTGAGGCTGGTCAGCTCCAAGTGACCACCAGTGCTGCAGGGGCAGGAAGAAGTTGCTTTCCTTTCTGTTGCCTGTCCAAACCCAAGACTCTTGCCACCATCTCAGCCAAGGTCACAGATGCAAATTGGAACCAAGGTGCTGTTGAGCCAGGGTGACAATATGACTGGAAATTTCCAGATTTGTCCTCTTTTTTAGCCTTCTGTCTGGGTGTCCTCCAAAAGGGCTTCACTGTCCTCATTTTCAGCTTGATTTTGGAACATTGCAATACCTTACCCAATCATGTCATGTGTTGTTGGATTCCTATTGAAGAGCAGAATCCACTGCAGAAATCAGTTTTGAAACATCTCCTTCCTATCAAAAGTTGTGGGCAAAAAAACTAAAACAAAAAAAATATGCATTGCATATGGGAAAGTGAAAGTGCCCAATATTACTTGCAAACATGCAATTGTCTGCTGAAAAGGCCAAGCTGAGAGGAATCCAAGACTTTGGCTGCAATCTTAAACACACTTTCCTGAGAGTAAGACCCATGGAAGACCATGGGGCTTACTTTTGAGTAGACATGGTTAGGACTGTGCTCTTTGTCCTCCTTTTGAGGTTCAGGCATCTGTTCACCCTGTGTTGAACTCCTCAGTTAGGCATCCAGTTCTATTAGGGTGACTGTACATCCTCTTTTTCAATGACATGTCCTCTTTTTTAGCATTGTGTCCTGGAAAGAATCTTCATTGTCCTCCATTGTGAGCTGGCAGCATGGAGCCTTCTGGTTATCAATAAATTTTGTGCAATAAATTATATGTAATAGTTTTAAAATTAATAAATAATATAGTGTTTAAATTAACCACATGAAAGCAATGTATATATCAATGTTTTGCTTTTATTTTCTCATGTCCTGCATTTTCCTTTGGTGCCCAACATTTGGGGGTGCCTTGTCCTCTTTTGACAGCTGGTCACCTGGCATCTGTGCATTGAACAAGGCAATGTTATTTGTGTAGTCCGCTCTTCTGGGTCACATCAGAATTGTCTTCTATCATAATATAATAGAAACCAGTAACAGTCCGCAGCTGTCGCTTGTGGAGGTACAATATAACAACATTCATCAGGAAAAAACCACCCCTGCTTTCCAGAATCTCAATTGCCCTTTTTCCTCTTCTCTCCCCAATGACTCTCCTCATTTGCCTCCCTAGCCTGTCCTCAGGCTGGCCTGTTTTCTGTCCCAGAGACAGAAGTGACAGTTGAAATGTGATTGGAATGTTGACAGTTGCCTCTCCTCAGCCTTCTCTGTCTGTCCCCCCCCCCACCCATGAGAATAGAAACCTCAGCCTGCTTGACTGACATGAAATTGATTGACAACCCTTGCACAGGTCAAGCCTTTTATGTAGATAGATAGACACAGATAGACGTTGCAAAACTACAAGGTGAAAGCTACAATCCAGAAGAGACTTAGAGCACAATCCTAACCATGTCTACTCCCAAGTAAGCTCCGTTGTGTTCAATGCATCTTACGCCCAGGAAAGTGTGTTTAGGATTGCAGCCAAAACCAGTGCGATCCTATAAATGTTTACTCTGAAATAAATTTCATTATATTCAATGGAACTTACTCCCAAGAAAGTGTGCATAGGATTACAGCCTCACATAAGGGTGTTGTCAAGAAGCATTGAATGCAGGGGTCTTAGCTCAGTGAAGCAGAGCAAGGAAGAGACAAGGGAGTTTCAAATACCAGGAATAGGGAAGACAACAGGATGTAAAAGCAACTCTCCTTGCTCTCCCAGTGTTTAGATTCAGTGTAACCACATCAAAAAGGCTATGTACTGCTTTCTAACAAGGAAATGGAGAAAAACAAAGATTTTTTTCCAGGACACAAGGTTAAAAAAGAGGATCTATGATCAACCTGAGCATATTGTGATGAGCCAATTGCATATCACCAATTATGACATAACCAAGGGCTAGCGGAGGAGATCCCGTCCAATAGGTGGCCCAAATGTATATTGAAGACGCTTGTTGCCATCACTGTGGCATGGATCTCCAGGAACCGGCATCAACCGGTAGGCAGGTACCAAAAGCATCCCCAGAGTTGCAACAAAGCCCTGAGGAATAGGAAGTTGTGGTGCCAGGTGGATGGGGACTTACAAATACAAGATCTTTCCTATAGTCTGTTAAAAAGTGGTTCAGATGGTGGTTCAGATACCTGGCTAGAGGTGCAGTATAGCTTTTAGAGCCATTTGGGGGTGCCCAAAATCTTTTTTTGGTTTAGGGACTGTGAGGAGGAGGGGCCACTTAACCAGTCCCCAAACCAAAAAAAGATTTTGGGCAGCCCCAAATGGCATATATGCCATTAAAAAAAACAGGACAAGGCCCCCAAAAATGTAATCCTAAAGACCTTTCCTGGGAGTAAGACCCACTGAACACAATGGGGCTTTTGAATAGTCATGGTTAGGATTGTGCTCTTATGTTACTATTTAATACTATTACATCTAATTTATTACGTATAATTTATTGTGTACAAGAAGGCTACAGGCTGCCTGCTTACACTTAAGACTAAAAACCTTGACATGTCCTGGAAAATATGGTCACCCTGCACTTAACACCAATGGCAGGGTGTCTGAAGAAATTAAGGGTCCGATCCTGTCCAATTTTCCCGTGCTGGTGCAGTTGTGCCAGTAGAATGTATGTGTGCTGCATCCCAGTGACATAGCTAAAGGGGGCAGAGCAGTCAATCTTGGAGGGCCCTATGTAAGGGGACTCTTTCCTTCAGTGCCATTCTCAGCAAAGCTGAGACATAGGAGGAGATGGGCTGGGGATAATCTGTTTACTGCCCTTCTGAGGGCACCACTGCACTATACCCAGCTGTTTCAAGGTGCTGCATGGTAAGACCGGCCCTGGCAATCAGGGGCCCCAAGGGAACACAGAAGGAAATCAGATATCTGTTTGCAAAGGAAGCTGATAATGTAGGAACTGGACTTCTGACCAGAAGAGGGCACCATAGCCAACACATTCTCACTTTGGAATAATCCTGTTGGGTTTTAATAAGAATTTAATAAGAGTGATCTGGATGGTTTTTAGGATTCTCAGTAAAAACAGTGTCAGTGTCACAGCATAGCAGTCACTGAGACAGTTTTTTATGTCTTGCTTCTGTGTCTTGAGTAGCACCCTGGCAGCTGCAAATTCAACAGGTGAAGCTTTTCCTGCAAAGTTGATGTCCAAACCCTGGGCATCAGACTGTTGATTGTGCCCTTCTATCACCTATTGAATGACACCTGTGGAAATCTTCTCTCCATACAGACAGTGATGTCACTGATATGGAGAACCAGTGCATGTCTGCCAGCTGGCAATGGGTGCGCACTCCTAACTGACACCCCTGAATATAGTAGGTAAAATCATGAGCTATGAGTCAGGATGCTCTGAGTTCAAATCTCACCTCAGTCATGCTTTTGATCTGAAATCTCCTACTATTCATTCAATTTCAGTTCCCATCTCCAAAACTGGGATAATTTACAAAGACATTTTAATTATATCTAAATGCAGCCATTCAAACTCTTAAAATATACTGTAGAAATTCTGTGTTTTCTACAAAATTTTGCACCATTTCCCAGTGTTTACAAATGTCCTTATCTCATTTGATATGAGGGATTCCTCCTCCTCATTCTCCTCCCCCACTTCTGCAGATAAGATCAAATCCATAACCTTTTGCTGTTGCTCATGATGCAGATCCATCAATTCGTCCGTTTACAATAAATTTTTGTTGTAAAACTGTCTTACAAGGCAGAATTCCTTAGAAATGTCTTACAAAGCATTTGTCTTACAAGATACCACTGTATCTTCAAACAGCTAGAGAGAGCCCACCTGGCTGGTTTGATCCCTGAACTCTCAATGTGCCATCAGAGGGTAAGCATCAGGCACCAGAGAGGTCCGGAGCCGGGTTTTGGCTCAGTGACTGGGCTCCCTGTAGTGGCTGGAAGGTACTAGTCTGTGGGGTGTCAACACTGCCCATTGCCTGGCATGCCTGATGCTCCTGTTCATATGTGAATGAAGCATAAGCAACTATGAATTTCCAGCGTAGTGCCCAAATAGGTTGCTCACGCCACTTTCCTGCACCTCCCATGGGATCCTGCTAGCTGTAGCTTATTAAGTGCTCCCCATCATCCATCAGAAATGCTCGGGGAAACATCCTGTCACCACCTCTTTCCTCCCTGCCAAATAATTCCACTTTAATGAGACCACAAGGCCAGCCCATAGGTCAGTATGGCTTGATGAGGGCCGCTGCTCCAACATCATTGGGGAGATGCCAGCTCTAATATAGTGGGGGAGGGTGTCAAATGCCTGTGTTTGCCACATGGCTGGGTCTTCCACAGCCACACTGGACAACAGGTGGACAATTCATGTTGACAATGAGGTGCAGATCACATGGGGTGGTGTTCTCAGGGGGGTGACACCCCATTGGCCAGAATTTTGGAAAGGGTTTTTTGGGGGAAAATTTGTATTTATGAATAATCTATATACAGTGGTACCTTGCAAGACAAATGTTTTGTAAGAAGCACGATTTGTAAGACTAACAAATTTTTTTAAGGAATTCTGCTTTGTAAGACACAGTGCCTTGTAAGAAAACAGTTTTGGCAGAGTTTGACAAATTGTTTTACAAGGAAAATTTGTTGCAAAATGAACAAATTGATGGATCTGCATTAATAGCAAGAGGTTATGGAGGAGAATAAGGAGAAGGAATCCTTCACAACAAATGAGATTCTTTCTAAACATTGGGAAATTGTGCAAAATTTTGTAGAAAAGCACCACCCAAATAAGGCTGTAGCAACTATTTAATGAAAACGCAGTGTCATATTTCTGTGAAATCCTCAAAAGGAGACAAAAGCAAGTGTCATTAGAAGGTTCCTTGTGAAAATTGCTTATAAAGACACCAGTGAAAATTGTAGTCATCCCTGACCATAGTGAAAATTTGTCATCCTTGACCATAAAGGTTTTTTCTGTTTCACTGTACAGTATATTGCAGTGTTTTTATTAATATTAAAGTAATCATGTTCTGTTTTATATTACAGTGTTTTGAATTCAATTAGTGTTTTGACATCATTTTTACAGACAGTTAATATGAATATTTTTGGGTTGTGGAACCAATCATCTGAGTCTCCATTATTTCCTATGGGAAAATCCACTTTGTAAGAAGAAAGCTTTGTAAGACAAACATGCTTCCAGAATGAATTACAGTGGCGCCTCGTGTAACAAATTTAATTCATTCTGGAGGCATGTTTGTTACAGGAAACGTTCTTTACATGAAGCGGATTTTCCCATAAGAAATAATGGAAACTCAGACAATTGGTTCCACACCCCAAAAATATTCATAGAAAAATATTTACTGTTTATAAAACTGATTACAAAACACTGGAATTGAATTCAAAACATGCATTCAATGTGCATGATCCTGTGAAGTCTACCTAGGCTGCAATCATAAAGACATTTTCCTGGGAGTAAGCCCCATTGAACACAATGGGGTTTAGATCTGGGTAGATGTGGCTTGGAGGCTGCAATCAAAGACACTTTCCTGGGAGTAAGACCCACTGAACACAATGGGGCTTACTTCTGGGTAGACATGGTTAGGAGGCTGCAATCCAAGACATCTTCAAAGTATCTCCCTACTTTCTCCTTCTCTCCGTCCTGAGCCTCTCTCTCCCCTGCTCCCTTCTGGCTGGCCCTGAGCTGCTTCCCTCTTCTCCACTGCTCTTCTCTCCCTCTGCCCAGCAGACACCCGGCCACAGGAGGAACACCATGGAAGTATTGCTTTTGCTATGGACATAGTTTTACACTTTTTAAAAGGGCTGCCTGACACTTTTTAAAAGGGCTGCCGGCCAGCGCATCTGCCCCAACTGCCAAAGAATGTGTTCTTTACATGAAGCACAGTTTGTTACGTGAAGCAGAATCCTGGAGAAATTTTTGTTTGTTACGTGAAACATACTTTACTTGAGGCGTTTGTTACGTGAGGCGTCTCTGTATGTTCTTCTTACAAGGCACCACTGTATATAAAATTGAAATGTCACTCACTGACTCACTATCTCACTCATTCACTGACTCACTGACTCATTAATGCCCAGCCAAAACCCCTGGGCCTAGAAGTGTGAAATTTGGGGTGGGTGTTCCTTCCATGACAGAGGGAGTAGCTAAGAACCGATTTTCAGAAATTCCAACCAGAAGGGAGTGAAATGAGGGCAATGTGTTTTCCTCCCTATACTTCCCCTATTCTTCTCCCCATTGAAGAATCGGTGACTGAGGGATGGATACTCTGCCCTAACCCCCAGACCTAGAAACATGAAATTCGGGGAGGGTATTCCTTATCTCACATGAACACAGAACAAGAATCAATGTGGAGAAACTTAACCCTTAAGGAGCTGAAAAGGGGTGTAACGTGTTTTTGTCCTAAACCTAACATGGAAGACTAACCAACATCCAGCCAATTTGGTGCTTGATGCCTTGTGCACTGGGGGGGATATTGTTCAGAGGAAGGGGTTGCACTGGGGAGGATGCTGTGCACGGGGGCTGTTGCACATGGGGATGATGCACATTGGGGAGGTGATGTGTATGGGGATGATGCGCATGGGGGGTTGTTGCGCATTGGTGTTACACATGGGGGTGACGCACATTGGGGAAATATTGTGAATGGGGGTTGATGCTCATGAGGGGTTGATATGCATAGGGATATGCGCATAGGGGAATGATGCACATGGGGGTTGATGTGCATAGTGGGGATATGCACATAGGGATATGCACATAGGGGGATGATGCGCATAGGGGGATGAACATGGGGGTGGATGTGCATGGGGCGGTTGATGTGCAGTGGGGGAATGGTATACAGGGGAATTTTACTCCTGCAATGTGGTTTTGACCAATAAACCAGAAACAGAAAACGCAACTGCCTTACTTAACAAAAAGTAGATTTTAAAAAAATCAATACCTAACAATGTGGTTGGTCACAACAATGAGATGTTATGACACAGCAGTTTATATCTGATATATTAGATAAGAGGGAAAGAAGCTGGAGTGACATATTTGGGAAGGGAGAAGTGGGGGCAGAGGGAGAAAAGTGAGAATTTCCATGGGTGGGCTATGCTGTGATTGGGCCTTTTCAGTTTTGCTACTTTGGAAGTGAATCTGCATTACTGAAGGACCTCATGCAGTGGCATCACTAGAGTGGTGCGGGTGGTGCGATCTGCACTGGGTGGCGTTCCCAAGGGGGGTGATGTGCACTGGTGGACCTAAAAATTGCAACTTTGTGATGGTGCATCAAACCCCATCGTGTCATATGCTGTTGGATTTGGATTGAAGAGCAAAATCCAATGCAAAAGTCTGTCTTGAAATAGCACCTTCCTATCAAAAGTTATGACCAAAAAACTAAAATATGCATTGAACTCTATGGAAAGTGAAAGTGATCCATATCACACCTTTCATGTGAGTATGCAAATGTGCTATAGTTTATTGGAAAGAGTAGGCTGAGAAGAATCTAAGGACACCAGAATTGTCCAGATCCAGTCACCCCAGAAGGAGGTCCCTAATTATTGCATTGAAATTCATTGAAAATCGATGTGAACTGCACAGCTGGGTTTACTGGCAAGTAAGCAAGCATGCCTTGGCTGGGTTGAAAGGTCAGTCCAGGAGAATACAAAACTTCTAAAACGGTCCTGATCAGGGATGTTATTAGGGCATTAGAAAGGGGGCACCTTTGAAGGGGGTGGCAGCCCTTGTGACCTAAATGGCTAAAATCATGGTTTGTAGAAATAATCCCATCATGTTATACACCTTTGAATGTGTAATTTACAGCAGAATGCAATGAAACAAACCACTTTGAAATATCTTTATTCTATTAAAATGTATGGCTAAAAAAACCAGTGGAGGTGGGGTAATGGCACATAACCATGCCCACCATTCATATTGTTGCTCCACCCAATGTACGGGGGTGACGCGCTGGCCTCCCGCACCGGGTGACACAAACCCTAGTGACACCGTGTCTTCATGCATTTAACTAGTGGCATAGCTAAAAGAGGTGCAAAGCACTAGGTTTTGCAGAGCCTGCTTTCAGCAGACAAAGCAATTCGTCCTTCTCCCCTTCAGAGCCATTCTGGGTGGGGGAGCAAAATCAGTGATGGGATTCAAAGAAATTAACAGCAGGTTCTCTGCCCATCTGGCAGCCACTTTTAAATGGCTATTTTTAAACTTTATATGTCCTATCTCTCATTAACAACTGGTTCTATAGAGTAGGTGCAAACCTGCTGGAGCCCACCACTGAGCAAAATGTAGGTGAATGCCCTGCCTAGAATGACTCTGAAAGGGAGGGAATGGGCTGCTCCATGCTGTGGTGATGCTCCCTGCAAGATTTAATGCTTTGACCCCCCTCTAGCTATGCTACTGTGTCCAACTTGGGTGCAGGCAGTGTGCTGATGACATGGGAAGGCTATTATCAGCATTTGTCTACATACTGCTTTGCAAGCTAAAGGTAATACTTCTGTCCAAAGTAGTATACAAGTTGTACAGTATACAATAT
Organism: Cryptoblepharus egeriae; assembly: GCA_030015325.1. Lineage (NCBI taxonomy): Eukaryota > Metazoa > Chordata > Lepidosauria > Squamata > Scincidae > Cryptoblepharus > Cryptoblepharus egeriae. The sequence continues at coordinate 14,469,966 of JAREYC010000014.1, forward strand.
ACAGTATACAGTATACAGTATACAAGTTGTACAAAGTATACAATCCAAATTGACCTCAGTCAACTGAGATGGGGAGGAACTGGCAACAGAAGCATAAACAGGGTCAGTTGTGAACAGGCACAGTCATGCACCCTTGAATCTTGGCTTGTCACTTGCACAAGTAACTCTTCATGTTCACTGTCTGGAATACGTGTGCATGAACAGGGCACATTCAAGGATAAGCAGTAAAGGGGATTTGTAGCAGGGAGAGCTTGGGAGGTGGCAGAATCTTCTGGAAGGATGCTCTCTGTTTCCATTCTATTTTCTGGCTTGCTTGGTCACTTTAGTAACCAGAAGAGGGGAGAAGGGCAATGTGCTGAAACTGGAAAGGTACACAGTCACCTAGTGCAAATAGGACTCCAACCTTGAATTGCCTACATCCAATAAGACACACACACACATGCACGCATGTGCCTGCTGACTTCTTCCTAAAAGTGCTTCAGCACCTCCAACTGGCCAGAAGGGAGTTCTGCAACTTGTCCAACATGACAGTTGTCAGGTAACAGCAAGGAGCCTTTATAGGGTTTTGCTTGACCCTATAAAGCAGTGATTTCAACCACTATGGCCATGGCACCCTGATGTGCCATTGATGGTCTGCAGGTGTGCTGTGGAGCTGAAGGTCATATTTTTAAAGGAAAATTGGGGGATTTGAGCCACAACCAGCATCACGATGTGCCTTATCAATGGTTAAAAAAAACTGATGATGGGTCTTGACAATTTTAGCACCTTGTCAGTGTGCCATGAGATGACAAAGATTAAAAACCTCTGCTATAAAGCCTTCTGAACAGCTTGTCTTCCCCAGCAGGTACCAATCAGGATCAGCACTGCCACAGTGATTGTGTGTTGATCAGCAACCTGACTACCTTCATGCTGCTCACATCACTTTTCCTGCACAAACTCACCTATTCTGTAGCAGGCCACTTGCCATGCTGCCTCTTGTCCACCTACCTGCCTTTGGACATAGCTGTGCTGCAGATTTCCAGTTCTGACGTGATTCTTGCTTGAGCATGGCCTAATAATAGGGAACACAAAATACTGAATTCCACACAGTCTGCAAAGAAATACTCAAATGGAACGCTCACCTTTTCCAGCCGAATTTGGTCTCCAAGATCAGGGTGCGCATTAGATTTGATTTTTAATTAGATTCAGGGACATGTGTTATTTTGATTATAAGTATAGGGTGTGCATTGGATTCAATGGTGCATTAGATTTGAGAAAATACAACTTTTTGTCTTCTAACTTCTGTCAGAATATCAAAAAGATGATGTGGCCCTCCTGCTAAAAAGTTTAGAGAGCTGTAGCTGGTCTCTAAAAGCATAGTTTATTGCTTTTAACTGTATTATTTTATTTGTATTACTATCTACTGTATAAATTTTGTTAGCAAACTTGGTTGTCGTTCAGAAAGGAAAGTGGAGTACAAATCTAATAAATAAATAAAATAATTTTACAGGCACCTGAACACACCATGCAAACTCCCACCACTTGCCATGGCTCCAAAGGGGAGGGGATGCTTGCATGGTGAATTTGGACACCTGCAAAACTTAGTGCTTTGCACCCCCTACAGCTATGCCACTAATTCAGAGTCACATGGATCAGAGAATCTCCTTAAAAATATTTTTATTTTTCTCTCCATAGGCAAACTGGCGGTCAATGGGTCTCCTCAGACATTCACCAGCTATTTTGAAGGCATAAGACTGAAGAGGGACAGAAGGCATGTTGGCCAGGAAAATTCCCGAACCTTACTCCTTCCCTGAACCTTCCCCAAAGGAAGTTTCACCCTTTACCTACTCTTTCTGACACCTTATCTGCTCCGATTCAGGTTGTGTCTCTGGCTGTTGCACAGAATCTCCCACTATTTGTACCAGTGACTCCAACACGCATGATGGTGATGTGACATTTATCACACTCTAAGAGGACTTACAGATCTGCATTGGCTCAGTGGTTAAGATGCTGTGTTTCTCAACCTGATGGTCTGGTGATCAGTGGTTCAAGACCCATGTATTGCACAGTGGAGTTAAAAGCTCCTGTTACTTTCCCAGCTCCTGCTAACCTAGCAGTTCCAAAACATGTAAATGCAAATAGATGAATAGGTATCATTTTGGTGGGAAGGCGGTGGGAAGGTGAGCACCGGTCCTTGAGTTGGTCACAACTAGCAGGGACACCTTTACCTTTAGCAGTGGATTTGGAGATCCACAGCCAGAGGCCCTCTATGGAATTGCAGCATGAATTTGGGCAATGTTTGGTTCTCATTGTCTCCCTACCATTAACTCACTAAACCAGGCACATCTTTTGGCCTCAATGCTCCCCTCCATCTGCAAAGTGTGGATAGGATAACTGACCTTCCTTTTAGGGTTGTTGTAAGGTTTGCTGAGGTCATTATGTGAAACCCTTACCACTCAAATGCACAATGTAAGTGCTCTTATTTTATTGAAAATGGTTCTGTGGAACTCATTAATAAGTATATTAGGTTATTCTCTCTTAATTTTGTTTTTTAAGCTTTTTAAAAATAATAGTTGGAGTCTGATTCAGTCCTTGATGTGAGTGCAGAATTCATTAAGGGAGTGAGTGTCAGTAGATTGCTAATGAGAGATGGAGCGTCTCAGCTTCAGGTCGCCAGCTCACACTGGGCCCAGGTCAGAAGTCACAAGTGTCCTGCTGGTCCTGGCAGAACAAGATTCTTGACAAGGGAGGCTTTATGTCAAATGCAGAAAGTAATTATTGCAACTGTCATTAATTACCATCCTCACTGGTAATTGCAACAGCCAGACCAACAAGTGTGTTAGTTCAGAGACCACCCTTGTCCTGTCCCATCCCACCCCCCCCACCCCCCCGGTGCAAGAGGTGCTTGACTACAGTAATGGGAGGAGAACAGAAGAGTCTGCTCATCCAATGACATGGAGGAACTGGGTTTTCTGACCCAAAAAGTAGACCTCAGAAGGAGCTTGAAAAACCTGCTGGAAAGCTGGGGTGAACAGGGTGAAGAGTTACATGATTGCAAGTCAAAAAGTATCATTATTATTAAGTGTAGCCCAAACCTCTTAGTAGTAATAACAAGTAGCATTCACAGAATGCTTCAAGAGCACTCAGAGTGCTTCAGAGTACTGTATTTCACAAACATCATCTCTTCCAAACAACTCTGCAAGGGATATGCATAGTCCTAGCCCATACCATACTACAGAATGAAGAGCTGGGGCTGGGAGATGGTGATGCGCCAAAGGCCATGTATAAGGTCATGGCTGTGGTGATATTTAACAGAGATCTAAAACACCAATCCTTACATGCATTGCAACCTGCAACCACAGAGCTAGAACTTGATATAATTTTGAGATGAAGAAGGTGCTTCAGTGACCCAGAATCTGGACCAGGAGAGACTTGGCCCCACAGGTTAAAATGTGATAGCCCTTTTCTTCACTTCTTGCTTCATCCACAGCTCTTGGAGAACTGAAAGGAGAAGAAACTGATGCTGCTGTCCCAGATCAGCCCACACTAGTTAAATCTATACTGGAAAAGGAGGTGGACTGATCTTCCCATCTGAGCAAATGTGAAACTCCTGTTGACACAACACAGCATCAGTTCTTATAAAGTGTGGATTTCTATAAGGAGCCATAACACTGGTTCCACCTCCTTCTTGAGAGCCAGGGTAAGATATCCATCATAGTGAACACTCTATAGGTCAGGGAACATAGGTAGATTACCCCAATTTGGGTAATAATGAAATTCCTGGGGGTAATCAACAGCCAGGCATGCATATGAATCAACCACCAGATATGCTTATGAATCAACAGTAGGGACTGGGCAGTGAGTGAAGGCAGCCTTTTCAGCTCCTCTCTCCCTCCCTCCAGTCTGGGAACTTGCTGCAGAGGAGCCTGCAAAGCTCATGCCCATCCCCAAGCTGTTTTTCCCCTGTTCGCTCTCCTCTCCCAATAGGGCACACACCAACTTCTGAGGGGGCAAAAGGGGCTGCAATCCTCTCCTTTCTTCCAGTGCCACACTGGTTATAAAGGGGCTTACGCCTGAGGAGACAGAAGCCTCCCTGCCTGCCCCCAAAGGGAGATCTCCCTCAGCACAGCACTGGTACAAGCCATGGGGGGGTGGGCGAGGGCAAGATCCTGGATTGTAATCCCCTCCATACTTCCCTGGAAGGAAGCCCCACTGACTGTAATGAAACATGTCTAGGATTGGGATCTATGGCTGCATCTTTTCCACACTTTCCTGGAAGGAAGCCCCATTGACTGTAATGGTCTACTGCTTGATAGAAAGGCACCAGATTGGGCTCTGAGGCTGCAATCCTATTCACATTGTCCTAGAAGTAAGCCTGATAGTAAATGCAGGATCTTTTATTATGGCATATGGTTATCCTGACCCCCACATTTTTCCAATATTCAGTGACTATATGTCATAACCACAAAAAGAGGACAAGACCCCCAAAATATAAGACATCCAAGAAAGATGGAGGACATTTTTAAAAGCTAAAAACACTCATATACACTGTTTTCATGTGGTTAACTTAAACACCATATTAGTATTAGTACTATATGTTTAAAACTATTACATATAACATACAATTTATGAATTTCAAGAAAGTTACATGCTGTCTGCTCACAAGGAAAAAGAGGACAATGAAGGATTTTTTTTCCATGACTCAAGGCTAAAACAGAGAAAATGTCCTGGAAAAACAGAACATATGGTCATCCTGTCCAATCCAACACTATATTATCACCCACTTCAAACTGGGGGAACTTGGGATGTTCAGCCTGGAGAAGAGGAGGCTAAGAGGAGACATGATTGCCCTCTTCAGATACCTGAAGGGCTGTCATAGGGAGGAAGGGGCTCATTTGTTCATAGCTGCTTCTGAAAGCAGAACTAGAACCAATGGGGACAAACTGCAAGAAAGGAGATTCCGGTTGGATATCCGTAAAAAATTCCTGACGGTTTGGGCTGTTTGGCAGTGGAACAGATTGCCAAGGGAGGTGGTAGACTCTCCCTCACTGGGGATCTTCCAGAGGCTTGAGGAGCACCTGTCGGGGATGTTCTAGGGGGATTTCCTGCAGCAGGCAGGGGGTTGGACTAGATGACCTACTAGGTCCCTTCCAACTCTATGATTCTATGATTTTCTTCCAGCTCCTCAGAAACCACATACTGTATTTGAATTCAAATAATAATATATGATTTCCTTCCTTTCAAATCAAGGGGGAAACGTCCACATATCTAAATATATTTTGGGGTAAAAGGTTAAAAAGTTCCCCGACCCCTGCTCTAAACATGTTCACTGTAGAGATGGTGTTGATATTCATGGTGGCTAATCCAGTAATGATTGTCTCAGTGGTTAGTGGACACCACCATCTTCCCTATGTACATAACAGAGTTTCAGGACCTTAAAACTGCTACTTGGTTGTTTTCTTTGTAAATGTGAAACATCTAATAAAAACTTAATCTGCATTGGGGGCTGAATGTCTAGGTGCCAAAGCACAGGTGGGTGCCATTTAAATCAGTGGATGTGCTATTTTTGTGGTGCACAGGTGTTCAGAGCCTGTGCATCTTGAGCCAGACTCCTAGAGCACAATCCTAACCATGTCTACTCAAAAGTAAGCCCCATTGTATTCAATGGATCTTACTCCCAGGAAAGTGTCTTTAGGATTGCAGCCATAGGCCAGTTTTATTACCAACATATAGAAGGCAATCCAGCCTGTGTGCTCATCCTTCCATCCAGTTCATGCCAGTTGCATCAGCCATTTGCCATCAATTCATTTGCTGCCCCTGTTCTACACCAGTGTAACATTTACTGAGCACGGATGGTAATGCTGAGTTTTGTACAGAGCTCAGAAGGGTAGGAACTGTCATTGCCTCAGGTACCTGCAGGGTGAATATTCAACAGTCCAATTCAACAAATGTTTGTAATTGCTCTGGAAAAAACTATGCTTCTTACCATGCCAGCCACCTGGAAAACAAGAAGTTTAAGGGCCTGATGCTATCCAACTTTCCAGCTGCGATGTAGCCATAATGTAGCCCCATGATAAGATAACACATGTTACCATACCTTAAGAAGGCCCCAGTGACTGCCACTGCACCACATCATTCAATGTAGAATTGTACCAGCTCTGGAAAATTGGTTAGTATTTGGCCCCAAGACAGTTTAGCCTGGCTCTTTGGCAAGGGGTGAAGGAAGGCGGTCTGCCCTTTGGTTGAATGTTGATCAACTGCTTCTCAGCAAACAGGCTCTCCAAAAAGTGTGGAATAAGCCCCTTCCCCAGAGGGACTTGCAATCTGAAAAAGAAAACTGATACAACAGATTAGAGCATCCTGTCTGGTAGAAGGGAGACATCAACCATCAATCCATGTGCATCAAACACCAATGTGCATCAACCCCCCCTGCACATCATTCCGCATGTGCATCAACCCCTCCATGCGCATCAACCCCCTGCACATCATCCAGCCCATGTGCATCCTTCCTGTGCATCAGGCACTGGGCACCAAATTGGCAGGATGGTGATCAATGTTAAGCATAGGACAAAAACATTGTTTTCACCCCCTTCCAGTTGGAATTTTCACCCCCTTCCAGTTTTCGCCCCCTTCCAGTTGGAATTCCAGTTGGAATTTCTGAAAACCAGTTCTTAGTGGGTGCCTCCATCATGGAAGGAACACCCTCCCCAAATTTCATGCTTCTAGGCCTGGTGTTTTTGGCTGGGGGTTGATGAGTCAGTCAGTCAGTGAGTGAATCAGTCAGTAACTTTTCAATTTTACATATATATAGGTTTTTGGGTTGTGGAACAAATATTTGGAGTTTCCATAATTTCTTATTGGAAAATTTGCTTTGATATACAAGCATTTTTTATTACAAGCAGGCTTCCAGAACGAATCGTATTCATAAACCAAGGTAACACTGTATTAACAAATAATATTTGTTAATTATCTAATTTGCCTACAAGAAGGCTACATGCTGCCTGCTCACAATGAAAGAGAGGACAACAAAGATTTTTTTCCAGGGCACAATGCTAAAAAAAAGAGGATATGTCTAAAAAAAAGAGGACATGGTCATCCGGCTGCTTCCACGCTGCGATGAGGCTCCCCACAAAAACTAAAGTGCTGTGCACCCCTTTTAGCTACGCCACTGAGTTTAGTTTCAGCACCTTGGAGAGCAGCAGAGCGTTCAGCACCTTGGACAGAGCCTGAGCCTCCCACCTCCTCTTTAATCTCCCTTCTCTTTAAATTGTGACTTTTGTGTCCCCTTACACACACACACACACACACACACACACAGAAGTGCAGTATACACAATGTATGATATGTACATATCATACATATGGACCATATGTGACATACGGACCATATGTCATACCCAAAAAAAGAGCACAAGGACCCCCAAAAATGTAGGACATGACACTATAAAAACTAACAACTCTCATATACAGTACACAGTTAATTTTTAATATTTTTTTGGTTGTAGAACCAATCCTCTGAGTATCCATTATTTCCTATGACAAAATCCACTTTGGATAAAGTGCGCTTTGAATGACAAGCATGCTTCTGGAACGAATTATGCTCATAATTCAAGGAACCACTGAACATTGCATTCATGTCCTTAATTTAAATACTATAATACTTATTATTAAATTTTAAACTTTTACATATAATTTATTACATATAATTTATTAATTCCAAGAAGGGTACATGGTGCCCACTTACAAGGAAAAGAAGATTGAAATTGTGTTTTTTTTTTGTCAGGATAAAAGGCTAAAATTAAGGACATGAACTGGAAAAAGAGGATGTATGCTCATCCTGAATATACATTCACTGATCAATATCGATTCATTCAGGCTAAATCCTATCCACACATTCCTGGAATTGACTATAATGGGACTTATTTCTGAGTAGACATGCATAGGATTGGGCTCTCACTTGCAGTTCATGCTACCTCCCTAGAGAGAAACTTTGATCTGGCTTTTACAAAATAATGAAATGCTTAATTAGGGAGTAGATGGTGTGTGTTGAACATAGTGCAGATCTATGGGGTGATCTATAGGGTCCTCATACCAGCTCAACATTGAAGGGATTAAAAACAGATTCCTAAATTCCTGCCTAAATTTCCTCCTGTTTAAAGGTAGAGGCACCCTGTCCTGCATTCTACGTATATGGTCACCCTGCCACACGCTCAGTTTCCCTCCCTGAGAGCCTTGTCCCTGAGAATCCTAGATCTGTCTACTAATGTGATTAATTTAAACATATTACTGATAGGACATAAGTTCTAATATGGTCAATATGGGAATTACTCCCAGGTAAATGTGGCTAGGATTTTAGCCTGAGCATGTTCTCACTGAGGTTGGCAGAATGTGTGATGAGGACGGCTACAAGGTCTGTGTGTAGATGTGGGGGGGCGGGGGGGGGGCAATGAAGATTGGCTGGGGATTGGTTTATTCTTCGCCCTCCAAGACCCATAGGCCAGATTTTGAAACAGAAGGATTGGGATCTGGGGAATGGGTTTACATAATGCCTGGGAAACTGGGCAGAGGCAGGATTTCTTTTGGACACACACCCAGGTAATGGTGTAGCTAGAGGGGAGTGGAGCATCAGCCATGTAGGGAGGCATGCAAGAGATCCCTCTCCTTCAGGACCATTCCAGTATGGTTGAACAAAATGGACCCCCTTGCATGCCCCCCTCCAAGACTGACTTGCCCCCTCTAGCTATGCCACTGCACTAGGGAAAGAATACAAGATTCCATCCAAACAAGTCTAATAGATACAGATGCCTCTGCAGATGTTTGCTGCAACTAGATCTCTGTTCTCCAGGCCATATGTGGTCATATGCTGTCTACATGAGGACCCAGACATGCCTCTGCCTGGTGGAACCAGGTGAATCCCATTCAGGATTTTGGGATTTTTTAACATATTTTTTAAATATGTATTGATTGTTTTATGTGTTTTTAACTGTGTTGTTAGCTGCCTTGTGTCCACATCTGCAGATAAAGGCAGGATATAAATCTAATAAATAATAAATAAATTTGTGTGCTCTTTTCTGCCCAGCCAGTCCTTTTTCCCAATGGGGATCCCATCCAGGTGCTCCCAAGTGGGCTTGGCATCTAGGTAGTGACAGTACTTGTTAGGGTCTGGCCAGTGGCATGGCTAAAGAGGGCAAAGCAGCACTGAGTTTTGCAGGTGCCCAAAAGTGCCATTTAAGTGCCCCCAACCTCTTCAGTTCAGATCCATTCCAGGCTGGAGGACCAAATCAGAGGCCTGGAGTGGGAAGGGAAGGGTCTGCTTGCATGGTGTGTTCAGGCACCTGCAAAACTTAGCACTGTTTTGCCCCCTTCTAACTACACCACTGTTTTGCTGCTCTTTCTCTGCATAACTGGAGGAAATGTATGGGTATCCCTTGTTATCCACTATGGTGCTGTTCCAGAAATTCCCATGGATTAAAAAAATATATGGATGGAAAAGAATGGAAAAGTAGGTTTAAAGTCCCAGGTTTCTTGCTTCTCCAATGCATCTAGTGGAATAATGTAGTGCCTCCATATCTGCAGGGGTTTGATTCTGGGACTGAAGAATGGAATGATTGCTGGCAGAACAGCCTCTCTACAACAGTAGGAGAGCAGTTTTTATAACTGTGATTATAACAGTAGCTGTGGGTGGTGCAACTGTGCCTGTTAACCAGCAGGCCTGGGTTCAAGACCCGGGTCAGCCCCACAAGACAGGGTGAGCTCCTGTCATTAGCCCAGCTCTGGATGCCAGCTGGATCCAATTGTACTGGCTCTGCCTTTCCATTGGACTAATTCAGTGGCGTGGAGAGGGGGGATTTGCTGCTTGGGTAACAGCCCATCCTCCATAACAATCTAACCCAGGCTTTTGTGCTTCGCATGCGTATGCAGTGCCGAGCACGATACCATAGTCTCTCAAGACTGATGGAGGCCTGCTTTTTTTCTTGCAGTGGCCATTTGTGTTAAGTTAAATCGGTGTATTAAAAAAATCAGTGTATAGCTATGTTGGACCTGCCCTTTGCAGTAGGTGGCCCAGTGGGAAGTTGATGGCAGCAGCCCGAATGGAACCCCAACATAGAGGACAAGGCCTTCCAAAATGTAGGACACCCAAGAAACATGTAGGACATGACAAAATAAAAGCTAAAAAAACTCAGTTAAGCACTATATTTCTTGTTGAATTCCAAACTATTGCATCTAATTTATTAATTCCAAGAAGGCAAGTGATGACTGCCCACAAGGAAAAGGAGGACAATGAAGATTTTTTTCTCCAGGATACAGGACTGCAAAAGTGGACATGTCCTGGAAAAAGAGGAGGACTGATGGTCCCCCTGGCCTGGACCCCCTGGCTGCCCCTTTAAAGAGTCCAGCAGGCAGGCTCCAGGGGGAGAGCTGGCTGGCTGGCATTGTCCAGTTTGAACTGAGCACCGGAAATGGAGGGGCGATCAGCCTCTCCAGCCAGCAGTGGTCACTCGGCCATTGTCCTCGGCCAGCCGTGAAATCTACCCCCCCCCTCAAGGGGGAAAAGAAGGGGGTGGGGAGGGCGGGAGAGAGCCCAGGCCCTTCCCAGCCTCCTGTCCCAAGACCATCAGAGGCCTTCCCAGCATCCCAGAAGGAGCCATGGCACCCCCTCCCTACTTCCAGGCCTCCCTGGAGAACCCACTTTCTTCTTCTCTGATCCCCCCCAAATAAATCAGGGTTGTTGAAAGGGTCATTTCCACTGAAAATATGTATGATAGTAGCTGGGGGGAGGAAGCCAGGGTAGGAGGGCTTTAAAAGATTTTGGGGGGCAGTGATGGACTCCCCCCCAATTAGGAAGGAGGAAGCCAAAAGTATTTCAGATCCGGAAGGCAGATCAATCCCCCCCAGGGGCTCTCCCGCCCACATTTCAAGAGGTTCCCCTCCCCCAAACCAATTCCTGGGGGGGATTGATCGCCTTTCAGTTTCTCTGATTGCTTTTTAACCACCGCCTCCCCCCAATCAATCAATCCTGATGTGAGATGGGGTAATATATTCATCATGCTACGTACATGATGGTGTGTTCTTTCTAAGAACCCAATCCTAGGCATGCCTACTCAGAAGTAAGTCCCATTAGAGTCAATGGGATTTATTTCCAGGTAGGACGGGAGCCTCAGAACCCAATCCTAGACTTGTCTGCTCAGAAGTAAGTCCCATTACACTCAATGGAGCTTAGTCCCAGGTGGTGGCATAGCTGTGGGGGGCGCGCAGCAATCAGTTTTGGAGGGAGTCGTGTAAGTGGTCCCTCCTCTTCGGAGCCCTTTCAGGAGGCAACTTGGTGGTCCAGAGGCCAGCGTGGTGGTCTCCTTGCCAGTGGGATACTGGGGGGCTTCCCTCCCCTATTCGGTCCCTTGTAAACAGTCCTGCATCCCATTTCTCCATTTGGTTTCTTTACTGTACGTGGTTGCCCTCCTCTCCTCGCTTACTTGGGAGTAGCCTCCTTTGACTACTATGGGACTTACTCCTGAGTAGACCTACATAGGATCAGGCTTTTGTGTGCCAGCTCGAGTGTCGCCCTCTCTTTGTGAAATTCCTCGTTTTACTTATTAGGTTTTGTTTCTTCCATAGGAACAAGTTTCCACTTCAGTGGCGTAGTGGGGGGGGGGCAAAGCACTCAGTTTTTTAGGGAGCTTCATCGCAGTGTGCAAGGGATCCCTCCATTAAAGGGGGAAGAAGAGGGAAATGGAGGCAAATGCTCCAAAGGCCTGCAAAACTTAGAGCACAATCCTATCCATGTCTACTCAAAAGTAAGCCCCATTGTGTTCAATGGGTCTTACTCCCAGGAAAGTGTCTTTTAAGATTACAGCTTTAATGCTTTGCACCCTCTCTAGTTATGCCACCGCCCACGTTAGGTCCCCTCTCCACATCTCCCAGTTTTTCCATCCCATGGGGGGCATTTGAATAAATGTGGCCAGTTGAGAACTGGTTTCCAATTGTTTGCCAGTTGTAGACTGGAGACGGTGGAGGAGGCAAGGGATCGACCCCCTCTCCCAACCCACAGCAGTCCCAAAGCCAGAGATACTTCGTATAGCTAAAGGGGGTGGGCAGAGCAGTTAGCATGGAAAGGACCTCTCCCTTGAGTGGCTCCAATGTGGTCACAAAATCACCAGCTTGAATTGGCTCCCCTTGCACGCCTCCCTCCAAAATCGACTGCTGCGCCCCCTCTAGCTACGCCACCCCACAAGGATTGCCCACCCAAGTTCTGCTGGTTGTGCACTTTGGTGCAAAACTGAAAAGGGGTGCAAAAGATTTGCTCCCCCATCCTGGAATGGCTCTGAAGTGGAGAGACCCCTTGCACGCTTCCCTCCAAGACTGATGCTGCGCCCCCCACCCCCAGCTATGCCACTGAGAGCCTTCATTCATCCTAAAAGCAGAAAGAGGGAAGCTTAGGAAAGAGGTTTAACAGGAATGGGGAGGAAAAGGATTGGGGAGGGGGAGATTTCCTTTTAAACAGTTCACTTCCAGTCCAATCCTTTCCTCACTTTCCTGGGAGTAAGCCCCATTGAATATAATGGGACTTGATTCCGAGTAGACAGGTCCAGGCTTGTGATCTTCGAAGAGCCAAGTTGTTTTCGTCTCAGGAAGCAGGAGATCATTGCAAAGGGGGGGACACACCCTCAAAAGTGTTTCTGGGGGAGAAGGGAGGCAAAATAGGAGGGGATATACCGTGACAGGTAATTTCCCACACACAGAGTGCCACAAGGAGGGGGGAGTGGTGTGCAGAATATCCCCCCTCCAAAAAAAATTAGTTTGGAAAAGCAAAACCCTATTCCAATCTTGACCACGTTGAGGAATGAAAGCAGAACAACTGAAGGTGGTTAAAGAGAGCGCAAGGATGAAATGTCTTGGGGGGGGAGAGATCTGTTCCCCCCCGTCCAACAAGATTAATAAAGTGTGAAAGGGCAAGTTGGGGGGGGGGGTGATGGACACTGAGCAGGGTCTTCCCTTCAACATGCACTTTGGGTCTCCTGGGAGGGAAGAGTTAAGGGGGGAGGGGGCTGCCTGCGCGGGTTGGGGGGGGAGAGAGCCATTGTCTCTTAGAAATTTGGGCAGCCTGGCAGGGACTGGGTCCTCCCACCGCTATTGTTGCCCTGAAGATGTAGCAGCCTCTCCTCTCTCCCCCTCCCCTTGTTTTGAACCTTCCCCCTAGTAGCCCCCCCCCAGATCTTTTTGGGGGCTGAGATCGGCCCTGACACCCTCTCCAGGGCAGGCAGGCAGGCAGGCAGGCAGAGAGGAGGGCAGGCTGCTCCGGCCCCAGGCCACCATTTCCACCGGGGAGCAGCAGCATGGGCTCCGTTTCCAACCAGCAGTTCGCAGGTTAGGGGCTAAACCTCCCCCTCCAACTTTCCTCTTCCCTCCCATCCCTGTTCGGGGAAGGAGTACGGCGTGGGAGGGTGCTTGGGGAGAGCCCTGGAAGGGGCTTAAGGGGAGATTCCCCCCATTGCCAGGGAAAGATCAAGACTTTTTGGGGAGGGTGATGATTCCTGAGGCTTGGGGAGAGCCCTGGAGGGCTTAAGGGGGAATCCCCCATTACAGGGGAAAGACTAGGACTTCTTGGGAGGGGGTGATCCCTGGGGAGGGGTATGGCTTGAGGAGATGCCCCTAGTACCATGGAGAGACCAAAACTTCTTGGGAAAGGGTGTTTCCGGGGAGGGGAGGCTTGGTGAGAGACCCTTAGATGATCAAGACTTCTTGGGAAAGTGATTCTTGGGGGAGTGAATCCTGGAGGGTGCAGGGCTTGGGTAGGAGCTTAAAGGGGAATCCCCCCATTGCCAGGGAAAGGGATGGGGGTGATCCCCGAAGGGGTAGGGCTTAGGGAGATGCCCCCATTGTCAGGGAAAGATCAAGAATTTTTGGGAGGGGGATTCTTGGGGCGTGGAAGGTTTGGGGAGAACCCTGGGGGGGCCTAAGGGGAGATCCTCACATTGCTAGTGAAAGACTAGGACCTCTTGGAAGGGGGTGATCCCTGGGGTAGGACTTCGGTAGGACTCCCCATTCCCAGGGAAAGATCAAGACTTCTTGAGAAAGGGTGATTCCGAAGAGGGGAGAGTAAGGTTTGGGGAGAGACCCCTATTGCCAGGGAAAGTTAAAGACTTCTTGGGAAAATGTGGAGAGCTTGGGGAAAGTCCTGGGGGATGAGCCCCCATTTACCAGGGAAAGGCCTGGGGATCTTGGGGGATCATCTGGGGATCCTGGGGGGCAAGAAAAGGAAAGATCAGACCTTCCTGAGAGGGGGCGAATCCTTCCGAGAGGGTTCGGGGAGAGTCCCTCTTTGCCAGGGACTCCTTTAGAGCAGGTGATTCCGGGAGGGGGGAGAACTCTGGGGTGCCTAAAGGAGATGGAGCCCCCCCTTGCCAAGGAAAGACCAGGACTTCTTGGGAGGTGATTCCTGGGGAAAGGGGACAGTTTGGAGGGAGTCGGGGGGGGGCGGCGAAAGGGGGAGATTCCCCCTTGCCAGGGAAAGATCAGGACTTTTCTGTGGGTGGGTGTGATTTTCTCGGAGGAGAGGAATTGGGGAGAGCCCAGGAATTGGGGGCTAAAGGGGCGAGATCCCCATTGACATGGAAAGACCTGGGGGCCTTGGGGGGCGATTCCTGGGGGGGGGGCTAAAGGGGCGAAACTCTTATTGATAAGAAAAGACTTGCGGGGAGATTCTTGGGGGGCGATTCCTGGGGGGGGCGATTAAATGGGCGAGACCCTCATGGATAAGGAAAGACCTGGAGGTCTTGGGGGGAGATTCCTTGGGGGCGAAAGGGGCGAAACCCTTACTGATAAGAAAAGACCTGGGGTTTTGGGGGGTGGGTGATTCCTGGGGGACCCCTCTTTGCCCGGGAAAGACTTGGACTTCTTAAGAGCGGGTGATTCCTGGAGGGGGAGAGCTTGGAGGGCTTAAGGGGGGTCCCCTCGGGCAAACTTAGTGCGCACCTGGGGGGGGTGGTCGACCACCTTCTTTGGGGGGTCAGCTCGAGCACCTCCTGTCCAGGTTTTTGGGAGCCTGGAGGACAGGCGGGGATTTGGGGCTGAGCCTGGCTGTGTCCTCGCAGGTGGCTGCGCCAAGGCGGGGGAGGCGGCGGCAGCGACCCCCCCGACGGAGTCCCCGCGGCCGGAGGAGGAAGGATCGGCGCTGCTGCGGGGCGCGGGGGTCTGCAAGTGGTTCAACGTGAGGATGGGCTTCGGCTTCCTGGCCATGACCGCCCGCGAAGGAGTCGCCCTCGAAGCCCCCGTCGATGTCTTCGTCCACCAGGTAGGCTGGGAAGGGCTGGGGCTGGGTGGCGTAGCTGGAGGGGGCTCAGTCTTGGAGGGGGGGTGCAAGGGGACCCCTTTCGGAGCCATTCCAGGCGAGGGGCGCTTCCTCTGCTCCGTCCGCCCCGTCGAGGATGCTTCGGAAGCCAGACTTGGGGGCTGCAGCGGGGTCGGGACTCCAGCGCTACCTGGTGGCGTAGCTAGAGGGGTGGAGGAGCCATTCTAGGAGGGAGGCATGCAAGGAGTCGCTCCCCTTCGGAGCCCTTCCAGGCAGGAGCCACGGCTTCGAAGGGAAGGGACCCCTTGCATGCCTCCCTCCACACCTGACTTCTCCACCCCTCTCTAGCTACGCCACTGCCATACCATACACTAGACCCAGCCCTACAACCTCTCCCCAATATAGAATGGCTCAGAAGTGGAAGGACCCCTTGCACGCCTCCCTCCAAGACTGATGCTCCAACCCCACTGGGCTGTGGTTGCGTATGGCAGGACGCTGGAGCAGGATCGAGCCCAGTTTGGGGTGTATGGACGCCCCATTGAGGGAGGGTGACACTGGGGGATCCCAATGTAGTGCCCCTCCTTCCTCAGAAGAAGGAGAGAAGCCCCCCATTTTGAGATCCATTGTGAAGAAGCCAATTGGCAGCCCCATCCTATCCACACTTTCCCTATTGACGCTAACGGGACTTACTTCTGAGTAGACCCGCCTGAGGATCATGTCTGCTTTGAGACACTTAACATGTGCATTGTTGGTGAAAACAGAGCTTGCAAAGAGGTTTTCAGTTTTAAAAGAAGTAATATAGTGTTGAAATTAAGTACAGGAAAGCAATACAAGTGTTTTTAGTCTTAATTTTAACACTTCCTACATTGGGTGTCCAACATTTTATTGGGTGTCCTACATTTTTGGGGTTTGGACATCTGGTCACCCTGGGTTGGGATGTGGGACCCACTTTCCTGCCTGGCATCCTCACCTCTCACCTGGCCTTCCCCCAGCTCCAATGCTGGGGAAGGGTCCCTCTTGAATCTGGAGAGCCTGGGGATCCAGCCACTTCTGATGGGAAAGGGCTTTGGGGAGGAGATGTCAACCATGCTCTCCCCAATCCTTGGAAGCACCACCATCCCTTATCCACAAGGAGGTGGCTGTTGAGAACCTCCCCCAGAGTTCTGGGGACCCTCCTGTTCTGGCTGGCTTTGAAAGGGGGGGGGGGAGGAGATCTGTCTTGATGCCCTTCCTGCTGCTATGTTGGCCCATCACAGTCAAGGGGGCACTGCCAGATTCTTGGGGGAAGGGTAGGTTCACAGGAGACCCCATCTGGGGTACATTTCTCACTGCCTGAATTGCCTGGGGTATCCTCCACTTCTGGATAGATTGACTGAGGGATCTATGACATAATGGATGGTGCGGAGAGGCTGGAGTAGATGGCAGTCAATCTGTAGGGGTGGTGATGGCTACATGTAGGTTGGCTTTTAAGTTTGCGATCCTAACCAGTTTAGGTCAGTACAACTCACCTGTATCCCCATTTCTGGTATGGGGAGGATGGCACATGTCTGTGCACAGGCCTAACCCCTCAGGAATGGTGCAGACATGCCTTATTGCACTTTTGTGACACCCCCAGGCCAGCAGGGAACTTGGGCTGGCTTAATTATCAGCCATGATAGCCAAGTGAGCTTCTGTGTCCAAAGACAGTACACCTTGTTGTACCAGAGTTTAGGAAGGAAGAAAACAATTATCAGCATCTTCTGGCTTTGTGTTTGGCCACTTTCCTTTATAGGCTCCACAGGTGATAATTTTGATCTCATGGTAAGCTTAACATTCCTGGTGCATCTTGTCCTGCTGGATTCTACAGAAGGGTTTGAAAATGGGGTTCTTGATTTGATCCTACCTGGTTATGATATTCCTTAAAACTTAAGCCGCAATCCTATCTTACTCACCAGAAACAAACACCTCAAAGGATCTTTAGGGCTATCTTTAGGACCAGGTCCTAAGGACCTGGAGGGCCACAGACCTTCAGCTGCCTGGAATTCTGCAAGTTTCTCCCCAAATATTATATATTTGGGGAAGCAGTTGGGCCTTTATATAGTACTCTTCTTTGTATTAAGGGCTCTGTGATTGCAATCATCTTATCATTATTGTGGTTTACATTTGGATTAAGGGCATTTGCACTAAACTGAAAGGAGACGTGTGCACAAGGATGTTTGTATTTCAGATGGAAGATGTGACACTAAATATTTGCTCATGAGCAATCCTATTGAAAAGAATAGCACCTGTTCATCAAGTTATCTCTATACATTTGACATTAGCAACTCCAAAAACTAGGGAGAAGTTCCAAGCCTATTTTTGTTGAAGACCCTGATATTTAAAGGCTGTTTCTAGTCCCAGGATACAGTTATATCTCTTGATGTGCACACAAAGGGCACATTAGGAGAGCCAGATTTTGTCTTAATCAGATTCAGATTATAGATGTCCCTTGTTATCCACTAGGATTCTGTACTGGAACCACCTGTGGTTTAAAAAAACACAGTGCATAAAGAAAACAATTGAAAAATAGGTTTAAATGCTTCTAGGTTTCTTGCTCCTAGAATGCTTGAAAAATAGGTTTAAATGCTTCTAGGTTTCTTGGGCCTAATGGAAGAAGGTGGTGCCTCAATATCTATGGGGGTTTGATTCTGTGACTGAAAAATGGAATGATTGTTTGCATGATGTCTACAACAGTAGAAAAGCAGATTTAAAAAACTGATTTGCAGTGATTTGCAGTTTTATTAAAAAACTGATTTATTTTATTAAAAAACTGATTTGCAGTGGCTATTCGTGTTGAGTCAAATCCGTGTATTAAAAAATCATTCTAACAAGGTTGTAATAAGAGTCTAAAACAGAGATGTGCAGTAGCTGGGGATGCAGATGAGGCAGACAAGGCTCCCTTTGGGAGCACCACTGTGTATGTGTGTTGTGTGCGCTTGGCCACCTCATATGTGGTGGTGCTGCATTTGGAAGGAATCTGCTTCACCTTCCTCCCCAAGCATTTCATGTCCCCGGTTGGAAATAAAATAAACCTGGTTTAGAAGTGGCTTCTGGAGCTCAAGGGAAATACGTTTGGAGGGAATTAGTGTTCAAATGTAGGAGGTACATTGGTGTATGTAAAGTTTTGGTACGGTATGTAAAGTTTTAGGTGATCCAGTGTAGAAATGTTTTAGATTGTGTGAAGTAGTAGATTTGTTAAGTCTGTTCAGAGAGAGAGAGAGAGAGAGAGAGAGAGAGAGGACTTGAAACTCCTGATAAATGGATGGAGTTTTACATGTGGTGTTATAAATGAGCTTCCCAAAGAAAGAGGAGTCCTTTTGATTCCAACTGCTCCCAACTTCCCCAGGGCCTTCCTTCTCTTCCCACCAGGCAGATGGTGCATCTCCAAGAATGAATGGATGTGACCCCAGATCTCTGGGTCTTGCTCTCTCTCTAAACTCAGAGAATTGTTTTCTTCAGGTCAGGGCTTGGATACATTGATGGAAAAGCCCAGAGGGAATAAACATGGAATGCTGATTTTCCCGGTTCCTCTTGGGAGGGATGCAGATTGTGTCAGGATTGGGTAACCGATAAGGAGGATGGCTTTGTTGTAACTGCTGGACTGGTCATAATGGCATGTGGCTGAATGGGAGGTGGCATTTCAGATGGAGGGCACTTTGCAGTGAAACCAGTTTCATGTCTAGGATCTGCCATAATCTCAGGTTTCTTACTGAAGATGGTGTCTGGGTTTCCATTGTATTTGTATGTGTGTGTTAGAGTTCAGTGTGTCACCCGCCCCACCCCTGTCCTGGAGACAGAGGATGGGAGCCCTCCATTCTCCCACTGTTTATTGCCCCCAGACAGTCTAGTTTTCTGATTGCACTATTAGGACTGCACAAAAAATAATGACCCATGGTGTGTCTGGCCATTGTGACCCTTCATGCCACTGTCACCACCCACTGCTATGAATAGAGCGGCTGGGTCTGGCTGGCTACTTTTGGACGGGCTGGTGTGGATTGTTGTCCCAATCCTTCTGAAGAATAAGGTGGCAGAAGCCTCAGGTGGCCCCCCAAATTGCTTTGAATCCCTCCTTGTGTTTAAAACACACACTCAGTCAAACCTCAATCTTTCTAGACACTTCCGTGCATGCAGAAAACTAGAACAGCAACAAGGGGGCTTGGCTAGAACCTCTGGAATGTGCTCAGTTGCTTGCTTGCTGTTTACTTGCATGTAGTTTTGCGGGGGGCTGTTCAAAAAGAACATCTTTTTTGCTGTCTGAAGTGGCACAGCCCAGTCTGCAAACATAGACCATGGCTAAATAATGTTGATTGAGATAATAAAAAAAAACACCTTATTAGTTCCATACAGTATCACAATTACATCTCATTGACGCTGAGAGCAATCAGTATCATGAGAAAGTTTAGTAAATCCATTTTTTGTTCCATAGGCTTTTGTGTTTTTTTAGTTAGCCATACTTTGATAGAATATAGATATTTCAATGCCTTGCATCATTGCATTCTGCATTAAGTTTCCTTTCCAATGATATATAAAATGATGGTTTTGAGAAGAAGCATGTTCAGGATGCTGCTGTTAGCGTTCAAATCAAGACTCAAGTGTTGACCAGAGGGTAGATATTGTATGCTGTGAAGTATTTATTTATTTGATTTATACTCCAACTTTCCAATGCTAATGCCCAAGGCAACTTACAAAGCCTTTACTCTTTCTCCTCACAACAACCCTGTGATGTAGGTGAGGCAGAGAGTGTGTGACTGGTCCAAGGTCACCCAGAAAGCTTCATGACTGAGGTTTGGATTTGCACCTGGTTCTTCTAGATTCCAGTCCATCTCTCTACCTCATCCTGGCTCTCATGCATTGAATCTCTTGTGTATGTTAACATGTTAATTGTCTTTGTTAATACACTTCGGGTGCAATCCTAATCTAGGCCTTCAATTTCCATTCCTGGGTTGATGTAGGGAGGCAAGTGCATGTCTGTGCACTGGTCTAAACCTCCCCAGGAGTGGCACAGAAGTTTTCCATCTAAGTGAATATCCAAGAACGGTTAATTCTCAAGTACTGATGTTCACCTGATTGGCAGGCAAGTGAATGTTCCAAAAGTGACAATACAATGTCTCTCTGTTGGAACATTAAATTCAGTAGCGTTGATGAGAACTGTTTCAGATGGTGGCGTAGATAGAGGGGGGCAGAACAGTCAGTCTTGGAGAGAGCCTCACCCCTTTGGAGTCCTTTCCAGAGCCATATCGCTTTGGGTTGCTCCCCCTACCTGGATTAGCTCCGAAGGGGTTTGGCTTCTCTAAGACTAACTGCTGTGTCCTCCTGGGCATAGTTTCTGGACATAGCCTAAGGCAGCTTAGACCATGCCCAGACCATGCCAAGACCACATGGGTGGCTTACTGCAGCCACTCTGCTAGGTGTTGGGCAATCTGCCACCATTTATCTCCCCCATCCAGAAAGGCTCTGAAGGGGAAGGTGAGGGGCTGCTTACACTGTATGTTCAGGCACCTGTAAAATGTAATGCTTTGCACCCCTTCCTTGTATATACTCTTTTTTGTCATCTTCATTGCTTTGCCTGCCTCTTTGTAACCTTTGGCTATTTTTTTGACATTCACTAAAAAAAATTGTCAAATTTCCTGGCACTGAAAGGTAGCTTAGAAGCATAATAATAAAGAATGGACCCAGATTATTCCAACTTTAGATCCCACTTTATTTCCAGGTTTTACTTAGACCAACAGTGCAATCCTATTTGTGACTACTGAGATGTAAGTACCATTGAGTTCAATGAGGCTTACTCACAGGAAAGTGCTCTTAGGATTGCAGGCTAAGCCAAGATTACTTAGTTCCAAAATCCCAATGGTTCCTAAGGTTTGTTTTAAGGAAACAGCACAAACATTTGGTTGTTCAAACCAAATCCCTAGGTTTGTTCTAAGCTAGAATTGCAAGCATGTTATATGCACAAAAGGGGTCACATGTGCCTAAGGCCAGGAAGCACTGAACAAAACTTGGCTTTGCCTGGTGACCAATCTGAGAGCCAGGGTGGTGGAGTGGTTTGGGAGTTTGACTGACACATGAAAGAGCTAGGTTCAAGTCCTTCCTTGGCCATGAAGCTTTCTAAGTGATCTTGGACCAGTCACTCATTCACAGCCATACCTACCTCACAGGGCTGTTGTGAGGATGAAAGGATAAAAGCTTTGTAAGATGCCTTGGGCATTTGCTTTGGCATGGGAAAGATGGGGTATAAATTCCATAAATTAATAAATAAAAACTGGGCCACATACTCATTTTGATGCAAAAGTTCTAAACAGGATTTGGGAAGAAGCCCAGGAATGAATGACACTTCTCCTGGAATAGGAGCAGTTGGGAGGTGGTTTGAAGTGTATGGGCTCCTTTAAGTGCAGAGGTTAGGTATCCTGTAGAATCATATATGGGTAATCCTAGAGTTGGAAGGGACCTAGTAGGTCATCTGTAGCAGGAAATTCTCCTAGAGCATCTCCAGATTTAGAGGCCAGTTTTCCATGCAGCTAGCCTTTGATTGTCTTGTGTCATACGTCTCAAAAAATGGAAAGGTGGTTTGAGTCTCAAGACAGAGTTACTTTTGTCTTGAAATGGCAAGCTTGACCCTGCTGGTAGGATGTTGACTTAGTGATCCTGAGTGGGAGTCCAGTTGAGATGCTGGTGGCTGAGAGAACTGTGAGAGTTTGCTCCCCCTCACAACCAGAGGAGGCCGGATTCGGGCGTTAATCCCAAGGCTGGAATGGGGTCAAAAGACAGTAATGCAGATTGTACCCACTGTAGGTGGGAACACAATTTTGGAGTGCTTTTTGTGGAATGCCAATAGTTAACTAGCAGATCTGTGGGATCTATCCTCTGGATCAGACCTCTTCCTTGAATGTAAATTTTTTTATGTAAAATGTATGTAATTTTTTTTTTCATACAGTAAATATGCATTTAGGCCCCAAATATACTTCAGGTAGAACAAACCACCTCCCAGATCTTTTCCCATTCCAGCAATGTGACCGTTAATTCCATATATGTAAAAAATTACAAAATTACAAGATCATTAACACCTCACTCTCCTGCAATAAGAAGTGATACAGTCTTGACCAGTTAAGTCAGGACTCTCACTTAATTCTCAGCTTGTGTAATGGCTCAGAAGAGAGATAAACAGAGACAGTTCTTTCTGTCTGATTGTTTGTGAGTTGATGGTGCTAAAAAGTAACCTGAAAAACTGCCCCTACCCCATTTTCAGATGTTATCTCAACCTGGAAATTGGGTGCTTGTCTATTTCCCAGGGCTATTGAATTAGTTTGACTCCAGATTAGTGGAAATAGTGTCTGTGGATGGCTCTGAAAATGCTATTAACACTTTGGGTGTAATCCTAAGCATGTCTACTCTGAAGTAAGTCCCATTCTGTTCAACTTGCTCTCAGGAGAGTATTCTTGCTCTCATCGCAGCCTTTGTTTGCCACTATTTGAGCTTTGTGCAGTCATTGGATCATCTTGTGTTGTGGCGCATCTTTTGGGAGGCCAGAATGGGTTGGACAAATGGACTTGTGAAGGCAAAAATGATCATCAAAAAGCATGCACTCCTTTGTCTGCGCACAAAGGCTTCAGACCAGAGGTGATTTGCTTCCTTTAACTGCATCAGGGTCATTGATTACCCTCTCCTGGTCATTTACATATGTGAATGATAACCCACAGGAAGTCAGTGTGGAAGAGCTATGGGAATTGGACTCCTCAGATCTATTAAATCACTTTATTACAGGAACCAGGTTTGAATGGCCCTTCCTGGCAGGGGGCTAGACTCCCATCTCTCCTCTTCAACCACTTGAACACTCCTCTTCTCATCTGATAACAAAGCAATTAAAATATCTCAGCAACATTGGCCACCAACAGGGTTGCCTTTCTTTCCTGCCTCTCCCTCCAATTGTTTTCTGATAATATCTGAATTGCAACCAGGAGGTGTTGAAATGGAGAATCATTTTGTAAGACATGGAAATTGTGTGTGTGGGTGCTTTGAGTTCAGGTGGGATGTAACATCTGGAAAATCAGGATTTAAAAAAAAAAACTGCAACAAATGGACCAAATCTACTGCCATTGCAGCTCTGATCCACTTATTTTCACCCCGTTCAATTAAAATCTCCACACTTGCTCAACCTTGATCCATTGAACACACCTTGATAAGAAAGCTTTCCAGTTGAACTTAAGAAGAGCTTTGTTGGATCAGGCCAAAGGCTTGTCTCATCCAGCTTTGGTGGCCCATCAAACACTTCAGGGAGTACACAAGACCAGATACCTGTACCCTGTTGACCTCCCTTCATTTGGCATGCTGAGGTAGCCTTCTTCTAAAATTAGAAGGTTGCACTTCCCATCATGGCTTGAAACTCATGATGGACCTTTCCTCCAGAAATTTATCCAATCCTTTTTAAAGGCATATAGGCCAGATGCTATCAACACATCCAGTGGCAGGGAGTTCTGCTTATCAATGATGCACTGGGTAAAGAAATAGGTTTTGTCTGTCCTGACTCACCCAATGCTCAATTTTAGTGATCCTTGCAATCCAGATTCCAGATGGAGTGCACTCTAGCCTTGTGTAAGCTTCTCCCATAATAAAACACTTTGCAGAGCCATAAGATGTTTTGTTGCAATGGACTAATAGAACTCTGGAATTTGTCACCATGACATGGAAGTGTCATCATCACATACCTGTTTTGTATTTTTTTTACTCTCTGAATGACTGTGTCATAACTCAGATAAAATTGGCCTTCGCCCATGGAAGGCTAAATTGTGGTTATACGAGATAGTTAATTCTGATAATATCCCACTGATCACCTCATTTGGTCCAAAAATGGTGTACTAAGAGCATAGTTAAATCAAGCCTAATGGTGACCAAGCAGTGGAATGTTTCAAAGCCAGTATAGGGAACAGGACTGTACGACGGCTGAAGACCCTGATGGCTTGTACTATGGAGAAATTGGGAGTTGTTGATAGCTAGGTCACAGTGACATCACTAGGGTTTGTGTCACTTCTTGATAGCCCAGCCCTGTCCTCTCCCTTCTCCCCAATTTTCCCATTCCCCTTTTAAAGCCATCAAAGGTCATCCTATGGCGACCTATGGGTCATCGTATGGATCATACGTGGGGACCACAGTGGAGATTTCCCAGTATGTCCAGTGTTTGCGCTTAGCTTCCAGCCCTCTTTCTGGTGGGGCATATCTCCATTGCTGGGCAGGGAAGGAAAGTTGCTTTTGCTTTCTAGCACTGTAACCCATGAGTAAGAAGGCACTGGACTGGGCACTGGAATGAAGGCTCTCATTTGTGGTTATTCCCTTGGTTTATACAGGGAATATACTTGGTTTATTAATGTTTGTTGAATCCCAATCCCATTGAACTCCTCAGCATCACATTTCTGGATGTGGCTCTGGAAAATGGAGGACAAGGGCACTAGGACCACCTACTTCCACCTTCTTATGTTGGGGGGAATGCTACCCCTGGAGCTTGGCAGTCGTCTATGATACATTCATAAACATAGCAAGCTCCATGTATGTGGTGTTTTGGCAGAGTAGGAGGCATGGTCCCTGCCCTAAGAGGCTTATACTCTAGATTAGTGGTTCTTGAGCACTTCAGCCCATGACCTGTTCAGCCTAAGACTGACAATCTGTCCAGGACCCCTCATAAGTGATGTCATCAACCTTTTAGTGATGTCATGGCCAGAAGTAGCAAAGAGGACATAACATCACAGTGATGCCGGATTGCCTCCATTTCTACTTGAAGTAAGTTCCATTGTGTTCAATGAGACTTAGGCTGCAATCCTAAAGACACTTTCCTGGGAGTAAGACCCATTGAACACAAAGGGGCTTACGTTTGAGTAGACATGGTTAGGATTGTCCCCTTAGAGCACAATCCTAACCATGTGTACTCAAAAGTAAGCCCCACTGTGTTCAATGGGGAACACTTTCCATGTTTCCAGGAAGGTGTCTTTAGGATTTGCAGCATTTCTTCCAGGATGGTTTGAGGATGGCTGCATCTGGGAATGAGGGAAGTACAAGCATCTTGCTGGTGCTGGGACTTCTCTCCTGGGCTGTCATATCCACTTCCCCACCAGCCCAAGTGACCTTTCTGTTACATGCAAGAGACCCTAGTTAGGAGATCCTGGGTGTTGCAAGAAAGACTGCCTGCTGGACCAGATTATGAGATGGTGGCACCCATCTTGGTGCAACCTCCCCCCAAAATGAAGAGGGACCCAACCCTCACCTTGAGAACTACTGGTCCATAAACTACAGTAGTTTAACTTTTTTCCAGTCCAGAAAACTCTCATTTACTACAGTGTTTACTATTACAAGTGTATTGACAACTTTAAATGAGGACTTAAATGTAAGCCACGTGACTGCAGTGGCATAGCTGGAGGGGTCAAAGTGGAGTGTGTGAGACAGTGGCATAGCTAGGGGGTGCAGTTGTACTGGGCTACATGCATCAGGGGGCTACAAGCTGAGCTTGACAGTAGTGGTTGAAATTGTGAAAAATGGGGTATGTTTGAATGATAATACCATGATGTTATATATCGCTGGAAAGATAATTTAAAGAATGCAATGAAACAAACTGCATTGAAATATCAATATACTATCAAAGGTTATGGCTAATTAACTAAAAAAATGAAAACAAAAAAGCCTATGGAACAAAAAGCGGATTTACCTAACTCAACTTTCCCATGATACTGATTGCTTTAGAGCCAATGAGATGTCACTCTTATACTGTATTGAACTAATAAGGTGTTAATAAGAATCAGCTCTCATATACCATATACATATTTACCATATACAGTACATATACCATAAAACAGTTACCCATGCTAACTGGGTATACAAGCACTTCTAAGTGGTGCTCCTCTTATATTTAGCAGGAAAACAATAACTGTTCCTCTTTGCCCAGGCAAGTTTCCCTAACCAATAATAAGGTACACAATTTTCTTTATTTTACTTAATTATATTTGATTTTGTCGTTGCGGGGAGGGCAACAAAATCTTCTTTGACTCCAGAAAGCAAATAGGTGCTTTAGCTGTGCCATAAGCAGAGCAAAAGGATGGTGAACTGCTGAGAAGGAAGAGGCAAGTTTTTTCTTACATTCTTTCTTTTAAAAAAATTCTTTTTAGTTTTTAATAAAAAATTTCTCTTAAAAAATCTTTTTCTTTTAAAAATTTTTCTTTTTTAAAATACCCAGGGATGACATCACTTCTGGTTGTGACATTACTTCCGGGGCAACATTTTGAGCTTTGCATTGGGCTACAAGATCATTAGCTGCCCCACTGGTGCAAGAGGCCCTTCCCCGCGCCATTCCAGGTGGTGGGGGCATAATGGAGGCATATGCCTGGCATGCTGTGGTGAGGCTCCCTGCAAAACTTAGTGCTTTGCACCCCTTCTAGCTACATCTCTAGGTGACTGTTTAAAGAAATTAAACTTGCTATCTAAAGAAATTTGGGATTGTCACAGCCATTCAGATTTGCTGTGATTTCTGTCCCCAGACATATTTGAGGAGTGCAGTGTTGATGGGGCAAAGGTCTGTTGCCCCTGACTGATAGGTAGGAGGTAGGAGCAGATCAAGCATGGGATGTAGGTCCTCCTAATTGTTGCACCAGTAAAGAAGGGCACCCACAGTGATGGGGAGCAGCCCAAGCAAGGCTGGGAGCCCAGATCTTCCCACCTGGAAGAGGCACCTTGAGTCTAGATGACAGTCAGAATGGGAGCCCAGGTCCACCTGCCACACTACCACCAGGTTCCGAGGTCTACCTATCTAGTTGATCTGGCCTCTGGAGTTAAGGTGGTGCTCATGTCTCTCCCAACTCAGGGCCACCCCTTCTCAAAGGGCAGTATAACTCCAGACACTTGTTTTTCCGAAATATATTGCCCATAACATTATGATTGACATTGTTATTAAATTTGTTTTATTTTACACATGTGTATACCACCCTTCCTCCATCCTGTGTAGAATGGTGTACATGGACCCTCTCCTCTTTTTGTCCTCACAACAACCCTATGAGGTAGGCAATGCTGAGAAATAGTAAATGGCCCAAGTTATTAATACTTCTTTACTGTCATTGCCAATATACACAGTGTACACATTTGTTGTCATATACACAGTGTACACATACAACGAAATTCTCAAAAACACTCAGACCAGAACCAACACGCACACTACAATCCCCAAACACACTGAACTCCCTCCTTGTAACCTAAGAGATGTCACTTCCCTAGAGATATTCTGGTGGGGACTGAAGACTTATCCATTTAGATTGATGTTTCAGTGCGTTGAGATGGGTAGGGGGCTTATTTCGGTATTTACATTTGCTATCTGCCCAGTTTTGTTATGTGCTGCTGTGGAGTTTTTTAAACCCATCTTGTGCTGCTGTGTACTATTAACCCATTGACTGGTTTATCCTGCTGCTTTGGTTGGGCGCTTTGTGGATAACTTGGGCCAGGTATATTCAAATATTTTGTATATTTTAGTGTTTTTAGCTGCTTTAACTGTATATTTATTGTATATTAAGATATAAATATATTACATCTTTATATTTATGACACTTTTTAATATTGCTCACCACCTTGAATGCTAACAGGAAAAGAAGAATACACACTTCAATTAAGTCCTTCCTTCCTGCATGAAGGTGAGCCTAAGGGTGGGAAACTCATGTGATGGTGAGGAATCTAATCCTGGTTGGGTTTGACATCTGAAATGGGCTTTATTCTTCAGCTGTTAGTCTGATTACAATCTTGGGACTTAAAAAAAATTATTTTTTTAAAAAGCAAAAATATTAAAGAAAAACGGAAAAAACCATACATAACAATTATAAAGCACAGAACTCTAAGCCTGTCTTTCTTCAGTCTCCAACCAGTTCTCACCACCCAATGATCCATCCAAAACCATTTACACAATCTTATTTTAAAATTCCTACAAAATTAATCTTGGGACTTTTGCCTGAGATGTCTTAGTGTGTATCTGAAAGGTCGATGAGCTGTTAATTTTATCATCATGGAGATTTTACATCAAATTATTTGTACAGCTCATGTGCCTTGAATTAGAAAATAAACTCAGCAAAAGAAAAGAGTGATGGGAAAATGGCATCAACAGAAGCAAATTTAGGTCATGATTGGTCAACCCAAGGTGATCATATGGCCTGATTTTTTCCAGATATGTCCTCTTTTTTAGCCTTTTGTCCAGATGTCCTCCAAAAAGGCTTCATTGTCCTTCATTTTGGAACTTTGCAGTGGTGTGCAGTACCCCATCACGTCATGTTGTTGGATTTGTATTGAAGAGCAGAATCCAATGCAAAATATGTTTAGAAATATCTCCTTCCTATCAAAAGTTATGGCCAAAAAATACATACATTGAGCTCTATGGGAAAGTGAGTGCCCAATATCGAGGCATTACTCGTGAGTAGGCAAATGTGCCATTGTCCGCCAGAAACGCCAGGCTGAGAGAAATCCAAGACATTGTCCAGTTTTTGTCCAATTTTTAGGTTCGGGCATCTGGTCACCCTGGGACTCATGCCATGCCAGTCTGGCATGGAGGCATCCATCCCACAGGCCTCTTCTGGTGCACTTCCAGGTTTGAGCTTCAGGTGGATTGCTTTGTATGGGCCCCTTCATGTGCCACAACTGTTTTGGTGAATCCTCCTGATGAATTCTGATGAATTTAGGGGACTGGTACAGCTTTGGGAGAGAGCAAGGAGATACCCCTGAGTGGGAAGATCTTGCTACAGAGATGCACATTCCTGGGAATGGGGAAATACCCCCCCCCCAGCAGTCCTGGAATGTTGCTTCCCCACCGCCAAAGACTGCATATGCTAATACAGACAATTAGCAGGGGTCATCCCTTCCCCCTAATCTCAGCACTAAATGGATTGCTGGGAAGGAAGAAACTTCCTCTTTTCTTGAGTAATTGTTGAGAGCTGATCTGGCTCCAGATATCTAAAAGTAATCAAGAATCTGTGGGGTGTTCTTTTCCTTTATCTATGGGAGTGATACAAATATCACAAGCTTGGATCATTTGCCTTTTGAAAGCTAAAACTCGGGGGGGGGGGTGTCTTTCGTTGGGAGGGGGGAAAACCACAATTCCAATTTTCTTGATTTGCAATTCTTAGGGAAGAAAATGCATGAAATCTAGAGTTCATTGAGTTCTTTTCAGCTGATGAGGATTTGCATGTATTTGGGGTTCGAGTCAGAAAAGAAATAGTGGAGATCTGGAGATGAGTGACACAGATACACTTTAATGTGGTTTGGTGACACAGGTAATGATGACACAGGTAGGAGATCTTGGGTCATAGTCTGCCCAGCATGTGGCAGATGCACAAAAAAGACAAATTCCATGCTAGATTCAAGGAATAAGTTTGCTAATATAACACTCAATACACATTTATGGAGCAGCCACATGTGGAATCCTGTATCCCAGTGGTTTGAGCACTTTGAGCACTAATATATTGTTTTATGTGTTTTAATTGTCAAATTTTATGAAATATACAGTGCCACCTATGGGAAACCTATGGGAAATTAATAGAGCAATCCAGAGTAAGTGCTTCTTAACATCTCCCCATAGTTACTCTGGATTGTAGAGTAATTTCTGAGTAATTCTGAGGATCACTGTACATATTTTATGCGAGCCATCCTGGGTCCCCATGAGAAACGTGGGATACAAGTATAGAAATAAAATTAAAAATAATATAAATTCTTGCTGACATTTAGAGAATTGCTGTTTAAGAACCAATGTTTGTATCCCACTCAGTTACAGAGAAGTTAAAAATGTGATGGAAAGACACTGAGAATAAAACGTTCTAAAAACACAGAACGAAACACATGTGTTTACAATGATTTATCTGTTGGGTACTGATGGTATTAATGTGGAACTGATATCATAGATATCAAAGCATCAGTTTAGGTTTCAGACGCCAGTTGTCATCATCCAAAGGTTGGAATTCAATGCAGATTTGACTCCTCCAACCATGCAGGCTCTCTCTTATGAGGAGCCTGTCCTGCCCAGCAGTTCTAGGTGTTATGTGACCCACCTGAAATTGCATGGTGCCTTATGGGGGGGTACACTAGTTGTTTTCCCCTTAAAATGATGGCGACCTAGTCAACCTTTTTCATTCTCATAAGTTGCCAAGTCTCCACAATTAAGTCTTTGGGACCTAATTGGAGTGACAACCCCACGCTTGAAAAATGCTGCTTTAGGGATTGGCCCAGCTATTGGGCCCAGTAGGTTCCCAAGCCATGAACTCACTAGAAGACATGAGACACATTGCACCCTCTCACCTTTCCTTCTACTGGCTGACCTTGTAGCATTGTTGCACAGGTTAGCAAATGCCTGATGTGCTCTTATGCCTTGTTCATCATCCTTGACAACTGTCAGGAATTACCTTGTTACAGGTCCCTCCCTATAAGTCCATTTTTGAAGCTTTGGCTGTATTGGTTTCTTAGGAGATGTGTACCCTCAGAAGAGAACCTGAAATGCAGAGACCTTCTGGGACTGTAAAGGGAACATCAGCACTGGGCTTAAAAAACTAGGATATTGCACGGCTTGCAATCAGTGGAAGAGAGCAATCCATTAGGATGGATGGACCTTTTCCTATGCAATGGGATCAATGTCCTGGATAGTGGGCATGATGACAAAACATTGCTCCACACCTGTATTATTAAAATGGCCCTCTTAAATTTACAATATAAAACCCACAATCTAAAGGTACTTATGTATTTCTGTAAAAAATACCTTAAAAATTTTTTCCTGTAAAAATGCAGTTTTCCTTTTCTGGTTTTTCAGCTATAATTTTTCATAGAATATAGCTATTTTATCCCTCTGTTTCATTGTGTTCTGCATTAATAGTAATAGACTGTTCCAGAGAAAGAAGGTCCTCGGAGATGTTAAGCTGGGCACATTTTAGTAGAGAAGAACAAATAGGTATATGTTGGCTAGCCATGCCCCTTAACACCAAGGTGCTCCATGACTATGCCTCTTCCTTTTCCCATGAGCAGACTTTCAGAGTTCCAGAAGCCTCTCTCGATTCAGGAAACAGAAGTATTTGCCTCTTCTCTGGCCTGCATCTCCATTTTGCACCCATTGTCCTGAATGGCTCCAAAGGGGAGGAAGAGGAGCTTCTTACATGCTGTGGTGAAGCTCCCTGAAGAACTTAGTGCTTTGACTCCCTCTAACTATGCCACCAAGAAGGAGGCTTCCTCATCGCTTGTTGGATGGTAAACAGTTTTTTGTAACCTATTCTCAGGTGAATCACCCACTATTATTTTCTTGAGCTCTCTGAGTGCCTGTTGCAGGCAGAGCTCTTATCTTGAGAGACCACTTTATTCATTTTTATGGCAAAAAATGGTAATTTGTGACTAAGAAAACAACTAAGGAAACAACATAGTATACTATTGAGTTAGACTTCAAGAAGCAGAGGTTTCGTTTGCTTCAGCATCAGTTGCAGGTCAAGCACGCCTACTCCACAAATGCAAAATTCTTAAAAATCTGAATTTTTTTAGTGTTGACATGACCCCACAAGCGAAATATTTCACACTTTATTTCACTGCCAAAATGCAGGTGTAACACATGCAGCATTCCCAATACCCTTCCAGATGCTTCAGCTTATTGCTTACTGAGCAATAAGCCCTCTTTCAAGGGTGTTCCTCTTTTATTTAGCAGGGGGAGAGTAACTGTCCCTCCCCACCCCAGCAATGTTCAAGTGGCTTTGGCTGGTGTTCTTTTGCATTTTAGATTGTAAACCCTTTTGGAACAGGGACCCATTAGCTATTAATTAGCTATTATTTTTTCATTTTCTTTGTAAACTGCTTTGTGAATATTTTAGTTGAAAAGCAGTATATAAATACAGTAGATACAGTAGATGTATCATTCCATGCAACAGCAAAGCTAAAGAGGGTGTAAAGCACTAAGTTTGGCGAGGAGTGTCCCTGTGGCAGCTATTGTGTGGCTGCTAATGCAGCATCCGGAAAGCTGTGCACCTCTGACAACAGGGTATATTTTGTGGGGGGGGGGTGTGTGTTAGGATTATATCAAGAGATTTCATTGGTGAGTGCAGGCCAGACTAGATGATACAAATAGGAGTTGACTCCACAGTTGGGCAGATGCTGGTTCAGGCCTATTCACCCGAACCGGATCTTCCCACGTGGTGGATGCTGGCGAACCGGAAAGAGCCGCAGCTGGCAGAACCGCGGGGACCAGTTCGCTATTGGCCGCCACTTCTCCTGAAGCTCGGCTTCAGGAGACTCAGCGCACATGTGTCCAGCTGGACACTAGCACGCTGCTTCTCCTGAAGCCGAGCTTCAGGAGACGCAGCGTGCTTGCATCCAGCTGGACACATGTGCGCTGAGTCTCCTGAAGCTGAGCTTCAGGAGACGCACTGCGCATGGGCCAAGCATGGCCCATGCGCAGTGCAGCGGGGTTGGGGCCCCAGCCCTGCCCCCTGAGCCTGACCTGCCCCCAACTTCCGGCGAACTGGATCTTGGGGTTGGCTGGGCCCACCCCTGGTTGACTCCAGTTTACATCAAAACATTTAAAATATTGATATTTTGGATAATACTTCAGTTATGTGCCATTGCCCTGTCTCCACTGGTTAGCCATACGTTTTCTTTATATATAAAACTGAAAAGTCACTCACTCACTCATTCACTGACTGACTCATCAATTCCCAGCCCAAACCTCTGGACCTAGAAGTGTGAAATTTGGGGAGGGTGTTCCTTCCATGATGGAGAAACCCACCAAGAAACAATTTTTGGAAATTCCAACCAGAAAGGGGTGAAAGGGGGCACAATGTATTTTCCTCGCTAAACTTTACAGAATCCCTGTCTGATCAATGCCCTGTCCCAACCTCTGGACCTAGAAGCATGAAATTTGGGGAGGCCTTTCATTACATGACATGAGCACCCACCAAGAAGTGATGTTGAGAAATTTAACACTTACGGTGGTGAAAAGAGGTGCAACATGTTTCTGTCCTGTACTTAACACTGAAGACTGATCAATATCCAGCCAATTTGATGCCTGGTGCACTGGGAGCAAGGGTGCGCATGGGGGGATGATGCCCACGGGGAGATAGTACTCATGGGGAGATGGTGCCCATACAGTGGTTGATGTACATGGGAAGATGGTGTACATGGGGGTTGATCCACATGGAGGGATGTGGCGAATGGTGGTTGATGTGCATGGGGAGATGGTGCGCATGGAGGGTTGATGCACATGGAGGGTTGTGGCGCCTGGAGGGTTGTGGCGCCTGGTGGTTGATTCGCATGGGGGTGTGCATGGAAGGATGTTGCACATGGGGGCCGATGCTCATGGGAAGATGATGTGACTGGGGGTATATGGTACATGGGGGTTGATGCGTATGGAAGGATAATGTACATGGGGGTTAATGCACATGGGATATGGTAAACAGGATGGATGGTACATGGGGGTATTTTACTCCTGCAACGCATGTACATTTAGCTAGTGATAGAATAAAGATAACTCATAGGAGTTTGTTGCACTGCATTCTGCTGTAAATTATACATTCAACAGTATAGAACATGATGGGATTATTTCTACAAAACATGATTTTAGCCATTTTGGTCATTAGGTCATTTTGGTCTGTAGGGGTGTCACCTCTCTCAAGGGTATCCCCTTTCTAACACCCTAGAGACATCCCTGATTGGGACCATTTTGGAAGCTTTGGACTGACCTTCCCCTGGACTGACCTTCCACACTAGCCAAGACATACTTGCTTACCAGTGATGGGCCCAGCCTGCCCTAACAACCGGTTCACTGGAAGTGGGTGGGGCCAGGCTGGGTCAGGGTTGTGGGGCCGAGGTCAGGGGGCGGGGCCAGGAAGAATTTAAAGGGGAATTTAAAAAAAATTAAAAAAATTAAGTATGCGGCTTACTTCTGAGTAGACCTGCATAGGATGGTGCTCTGCTGCAGTCCTTTCCACTCCACCCTGGGAGTAAGCCCCATTGACTAGCATGCGGCTTACTTCTGAGTAGACCTGCATAGGATGGTGCTCTGAGGCTGCAGCAGCTAGCCGGGCATCTTTTTATTTTTAAATTTGCCGCTCCTAGCAGCAGTCCGGCGAAGTGCCCCAGAAGCCTCAGCGGCCGGGGAAAGAACAGTGCTGAGGCTTCTGGGGCGCTTCACTGGACTGCTGCTAGGAGCGGCAAATTTAAAAATAAAATGATGTTCAGCTGGCTGCTGCTGTGGGCTACGCCAGCGAACCAGTTCGGCTGGTTTTGGGGGTCCCCCGCCGCTACCGCTTCGGTAGCGGCAGGAAATGGGAACAACCAGTTCCCAAGAACTGGACCGAACCAGCCTGGGCCCACCAGTGTTGCTTACCCACTAGAAAACATGTCTGTGCAGTTCACGTTAATTTTAAATGCAATTAACAGGGGCCTCTTTCTGGGGTGATTTGTGGGGACTGTTTTCATTGGATCAGAACTATTCTGGTGTCTGTGAATTCCTCTCAGCCTTCCCTTTCCAATGAACATTGGAGTAAAGCTGCAATATGGGTCACTTTCACTTTCCATAGAGTTCAGTGCATTTTTTTAGTTTTTTGGCCATTATGCTTGTTAAGAAGGTACTATTTCAAAACAGATTTTTCCATTAGAATTTACTCTTCAATAGGAATTCAATGGTAAATAACATGATGGGGTTTTCCCACACCATCACAAAGTTGTATTTTTGGGGTCCTCTACTGCGCATCACCCCTCCCCCGGCATGTCACCTGGTGTAGACCGCACCCCACTCACACCCTAGCTATGCCCCTGCCCAGCAAAGAGGTTGTATGTGTTGAATGAATGAATTCTGGGTATATTTTAAGACTGAAAGCAGATTGACAGAGAGCAGGGACACCTGTATAGCACTTCTATGAGCAGCACTTCTCAGAGGGAAAATCATGTATTCTTCATGTGATCATATATGGTACTGCTATTCCTACCCCTTACAATGTTGGCAGGTCATTGTGTTATCCCCATCTAATGGAGGAAATTGGTGGTCTCTTGGTAGTGGGTTGCCTTAGCCCACCTGATGAGGTTGTGGCCCTCCCCCAGTTATCTCCTCATTCACCAGAGTGGCATGCAGGGGTGGGGAGAGGTCTTGTTATCTAGAGGTAATTTAGGAGAAAATGCTGCTTTTCTAGCCCCTGTGTGGCATTGCAGAGCTGGTTGGAAGTAAATGGACAAGACAAGGAGTGACGAGGCATGAAGGAATTGGACAAATGTAGGCCAATGGAGTTCTCCTGTTGTAAAATTGTCAGATTGTCAGTGAATGGCTTTGAATTCCACAGATCTCTAGATTTGATAGGGGGAGGAGCAGGAAAAAATGAAAGCTGGGAGGAAAAGGATGAAGATCTGCTGAGCTGGGATGAATCAATAAATTACACTAATTGTGCTGATAGATTAAGTTTAACAAATTTCTTACCCTAAAAGAATCAGCTTTGATTCATCAGGTAGCAGATATTGACACATGCATCTTACTTGCATATATTTTTTGTCAAAAGTAGGGCATCTAGCTTGGGATTTCCCTTTTGTCTCTCACCCAGCTCTTCAAAGGTGGAGCTCAGTGCATGTCTGAATGCAAAGACAGGGTTCAGAGTGATCATCTTTCCTTGTTGGGGATGTAGCTACAGGGAGAGCCATAGTAAGTATTGCAGGCATGGTAATGCGCTGTGTCAGTGGCCCCTTCCATTCACCATCAGAGACATTCCATGCAGTGGCAGCACAATGCAGTGCCTTCAGTACCTTCTGCCCCCCCCCCCCCCCGTGACTCCACTATGAGCTGCTATACAAAAGTTGCTCCAGGCCAACTTCCTCCATCTGCACACCTTGACCCGTCAAAAGTAGTAATGCTGTGCCTTATCTGTGTGGGATGAATGAGTGGACAACCCACTAGTGCTTCTTTGACCACATCTGGCTAGGAAGGAGGATGGGGAATGTGGCATGCCTGTATATCCCTGTCCTTTTGCTTTACCAGCAAAAGCACTCATCTCCTCTCTTCTGCCTCCTGATCCAGGTTCAAATCCATCCTTGGTCATGAAGCTTCCTGGGTGACCTTGGGTCAGTCACTCACAGCCATAGCTACCTCATAGGGCTGTTGTGAGGACAAAAGGATAAAAGCTTTGTGGGTTGCCTTGGGGGCGTATGCATTGGCATGGGAAAGGCAGGGTTTAAATCCATTAAAAAATAAAACATGATGGCCAGTTTCATTGGGGATGTGAGCTGAAATCTTAGGGAGAACTTGTGCATAATTTCTGCTGTGGACAGGCAACCCTTAGCTCAGCATCTCCTCAAGCCATAGGGTAAGGACCGAAGTGGTCAGGAGAGTGAGGTCCAGTCCCACATGCTGCAGATGTGCCGGGAGATGCACACCTTCTAGTACTTCTGAATGTTTTCATCAGAGATGCACAGTGCAATTCTAAGCATATCTACTCAGAAGTAAGTTCCATTCTGTTCAATAGCACTTACTTCCAGGAAAGTGTGGTTAGGATTGCAGCTTGAGTCATCCTGGGTGCTCACATTAGGAACTGCTCACATTTCAGGAGTTTTGCCTGTAAGAAAGCAGAGAAAGCTCACCAAGGCTGGATTCCATAGTTTGCTTCAGGCAGCCTTGCCTTCAGGTGGCAAGCTAGAGAGGTGGTGGCATAGCTAGAGAGGTGCAAAGCACAAAATTCTTCAGGGAGCCTTACTGAGGTATACAAGAGGCTCCTCTTGCAGTTCATGACATCCCTATCAAGTGGGGATATTATCCCTATATTGCACAATTGGACAATCCTGTCCAACTTTCCAGCACTGATGAAGCTGCATCATAGGACATGGACTGCATCTGTAAGGCAGTCATAGAAGCCTCTTCAAGGTAAAGAAATGTTTATTCCCTTCTCTTGGGGTTGCACTGAGGTTGCTTCAGCACTGAAAAATTGGATAGGATATCTTCCTCTTCTGATGCTATCTTCCCTCGGGAGTTCACGGTCCAGGAATCCATTGAATCAGAGGATGTCCTGATTAGACTGTTCATTGCAGTGGTGCCCAAAGGCTGAAATTGAAATTTTTGCTCATTTGTGGGTCCAAATTGGGAGGTGGAAGCCACAGAACTTCCTTACTGGATCAAGACATCTGCAGTTAATGTAACAGTAAGCTTAAAAAATTCAATGGCCATGATTCCACCCTGGTGGCTGCCTGATTTGATTGCCCTGTTTTGTCCCAGAGCAATGGGCTGCCCCATGCAATACTGGAGTTTCCCATTCCTCAGTCCCTGGAACTCTTGGAATTTGGTGGACAGGGACTCATCTTTTGTTCTTGATTCCTGGTCCTGGGGGCTAAAAGCCTCCCCTCCCCTCTGCCCCTTTGCAGAGCTCTCTCTTTCTCTCTCTGCTTGTGTGCATGTGTATGTGTGTGTGTTTTCTTTCCTTTCGGGAAGGGGGCAGAGCATTTTTTGGAGCAGGCCTTGGGAATGTTCCCGCTTTGTGTGTGGTGTGCAGGGATGGGGCTCTGGGCCTCTTCCTTTCAGATGCAAGGGGGCTATTTGACTAATTCAGAGGGCTTCAGTTTGATTACCTATCTGATAACAGAGGAATTTGAACAATGTGTGTGTTTTGGGAAGGAGGGGGAAGGGAGGGCCGGGGATGTTCTGAAGACCACCAGCTTCTTTGCAGGTCACTTCAAAAGACCCAGGGCCCAAGGGAGGGGGAAGGGGGACAGCTTTCCCTGCAATTTTCTCCCTCCCTTTCCCCCCAGGGAAAAGAAGATGGCTTTTTGTTGGTGTTGCTGGGCTGATCTCTCCATCGCTCCTCCAAATAAACAGTGGCAAATTTCACATTTTGCTCCGTGGAGCTTTCTCATTAATTAAACTCCAGCAGGACAAACATTTCCAAGACAACTTTTCCCCATGTTCCAGTGTCTTTCTCCATTTGGCCAATTTTGGAGATTCCTCTTTATAATTTGTACACTTGCTCATTTATCACTATTATTCTCTCTGGGCCTCAAAGAGTTAAATGTATGAGCTGGGATGGGGACATGTGGCTTGCAAGAATTTGTCAAATGGGCTTCTGCTTCCCCCAAGAGGAGCTCAATCAGGGCAGCCATGCTTTCCCACTTGCCAGCTTGCCCACCACAATTGATCAACCAAAGATGGCCAGGAGATGTGCTGAAGGATGCACATTTTGCTCCCTTGTGGCAGTAGGTGATGTGAAACTCCTCCTGGAGGAACCACAACTTGGAATCCTTTGAAACCTGCACATGATTCTGGGTCTTTTTGAAAGGCTTTTACACCACTGTTGTGGTGCACACACATTTCAATGCACACTTGTGGATACAAAGCATACCACTTCCTTTCTCCATACATCATTTGGGATCCAGGTACTGAATGTGTTGGAGTCTCCAGTCCTTAAAAAGAAAGACTGCCAGATCCCACTGTGACAATCAGCATTTTGTCAAGACACTGCTTAGTCTTTGGCTTGCTTTCTAAGGAAACTGTTAGAATTAGTTTACTATCATGATGGTGTTAGAAGCCAGTATGTGAGATGGGCTGTTTGCAGAGCAAAGGGACCCAGCAGGCAAAAAAGACCCTTTTGCATCCTATGACAGGTAAGTAGTGTGCACCATGCTGCAGTGCAGGCAGTGCCATGCAGTGTGATGTGCACACAATGAAGTCATCACAAGTACTGGATGGGTTAGGTGCACAGTGGCATGTTGCTTGGACATCATCTGGCTGTTCCATACTGTCACTTGCTACATGGAATAGCCAACCTAGCAGTTCAAAAGTATGTTATTGTAACTGGATCAATAGGTACCACTTTGTTGGGAATGTAACAGCATTCTGTGCACCTTTACTATTTAGTCATGCTGTTCAAATCACCATGAATTTTTCTTTGGACAACTCTAGCTGTAACAGGGATGAGTACCACACTTAGAGTCGCTGTCATCCATAGCAGTACTCTGCTGTGGTCCACTGTATCCAGAAGTCCATTTCTGTGGCCTTTCAACCCTGTGTTGGCATATAGCTAGTGCAGATTTGTTGAAGCTCTATTGTGAGGCTTGGGCTTTCCTGGGGGTCGTGGAAAGTGTCCTTGCTCTGAGGGATCCTCCAAGTGCTTCCAGCACCCACTGGATATATTGGTAGCGACTCTGGTGCCTCTGTTGTGGGAAACTCAGGTTTGGATTAATTGGCTGCTACTCATCCAGCTGCAATATCTAGCATTTCCATGCATTTGGATTGAGGTGGTGGTCACAAAAGCTCAAAAGGAGCTAATTGTCTGTTGGGAAGGGAGAGAGGCAACATTGCAATGCTGCCAGTACAGCGAAGGCAACCCCATGTTAAAATCTTGCATTTCCTCCAACTGGACTGGAGGTAATCTTGAGTGTGGTCATGTGACCCAGGGGTTACTGAGCAGCTAATGAATGGAGAGCCCTCTCCATTCAGAAAAAAGCTTTTTAAAGCAACTGTTGTGTACCATCGAGTGGCAGCAGGAATCCTCCCAGTAGAGCTTGGAATTTTCATTTTTTTTAAATAAGAGAGGCAGAATCAGATTTTTTTTTTTGCATCTCCAACCAAATTAAAGAATGACCACAGGGATCACTTTAATAACAAGATATTATTTTCTTCACAAATCTGGTTAGCACAGTATTTTAGCTCTTAATAGAAATGTCTGTAGTTTTTAAGGGCTGAAAGCTGGGAGAGTTTCGATTTCAAATCTTAGCCAGCAACAAAAATAACTTTTGAAAAATTGCCCACCTTGATCTCTGAGCTTCATGTCCCGTCTTAATGATGCAAATAACAAACCTGATAACTAAATTGAAAGAGCTGTACAGTGACTTCTGACAATTAATGGGAAGCACTTTTTTGATGCGTGAAAAAGTGTTGTATAAACCCCACTGTAATTAGGAACAATCATTTCACAAACTGAAGTGGCTATCCTGAACAATGTTGAATGTAGTTCAAGCACTATTATTTTTATAGGAGTTTGCTGTGACATGGACTGGGGTGACTATCTTAGGTGCAGTGGGAATGACCTACAATGCCCAGATCCTCTAGAAGACTGGGCTTGAGGGCTGCCTTAATCTCCCCTACCCCAGAATGAAGCGCTGCAAACTTGAATCGGGTTAAATTAGTGATTGAGCCACTAAAACTTCAGTTGATTTAGCTTTTGGGGGCTCATTGAACTGATAAGAGAATGTTTTAATCATTGTGGCTGCAAATTGTCAATTCAGTCATCCCCCACTTATTGGATGGCTTAGGGATTAGAGCACCATCCAAAAGTGAAAACCATGAAAAGTGGAACCCAGACTTTTAGTTTATAAATGTGGCTTCCAATGCTTTCTTAGCTAGCAAATTGCAAATGCCCCTATTATAAAAATTCCTGCAGCCACACAAAGATTTCTGCAAATTAATTCTCATTAAACTCTTTTGGGAATGGGATTCCATCAAGATCTACAACATGGGGAGGGCAATTTTGGCCTTTAGAACAGCAGAGAGGTTGAAAGCATGCAACATGTGTTGAATTAATGAGTTCTGAGTATATCTGAAAGGTGTTAAAAGAGTGGATCCTTAGAAAACAAACCGCCAGAAAGCAGGGAATACCAGTATTGTACTTTTCCTTGCTCCACATTATTTGGCAACTGTGGTGTTAATGGGATTCCCAGTCTCATACTTTAGATATTCTTACATTGTCATTCAATCCCTACCCCCAAATCCACCCATCTTGCCCCCATCGCCATTCAAGTAACCAAATATTAGAGAGAATAGAAAAAGGCATCATAAAGCCTGGCAGTATTGAAAGCTATTTTAATGCAACTAGTAAGAACCTGAGCAGGACTGGAATTACAATCTTTTAGGGTGCAATCCTAACCTAGGCTGGCATAACTCATCATGGTGATGTAGGGAGGCAAGCACATGACTGTGCAAAAGCACATGTCATGGCTTAAGTCTGGAATGGCACAGAAGTGTCTTATGGCACTTTTGTGACACCCACAAGTCAGCACAGAGGCTTAGGCCAGCCTAAGTGGAGTTTAGGATTGCAGCATTAGTACCTGAAGGGCAACACCAAGATGCTTCCTCCTTTCCCTGTTTGTAGTCTACTCCAGTGGTCTTCAACCATTTTTTTCATGTCTGTGAGTCACTGTGACCCTACAGCTAAGGTTTTGCAAACCTCCCAACCCCAAAGTTGAAGAACACGGGGCTGGATAATTTTTAACTGGTTTTTATTTCAGTTTTAGAATATGGGTATTTATGATAGACTCTGAGCAATGTACAGAATATCTATACGGAGATTACCTGCTGAAATTTGAATGAGCACAAAAGAGCCAATCCAGGTAGGTAGTTTGTGCCTAGTGAGCATTTTCGCAACTCAAGTCTGTCTCTTCCACGTTCCCATTCCTTTCCTTCAGATCTCTGCGCCAAGCAGCAAGGCCGCAAATGTGATGATCAAGGGTGGAA
Organism: Cryptoblepharus egeriae; assembly: GCA_030015325.1. NCBI lineage: Eukaryota > Metazoa > Chordata > Lepidosauria > Squamata > Scincidae > Cryptoblepharus > Cryptoblepharus egeriae. Next base: position 14,511,682 of record JAREYC010000014.1, read on the forward strand.
GGCTCAGTTCTGCGGGCTGAACTCCACTGTGTGCATCATATGTGCTTGAAAAAGCCCTCCAGTATGCCCCGCTGAGCTTCTTTTACTGAAGTGTGCTGCATTGCATCTGCCCTCCCAATTCAGAAGTTATTTGGGATGCATTGCTAGATACTTCTGATGGTACATCCAATAGATGGACCGTGCAAAGTGGTACAACAGAGGACAAAGTTTGCAAAATACTGAATTATCCTAATTAATTTCTGCCTAGAAACACATTTTGAGTTTGATGGATTTTTTTTCCTTTGGGGGCGGGGGGAAGCATATTATTCTGTCAAAACAACATCTTTATGAAAAGGTTATAAGAAACTGCAGTGGAAGTGTGAGACACACAGTATTTAACCAGCTCTGTTTTTCTACAGAGCCCCAAGGGAAGCTGTAACGCACTGGTAAACTGAAAGCCCTACGGCCCCCCAAAAAGAGGAGGGAGAGTCATTGATCAGCTTTTATCGCTTAGAAATGGATTGCCTGGAAGCGTTAGGGAATGGCCCTTAGAGACCTGATCTGGGCACTCTGCAGATGTTCCAAGTATAGCAGTTCAATGGAGACTTTCAATGAAGCTGATTGAGTTTTAATTAGTTAAAACTCGATGTGTGTGTGCACACCAGCTGTTTCTGATTGTTGTGGGTTCTGAGGGTGCAGATGCACTCTACCAGGAGTGGCCAAACTGTGGCTGATGAAACCCTTGCAAAAATGTGATGGTTGAGCACCTTTCAGCATCACAATTAATATAAAAGATAAATAAAAATATTTTTATAATTATTTGCCAAGTAAAAACTTAAACTCATGAGTTAAAACATTTATTGTTCCTGGAGAACAAATACAAGAATTTAGTATGGAGCAGGTTTGGCCAATGCTACACAATTCAATAGAAACTGTGAGCCCAACCCAATCGAACTTTCCAACACTAATGCAGCCCTTTTGAGAAGGCTTCCATGACTGCCCCCCATGACCACAGGTTGGGGTGCACACTCTTAACAACGCACTGAAATTGTCAAGGCACACCAGCAATTGTTTTACCATTGACAAGTAGAGGCTGTGGGTGGCGCAAGTGGTTAAGCACTGTGCCTGTTAGCCAGCAGGCCAGGGTTCGAAACCCGGGTCGGTCCCCACAGGGTAGGGTGAGCTCCTGTTCTTAGCCCAGCTCTGACACAGCTGGAACCAATTGTATTGGCTCTGCCTTTCCATTGGACTAGTTCAGTGGCATGGAGAGGGGGGATTTGCTGCTTGGGTAACAGCCTATCCTCCATATCAATCTAACCTAGGCCTTTGTGTTTCACATGCAGTGTATGCAGCACCGAGCATGATACTATAGTCTCTCAAGACTAATGGATGCCTGCTTTATTGACAAGACACATCAGGCTGTTCAAATCCCCCAATTTTCCTATTAATTATTACAATCCCCAAATTCCCATGGCACACCTGAAGACGACCCATGGCACACCAGTGTGCCATGGCACACCGGTTGAAAATCACTTGTCTAAACAGTCAAGGACAGAGGCTGCGCTGAGGCTTTTTGGAAACCTTAGGGCTTTGCACCCAACTAGCTATGCCACTGGGTATTGAAGTTGAGCCTGATATCTCTGGTTTCAGAATGTGTGTTCACTTGTTCTTCAGTCAGCTAAAGTTAACAAGACTCAGTCCTAGGGAATCATCAAATCCCTACCATGGCTTCGAGCACACATGCCACTGTGAGCTGTCATTCCACTGTATGGCTCCACATATCAGTTTTTTTGTTGCAGAATCATAGAATCATAGAGTTGGAAGGGACCCAGTAGGTCATCTAGTCCAACCCCCTGCTGTAGCAGGAAATCCTCCTAGAGCATCTCCGACAGGTGCTCGTAGAGCCTCCGCTTGAAGATCCCCAGGGAGGGAGAGTCCACCACCTCCATTGGCAATCTCTTCCACTGCCAGAATAACACCCTTCACCATGAACTGTGTTGGCCTTCAAACAAACTCCAAAAAGCAACTTCGCTTCTTTATCTGTGATCTATCAGAGGACCCTCCACACACCAGAACTGCTACCCACCTGTATGTGAATCACTTGATTTCTCCTTATGTATGTGTGGACTGGCTGCATGCTTTTGCTCCCTTCTGGGTGTGATTAAAGAGTCATAGAATCATTGAGGGAAGGTACCCAATAGGTCATCTAGTCCAGCCTCCTGGGTGTAGCAGGAGGTACTCCTGGATCAATGTTGATGAACCTTTAGACACTGAGTGTCGATTCTGAGTGATCCCACCACTGCCCAGCATGTATGCTTGGAACTCCAGGCTTATGCAGTGGGCCAGGAGCACCATGAGCTCATTGCACATGCCCAGAGTTTGCTGAGCACCAGCACGCTCTGGGCAGGAGCAGACACAGGTCTGGGAGTGTGTGACAGCGCTATGGCCACATGCCAGCAGGAAGGGCTCTGAGTATCCTCCCTGGCACACGTGCCATAGGTTTGCCACCACCATCCTAACGCATCTCCAAAAGGTGTTTGCTCCAACTGGCTTTCCCACAAAGCAAATTGCAAATGCCGCTATTATCATAAAAATTCCACAAGGCACACAGGTACACAGGATGTAATAAACACAGATGCACTGGAACTAATAAACACATGCACATGGATGCGCAGGACTGTGTGCATCTGGTGAAAGCTGAAGCCGCATGGAGCCTTTGACGTCTCCCTTTTGCTTTCTGCATGGGTTGATTTTTGATGTTTCTGGTGTTTTTGATTTCCAGAGCAAACTGCACATGGAAGGGTTCCGTAGCCTGAAGGAAGGAGAAGCCGTGGAATTCACCTTCAAGAAGTCATCTAAGGGGCTGGAGTCCATCCGAGTGACTGGTCCAGGGGGTGTCTTCTGCATCGGAAGTGAGCGGAGACCAAAGGGGAAAAACCTTCAGAAACGCAGGTCAAAAGGAGACAGGTAAGCATCTGTTGGGTGGGCCTGCTTTGCAAAGAACTCAATGGTTTTTTGTGTTTTGGTAGGGGGTGCAGGGAAGAAGTGTAAGTGCAACTGGGTCAGTGCCTGGGAGAGCTGAGATCTTTAACTGTAGAAAGATATTTCTACCCATACTTACTCATTACCCAAGAATAAGTCCCATTTGCTATCATTGTTAAAAGAATATGCATAGTACTGTTTAAAAATGCTGATCAATAACATTTCCCCAAATGCACTCACATCAGGGTGACCATATAGAATGGAGGACAGAGCGCTCCTACCTTTAACTATTGCATAGAAGAGGGAATTGAGGCAGGTGTAGCTCATCATAGAAGGGTTTAAAAAGCAGCACATGTCTAAATTCACTTCTATGCAATGGTTAAAGGTAGAGGCACTCTGTTCTCCATTCTGTATGGTCACCCTGACTCACATCCCATCAAGCCTAATACATTATAAGTAAAATACTGAAATGAATGGAGACCCATCTGAAATTGGCTTTCAGACCCCACTTCAGGTCACACAAGTAAGTGTGACCCCACTTACTTGTTCCTGACCCACAGTTTGAGAAACATTGAATAGAGAATAATGTCAATCTTTATGGGCAATAGCCGGCAGCCCTTCTTGCTGCTCTTTCACTTAAGAGCTGGGCATTCAGCTGGGAACTCTGTCCTGCAGGGAGGTTCGACTCCATTTGCAAAATCAGTGACCCTATCTATCTATGTACAGTATATACCGCTTTTCAACTCAAAAGTTCACAAAGTGGTTTACAAAGAAAATGAAAAAAGTTAGTGGCTAATGGGGCTCTGTCCCCAAAAGTCTCTCTACTGGGTCTCTGCCCTCAAAAGACCCCTAAAAAGATGCACAAGAACAGTGCTCCTCAACCTTGTGAGGACCTGCATGAGACTGTCAGTTTCCCTTAAGAATATCCCAGACCTAAACTGGATTTTGGCAGATCCATTAACAGGATCAACTGGTAACAGCATTCTGATTCCATGGCTTTCCATTTTCTAGCCATGTGAGTGTGTGTATGTATGTATGTATGTATGTATGTATGTATGTATGTATGTATGTATGTATGTATGTGCCCACACTTCCTTACTGAGGATTCCACTTCATGCTTTTGCAGACCACAAAAACATCCACTACACTGCAGGAGATCATTTTGAAAATAAAGCGGGGGGAAAACAGCTGTTCAGAGTTGTGGGCAACATCTCTGAATGTGCTGGTAGTAATTTGTGACGTTATCATATGGCCACAATTACTTAGGGTTTGAGGGGAAAGCTTTGGGTTCCTGGCCATGGAGCAGCAGAAGGACCAGGAGTGTAACCAAGTCATCATAACTAACCAGCAAGGCTTTCCGTGAGATATCTTACGTTAGTTAGATGTTGTCATGACAGTTTCTTATGACATAACCCATATAGGATGACCAGTTGTCTCCTTTTTCTAGGACATGTCCTCTTTTTTAGGCTTGTCTCCTGGAAAAGTATGGTACGGCAGTGTTAGGGAACAGCCCTTTCATGGTTTATTAAAACATGAACATGGATGTGCAGGATGTAATAAATACATGAACTAATGTATTTATTAGGAACTAATAAACACATGCACATGGATGCACAGGACTGTGTGCATTTGGTGAAAGTTGAAGCCACATGGAGCATTTGGCGTGTGCAGAACTGGGTGCCTGGAGACCAGAGCTTTGCAGTGTATGGGGACTGGTGGCTTTTGACTGCCCCATGGCTGCGATTGGGCTGGAGCCCTTTTCTGGGCCCAAGACACTCCTCTCAGCCTTTTAAATGAGAGGCAGATGTAGATCTGGATCTTCCAGGGGAAGCTCCCAATGAAAGGGCAGAGGTCAGAAGCACCCGGGGCTGAATAGCACGGACCAGTGCCCTCATTCTGTGGACATGTGTTTGCAGGGTGGAGCCCCAGAGCTCGTCAGTGGGTTTCCCTTAGTTTTTTTAAAGCCTTTGTTTGCTTCTCATTCAGAAATGAGGATCAATGCCATCCCATGGCATCAGCACAGGCAGCAATGTGTATCCAGAGAGACCTACTCTTGAGTCAAATCAAATCAGACCCAAAACTTTCAGATGAGAAGGTTGCATCTGTCAGGTTGGCTCTTGGATTGCCTGGAGCAGATCAGTTATAGGAAATAAACACCTTTTGTGCATGTCTCCAAGGATGTTCACAGTGGGAGACAAATATCGGTGATCTTTCCAGCTGCAGGCCTGATATCTCTTTCTCAGCAGGACCCAGTACATCAGTTGCTTCATGCAGGAGGAGGGATGTGCCTGGTGGCAGGAGAGAAGAAAGGAGTTGGGGGCGGGGGGGGGGGGAGAATTACAATGGCCCTGGACTCTGTGAACGCATCCAAGTGGGTTGGATGTGGCTTCTATGCATTAGCACCTGGTGTTAGCACCTTATTCCATGTGGCAAGCACTCACTACTACAGGTGGCAACAGATTTCCAAATGCTTGAGTAAAAATATTAATATCTGGAGTGCATTTGCTGGAATTAAAATGCTTGCAGTGCATATGTGTGATACTGCCATTCATGGGGTCAGATCCTGGTACTGTGCTCTGACTGGCAGCAGCTATAGAGTGTTTCAGACAGAAGGGTCTTCCCCAGCCCTGCTTTAAGATGCTTCCAGAGAGTGGATTCAGGGCATTTCCCTGTATTAAAAAAACAAAAACAAAACAAAAAAATTAGAACCCCTACTTTCAAGCTCCCACCTGCCTCCCTCCCTTCCATTCATAAATGCTCCTACAGTGGGTTGTGAGTCCTATTTCTGAGGAATAAGCACCAGCACATGGGGGTTCAGAAATATTGCCTTCTGTCCTCCCCTGCCCACTCAACCCTGTCTTTTCTTTCCATATTTGTGGTTAAGCAACCGGGATCTCCACATTTGTATGCTATTGACCATGTTTTGGCAGAGCAGGACCGCCCCCTAGTGATGTTCAGATGCACGTTTTCCATTTCTTATACATTGCACAAACCCTCTACATCCAGGATACAACTTGTTTGATCTTCCTTCTGGACGTAAATATATGACTCTATACACTAGAACATCTAGGCACAAGGACAGTTTTTTTCCCTTGTGCTGAAAGATGCTGTGCTTGTCAACCTGAATATTGGCAGGTTGGTGGTTTGAGACCTTGAGTATCTCATGATGGAGTGAGTGCTCATTACTTTACCTTTACCTTTTCCCAGGTCAATGCAAATGCCCTGGCAACATACAAAGCTTTTTATCTGTCCTCACCACAACCATGTGTGGTAGGTGAGGCTGAGAGTGAGCGACTGGCCCAAGGTCATCCAGGAAGATTCAGGAGCTGGGGTTTGAAACTGGATCTTCCAGGTCTCCGTCCAACTCCTGAACCACTGCACCATCCAGGCTCTCAGTCTGCAATACCCAAAACGTGCAGCCTTCAGTCGAAATGCGCCCTTTTTCTTACGCCTGTTGCCTTCTCTCCTCAGGTGCTACAACTGTGGTGGCCTAGATCACCATGCTAAGGAATGCAAACTTCCACCCCAGCCTAAGAAATGCCACTTCTGCCAAAGTACTGCCCACATGGTGGCCAACTGTCCGATCAAGACGCAGCAGTCTCCCAGTTCTCAGGGAAAGCCTGCCTACTTCCGGGAAGAGGAGGAAATGCACAGCTCACCTCTTCTTCCGGAAACGCGGGAATGATTTCTGGAAATCAATGGGGGTGACTGGATCCACACGCTTCAGAGTGAAGAATCGGCAACCAACTGGGAGCAGTGAACAGCCTCACCCTCCAGGCTTATGGGGGCAGGTAGTGGGCAGGGGAGCAGCAGCTCTTGCATGCAGTGTTTAGCACAGTCAAAGCCTGGACCAACCTAATCCTTTCCCTCTTTCCCATGTGGGAGGAGGCTGTGCATCCTTCTTTCATGGGTCAGTTCCAAGAACTGGGGAGGCAGCACCCATATATATGGGTAGCACCCTTATATGACTTCTTCATCAATCCAAAGGTGGTTCTTCAATGTATCCAAATAGTAACCAAAGCTAGATCCCAGGGTGGAGTGATGGATCAAGAGGGTCAAGGCATGTGGCTCTGTGCACCCTCCAGCCATAGTTGCTGGAGGAATGATCCAGTGTGGCAGGATGCCTTCATTAAAGCCTTAAGGAAACTTTACAGCTAGCTATAAAAATAAGAGGATCCCCCCACAATAAAATGGCAAGTGGTGGGTGATTGGCAACTACTTTCAGATCATAGCTCCATGCTGTCCTTTTCAGGCCTCTGGGGATCACAAACAGTACAACAGCCACAACCCTAAATGTTTTACCCAATGCCTCTCTTCCTCTTTACCAGATTTGGAACTGTGTTGTTCATGATGAAAATTATGGGTCTCAAACCTTGGAGGAAGAGCAAGCTGGTCTATAGGGCAGATAATGGGGCCATAGGCGTCTTAAAAGTACACATGAACAGGCCAGATGTCACAACCCTTCCCTGTTTTGGGAATAACCATGTTCCTTATCTCCTACTCCATATGTGACCACAGTTTGAAAAGAAGTGCCATTCAGCTAAGTTTTAAGATATTTGGGATTTCTCCACATTTTCTGCCAATTTTAAGCACAAGGGTTATGAGGTCAAGTCTTTCCTGTGTTTTTGATTTTGACCCCACCACCCAAAAATTAATCAGGTAAAAGCTGCTGCTCCTTTGCCCTGCCTTGTCCCCCATTTTTGCCTTTAATTTATTTTGTTCCCACGGACAGCTGGACTTGCCGTGCGAGACATGGAGAGGAAAGGAGGTCTCCCTGTCTGCTCTGAAGCCGTGATGTGAAACCTGCACTACGATGTGCGTGAATGACGTATCTCTGGGTTTCCTTTCTTTACTTTTAGTCCATTTTTAAGTATAAATATTCTGTTTTGTATTTTTGTATATTTTAATCTGTCAGAGGGGAAAAAAGGAAGAAAAAAAGAAAAAAGAACCGGTTTACTGCAATGTATTCTCAGGTATTCTCGTACATCTCAGGGATCGAAGAACCTCAGCAGCCTCATGTGCTAGACTAGAACTCTGTGCATGTGGCTCACTTTTCTGCATTGTTACATTTAAATAGTACAAGGAACAAGGGATCTGTTTGCGAATTGTAGCCCAAACTTGCTGTCTGCACACCTAGGTGGACTCGTCTACACAGAAGTAAGTCCAATTGTGTTTCAACAGTACTTTCTCCCAGGAAAGTGTGGTTAGGATTTCAGCCTTAGACACGGAGTTTGTTTGAATAGAATCTTCTTTTCCCTTTCACTGTAGCAAAGACACCATGCGATTTAAATGAGTGGCCAAATGGATGCGTCACTTGGGGGCAGATTCTTTTTTGAATGTCCTGCGTGAACCACCCACATCCCTTTAAGTGTTAAGCTCGCACAGCAGGGGTAGCACATACAAATGTGGCTTTCCCACAAGCAATCCCACCTGCTGCCACATTCTGCTGCTTCTGTTGTCTGGTAACAACTGGTTGAGTAAACTGTAGACCTTTATGTCACAGGTGAGGCAGTTGCATTTCTGAATGCTCCCTTCTGTAAAATGCTGTAAATTTTTTTTAAGCAAACAGGAGTGTTCAAAAAACAGTGTCTCCAGTCTGGTATATTGCATGGGATCTGACCCACAGATAGTCAGCAAAGTCGAAGGAAATCAAGGATGTGTAGCTCTCATTCATTTCAGGCTTCTGGATTCGTGCCCCATCTTAATTAGTGTAAAGGTTAAGGCAATAGTCCTCAAACTTTCAGGTAGCTTTAATCCGTGAGTAAATCTTTACAGGGGAGTGGTTAGGGCAGTGACATGATCCCCAGGATTGTGCCCCTGTGGATTAATGGGGAGCTATTTCTGAACATTACAGACAACACAGATCTTCCAAGTATCTTATGCTTGCAACAACAGGAGCCCAGGACCTACACGCTCCCTTTGCACTATTTGACCTTTCCTGTCAAGGATGGTTGGGGCTCATCTTCAACCCCACTTTAGTGTTTGAAGTGAGGGGCTCTTTGTATGGTAGAGTTCCACACAATTAGCTGGTGGTGTAGCTAGAGGGTGGTGGGGTAGTCAGTATTGGAGGAGATGTGAAAGGAACCCATCCCCTTCCATACAGGTAGAGCAAAACAGAGCTGCATCACCTTTTTGCCTCTCAGTATTTACTGGTAAACATTGTGCCTGTGAAGTGTTTGACTGCAGGCTTCAAAGTTTAAAAAAATGATCAGGTAGAAAGAAAATGAAAAGAATAGGTAGGGGATCCAGACTCTGTTTCTGATCTTGCATGAGTTGTTGCGGCAGTTTCGCAGTAAGAAACAAACAGGTTGTGTTAAGTGTTTAAGTGATGCTGGAGAGTCTCAATGTATTTACCTCAGGATGACTCCTCTGTGTCAGTGGAGCCAAATGCAATAAAATTGGGATAGATTCAATATTAGAATTGGGAGAGATTTAATGAGGGGTGCTTCCCTAGATGTGCCAATGCTAAATGTTGTCCTCTTAAGCTTTGTATCTGACTCACAGCACAGTCCTCTGGCACAAGTCCCGTGCTGGCCTGGGGGTGTCACAAAAGTGCCATAAGGCCATAAGTGCACAGAGTAAGTGCACAGACGTGCTGGCCTCCCCACACAACCACAGGAATGGGAAGACAGGTGAATTCTGCTGGCCTAAATAGATTAGGATTGTGCCCCCATAGAATCAAGTGGTGTGATCACCCATCCCCTTCTAGATAGTATGTGTACATGTGTAAATCTTTCTGGTTTCTGTCCAGTTTCCTCTTGGACAGTTGTTTACAAACTGAAGAAAAATAGCCAAAGCATATGAAGGGCATTTTGCAAATGTTGGGAGGATCAGGGAACCATCTTTGCACCTCCTCACTTTGCAATTCTGCCATTTGAGAGCTGATGAGGGTTTAAGGAGCCATATTATTTGTGCAACTCCTGGGAGAGTTGACCTTATGGAATTGCAGACATAAATAATGCTGGGCAACAAGGATAAGCCTTTCCTTATCCCCACTGCAAGGGGGCAACTCTGATCTCTATGGGGCTGCATCCCAGGGATGTGCTGATGCAAACGGGTTCCTAGATCTCCTGCTCTGTCTTGAAAATAACCGCTGCTTGGAACAGGCCATAGCGTGCCTGTCGATCCAGGGAGGGACACTATGCATTGGGGGGGGGGGGAGGAACAGTGTGGATTGCATGCAGGCAAATGTTGCACCTGCACTCAGGGTCACTGTGAATGTAGCGGGGTGGGGGTAGGGCTTGACTGCTTGAATGGCAACATGATTGTGTATTAGGAAGACAAGCGAATGTAACTCCATGTTTACTGCTAGCAACCAAAGCATGTTTTATGTCAAACTCTTGAATTTTAATGAAGTGGGAGGGAGGGGGGCAGTGTGAGGGTGATTGTGTTTGGGGTCTTTGGGAGAGGGTGTCATGCCTGGCCTGTTGGGCTCTGTCCCAAGTCAGCTGCTCCTACTGATTTATGTCTTGCTGTGAAGTCAAAGTTCATGCTGCATGTTTAACCTTCTCCAGTTTTCAATTTTGTACCAGTTATGGAAAATGATGGAAATAAATAAAATTGATGGATAATGATTTCTGGTGCATCTTTTCCTTTCAGGCTAAGGTGATGCATGTGGGCTGGAAGTGCATGAAATTTGCATAAAATTTCATATTTTAAAATATTCATATTTTAAAATATTTTATGCATACAGTCGAACCTCTTTAAGTTGACCACCCAAGGGACTGGAGGAAAATGGTCAACATAGTGAGGTGACCAACATATGGAAAAATATGCAATACTGTACTTAACAATATTTTTAGAGTTTTTATTACAGAAAAGGTGGTCAATATAGAGAGGTGGTCAACTTTGGTGGTTCTACTATACAGTGGCGCCTCACGTAAAGCAAGTTTCACATAACAAACAAAAATTTCTCTAGGATTCTGCTTCACATAAAGAAAGTGCTTCACGTAAAGAACACATTCATTGGCAGTTCGGGCAGACGCGCTGGCCGGCAACCTGTTTAAAAAGTGTCAGGGCTGCCTATTGCACCTGCTCATAGTGAAAGCAACACTTCCATGCTGTTCCTCCTGTGGCCGGGTGTCCGCTGGGCAGAGGGAGAGAAGAGCAGTGGAGAAGAGGGAAGCAGCTCAGGGCTAGCCAGAAGTGAGCAGGGGAGAGAAAAGCTCAGGATGGAGAGAAGGAGAAAGTGGGGAGACACTTTGAAGATGTCTTGGATTGCAGCCACCTAACCGTGTCTACCTGGAAGTAAGCCCCATTGTGTTAAATGGGTCTTACTCCCAGGAAAGTGTCTTTAGGACTGCAGCCTAAGTAGACTTCATAAGATCATGCACTTTGAATGCATGTTTTGAATTCAATCTCAGTGTTCTGTCATCATTTTTACATCCAGTTAATATTTTTATATGATTTTTTTGGGGTTGTGGAACCAATCGTCTACGTTTCCATTATTTCCTATGGGAAAATCCGCTTCACATAAAGAAAGTTTCACGTAAAGAAACTGTGTCCGGAACGAATTAATTCTGTTACGTGAGGCACCACTTTATTTATAATAGAATTTATAATTGCATATACTATACAATTTTATGCATAAATGCATAAAATTTAGATCCTGCCACAGACTTCCACGGCAATTTTCTGCAGACAACGTACTCCCATATAAAACTTACCAGTGGGGTACAGACACATGACTGCCTCCCCACTAGGTATGATGAGGTTTGTCTGCCTTGGGCACAAGCAGATTTCAGGCTGTCTAAGGTGTTCCTTACTTGTTGGCTTCCCCAAAGCATCTTGTTGGCCACTAAAGATGTGGGCTAGCTGGGTGTCTTGTTTTTCCCAGGTGGCCTCTTCCTGTGTCCAGGAGGATGTCCTCCGGTGCAGAGGGGACTGGATGGTATGGGGAACCTGCTTGGTTGTGCAAGGTATTTGTAGATGAAAGATGCGCCACCTGCCTAGGAAATACAAGACAGTGGAGAAATGTACCATAGGCTGCAATCCTAAAGACACTTTCCTGGGAGTAAGACCCATTGAATACAATGGGGCTTACTTCTGAGTAGACATGGTTAGGATTGTGCTCATAGGATGGTACAAGGCTACACACCCTGTGTTCAGGGTGACCAGATGCCAAACCCAAAATTCCTGAACCTCAAGGCCAAAATTCCTAATCTCAGGCCAGAATTCCTACCCACTGAAAAAAATTGCCAAAAAATATATTTTTTGTTTTTTGGTTTTTTGACCATAACTTTTGATAGGAAGGAGATATCTCAAAACAGATATTTGCATTGGATTCTGCTCTTCAATACGAATCCAACGACATATGGCATGATGGGGTGCTGTGCACTATCACGAAGTTTCAAAATGAAACCAAAATGTAGGACAATGATGCCAAAATGTAGGACACCTGGACAGGAGGCTAAAAATCCAGACAAATTCGGGTTTTTCCGATCATCAGGTCACCCTGCCTGTGTTCTGAACCCTCACCTCCCAAAAGAACACTCTTGGCAGCAGCTCAAAGGTAAAAAGGGGGGTGGATCTTTTTTAAACATCCAAGTGTTGGCACTTTCTGGACCAAAAGATAGAGGTTTGCAAAATGAGGGTGGTAAGAGGAGGGGAGTCCTCCCCACTCAATTAGCTAATCCTCTTGCTACAATTGCCCCCAGTGCTAAGCCCCTGCAGTAACTTGAAGGAAAGGAAGTTTTTGCTGCATTTCTTTGGTATTGTCAAGCAATGTGCAGATTCTCCCCCACCCCACACCCTCACTGCAAACGTATTTTTCTGGGAAAACCAGTATGCAGTTTTAGGCCCTTGGCTGCTAGATGTGAATGGAGCACAGTTGGGTGTGTTTGGTCAAGTGGGTCGGGCTCTCACAGAGGCTGGCTGCGGGCTGGACCAAGGCTCACAATGGACCACTTTGAGCCTCCATCTCACTGACGAAGCACTAAGGCTGTGGTACTTAGGCCTGCGCTAAGAGACATCAGTTTTTCTGGCAATGATAAGGTACCCCAAACTCCTGTGAAGGCCTCACATTCCCCCAATGGCTAATTTATGACCTTTTCCCAAACTTCCAAGGCATTCCTGCCGACCATAGCACACCCACACACCACAGTTCACTGGCTGAAAATTGCAGAGTTAACATGAAGTACCGCTCAGAAGGTTCACATGAAGAGTGGAGTTCAGGCCCCTTCTGAAATGCACATGGCCCTATTTGCGTCCCTTTGCCATATTCATGTACAGGTGCTTTACTGCTGTTCTGCATGTTAGGGACTCCTTGGCTAGAGCGCCTGATTTTGTGGGATAGGCACCTGAAAAGGCTCATCAGCTAATGGGGGTTTTGGGTCCAGGCACGGCAAATCTGCCCCTCCCACTATATCACTTTGTGATCATTTCCATAGAGCCCCACAGTCTTTAGTGTTATCATTAGGCCCAAGTTAGGCTTCCTTTCAAAGCTTAGGAAAAACATGACTCTTCATAAATGTGGTGTGCTGGCCCTCCCGTTGCGCAGGAATCACTTGGTCCTTCATAAATATGGCGTGCAGGCCCTTCTGTTGCGCAGGAATCACTTGGCCCTTCATAAATATGGCGTGCAGGCCCTTCTGTTGCGCAGGAATCACTTGGTCCTTCATAAATATGGCGTGCAGGCCCTTCTGTTGCGCAGGAATCACTTGGCCCTTCATAAATATGGCGTGCAGGCCCTTCTGTTGTGCAGGAGTCACTTGGCCCTTCATAAATGTGGCGTGCAGGCCCTTCTGTTGCGCAGGAATCACTTGGCCCTTCATAAATATGGCGTGCAGGCCCTTCTGTTGCGCAGGAATCACTTGGCCTTCATAAATATGGCGTGCAGGCCCTTCTGTTGTGCAGGAGTCACTTGGCCCTTCATAAATGTGGCGTGCAGGCCCTTCTGTTGCGCAGGAATCACTTGGCCCTTCATAAATATGGCGTGCAGGCCCTTCTGTTGCGCAGGAATCACTTGGCCCTTCATAAATATGGCGTGCAGGCCCTTCTGTTGCGCAGGAATCACTTGGCCCTTCATAAATATGGCGTGCAGGCCCTTCTGTTGTGCAGGAGTCACTTGGCCTTCATAAATGTGGCGTGCACGCCTTACTGGTGCTCAGGAGTAATTTGGCGCTTAAAGTCGCCAGTTTACTCCCTGCCATTCAAAGAGCTGACTTTGTTACAAAGCCTTTTGCATTCCCACTTTTCATGCTATTTGTAGCTAAGCTGCACACCTTCCTCTTGGTTGCAGTTTTAGGTGTGAGCTTCGGTTGCTTCTGCTGTAAGGAGGTACATGTGGAGCCTTATGTTGCCGTTTTGCTCCCTCTTCCTGGAACAGCTCCAATGGGGTGAGGCTCCCACCTATGGTGGGATTCAAATAAAGTAACAACATAGAACAAATAGATTCAAATAAAGTAACAACATAGATTCAATATAAAGTAAGAACATAGATTCAAAGTAAGAACATAGATTCAAATAAAGTAACAACATAGAACAACAGGTTCTATGTCCTAATAACCTAAATTAACAACAGGTTCTATGTCCCATTAGTAACCGGTTCTCAGAACCAGGCGCTCATTAGCAAAGGGTTCTATAGAACCTTTGAGAATCCCCTGAAACCCACCACTGGACCGTCCCACCAAGACTGACTGCACCACCCCCTTTAGCTATGCGACTAGTGTTGTGAATGGCCTTTTTCTCTGTCTCAAACAGGTTGCTGGCCCCAGGCCCAAAATCAGCTCACCTGGATTTGTCAGCAGGTGTTGCTCCTGCCACACCCGGATCCTCCCAGGTAAGCGAGGAAGTGGAGCGGAAAGCAAAGCGCTTCTGGCTACAGAAAGGCAGAGAGCAGGCGGGCATGTGGGGGCCGCAGTGTCAGTGTAGCCTTATCTGGTGGCTGGCTTCCCCTCCACAACTTCCAAATGGCCCTCAGAACCAAAGGGCCACCAAGGGCTGTATCGGGGCCCAGGAAAGGGGGCCTCAGGAGAAGACTTTCTCGCCTCTTCTCGAGGAGCGAGGTGAATCTGGAAGAACTGAAGAGTGGCCAAGATGATGCAGATGGGTCCAGGTTGGCAGCACCCAAAGAACCTCTGGCCAGAAGTGATATGGCCAAGAAAACGAAGAGGAGGAACAGAGAGCAAAATACATTCGGAAGGTGAATTCTCTGGGGATAGGATGGGAGTTATTTCCAGGGTTAGGGTTGCTAGATTTCTCTTCCACAAAACAGAGATAGTTTTCAAAACCCCTTTCAAACATACCAGTATGTGAATTCAATTCCCAAAAATCAGGACAGTCCCAGTTTTCAGGGGCATATGGCAGCCCTTTCCAGGGTGGGAACAGAGAAGGGACATGTGAGTGTGGCTGAGTGGTCTTGGGGGATAAAAACATTGTAATAGGATGTTTGGTGTGCATTTATATGTTAGATGGGCAGACATGTATCTGTTATTAATGGTGCTTGTGTATACAGGTACAACCTTGTTATACACAGATTTTATTATACTCAGATTTGACTCAACATAAATTATCACTGCAAATCACAGTTTTAAAAACAGCATTTCTGCTTGTGTAAGATAAGCAGTCATGCAAGCAATCATTCCATTTTTCAGTACCAGAATCAAACCCCTTCAGATATTGAGTCACTATCTTGTTTGGTTAGGCTCAATAGAGGAGCAAGAAACCTGGAAGTGCGTATATTTTTCCATTGTTTTCTTTATATATGGATTTTTTTTTATCCATGGGAATTTCCAGGACAAAACCCCTAGTGGCACCTGTATGTGCACGCATGCACACGCACAGCCATTTGTGCTTCTCTGGAGATGGTCAAGAAAATCAAACAAGTTGTAATATTGGTGCTAAGACTCCTGACAATTTTCCTAACCAATTTTAACCAATCCTAACCAATTTTCCATCTCCAGAGTAAGGGCAACACAACAAGTAATGGAAGGTAATGTTCCCTTCCTTTGAACAAACATTGCCTTTCAGGAGGACTCTGTAACTGCCCCCCCACTGCAGGATGCAGCACGTGCAACTCTGGCACAGTTTTGCCAGTGCTAGAAAGTTGGTTAGGAGTACACTCCCAGATGCTTTCCTGTCAGGGGTCCCCGCTTACAAGTACTGTATAACAAAGCATTATATAGTGTCCTGAAGACTTGACACATTTATTTCAGCAGAAAGTTTCATGGATTAGGTGACGGTTTCATTAGTGGATCATGGTCTGAGGATGACTTCATGCAACTCAATGAAGCTTCTGCTGGGAGTGATGGGCCAACCTTGAAGGGACCACATAGATCATCACTGTGTTTCCTGCTGTAGCAGGTGGCCACAGCTACCCCAAGAAGATTGTAAGATTGCTTACAAGCACATGGGACAGAGTAGCATTGAGCTAGGGTTGTGACACATGTTTATGTAAGCCACATGGAGCACCGGTCTATTCTACTAGGCTGTCGTTGCAACTGTGTGTGTGTGTGTCTTGTGTTTGAAGTACTCTGAACATCTGGAAACTGTATAAATTTGCCAGGTGTGATTGTAAGGAAGGCACATGTGTGTAATGAGGTGTGCTTGGAGCAAGTTGTGTGAGGATGGATGTGGGAAGGTTGTGTGAGGATGGATGTGGGAAGGGTTTTGGACCGGAAGGTGAGCTTTTGTGCAGTCAAACAATGCATATCTCATATATTTAGTGGAAGTGCACATATGCACATGACTGTTATGTGCACATTGTTTGCATGAGGAGACTCTAGTGAGGCACAAGGTGAACTTCACTTGTTTACCCTCCTCCCCCTGCAGATATAAGTTTAAAAATTCTTCTGTTTTGAATTTATCTTGAGCCTAAGCCATACTCATGTTCTGATCTCATCCACTGTGTGCATACAATCATAGAGATTAGTGCAAAAGGCCATTGCACTCTGTGAAGGTGTGTCCTCCTCATGCGTGTTTGCATTTCAACAGGAGCTGTTTCAGGAAACAAGTTGAATCAGCCCCAGGGAGAGCAGGAGGGATCCTCTTTCAATGAACAATTATGTCATTCTATTGATTTTTCTGCCTGTTTCCCCTCTGCTTGGAGCAAGCGCAGCTTGAGTCCTGTGTCTCCTGTTGCATGCATGACAGAAGGACCATGTGGTTCCCCAGCCTGCCACCCTCTGCCTTGACAGCCTACATATGGTGTATGAGCATTTGGTGTGGTGTGAGAGATATTTCTGCATGGCTTAGACCCATGACACTGCCAAGTGTGTATGAATGAAAAAGTGCACAGCCTTTTTCTAAGCAGGCTCATGGTGGCTCCTTCCCACTTTTCCCAGTTGGGACATCAAATTACTCCTGGATTGGCCCAGGCTTGCTTCATGAAGACACACATTCCCCAGGTGAGTGGGATTATAATGTGAGAATGTGGCTGCCACATCACTGCTGGCTTATGCAAAGGGAGACTCCAGAACAATTTATTGCTGTATGGGTACCTCAGCCTCCAGATATCTAGGGCAGGTGGTGGGTGGGCAGCCCTGCTTTTGAGGAACAGGATGTGTCAGGTGGCCTTTTTCTGCTGTCAACAATTTCAAGAATATACAGTTATATACAGTGACTGAAGACCTGAGACCTGGAGGTCCCAGGGACAAAGTCATGGAGTTGAAGGGTGGTGCTTGGCAGATGCAGTGGCAGAGCCTGGTGGGGAAATAGCAGGGTGACCGTATGTGCTCTTTTTCCTCAGGACATGTCCTCTTTTCTAGTCTTGTGTCCAGGAAAAACTTCATTGTCCTCCTTTTCCTTGTGAGCAGGTAACATGGAGCCTTCTTAGAATTAATAAATTATATAAAATAGTAATTTAATAATCTAGATTGCAGTCTATACACTCTTTCCTGGGAGTAAGCCCCACTGAGCACAATGGGAATTACTTCTGAGTAGACATGGATAGGATTGTGATGTCAAACAAGTAATATAGTGCTTAAATTTACCATATGAAAACAATATACATGAGTGTTCTAGCTTTTATTTTGTCACTAGCGAAAAGTGTACCCGCATTGCGGGAGTAAAATTCTCCTGCACACCATCACCCCATGGCGCAACATCCCCCATGCACATCAGTCCCCCCATGCGCATTAGTCCCCAAGCTCTGATGCACAACTCCCATGCGCAACATCTCCCATGCATATAAGTCCATTATGCGCATCAACACCCCAGGCACAACAACCCACCATGTGCGTCAACCCACCATCCACATCAATGCCCCATGTGCAACAACCCCCATGCACATCATCCAACCATGTGCAACATCCCCCATGAGCATCAATCCCCCATGCGCATGAACCCCCATTCGCATAATTATGTCCCCTATGCGCATAAGTCCCCTATTAGCATAAGACTGCTATGTGCATCATCTCCCTATGCACATCATCTCCTTGCGCTCATCATCTCCCCATGCACAAGAAAACCCAATGCGCATCAATTCCCCATGCACATCAACACCCATGCGTATCAACCTCCATGCACATAAGTCCCCTATGTGCATAAGTCCCACATGCACATCATCTCCCCATGCGCAACAACCCCCACATGCAACAACATGCCATGCGCAACAACACCCCATGCACAGCAACCCCCCATGCACATCATCCCCCCATGTGGAGCAACTCCTCATGTGCATCAACTCCCCATGTGCATCATCCCATGCACATTAACCCCCCATGAGCATCATCTCCCCTCATCTCCCCCATGAGCATCATCCCCCCATGCGCACCCCACCATGCGCACCCCCCTACACGCAGCGTCCTCCCCAGTGCAACCCCTCCCTCCAAACAACATCCCCACACCCTGTGCACCAGGTACCAAGAACAAAATTGGATGTTGGTCAGTCTTCCATGTTAAGTATAGGACAAAAACATTTTCAGCCCCCTACGGGTTAAATCTCTCTACAATGGTTCTTGGTGGGTGTTCATGTGACAGAAGGAACACCCTCCCCAAATATCATATTTCTAGGTCTGGGGACTGGGGCAGAACATCCCTCAGTCACTGATTCTTTAATGCAAAGTATAGGGAGGAAAACATGTTGTGCTCCTTTTCACCCCCAGGTGAAAAGCACCTACCAGGCACCTCACAAGGAAACCGCTTCTCCAAGCTCCACTCCATTAAATCTTTTTGAAAGTGAAACTGCACAGCAGCTTTTACTTGCGAGTAAGCAAACATGCCTTGTGCAAAGCTTCCAGAATGGTCCTGATCCTGTGCAGTTGGAGCTCAGCAAATGCTCCATGAGCATAAATGGACCATAAATGCTCCATGTAAACATTTTGAATGTTTACAGCATATGAAAGTTTTCAGCTTTTATTTTGACATGTCCTACATTTTGCTTGGATGCCCTACATTTTGTGGGACCTTGTCCTCTTTTTTTGGATCCAGATGGAGCCCCTCCTGGGACATAAGAAAGTTGCCCGTAAGGACCACCCAACCAGGCTGATGCTTCCACAAGGCTTCTCAAGTTCCCTTTTCAGGGGGATACTGACCCTGGATTTGGACAGTACTTCCCACTTTGATCCCTACCTAGCATGTTTCTTGGCTCCCACCTACAACACGGCGCTGATGGCTAGTGGTGACAGAGTCAAGAGGCAGGGAGTTCCCAATGTTTCGGGAACTACATGTGTTTCGTTGCTGAGACTTCTTTTGGCCTCTCTGTCCTGCTTGCCTTACTGTCTCCAACACTTTTTTTTGTCTTCATTTCACTCCAGGGTGAATGAGGAGGAGAATGGCTCCATCTGCCTGAGCCATGCAAGTGAGTCTCCTAGTCCCAGCACATCACAGAAATCAGCCCCAAAGGTGAGTTGGGATCCACAATCAGGCTTCTTTAAGGGTGGCTCACAGGTGCTGGAGGCTTCCCGGTAGGTTTTTATCAATATATCTATATCTCTATTTATATATCTTCTATAAATATATCTATAAAGTCTGTAGAGTTGTTGAGTTAGTGCCACCGGTTGCTTG
This sequence comes from Cryptoblepharus egeriae, assembly GCA_030015325.1. Taxonomy (NCBI): domain Eukaryota; kingdom Metazoa; phylum Chordata; class Lepidosauria; order Squamata; family Scincidae; genus Cryptoblepharus; species Cryptoblepharus egeriae. The sequence goes on from JAREYC010000014.1 coordinate 14,531,587, forward strand.
TGCTTTACAGCAGATCAGGAGCCCTGCCCCAAAGGGCTTACAAAAGAAGCAATAAAGGACAGGAGGGGAGTAATGGTCAATGGGGGAGAGCAGGATATTACTGTATTTACTGGAATCTAATGTGCACCCCTAATTTTAAAAGATTTTTTTAAATGTTCACTGGTGTAAAGCAGGTGCAAAATTCAATTTTATTGAATACAGCAATGATGATTATGAAGATGATGTTATGCAGTGGTGTAGCTAATAATCACATAGACCGGTGCAAAGCTCAAAATGTTACCCCGGAAATGATGTCACAACTGAAATTGAAGTAATCATTGTGAACAACCATGATATAAAATAATTCATAAATTATATTACATTAGATGTAATAGTTTTAAATTTAGTAAGTCATTTACACTACAATCCTAAGCATGTCCACTCAGTCCCATTGTGTTTAATAGAACTTACTCCCAGGAAAGTGTGGTTAGGATTGCAGCCATAGTGTTTGAATTAGCCACAATAAAGCACTGTATATATATGATTGTTTTTAACTTTTTAGTTTTTCTTTCTACTCTCTTCAGTATTTATAGACTGCTTTTCAACTAAAAAGTTCAGATAGTGGTTTACAAATAAAATGAAAAAATTAATAGCTAATTAATAACTAATGGGTCCCCATCCCTAAAGGACTCACAATCTAAAATGCAAAAAGAACACCAGTATTTATTTTGCCATGTCCTACATTCTTTTGAATGTTGTACATTTTGGGGGCCTTGTCAGTTTATGAATTTTTACTGTGTGAAAATAATGGTTGTGTAAAAAAATTAAACCACCCCTTACTGTATGGATTCTCTTTGCAAAGGACAATTGTCAGTACGTTTTCTTGCTAAGTCTATCAGTCAGGTTTGGGTTTAGTAACACATGTAGTGTGGCCCTGGGAAGAAGCATTCCTCCCTTACACAAGAGGGAATACCTCTGAGATGGTACCTATGCAATTGTCTGCAGGTTTAATTGGTTATGTCTCAATAAGGGATTAACTGATTAATTGAATGATAGCCATAGCATAAAATTTTACTTTAATTTTGTAATTACTCAATTATAAATAATTATAGCCACTGTGTTCTGGTCTTCATCACTGAGACAAGTGCATAGAAGCAGGCTTTTTCCTGCTCCAGAAAGATAATCATTTAATAGTTAGGAGGCTGGATGAGATGCCAATTTTATTCTGTACTGCTGAATGGATCAGGCCTTATGATTCAGGTGCCTGCCTGTATCATATAAGAGACCACACCTACAGTTTGGAGTTGGCATTGATACACTAGTGTGTCTCTTCTGATCTCTGCAAAATTCAGCTCAGTTACAGATATCCCCCACTTTCTGAGGGTTCTTTTTCTGACGATCCACTCTTTCAACATAGTTCAATTATTCACAGAACCAGTGCTTTTTTCCTGGGGGAAAAGGTTCCAGTACTCACCAAAGGTCATTCCCATATCACTGATTATTAATTACTGTAGCTGCTATGGGGGAGCAGCAGTGATGGGGTTCAAAGCAATTAACAACCGGTTCTCTGCCCACCTGGCAGCCACTTTTAAATGGCTATTTTTAACCTTTATATGTCCTGTCTCTCATTAAGAACCGGATCTACAGAGTAGGTGTGAACCTGCTGGAGCCCACCACTGGGGAGCAGATGCAAAAAGGTGCCAGTACTAAGTACTGGTGAGTACCCCAGAAAAAAGCCTTGCCTAGAACTAATTCATTCACTGCATGTTCCACTATTTCAACCTCTTTCTGCTGTTTGAAAGGCCAAAATTGCTCTTCCCTATGTTGTAGCTCCTGGTCTATTCCCATTTCCAAAGGAGTATCCATTTGCAGAAAACTTTCTGGGGCAGCAGGAATTTACAAGATAAAAGGGGCATTTGCAATTTGCTATCTAAAATACCATTGGAAGCAAAATTTATAAGCTAAAAAAATTGGGTTCCATTTTACAATGGTTTTCAGTTTTGGATGGTGCTCTGTTTTCTCTAACCCATCCAAAAAGTGGGTGATGCCTATATAATTGTGTTTATCCATGTCACTGGTTTCCTGTTGTGGAATAGGTGAGGCTAAGAGATTATCATTTGCTTGAAGCCATGCCAACATCTTAAAGTCTGAGAAATTTGGATGTACACCTGCACAGGACAAGTCTAGCAATCTGTTCTCTGTCATGTGGCTCTTCACAATAGTTTGAGATATTTTCACACTTACGCAGATGTGTAGGATTAGAGCATACAGAATTCCACTTTGCTTCACATGAAATAAGGATGCCCTCTTCTGGGAATCAAACACAACTGCAAAACATGGCTCTTTCCTGTATTTTCAGCCATGGTATTCTTGGCATTTATAAACCCTTGTTAAATGCCCTCTTGGAGTCACAATCAGCAAACAGGAGTCATGATTCCAGTGAAGCAGACAATTAAATGTGGTTTGAGTGTTGGATTCTATGTTATCTCAGATCATCTTCATACCAATAGTAATTTTACTTTTAAAAAAGCAAAGAGAAAAGTAAACATGCATGAGTTTCACTAGAGTTTGTCATCTGGTGTGGGAGGTCAGTGCATCACACCCATGATGAACCTCCTCCTATGACTTGGGCTGGCCAACATCCTGGGTTGTGGGTGGGATAGTGTGCCATCATCCTCACCCCAATTTGGCTAAACCTTTTGATAGAGTTGAGATATTTCAAAGTTGTTGATTTCATTGCATTCTGTTGTAAATTCTACATCAGTCAGTATATAACATGACAGTATATAACATGATACTGTTCCTATAAAGTGCACTTTTAGTGATGGTGGTAACTAGTGATGTCACCCCCAACCTCAGGATATCACCTTAACACTTTACTCTTTCCTTCTGTGTCATAACAACATCTCATTAGCTCTTTGAACAATCAGTCTCACTGATCCATTTTAAATTAAAGGAATATTCTTTTCGTTACAGAAGACAGCTGCATTTTTATTTTCTTGGGGGGGGGGGGGGTTATAACATTTGATAGAATGGAGATATTTCACTCCAGCATTTATTGCATTCTAATTTCTGCTGTATATAATGCATTTACAGCCCAAGCCTATGCACATCTACTCAGAAGTAAGTCCCATTATAGTCAATGTGGTACATGTGATTAGGACTGCCACCTCAATAGTATACAGTATATTATGATGTTATAATCCTTCAAATTGTGATTTTCTAAAAAAGCAATTTTGGTTACTAGTGGTGTCACCACTCCTGTATTTATTGAGTCCAGAGTTTTTTTTAGTGGGGGAAGGAGTTAGCCACTGGTGCGGCTTCCACTGTTGCCCAGGATATGCCTGACTGCTGGGAATGTCAATTCCAGTGTTGTCTTTGGACTACTTTTGACTTTTGGCTCCTTCCATGAACCCCACGAGTTGTCCTCGTGGCAACCCTGTGAGGTAGGTAATTGTTCTATGGGAAGCTCAAGAACTCTTCTCTTTCCAGGGGGAACCCTTCATTGTGTGGTCATCACATATGGCAGCTGGTATCTTGTGTGTCTTACCCAGTGCAGACCACACTCCCTAGTAAAGCTACTGCACATATTCAGATGATTCATAATGCTTTATTAAGACTTGGTTAACAAATCTTACGCCTCATTGCTTTGGAGACAGAATCTTACCATCTTGCAGATTTTAACTCTGCTCATATCTGCAACTCTAATCTCTGCCACTCGGCTCTTGCAGGTTTATCCTGCCTACTGTTCACTGAAATATTTTAAAAAATTAGCTCTTGCGAGATTATTCTGTTTACCTTAATTGCCAGTAATAATGCTTAGAATAGGGTGCAATTCTGTGTCTGTCTACTGAGAAGTAAGACCCAATATATTCAATGGGGCTGACTCCCAGGAAAGTGTGTTTAGGATTGCAACACTAATTAAGAAGTGACCACTCAGAGCACTACCAAATGTGTCCTAAAGAAAATGAAAATATGTCAGACCTACTATTGATTGGTATTAATTGATCATTTTTAAACCACTTTTGAACCTCAGTTTAGTGAAATTTGCCCTCTAAATTCACTGAAGTTAATTATGTTGTGTCTGTTTAACTGATTGCTTCTTTGAACAGTAAAGAAGTATCTTTATCTATAAAAGGAAAATTAATTTTCCCCCCCAAAACTAAAATTCTAAGGTGGTCTGCTGACTGGTCCAGAGGCCATTTGACAGGTGTGCTGCTATTAATCCCATTGATTAGTTCAGAAAGCTTGGTGGAGTAATTTCTGATCAAAGCAAAAATGCCTATCGCTGGGTGCAAGAAGGAAACATTCCACAATTTGAGCTGCCCTGTTGTGAACAAAACGTGACACTCAGATTGCCCCTAGAAAATTGTCTTTGTGGTATGTGTTTTGTACCAGGCCAGTCAGATGGTGTAGGAACCTGTTGGGGTGGGTAGCCCTGAGCCTCTGAGTTCTTTGGAAGGCAGGCTACACCCTGAGCTTATAGAAGGGCGAGCCACTTCCAGATTAGCTTGAGGAGAGACCCAAAAGCAATCAAGTCAACTTCAGAAATGTCTTCCTGATAGAAAAGGAAGTGTGAGACTTGCTAAGTGCTGGCAGCTCTTGGGAAAGCAGGTCTATAGGTCTGGGGAAGAAGCCGTCCAGACTAAGGGAAGCTTACAGGAGTCCTTCACATCAAGGAGCCTGTCCATTCTTCCCTGTTTCCTCCTCCAATTTTTTTCGCCTTTCATAAGAAGACGAGAAAAGCCTGCAGGAACAGGCCCTCGGGGGCATGTATCCCAGTGGCCCTCCTAATGGGGAGGCCTGCAAAAAGGCGATGAAGGCCAGACCTGTCTTATGTGCCTATTTACTCCTCTTTCCTGAGCAAGTGCTTCTTCTACCCTTCCTTTTCTAGGTTCTGCCCTGCACAGTTCCACCAGAGACCGTCTGCAGATATGACCTCTCTGTGATATCACAGTATCTTGGTCAATCACAGGCAAAGGATTCACTACCACAGGTGATATTTTGAACTGCTGGGCATGGGTCTTTTGGCTTCCTAACCTCACCCCATTGATCACAATCACCCAAAACTTGAATAGAGGGCTCTTGCTGTAGGCAGACAAGAGAAGGACCATGGAGCGCCCCAAAGACTCCATTTCAATTGGCAGCCACTTCTCAAAGCCGGCCTGCTTACTATATGAAGGTGGAAATGCATTTGACCAGCAGGTGTGTGTGGAATGTGCTCACCTGAATGCTTATTATCTAACAATTTCCTGCTTCATCAGCAGCTTGTCTGGGTGGAGTCCTTTGGGCTGTTTTTGGAGCAGCTGGCACTTCACTGCAGAGAGGGCAGGGCCCCACATTCCACCATGGTTCACATGCTTGCATGTCAAACCACCCACCACCTGGGGGGCAGGTGAGGATCCCTTCACTTTTAGAGTGTGTCAGTCCTTTGCCTTGAGCACGGCACCATCAACTTTCCCCAAGAATGTCTGATCTTCAAAATCAAGAGACCAGAAGTTCTGTGTAGGCAGGTTGTAGGATGCACAGAATTCAGATTCTTCAGATCCTCCACTTTAATTTAAAACTGCTGAAACTAAATGGCTAGTCCTCTTGGCTGGGAGTTTTTGCTTGCCAGTATACAAGAAGCATATTGCTTGCTACAGGATCCAGGGTGGAGTTTCTGTACTCCTTGTGATTTCCTGTCTATTCAGTGCAGCTCTATTGCCCTGATTTTTTTTCCTGGTTGCCAAATAGCTCATGGAAGGAATTACAGACTCTGGACATCAAGGTCAGAATAAAGAATGATGATTATCAAGTTGAAACAAACAAACAACACAGAGCTGTGTACAGTTTATTTATGTGCATGATTTGAGAGCATCATTTAAATTTTCTTGGCACAACATGTATGTGCAGAATTAATCTTTTTGTTTTGTTTTTTAAACAAGTTATTAAAGCATACACTTCAATACACATATAAGGTGGCCTGCTGTTTTCAATTTATTTTTTCTAACCTGCCCCAGAAGTGAGCATAACCAAGGGTAACCCTTGGTTAGGCTGGCACAAGTCCTATGCTGGCCTGGGGGTTTTACTGAGCCATTCCAAGGGGACATGTGTGTGTGTGTGTGTGTGTGTGTGTGTGTGTGTTAGGAATAGACATGTGCTGGCCTCTCCGCACCACCACAGGAATGGGGATAGGGTGAATTGTAAAATTGGTTAGGATTGTGCCCTGAGTGGCACAAAAGTGTGGTGTGGTGGGGGACTTTAGCCCTTTGCCCTCATTATAGCCACTGTCCACTATTTTTTTAAATTGTAAATCCTGTGCCTTAAAGTGCTTTCAATAAATGTAATCTGCAGGGTTACACACAGGGAATTTATAGGAATTGGCACAGGATAATTTAAAGCAATCCTAAAGATTTTCACAGAGTCTCCAAGAACTCCCAGCATTGCCTCATATTGGAAAGATAGTCTCTAGAAATAGCTTCAGTCATTGCTGGTAAGCCTAGCCAAAATAATGTTAGTCATTAATGTGTGATTGGCTGTAAGAACCTGCCACACAGACTCATACACATCTAGCTCAAACCTGGAATCCCTTTTCTTACTGCAAGTGGGGAATCAAATGATTGATTGCTTCTTTGTATTAAAAAACCCTGCACATAGAAAGCCAGTATTTTTCATATTACAAAAAATCCCTGCACATAGAAAGCCACTGTTATGTGTTAAACCTTGAGTATACTAGCTGTCTATGAGCAGGGAGGACTTGCACTTCTGGGGTTTATCATCATTCATGTTTGCAACCCTCTACTTGGAGGCTGAAGTGTCCCAGCCCAGGACAAAATTACCCCTTCCAACTATAAACTGGTTCGAAAGATAAACTTTGCATTCTTTGCAGATTCATATCCTCTCCTAAGGGCAGGGTAAGGGTGGTTCACATGTTTTTGAAAGGTACTTCCAGAACATCCATGTCAGGTTTAGATAATGATTATTTGTTTGGCTTTCCTGTTTCTATAGGATTACAACAAGGCTGCCCTCTGTCTCATCCTTGTTAAGCCTTGGAGCAATTAAGTTCCGAATATGCCACGCAAACTAAGGCTCTGCGTGGGTGAAGCAGTCTTTACATGTGAAAACTCCTTCCGTATCCTTCCTTATTGGATGTTGTGAAGGAAATCATGTCTTACAGTGAAGCTTCAGGGTATATGCATAATATTAAGAAAGCAGAACCTATAAAACATTACAATCTTGGAAGAGCAGGAGGATTCTAGCTAAATATCCCTTTAAGTAACTGTTAGTGACACCCCTCAAAATCTATATTCCTGCTAGTATTAAAAAAATCTTAGAACATTAAAATATCCTCCATTTTCAAGTATATAAGTACAGAGGTACATTGAGTGAAGAGTGACATGAATAAAGAGAATTTTGTATAAAAAGCAAAATTTTCTCAGAAAGTTTGACTTGCGTAAAGAGCACTGTCTTGAGTAAAGAGCACTTCAGAGGAAGTTTGGAACAGGCTTCCACGGTAAGGGACGAGGGGACTAGCTTGAGCTACAGTGGTGCCCTGGGCAAAGTTTGCAACAGGCTTCCATGGCAAGGGAACTCATGAGAGGTCCAGCAGGAGCAGCCTGAGCCAGGTTTGTATGTGGGATCTGTGTGTGGCAGCATGGAAGGTGTGCCTTATCAGTGTTCTAGTGCTGCTCCCCATCAGCAGCTTGGGAATGTTAAAGTTGCACAAAAAGACAAAGATTCCATTGAGCCAATGGATAGCAATGATTCCATTAATGATTGTGAAAGAGCACAATCCTAACCATGTCTACTCAGATGTTAGCCCCATTGTGTCCAATGGGGCTTTCTCCCAGGAAAGTGTCTTTAGTATTGCAGCCAAAGTCAGTCCCCTCTCTGTAACCCTCACACCCGCCATGAAGGCTTTTGCAGGTCCAGTACAGTTCAGTACTGTACAATATTTTCTTTATTGCAGTATTGAGTTACTGTATATTACAGTGCTTTGTAATCATTTTTATAAATGTTTAATATTTTTATATGAATATTTTTTGGGTTGTGGAACCAATCGTCTGAGTTTCTATTATTTCCAATGGGAAAATCTGCTTCACGTAAAGAGCGTTTCACATAACAAGCATGCCTACGGAACGAATTAAACTTGCTACATGAGGTGCCACTGTATAAGTACTTATATTTATACTTAATATTGAAGTCTGACTGATCAACATCCAGCTCCAAGCCCTGGATGTAGAAGCTTGAAATTTGCGAAGTGTATTCCTTCTGTGATGTAAGGACCCACTAAGAACTGATTTGGTGCCCAGTCGTTCTCAGTGCCCAGTAGTGCCCACTGGTGCCATGTGCCTGGTGATACTTGATGCCTGGTAGGGATGCCTGGTGCTCACTAGGGGTGCTAGGCGGTGCCCACTTGTACCCACTGCTGCCCACTGTTGTCTGATAAGGACGCCCAGTGCTCAGTAGGGATGCCTGATGCCCACTGGTGCCTGATGGTGCCCAGTGGTGCTCATTGGGGATGTCCAGTCCCCACTGATGCCCATTGGCTGATGGTGCCCTGGTAGGGATGCCATGTTCCGCCAGTACCCTCTGCTGCCTGCCAATGCCCCCAATGCCTTTCGATGCCTGGTGCCTATCATTTCCCAGCGGTGCCCTGTGCCTGTGCCAGTTACAGTGTCCAGTGGTGCCCACAAGTACCCAGAGCTCAAAAATATTATACTCCCACAATGGCAGGTTCAATCTACTAGTTTCAAAATATTTTCCTATGTGTCTCAAGTCATTCAAAAATTAATTGAGGAATTCATCTGGACTAAAAATAGGTACCAGATTAAAACCAATGGCCAAAGGCAGAATGCATCTAATGATAGTTTGAATTTTTATTCTGCTCAACTACTTACTATGTTGACTGGACAGACATTAGCCCTGATAATTATCACTAGAAGAATTTTAAAGAGCAAAATAAAGAATTTCTCTTCCAATTTCCTCTTTTTCTATGGTGTTTCTATACACTGCGTTGGTACAATTTGCAAAAGATGGCCCATCTGCACTTTATTATAATTAAATAAGAAAAGCTCCTTCTGGCATTTTATTAGTTCCCCTTTCTGTATTTCAAATACACCCATTGGAGATCCATCCATTTCAAACATGCCTTGTCCAGTAAGACGGCCCTGCTGCTGCCGTTCAAAGAATTGCAGATGTCTTTTGCATCCAGTTAAAACAATAACTAGTCAGGGCATTCCATTCATGTTTAATTTGTTAAACAGTGAATGAACGGATGTGGAGTACATGTGTTGCAAAGGACTCATAATCGAGCTGAGTTCTTAATTGCAAAGCCAAATATGGTCTGGTCTTAGAAGGGTGGTTGGGCACCTACTCTGGCTCCAAGGATATGAAATCCTGGCAGATTTGCAGTGATGTCAAAATGGACACATGAACATGTGCAGAAAATGGCTGCACTGATCTTTAAAGTGTTACAGGGTCTGACGTTTTTCCTTTGTGCCCCTTTTTGGATGTGGCTTATGGCTGGAGACCTGGTTGTGGTTATCCCCACCTTCTGCAGTGAGCTGGTTGATTGCCTTTTTGGCAATGGCTCTTTTTTGGATATGGTTCCTTTTGGATACGGAAGCAATGTACATATCCCATTCAAGCAGGTAAAAAGCACTCCCAATAAGTGAGTACAAGGAGAACAGGATTTATTGCTTCAGTTAGAAGACAAGCCATCTTTAGGTAGACTAAGAGCACAATCCTAACCATGTCTACTCAAAAGTAAGCCCTGTTGTGTTCAATGGGTCTTACTCACAGGAAAATGTCTTTAGGATTGCAGCCAGAATCACACACAAAACTGTATGGCTTTTTGGAAGCACCAGGAAAGACAACAGTGGGTCAGCTTGATAGGCCGAGGCTGGAATCCTATGCACTGTTACTTGAAAGTAAGTCCAGTAAACTCAGTGGATCCTACTTAGGAGAATACATACATATGATTGTACTGTGAGTGAATTGCATCTGCTGCAGCTCTGACTGATGCTCACTGATAATGGACTCTAGGGTTTTAGCTGTGAGTGACTCCTATGGGCTGTGGTGTGTATATATCACATTCTGGATGATCTCCCCCAATGCTCACGTTGGCCCATAGGAATTTGTGCCCCCCCCCCCCCCAAGCTGCAGGGGTATGAGCATATCTGTTCTGTTTGCTTCTCTGAGTTTCTTCATGATGTTGATGTGCTATCAATGAATCATTTTCACTTTATCCATTGATGAACTGAGCAGAGTCCTAAACATCCCTACTCAAAAGTAAGTTCCATTGTGTTCAGTGGATCTTACTCCTAGGACAGTGTCTTTAGGATTGTGGCCATTGTGCTTCTGACTCTATAAAAGAATGTTGCCCACTGACAATGACCTGATAGATAGATAGATAGATAGATAGATAGATAGATAGATAGATAGATAGATAGATAGATAGATAGATAGATAGATAGATACCCCACCTTCGCCATCACAATGCAAATGCACAACATGGCTTACAAAGCTTTAGTCCTTTCTCTCCTGCTGTCCTCACAAGAACCCTGTTTGGTAGGTGATGCTGAGAGTGAGTGACTAGCCAAAGGTCACCCAGGAAGCTTCATGACCAAGGAGGGATTTGAACCTGGATCTTCCAGGTCTCAGTTCAGCTCCCTATCCATTCCATCATTCTGGCACTGGATTACAACCCAGTTCTCTCAGCCACACCACAAAGCCTTACTGGGATCTTCCAGACAACATTTCCTGGTCATATTGTCCTCTGCGGGTCCCATAAAGCCACTCCTGAAGTGACATTAAGACATTAAGACATTCATTAAGACATTCTGAAGTGCACAGAGCTAGTTGAGTGTGTTGTGACCCAAAGTTTGGGAAACACTGTTTTACTGCATTAAGATGATGTCATCCTTAGAGTCTACACCGCAAGGCAGGGTAGAAGCATTTTGGCAGCACTGCTGGCAAATGTCAGCAAGCCCAGTCTGGGTCAGAAATGTCGCCTTGTAAGCCAAGATATGTGTGGGCATGCTCAGTGGCCCCTGCGCCTTCTGTCTTCTGTGTGACGTTGTCTCTTGCCAACTCAGGTTGCTCTTCCAGCTTGAAAAGCCATTTGTGGCATGGCATGGGAATCTGTCACTCAAAAGAGAAGAGGCTTAGACTCCTCTGGGCATGCCCACACGTGTCTTGAGTTGAACCAAAGTCTGGTCTCGGTGCGTTGGACTTGTCGGTTTGGATTCAGGAGTTTCTAGGGAAATCCTTAACTCAGTGGCATAGCTAGAGGGGGGAGAGCAGTAAGTCTTGGAGGGAGGCATGCAAGGGAGCTATTCCAGTAGAGGGGAGCAAAATGAAGCCATTTTATACCATGAAGCCATATCATAGTATACCATGTTATACCATGTCTCTCCATTGCTCCCCCCACCTGGAATGGCTCCGAAGGGGAAGGGCGCGTGAATCTCTCCCTCCAAGACTTCACCCCTTCTAGCTACACCACTGCCTTAGTTGCTCTGATTCAGCACTTGTGGTTAAAAGTAGAGGAGTAGTTCCTGTTAGTTTTCATTTGTAGATTTTTTTCTTTGTTTGTACTTAAGTACCACAAGACAGGGTGAGCTTCTGTCCTTAGCCCAGCTCTGTGACGCAGCTGGAACCAATCGTATTGGCTCCGCCGTTCCATTGGACTATTTCAGTGGCATGGAGAGGGGGGATTTGCTGCTTGGGAAACAGCCTATCCTCCATATTAATCTACCTAGGCCTTTGTGCTCTGCATACAGCATCGAGCACAGTACCATAGTCTTTCAAGACTGATGGATGTCAATACTATAAAATTCAGACAAAAATCAGGCTCTAAAAAGAAACTTCTCTGTAGGAAGTTGCTAGAGTAAAATTGCATTTAGGCAATCAAGCTGAAAACATTTCAAAAGAAGATCCAGGTTCAAATCCCTCCTTGGCCATGAAGCTTCCTGGGTGACATTGGGCAAGTCACTCACTTTCAGCCTCACCTACCTCACAGGTTTGCTGTGAGGACATTAGGAGGGGAAGGAGCTGAAACTTTGCAAGCTGCCTTGTGAAGTTGCATTGGCATGGGAAAGGCAGGGTATAAATAAACAAATCCTGTTCTTTCCATCCTTAAATAAAACAGGAAATTCTGACTTCCTGTTTTCAGACAAGAACTGCGTGAAAGAAAAAGCACAACGAGGATGTGCATCTATCTCAGCTAGGATGATCTGCTGGAAAATGGCTGCTTGTTGGGCCTAGACTGCCACAACAGTTCCCCTTCCCTGGTTTTCTCACAGTTTTCTTTTCCCCCCACAGAGCCATGTACTCAGCTATTCGGAGCCCAGTCTCTGGAGGAATGGTTTTATGCGCAGGTTTGGGAGCCTTGCTTGGTGCAAGCGACGAGGCAGCCAACTTGAACTCTCAGAGGGTTTCCCAGCAAGTGATCCTTGGTTTGGGGGGAGACTTCAGAGACCAGCTGTTGGCAGCAACCTCGATATGAGAAGTTTTGATCTGTGCCTGGCTGTAAGTCACCCGGGGGAGCAGGAGGGCAACCTTGAGAGTTCTTCTCACCCTTATGAAACAGACTCTGCAGAGGCCAGCCTGACACCATCCACATCCTTCAACTCTTTGCTCTGCTGGGGACAGGGGGAATCTGGGGCAGAGTCCTTTTCCCTGAGCATGTCTTCTATGCACTGTCCAACATCCCCTGAACCTATAGACGAAACCGCAAGATGTCCATCAGTCCAGGAGGAACCCAGCAGGACTCCAGAATCTCTGTTAGAGTGGGCTGAACATGTATTCGAAGAGTATTTATCTTCAGGGACTTTCTGCCCCATAACTGAAGGAGGGCCAGGAGGCTTGAACTCTGGCAGCAGACTCAGAGAATCTGCCTCTGAGCAGATCACTGGCGCAAAGGGACCGATTACAACTGCAGCAAGCCCTCGTGCAGAACAGGCTCCTCAGACTGCTGCCTTGGCTGTCCCAGTGGGTCCACCCAAGGTTGCCTCAAAGGTGTGCTATGCCGTTGTGGTCACCATGACCAAGGCAGAGAAAGAGGATGGGCAAGGAGAGCCTGCAGGCAATGTTTTAGGGAGAGGTCTGCTGTGCCACATGCCTGGGGAGACAGCACTTTCTCTGGGGGTTGCTGAGTTAGAGAAAGCCACGGAGCAACGTCACCAGAAACCAGCCAGACCAGCTCCCCAGCTGCCGGCACACAAGGAATGCCAAAACTGCAGAGGGTTGCAGAGGGTGGGAACCTCTCAGGTGTGCAGGCTGATACCTACTCCTGCCGCTGGGAGCCTAGTGGCAGGACGGAAGGAATCGGAGCCCAGACTGAGTGAGAGCGAGGACCAGAGTGGATGTGAGCCACTGCAATCAAGGAATGGTGTGCTGACTGAAGCACCTAGTGCTGTAAGACCAGGATCCTTGGCCAACAGGTATGTGGGGGGAACAGGTCTGAGAATTTGTACACCGCAACAGGTGACCTTCCTGGGCCTGTTCTGGGCTTCTGAGAGAAGCACCTTGGGAGAGAGTAAGGGAATCCATCTGCTTCCCAGTCAGGAATCTTCAATCAGCAACCATTGGGGTGGGGAATTTGGCTCTTCAGCTACAGTACAAGGTGAGAGAGAGTAGGAAGATGTTGCAGTCTGACATCTGGGCCAAGAGGAAAGGAGAGTGGTTAGCCACAATAGATGAGGCTGCAGTGATCCTATGCCTGGACCAGGCTGCCTGGCATGCTGCAGGATCAAACCCCATTGGTGTTGGGTCTTTCCGCCACAGTTGCAGGTGACTAACACATTTTAGCCATGGGAAATATTTAATCTTTTGAGAGTTTTCATCAGTAGATAAGGATCTAAAGCTGTGCACCTTAATACAAAGCATGTTTGCTCAGCTGAATTGAATGGGATTTACTCCCTCATAAACCTGCATTGGATTGCAGTCTAAGCTGCTGACTTGGGCTGCAAGGCCAGTCCCCTTCATTCTTGGAGGGACTGTTACGGTTCTGGAGTGGAAAAAGTGGGCTGAGGACAGTCCTTATTCTGAGAAGGGGAATCAGTTTCTTTTTCTATGATGCGCGAGTCATGTTTTCTGCACAACTACAGAGACTCTGTGGTATTGATAATACACACATGTTTTGATGTACTCAATCAGTACATTGGCTGTTAAAAGCATAATGAAGCATGATGCTTCTGGGGGTGGCAGTATTGCAATCATCCCATCTTCTGCTAGATCTAATGCTTGTTTCTGACTCACAGGAGTGTCCAAAAGTTCATCTTTAGGGCTCCTAGACATTTAACAAGTGTGTAGAAGAGGAAATTTCAGCAGGTATAGCTTGTTATCTGGGAAATGAGAAGCTGCACCTGTTGAAATTCTTTCCTTTACACACTTGTTAAAGGTCCAAGAGCCATGAAATTAAATGTTTGGACACCCTTTGTTTACCACAGCCATGTTAACCCAAATCTTGCCCTGCTTTTATCTCTGCTTCTGATCACCAAATCTCGGAGAAGTGAAGCAGGCTGAATAGGCAGGTGTGTTCTCCACTTGCATCCTGCCCTCTTCTGCTCACTGGTGAGCCAACATCCTCTGTTAGATATGGATGGTCCAGAAGGAAAGTACATACTGTTGAATAGCCAGTAGTGGAGTCTTTAAACAGGGTTTGCTTTTACTGCTGTGGCTACATCCTCAGGGGCATTCCAGTTCAGGAATTCCACAGTATAGCTGGTGTGAAGTCAAAAGATCAAGGAGTTGTTCTGAGACTGTTTGAAAGGCAGCTCTGCAAGATAACATCACCTGAAACAAAGCCTGTCATTAAAATCAAATAAGCCGAAACAGCTGGTTAATGACAATGCCCATCATAGGAGCTGGAGGGGAGTGTGGTTGCGGTAAAGGACTTTTCCCTGGCTGATTCCTCTATGATCCAGCTGTCTCTTTCCAGATATGGGAAATTCTTTGCTGTGGTTTGCCTTTCAGGTTTGTCTTCTTACCTATCTGCCAAGACTCTGTGTCAGCCATGGAGCTAATTAAGTTGCCCACACATTACATGAAGAGCAGAAGTGTTCAGTTTTCTAGCCTAGCCAGGAAAGGGAATGGTCTGGTCCAGTTGCTCACCAGGGGACAGAGACCAGGATCATCTGGTCCTCTGCCCAACCCTAAGGTAAAGACACTTCAAATTTCATGTTTGTATTTGAAACAGGGCTGGCATTTTTACTGAAGACTAGCAAAATTAACCGGTCATTGTGGGAGTAAAATTTTAAGTATGTTTGTGGGCCCTGAGCACTGGTTGGCACCTCTGGGCACTGAGCATAGGCGGTGGGCACTGCTGGACCAGGCACTGGGCATCAGCCTGCATCAAAGGGCAGTGGCAGGCAGCAACAGGCACTGGTGGACATCCCTACCAGGTACCTCCCTGCAGCAGGCAGCACTGTGCACACCGGTGGGCAAACGGCACCCCTGCCAGGTACCAGACATGTACCAGACACCAAGCACCTCCGGGCACCAATGGACACCATCAGAAACCAAATTGGTTCTTAGTGGCTCTATTTCATGGAAGGAATATGGACCCATGTAGGGGTTGGGGCTTGGTATTGATCAGTCAGTCCTCAATGTCCTCAATGTCAAGTATAGGGACAAAAACACATTGCACCCCTTTTCACCCCCTTAGGGGTTAAATTTTTAAAAATTGGTCCTTAGTGGATGCTCATGTCAATCAGGAACACCAACCCCAAATTTTATGCTTCTAGTTCTAGGGGTTGGGGCAGGGCATCGATCAGTCAGCAATTCTTCAATGTAGAGTATAGGGACGAAAATGTGTTGCATCTCTTTTCACCCCCTTCTGGTTTGAATTTCCAAAAATTGGTTCTTAGGGGGTGCATCCATCACAGAACACCCTCCTTATTCTGCAGGAGGAAGAAGACCTCAGAGTGCAATCCTCCCTCCTTGGCGAAATGTTTGGTCCTGATGACCTCTTGGTGTCTCTGAACTTGATGATGCTACATAAGATGTTGTTTGACAGTTGTGCCAGGGCGCCTTGGCATTTTTTTTATTGGCTGTCGCTCCCACCCACTCTGTTCAATATTTATGCTTTAGCTTACATATGCATGAAGTAGTCTGACACATAAACAAACCCTTTGTTGCATGCAGAGTAGGACATTATAATATTGCTCATGGGCATGGGTGGAAATGCGCACCATGGCATTGAGATGCAACAGATTCATGGCACTCTGTCCCTAGACTTGGGTGCGTCCCCTAAGGTTGCAGAAGTATGTGCTGAAGCTGTGGCTTTGAAACAGAGAAACCTGGAATTTCATGGCATTCGTCATCACAGGTTCTTCAGTGAGAAGATCAGGTCAGCTTAATTGAAGGACAGCTTCCCACCTACATGTCCTCCTACATGTCCCACCTACATATATTATCAAGAGAGTGTGCTCTGGGGGTGTCAGATCAAGGATCTACGTTCAGTTCATGGGGAGCAAAAATGAGGCCCAAGAACTCTGGGTAAATGTGCCACATGTACTGGGTGCCACATGTATAGGAGTTCTTCAGTGGAAACGCAGTCCTGAAAACAAGTCTGACAGCCATGAACCATCTTCCAGAGCTTGCATGCATCTCTCTCTCTCTCTCTCTCTCTCTCTCTCTCTCTCGCTTTTCAACTAAAAGTTCACAGTGTTTTAGGCAATTAGGCTATGACCACTGTCAGCAAATCATTCATTTGTGCCTCTAATAGCCTTCTGTGCCCCACTAGGAATCTAACCCCTTTGCACCCCAAACTTGAAGTAAACATTAACTTAAAATAATGAGCTATCAAGGCCAGACTAAACAGGTGAAACATTTGAAAAGGCTATTGTTTCATTTCCATATTTTGTTTGCCCGTAATTGGCATTCAGTTGGCAGATGCCAAAGCCCATGGCAATGCATTCTTCTCACCACTTCCCAGCCAACTGGCGCAATCAAGAGCTTTCATGTTGCTAGCTCTAAGTCTTCCCAAATCACTGATCAAATCCTTGATGAGACAAGCATGTGCCCCATCATGGCACTCCTCAAGCAGAAGTATGAGGTGGCTGGGTTCCCCCTTTATTTTAGGAGGACTGGCTGGGAGGCCCTCCTCCAGCTGAGAGAGAAAGAGAGAGAGAGAGAGAGAGATTGTTCTGAGGATCATAGGCTGAATCTCAAACAGTGTTGCTTCTTCTCCAAGGGTTGAGTACATAGGGCAGTAATGACCCCTGAGAGTGCTGCATAAAGTGTCCAGTTGATAAGAAAGACAAGGCAGGGCCTCCCATGTGCACACACCTGTGCACAGGAAGATCCTGTGAGGTGCACCTTTGGTCCTATGTTGTTGCTTGTCGTAGCCACTCTTGCCAATAATTTGGAGAACAGAAGAGTCTTGTAGCTGGATCAGCCCTGGTGGGGATACAGTCCAACCTGACCAGCATCCTGTTCCCCACAGCAGCCCACCCTGCTGCTCTGGTGGGAAGCTCCACAAGCCAGAATTGGAGTCAAACATCTCCCTTGCCTCTGCTCTTCTACAGCTAGTATTCTGAGGCCATCTGAACCCAGATGGAAATACAGTGGTGCCTCACATAACAAGTTTAATTCATTTTGGAAGTATGCTTGTTATGTGAAATGCTCCTTATATGAAGCAGATTTTCTCTTAGGAAATAATGGAAACTCAGATGATTGGTTCCAGAACCCAAAAAATATTCATATAAAAATATTAACTGGATGTAAAAATGATGACAAAACACTGGAATTGAATTCAAAACATGCATTCAATGTATCTGATCCTATGGAGTCTACAGATGCAATCCTAAAGACACTTTCCTGAGAGTAAGCCCCACTGAACACAGTGGGGCTTACTTCTGGGTAGACGTGGTTAGGAGACTGCAATCCAAGATGTTTTCCTGGGAGTAAGTCCCATTTAACACAGACACATTCTTCTGCAATCCAATACACTTTCAAAGTGTCTCCCCACTTTCTCCTTCTCTTCATCCTGAGCCTCTCTCCCCCCTGCTCCCTTCTTGCCAGCTCTGAGCTGCTTCCCTCTTTTCCCTTTGCCCAGGGAGAACTGCTGTTCTCTCCCTTTGCCCAGCGGACACCCGGCCACAGGAGGAACAGTGTGGAAGTGTTGCTTTTGTTATGGGCAGGTGTGCTAGGCAGCCCTGACGCCTTTTAAAAGGGCTGCTGGCCAGTGTGTCTGCCCAAACTGCCAACAAGTGTGCTTGTTAAGTGAAGCAACACTTGTTATGTGAGGCAGAATCCTAGAATTTTTTTGCTTGTTATGTGGATCACTTGTTTTGCTTGTTATGTGGATCACTTGTTAATGGGTGGTACCACTGTACCCCCATTGTGACTTAGTAGCCATAGACAGAATTTTGGTCCTCCATGTCATTGTTCTTACCATCCTTCCACCATGATCACACAGTCAGGAGGTAAGTCTGCAGGGCTGCAGTAGCTCAGTGGTTAAAGATGCTGTGCTTGTTGACCTGAAGTTCATCAGGTCAGTGGTTTGAAACCCAAACGAACTCCCATCACTTGTCCCAGCTCCTGCCAAACTAGCAGTTCAAAAACATGCAAATACAGATAGGTAAAGCTAAAAATGTTCACCACAGATTGCCCAGCTCGTTGTGACCAACTAAAGGGAGCCTTGCACATCCCCAGTTCTAGAGCCATAGAGCAAGCATTGCCTAAGATGCCTTCATTGACAGGTGGCCCACATGCACACAGATAAATAGTGATAAATGCAGGTAACTACATAATAAATAGATAAATACAAATACAGATAAATAGGTGCCACTTTGATGGAAAGATAATAACCCAGTGAAAGGCCTTTGTGAAAGGATGGCCAGTTCCCTCAACATCCCATCAATGGATTGGACTGATCCAGAATAGTGGACCCTTTTGCTTACCACCATGAACGCTCCCTAAATAGGAACTAATCCATCTGGTAGGACCTCCCTTGTTCTTTATTCCAGTGCTGTGGCTGAGCGTTTTGGTGGGACACAATTCTGTTTAGAACTGTAATTATTATTCTTGCTAGAAAAATTTATCTGTTATCTGTTATCCAGACTAGCATGAGGGCAGGGCAAGACTGACCTCTGCAATCATTGCCTGTGTGCTCAGCTTCTTATAGGTAGAAGGTCTACTGCCCAGCCCAATCTACTAAGGTGGTCAATGGAAACTAGTGTCTTGAGAAGTGGTGATGAGCAGTTGACCAGATGTGCAAGACATTGGGGTGACTGCATATTTGATACATAGCTGCTCCACACATGTAGCTACCTGAAGTGGATTGCACCTGAGACAGATTGCAAGGGCTCCAAGAGAATGGTAAATTCATTGTAGTTGTGGGTTGCCACTGCCTCCTCCCTCCAACCTGACACCATTGCCAGCTGCAGTGATCTGCTTCCTGCTTCTCTCCTTGCCGTGTAGAGACAGGTTTTAAGCCAGGTTTGAAGCACTGCCATAAAAGCTGAAAGTGTGCTTTTCCCAGTTGCATGGCAGCACATGAGGAGCATGCTCATGGTTTTGGCTCAGAATCTGTGTACTTCAGGCAGCCTAAGGTGACCTACCTTGATAGGTGTGCCAGGTGTGGTAGGTGTACATGTAGGAGGGGGGCTGATCCCCAGTCATATAGTGTCTGGGGATCATCTAGTAAGAGTGACTCCCTCAATAGAGCTAGAGTTGGATAACTTATTCCAAAGGTACCTGGTGCTCATGCTGGGGGTAGGTGGTTGTGTCCCACAAATCCTGACTTGTTCATAATTTTCCCTGCAACCAATGATTCCTATGGGCTGGGGCATGTTAATTCCACATTGTCACAGTGGCAGGTGGGACCAGGCCTCCTAGAGACCCCATGTTATTGTCAGAGCTTCTCAAGGGAGGCATGCCATAAAGGAGAGGGTGCAAAGTCCTAAGTATGTGGCAAGCTGCCCACCCCTGGTCAGAGTGGTAGCTTGCAAAACAAAGAAATTGAAAGCTGTGAATTAGTGCATGGGCACCAGCTCTGAGTTGTGCCTTTTCTTTCATAGATGCATAGATGAATGCATTTGACATTTTGAGGTTAAGAATCAGAAAACTTGCATCTGCTAAAATCCCCCCCTGAGTGGAAATCTGTAGTTGTCTCCTTCACTGAGCAGTATAACCTCCAAGACATCTTCCAAATCTAGCATTTGATGATTCTGTGTGAAATACTGTATTTACCTGAATTGAATGTTTCATCAAATAGAATCCATACCCCAATTTTGGAGAATTCAGTTCAAATAAATGTATGAATTCAGTTCAAATAAATATGGTAAATCTTGATGGCTATTTCTTATCTGGAAAAAACAGCTTCAGAAGGAGGCAGTTGCAGTGAAGAAAGATCTTACTACTTGCCCAGTCTGCCATGTATTTTGCCTCATGACAGGTCAACTCACCTGAAACCCCAGAGAGGGTTCACGATCCATGTATCTTGCCTAGTCATGGGCTCTGAAACTTCCACACTTGGGCACTCGTTCTTTTGGAGATCTGCTCCTGCTAAAAGGGCAGGGTGTTAAAGTAGAGGAACACATTGTGGGTTTATAATGTCCCACAGGATGATTAAAGATAGATGCAAGCTCAGCTTTAATGATCCAAAGAGTCTGGAAAAGAGCATGGGAATTTTTAATTACAAGAGAAGCAAAGCCGTTCTATAATCCCTGGGGTGACAAGGCCCATGTGGCTAGAACACTTTTTAAAAATCAAGAATGAGATTGGAAGGAGCAAAGTGGAGTTTAATCTGAATGTGAGTCTTAATGCAGTCTGCTCAGTTCTGATGGGTTGTGTCTGAGTAGTGGCAATAGGCAAGCTGACCATGGGGACTCAGTGTGGAGGTTTTCAGTGACTCCAGTTTACAGTAACTCCAATGTTAGCAGCAAAAAATGACTGAATCAAAGACATTCTATCTAACCTTTCACTGATCTCTCCTCCACACTTCCTTTTTTCCTTCTCAAATCCTGGAAGGAAGAGGACTTCCCCCTGTTGCTGCCACCAGCCAGCCACCTGAGATGACTGCCTCAGTCAGACTCATGGATGGGCTGGACCTATACCAATTACTCTGAACCTAACTGGACCAGTTAGTTTGTATGTATATGAGTGTATGTCCTTCTATAGCCCCCCTCCCCAGTGCAGGGAACACAAGAGGACTATTGTTTGAGGAGTGAGTGCAGAATCTGGAGAACAACCCGGCCACACACTCACACACACTTTTCAGACTGGTTCACTGTCGGACTGGTTCATCTGCAGGGTTAGACACTTAAATAAATTGCCAAAAGGGAGCCTGTCCTATTATACAGAACCTTATTATTTGGAAATGAATGGCCTGCATTTGAATAAATAAATAAATAAATAAATAAAAGAATGGTTTTGGCAACAGCAGCCATCAGGGAGCCTGGTGCAGGAAACTCCTTTGCAATGAATTTCATCGAATCAATATTTTATATATGCATATATACAGTGTGGGTGGACTGGAATTGCATCAAGTCCCTGGAGGGCTAGCTCACGACCTTCTGGCACCAGAGCACTGAATACTTCCCCTTTCCTGGTGGTGTACCAGCTGGTAGTGTACCTGGTAGTGTACCAACCCCTCCCCCCAAGAAGGAATTGGTCCCCTTCACTACTCTTTTCCATCTTATCTCCCTCTTCTGCTATGTTTTCTTCTTCCTCTACTAATTCAAAGAGAACAGCAGCCAATCCCCAATTTACCTGTTTACTCCCATTTACCTGGTGCTTGACACAACTGCCACAGCCAAACTCATGGATGGGCTGGCCTTGTGTAACCCTCTTTCCAAGAGGTGATATGGAAGAAGCCATGGTTAGCATGCCCCCCAATGAGGTAACATTTGGCCCCAGGAAGTCTTCCATCATTCCTGGTGCTTCCATCATCGGTTGCCATCTGAACCCCTTGCTCCTGACACTGGTGGAGTAGCTAGAGAAGAGCGGATCAGTCAGAGGGAGCCTCACCATGGTGTGCAAGGATCCCCTCTCCTTCAGAGTCATTCCAGGTGGGAGTGACTCTTCCACCCCCCCCTCCAGCTATGCCACTGCCTGATACAGTTTCTGCCAAAGTCACAATTTTAATATGAATTCTTTTCATCTGGTTTCATATCAGCAGCAAGAGGTTTGTCTGTAAACCACTAAATGTTTCAACACAAGGAACCAAGTCAGACACTTCACAGAGTTTTTAAAGTCAGCCCTGAATATATATTTGTGTGGAGAGTGCAGTCTTACAAATAAGTTCATAACAGTTATATATCCACAAAGAGTTCAACAATCTGCTTGCCTAAACATTCCTAACTAAAGTGGTCGTATGTGACCAAAGAGAAAAAAATAATCTGTTTTGAGTTTCCGTCAGTTTCTTTGAGTTTTGGTTCCAGCTTCTTTGAGGTTTGGTTCCAGGTCCCACAACTCATGGATAAGGAATTCTGTGGCTGTTGGGGTTCAGTCCTAAAGCTCTCACAATTACTAACCTGGAGCCTCCAGAAGCCTCTCATGGGTTACACCACACAGGCAGCCCACTGTTGGTAATCCTAATCGGGCTCAGAATGGCAAGTAGAAGCCTCCAGAACAGTGATTTTCAATCAGTGTGCCGTGGCATACTGATGTGCTGTGGCTGGTCCTCAGCAGGGTGACCAGATGCCAAACCCAAAATTCCTGAACCCCAAGACCAAAATTCCTAATCCCAGGCCAAAATTCCTACCCGCTGAAAAAAATTGCCAAAAAATGTATTTTTCTTGTTTTTGTTTTTCTGTTTTTTGACAATAACTTTTGATAGGAAGGAGATATCTCAAAACTGATTTTTGCATTGGATTCTGATCTTCAATACGAATCCAACGACATATGGCATGATGGGGTACTGCGCACTATCACAAAATTTCAAAATGAAGCCAAAATGTAGGACAATGATGCCAAAATGTAGGACACCCGGACAGGAGGCTAAAAATCCAGACAAATCTGGGTTTTTCCAGTCATCTGGTCACCCTGGTTCCTCAGGTGTGCCATGAGAATTTGGGGAAGGTCATTAACAGGAAAATTTGGGGATTTGAACAGCCTGATGTGCCTTGACAATTTCAGTGCCTTGTTAGTGTGCCGTGAGATGAAAAAGGTTGAAAATCACTCCAGAAGTTACTTCCAATCAAACCAGTTGCCTCTGAAATGTAGAAGTGGTTTCCAGAGGCTTCTGCAGGGCTCTGGAGCCTCCAGATTAAATAATTGCAGGAAGCCTCTGAGTAACCCATGTAACTTCAGCTGGTTAAAATCATGGATACAGGACCCACAAATGCAGAGGGTCCATTGTACAAATCATAAACACATATACATGCAGTGGAGCAGCTTATTTTATAAGCTGATTCTTACAAGGTGAAGCAGCTTGTCTTATAAGCTGATTCTTCTTCAGCATTTGTCCCATATAATGGTGGGATTTGCAATTATTCTGGGTTGGATTCTGATTCCCCATTTCTTTCTAACATGTCGTGGGCTTAGTCCAGGTATAGCCAGATAACATTCATTTTGCCATTCAGCATATCCAGCAAGCGTTGTTTTGGTTGGCCCTTCAGTTGGCCCTTTTGGTTGGCTATTGACCTCTGATATTCATCTGATACATGTTTGATGTGACATTGAGAAAACTGGCTGGTCTGTTGCAGAGGCCTGTCACTGGTTTTGATCGATTGGACAGTAGACTCCACCACCTGTTCTGATAAGCTGATTCCTGGACGTAATCTAGTGTTGGGGGATCAAAGATTCCTTATACACCAAGCATCAGTGCTGAAACTCCGTTTCATCTTAGCCATTGTTGAGTGATGCAGGGCACACACCCTTCAAAAGGGGCTTAGATTGAGCAGACCTGTACATTACCAAGGACCCACTCTGTAAGTTTCTTATGCCCCTTTCTTTGCTCTCACCCATGATACCTGGTCCACCTGCCTTGAGAGTGAAAATGGAGACTAGCTTTAAGTGTTGTCCTGCTTTTATTAACCTGCTTTGTGATCAACATCCCCTTGCAAATGGCTCCCTGCAGACTCTCAGGTGCCATTGCATTCAATTGCTTGTGGATTGATGCATGATGGAAGAGAGGATCTTAGTATGCGTTGATATCAGGCTACTAGTACTTCTTGGGTGTATGGAGGTGCAGAATGATAATGCAAAAAAATCTTGAACAGTATGAGGTCTTGGTAGAATGCAGGATCCTCGATGTACAGCGTTCTTAGGTTAGGTTACATTAACTGTGTGCTGTAGAAAATTTCCCCCTGCTTCCCGAGGCCTGCACTTCGGTCCACATGACTCAACTTCTGTTGCACTTGTGCCAGCCGCCAGTATGTACATAAGAACATAAGAAGAGCCTCCACTGGATCAGGCCAAAGGCCTTCTAGTCAAGTTTCCTGTATCACACAGCAGCCCACCAGATGCTTCAGGGAACGGATATGACACCTGCATCCATGTACACATTGCAAAGTTGTTTAGTGTTCTGCCCCCTGCCTTATTAGCAGTTTTGGAAAGGAACATGTTAAAAATGAAACCGTGGAGTTCAGAATGTGCTGGAGCAGAGGTTCAGATTCCTGTCAGCAACCTGAGATTTGGAGTGTCAGAGAGATGTCCTGGTTAGACAATCAGGCTCTCAACCTAGGACGGTGCCTGCTTTGTTCTTCACTGGGAATTGGGCAGCCCTGAGTTTCTCCAGAATCAATTTGGTAACAAGAAACTGCTTTGCTTATTGCGAATGGACAGTTGAGACTCACTGGGTTCAAAGTCAGACACCAGATCTGCACACAAAACACTTTGTGCTGTTTGTGCCATGTGACTGCCTGTGGCTGAAGAAGGTTCTGGTGGAACTAAATGTATTGGGACATTTTGAATCGCAGGCAACAGAGATGTGCGAGCAGGTGTGTGGGCCTTGAGCAAGGTAAAGGCAGGGGAATGGCCATATTAAGGTCACCCCTTGTGTTCCTTCACCTGTGGCTCTGAATGGAATGAGTTTATGGGATGTCTTCCTTCTTAGAGCACTTGCACCGCAGCTGAAGGAACAGGTAAATCACTGACTATCTTGTTGCTTCTCCCTTTCTCAGTGGTGTATCTAGAGTGGGGTGGAGAAGTCAGTCTTGGAGGGGCTGTGACTTGCAAGGGGCCTCTCTCCTTCAGATCCATTTCAGGCAAGAAGCAAACAAGCTCCATTTTGCTCTCCCTGCCTGGAATGACTCTGAAAAGGATGGGCCCCTTGCACACTGTGGTGAGGCTCCCTCCAAGACTGCTTTGCTTCCCCCACTAGCTATGCCACCACTCAGAATGACTGCAGCCAAGACTTGTTCAAGAGGAGGATGCCAAGTGCCACAACCCCCACTAGATGGCATGTCAGCTTCTGACACCCAAATCCTTTCCAGGCTGCTGTCCTATCCTCACCTCCATTGTCTTCATTTCCTTCTTTCAAATTCATGAAGGAATGGTGGCAGGGAGGAAGACATAGGTGGACATACACTGGTGGCAGCATCTCCCCTGTAGCCTACCACCTGTGGTGCCTGAAGCATGATGTCACAGATCTTGCAACAACTCCTCATGTTACATAAATTCTTATTTTTTGAAGGAGTTTTATTTGTGACCTACTTGGATTATATTTTCTTTTATATCATTCTTGTTCTTTTTCTCATGTTTTATCTGCGTAGAACTACTTTATGTAAAACATACCGCAGAGAGGAAGCTTGAATAGAGTGGTGGGCTAGAGAATGTGGAGACTAGCCTGTTCCCCACACTTCCTCCTACTCCATCCTTCTCTTTTCCAGTTCAGGGAGTGGGAGATATCTGGTATATCACCAATGTAAAGGGGGAACACATTCTGCATGCTATCTAAGGCACCAGGAGGTTCATGGCCAGCCTTTGCAAGGTGTGTTCATCAGTATTATTAAGGCACCAGGTTTAAGCTTTCTCACATAGGAAGCCTTCAAAATACAGTGGTACCTCTCATAACAAGTGCCTCACATAACAAGCATTACACATAACAAGTATAAATTTCCAAGAAATCTTGCTTCACACAACGAGTTCCACTTCACTTAACAAGCAAGCATGCTAGGGGCACACGTGCTATGCAGCCCTGATGCTTCACATGGAGGCTCTTTAAAAGGGCTGTCGGCCAGTGCTGCTGCCTCTAGCTGCCCCCAGCTTGGCCACCTTGAACTTCAGCAGCAGCCCAGGTAAGCTTCCCAGGAAAGTGTCTTTGACTGCAGCTGCCTAACTCAGAAGTCTACTCGGAAGTAACTCAGAAGTCCCTTGTGTTAAATGGGGCTTTCTCCCAGGAAAGTGTCCTTCAATCCTAAAGACACTTTCCTGGGAGTAAGCTTCCCAGGAAAGTGGGAGTAAGCTTCCCACTTCCTTCTGGGTAGACATGGTTAGGAGGCTGCAATCAAAGACACTTCCCTGGGAGTAATAAAGATCATGTAGATTTCATAGGATCATGCACATTGAACACATGTTTTGAATTCATTACAGTGTTTTGTCTTCATTTATACATACAGTTAATATTTTTATATGAATATTTTGGGGGTTGTAGAACAAATCATCTGAGTTTGCATTATTTCCTATGGGAAAAGCTGCTTCACTTAAAGAGCATTTCACTTAAAGAGCATGCCTCTGGAACGAATTCAGCTCTTTATGTGAGGCACCATTGTAATTGCTCTCAGATTTTTTCAAAAGTGCTTCTTGCTTTTAACCTTGTGTTTTTGCATTTTTCAGCAGCTTGTTTTTGTAGTATCTTTCATATCTTAATTTCATAGAATCATAGAATCCTAGAGTTGGAAGGAACCTAGTAGGTCATTTAGGTAGGTCATCACCAAATTTGTCTCTGTTTCAACCAGAAAGCTGTTCTTTTTATGGGTATTGAGTCAGCTGGACATGTTTAGTAGTAAAACAGCTCATGAATTAAGTGAATAAGAGAATGAATGAATGAATTAGAAATCTTGGCACTCAAGATATACCATATTTTCTCAAATATAATGCGCCATCGAATATAATGTGCACCCCACACTTACAATCAAAATACTGTATTTACTCAATTCTAATTAACATCAAATATAATGCGCCCCCTGATTTTGGAGACTGAATTCGGCTGAAAAAGGTGAGAGTTATATTTGAGTAAATACAGAACATATGGCTGTGCCAGAGTTAATTTACTTACGCACAGTCCTCTTCCATCCACATTAGCAGGTGTTAATGAGATTCCAGTTGACTAACAGGCTCTGATTGGGGATCAGCTGGCTGCTTTGATCTCCAACTCCTGGCCGTCTGGCAGCAGACTCAGAAGGTGAGGAGCCCATAGATTGGTCCCAACCCACTCTTTTGCAACCACTGGGCTGGATGACTTTGAAGACTCCTTACCGGATCTC
This sequence comes from Cryptoblepharus egeriae, assembly GCA_030015325.1. Classification (NCBI taxonomy): domain Eukaryota; kingdom Metazoa; phylum Chordata; class Lepidosauria; order Squamata; family Scincidae; genus Cryptoblepharus; species Cryptoblepharus egeriae. The sequence goes on from JAREYC010000014.1 coordinate 14,558,931, forward strand.
GAAAGTGATGATCCTGTGATTTTCAAAAATGAAGCATATGTTGTCAGAGGCTCATGTTTGCACTTTCCACTGATTCACAGACAAAATAAGGTTGTGCTCGTTTGCATTAAAAACAAAAATGCCCACATTTCCTCACCTCTCCATCACCAACGTCTTTCTCTGTCTGCACATCCACGAACTCTGCAAGAGCCTCTGCTCTGCTTGTCTCAAAGCCACATTGAAGGTTATGTATTGGGAAACAGATAGTCAGGGGTGTTCAAAATTATTGGCAGGAAGGCTGTTTTATCTCTCTGACACTGTGGTGGGGGCCAGGAAAAAAAGAATTTATTTACATTTCAAATTTGTATAAATTTACATAAAGCCACATAAATTAATAGATTGGAGATGGAAATTATATGAAAGAACTCAGATCAGTTCAGAATGACACCTCTAGCAGATAAAATGACATTTTAAGAAGACATCCCCAAAAGGAAGCAGGGACCAAAGCAAAGGGTTTAGCCCAGTGATTTTCAACCTTTTTGGTCTCATGGCACACGAAACAGGTGCTGAAATTGTCAAGGCACACCATCAGTTTTTGGACAATGACAAGGCACACCATGCAGCTGGGGGGGTGTTGAATTCCTCAATAACCCTATTAATAAATGATGTTTATTTAATAAATAAATTGTCCAGACTTAGCATACCTGTGGACCACTCATTGTCTTGTTTCTTTTCTAATAAGTTTTTCTGTAGTATGCAGATTGTTATTCTCAGGTTTCCTTCCCACCACTCCCTAAGGTGAGCATATGTCCCCCTTTTCTAGAATATGTCCTTTTTTAAGGTTTGTGTCCTGAGAGAGATATCTTTCTTGACCTCTTATTCCTTGAGAGCAGGCAGCATGGAGCCTTCTTGTAATTAATAAATTATGGCTGCAATCCCAAAGACACTTTTTGGGACTAAGGCTGCAATCCTAAAGACACTTTCCTGGGAGTAAGATTCATTGAACACAATGGGGCTTACTTTTGAGTAGACATGGTTAGGATTGTGTTCTAAGACCCATTGAACACAAAGGGGCTGACTTTTGAGTAGACATAGTTAGGACTGTGCTTTATATGTTATAAAATATATGTAATAGTTTTAAATTTAATAATAAGTAATATAGTGTTGAAATTAACCACATGAAAAGCAATATAACAGGATATGAGTGTTTTTAGCCTTTATTCTATCATATGCTACATTTTTCATGCGTGTCCTACAGTGGTGGGGGTATGTTTTCTTCACCTCAAGATGCTCAGCTAGATAGGCAGGCAGGCAGGCTCTCTCTCTCTCTCTGTCTGTCTGTCTGTGTGTGTGTGTGTGTGTGTGTTTGTGTGTGTGGTTCTTCAGTAACTTTTTCTCCAGTCTTTATAACTGTAAGCCTGGCAATTGTTACCCAAAAGAGAGGTTACCCTCTCTTTTAGCACACTTCTGTGCCAGCAGAGTCTGGTTCCATGTTTAGTGGTGTTGACCTGGAATGTCTATCTTTCATTCACTGACATTTTGAAGAATGGTCTGAGCCAGACATTGTGAGTCTTTGGCTTCTGAATTTCAGGCTTCTCTCTTTTTTTCCGGCCCGATTTGGAGCTTTTTGGGGATCTTTGGCTGGCACTGAAGTGGTGCGGCCTCTCAAAGTGCAGCCTCTCTAAGATTGTATGAAGCCCCAAGGGCACCCCTAAATTAGCAGGCAGGAGCTGAAAAGAGAAGATCTGGGCACAACATCTAATAAACTTGACTGGCACAGGAAGGGAGAGGGAAGGTTTAAATGGCTGTTTCCCCACTGGATATAAACTTGGCACATCACTGTGGAGAAACAAGCCAGGCAAAGAGCAGGGCAAGGGATAGTCAGACTGCTGCTGATAGCCTTGAAGCGTTCCTTTGGCACAGGATGGGAAAGGGATGGTCAGGCAGTGGCTACTACTGGCGGCATAGCTAAGGGTGAGGTGGAGCAGTCAGTCTTGGAGGGCAGGGTGATCAGTCAGTCACTGTGGCCAGGGTGACATTTATCCAGGACATGTCCTCTTTTTTTAGACTAGTGTCCTGGGGAAAAAAATCTTCATTGTCCTCTTTTGCCTTATGAACAGGCAGCATGGAGCCTTCTTGTAATTAATGAATTATGTGTAACAAATTATACATTGTTTTAAATTTAATAATAGGTAGTATAGTGCTGCCTTGGGTATCCTTCCTTTAGAAAGAAAGAGGTGGGTTATAAATTGAATAAATAAAATAAATTAATCACATGACAGCATTATACATGAGTTTTTTTAGCATTTATTTTGTCATTTCTACATTTTTGGGTGTCCTATATTTTGGAAGAGGGGGCTTGTCCTCTTTTGAATTTATGACATACATGTGTCACCCTGACCATCGTGTGCAAGGGGCCCCACTCCTTCAGAGCCATTCCAGCTGGGGAAGCAAAATCATAGAATCATAGAATCATAGAGTTGGAAGGGACCTAGTAGGTCATCTAGTCCAACCCCCTGCCTGCAGCAGGAAATCCCCCTAGAGCATCCCCGACAGGTGCTCGTCGAGCCTCTGCTTGAAGATCCCCAGTGAGGGAGAGTCCACCACCTCCCTTGGCAATCTCTTCCACTGCCAAACCGCCCTCACTGTCAGGAATTTTTTCCGGATATCCAACCGGAATCTCCTTTCTTGCACTTTGTACCCATTAGTTCTAGTTCTGCTTTCTGAAGCAGCTATGAACAAATGAGCCCCTTCCTCCCTATGACAGCCCTTCAGGTATCTGAAGAGGGCAATCGTGTCTCCTCTCAGCCTCTGCTTCTCCAGGCTGAACATCCCAAGTTCCCCCAACCTTTCCTCGTAGGGTTTCCCTTCCATCCCACTGATCATTCTTGTCGCTCTCCTCTGGACTTGCTCCAGTTTGGCTGCATCTTTCTTAAAGTGAGGTGCCCAGAACTGAACACAGTACTCAAGGTGAGGTCTCACCAATGCTGAATAAAGAGGAACTAGAACTTCTCGTGACTTGGAAGCTACAGACCTCTTAATGCAGCCTAAAATGGCATTTGCCTTCTTTGCAGACACATCACACTGCTGGCTCATGTTCAGCTTGTGTTCCACGGCGACTCCAAGATCCCACTCACATGTTGTGCTGCCAAGCCAAGTATCCCCCATTTTATACCTGTATTTTTGGTTTTTATTGCCCAAGTGCAGAACTTTGCACTTCTCCCTGTTGAAATTCATTCTATTTGTTACAGCCCAGTATTCTAGTTTATCCAGATCCTCCTGGAGGTTTCTCCTGTCTTCTGTTGTGTTTGCTACTCCTCCCTGCTTGGTGTCATCCGCAAATTTGATCAGGCTCCCCTGTATCCCTTCCTCTAAGTCATTAATGAAAATGTTAAAGAGAACTGGTCCCAAGACAGAGCCTTGGGGTACCCCACTTGAAACCGACCTCCAGGTTGACACAGAACCAATTACTAAAACCCTTTGAGCGTGGCCATCGAGCCAGTTGCAGATCCACCTAACAATTGCCTCGTCTAGCCCATATCTTTCCAACTTTCCAATTAAGATGTCATGTGGGACCTTGTCAAATGCTTTGTTGAAGTTGAGATAAATGACATCCACAGCATTGCCATGTCCAGTAAGCTCGTAACCCAATCAAAAAAGGAGATCAGATTTGTCTGGCAAGATTTATTCTTGGTAAATCCATGCTGGGTTGTTTTGATCACCGAGTACTTGTCTAGATGTGCACAAATTGTGTGTTTTATGATTTGCTCTAATATCTTGCCCGGGATTGAAGTCAAACTGACTGGTCTATAATTTCCTGGGTCTTCTTTTTTCCCCTTCTTAAAGACTGGGACTACATTTGCCCTCTTCCAGTCCAGTTGCACTTCTCCACTCCTCAAGGATTTCTCAAAGATGATTGACAGAGGCTCTGCAAGGACATCTGCAAGTTCCTTAAGAACTCGAGGATGCAGCTCATCTGGTCCAAATGACTTGAATTCATTTAGGCCAGTTAAGTGGTTTCGAACCAGTTCTCTGTCAATCTTAATCTGCTGTTCTGCACCATCCATGTTTTCATTACCTCTCTGGGGATGCAAGCACATCCCCGCATCAGCCAATGATCCCGCACCCCCATTTGCCCAGCCCTCCTTCCGAGAATAGACGGACGCAAAGTAGGAGTTGAGCAGCTCTGCCTTCTCCTGGTTTCCAGGAGAAGGCAGATCTTTGTCCAGATCTTTGTCCAGGAGCAGCCCCACCCCCTTGTCTCTCCTCCTGTTCCTTTGGGCATATCTAAAGAAGCTCTTTTTGTTATCCTTGACACCCCTGGCCAGCCTCAGCTCATACTGAGCTTTAGCATTCCTGACCCCCTCCCTACAAGACCGGGCTATCTGCCTGTACTCCTCCCTGGTGATCTTTCCAATCTTCCACTCCCTATACTTCTCTTTCTTTAACTTCAGCTGATCCCCAAGTTGCTTGTGCAGCCAACCTGGTTTTTTCTGGTTTTTTCCCCCCCTTTCTTTTTCATGGGAATTGTTTCTGACTGTGCTTGTAGAAGCTGCCTCTTAAGGAGCTCCCACCCATCTTGGGCCCCTTTCCCCATTAGATCATCAACCCATGGGATCCCACCTATGACTCCTCTAAGCCTGTTGAAATCAGCTTTCCTGAAATCCAATGTATAAGTTTCACTCTGCACTCTTTTTATTTCCCACATTATTCTAAATTCCAGCAGCTCATGATCACTTTCCCCTAAAGTTCCTGCCACGTTGACCCGGTCAATCAGTTCATCACAATTAGTTAAGATCAGGTCAAGGATGGCCCCTCCCCTTGTTGTTTCCTCCATCTTCTGGACCATGAAGTTATCTTCCAGGCCCATCAGGAATTTATTGGAGTTTCCATGTTTGGCTGAGTGTGTCTCCCAGCAAATGTCTGGGTAGTTAAAGTCCCCCATTACTACTACCTCATATTTCCTTGCAACGCCTGCCAGTTGCTCCAAGAAGACATCGTCTCCTCCTTCTCCTTGGCCTGGTGGTCTATAGTAGACGCCCACCACAATGCTTTGTTTCTTGTTTTCCCCCCTAACCATTGGAACTGTATGGATCTGTTTTGCTCCTCCCCTGTGTGGAACGGCTCCAAGGAGAGCTGGCCCTTGCATGCCACGGTGAGGCTCCCTTGAAGACTGACTGCTCCATCCCCTCCAGCTATGACACTGGCTACTACCAACTCATGTTGCACCCATCCTCTGTGGGGCTTCAGTCGTAGCTTAGCAGCACCAGCCACTTCTGCCTCTGCCATAAAGGTGGGATTTACAAGGCAACAAAGGCAAAGTCTTACACTACATGCCATTTGGAGAAACAGTTCTTGCTGCAAATTCAAGAACAGTTCATGATGCAAGAGCAATGCTCCAGCAACTTGAAAGAGCTTATGGTAAAACTGGCCAGGTAAACAGGACGGGCAGCTGAAATGTACAGCACATCTATCAAAATATTTTTTGTTTCTGTTGCTCTGTTGTTAAATCATGTCCGATGCAGCACTCCAGGCTTTCACTAGCTTCCAAAGTTTGCCCAAATTCATGTTCATTGCTTCATTTAACCACCTCATCTTCTGCTGTCCCCTTCTCCTTATGCCTTCAATTTTCCTAATATCAGCATCTTTTCTAAGGAGTTCTCCCTTTTCATTACATGGGCAAAATATTTGAGGATCATCTTCATTATAATTTATTTGTCTTTCCAGTCAGGGTGACCAGATGCCAAACCCAAAATTCCTGAACCCCAAGGCCAGAATTCCTACCAGCTGAAAAAAATTGCCAAAAAATGTATTTTTTGTTTTTGTTTTTTGACCATAACATTTGATAGGAAGCAGATATCTCCAAACCGATTTTTGCATTGGATTCTGCTCTTCAATACGAATCCAACACATATGGCATGATGGGGTACTGTGCACTATCACAAAGTTTCAAAATGAAGCCAAAATGTAGGACAATGATATCAAAATGTAGGACACCCGGACAGGTGGCTAAAAATCCGGACAAATCCAGGTTTTTCCAGTCATCCGGTCACCCTGTTTCCAGTGAACAGCCAGGTTTGATTTCCTGTAGGATTGATTTGACCACTTTGCAGTCCAAGGGACTCTCAAGAGTCCCCAACACCAGTCAAAATGTTAAATAACCAAGAGGGTTTCACTGTGGTAAAAATAGGTAAATAATACAGGCAAAGATGTTTTGCTGTCTTAAATGTTAGACCTCTCTAAAAGGAAATGGTGGCTACAATCCTAAAGACACTTTCCTGGGAGTAAGGCCCATTGAACACAATGGGGCTTACTTTTGAGTAGACACAGTTAGGATTGTGCTTGGTATGTCTAAAAACATATGTTTAAAAAATTAGGCATATTTGGGTTATGATTAAAAAATGGCGTCAGTTTCAGAGAGATGGCATTGCCTCGGTTAACAGTTCAAGCAGCTTCTTCTCTTTGAAGCAATCATTAACATGGCTATGCTGTGCCTCCAAACCTCGGTGTGATAGGGCAAAACTGATGCTGTCTTTGGAATCAGTGCTCCAAATTTATAAAAAAACATCATAAATTTTGGAAATAAAGTTTTTCTGATCCTCAGTTTCAAAGGCTTCTGTATGATAGGTCTGGAAAAGGTAGTAAATGCAAAAGAAAAAAAGAACCTTGCTGTCTCTATCCTTACCTTTGTGTTTGTTTTGTCCCCATCTGTAGCTCACCTGAACCATACCTGGCTTCAAGCAGCAAAGACATCCCATCAAAGAAACTGTTTGACACTGAAAGGGCTCTGTTTCCTGTTCCAAGCAGCATGGAGAAGGGTACAGGTGGCTCACGCTCCCGTCATCAAAGCAAGGCAGGGGTGTCTGTTGTGAGCAACTTGTTTGGGCGGAAGAAAATAGCAACGGAGTCTCCAAAGGATGAAGTCAAACCTCCCTCTGGCAAAGGGTCTGCAGCGTCACGAATGAAGGACCGTTCCAGAACCAGCAGCCCTTCCAAAGTGTCTATGTTGCTTGAAGCTTGGGAGAAGGGGCTTGTGGGGACAGAATCTGCTGGCTCCTCATCCTCTGCAGATGCCAGGCGCTCCCGTTCCCCAGTATCCACCAGACGCTTGCTTTCATCCAAAAATGCTTCCCATTCTCTTTCTCCAACAAGTACCAAGAGTTCTCTTTTGCCAGCAGATGCCAGGCGGTCCATTTTTTCAGCAGATACCAGCCAGTCTCCTTCACTATCTGGCAGCAGGCGGTCCCATTCACCAGCAGACACCAAACCATCTTTTTCACGATTGGGTACAAGGCGGTCCCATTCACCAGTAGAGACCAGGCGGCCCCTTTCTCCAACAGATAGCAAGCACTTCTTTTCACCTCCAGAAACTAAGCGGTCCCAATCGCCAGTAGAGACCAAGCGGTCCTTGTCACCATCAGGCACCAGGCAGTCTTCTTCGCCAGCAAGCATCAGGCAGTCCCATTCTCCAGCAGATATCAAGAGGTCCCATTCTCCAGTAGACAGCCTACAGTCCAGCTTCCTGGAAGATCTCAAGTACACACCTTCCAAAGCAGGTGCCCGGCGCTTATCTTCTCCAGTTCGTACCCAGTATTCATCTCTTGCAGCAGATAATCATGGCTCATCTTCCCCGGTGGATAAGCGATATTCCTCTTTTTTACCAGACAGCAACTCTTCATATTCTGTGGCAGACATTAGGCGCTTGTATTGCCCAGAAGACAGCAGGCCTTCTTCTTCCCCGACAAATGCCAGGCGACGCTCATCATCTCCAGCCAGCACCAGAAGTCCGTTGTCTTCCCCAGCAGATTCCAAAAGCCCATTTTCCAAAGCAGATGCCAGGCCCTTGTCTTCCCTATCAGATGTCAAGAGCTCCTCTTCTCCAAGAGATTCTAGAAGTTTCTCTCCCACATCAGATGAGAGGCGCTCCCGTTCACTTAGCCCTCGAAGAGAGTTTGCAACTCATGGGCCTGTGTTTGCTCAAGTCTATACTCCAGTTTCAAAACCAAAGAGCCACACAGGAAAAGAGGTGCAGGATTTAAATGGCACCACAGAAGAAAACCACTCTTGGGGTGCTTCTGCTTCTTCCCTAACTACTGGAATTCAGAAAGAGAGCTACATGGCAAGCACCGATGGATCCCAGAAGGGAGGGCTCCTTCCATCCACCATCAGCACCAGGATACTGGAATCTGAGAAGGAACCCCAGGTGCTTGGTGGAGCTAGTTCTGGTGTATCCCCAGGATCCCTGAGGACAAGCCACCCACCGAGTGCCACAGTCCTTAGATTCCAAACAGAAAGCTATATGTCAAGAGCTGCCAACCACTTCACTTCGTTCAGTGATTCTATGGGAGAAAATGAGGCTGTGAGCACTGTGTGTTCACCCAGCTCTGTCAATACCAAACCATCCACGTTGAATCCCTTGCCTCACATGGTCAGTACTGAATCCCAAGCCCAGTGGTATAGCTCCAAGGGCAGCGGCACAGTTGTGTTTAGATCTGAACAACAAGTTGTCTTACCCCAATCTGGAAGGGCCACTGTATACACAACAGGGCGGGAAATCATCATGTCCAGTGCTGGGGTGGGGAACATATCCCAGCAAGATAAGCCATCCTTCCCTAGTACTTCCAGTAATGCCTTGTCCAAAGACAACCTCTTGCAGCTTCAGGATGGTGATGCCAAGTCTCCCAAAGGAAGCCTCGCAACCATCCCTGATACTTCCAGTAGCTCCCCAGTGGAGTCGTGGCTAGAAAGCTGTATGACTCAACCTAGTAGTGCCACTCCGAGTGACACCCACAGGCAAAGGTGTGTGCTTTTGCCAAACCCTGTATTCACTTCAAAAGAAGATGTTAACACATTCCGGGAGGAAGTTGGTTGTTTGAGCACACTCCAGGAAGACTGCAGGACGCAGGGCAAAGCTGCATCCCAGAGGCTCAGTAGCTCATACACAGAAAGCAGGTCCGAAAGGGCAAAAAGCATGCCTGAGCCAAGCAGCCCTGAAAGAAGTGCATCCGAATTGGAGAGTATCCAAGCCAGGATAGAGAAGATCTGTTCCTCTGGGTCCTCCCAGATCTGGTCTGGAAGTGATGTGGGTGGATCCTCAGCAGAAATCAGAAGGTTGGAAACCTCAACTGGATCCCAGGAAAGTGCTCCAGGGGACCCCAAAACTACCACCTGGACTGCACTCAAGGAAGAACAAAGTGATCCTCCCAAGGATTCCCAGGTGTCTACATGGGAGCCAACCAGCTCATTTATTGAGTCAAACTCCTCCCCTGACCCTCTAACCCAGAAAAAAGGCAGAAACAGCAGCAAAACAACAGAAGAGGAACCTGAGGAAGCAGTGGATATGGAGCTCTTTGTAGACACCCTTCGGAATATGGAGCCCCCTGAGCTGCGAAAGCCTTTGAAGCTCCCCACCAGGCCACCACGTCCCTCTAAGCTTGCAAAGAATGCCCCTTTGCCCCCTATCCATGAGCACCATGCTACTCCTAAGTCAAAGGTTGCCCTTCCAGCAGCTCTTGGGGAACTCTTTGCCCTGGAAGAGGAGAGAAACGTGGAGGAGGAGAAAGGAGGCAAGGAGGAAGATGGTGGTCTCGTGGAAGAAGTGGAGGTGATAGTGAACCCATACCCCAGCAAGGATGAAATGCAGCAGTATGACCACAAGGTCAGGAAGCCGTACCCTTGGGAAAATCAACTGTACAAAACCGAAGAGGAGATTGGGTCTTTCCTGGGCAAGCTGCAGCAAGGCTCCGTGCATCACAAGACCTCCACAGCCACTGGCACAAAAGTGGTGGTTGGTCCAAATAACTTTATCAGAGCCAACGTTCTCAAGGGCCTCTCCCTGGTGTCTGACTTTCCAGACAAGAAAGTTGTAGAAGAAAAGCCTTATTCTCGCTTGGACAACAGCCTCCTCTACAGCAGGTTCATTTGCCCAGAGAAATCCCAGTTCCGTCCTGTGGAGAATGGGAATGAAGGCAAATTCTCACCCTCGCCACCGATGCCAGCTGTTATCAAAGTCAATAGGGAATGCCAGACATCTCCCAATGGGCTTCAGGTGAATGCGTCTGAAGAACTGAACTCCACGTTTTTGCCATCAGAACCTCGAGGGGAGCATTCCTCCCTGGTGCCAAGTGCAAATGGCGGCTCCAGCCAGATGTCTCTGCTGTCCAGTGAGGGCCTTCCCCAGGTGAGTGAGTTCATCCTGAACCGTGTGCTGAGTAACTGAAGCCAGCTTAAAGTTTCTGGATACCCTTTCTTTGCTGCAGACAACTGCAGTGGCTTGTCTCAGAGAACAGGGATTCTGTTCCTAGCACCTTTTGTTTGCAGCAAAATTTGTGGCAGAGCACCCTAATAATGTCACAAGGGAGACTGAGCTTGCACTCAGAAGGATAATAAATGATTATAGGGCCATAAATGATCATGGTCTTTACTCAAGTGCAAGCTTGTATTGTAGTCACTGGGTGTTGCACCCGAATGAAAGATGTAAGAGTTTTGCCTTATTATGTTGTTGTTAATGTTCCTTAATGACTGTGTCAGAGCTGGTGATGCTCATTAAAGAAACTGCAGGCAAGCCAAGAGTCTTTGTAGGAAAAGGATGTGGGTGAAGCCCAGATAGGCTGACCTACTCAGTTAACCCACACTTGTAATTGTGAAGCTTTGTGAACTGCGATTCAGCATGAAACCTCCCACATGACTATTTTACCATCTGTGTCCATCTTTCATCTGTTTCCCTCTGTCTCTTTGCCCCCTCTCTCAAAGACTGTTGTGCATATGTTCTCTCTCTGTCAAGGCCACTACTATAGGTCAAGGTTGATGCATTTGGTGGCATGACCTACCATGCCATTGATTTCCTACACCTAACTTATTGCCAGCCCAGTTCTTTGATAACAAAGGGTGCTACCACCTGCTGACATCTTAGGGCCAAGCCACACATTTGGATGGGTGGTTTCTGATTCATCACTAGACTTTTTCTTGGACAGCACCTTCACTGGCCCCTCCTCATCATTTGCAGGAAAAGCAAGTGTGTGTGTATCATTCCCCATTCAATAGGTAACTTGTGTTGGGAGGCAGTTTGTCAAAATCACTCCTCAAAGAGATATTAAATACCAGCAAAGCTTAGTATGTGTGTTAAGGGGTTATTCAGACAAATACATTCAACACCCACTTATTGGATGGACAGGTTATTGGAGAGCACCAACCAAAAGTATAAACTGTTGAAAAGTAGAACCCAGTCTTTTTTAGTTTATAAAAAACTAGTTTATATTGTTTTTAGTTTATATTGCTTCCAATGCTTTTTAGCTAGCTAATTACTAATATCCCTTTTATCTTGTAAGTTTTTGCTGCCATACAAAGGTTTCAGCAAATGGATTCTCAATAACTTATTAGAGTATGAGGTACAAGATGGGGGAGGGCAATTTTGACCTTTAGTACAGTAGAGAGAGGTTGAAAGAGTGGAACATGTTTTGAATGAATCAGTTTTGGCTATAATTGAAATGGGTTGAAAGAATGGATCATCAGAAAATGAACCATCAGAAAGCGGGGGATACCTGTATACAGTTACATGTAAGAAGACAGGTTTGGAGGGGGAAAGCTGCAAGCCATGGCTACCAATATGAATGGCTCTGAAGGCATGGTTTGCACTCAGTGATGGGATTCAAAGAAATTAACAACCGGTTCTGTGCCCATCTGGCAGCCACTTTTAAATGGCTATTTTTAAACTTTATATGTCCTATCTCTCATTAACAACCGGTTCTGTAGAGTAGGTGTGAACCTGCTGGAGCCCACTGATCAGGATCGTGGTGCAGGAGAAAAGGATCATGGCTCATTTCTGCATATGCAACCCATTCCCACATCTGCTCTTGAACTTGTTGGAGCCCCAAAAAGCTACACTGTGCTGCTGCTGGGACAAGGAAGTTGGTCCCTGGGGATGGGAGAAGAGTTCAGCTGGTGATGTTTTACTGAAAGGCTTTGCTGTTATCAGAGAAGGAAACACCAGCAAGCCCTGGCAGAGCAAAGGGCCTGAAAGAGAGATGTTTGTTCTGACCTATCCTCTAATTCAGTTTCAATTTCAGAAACCTTTATTGGCATGATAAACATCAGAACAGTAAACATACAAATGGTTAAAATAAACTAAAAGGATAAAATAAGTTGAATACCTAAAGCCAAAAAGGGTAAAATTATGTGAAAGATCCTGGAAATAAGAAAAATTATATCTAAAGAGAACACCAACATTATTAACATTAAATACAAACCGTGAAGTTAAAATAAGTAAAACAGACCAGATGGCTAGAAGTAAATAAAGAAATTAAATAATTTGAGTATTCATATCTTCAGTTGCTGGATAAAGAAAAAAGGAATCAGAAATAGGAGAGGAAGGCCAACAATTAACTATACCTCTAATGCACACTTACTTAGGAGTAACTGTCACTGAATCCCAAAGGCCTTACTTCTGAGTAGGCAGGCTGTGGTTTGGGCTTTTAACTAAAAAAACTCTCCACTTGGATTGGTAAGACTGCTTTATAAGACTCAGTGGTGGTGGTGGAGGGAGGGTGAGAGAACTGTAAACTGCTTTGTGAACTTTTTAGTTGAAAAGCGGTATATAAATACTGTAGACAGACAGACTGACTTTACAGGGGCAGCCAAAGGAAGCCTTCCGTGAGTCACATTCCAGGCACTCTGCACCTCATCTTGCTTCTCACTTCATTTTCCATTTATGTTTGATTTATAGCACGTGGAAAAGAAAGTTTCAAAGATTAATGTACGACCTGGAAAGGTATGTATTTAGGATCTAAGCTTTCTCTGAAGTTTTGGGGAGGGGGAAGTTGTTGGAGGAGGGAGAAAAGATGGACAAGATTGTACTCTTGATAATCTCCTGTCTTCCCCCTATTTTTCTCCCACTTAGATAATTCTTTACTCTGAATCAGGCTTTGGGGGTCAGAAAAGAGAAATCTGGGGTGATATCACAGATGCCACTTCCTGGGAGCTGTCCCCCACCATCTCCATCCGGGTGGTCCGAGGAGGGTAAGTAAGCTCTGGTTTATTTTTCATGATTGGAGTGAAAGGGGAGTATGGTGTGAGATGTTGGTGGACATAATGGCATAGCTAAATGGATAGCAATTGCACCAAGCTTTAGGGGGGCAACAACATGAGCTTGACACAAGTGGCCAAAATTGTGAAAACCTTGGTATTTTTGAATAAAACCTTTATGTTTATAAAGCAGGGTCATAAAGTAGGGTTGGTTATAAAACCAGGGACTCAGTGGTTAAAGGTGCTGTGCCTGTGGATCTGAAGATCAGCTGGTCAGCAGTTTGATACCAGGGTGCTCTATGATGGAGTGAGCTCTTGTCACTTGTCCCAGCTCCTGCCAGTTTAGCAGTTTGAAAGCATATAAATGAAAGTACTGTATATAAATAGGTAGCTCTTTGGTGGGAAGGCAACATCTTGTTGACAGGCCCCCGCGACAGGCCAGCCAGGTTTCCCCATGTCACATCAATCATGGTTTGGATGGCTCCAATCCAAAACAAGCAGACCCCATGATTACATGGGACAAACACTGAAGAAGTTAGTTATAAAAACCAGGGTTGATCCAAACTTTTTGGCAGGATAGCCAAAAAGTTATCCCTCTGACAGTGACGTAGTCCCACCTGACACTATCAGCACAATCCAGAGCAACTAATCTGTCCACATAAGAGCTCTTGGGTTGTCCTATCTATCACTAGGGTGGAAGATGCTCCACCCCAGTTACTCTGGAAGAGGCTTAGGGCAGAGCAAGGCAACATAGGGTGCCCCAATAAAAGAGAGGTGGACCTGCTCTGCCCTAACTGCTCTGCCCTAGGCAGTTCAGGAGAGGCATGTTGCGGGCATGTTTAGCATTGCCTAGTGCGGAGCAGTTACTCTGTATCCAGAGCCTGTTTCCAGGGCAGAAATACCCTCTTCCAGCTCCTCAGAGATATACCACCTCAGGAGCCAGTATAGTAATGAGTAGACCCATAGGGGTCCATGATAAGGCCCGAGTAAGAATGGCAGTGTTGACCAAAAATCTGAGTTCTTGGCCGGCCTAGCTGCAACCCCTGCCTCTCAACCTTAGGATATGAAACAACTATGTCTGCCCACAAACCTCAGGATACAGCAGGCAACTCCAAGAAGCCCCTTGTATTCGCTGTAGAATGTACTGCCATCTCATCAGGGACTCTTTATAAGGCAAGCACCCAGAGGTGTCACCAGACTGGTGCAGCTGGTGCGGGCCGCATTGGATGATGTGCTCTGTATGGGGTGATGCGCCGGAGGAGTTTGACTATCCTTTGGCAGGCCCCGGGCATCAGCGCGTCCATTCAGGCCTTCTCCAAGGCGGAGCAGCAACCAGAAGCTGCCACTTGTCCTCGGAGCTGGCCCGAACGGCCAGCTGAGGTGCACTGCGCAGAAACACACTGAGCATGCCGAACAGCTTCAGAGGAGACTTCCTTAGAGCAGAGAAAGTCTGTGCCTCTGCACAGCCATTCGGCCTCTGTCTGCAGGTGGAGCGGCAGCTGAATGGCTTCAGAAGAGTACAGCACAGGCATCAGAGATGGTGCTTGCGCAGTAATCTTCCTGAAGCCAGTTGGCTTCAGAAACAACTGCGCGAGCGCCAACTTTGGTGACTGCGCAGTCCAGGTAGGGGGGTGTGTGCATCCCAGAGGTGACACACAGACTTCTGCACCAGGTGATACGCAGTCATGTCACCACCGTAGGCACCACAGCTGTTCCTTGTTCAGTGTGATCTTAGGGGTGTCTCCTCAGGAGCAAGTCCTCCCCATGTGTCAGTTACTTAGCATGCTATGAAACAGTTAGGGCAGCCCAGGCTTCCTGACTCTCTGGATCCAGCATAACTTTCTGCTCTGGATACAGAATAGTTAGGAGAGAGCAGTTAGGGCAGAGCAGGCTGAATTTGCTCTGGATTGTGCCCTATGTTAGAGGGTAGAAAAAGGAATTATTTTACACTTCAAATTTGGATAAATTTATATAAATGAATATATTAGAGACATAAATTATATTAATTAATTATTAAAACAAGTTCTTAAGCACTTTCTGACACAGAGAAAAAAGATGATCATATGTAAACACTTTCACACAGAGAGAAGTGCATGTAACCTCCCTGGCTCTCAGAACACCCTGAAGTGGCACCTATTTATCTATTTACATATACATGCTTTCAAACTGCTAGGTTGGGAGGAGCGGGAAAGAAATGGGAGCTCACTGTGTCATGCAGTATTCAGGTCTCAAACCACTTACCTTCAGTGTCTTTAACTGCTTTAACTAGCCCTGGCAATGAGCTAAACTGGGTCAGAAATCCATCTACGATTAGCCTCAGGATCTGTGTCTCAATGACTGGCATTGGGAATTGGCCACATCAGTAGCATTCCTATGGAGGGGCTAGGGCGGCCTGGGTACTGGGTACCATCCTCACAGGAAGGGTGTGGCACACTGGGGGTGACCAAAATAGGTAAATTATTCAGAAGTCATATACCCACCAAGTCATAGACTTGATTTGTATTTTTCAGTTATAATAGTTATTAATTAAATAATTTTGATGTATGGAGGTGTAAAAAATATTGTGGGCCCTGGATGCCAAATGACCTACGTACACCACGGGGTCACATCAGACAATGGATAGCCTATACCTACCAGGACCCGTTTGGCTGGACCACCCTTGAAATCCCACAGCCAGATGTAGTCAGAGGTCAAGTGGAGGTGTGATGGTGCAGGGTTTTGCAGGGGTTTTCCCATTAACTTAGAGAGGTAGAGAACAGAAATAAGTACAAAGATGGTCCTGGCAATGGTGTGAGCACCTTCTCTCATCAGAGACTGGTCACTCTCAGACATTTGAGGTATGCTGTTCCAGCTCAGAGGTCATCACTTTCACCAGACTTTTTAACAACAGCTCGGTTTTCTCTACATACCTATTTCTCTTCTTGCTCTTGCCTAGATGGTGAGTGGTTGCACAAACTGGTGTGTGGCTTTGTAAGTGGTTGAACATATTGTGCATCTTGAGAGCTGAAATGGAATGACTTTACTGCTGAAGCTTTGCTAGATACAGTGTGGAAGAACTAGGGTTGCCATAATTCTCTTCTACAAAATTGGGACAGGACTGTGTGTGTGTGTGTGTGTGTGTGTGTGTGTGTGTGTGTGTGAGACAGGACCCTCTGTCACACACCAGTTTGTGAACACAATCCCCCAAAATTGGGACTGTCCCTGTTTTTTGGGACATATGGCAACCCTTGGGAAGAAGGAGCTAATTTGTTGGGGAATTGCTAAGATGTTTACAGCGTACTTGAATGCTTCAAATATGTAATATCAATATTTAAGTTAATTATTAGGGTGCATACAGATGTGCATAGTTTTAATGGTAAGCCCATTTGCAACAACAGTCCCACCTCCCTACTGGCTTGAAACCTGCTTTTCTCCTTTGTACAAAGGCAGTGCTAATTGGTCAATTTATGTACGAATCTCAAAGCCCATTCCTTCTCAGAACAAATTTTTAAATGTATTTTTTTAAAGAAGGAAAAAAGACATGGACCAAACATTATTTCAGGAACATTCCTGTACTTGGATTGCTCAGTAACAGAGTTCATTTCCTTTGAAGAAATGGCTCTTGCAGATTTTATTGACTAGAGCAGAGCTTCTTAAACTTTTTAGCATCAGGACTCACTTTTAAAAATCACAATTCAAGGGAGGTTGATTTGTTGCAGCAAAGCGGCCCACAAAGGCTTACGCAGAAGTTTTATGTGCTACAAGTAACATTATTGTATTTCCAGTTTGTTTGTGTGCCAAGAAGAGAATTGGTACTGGGGGGAAATGCAAAGTTCAGCATGAATTAGCACTTAACCTTGTGGAGTGTGGGTGGCACTGGCAGTGGCATAGCTAGAGGAGGAAAAGCAATCTCTCTTGGAATGATTCTCACCCCGTCAGAGCCATTCCAGGTAGAGGGAGCAAAATGGAACTGTATAGACTGACTGCTCCATGTCCTTTTGCTATGCCTCGGGGAGGCGGGGGGGGGGGGGGCGGTGGGACAGTTGATTCAGGTGTTGTACTGCTTGTATACCAAACCCAACCACAAAATACAGTTTAAGCTTTTGACTCTTTGAGATTAACCCGGTTACCTGTTCTTTCCTGTTCATACAGGTGGGTGATGTATGAGAAGCCACGGTTCCATGGGCGGAAATGTGTGCTGGCAGAAGGGGATGTGGAAATCACCAACCCTTGGAAGATGTACCGTAAAAAGGGGCTAGCACCAAACACACCATTCCGCATTGGTTCCCTCAAAAGGGTTGTGCGGGTAAGTGAAACCAAATGTCACTTGAGATTATTGTTCCAGCTTGGTACTGTTTATACAGTTAGATTGGACAGGTCCACCATAGCATAGTACATTTTGAATCCATAGCATACTATAGTACATGGTGGTAAAATCTAGTTCGCTTGCATGGCTCAGTGATGCACCTGCAAAACTAAGACTGCAATCCTAAACTCCAGTTGGGCCAGCATAAGTCCTGTTCTAACATGGGGTGTCACAAAAGTGCTGTAAGACATTTCTGAGCCACTTCTGGGGGAGGTTTAGGCCAGTGCACAGACATTTGCTTATTCCTCTACATCACCATGACCAATGAGTTGTGCCAGCCTAGGTTAGGATTGCACACTTAGTGCTTTGCATCCCCTCTATCTATGCCACTGGTCACTCCCTGCCCAAGGTGACCACCACAGTTGGCCTTGTGAATAAGTTAGCCCTGTTTATTATAGTTAAATGCCCATGGTCCAGACCCCTTTAAAAAGATGGGTACTGCTGTTGGCAAGGTAAGAAATGGCAAGGTATTTAGTGATGTTTTTCAGCAAGCAGTTTAAACCAACATTACCAATCCTCTCAAGTGGTTACAGTGCAGCCTCAACTAGCATGCAGTAAGGTTGGGACCTTACCCCCTTACCTGGTAGTGGAGACTTATCAGGTAAGCACCTCACAGCCAACTACTAGCTCTTTCACTCATGCTCAGTTGCCAAGCCAAAGCCCCCTCATTGTCTTCATCTTGTGTTGTTTTAGGCAACCTTGGAAGGTTCTATATTGTTCCTGGCAAACGGCCTTAACTGTTGAGCTTCACCATAGAACAGAAGTTCTGTATCTGTTAACCTTCTTTTTAACCCTCTTAACTCTTCTTAATCTTATCATATCAATGCTAACCCTTCAAGACCCATTTTGATTGAAGTTCTGAGGTAAATGTTGCAATCCTAAAGACACTTTCCTGGGAGTAAGAGCCAGTGGTGGGCTTCAGGGGGTTCTCTTAGGTTCTATAGAACCCTTCGCTAATGAGCGCCTGGTTCTGAGGACTGGTTACTAATGGGACATAGAACCGCTTGTTAATTTACGTTACTAGGACATAGAATCTGTTGTTAATTTATTTGAATCCCACCACTGAGTAAGACCAATTGAACACAATGGGGGTTACTTTTGAGTAGAAATGGTTAGGATTGTGCTAAAAATGTCAAATTTAACTTTAAGGTAAAAACACAATCCACTGCCACTGTTCACAGCAAAGGCATTCAATGTCAAAGAACCAGTGGTATAGCTAGAGGGGTGTGCAAAGCATTAGGTTTTGCAGGGAGCCCCACAATAGGGTGTACCCTCCACTTTGGAGCCATTCTGGGTGGGGTGGGGGTGAGGGCAAAATGGAGATCTTTGCCTAGAATGGCTCCAAAGGGGAGAGGCTGCTTGCATGCTATGCTGGGACTCCCTGCAAAACCTAATGCTTTGCACCTCCTGTAGCTATGCCACTGCAAAGAGCAAGTGTTGGCTTTGGGGTGATTACCTGGAGATACTGAAGTGTCATGTAGTTCCCTTTTCAAACACTCACAGCTTTTCACAGAATGTGGTGGTGTTTACCTTACGTTTACCTTAGAGTTCTTTTCAAATTCCCACAGAGATAGTGAACCATAATCACAGATGGTCAGAAGAACGGCAGGAGGTACTTTAGTACTTCTAGTAGTTTTTCTCAACCCTGCAGTACTTAAGGACATAGCTGGTGGTGCTCATGATGTCTGGTGGTTCTCTTGAACCACCAGGGGTACTTGAGGAAGTATCTGGTGGTGCTTGTGGAAGCCCCAGACTTGTGCTTCCTGGCAATGAGAAGAACAATGCAATGCAACAAACAATGGCAGAAGGCTAGGCTCAGTAGGCAGAGCTGTAAGGTACACTTTGTGCATGCTCCGAAAAGCCTTCCCATGTGCCCTGAGCCTCTTACTGGTGTTTCTTGCATTCTGTCTGACATCCCAATCCAGAAGTAACTGGTGATGGCATCAGCACCTGTTATTTCCAGTGGTACTTCCAATAGGTGGGCCATATAAAATAGTACAGTGGGGTACAAATATTGGGAAAATGTTGTTCTGGGACCATCTTTAGTGCGCAGTAGAAACAGCTTACTCCCTCAGAAGGAGTAAGGACTTCCTTTTCTTTTTAACAGACTGTGTACCTGTTTTGCAGGACTACAAGATGCCTGAAATCGCTTTGTTTTCAGAAGAGAATGGAGAAGGTGCAAAGTGGAGCTTTGCAGATTCTGCTGAGGACACACGGATTTGTAACTGTCCCCTGAGAGCCGCTTCCATCATTGTCCACTCAGGCCTGTAAGGAACGCATTTCAGTAGCTTTGGGCACTTACAATCCAAGAGGTTCTCCAAGAGTGAGTAGGTTGCCTTTTGAAGATGTCATCCAAGAGTAGCCCAATGTGGAAAAGACCCCTTTCCATGGATGACTGAGGAGTATTGTCTAGCAGTTCTCCCATATGAACCCCATTAAAATAACCAAGAGTTGTGTAGCAACACAATGTGTCCATCTCAGTGGAAAGAGCACCTGCCTCTGACCCACGCATGAGGTGTGCAGGTTCTTGGTCCAACCTCCTTACTTGTCTGCCGCAAAAGACTGGTCATCCCTGCAAGGTGAAGTGTAAAGGGCCTGCTTTAGAACTTGTATGGGAAATGTAGTAAGTGACCAATCCAGAATCCTCTTGCTGCCCACCAGGTGTGGAGAATAATATGACAGATTGGTGTCTTGACAGAGACAGAGAGTCTTGGGTGCACATCCACATTCAGTGCTACATCACTTTCCCAGGTCTGCCAGTCATTTGTTGTTCTTTCTTTGTTCTGCAGCTGGCTTGTCTACTCAAAACCGTTCTTCGACGACGACCCTTATGTCTTAGAACCTGGCGGCTATCCCAGTTTGCAAGCTTGGGGGGCAAAGGATCCCTCCGTCTGCTCCTTGCATCCAATTAAGCTGGTAAGTTTTTTCTTCCTTCTCCTAACTGACCATAGGCAGCGATGTCCTTGCAGAATTCAGCTGTCAAGAGGAGGGGTCTCCAAAGTTTTTGGCCAAAGGGCTGAATCAAATATCTGGCACAGTGTTGAGGGCCAAAAAACAAATTTAAATATTAAATTTCAATAGATACATTAGAGATGGAACTTAGATTAATAAATAAATGGGCTAAAAATTCCAGGATTTCTACATAGGACAGAAATAAAACTCACACTTAAATGGACCCTCATTCTCTCACCTTGCCATGTTTGATGAGAAGCTCTCAAGGTAGGGCCCCCCCAAGGTAGTGTAGATGAACTGTTTATGAACTGATTTGAATTCATTCATTCATTCACAAGTTCCATCATGAATATATTCATTTATGTAAACTTATTCAAATTTGAAAAGTAATATTAATTTTTTTCTTCTGCCCCCCCCCCCAGCACAGTATCAGAAAAACGATGTGGCCCTCCTTCCAAAATGTTTAGAGACCCCTGAGTTAGAGGCTTGCTGCAGGCCATATCTGGCCCCCATGTATGGGGTTGGAGACCCCTGGTCTAGGGAATAGGTGTGGATTGTGGGGAAACAGCAAATCAGCGTTTACAAAGTGAAAGCATCTTCTGATTTGTTCCACTGGTATATCTAAGGAACAGAATCACTTGCATTAAAGATGCATGTGATACATGTATGATTAGTGATACATGTTTAGGCAACCACTTTGTATATCTACTTTGTGTGGGTGTCTGTGATTATTATAAGAGAAAAGGCTGCTTTATACATGGACAGGCATCTCTTAATTACTCAGCATCCCTTGATTACTTACTGATTTGCAGCAAATGTGTGAAAAATGTTGGGTTTGTAGTGGGTATGGGCAGTGGTATAGCTAGAGGGGTTGGAGCAGTCCATCTTGGAGGGAGGTGCGCAAGGAGCCCTTTGGAGCCATTCCAGGCAGGGGCGGGGGAGCCAAACAGAGCTGTATGAAACTCTTCCCTTTGGAGACACATCTACTTGCATATGCAGCTGCTACGAAGGCTGGAGGAACTTCCTAAATTGGCTTCTAGGCACCAGGAGGCAGTGTGTGGGGTAGTGGGTGGGATCACTTACTGATTTAGGCTGCATTCCTAGCCATGTCTACTCAGAAATAAGCCCCATTGTGCTCAATAGGTCTTACTCCCAAGAAAGTGTGTTTAGGATTGCAGCCTAATTGGGAAAAAAGGCAGAGAGTGGACCGACTGCCTCACAGTGTTCTCACTTTGACTTGTTCTCTTTTCAGGGCTGTCCTGTTGTAGAAAAACCTGGGGAACCCAAGGTAAGAGGAAACACCTGCTGAGTTTGGCTATTCCAGACACTTTCTAGCTGGAAGGAGGGGTGGAAAGTTCTTAAGCATGTTGCAGATCATGCTCAGGGCAATCCTGTCCTTGAGGCCAACTGAGGAGGTTGCTTCAGGCACAACTGGTAAAAAGGTGCCCACCTTCATCTGCCCACTAACCTTCTCAGTGCATCCGAGATCCTCCACTCCCTGGAGTTGAAAAGCACCCCACCGCTCACCTCCTCCAACTCCCTCTGCCACCCCACATCCCTTATTGCTCTTCAGTCCTGGGGATGGGAGAACCAGAGACTGGATAAATCTCTTGATCTGAAAGAGGTTACTTCCCCACCCTCCAGCAACAGGTCAGCATCTTGAGGGTCCTCCTGAATCCACAGCTACTCCTGGACCACTAAAGCTAGGAAACCATTACCAGGCTTTGGCTAGTGTGCCAATTGTGGCTATACCTGAGTCAGTTGGGCCTAGTCTTGGCAGGCCATGGCTTGTGAGATCTCAGCTTGACTATTGTTGCATTCTCTATATTGAGCTACCTTTGAAGATGGTCTGGAAATGGAACTTCATGTAAAATGTGGTGGCACATTCACTCACTGGGTCTTGGTTGGCTCTGCTGAGCTATTTTCCTAGCCGATTCATTTTCCAATTCAAAATGCTTTTACAGCCTGGAACTATCTGCTTTATTATATTCAGCCCCAGCTTCTAAAATAATCTAAGATACATTTAACAGACATTAGATGGGTAGTGGCCAGAACCAGAGGGTTTTCAGTTGTGACATCACAACTGTAGAACTTTCTCCCTTAAGAACAACCCCTTTTATTAACACTTTTATTTTTGCTGCCCTTGTTTTATTATTGCTTTCAACACTGATGTCCTGCTGTTTTATTCTGGATTATGGTTTTTGGACCATAATCTATAACAGTTGTCCCTCAATATCCACAGATGTTGAGTTACAGACCCCCTCCTGCAGATGCCAATATCTATGTATATCAGTGTTCATGTTTAAGAATGCTTAAAAGTGTCAAAAACAGTTAGCAAATTACGTAATATCAAAATAAGTCATTCCACTTTGCACTGCAAAATTTCTCCTTTTCAGGGTTGTGGGGCAGTCTTCTGCACTCCTACGTTGTGTTACTGCTTTCCTTGGCCTTGACTTACCCCAAGATGGATTGCATAATGCATTCAGGTGAATCCGGGCCAAGGGAGGTGGTCACACCACATAGAAGAGGCTTCTGGGAGCATAGAAGGCAGCCCTGCATTTTAAAAAGCAAACTCCAGTATCTACGGCTTCTGCGGTGAGTCACAGTTGCATATACCAGATCCGCGGATACTGTTAGCAGATGGTACTTTAGTTTCAAAATATTGTCTGCAGTGGGATTTGATTTGTGCAAGTTTTTTGAGTTGTGTTGATTGTTTGACTTCATTTATTTACACTGTATTTTATGCTTATTTGTATATTTTATTATACCATAATTTATGAACTGTTGGTAGCTGCCTTGAGTTTTGGAAAGGTAGGATGTATATCTTCAAAATTAGAAAAAATAAGTAAAATATCCCAGTCCTTGAAAAGAATATGCCTGTTTGTAGAGGGAGGATAAGAAGGAAAGATCAGTTCTGGAGTCAACAGTGGAGAGAAGCCAGGTCACATCTGGACAGGTCTCCAGCCTCTTTGGTATCTCAGCTCTCATGTGTTGCCCCTTCAAGCTCTAATATTCGGACAATGAAGCTCTAGTGTAGGTGATGCTTGATGGTGTCTCCAGTATCCACCACTTCACTCTTCTTATTTCTTGCATTGCCTATCTCTTTTCAGGCTCTCATTTACGAGGAGCCACATTTCCAGGGCCATAGCTGGGAAGTCTGTCGAGATATCTATGACGTGAAGAAGCCAGAAAACAGCCAGGAGTCCAAGATGCCCACTGTGGGTTCCCTGAAAATCTTGGGAGGATGGTGAGTGCCTGAAAGGAGCTACTGGGTCCTGAGGCTGCAGCCACTCACTGGACAGAGGAAACTGCCTCATAAGGGTGATGAAGAATGGCAGATGGGGAAGAGGGTTGGTTCAACCATTCCAGGGGACAGAGAGATTCATCACCAAGAGACTCAAACCTCAACCCCAGTTCTCCTTCAGTCTCGACAGGGGGCCTCACCCCCACCAATTTGAAGCTGTTGCTATTAAATTCCAGTTATATCAGTGACATCTACCTGATGAAGGAATTAATCCCAGAGATAGGCACTGGTGCATGATGGTAATTTGGCTGGATGAAATGGAAAGGACAGCTCTTTCCCAGCTTGGTCCACCAGGTTTGAAGGGGGTTGTCTCTTGAGTACCAACTTGTGTAAAGGCTGAAGAGTCTTTGGTGTTGTATTTTGGCATGAGCACTATTATGGCACTATTAGTGCCATGGACTGTGAAAAAAGTCTTGGGTGGTTATGTCCAGAAGACCAGGGAGAGTAACTTTTCTGCCTGTCTGCTTCTTCTTCTAGCTGGGTTGGTTATGAGAAGGAAGGTTTTCGTGGCCACCAATATCTGCTGGAGGAGGGAGAGTATCGCAGCTGGACACAATGGGGAGGTTTCAATGAACAGCTGGTGTCGCTTCGGCTGATCCGGACGGTGAGAATAACTGCATGTTATAACAGTATTAGGAACAGAGAAGTAGGACAAGCCCCTTGTCCATAGCTAGTCCTACTCTCCCAAAAAGAGTGGAGCCAAAGGCCTTGAGCCTGTTTGGAAGCCACAAGCATGAAATCATATTCAAAGTTGGCCAAGGACTGGTGGTGTAGTTAGAGGGGGGCAAAGCAGCAAGTCTTGGAAGGAGTCTCACAGTGGGGCCCCCTCCCTTCATAGCCATTCCAGGCAGAGCCGTATGGCTCTGCTTTGCTCCTCCCACTTACATTAGCTCTAAAGGGAGGGATCCCTTGGTGGGGCACTCTCCAAGACTCACTGCTCTGCCCACCTCTGGCTATGCCACTGCCAAAGGCCAACCTAGCCAAGCCAATCAATAAAACTCCAAATGCAGTCAAGGGACAGGTAGAAGTATCATGGGGAGGACTAGCAGGGGGCTTTCCTCAATGTCCCTAGCCAACAGGCACTGATCTGTTTTAATTTCTGGCAGTGTTTTTTGATTATGGATGTATGCTTAATGCTGGTTTGTCCAGTGGCAGGACCAAAGTTCTTTTAAAGTCTCTCTAGTGGCTGAGACTTGAATTAGCTGTGCCCCTCCCAGTGGCAGCACTTTTGAAAGTCTTTGTAAGTAGCAACATCCTGTTTCCTAGCAGGGAGCAATGCCAGCTTGTTACCACCCCTTTGGTCTCTGGAATTACTCCCTGTTTATCATTATTAATTATGACTGTCCTTGCACAGTTCATAATAGAAGAAAATAATGTCTTTGCTGCTGCTGCTGCAGCAAAATAAAAATAAAAATCCCTTTTTCCCCCTCAGCACCAGGCTGAGTTGCCTGTGGGGTTCTGACCTGAATTGGCCACCTCAATTAAAGAGGTGTTGGTGTCCCCAAAGGTTCCTGTTCTGGCACTGCTGTTGGCCATGGGCACCCATTTCCCCTCCAATCAGGGTGACCATATACAACGCAGGACAGAATGCCTGTCCCTTTACCATTGCATAGAAAAGGGAATTTAAGCAAATTCAGCTCAACATTGGCAGGTGTGAAAAGCAGCACTTGCCAAAATTCCCTCTTCTGTACAATGCTTAAAGGTAGAGGCACTCTGTCCTCTATTTGATATGGTCTCACTGCCTCTGTGTTCTGAAAAGACCACTTTGCTTGGCATCGATGAAGTGATCTCTCCTTTCTGGGCTCCATCTGAAAGTGACAGGTTTTGCTTTTGCTTTTCTCACCTTTGCAGGACTTCCTAGACCCTGCCCTTGTGCTGTTTGAGGCAATGGACTTTGAAGATGGCCCAAGTGTGGAGCTGTGTGAGGCACTGCCAGATGTTGAGCTGGCCAGCTATGGGAGCACAACACAGTCCATCCATGTACTCAGTGGTGTGTAAGTATCCCAGGGAAGGATGAGGAAGCTCCAAGTTTGGAAGGTTCTCCAACATCAGTCTTGAAATAGAGCTCTGAGAGAATAATGGTGGTGGCTGTCAACTGAGGAAGAGGACAGGAAAGAGGTAGCAAGGTCAGAATAGGTTTGGGGTCTCAGGGAGGAGTTAGCCATTTGCCCAAGTGGGCCAAGACAGGCAGTCAGGGATTCAGCTCCAAGTAATTCAATCATGGCTTGTGTGGCCTTTCAGTACCAGTCAGGGATGTGTTCCAGAGTAGCACTGAAACAGCAGTGGATTCAGCTCATGTAGCTTCTCACCTGTGATCCACATTAATCGGACTCATAGAAAACTCTTACAACCCTTCATTGACCTTTTCATTACGACAACTTCATTGGCCCTGTATGGGAAAGGGGGAGAGTCAGCCAGCAGAGTGCTTTGGGCAGGTGTGTCCAGACTTTTTGGTAGGAGGGCCACATCACCTCTCTGCCACTGTGTTGAGGGCCAGAAAAAAATTTACATTTCAAATCAGTTTACATAGAATGTACATAAAAGAGTGCATTAGAGACAGAGCTGGAGGACTGTAAAGATTACCCAAGGGCCAAAGGGAGGGGTCCAGTGATGGGATTCAAAGAAATTAACAACTGGTTCTCTGCCCATCTGGCAGCCACTTTTAAATGGCTATTTTTAAACTTTATATGTCCTATCTCTCGTTAACAACCAGTTCTATAGAGTAGGTGTGAACCTGCTGGAGCCCACCACTGGAGGGGTCATGCTGCAGACCACATTGAGGCTCGCTGTTGGTCGCATTTGGCCACTGGGTGCCTTGTTCTGCCATGTGGATGATGTCCCCAAGGTTATTGATCAGTTGGATTGACAGCAGACCAAAGCTGTCAGAGCTGTTTGAAGCTGGGGAAAATGGCTTCCATTGCAGCTTCACAGTAAGCTGTGGACTGTGATAACAGGGTTCCATTTCTGTGCCCAGATGGGTGGCCTACGAAGACAAGAATTTCACCGGGGAGCAGTACATCCTAGAGAAAGGCGTGTACCGCAACTGTGAAGACTGGGGGGCTAGCAACTGCCAGATCTCCTCGGTGCAGCCTATCTTGCAGGTGAGAATCATCAGTCCCTACTAGAGTAGTGCACCCCAAGTCCAGCTGGTACCTCCTCCACAGTCAGGCTTTGCACCTCCTTTCTGTCTCAACCCCTACACTATCTCCATGTAACAGTTCAGTTCCAGGGCAAAATATCAGGCCTGCATCTCCATGCGCCCATGTGCAAAACATGTGTCCACAAATGTCCTTGTGATAGCAGCAAATCTAATGAAATAAATCATGTATTCTGCCTCCAGGTGTAGAGAAGATAAAATCTCACAACCATGAAGAGCTAAAGTGATTTTAGTCCTGAACATATTTTGCATCTTTGAAAAGCAAAAAACAACATCATCAAATTGTCCAGAGGTCACATAGCAGTGCTTGCTTCTGGTCAATTGCTCTGCTACTCTCAACAGCAAGCAAGCCACTGCCAGTGAGGCTGTTTCATTTTGTCCAATGGTGGGGCCACCTCTCCAGTTTCTGTGCTCTTCAAGGTGGGAACCTTGAACGTAGCAGTGCAGCGTAGACAAGGACAGAGAAGGCCCAAGATCAAGATCCCCAATTGGCTGTGATGCTCATGGGGCTGACAGGCCACTAGAAGAAGTTCAGTGTCAGGCTTGTTGTGAGGGTAATAGCAGGAGAGGAGGATGTTATTCAGGGCTTTCAGTGTGGATTTCCTTGCTCTGTTTCCTCATTTTCCTTGCTCTGTTTTCATTATCTACTTTTTATTCCCCTTCCAGGTTGGGGAGGATAGTCTGCACTTCATTTCCAAGGTGAGAAACTGGAGTTTAACTGAAAGGAGTGTGGCCCATTCCAGGACTAAGGGTGCAATCCAGAGTAACTATGGGGAGTCCTTGCTCTGGTGCAAGAACAATTTGCTCTGGATTGCAAAATGAATTTCCCATAGGTTTTCACTAGGTGGTGCAGTAACTACAGGTACACGTAATGTCTCTTATGCGTTCCCGTAGTTGCACTGGATTGTAGGGTATGATAGTAGCAGGCTTTGAGGTTTTTTGATTCCACAGGGAGAGGGGGGTCTTAGTGGAGCCAATCACGTCTGTCCTAGGTGCTCAGCATTGGAATTGTGAGCCTTTTTCCATAGTAAGGCATCAAACATGCCAAAGACTTGTATACCCTTTGGCATGCACCAGGTTGTTTTTTAACCTTCTATAGTAAGTAAATAAGGGCTTGGTTTGTACCAATGTACAAAGTGCATGGGTTTTTATACTGTGAGTATATGATCACATTGGGCTCTTGGGGCGGAGAAAGTAACAGTGGCAGCAATCCTGTTCCACTGTCCCTGCCTCTGCTGCTTTCACTGAACTGAAGTGAGGGAGATGTGAGGGTGCTCACAAGATGACAGCAGCAGCAATTTTGGGGGAGATGAAGGAATTTCACCAGCTCTTTAACTACCATTTTCTATTGGGCCATATTAGTTAGTTAGTTAGTTAGTTAGTTAGTTAGTTAGTTAGTTAGTTAGTTAGTTAGTTAGTTAGTTATGATCCAAGATCAAACAGCTTGGGCCAGATTTAGAATCATAGAGTTGGAAGGAACCTAATCATAGAGTTGGAAGGAACCTAGTAGGTCATCTAGTCCTACCCCCTGCTTATAGCAGGAAATCCTCCTAGAGCATTCCAACAGGTGCTCGTCAAGCCTCTGCTTGAAGATCCCCAGTGAAGGAGAGTCCACCACCTCCCTTGATAATCTGTTCTACTGCTGAACTTCCCTCACCATCAGGAATTTTTTCCTAATATCCAATCCTGATATCCTGATATCCAGTCGGAATAATAGGTTATCTAGTCCAACCCCTTGCCTGTAATAGCAGTTCTCTAGAGCATCTTCAACAGGTTCTTGTTGATCCTTGGATCAAAATGTTTTTTAAAAGTGGAACAAAGACTGAATATGTAGTAAATAAATGTACACATGGGAGTTTTGAAAATTTAAAGAAGAAAGCATCCTGCCCAGAACTTCTAGGAGAAGAAAACCAACAACTTTTGTGCATAGATAATGCTGGGCTTATATCACTGGACTCTCAGATTTCTTGGGGTGGCAATATTGCTGTTTTGGGAACTTATCTCAGTTTTTAACCAGTTTCTCTTGCATTGTTTCCCCAAAATCTCCTTGAGAATTGCAGATCGGTATAGATAATCTGTCTGAGATCCTTTGCCCCATTCTCAGAACTTACAATTCCCAGGATTGCATGGTTAGAATGAATGATTTTGAACTCATTTCCATTTCTGTGGTATCTAGTTATTCCCCAGTCTGACCCAGTTCCAACTCATGCCTTACCATTTGCCTCCCCAGCTCCAGCTTTTCTCTGATCCAAACTTCATGGGAAAACATATCTCATTTATAGAGGACCAAGCATCCTTACCAGAAAACTTCATCCCACACTCCTGCAGGGTCCACGGAGGCAGGTAATAATGTTACAACAGAAATACATGTTAAAGCATATGCATGTAGGTGGTCATAAAGAGTGAAGTTCTTATGGGTTCCTTGTATTAAGGTGGTTTGCTCCTCTGTGGCATCCTTCTTTGCTGCCCAGGGGAGGAATGTCTCTGCTGCCAGGCTCCAAATGGTGGCATGGCTCTGATGTCATTGCCAGGAAAGAGCTCATTAGACAAGGAGAAGAAGGAACAGATGTTGGGTAAACAATACATGGAAAGTGATAGTGGGAGGTGGAATAACAGACCTGAGGGACGCTGAGCAGAGGAGATCCTCAAGAGATTGTACAGACACCTTGATAAGAAATTATGTTCTGGTCATGCTCAAGAATTTCAAGGCACTCAGGAGGAATATAGGAGCCCTCCTTATCTACAGGCTTGCCAACCACAAATGCTGGTCCTGTGCCACAGATGGCCTTCTTGTCATCTCTGGAAGTGACTTCTCATTTTAGTTGCGTCCAGCAGCTTTGTTGTAGTTCTAGTTGTGTCCAGCACAGGGAAGGATGTGCACAGCCTCTCCACACCTCAGAAAATCCTCCCCTGAAATAAACAGAAGTTGGTAGCATGAAGTGGAGGTGACTTCTGGTTGCATCTTGGCAACTTGGAGTCAATACACAACCTCCAAATGACTAGATGCATCTAGGTAAGTTTTGAAACACCCTAAAAGATCCCCTTGGATACCAAGGGCCAATTGTACAATATATGCTCTTGGTCCTACCTTACTACTTCTATTCCCATAACATAACATGAGCCCAGGTGAATAAAAACCGAAGAACATAAGAGCCTCCACTGGATGAGACCAAAGGCTTAGACATTCCTTGTTCCTTCAGCAATTACTGAAGTAACTAATCCCATATCTACTTTAAAGGACCATCGCAGGCTACAAGCAATGAGGGGTGTGTGTAGACACACCTGGATGCAGGTGTCATGTGTGCTCCCTGAAACATCTGGTGGTGTGCTGGGTGATTCAGGAAGCTGGACTAGATGGGCCAGTGGCCTGATCCAGTGGAAGCTCTTTTTATGTTCTTATGTACTTCCTAGTTATTCCCCTCTGAGCCAGAGAAGCTTACCCTGCAAGCACTGGGAGGGCAAAGTGAAGCATGTGTCTGAATCCTTAAGATTGTTGCACTTGGGCCCCAAACTAGAATTGTAAGGAATTGCCAGGTTCAAACAGAAAAAGGTCAGATGAGGGTTGTGCTGGCGGAAAAGATTCTAGAGCACGACAGACAATCTGTTAACTGTGTCAAATTAAACAGAACACATGCAACCATCTCAACTGATTGAGGAGGGTTTTGATCAGGAGAAGGAGAGTAGCATGGAAGGAGTCCCTCTCTGGCCATTTAGTAGCACAAAACTCTCTCCAGCAAACTGATTTACACTCTGGGGGAGATACGTGGCTTCTAGTGAAAAAGCTGGAGGTGATCTGAGAGGAAAAACAGCAAGGTAGGAACAGATCAAGCACTCCTTCCTTCCACACTGTTCCTTTCTCCTACTTGGCAGTCATCTGTGGATGGTTTTCTTTTTGAAAAGATGTCATGGCACAAATGAGCTGCACCCTAGTTTCTGCCTAAGGACAGAGCAAGGGACGGAAGATGCTTCAGAACTGCGTCCACTCCTGTGGTTTGCCCTTTCTTTCTGATGTCATGAGGTACAACCTTGGCACCTTGACACCTTGCATTCTCAGGCACACAGCAAAAATGCCTGGGATGGTCCACTGGACAACTGGAACTGGTCAGTAGTTGGTATAAGAGACATGACAGAGGCATCTGTCATGATGATTCATGATGATCTCATGATGATTCATGGCATTTTGTTTTGGTACCACTATCATTTCCAACAGGTTTTCTGGGCATTTGAAATCTCCAAAACCAGCAATCTACTGAACTGGTCACAAAAAAGAAGCCAAAATCTTGTGCTCATGTCATCTTATTAACTGTTGTTTGCCTCTAGTCCGGTAATTTTAAAACCACAGTGCCATGGCACACTAGTGTGCTGTGGATGGTCTGTAGGTGTGCTGTGAAATTTTGGGGAAGGCACAAACTAGATGGGACTTCTTATTTATGAACCAGGCTTATAGCCTAGAGCATGAGCAACTCCTTTTTAAGTGCTTCATCTTTCTCCCTCCAGCTGGATTCTCTACGACAACCCCCAGTTCGATGGAGAGCAACACGTCCTCTCTGAAGGCGACTATCCCTCGCTGACTTCCATGGGTTGCCTCCTTACTACAGCCATCCGCTCACTGAAGAAGGTCCCCATTGTAAGTTGTGCCTCCTTGACAAATGGTGTTGCAATTCAAAATAGGAATTTTCTTATATGTTAATGTTCCTTGGCAGCATTGGTGTTTTGTCAGGACAGACTAGAGGTTTGTCAGGACAGACAACTCACTGCCACCAGTTGTGCTGATGTTAGTTGTGGGACTAACCAGATGGCCTTGAAAAAGAATTGCACTTTTTCATAGAAGACAGGTCAGGGATTGTGATGGCTCAGTGGTTAAAGTCAGTGTGCCTGTCTATTTGGAGGTCATTAGAGCAGCGGTTTGAGACCCGAGTGCAGCACGATAATTCCCTTTACTTGCCCAGCTCCTGCCAACTTAATAGTTCTAAAGTAGATAAATACAAGTAGATAATTGTGTACTACTTCAGTGGGAAGGTATTGCCCCATCAACAAGTCCTTGCTGTGGGACAGATGGTTTCCTCAATATTGCATCAAAATGTGGATAAAGAGAATAGCAGACCCTGTCATCACACAGGACAAATGCTGAAGAAGTTGCATAGAGGAGCAATTTATCAGAAAATATGGTATTATCCACTACAATTAAATGGAGCCTCAGTTCGGGGCCTCCAGTTTCTGTTCACCTTTAATGCTGATGATTAATATTCATATGCTACTTTTCAATGAAAAATAGTTCCCATACAATAAACACAGTTCTCAAAATAGTTCTCACAGTTCTCTATAGTTAGTTATCTATATTATATATATAACTGAAAAGTCACTGAGTGACTGACTCACTCATAGAATCATAGAATCCTAGAGTTGGAAGGGACGTAGTAGGTCATCTAGTCCAACCCCCTGCCTGCAGCAGGAAATTCCCCCTAGAGCATCAAACACAGGTGCTCATCCAGCCTCCGCTTGAAGATCCCCAGTGGGGGAGAGTCCACCACCTCCCTCTGCAATCTCGGCACTCACTCACTCACTCACTCATCAATGCCAAAAGCGCTGGGCAAGAAGCGTGAAATGGGGGGAGGTTGTTCCTTCCATGACAAAGGCACCCACTAAAAACCAGTTTTCAGAAATTCCAACCAGAAGGGGGTGAAAAGGGGTGCAATGCGTTTTCCTCCCTATGCTTGACATTGAGAATCCCTGACTGAGGGACGCTCTGCCCCAACCCACAGACCTAGAAGCATGAAATTCAGGAAGGGTGTTCCTTCTGTGACATGAACACCCACCAAGAACTGATGTGGAAAAATTTAACTCTTAAAGGGAATGAAAAAGGGTACAACCTGTTTTGTCCTATACTTAACATTGAAGACTGACTGATCAACATCCAGCTGATGCACTGGAAGGGAGGATGCACAGGGGGATGGTCCGCGTGGGGGGATGGTGTGCATGGGGGGATGTTGTATGGAGGTGTTGTGTATGGGAGGATGATGTGCATGGGAGACAGTGCACAGGGGGTGGTGCACAGGGGGGAGGGTGTGCATTGGGGGGTGTTGTACATGGGATGATGCACATGGGGGTGTTGCATATGGTGCTCATGGGAACAGTGCGCATGAGGGAACGGTACACATGGGGGGGTTGATGCGCATGGGGGATGGTGCAGATGGGGGGACAGTGCTCATGGGGCATGTTGCACATGGGAATTTGATGTGCGTGGGGGTGTTGCACATGGGGGACAGTGTGCATAGGAGGAGGGAGTGCATGGGGAGAGGGTGCACATGGGGGATGTTGTATGGAGGAATTGCGCATGGGGGATGATGCACAGGGGGAAATTTTACTCTCGCATGTGGGTAAATTTCTCTAGTATATAACAATTAGTTTTTTACTCTAAAACATGGTTTTCAAAGTGGTTAAATAACAAAATAGATGAGAAGCCTATTTCCTGTCCCAAAGGGGCTCTCAGTCTCAAAAGAACCCTGAGGGAGACACTGGCTAGCAACCAATGGAAAAGATACTGTGTTGGGATGAATAGAGCAGTAGCTCTCCTTCTTTGAAATTGAAAGGAACTGTCACTTTAAACAGGTGCCCCTTTGTCCAATCAGCAGTGTTGAATAACAGGTAACAGGGGAAGATCCTTGCCTTCATGCCATGTTGCTTGTAGATTTTGTGGGGGCTCCTGCTGGGACACCTTGTTGAGCTAGATGGGACCACATCGGTCAGATTCTGCAGGACTCTGTCTTTAGGTGACCACCTATTGGTTGTGGAGATTATCATTACAGTTGCACTGTTTGACAACATGTCCATCTCCTCTACCTTTCCTTTGCCCCCTTCCCAATTGTTTGCAGTTCTTCTCTGAGCCCTCCATCTTCTTGCATGGACTGGAGTGCTTTGAAGGGAAGGAGATTGAGCTGAATGGTGAAGTGCGCAGTCTGCAGGCTGAGGGATTCAACAACCATGTGCTTTCCGTGAGGGTAAAGGGTGGAATGTAAGTAACCAGAAGGTTTGTAGGTCTACCTACAACTTGGGCTTCCAGGCTTCAGATTTTCCCTGAACCTTTCAGGATATGCTTGCAGGTCTTCAGGAGGCATATACCCTGTTGCTGCTTTCCGTGTGTGTTGCTGGCCCATCTTCAGGTGCGCACTGGTGCACACTGTTTCCATGCGCACCATATGCAACCATTGCCATGACCAAGCAATGGTCTGGCTTGGCAATGGCTTGTGCTGCTTGTCCCAGTAACAGTCTCCACCATTCTCCACAGCCCCCACCCCCCCAGCTCAGATGCCCAGGAGTGTGGCACATGCCTCAGAGCAGACTGCAATCTGCATTCTAGCCTTGTCACATTGTAATCTCATACTATCAGCATCTCACTGACGCGCCACTGACCCTGGCATAACAAGGGCCAAAAGTCAATTCTGTCCTGGCAAGGCAATACTGTGTTTGCTGGTGGATGGACATCTATAAACTGCATCAGCATACATGAAGATACTCCAGCATATCTTCAGGATAGGTTTGGATTTTAAGATAGTGGGGAAGGAAGACGTTTGTGTATATGCTCACACATGCTTGCCTATACACACATGTGAAAACAATTTTGGAAAGCAAGGAGGGTGGCATATTGGGAATGACCAGCAAGGAGCATTCTTACCAGGCACTTATTCTACTGGCCTATCAAAACTGGTGATTAAATTTTGGGATGTGGCCCCTGATTATCTCCTATGGCCCACACCTGACTTCTAAAGGAGACTACAGCACCCAGATCATGTGTACAAACATGGAGGCACATGGCGCATTGTTTTTTTTAAAAAAAAACAAAAGACAGTGAGAGCATCTTAATGACTACTCTTGATTGAAAAATTTAAGCAAGATCCCACTAAACCTGGAGTGTGCCAGACTGTTTCTCCCCAGCTCCTTTGTGTAGCCTCTGTCACAGCCAACACAAAAGTCACTTTCCTTCTGCCCTGCATGAGACTCTCATGCGAGCCACATCTTTGAAAAGCGGAAAGGTTCCGCTGTAAATTCCTTCTAGTTCCCCTGTAAATATTCTTCTTTAAAGAACCTGAGCATCAGAGGCAAGCCAAAGACATTAATTTACACTGCTGATTTCTGCAGGCAACAGATGAGACCTGAACAACTTGAGAAATATTATTTCCCACATGAGGGAAACAGCTTGAGCAAATTCTTATTCTATCCTGAACAGATGGGTGTTGTGTGAACACAGCGACTTTCGAGGCCGCCAGTGGTTGCTGAACTGTACGGAGATCACCAATTGGTTGACATATAGTGGACTTCAACACATTGGATCCCTGTATCCCATCAGGCAGGTGGGTTTCCACTCATAAGATTTGTTGAGTACATGAGAACACTGCACTTGGGAAGACCAAGCAAAGGGAACACTGTTTGGGGAAGACCACACAGACAGCTGCATGTGGTAGATTGACCATGTGTGTGGCTCCTCACAGGTTGGTCCTGGCACAAATCAGGAACCCTTATAAAAAAAAGTGACAAAGCAAATTGGAGGTGTGCTCTAGTCCACAATGCATTATGACCTCCTGTGCACATACAAACCCCCTATACAGTCTGGCCAGACTGAGAGACCCTTATGAGGGACCTCCTTAATGCATAAAGAACACCTGGAGTTAGTAGCATGAAGACAGCCCTTTCAGAAAGCAGTGAAGCTGTGGAAAAGATGGGCAAAGAGAGAAGATGATGTTCACAATTCAAAGGAAGGGTCAGTAGATGAATCAGTAAAGAGTCAATAGAAACCAAACTGAGAAGCTCTAGAATCAGAAGTTCTAGACCAGTGGTTCTTAACCTGGGTTTGATCAAACCCCAGGGGTTCAGTGAGTCAGTCTCAGGGGTTCAGCGGAGGTGTGTGTCCATTCCGTTCACCAGGTTTGCCAGGTGCATTAATATGATTTGCCAGGTGCATTTTGTTATGATGGACAAAACATTTTATTTTTCCAACTATGAAGTATTCGGTGAATGTACGTATGAAACTTGCAGGGTTCAGTACCTCCAACAAGGTTAAGAACCACTGTTCTGGACTATCCACTATTAGCAATGGCACACTTTCTCCCTCAGGCTAACCCCTCTTATTTTACCAGTCCAGTGAGTGGGTAGACAGAGGGGGTTCACATCTGTCAGCTTTAGTGGACTGGCTTGGATCTCAGCAGAAGCAGCCTTAACAAGGCATCTCAGGCACAAGTTTCCCCTCTTTTGACCATTTTCCAAGGAAACAGTTTGAACCAAGCAGGCGTACAACTCTCCCTTCCTGCCCTGTTCTCAAACCCACATTTCCCCACAGAAGCGGATCTACTTCCGAATAAAAAACGAAGAGCTGAAGTCCTACCTATCTGTCCCGGATGACGTTGAGGATATGAAAGCAGGCCGCGTGCTGGTCTCAGAGCTCAGTGACAAGATCAGTTCCATCTGGTACTATGAGGAAGGGCTTCTGAAGAACCAGGTAAAGTCTGTCTTCTTCCTCAGGGTGGCTTGCAGGGCACTGTTGGAAGACTTCCGGTTCATAAAGATGCAGAGGATTCTGGATTGGTTCCCCTCATGCCCACATAACACAAGGCAAACAGAAGGGAAAAAATATCCAGCAATAATTCAGGTCATAAGTGCCCAGATAAAAATGGTGGAATTTCTCATCCATTTTAAGGTTTTCAGTTTTGATCCAAAGATGTACTCAGGTGTCAAGAATTGCATTCAGTCCTCCAACACTTTTGAATCTTTCCGCTGTGTCAAGGGTTTGTCATGTGGCTGTTTTTGCTTTGTCCTTCAGGTTGCACCCGGCATGAGTTTGCAAGTGATTGGTCCAGCAGGAAAGGGCGCCAAGGTGGTATTATGGTCTGAGAATCGTGTGCCCCGGCAGGCCTGGCAAGTTGATTCCTTTGGACGGATCTGCAGTCAAATGTTTGAGGATAAGGTCCTAGATGTGAAAGGTAAAATTGTGGGGTTTGGGGTGGGAAGAGTGGCATTGGGGAAGAATTCAGATTTAAGATCAGAAGGGAGTTTCTGAAGTGAAGAAGTGGCAGACATATACAGGTCCAGCCTTGTTATACACAAATTTTTTGTACACAGATCTGACTCAACACTAACGGCCACTGCAAATCACAGTTATAAAAACTGCTTTTCTATTGTTGTAGAGAGATGGTCATGCAAACAATCATTCCATTATTTTGTCCCAGAATCAAACCCCTGCAGATATTAAGGCACTACCTTATTCCATTAGGTGCAGTAGAGGAGAAAGAAACATGAAATTGGGTCTTTAAACCTATTTTTCCATTGTTTTTTGTTATACATTTTTTTTAATCCATGGGAAGTTTCAGAATGGAATCCTAGTGAATAAATAGGGACAACTGTACTCTGTTTGGCTCTAGAGCAGGGATTGCCCTCCTTTTATCTGCATAGGGGACAGACATCAGATCAATCAGTAGTAAAAATTAATGTGTTTTCAATAAGTGTGCAAGAACCTCCCAATTTAGGCCTAAGCAAAAAGGGGTGGCCATGGCCCCTTCACACATCCTGAGTCTAACTCGGGACAACAAAGAGGCAATGCATTACAATTTAAAGTGGGGGTGGCACTTCTTGGCTATTTTGATGCACAGGTGTCCCTTGTTATACACTATGCTTCTGTTCCTGAATTTCCTATGGATAAAAAAAAAATCAGCGGATCAAAAATCAGAAAAAAATAAATTTAAAGACTCAGTTCCAGATGTACAGGTGGGCATTGCTTCTCCATTGCTCCTAATGGAATAAGATTATCCCTACAATCCAGAGTAACTACGGGAGCACGTAAGAGACTTTACGTGCACCCGTAGTTACTGCACCTCCTAGTAAAAACCTATGGGAAATTCATATTGCAATCCAGAGCAAATTGTTCTTACACCGGAGCAAGGACTCCCCGTAGTTACTCAGGATTGCGCCCTATGTCTCAATATCAGTAGAGGTTTAATCCTGGAATTTCCTCCTAATACAAAAACGGGTTAAATAAAAGCAATTAAAATATAAAAATGTTGTATCCGTTACAGTTGTGTTAAAAAGACTCTCTTACTGTTGTAGAGAGGCAATCAGCAATTACAAATGCAAAGGCCTGTCTCAATTGAAGAATGGAATGTTTGCTTGCATGACTTCCTCTCTATAACAGAAGAAATGCAGTTTTAAAAACTGTGATTTGCTGTGGCCATTGATCAAATCCATGTATTAAAAAATCGGTGTAAAACAAGAAATTGTCTGTTTCTTTACTCTTGGAGCCCTCAACAGGTGCTTTCTGGAAGCTGAGCTTTCTTTAGACTGCCAAAGAAGTTAGCAGCATATGGCATAAATACCTTATATGCTGTGTGCTCACTCATTTTTCCCCTTTCTCTTTGTAGGTGGCAGAACCTATGATCGGGATCATGCTATCCTCTGGGAATTATCTGAAAAGAGACCTACGCAGATCTGGGATGTGCAAGTGCTCTGAAGAAGGCAGGAATGGGACACCCTCGTGATTAGCCTTGAAGACACAGATGTTTGCCTTTTCATGACCAAGCTGGGGCTTAACTCCTAAGAAGGATTCATGGCGAGCACTGCATTTGTGGGCAGAAGCAGGATCTTTTCCCACCAATTGCACCTTAGCAAAGCACAATGTTCTGTCGAGCCAAAGATCAATCCTCTTCAGCCCCTTCTCTATGCCTGTGTTGACTTGTGAAGTAGAAGGAGGAGGAAGCAGATATCATATCAGAGTGAAGCCTGACCAGATGGAAGCTGTTGGGGACTCTTGACTTGTGTCATTCACAAAGGATAAGGACATGTATCACCTGTACTGGC
The DNA here is from genome assembly GCA_030015325.1 of Cryptoblepharus egeriae. Classification (NCBI taxonomy): domain Eukaryota; kingdom Metazoa; phylum Chordata; class Lepidosauria; order Squamata; family Scincidae; genus Cryptoblepharus; species Cryptoblepharus egeriae. The sequence goes on from JAREYC010000014.1 coordinate 14,597,526, forward strand.
CCAAGGAAGCAAGTGCTCTGTGGCTCACATGCAGTGCCAGCCCTGTTGTTGGCTCAGTGCTTCAAGGCACTGAAACACATAATCCTGCCAAATGTCCTGTTCCTCTTCTTTCTAAGAAGATAGGCTACCTTGAACTCTGACTATGGCTTGTATATGACTAGCTGTGCCTTTTGACATCCATCTCTCTGGTGGGTTGCCTTGGAGAATGTGATCCACCACTAGGAGGCAGTTCCCAAGGATCTGTATGTTACCAGCTGCCATCATTAGCCAGAGCAGAGCCTCCTTGTGCATGAGGATCAAGGCCAGGCCTGGAACAGCGACAACTCTCAGGTCCTTGCAAGATGATGGATCTCTGTGGATCTCTGATGTGTGCTGCTCCTGGGCTGTTCTGCAGTGCTGCTTAATTTGGGGGGGGGAGAGGTTCATGGAGTTCTCATGCATTGCTTGAGGTCTGCTCCAAGAGAGAGACAACAATTTCCCCTCCCATCTTCTAGTATGTGGTGCATCCCACTGAAAGAGTTTCCAGTAGCTGGGTTGGGAAAATCCTTTATCTGTGATTCTGGAGAGCCAGGATAGAACCAAACAGTATAGTGAGCAAACTGGATACAGGGTGGTTTTGTCTGTTCGGGTGACATAAGTACAGAAGAAGGGCCCTCCTGGATCAGGCCAGTGGCCCATCCTAGTCCAGCTTCCTGTATTTCACAGTGGTTCACCAGATGCCTCAGGGACCACACAAGACAGCATCCTGGGGTATCCTGGTGCCCTTCCTCCATTACCTGGTGACAAAGCAGGCCACTTCAGCAAGCTGCATTGCTCACCTTTTGCAGAGTCCATTCCATGGTCTGCTTGGCCATTATTGCCAACACTACCTGGCAGTGGCACTCTGGGGTCCCAACTCCCAAGCAAAGAACTTGCCCAGTTCTCTTTGGTCTGGTCTGTGTGTCAAGTGGTATGTCTCTCACTGAATGACAGCCCCACATCAGTCTCACTTTACTCACTCCTTATGGAGAAGCCAGGCTAGCCTGGTACACTGCAGGACTTTCCATGTCGTTCTGCTATTTCGGTCATACATGACTTGTGGCCTGGATTTTTTGTGAATGATAAAGAGCACAATCCTAACCATGTCTACTTAAAAGTGAGCACCATTGTGTTCAATGGGCCTTACTCCCAGGAAAGTGTCTTTAGGATTGCAGCCAAAGTCAGCTATTTTTTGTGTAGACACCCTATTTGTTGGCAGTTCCCCATGTGTTTCTTCTTTCTTCCTCTTCAGAAACTCAGTTGTGTTTGTTTTCTCTTTCTCACTTCCTTGTATAATAATAATAAAAAACGTTGACCGTTCATTGTTGTTTGTCTGCATAGCAAAGGTTGTCAAGTGGGGGTGCAATGGCTCTAGTGTTGTCAAATGTTCTGGAAAACTGGTACAGTCCCAGTTTTGGGGGAGTATGTTCACATACTGGCATGTTTGCCTGGAGGTCCTGTCCCAGTTTTGTGGAAGAGAATTATGGCAACCCTAAGTGGCCCCATCCACGACCCTGAGTTGAGAAGAATGCTATTTTTTTGCAATGATGGAAAGATATCTCTTTCTCAATCTGTTCCATAGGCTTCCCCCCATCATAAGGGCAGGCTCGGAGAGAAAGGGAGGAGTAAAGGCATTTAAAAAATGTGTAAAACCTTTATACACATAGTACATGCACCCTTCTGTTATCCACATTCTGTATCCACAGGGTCCTCTGTATCATTTATCTGTGGTTCATCAATTCCCCCCATTGTGCAAGTGACATTGTTTGACTGCAGTTTCCTGTCACTGTCTCTTGTGTCTCTGACCTATAGTGTAATACTTAAGTAAATATGTAATACTGTAATACTATGTAAATATGAAATACTACAATGTAATACTGTAAAACAATGTAATACTTAAGTGTCCTGTAGTTTTTAGTCCTCCAAACTGCTTCCTCTTTCTGTTTCCTGTTAGCAGTTGCAGGCAGCCCAGAGACAGGAGATAGCAACAGGAAGACTGCAATTAAATATAAGTCATTTGTGTGAAGGAGGAGACACTTATTGCAGGATTTGCTACTATCTGTGGTTTCCAGTACCCACGGTAGCAGCAAGAATGCTGCTCTGGGGATACTGTAGAGGAGTTTGCTTGTGTGGTATCGATGCAGGGCCGGCATTGGTAGTCAATCAAGCACTAGTCTGATCATCCCCCGATTTCCCTGTGGTAGTCACAGCGTTCCACACACAATCAAGGTCTGGGTAAGAATGCCATGTGGGAGAGAGGGCAAGCTGCAGGGATTTTCTCCAGGGTTTCCAACACACTGGCAGCACTGCATCTCTAACCCAAAATAAATCTGAGAATGCAACTCTTTCCAACACAGATGTGAGGAGTCCCAATCCAACACAGATTGGGAAATATATGTGTTGCACAGCATTGTGCAGTGCTGAATCTCTTGAAGAACAGACTTCCAGGCCCTGCAAGTATTTTACTGTTATTGGTAAAATAACAGTTGCAGTGGTGTTGCAATAGTTATTGGTATGTTGCAGTGGTTATTGGTGTAACAGTATTTTACTGTTATTGTTGTGTTGCAGTGTTCATTAAGAATGTAAGAAACGTCCTGCTGGATGAGACTTTAGCCCCATCCAGTCCGGCACCCTATTATCCACTGGGGCCGACAAGAAGCAGCACGTACTTGTCCTGTCTAATAGGCAGTGATGGTCATCTGCACCTACCTACATTTGCCCAATTCTCTTTTCAGGCCATCCAGGCTAGTGGCCATCACTACATCTAGTGGCAGTGAATTCCATAGGTGAATAGTTCCTTTTTAAAAATCTAAACCTTTAAAAACTTTTTTAAATGCATCAATTTCATTGAATGACCTCTGATCCTTGTATTGAAATAGAGGGAGAAAATATCTCCCCATACCATGCATTGATCTATAAGTGCAATCATGTCCTCTTCCCCTATTCACCTTTTTTTCCCAGCTAAAAAGCCAGACTCCGTGTGGCAAAGGCTTCCTAAAGGCAGGAACCCTCCCTCCTTTCTAGCCTCCTTCATGATGCTGTGCTGGCATCTTTCTGGTCCCGATTGTGTCTTTCCAACTTAATGAGAGTTTTGCTGTTGAACTTCTGCTATTGTTAGTTTAAAGAACTCCATGATCTGTGCTAAGATGCTGCCTCCTTGACTTTAACTTTCAGTTCCAGTTATATCTGGACTCTCATTTTGGAGAAGACTCCTTTCAGGGAGGCTGGATTGGGCTTCTTTGGAGAGTTTCCAAATTTCATGCACATATCAACAGCTCAGAGAGAGATAAGCTAAGTGAAGGGCAGGAGGAGCTGCTGCTGACCTTTTAGTGTTCCTAAACTGGGCACAAGATCTGAACAGAGGAAATTAACGGAAGAGGAATGTGCCTCTGAACATAAGAAGAATGCCTTTCTTTCACCAGGTGAAGTTTAGGGAAAGAATTGATGTGTGTTGCTAAAGGTTTCAGCATTCCATGCACCTTTGGTGTTACAGTTATGCCAGCTGAATGGCATAACTGAATGGCATATAGTTATGCCAGTTACTGAATGCCTTTCCACAGTCCTGTCACTTATAGAGTTTCTCCCCTTGTGGGTTCTCTGGTGACGTCTAAGATTAACACTCACACTGAATGCCATTCCACACTCCTGGCACTTATAGGGTTTCTCCCGTGTACGTTCTCTGGTGACGTCTAAGATTAACACTCACACTGAATGCCATTCAGAATGCATGGAGAATGCATGAATACATCTGAATGCATGGAGATGCCTCTGGACAATTATGGTTCTTATGGGGATGAGCTTAGAATCAGTCATAACTAGTAGGTAACATTTGGGTGATACCTTCACCTTTACCTAAAGGTTTCAAACATCAGCTCCACTTTCAATCATCATTTATGAACTCTACTGTGCAGCTTGCAACTGGAATTCCCCCTTTCTTGATGTTGTCTAAGAGCACAATCCTAACCATGTCTACTCAAAAGTAAGCCCCATTGTGTTCAATGGGTCTTACTCCCAGGAAAGTGTCTTTAGGGTTACAGCCTAAGGCTTCCTGCTGCCCCTTTCGCATGAGAAAGTCTGCACAGGAGCATCCTGTTTTCACTGAAAACAGAACACCACGGATGTTCAGGTGCAAAAGAGCAACCGTTAGTTTTCTCTATTTAGCACCCACATCCACACCCACACTTCCTCCCCTTTGAGCTTTAAGGCCTGATCAACAGCACTAGGTGGTGGAGCATTTTGCTCAAGGCCAGGATAGAAAAATCCCAAAGTGATGATTAATGACCACTAGTACAATCTCTCACCTTCCCTCACAGCCTGCATTATGTTAAGAAGATCCCTTCTGTTGTAAATATCTGATTATTAACACACCCCATCCAGTGAAGAGCTAAGGCACTGGGAATTTTCACTTGTGCTGTCAGAGATCCCAAACCTGTAAATTAGGCACCCATGTTAACCTAAGCAGGCCTCCATCAGTCTTGAAAAACTATGGTATCGTGCTCAGCGCTGCATACGCTGCATGCGAAGCACAAAAGCCTGGGTTGGATTGTTATGGAGGACAGGCTGTTAGCCAAGCAGCAAATCCCCCCCCTCTCCACGCCGCTGAATTAGTCCAATAGAAAGGCAGAGCCGATACAATTGGATCCAGCTGGCGTCACAGAGCTGGGCTAAGAACAGGAGCTCACCCTGTCTTGTGGGGCCGACCCGGGTCTCAAACCCTGGCCTGCTGGTTAACAGGCACAGCGTCTTAACCGCTTGCGCCACCCACAGCCACAGGGGCCATGTTAACCTATGGAAGCAATAACCCATTCTGTGCATTTCTGTTGGCTTCCCTCAGGATTGGTCTGTACACCCATGCCTTGTCGTAGTTTTTCAGCTCAACTTGGGCAGGAGGGGTAGATGCATCCTAGAGGAAATTCTACAGGTGTAGCTGTCCCACTACTGATTAGTTTCTCCTAGGCTGCAATCCTAAGGACACCTGGCTGGGAGTAAGACCCATTGAACAAAATGGGGCTTACTTCTGAGTAGACATGGATAGGATTGTACCCATAGTGAATTTCTGCTAGATACAGCCACAAGGTACATGCTTCTGCTGGACAAATCTAGAATACAACCAGGGCTACAATCCAGCGTAACTACGGGACAGAATGACCAGATGCTGAACCCCAAGGCCAAACTTCCTACCCCCAGGGCAAAATTCCTACCTCCCCCCAAAGCCAAAATTCCTACCCGCTTAAAACATTGCCAAAAATTTTTTAAAAAATATTTTTTCGGTTTTTTGGCCATAGCTTTTGATAGGAAGAATATCTCAGAACTGATTTTTGCTTTGGATTCTGCTCTTCAATACAAATACAACAACATATGACATGATGGGGTAGTGCGCACCATCGTGAAGTTTCAAAATAAAGCCAAAATGTAGGACACCCAGACAGGAGGCTAAAAATCCATACAAATCCAGGTTTTTCCAGTCATATGGTCATTGTGCTATGGGAGCACTTAAGAGACATTACATTCACCTGCAGTAACTGCAGCAGGCCTCCGTCAGTCTTGAAAGACTATGGTATCGTGCTTGGCACTGCATATGCTGCATGCAAAGCATGAAAGCCTGGGTTGGATTGTAATGGAGGATGGGCTGTTACCCAAGCAGCAAATCCCCCCTCTCCACGCCACTGAATTAGTCCAATGGAAAGGCAGAGCCAATACGATTGGATCCAGCTGGTGTCGCAGAGCTGGACTAAGGACAGGAGCTCACCTTGTCTTGTGGGGCCGACCCGGGTCTCAAACCCTGGCCTGCTGGTTAACAGGCACAGCATCTTAACTGCTTGTGCCACCCACAGCCCATTTGTTACTGTACCACCTTGTGAAAACCTATGGGACATTCATATTGCAATCCAGAGTAACTTATTCTTACTCAGTAGTTACTCCCGTGGACTCCCCGTAGTTACTCTGGATTGCGCCCTTAGTGATAGGTCACTATAAACATTACTGGTTTAACCATCATTCTAACAACAGTTTTGCAACACATTTTGCAAATGGGTGGGCTTGGCTTCCATTTGCTGAACTTTGGTTTGTTGGATAACTCAGGGAGTTTGGAACTGTTTCAGAATTTCATCTGGGAGGGGAAACTGAAGCAGGCTTTTCTTAAAAAAGGCTTCTTTTTTTAAAAAGTAAACAATACAATGGATATTTTATTTGCCAAGCAGCTTTTATTTCATTCATTACAGCAAGCAGGGATCTCATTTGGAACCAGGTACAAACCAAACCATTTTCTTTTTAATAATTTTCATCAGGTCTTTGACTATATTTTCTGCAGGTGTCAGAAATTTGCTGAAGTTCCTACAGGGTGGCCACAAGTCTGGCTGCTTCTTCAAATATTTCTTGATCCAGAAGGACTGACTGTGCACAGGGCAATATTTGTGGTCAACATATGGAGACAGAGACTTATCATGAGACGTGCAGTGGTAGTCTCCAGAAGGATGCTGGGTGCCATGCATATGGGGGGCAGAACTGACCATGATAGTCTCCTTTCTGAAATGAATGGAAGTTTTGTGAAAGTATCTGTGCTTCAGGGACAAAAGGAAAGAACTTTTTGTGTCTTGGGCCCAATAAGCATATGTTATCTGTGTTTTCTACCAAAATATCTATCAAATATCTATCACAATATCATCAAGAATATTAAGAATATTGACTAAGAACAAGTCTATGAGTCAGTCCTCTGTATGGTAACCATCTCTGTTAAAAAAACATCTGCTACTGGAGGTCATCTGAAGAAGACTCCATTCCTCTTGACTTGGGCCAGGCAAGTCTTTCTGGGGGTTCTTGATTTTGAGTAGAAGTTGCTGCTGTGGCAAGGGTGCCATTACCTCAGAATGCCGGATACAGCAGAGAATGCCAGTATGCAGGTCTCTTGTCTTGTGTGCTCTCTCCAGCCTTTGATGGGCCACTGTGAGATGCAAGAAGCTGGACTAGATGGACCTGTGGCCTGATCCAGCAGGTTCTTATGTCCTGATGTTCTTAAGGATGATGGCAAAAAATGCTGAATTATGAACAATAGAGCATAGCTTAGCAGCAGAAGGGATAGGGACAGCTAGAGCGGAGATGCTGGCTGAAGGGGCGGCTTCTCCTCCTCCAAAGGAAGATGGGGGGGTGTTGATCAGCCCTCTTAGTAGTTCTCTCCACAAAAACCTCGGACTCACTATCCTTGAAGGAGATGAACCACAATTAACATGAGCGGCAGCAAAAAGAAGGTTGGCTCAGTGAAGTCCATGGCATTACTCTGAACTGGTGGGGAAGCTGTTATTGGAGAGTCTGCGCCATTTTTCTTGTCACCATTCTCGGGTTTCTGAAAGAGTTATTGAGATCAGGATTTGACAAAATAAAAGTATGGCTATTAAACAACATTGAGGGGCTTACAGTGCAATCCTAAGCCTGTCTACTCAGAAGTAAATATGATTTAATGGGGCATACTCCCAGGAAAGTGTATTTAGGATTGCAGCCTTAGTGTGGCTCTTGCTTTTCAGGCTGTGCACAAATGCAGGAAATCCTGCAGTCCTAAACATATCTACTCAGAAGTAAGGTTATAGTCTAGGTGGCTTACTCCAAGGTGAATGTAGAGAGAACTGGCACCTGAGATGACTTGATTCATGTAAATCATATCTCACTTTTCCCTCCAAATAAATAGAGCACTCAAGGCAGTGTTCAATATAGACAAAAACAACCAAATAAAGAACAAAATAAAATAATAATGAGTAGTACAATCACAACTCATTAAAAATAAAATACATCCACCCGCATTATTGCAAGGCAGATTTTGCAAACCAGGTATTCACTATTTTGTTATTGTTTTTTGTTTTGTTTTTTTGACCGGAGATTCTGCTGATCTTCAACCCTAAAAAAGTCCCTGAATTCTTCACAACCAGTTTTGATTGAAGTCACAAGTGTAGGTTGCCCAGATTTTCTTGCAGCTATTTGGCAATGTGGGTAGGCAGACAGACATGCTTCTCAAAATGAGACTAGTATTCACTCCTAGAGATGTGGAGCATTCAAAGAAAGTCACATTTTAAAATCAATTGACCATGCTCCAAAGCAAAAGTTCCTACCCATCTCAAAATGTACTGCTCAGCCTAGGTGTACTTTCTGGCAAGCAAATGTTGCTGAATTCAGTGGGATGCAGATATGGGGTCTTGGAAGAGGCATCCCTCCAGATGGGGCTTTGGAAACAGCTCTGAGCATGCTTCTCCAAAGCAACTCTAGGTTTTCATATACAATGCGACACAGTGGGGTTTTCCATTTTTTAGGTCAAGACATTGCCACCTGCCGCTTTTGCAACATCAGGTCCAAGGCGGCTAATGAGAGTGCAAAAAGTACCCTGAAATGCCATGCCATTCCATCCCACTCTACTTCATTGGTCCTTACCTCATTGGCAAGAGCCACAGCAAGAATCATTAGCAGGATAACACCAACCAGCACTTGGCCCTTCATGGTGAAGTTCTCTGGGCTGCCACAGATGTGTCTTCTGAACAGAGATGTTCTCCTCTGAGGGAAGGGGTGCAGATGTGGAAGAGGAAGAACAAGCTCACAAAGCACACCCCCCTGTGGCTTCTGTGCTCAGCTCTCATTAGCTCATTTAAATGGGATATAACACAACCAGGGCTGGCTTTATGTCAATTGCACCCAATAGGGCCCAGCACATAAGGGTGCTAGGGTGATCTACAGTAGTCTTGTATGCACCTTTATATTAAAATATGCTTAGATCCATTTGATTCATTATCTCACATGCACTTTCTACGCACACATTTCAATTGCTTTCCATTCTACTGTGGGTATTCTACTGGGGGTATAAAGGGTATCATAAATTTTGTTTTGAACTCTGTGATTCAACAGAATTTGGTGGTCAACATGGGGACCTACAAAAATTGACTTCCAGTTGACCCTACAAATCCTAAGGCTAGCCCTGAACATGGCCTACTAACCGGCTTGACATCTAAACTAAAGGAGACCACAATATAAAAAGTGAGTCTCCTTGCAAAACTTAGACTACTTCTAGCTACACCACACTGCCACCCATCCCCCATTTTAAAGCGATCAGTCCACTGATACTTAATTTCCAACAAGGAATTTTTTTTTTTTGCAGGGCATAAGGCTAAAAAAAGCCTTATGGACAGGGTGGCTGCCTCAGAGCCCTCTCCCGTGGAGGTCTACTCAGAAGCAGGTCCCATGAGAGTCTATGGGGCTTACTCCCAGGTAAGTGTGAACAGGGTAGTCGCCTCAGAGCCCTCTCCCAGGGAGGTGTACACAGAAACAGGTCACATACTCAGAAAAGAGTATGTGGCTTACTCCAGAGTAAGTGTGGACAGGGAGGCCACCTCAGAGCCCTCTCCTATGGAGGTCTACTCAGAAGCAGGTCCCATTAGAGTCTATGTGGCTTACTCCCAAGTAAGTGTGGACAGGGTAGTCACCTCAGAGCCCTCTCCCAGGGAGGTGTACACAGAAACAGGTCCCATGAGATTCTATGTGGCTTACTCCAGAGTAAGTGTGGACAGAGAGGCCACCTCAGAGCATTCTCCCATGGAGGTCTACTCAGAAGCAGGTCCCATGAGAGTCGATGGGGCTTACTCCTGGGTAAGTGTGGACAGGAAGGCCGCCTCAGAGCCCTCTCCCGTGGAGGTCTACTCAGAAGCAGGTCCCATGAGAGTCTATGGGGCTTACTCGTGGGTAAGTGTGGACAGTGAGGCCGCCTCAGAGCCCTCTCCCGTGGAGGTCTACTCAGAAGCAGGTCACATGAGAGTCAATGGGGCTTACTTCCGGGTAAATGTGGACAGGGAGGCCACCTCAGAGCCCTCTCCCATGGAGGTCTACTCAGAAGCAGATCCCATGAGAGGCGATGGGGCTTACTCCTGGGTAAGTGTGGACGGGAAGGCCGCCTCAGAGCCCTCTCCTGTGGAGATCTACTCAGAAGCAGGTCCCATGAGAGTCTATGGGGCTTACTCCTGGGTAAGTGTGGACAGAGAGGCCGCCTCAGAGCCCTCTCCCGTGGAGATCTACTCAGAAGCAGGTCCCATATGATTCAATGGGGCTTACTCCCAGGTAAGTGTGGACAGAGAGGCCACCTCAGAGCCCTCTCCCGTGGAGGTCTACTCAGAAGCAGGTCCCATGAGAGTCAATGGGGCTTACTCCCAGGTAAGTGTGGACAGAGAGGCCACCTCAGAGCCCTCTCCCGTGGAGGTCTACTCAGAAGCAGGTCCCATAAGAGTCAATGGGGCTTACTCCCAGGTAAGTGTGGACAGAGAGGCCACCTCAGAGCCCTCTCCCGTGGAGGTCTACTCAGAAGCAGGTCCCATGAGAGTCAATGGGGCTTACTCCCGGGTAAGTGTGGACAGAGAGGCCGCCTCAGAGCCCTCTCCCGTGGAGGTCTACTCAGAAGCAGGTCCCATGAGAGTCAATGGGGCTTACTCCCAGGTAAGTGTGGACAGGGAGGCCGCCTCAGAGCCCTCTCCCGTGGAGGTCTACTCAGAAGCAGGTCCCATAAGAGTCAATGGGGCTTACTCCCAGGTAAGTGTGGACAGAGAGGCCACCTCAGAGCCCTCTCCCGTGGAGGTCTACTCAGAAGCAGGTCCCATGAGAGTCAATGGGGCTTACTCCCGGGTAAGTGTGGACAGAGAGGCCGCCTCAGAGCCCTCTCCCGTGGAGGTCTACTCAGAAGCAGGTCCCATGAGAGTCAATGGGGCTTACTCCCAGGTAAGTGTGGACAGGGAGGCCGCCTCAGAGCCCTCTCCCGTGGAGGTCTACTCAGAAGCAGGTCCCATAAGAGTCAATGGGGCTTACTCCCAGGTAAGTGTGGACAGAGAGGCCACCTCAGAGCCCTCTCCCGTGGAGGTCTACTCAGAAGCAGGTCCCATGAGAGTCAATGGGGCTTACTCCCAGGTAGGGGTGTTGAAGATGGCGGCCTGAGATGGAGGCTCCTGGCAATGGCCTCAGGTGAGGGTCCTGCCAGGTGTGCTCCGCCTTTGACCAATCAGAAGAGACTTCAACCTCCCCCCTCTCTCTGGCCCATTTCCTAGCAACGGCCTTCAAACAAGATGGCGGCGGCTGTAGCTGAGCCGAGGAACCTCATGACTGGCGGGTGAGCGCCTTGAGGGGAGGTTCCCTCACTGACCCCACATAGGCAGCAGCGGGGAAGGCACTCTTAGCATGCTCAGAGGGCTCTTCCATGGCTTCAGGCTAACCACACTTACCTGGTTGAGGAAGCCCCAAAGACTATCATGGGATTTACTTCTGAGTAGACATGCATGGGTGTGGGCTCTGAGGTTGCCACCCTATCCACACTTACCTGGGAGTAAACTCCATAGACTATCATGGGATTTACTTCTGAGTAGACATGCTTGGGAGTGGGCTCTGAGGTTGCCACCCTATCCACACTTACCTGGGAGTAAACTCCATAGACTATCATAGGATTTACTTCTGAGTAGACATGCATGGGTGTGGGCTCTGAGGTTGCCACCCTATCCACACTTACCTGGGAGTAAACTCCATAGACTATCATGGGATTTACTTCTGAGTAGACATGCATGGGAGTGGGCTCTGAGGTTGCCACCCTATCCACACTTACCTGGGAGTAAACCAAAGCATGTGAGTTGTTGAGTCTGTAAATGTGTGATGCAGATAAAAAACTACTGTGGTGCCTTGTAAGACAAATGCTGCAATCCGAACCATGTCTACTCAAAAGTAAGCCCCACTGTAGTCAATGGGTCTTACTCCCAGGAAAGTGTCTTCAAGATTGCAGCCAAACACTTTGTAAGAAGAACGCTTTATATGACAAACTAAAATTTCTAAGGAATTCGGCTTTGTAAGACAATCGGTGTCTTGTAAAACAAAGAGTTTTGACAGAGTTTGGCAAACAATTTTACATGGAAAATCTGTTGTAAAACGAACGAATTGATGGATCTGAGCAACAGCGAGAGGTTATGGATTTGATCTCATCTGCAGAAGAGGAGGAGGTGAATAAGAAGGAGGAATCCCTCACATCAAATGAGATTAAGTAAACATTGTGCAAAATTTTGTAGAAATGCGCCATCCAAATAAGGCTGTAGCAGTGCGAGCGATGAATCTGTTTAACACAATGCAACATTACATTTTGGTGAAATCCTCAAAAGAAGACACAAGCAAGTGTTATTAGAAGGTTCCGTGTTAAAGTTGCTCAAAAAGGCGCCAGTGACTCTTACTGAAAATTAGTCATCCTTGGCCATTAAGGTTTTTCTTTTCTATCTTACTGTACAGTGTTTATTATTACTATTACAGTAATTGTGTTCTTTATTATATTACAGTATTTTGAATTCAATTACAGTTTTTTGTAATTATTTTTATATACAGTACAGTTAATATTTTTATTTGAATATTTTGGGGTTATGGAACCAATTGTCTGAGTTTCCATTATTTCCTATGGGAAAATCCGCTTTGTAAGAAGAACGCTTTGTAAGACAAACATGCTTCCTGAATGAATTATTTATGTTCTTACAAGTCACCACTGTACTTGGCTAGGATACAGTAGCTGTAAAGAGGAACTTGGCAAATGTTTATAACTAGGACAAGCAAAGGGAGACCTTGGGCTTAACTAGTCTACTGAATTTGGAATCAATAAAATTGTTTTAGGCTGCAATCCTAATCTCCAATTAGGCCAGCCTAAGCCCTGGCATATATCTTGTGCTGATTTGGGAGTGTCACAAAAATACTGTAAAACACTTGTGCGCCACTCTTGGGGGAAGGATAGGCCAGTGCACAAACATGCCCTTATTTCCCTTTTTGTATGGAAATGGGAAGACTGATGAGTTTAGGTTAGGATTGCGCCCTTAGACTCTGACTCCCCAGCCATGCCTAAACAGAACTCTGCTCCAACTGCAACATTTCCAAAAAGTGGAGAAGCTAGTGGAAGCAGCCTCTGCCAGAGGACTAATGGCTCCCCCATGTTTTTTTTTTTTTACTTATAACTGTAAGTCATATTTCCTTTGATGGAAAGGAAATGTTTAAATGTAAATTTAAAATTTAAAAAATAGCATGAGTTTGTCAAAATTGAGGTAAATTGATTTAAAGCTGATGTTCATATTCAGGACACCATTTTGTTTCAAGTTCAAAACTGCAGCTTCAGGGAGGCCTTTTTTTAAGGGAGGAAGAAAAAAATATAGACTTGCATCCTGAAATCATGGTGAAATAAAATCTTTCTGTGTTTTTTTGTAGCTCCTAATCAGAACTACAATGTGTTTTTTTCTGGAATGGGGGGTGGCTAATTTGGCTCCACTCTTGGAGCCTCTTTCTTGAAAGCAAGAAATAGGGAAGAGAGGATGTAACTTGAGAGTTGCCCTCATTACCAGCCATGTGTTCTGGTAGATGGTTTGATCCTAGGGAGATTCTCCAGTGGATGAAATTATAACTCACCTGTTTCTCTTTGTGGAGCCCAATGGGCAATGTACATGGAGTTCCCAGGCACTTTTTGTTTAGTAAGGTGGCTTCTCATGTGCCTTCAGTCCATGGCTAATAGGATAGGAAAGATCTAATGTGCTGCCTGAATGCGAGCATGTGTACCCATCATATAGTAGCCTCAGGTGGAAATTAAATTTTCATAGCTTGCAATAGTTCTCTCTTTTTTTTCTCCCTTAGGATCTAAACTTCAGATTAAGCCATGACTACTCCTCTTTCCTCTCTGGGAAAGAATCGCAGATTGCCACTCCAACTACCAAACCAAGGGTAAGCAAAAGCCCTTTTGCCTAATCCCCTGGGCCAGTGGTGGCCAAAGTCTGGGGCTCATAGCCCCTGTGGAGGATCCTTCACCTTCCTGCTTTGATGAAACAAGAGTCCTCCATATACAGTGTGACTGTACTACAGAGGCAGAGCTTATACTGTCTGGCAGAGATGCTGCCATGTGTTTATAGTGGATGAAGTCAGGCTGGAGTGGAGGGGGCAACCTGCCACTTGTGGCACAGTATTCAGGCCAGAGAAGTGGCAGATTCCCAGACTCGACTCAAGGGGTTCCCTTCACTCAACAAAGTGGAGCTCTTGCTGAAGCCAAGCAGTGTCAGTGCAATTGGGAAAGAGAGGGGTTTTGTGCCAAGTGGCTGTTGGCAGAACAACTTCCATAGCTTTCATGTGCTGAGTTCCACCTGTCACAGATGTTGCTAGCAACACTGACCATGCTTTCTAAAGCATTGTGCTTTAATTGCTGCTCCATAGTGGAATCACTAATGGGGGCTGCTGTGGTCACCTCTAATTGGTAGCCTACAACTTTCACTAAGTGTGCTCAATCAGAACACCAATGGGGGTGACTGGTATAGTTCTATGGCATGACTTCCAAAATAAGGGTAGACTCTCCCTCCCTCACTCGGGACTGTGGGTGCAACAGCAAGTTTGTTCAGGCACCAGGACATCCATGTCCATGTCTCCCTTTAGTTTCGAAGCTAGTCATAGCTGCAAAGCAAAGTGGGGGCATATCACCTTCTCAAATGGCTAAAAAAGCTGAGGGGAGGGGGCTTTATATAGGCATACTGGCACACTGCTTTGCCCTACTTCCAGGAATACTAGTTCTCTCTGTATGTGTCTTTAATTATTTAAACTATACATTTGCACATGGTTTTAATAACAGTTACATTTGCAATGAATTACCAGGCTAATTATTGGTTTCCTGACTGTTTCATTTTCCATCTGCTTTTGGATTTTAGAAAAAAGGCAGTGCCCAATGAGAGTCCCCAAAAGACAGTGCCCAATGGGAGTCTCCACAGTGGTAAGTGGCATCTTTGTTATTGCTACATTTTTCTTATTCTAATCCAGGGGTGTCCAAACTTTTTGGCAGGAAGGCCACATCATCTCCCTGACACTGTGTCAGGTGCCAGAAAAATGATTTACATTTCAAATTTGAATAAATCAACAAATAAGATTCTATTAGAGACATTACAAGGCATGCCTGCGGCCTAATAAAGGGATCTTGCTGATGACCCTATGGAGAGTTGCTGAGGTTCGCATTCAGCCCCAGCGCTGGGTTTTGGACACCCCTCTAAACAACAGTTTATATAGCACTTCAAGGTTGTCTGAAACCTTACTTCATCAGTTTCCAGAATAAGACTGCAATCCTATGCACACTTAACTGAGAATAAGTTCCAGTGACTATAACTTATTTCTGAATATACTTGCATAGGATTGGGGTGATTACTCATAACTGATAAAGTTGGTGATTACTCTTTCTGGTGCCACAAGAAAGGTATAGAGAGCCTGTGACTTGCCCAAGGGTATCTGGGAAGTCGGTGGCAGAGCAGGACATTCAAGTCTGTTCCAGTCTCCTGGCTGGTTGCGTGTGAGGGGGAATGTCAAATTGTCTTTTGTATTATTTATTGGTATGGAGTGGTTATTGAGAGACAGAACAGGCCAGTGCAATGGATCTGGCGTTGATTCTGGATCAGCTGAATTTGATTAAAGTGGTACCTTGGCTTATGAGCATAATTTATTCCGGAAGCATGCTTGTAATTCAAAATACTTGAATATCAAAGCTAATTTTCTCATAAGAAATAGTGAAAACTCAGACTATTCCATCCACGACCCAAAAATATTCATATTAAAAAATTCATACAGTACTGTCATAGAATACAAAATAATAAAGAAAATACAAAATAAAACTAAAACCAATTAACCTGTACCAAGAGCACAATCCTAACCATGTCGACTCAAAAGCAAGCCGCATTGTGTTCAATGAGTCTTACTCCCAGGAAAGTGTCTTTAGGATTGCAGCCTTAGGCGCAATCCAGAGTAACTACGGGGAGTCCTTGCTCCAGTGTAAGAACAATTTACTCTGGATTGCAATATGAATTTCCCATAGGTTTTCACTAGGTGGTGCCGTAACTACGGGTGCAGGTAATGTCTCTTACGTGCTCCCGTAGTTACTCCGGATTGTAGGGCTTGTCTCTCAGACTGCAATCTGCCCCCTTACATAGGAGTGAGCCCCACTGATTATAATAGGGGATAGTTTGGAGTAGACATGCAAGGCTAGGCCTTTTAGGCACCTTTCCATTTTATCCCTTACCTAGGAGTGAACACCATAGACTTATTTCAGAGTAGACATGCATAGGTTGGTAGCTCAGGAGAGGCTGAGCAGGTTCCAATAAAGCACCAAAACCAGCTGTATACTGCCTGGGATTATTTTTTCACTTTTTAAAAATCAAGATATTGCTTCTATATAAAGTTAAAATTTATTAGAGATGTTTGCTTGTCTTGCAAAACACTCTCAATCCAAGGTTTTACTGTACTTTTGCTTAATCAATTGCATCTTCCACTTTCAGTCTTCACTGGAAAATGGGTGAGTTGGCTATTCGGCTTCCAGGTCAGGTACTTTAGAACCATGAAGCTCTATGGGACAAACAACATATTAAGAAAAAACCTCTACATTCAGAAAGAGGTGCTTTGGTTTTTGGTATTTTTTGCAAATGGGTGGGGTGGGGGCTGTGAAACCATGGTAGGATTTCACTAGTTAGCTGCTTTGATTCCTAACCCAATTGTGGGTATTCCTATTCTGTCGTCGTCCCCCTGCACATTGTTTGCAATTTTAAAATACCTTACATAAAAGAGCAGAAAACTAGTTTCAAAAATCCCCAGAAAGCCGGGACAGGCAAGACTATGGCAAGGTGCAAAATTCCCTTTAACTCTGTGGCTTTGCAGCATTTTGTGCAGCCTCCACAAGCTTTTTACAAAAGGGAAAGAAAAAAATGGGCGAAATGCAAACCTCTTTTGTTGTAATGTGTATTTTGGCCTTAAGCCTAATTCCCACAGCCAAATGACATGGAATTCTGAAAGACAAACAAGGTTGCTCTGCTCTTGCCAAGGTAGCAAGAAGAGAGCCTTGTTTTATTCTTTGTAATCTTTCATCTTTTTGGTTCACAGATGAAGAACGTTCTCTGATGGATGAAATCCTAGGGCCGGGAGCCCAAATTACTGTCCGAACCGCTATCCCTTCCAGCTCAACTGGCCCAATGGCAAAGAATACTACCCATGGTATGAGTGGGAAGTTTAGGGATAGGGGTCAAGATTGTGGGGACTCATCTGAGATTATTAACATGTGGTTTGTAGATCTGAGGCAAACAAAGGATTTGTCACTTTCTTTTTGCCATCAAACTCAGAAGATACAGTACCTGTCCCATGGCCCCGTAAGGAGGGCTGATTGACTTTTTGGCAGGATGAAAAGTGTATAGAAAAGAATGTGTACCTGGCACAGAGTCTGAATTCTTGACAGTCTCAGGATTGACTGCTGGATAAAAACACGCATGTTACTAGTCCTCATGGCAGTGGTGTAGAGTTGTGTTTGTAAATGTGCAGACAATGACCAAAATTGAAAGACCCATACCATAAGCATGAAGTTGCCTATCTAATTTCTCTTGTCACATGGTGCCCAGGGGTACATGCTTTCTCCCACAGTAGTCAACTGTGCCACATGGCCAACTGCTTTTGGGAGCGCCTGATGGGAGTTTCAAAATAAGTTCGTTGTGTAGAGTTTAAGTGGTTTGGGGGAGGAACAAAGCCCAAAGCTCTGCAGGTGGCTGCATTTCAGACCTTTGAGTGAACCCAAAGTAGCTCTTTGGATCCCAGCCAGATTCTATAAAAAATTTTTGTATGTGGGGGATTGCAGCTTATGTGCTTTCTTGTTCCCCTTTTGAGGTCTGTGATGAATACGTTCCTACACTTCTCAACTGCAAGATCTATTGAGCAGTCCTTTGTTTGGAAAAAGATAAAGTCAGCAAAACTGCAGTGCATTTTTAGTCTTCAGAGAGTTGGAAGCTATCTGAAAGAGGCGTTGTTGATGCTGGTACAAGCATGAACATGCATCCCACTCCACATCTCTGGTCAATGAGCTGGGTGGGAGTTTTGTGGCATTTGTAAAACCTGGTGTAAATCATGGAAAGTGAAACCACTTTCAACTCTCAATCATGTGTGTCAAGGAACATTAAGTTAGCACCTGACTCTGACATGGTAATGCATTTAATGTAGCAGTTGGGTTCTTTCATACAATTCCTTTGCACAGAAGTTAGAATGCATCAATTCTGAGCATGAACAGCACTGCCCCTTAAAGTACTACTGCATCATTACTAGGAGGGGCAAGGCTTGGTCTGTGTGAGTAGAGGCTGCAAGTCAAACCAAATTCTGAGGTGTACTTGTTCTCTGGCCCACAACTGTACTTGGGCCTGCAAGGGCAAACACAGCCACTTGTGCTCATGCATGCATGTGCATACACACACACACTCAAACACACACAAACAGGTTTTGTTAGTTCTTTCTGTTCTTCCATTGAGATGCCTTTTCTGTGTTACTGCTCCTCTCCCTAAGAACAGTGAAGAGGTCTCTGCAGCCAAGACCCCAGGCCCTGCTGCACAGTCTTAGGTTAAACCAGCAGGTTCAGGGAATTCTGAAAAAAGCTGATACAGGACCAAAGGGGACACATTCATGGCTTGCTAATTTGGTTGAAGGCTACAGTTTGGTTGAAGGCTACTCTGTTGTTGAGGAAGCAGTCCCCTTTTAGCGCCAAGGGAAATGGCTGAGCTCTGAGAAGGAAAAATTGCCAAGACAGTATTGGCCAGTGCTCTAGCAGGAGATCTACTGACAGCCATGGCTGGGCATTGCTGTTTTCTGTCTCCTTGTGAGCTGTAGAAGCCATGAAAGAAGGACATCAGTGTGTGGTCCTGGTGCCCTGCTGCAGTGGATGGGTGCAAGTGCTCTTTATCCCCCGTCTTCCTTGCCATGGCAATAGCATCTATTTCTCTTCCATGCCGCTGCAATCCCTGACTGGTTCTGGAGGAGTTGACCCTTCCACTGCCACCAGAGTAAGTTGTGGAAAGCAGGTAGCCATGAGGATATAGAAGATATCCTGAATGGGGCAGACCTGCAGGCATCCAAAAAACCTGGAGCCAACCTTGGAAAAAGTGTCCTGTTTTGTTAATTAACAAAGTAGAGACTGAACAGATATACACAGAAACTTTTGTGTAACATTTTTAAACAATGAAATAAATGAATAGCCCCTGGGATGCTTGGAAGGAGACATGAAACTGCCCTTGTGTTGCTGTATAGATATTTGATTTCAGTTGAAAAACTGTGAGGAAGACTGTAATGTTACCCCACCATGGGGAGAGATTAAAAGCAAAATTAGAAGTGCTAAAAAGAATTGAAACTCTGTACCAGACAACCCAGATTCTGTGCTTTAAAAAGCTGAAGTCTGCCTAAGCTGGTTTGAAATGAGCAGTTTTGCCTAATTCGTTATATTTTGTGTCATCATTTTTGCCATTTTTACTTTTTGACATATTGGGTCAACCCCCAGCTACTGGGGCTATCAGTCACCCACTCAGTCCTCTTTTGACTTCTTGTACGGTTTGGCAGGCACTGTTCATGCCCTGCCAGCTTTATTTTTGTCAACATATAAATTACAAATGTGGTTTTTAAAAAATGTGACTGTGACACTCAGGAAGCTGAATTCTGGCCTCAACCCACATTCTGTATTTTCCTGTGTTTCTGCAGAACCATACCAAAAGCTGGTGTTACCCTTTGAGTCAATTTAGCTATATTTCTCTCCTTCCTGCTTAGCTGACATCTCTTCTGGTTAAAGAGGGAAAGGATGATGGAGAGAGAAAATCAGTTTGCAGGGTGGGAGGGAAGCTGTCAGAACAGGATCTTTGTGCCCTTTACTGCAGTGTCAGGGATTCAAGGTATTGAAAATCTAGCCTCAACCCCTGTAACTTAAAAGGTTGCAAAGTCATTGTTTACCAGTCCATGCACTCCTTGTACCACAGGTAATCCACAAGTTTGTGCTTCTGTCGGGGATCAAGCTCTTAGTTACACCAGTGCTTTCTGGCAAGGTGCCTTGTTTTCAAGGACCATGGTGTGCCATTATGAACCAGCGGCCTGAAAGACTCTTTTAAGTTATGTGAATTGTTCCCCTAATGTGTTAACTTCATGCTTTTAGGGGCTGGCCCCACAGACGCAGAACTCCTAGCCTCCATGATGAAGAAGATTGTTTCATTGGAACAGAAAATCAAAATTCAAGCACGTTCAATCCAGGAAAAGGTTAAAAGCCCTTTGCATTGCTCTAGTAAAAAAAAAACTGAATTATTAGTTCAAGAGGGATGTTCTCACATTTGTTTTCAGACGGAAGCTCTGGAATGGTACACATAAATAATATATATTGTAGCACAAAATAATATATATTGTGACCAACCCCTAAGTAGCCTCATCAGTCACCTTTGCCTTCTTCATAAAAATCTGATGTTTATTATTTGTGTTATTATTGTCTTTTACCATAAGCCACATTGAATGTCTGTCGTGTCAGGCAAAAAGTTAGGATCTAAGTATTTTAAATAAATACATATTTTTTAAAAAACACAACCACAGCATAGTTACCAACCACAAGGTCAGTGATCTGGAACTGGAACAAATTTTGCATGTGTGCTAGGTGGGTGATAATCATAATCTGGGTACATATTGAGGTTTGTCTCTATGAAAGGACATGGTCCCTGTAAGGTGAAGGAAATGATCAGTAGTGACAATGGCCTTGTCATGAAAGGGGAGGAGGACTTCCAGTGACCACCTGCCGCTCCAGGGCAGAGATACTTAGTCCAAACACTCACTCCCTTCTTGTTTACCCCTCCATTGATTTAACCTTTATCCACCAAGGACCAGACCTGGTAGACCTAGTCTGCTGCCATCAGTGCAAGATCCGTTTCCCTGAAGGGTTCTTTGGGCAAAACCTTTCTGGAAAAATGATTAATTATTAAAGATTATTAAAATGCTCTCACTCTCCCACTAATACCTTCAGAGTCATAGTGGGGAGGTTGACAAATCTACTAATTCCAGAACAGGCAGAGGTTTTCAACAAAAAAGGGAAGACACGGTGGAAACAGGTTTGAGTTGCAACAAATGCAACATCCCCTAAATGGAGCTTGGCTGTAGGGAATCCTCCAAGCATGCAGGGAATCTGCCAAGCAGGCTAAGGCTGCAATCATAAGCACACTTTTCTGGGAGTAAACTCTATAGAACAAAGTGGGACTTCTGAGTAGACACCTTTAGGATTATGCCCTAAGGCTAGGCTAACTCCAGATCCCTACTTGGCCAAGTGTAACTGAGACCTCCCATCTTCTGGCTAGGAAAAGACTAACTAGAACATACAAAACCGATCATGACTAGCTTATTTCTGGATCCTTCTCTGTTTCCCTAGGGCTTTCAATAGCAGCTTTCCCTCTGCTTGTCTTGCTCTCTTTGTCTTGCCCAGGCTAGAGTGCGCACGTGCGTGCACACACCTGTGTCCTGGAGACCTCACTTTCCCAGCTGTTCAGTTGGCTGCCCCCATTTTGATTCTGAAGCATCTCAGATATTGGAGAGAAGTTAGAGGGCAAATCCTAACAGAAACCACAACCCTTTCATCGTTAAAAAAAAGCAGGCCTCCATCAGTCTTGAGAGACTGGTATTGTGCTCGGCGCTGCATACACTGCATGTGAAGCACGAAAGCCTGGGTTAGATTGTTATGGAGGACAGGCTGTTACCCAAGCAGCAAATCCCCCCTCTCCGCTGAATGAGTTCAATGGAAAGACAGAGCCGATACGATTGGATCCAGCTGGTGTCGCAGAGCTGGGCTAAGGACAGGAGCTCACCCTGTCTTGTGGGGCTGACCCGGGTCTCGAACACTGGCCTGCTTGTTAACAGCCACAGTGTCTTATCCACTTGCACCACCCATAGCCCACCACTTTCATCATAGGCATTGTGAAAATGAATGAATGGGAAGCATGCTTAACCCATGCAAACAATATTTTCCCCAAATTTTTGGGGACACTACATGAAACATGATGTACCTGAAGATGTAAGTTGTAACCTACCTTGGGGTCTCTTCAGAGGTTGAAACGTGGGATATAAATACCTAGATAGACAAATAAGTAGATGTGCAATATACAGTGGTGCCTCACTTAAAGAGCTTAATTCGTTCCAGAGGCATGCTGTTTAAGTGAAGCTATTTTCTCATAGGACACAATGGAAACTCAGATGAAAGGTTCCACAACCCCAAAATATTCATATAAAAATATTAACTGGATGTAAAAATGATTACAAAACACTGGAATTGAATTCAAAACACTACAATATAATACAGACCACAATAACTGTAATAAAACACTATAATATTCTGTACAGTAAAAAAGAAAAGAAAAAGCCTTATTGGCAAGGATGACTGATTTTCACTAAGAGTCACTGGTGTCTTTCTGAGCAACTTTCACAGGGAACCTCTCTGTGTGTGAGATCTATCTATGCAAACGATAGGCAGTCTGCAACAGCAAAGGGGCCAGATCCTATGCTGTTTACTCAGAATCAAGCCACATTGAATATACTGGGGCTTACTCACAGGAAAGGAAAAGTGCAGGCAGGGAAAGTAGTGGGGGACAGAGGGGTGGTTGTAATGGGGTCCAGGCAGGGGGGCTTCTTTGGGGGCAAGGGGTCTGATTGAGGGGGCTGCGGAGGGGGTGCAGGAGGAGTATTCCCTCCTACCTTAGGGAGGCTGCATAGGCTGGGCTGACCACATTCTCTGGCTGCAGGAGAAGAGCAGCCATCTTTGTACACCTGATGAAGAGGCTTTTCTGCTCCTCCTGCTGGTCTCTTCCATGTACTGCAGGGGGGAGAAAGTCCCACCTCACTCCCTGGGTGAGGACAGATGCTGGGGACAGACAGGGAGAAGGACAGGGAGCCCAGCCAATGGGCACTTGTTATGTGAAAAATGCTCTTTAAACGAAGTGAAACCACACAGAAATGTTTGCTCTTTAAGTGGAACACTCTCTATGCAAGGCACTCGTTAAGAGAGGTACCACTGTATTGCAATAGGTTCCAACAAGCGAAAAACTGGCTTAGTTCTTGATGATCGTGATGTGGTAACATTCCAAAAGATGATCATTGTTGCTTTTGTGTCTTCAGGAGAAGACAATAAAAGTTCTTGAGGAACAGCTGCGTTTTCTTAAGGATGGAAAAGGTAACATTTCTCCTCACTCTTTCTACCTTGACAGGAGGTGGAAATTGGGTCCTGAGATAGGGATGCATGATGGGAGCACGTGCAGATCTGAACATGTGCAGAGAGCAACTTTAGATGCCTTATGGTGAAAGCATAGATCTATGTGAGGCTGAGTGGCCCAAAGCCTCAAACAACCCTAGATTTGGCCAGATCTGAAGGGAATATTGACCTCTTGAAGGGCCCAGATCAGAATTGAAATGCAGCCTTGCTCAGCCTTAGCTCATCATACAAGGGTTTTAATAACAGCACCTGCCTAAATTCCCCTCTTCTATGCAGTGGTTAAAGGTACAGGCACTCTGTCCTCCATTCTATTTGGTCACCCTGGCCTTGCTCATTTCCAGTCTGAGTCATGGCTCAGAGCAGAGGCGTACCTGGGCAAAATTTTGCCTGTGCAAGGACAGGAATTTTGCCCTATGAAAACAGTTAGAAGATATCTCAAGAGGTCATCTAGTCCAACCCGCTGCTTGTAGAAGGAGAGATCTCTGCAAAGGACTAGACTTTGCACTAATATATTTACACACACACACACACACACACACACACACACACACACACACATTTCATACGGCCAGTGAGATCTACACACACGATTCTGACCGAGACATGTAATACGCCCTCAAAGCAACACAAGCCGCATGCCAGTGGTAGAGGGCATAGGTGGGAATCTGGGTGGGGAAGTTTGGAAGGCAGGTAGATTAGTGGGTGGGTTTGGTAGATTGGGGAGGATGGGTGGCTGGTGCCCAGGGGAGCAGGGGAGGGAGTTGCACTTGCCTGCTTCTGCTCCTGCTGGGGGCTGCCAACCAAAAATGCATGCTGCAGCGTGGAGGTGACTAGCTGTGTGGAGGCTCTGGATGCTGTGGGAATTCCATGGAGCCAGTGGGTAGCCACGCAGGGGCTCTGGAAGCCGCAGTCTGGCTCAAGCTGCAGGTCTGGCTGGCGGGCAAGCTCAGGGGGAGATGGCCTGGCAGCTGAAGGAAAGGCATTGCTGGTAGCAGGGTGGTGCAGGTGCCAAGCGGCTCTGCGTCCTGGAGGACTGGAGTAAGGGCTGGCTGCACATCAGGCGGCAGAGTATCCCAGCCCAGCCAGCAGCCATTTTTGAATTATGCGTGTAAAAGTTGTGTGGGCCCGGAGTAAGCTCCTCCTCCACCTTCTGGCCAGTTAGAGAGCTCCTAGCAGCAGCTGCTGCTGAGGCTGCTAGGAGTGCTCTGACTGGCCGCGAGGTGGGAGAGGAGCTTACTCCGGGCCCGCATCACTTTTAACAGCTCTGATAACACCCAGAGCAATGCGCAATTAAAAATGGCTGCCCCAGAGTGCGCCCAAGGAGGAGCATGGGAGAGGCGACTCGGGGGCCACCGGGGAAGTGTCAGTGGCACCCCCTGGTGCCCTGTCGCCCGTGGCAGATCGCATCCCACGCTATACTCCCGTTACGCCTCTGGCTTGGAGAGATGTGGGTTGCCTGAGTAATGGCTCAGAGAGATGTGGGTTACCTCGGCTCTTTGCTACAACTCAAATCTCTCTTGCCTTTTTCACTAGAGGAATCTTCAGGAATGACTAGAGCAGAGGAACTGGAAGTGACATGCCTTCGGCTGCAAGGTCAGATCTGGGAAATGGAGGTGAGATTAAGGGCAAAGGCTAGAAGTCTTTCTCTTGAGATCTGAGCTTTCCCTTCATTCAGCCCAGAGAGGCATTGAGTTGTATTAAGACTTCTTTTGGTTTCAAAGTATGATGTTTGCATTCTAGACCATTGGTTCTCAAACTCTCTGGCAGTCCGAGAACCACTTGTAAATGTTTGAGGGGGAAGGGACTGGGATGGGAGTGATGCCCTGATGATTCTGCAGCTAATGTGGCACCATGAGCACCCAGTGGTATTTAGACATACTGGGGGGAGGAATGTGCAGCCTCCTGGAGGATCTTGGAGATTCCCAGCTCCCTTCACGAGCCTCCCCTCCACTGTATTGGGCTTTGATTGGCAGTTGGAGCCCACTTCAGTTTGCAGTTGGAGTTCCACAGCACAAAGTTTCTGAAACCATAAGTGGGCTCCGACTGCAAATAAGAGCCCACTGCAATGGAGGGTAGGCTCCCATTGAGGGCTGCAAGTCTGCAGGATCCTCTGGGAGGCTCAGGGCACAGTCCCCCCAAGGATGTCTACTGCTGGGTATCACATGGTACCACAACTGCTGTGGTGCTGTTCAGACACCCATTTCTGGCTCACTTCCTTAAAGGAAAAGAGACCCTTTTAAGGTCCAGTAGTGGGTTGCAAACCCCCTCCCACCGCCATTTGAGTACCACTGTTCTATACTATGGGAAAATTGGACATGGCCTTAGGTGCAATTGTTCATAGGTGCCTATATTCAGTCTGTTCCTTTTGGTCCTTTTGACTGACACTGCAGTGCAGACTGACACTGCACTGCTTCTAGGCAGATGGAAAAGCAGGTGTCATTGCATTTCTTTTCCTGTTTCAAAGAGAGCTCGGATCCCACTTTCTCCTAAAAGTACACACTTTGGCCTCTGAAACCAATACTGATAAGCTAGCCTGTTTAGGCATTTAGGTATGTGTTTAGCTTTAGATTCACAACAATAGTTAGTTCCTTATTTAGCTGACAGTTGTACAGGCATCTCCCACTTATTGGACGGGTTAGGGATTGAAGCACTGTCCAAAAGTGGAAATTGTTGAATTTCCATCAAATGCCACCAAAAAAGACATAAATATCACTTGCAAAAGCCTAAATAACACATATTTATTAACACATAGCCAAAATACATAACAAATTACAGCAAAATTTACAAATGCACCTGTAGGCAATATATTTCTTGGTTATTTGCTGAAGAAAGTCAGAAGGAAATGCCAAAAAACAGTTTGATCACCATGTTACATTCAAATCAACATTAGGGAAGACAATTTTAAACTTTAGGCCAGCAGAGAAAAGTTGAAAGAGTGAAACATGTGTTGAACGAATGAGTCCTGGATATAATTGAGAGCAGAACTGAAATTGAAAGATATAATTGAAAGAGCAGAACTGTCAAAAAACAAACTGACAGAAAGTGGGGACTACTATATATAGGGAATGCATCATGCAAACATTTACTTCCATCACCAAAGAGGATTGTTGTCAACACTTAGCACAGAGAACCTGTTTTATTTCATTAGGATTCAGGAGCACTGAAGGGTTTACTGAGATACAGTTGGAGGATTGGGCCATCGGCCGCATAGGATACTAGCTCAGAAATAATACATTTAAAGAAAATTCCTAAACATATTTTTTTCTGTTGTCCTTCACCCTGTTCTCCTTCCTGTCATCCTTTCCTAAATTGCTCTTGTGTCTCCTGTGCAGCGGTTTCTAAATGACTATGGATTGATCTGGGTTGGCGAAGGAACTGACTCTGAGACGGATATGGAGTCGCCAAAGGAAAAAAGGAGTGGGCCATCAACCGGTGTCTGGACACCAAGTATGTCAGAACAAATGTCTTTCCCATTTTTGAAACATTAGAAACATACAGCTTCCAGAGGAGCAGACTGTTGCCACAGAATCTTGTAGCAACTGAAAGATAATAGGTATTTATTTTAACATGTCTTGAGCTAAACTCCACTTCATCAGTTGCAAGAGGTGTGATCTTGTCAGATAAAAATGTATGGTATACAGTTAAGTGGGTCCTTGTCATCCATGGGGGATCAGTTCCACTATCCCAAATTCATGGATAATGAAATCCACAAGGGGGAGGCAGGGTCTTAGCACTACATGGGCTTACTTGAGACTGTGCCAGACCCTCCAGTGTTTTGTTGGTCTCTCAGTTTTTTCAGAAGGCCTCCTGGATGTGACCAGAAGACAGTTCTGATTTGCTTCTATGACTTCTGGTCATGGCAGTGTTCTCTCTTAGCTGTAGGCTCAGCATCCATGTATGTTCAAGTCCATAAATGCTAAACATGCAGATAAGGAAGGTTCACTGTACTTTATATATATTTATATGTACCATTTATTATTATTTAGTAAGTTTACACTAGCTTTACCTGCCACTGCTCTTCCTGAAAGATGAAATATAGATTATACATTATTTACAGTAGATAATTGCTCTCATCTCAGGCAGTTTTGTAAGCAGATTTTCCACTGACTACCAGCATAAAGTTGAATTTTTCTGAATTTTGTGTAAGTGGTTTGTGCAACATGCTCCACATCTGGGACTCAAAATGCAACTTCCTATTTTGGGGCTCCCTTACTTTCAGCGTAACCAGTCATCCTCTTTTTTTAGCCTTATGTTCTAGAAAAGAACTTAAATACCCTCCTTTCCCCTGTAAACTGATCCCTTCAGGCAGTGAACACCCTTCCAGTAACAAATGATATGTAATAAATTATATGTGATATAGATTTATATTTAATAATAAG
The DNA here is from genome assembly GCA_030015325.1 of Cryptoblepharus egeriae. NCBI lineage: Eukaryota > Metazoa > Chordata > Lepidosauria > Squamata > Scincidae > Cryptoblepharus > Cryptoblepharus egeriae. The sequence goes on from JAREYC010000014.1 coordinate 14,624,973, forward strand.
TGATATAATTTAAATGAACCACATATTCTACAGTTTTTAGCTTTTATTATGTCGTACATTTTTCATGGGTGTCCTCTGTTGAGGTTATGGTATCAGGTCACCCTGCTTACCCTACCCCAGAGTCATTATCCTTTCTTTATCATAGGTAGCTCCAGAGTTCCTGAAACCTCCATCAATTTTGATTTGATTTTTCAAAACCTGAAAGATTTAAATGCATTGGCTGGGGAGGGCACATCCAAAATTGAACACATCACAGGGGGTGCTCGTCTGAAGCAACTGGACTCCATCCCCCTCACCTTCTATCAGAACGGAATTGTTATGTTCAATGGACCATTCAGGCCTTACGAGGAGCCCTCCACACAGGTATGGATCAGTTCCTGGAACAAGCTGCATCACAGACTAACTGGTGTCTTTGCAACAATTGCTGCATGCTACAAACAGGGCCTTTTGGGGTGTCCAATTTCTTTCCTTGAAGAGACCAGGGTATCTTCTGGGATCACTTATCAGCATAGCGTAAGACAGAGGAGTAGGGTTGAGATCAGGAGAAACTGGTCCCGTTTGTCACAAGCAGATGCTTTGGACTGGCTGGTTCTTGTCACATCATTGCCAGTCCGCTCCTCCCCAGAACAAACTGATCAAGTTTTTTTAAAGCAGAGCATCAATGAGGCATAGAACAGATGGACTGGTTAAGCTTTGCCCTTGAGAGCATTAAAAAAGCAGAAGGCCACCCAGAAGGTATGGGGAGAAATTGAAGGGAAAGACACTGTTTGCTTCTGAGATGTGTTGTCTGGGGAATGAAGGGGGAAGGAGCCTTCTTGTACATACATCCAGGGCTTTTTTTTCTGCTGGAACACAGGGGGATGCCATCCCCCCACCTTTTTCTGGCATCCTCTTGCATCCTCCTGCATCCTGCATGTCTACACCTTTTTTGCGGTTTGTGGGTGATGCACCACAGGGAGGTAATGCGCAGGGGGTGATGCACTTTGACACTCCTCCAGTGGCACCAGATGTCAGCCGACCCATTTCAGCCGACTCTGAAGCACAGCAACAGCCAGAAGCTTGAAATGACCGGCTGAGAGACACACTGCGCATGTCACTGGCTGCCGCTCTGCCTCCCTAGCAAAAGCCAAGTGGCTGCGCAGAGATGCAGACTTCTTCCTTCCTAAGTTTCGGAGGAGGAGACAGCGCATGTGCCAAAGGTCATTGCATGACCCAACTGGCTTCAGAAGCGACACTGCGCATGCGCCGACCTTTATAACCTGAACATAGGTGTGAATTGTGGACTTATGCAAGGATAGTCTCTCTGGGATCTCTCCAAGTCATTGCTGAGAAGTGTTTTCTAGGGGAGGTAGGGCAGGGCTTAAATATTGCAGGATCCCAGTAAGGCAGGAAACTGGTGAAGGAAGCAGGCAAATGTTCAGAGTTGCAGTTAGCCAGACTGTTGAAGGCAGTCTGTGGACCAAGATGTTTACTAGTGATAATGAGCTATGAGGAGCCAATCAGTAATTGGTTAGCAGCTGTTTGGTAGGACATTGGCCTCAACCTTTTTGGCCCCAGGGACAGGTTCTATGGGGAAAAAAATTCCAGGGTCCAGCCTGGAAGTGTGGGGAGAATTCTGCCTCTGGCGACCTGGAGCACAGCACAGCACAGCACAGCTGCTTCTAGCTGTAAATCCCATTATAACAAATTAATAAATGGTTCTTTTGGATCCAATTAATGGATCCAATTAATAAATGGTTACTGTGGATGGGATTGCAGGTGAGAGCCCAATGTCTCAATGCATGTCTACTCAGACCAGGGATTTTCAACCTTTTTCAATGCAGGATGCATTGAAAATGCACAAAGCCATCCTAGAATCATAGGATCCTAGAGTTGAAAGGGACCTAGTAGGAAATCCTCCTAGATTATCCCCGACAGGTACTTGTCAAGCCTATGCTTGAAGACCCTCAGTGAGGGAGCGTCCACCATCTCCCTTGGCAGTCTGTTCCACTGCTGAACCGCCCAAACCATCAGGAATTTTTTCCGGATATCCAACCAGAATTTCCTTTCTTGCAGTTTGTACCCATTGATTCTAGTTCTGCTTTCAGAAGCAGCTATGAACAAATGAGACATATGACAGCCCTTCATGTATCTGAAGAGGGCAATCATGTCTCCCCTCAGCCTCCTTTTCTCCAGGCTTAACATCCCAAGTTCCCTCAACCTTTCCTCATAAGACTTCCCTTCCATCCCACTGATCATTCTTGTCGCTCTCCTCTGGACTTGCTCCAGCTTGGCTGCATCTTTCTTAAAGTGAGGTGCCCAGAACTGAACACAGTACTCAAGGTGAGGTCTGACCAATGCTGAATAAAGAGGAACTAGAACTTCTCACGACTTGGAAGCTACAGTCCTCTTAATGCAGCCTAAAATGGCATTTGCCTTCTTTGCAGACACATCACACTGATGACTCATGTTCAGCATGTGATCCACAGCTACTCCAAGGTCCCGCTCACATGTTGTGCTGCCAAGCCAAGTATCCCCCATTTTATACCTGTGTTTTTGGTTTTTATTGACCAAATGCAGAACCTTGCATTTCTCCCTGCTGAAGTTCATTCTATTTGGTACAGCCCAGGATTCCAGTTTGTCCTCATCATGCTTATTCGAGAGTAAGCCTCATCAACTATAATGGACTTATTTCTGAGTAGAAAGGCATTGGATTGGACTCTGAGGCTGCAATCTTGTTCAGTTTCCTGGGAGTTAGCTTCACTGACTACAATGGGACTTACTACTGAGAAGACAGGCATAGGATTGGTCTCTGAAGCTGCAGTTCTCCGACAGAGGCCTCCTGCTGTGAGGAGGGGAAGAGGCACTTAGAGGAGTCCTCTCATGGACTGGTCAGGCAGCTGCCAAGGACCTCCAGTGGTCCCTGGACCAGGAATTGAGTAACTTTGTGGTAGGCGATGAGAGCACTGTTCCAATCCTATAAGAAATGGGGGTGAGATTGGTGGCATAGCTAGAGGGGATGGAGCAGTCAGTCTTGGCTCTGTTTTGCACCTCCCTGCTTGGACTGGCTCTGAAGGAGCGAGACTCCCTCCAAGACTGACTGTTCCATCTGCTATGTTTTGATGTTGTTGAGCTGAGCATGCTGTAGATCCTATCAGAGGTAAGCAGAGCTGAAGAAAGACCAGTGTGTTATCAAAAAGGGAAAGATGTGCTCCATGTTCTTGAAGGGTCCATGATTGCTGCCAAAACTGGTGTGATGGCATCCTAGTGGCCTTATACTGGGTGATTCTAGACTAACCCTTCAAATTGGAAGCATCTGTTTCCCATTCAAATCTTAAGCTTAAAGTGTTGCATTAGAATTGGATTGTGAAGTTTGGCCAGTGGTGCTTCAGCTCAAAGTCAGTACATTCAGCCATGGCCTAAAGCATTCTAGAACCTGCAAAAATAAGAGGTGCCCATCGCCCAGGACTGCCTGCACACCCAGAATGCTTAAATGCTGTGGTGCAGCCCTAACAGAGGGAACTCAGGCACTTTGGCTCTGCTTCTGGTTTCAGCAATGCCTGCGAGATATCATGGATGGCTTCTTCCCTTCTGAGCTGCAGAGGCGCTACCCCGATGGCATTGCATTCCAGGTAAGCCACCTTTCCTCTTCTGTAGCTTCCTGTTTGTCAGTGTGGTTTGCAGAAGTTTAATTTGCTTGCCAAAACTGTGGTCTGAAGCTCGTTTTTCCGTTCAAACAACAATGTTCTCGTTTTCTGTTTCAACAAATGACCTGATTTCTGCAAAGTGAAAACTGTTCTCTATATAAAAGAACGAGCGTTTTCTGATTGGAGAACTGATGGTTCAAGGAACTGAAATGTTTGTTTTTTGCTTGCCTGAAAAACTAAAATAGTTTTCTCTTTAGAGAACTGAGGCATCTTTGTTTCTTTTCTCTTTTTTTCCTCTATGAGTCCCATTATTGCATCTTATGACTATCTTTTAAAATCCAGTAACAAAGGTGGTTCGCTGCTGGTTTTGGGTATACTTTTATGAATCTCAGTGGCAATGTGAATACTTTATTTACTCTGTTAAAACAAGTAAAATGATGTTAATATCGGTATAAAAATATGGATGGCGCTTGTTGGTGCCCTCTTGGACTTGAAGGTTACAATAAGGGTCATACCTGTAAGTTAGCTCCAAACCAAACTCTTTCTTTCCCTGATGGAGGATGCAGTGGGACTCTGTGACAAGTGCCTATTCTGGCCCATGAGGCTTGAAAAGCGGAAGGGGTCCAGTTGCATGTTTGGCCAACTGTGTTAACAGTTGGCATCCCAGGCAGACACTCCCTGCTCTTAGCTGTTACAGACAAGCAGAAGGGACAGTGAGGCAACAGGGTAAGTGCAGCGTTTTGGGGTAAATTGCCCTCCTTTTGGACTGGGGAAGGGGAGATCAAGCTGGGTGTTTGTGTCCTCCTGAGGCTGTGTCCCTGCAACAGGAATTCTGAGATGACAAGTGATGATGAAACTGCTCCTCCCAGTTTTGAAGGTATCAGGGTGTATAAAGTGCTCTGAGTACCAATGAGGCAGGAGAGGTGTATCCATGGGCCCTGCCTTCCCCTACCATGGGAAAGCTTATGTTCTGGTGTGGATATGTTCTGGTGTGGACAGATTCATTTCTGTGGTGATGAAGATGAACTCTGCCTGTAGCTTTGAATGCTGGAGATGTGGAGAGGTAGAAACACATGTATTTGAGCTGTGCAGAGATTTGTGGATTCTGGAAAGATACCAGAGGATGAATCAGTCTCACCCAAGACACAGAATCTGTATTATCATTTGTTTCTTTAGTGCTTAGTTCCACCCCAACCCAGCAGCCCCCAAACAGGATGCCTTAGCTTGGTGAGTCATGCCGCCTTGACTGCTAATTGCAGGCTTGGAAATGCCACTCTCAACCTGACACGAGGTGGCAGAGCTAAGAACTGGCGTCTTAGGAGAAAAAAACCCTTCTCAGTTGTGACAGCATAATGGGCACCTTGCTGGAGTATCTTGAGTGCAACACAATTCCCCATAACCACTGTGCTGGTGACCTGATTTTTTGAGCCAGTCCAATGACATACAAAAGCAACCAATTCCCTCCCTTCTATCTCTTGTCTCTCCTCTACCTTTTCCTGCTTTGTCCTCCCTAATTAGGCCACAGACCTATAATTTATCTACTAAAAACTGCTTTTCTCTTCCTGATAATTTTGTTGCACTGTATATACTTTTTATTTTAGTCTTAGATCCTACTACAGTTAGGTTCAATAACCTAAGTTTCTTCTGGCCTGCTATAATCATCTCCTGCTTGCTGGTTTCTGGGTTTTCTAGCCTTTTTTGCAGACATGGTCTTTTAGAACTAATGTTTCACCATCCCCTTCTGAGGCTAAAATGGTAAAATGGTAAAAACAGCCCAACATGTACAGGAAATCTGAGAATATCAGTTGAAACTAGAAGGGCAGATATTCATCTTATAGCCCCACACGATAGGGCTGTAAGGATTGTCAGGGCTATAGGATTGTCAGTTTCACTTTCTTTAAGTCTCCATGCATTTGCATTATCTGCTAAAGTTTCATGATCCACTAACAACCAGGATATAACACCCCAAGTGGATCAGGACTTAAAACATACTGTTTTAATACCATTTGGCCAAAATTGAGTCCTGGAGCTTGGTGGCAGGCAGGGCACTGAACGGCACCTGGGGTTTATTCAACAGGTCACAGACAAGAGAGACGTCTTCTTTGAGGAAAGGCAACTGCCAGAGAGTTTTCCTGGCCCAGGCCAAGTGGTTAGCCAATCGAAACAAAGAGGGGTCCAAGACAAAGTCTTTGTGGGGTCTCCCACGAAGATCAGTGAAATCCCAGGTGAGGTGACTGCTGTTGTTTTGGTCCAAAACTGAACTCAAAATTTTTGTGCACTCAGATAAATTTAAAATTCTGCTTTTCAACTTGTTTCTCAGCCCCATTCTCTCTTTTTTAAAAAAATGAAATTATCACTTATGACAACTGTGATCTCCTTTGGTATGCCCTTCAGTCCAAAAGCTGATATATCTAAAGCTAAATAGAGACAGCTCTGAAGTCTCTGTGTTGTGTTGGTTAATTAACAAATATGAACTCATTTGTGCTCACTCAGAAATACATCTTATTGGTTTTACTCCTCAGTCAATATAAACATATTTATTGGGTATTTATAAACATATCCATAAACATGTTTATAAATATAAACATATTTATAGGGTTTCCACATTAGTTAGGTGGCATATATATTATATTACAGGTTTTTATATCATATGTGTATGATCATAGTTTGATCATTATTGCAATATTTATCTACAGTTCATTGATCTGGAATGATAAAATGTAATGTGAAAAGCTTAATAACAAATTTTAAAAAGAAAAGAGGGTGTGTTTAGGAATGATATAGAGCTGTTTTTGTAGCAGGGCAGTTAAGCAAATAGGATCAAACTATTAACTTGTTAAATTTCCACCTCTTTGGAACAGGTAATCCACCTTTCACTTAATCTCATTGTTCAACAGTAATCTGCGTAGTTGCCTTCTTTAAAAGGTCACATTTTCTGACCTTGGAAATGCCCTGCCACCCACAAACTCCTGGTGGTTTGTGCAAACATGAGCATTGGAGAGAACCAGGACAGTTGAAAACATGAATCCCATCCCCCAGAGCTTAATGCATAGGAACACGTTTGCCGTAGTCTGAAAACCAGGATATTGTAGTGGGTAGGGAGTTGGACTGAAGATCCAGGTTCAAATCCTTCCTTGGCAATGAAGGTTTCTGGGTGACCATGGGCCAGTCACTTTGCCTTCCTCACAGGGCTGTTGTAAGGACAGCAGGAGGAGAGGAACTAAAGCTTTGCAAGCATTTGTGCTGGCTTTGGAAAGGCGGGGTGTAAATCCCTTAAATAAATAATTAAGTACCTGCCCCAGTGTCCTCTCTTACTACAGGTCCAAAATTCACCAAGGAGCAGTTTTTGAATAAGCTTCCAAAGTTGGTGATCCGAGATGGGAACGTGATCAATATTCGAGGAGATATCAGAAAAATCTTGGAGGTAGGACTAAACTCTCCAACCAGTCTTCTTGTAATTTCTACTGGCTGCCAGCAATTCTGTTAAAACCATATTTTTTTGCAGCTGCTTGGGCCTTTGGGTATGTACACAATACTTCTACACTTCAGGATTTTCTCTTAGTTACTTTTAAAAACAACAACAGAACAATCCTAACCATGTCTACTCAGAAGTAAGCTCCATTGTGTTCAATTGGTCTTACTCTCAGGAAAGTGTGTTTAGGATTCCAGCCATAAAAATAAGGTATTCATGCAAAGAATATATCCTTTGGAAAGTGCTTGGTTCCTCCTTCCCACCCCCTCCCACGAATACGGATGAAGGTCCACAAAACCTCAGAAAAGATTGGTGTGCAAAAGCTATCTCCTGCCTCTTTGGGAAACAGTATTGAGAAGACATATAGCTTGCTCTATGAGAGAATTTTCAAGCATTTGCAAGGCTTCTCCCTACTGGCTGTAGTGATACTGTTCTGTGTACACTGCCATCCACATGCATGATGTGGAGCAGTATGTTTCAGAGTGGGGGTCAGGACCCCCTTGAGGTTACAATTTCATTGGGGGGGGGGTCACAAAAAGCTGGATGCAGCCATCTTGGAATCTGGCACTGGGCACCTTTAATGACAATTCCAGTCATGATATCACTTCTGGGGGGTCTTGGACAGATTGTCATTGTCAGAAGCGGATCCCTGGCTGAAATACTTGAATACCACTGATATGGAGTGATTAAAGCATAGGTTTGCCATAATTTTCCAGGACAAATGACAAGCCCATGAAAGTCTAGATTTCCAAACTGGGCATGTGACTCCTCAGTCAAGGAAGATTTGGTGTCCTTTAAGGAGTGGAAGGCAAAGGCAGCAACTTGATTAGGACGATTGCACCGCTGCCAGGAGGGAAGAGTTTTTTAAATTTCCCTGTGGTCACTATGGCTATCTGGAGGGTCTGGAGATCCTGCGATCCCTTATGCATCTCTCCAAAGGCCTGTAATAAGGGGGGGAACATTTCTGGTTTCGTGACAAACATAGGTGTTTTTCTTCCCTTTGTACAAAGTTGTGAAGGCTCTTTGAAAGCTGCAGAGGGGTTGGAAGCACTCCAGACCTTCCAGAGAGCCATAGTGAGCCCCCGTTGCAAATACTTACCAGTCCCTGAGAGTTTAGAAACTGAGTAACATCACATGTAATTAAGCCCAGATCTCAATCTGACAGCAGAATTCTGACTTAGTGATGGAGCTTGCAGCCTGTGCATTTTTTTCTGGAGAGAAAAGGTGCCATCCTCACCACAGGTCATCCCCATATCTCTTATTATTAACTAGCTGCTGAAGGGGGACTGGTGGAAAAAGATGCTAGTACTGAGTACTGTGTGTACCCCCAGAAAAAACCCTGCTTACAGCCAATATGAAAAGACAAGGCTCGCTGAACCAACTTCTGTCTCCACAGAAGGCTTTCATATACAGCCATTCCCTGCTTAACTGATGGGTTAAGAACCGGAGCTGTGATGAACAGTGGAAATAGTTGAAAAGTGAAACCTGATGCTTTTTTAGCTAAAAAATGCAAGTGCCCTTTATATATGGCAAATTCCTGCTGTTACACAACAATTTCTGCAAATGGATTCCTCAATATTCCCATTCAGGAAGAAGTTGGTCCATTGGCAATGATGTTCTCTGTCTCACATACATACATACCACACAATCTGGATCACCATGTCATAGGCAAATCAACATGGGGCAGGGCAATTTTGTCCTTTAAAACAGCAGAGAGAGGTTGAAAGAGTGGAACATGCATTGAATGAATGACTTCTGCCTATAACTGAAGAGTACTGAGAGGATTGTCAGAAAATAATCAATTGTCAGATTGTTGGAAAGTGGGGGATACCGGTATAGGTTCATAGGAGAGGTGAGGGTGATGGGGGCTCGCTATCTGCAGGCACTGATGCCTCTGCAGGCTGTATTGTGGTCAGGGGTGAGGGCTTTTGGGGGTAAACCACAGTCAGAAGCACAGAGTAGGACTGCTTGCTTGATTTTGGCCTGTGTTTCTTAGGCCAACCAGCTGAAACTTGGCACACATCTCCTTCTTTGTTCCAGGGCTCAGATGGAAAGCAGGCTCATGAAGTAATTCTGGTGGAGCCGCCCAGCCCGACAGCCGTAGAGGAGAGGTAAAAGATCCCTGGCTGCCTTCCCAGGAGTGTCTTTGCTCTTCACGTCCTTTCAGACATGGCTTCTTAAATGCTTATTCAGGGCACTGTGAGAGCGCACAATTTCTTTCAAAACCTTCACCCACTTTTTTACATTGGTGGGTGAACCCCCAGTTTTGAGTGGTGAAAACCCTGACAGTACTCAGGGCCCTTATTGCTCATTTGCCTTTCCACTTGGGGTTGGAGAGCACACATGCTGTGAAGTGATGTGTGGTCCTCTCGTCCAGTGCTACTTATACTGCAGGGTCACAACCTGTATACTGCAGGGTCACAACCCCAAAATTAATGTAACAATCCCTAATCCCTTTAAGGGACAGGGTAAAGGGAAATGAAGCAGCAAGATCCCCAGGATTGTGCCCCTGTGGCAAATGGAGACTATTTCCCAGTATTACAGGGCTCCTGCCAGGTTCTGGGGAGCCCTGCAGAGCACCCTGCAACTTGGAAACAGTGAAAGTTCCAGCTGTGACTAAACCATAACATTCACTATTTCCAACCCTTGCAGAGCTCTGCATGTACTCTGTAGGGTTCCCCAGATCCCCCACAGCAAGAGCCCTATAATGTTGGGAAATAGCCCCCATAGGGCACGATTACATCACTGCCCAATCTTCTCCCCCACAGAGACTTAGGGAGTGAGTAGAGCTCCCTCAGAGTTTAACAACCTCTGTTCTATCTAATGTTGTGGCCCATGTTGTGTATTGCCTGCAAGAAGCAAGTGCATTTGGCACAAGGCAGGCCTGGGAGAGGCCTGAGAAGCCCTGGAAGTCCCATCCTCACCACTGGTGGCCACTGAAGTCTGCCTAGGTCTCTGCAGCCTTTGAAAAAGGCACTGTTTCTTCTTCTTAGAACAAAAAAGGAAAGGAAAGTTTCAGTACATGATCAAAGCAAGACAACTCTTCGGATAAGATCTGAAGACGGAGAAAAGACGTATCTGGTCAGAATGCCAATCACAGAAACCATTGGAACCCTGCGACAGCACCTGGACCGGGTCAGGTAGGAATAGGAACCATTCTGGAGGACTTGCTTTCAGCACTATTGAGCACTGAAAAATCAACCTTGATAGCAGGGGACATCACAAATAAGGGGGCAGGAGCACATGAGGTATATGCTTTAGGATCCAACTTTAGGATTCAATGATTCTATGTAGGGCTTTTAGCTTGAACCTTTAGGAAGAAGGTGCAGTTATATGACAGCTGCCTTTAGTTTTCCTTTTTCAAGGAAGAAAGGCGGGACATAAATTAAAAATAAATACTATATTCAAAACCCCATGATGCTGGATGAGGAGAAAGAGATCTTTTGTATGCAGGCATTCTGGTTCCCAACTTCTCTTCATTGGTGAGGTGGAACATGTCTTCACTCTCTTCATTGTTTGCTCATTGCTATAGCGTTTCTTGTACATTACCTGCCTTTGCCTTGTGCCATGTGCCTTATGTCAGTCATTGCCACCTGTAACTGGAATCACGACATCATCGAAAGGGTCTGGTATGGCAAGAAGTATTGAGTCCTGCAGAAGCTGACCAGAGGAAGCTTGGCTAGCTGGCTTTGTTAGCTGGGCTGTGTAGAGCCAAACTTCCTAAGTGGGTAGAGGCAAAGGTCTGACTCACGCACAGAACATTGATTTATGGCCAGGTGGCAGCAGCATGGGGAGCCCCCTCATCTCCCCAGCTTCCTCTGTGACAATGGCTAGCTTCCCTTTAGTTTTATATTTGTCTTCCTGAAAAATCATGCAGTATTTAATTTGCATTCTGCCCACTTCCTTGCTTTAATTAGCTTGTCAGTTTTGTCATGTGGATTTCTGGTTTAGAGCCGAGCTGAAACTTTGTTCCACAAAATTCTCTTCTGCAAATGCTAACGTCCTGCCTTCTCTGAAACGAGAAGTACAGGAGTCCCTCATTATCCACTAGTGTTCTGTCCCCAAACCTCCTGAAAAATTGGTGTATAAAGAAAACGATTGAAAAATAGGTTTAAAGACACACTTCCAGGTTTCTTGCTCCTCTGTTGCACCTGAAGGAATAAGGTAGTGCCTCAATATCTGCAGGGGTTTGATTCTGGGACTGAAAAATGGAATGACTGGTTTAATGACTGCCTCTCTACAATAGTAGAAAAGCAGTTTTTTAAACTGTTATTTGCAGTGGTCATTCATGTTTTAATACACAGTCAAATCTGTGTATTAAAAAAATATAACAAGGGTGGACCTGTATTTGTCTAATATCTGATGTGCAATCATTTTATTGCCTTTTGTGGTAGTCGCTGTGCACCTGGGGGTGGAACTTGATAGCTCATGTGCACTACTCAGCATTTGGCAGTTTCAGACTCCATACACAATGTCTCCCAAAATCAAGGCAATGGCAGAAAACAAAAAAAACCTTAGATTTCAAAATGAAACTCCGAAGTGTAAATTTAAATGTAAAATTACTGTTTTCTGTGACCATTCATGTCAGTTCACTTATAAGACCCATTTTCTTTTCTAGGGGAGAAAAGGAGCCATACAACATCTTCAGCCTTTTCCCTCATCAAGTCTATGACAACAACTCTCTGACCCTGCAGGAATATGGGCTGGTCCCCAATACTGCCCTTATGCTGCGGAGAAAACCCCATGTGTCAAAAAATCCAGAAGGGGAGGTGCTGTAATGGTTCCTGTGGCTGAATCATCAGGCTTGGCTTGCCGCTCAGCTAGGATGCAGTGCCGTGTTCTTTCTCCAGCTGGTTTCCATCACATACGAGAGAAAGACAGGCTTTCTGGTTAGCTTGAAGGAGGTAGAGGAACACAAAATGGAACACAGGGAGGGTTACCTTTCCACAATACCTTGCTGCCTTTTTAATGGCTACTCTTAAAATCCACAGGCAGAATTGGGGAGAGAACATTAGGCTTGGATTGATGCCCGACACAAGTCTCATTCATCACCCAGATTGCATTCAGCCCATTTGGAGCCTAACCCTTCCCCCCTCCCCCAAAAGGGCTGGAGCCAGGCTCTCTTCTTTCGTGGCTGAAAGTTCCAGTGAAAACCTGACTGGGTTACATGGCTTTGCCTCTCTTGCAAAGCAGTCCCTTGAATGGGCTCTTTGGCCATACCTTGCTATTCTGCAAAAGCTCAGTCCCTTCTTTCTTTGACCCAGGTAGTCCACAGAAAGGCTGGGCAAACGGAGCCTGAGTTCCCAAAACTCTGCTGTGGGATGGGACTGGGGAAAAAGAGAAGAGCAAAACCCTCTTTGTATAGAACTCCTTCTCTCATGCTTGCTTCACAGAAGGTATTGCTATCTCTGCTGTCACTGAAACCCCAGAATCGCCCTCTCCAAAGTAAAGGCCAAATTAAATCTTAATTCATTTTGCTCCCATACCACCCGCTCCCCCCAACAACTGCTTTTGGGATCAGGTCAAAACTGCTTTCTCTTCTTCTTGACCAAGTGTGGGCCAGTCTTTTGCAAAAGAGCCAAACAGTTCAACTAACTCTTCTGCCCAACATGTCTCTTAAGAGTGAGGCCTGCTCTTGTGTGGTTCAAGGTGCACATTCCCTGCAAGAAGCTTCAGTCTTTTGCCCCGCCTTCCATACAGCCATCTGCTTACATCTTAAGTCTCTTTCTTCCCAAGAGTTCCTATTTAAAGGAACTATACAAAGGGGGTGCTCTTGGAGCTCTTCAGGGCTCTGTTCCGTCCCCTACAAAGCTCTGAATTACAGCTACCCAGTTTGCATGAACATGCACTGCTGGAGAGCTGCTCTGACAGAGGGGGTGCCTCCAAAGCCACAGTTCTGCACACAGCACTAGCTGCAGTGGAAGGATTCAAGCAAGGCGGCACAACCCTTCTCTCACCTACATTTTTCTGTTATATTGTTCTCTAACGATTATATGTACATGCCACATGCTTGCTTTGATCTTTAAAACTTGCTCTTGCTAGGTTCATAACTGCCTCATCTACTTCCTTACCAGTAGTTCAATAGCTCAAGGAAAGATGCTCACAAAGAAGATGAGCCATCATCCCCCATAGGAGCTCCATGGCTATAGGTACTTCACTATAGCTATAACCCCACCATGGCTATAGGTACTTCACTATGTAACATAGAGCCTATCAAACAAAGTTGCCCACCAGCAGCTGGCCCCAAATCCCACCAATAGTTAGTATTCCCTACCCACTCCTGATCCTTCCAGATGGGGGGCACAGAATGGCAGCCCAAGGCATGACAGCACTCAAGGCCCAAGGAGTCTGTAGGGCAAACCTGAGGCACCCCAGTTCTGAGCTAGAAAAGGGGGAATATCTGTCTCACTGAGTAGCAGACAGACTTGATACTTTGCAAATCCAAGATGAGAGAGAAAATTCTACCACCACCCCTTTTCAAACTTGAAGCTCTCACCCAAATAAAAAATTTTCTTTATAGACCACTCTCCTGCTGGCTGACACACCCTTTCTACCCACGTATGTTGGGGTGAACATGTCAGCACTGAATAAAGGAGAGGGACCTTTTGACCACTTGCCAACCCCTTCCTTTAGGAGATAAAAGAACCCACCCTTTTCATGGAGGAAATGGTTGAATTCAGTGTGAATTTAGGTCCTCTTTTTGGGACCACTCTAATCTGTCTAGTATGACATCATTTTAGTTAGCAGGCTCACTTATGCAGAGGATGACTTGCTCTTGTCTTCCTTCTGCTAAGCCAGGCACCAGCCACCTCTTGCCCAAAAGTCATCTCTGTCCAAGGAGAGCATGAAGCTATTTCACACATGTCTATAGTAGGCGACATAGTAACCCGTCACCACCACTGTTCTCTAGTTAGAACAACTTGTCCTTTTGACACGTGGCCACTGCACTGGTTCAGGAACCCAAGGTGTTCTTTCCCTTTTAATGACTTGTCCATAGTGGCCCTTGATTTTCCTGCCAAATGCACAGCATGCATTTTATTTCAGCCGGCAGCGCCCTGAGGTCTCTGGCACTCATCCATTGCTTGAGCAAAGCACCTCCATGCCAAGCTGTGGTAACACACTCAATCGAGTGCTCACTACGAAGGGCTTTAAAGGGGTTTCTGAATCAATAAGGACAGCACTCAGCTTGGATCTTCTAAGTAAATGCATGCTTTTTAAGTGACAGGAAGTTCCAGTAGAAGTTTTAGCAACATTTAATAGCATCTCAGCCACTGACAAACTTTGAGCAAAAAACAACACAGCGAAGATGCTACTCTTGGTCCACGTTTGCGCATGGTCCACGTTTGCAAGAAGAGAGCTGAGTCATGTGCACCCCCTCCCCGGTTGCTTCCTCCCCATTGTACTGGGATGGAGCTGCATTAATGGAACGTAAAGGCTGTGATCCCCACCCCCTGCAACTTGCTTTCCTGAGAGTCTTGGCTGCACTGGAATAGTTTAAGACATGCACAGCCCTGCCCTTTCTCTCTGGCCAAGGAGGGCGTTGGTTTCAGCTCAGATTCTTGCGCGGCACTCCTGCATGGCATTTCAAGCCAGAAATGCTGAATCTGCTGCTCGTTTGCATCAGAACAAAAAAGGGGTGCAGAAATTAGCATTACTCAACTGTTGAGGCCACACTCAGCCCGTTGCTTCTCAAGGGGAGGCTGAGCTTGGCAAGGGTTGGGGAAAGCTCTGCCTTCCAGGGTCCTTGCCTGGAAAGAGATCTCCATACAGAGAGGCACAAGGAGCAAGGCCTGGCTGTGTCTGAAGGAATGTGCGAAGCCTCTCTGGGATCCCGAGAGGGAGGCAGCCGAAGAGGGAGTTGGTCGTACAGGGCCGGGGGTGACGACTTACGAGGTCAGATGGGAAACGTTTGGAATGCTGAGTTCAGAGTCCAGGTTTGGGGGGAGAGGGGAAGACACATGCTCAGGCTAACTTCAGGAACTGCTGCAGGGTGTTCTGTTCCACGGCTTCCACAAACAGTTCGTAGTCCTGCCAGGTGGGAGAAGCAAGAGGCAAAACTCAGATCCAAGGAAATTAACAAGGCAACAAGCATCACACGCTCCAACCAGGAGCCTCTCCTGGAACAGCTGTTGTAGAAGCGGGTCCTGCTGCTCAGGACCACAAGGGTCCCTTCTGTTAGCAAGGGCAACATCAATACAATCAATTCTGCAATAACCACCTCCCTCCTGCTTCTGATCTGCTCACATAAGCCAGCACAAAATGAAGAAAGGAGGCCCCACTTCGTTGGAAGGAGCCCCCGCTGCTTCATTTCCTTCCAGTGACATAGCTAGAGGGGGTGGAGCTGTCAGCCAGGCAGGCAGAATGGCTCCAAAAGTAAGGGACCCTTGCAAGCCTCTCTCCGAGACCGATCACTCCAACCCCTCTAGCCACGCCACTACTTGCCATCTAAACTCTCACTTGCCCTATACAGAAGCAGTTGAAGCTGAGTACTCTGAACAGATCCCAAGGGCCCAATCCTGTCCAACTTTCCAGCACCGATGCAGCCAAGTCACCAGGGTACACATTGCGTCTTCCTTCGGAGAAGTCACAGAGGCCTCTTCAAGGTAAGGTAATGTTTGTTCCCTTGAAGCTGCAGTGCAGCTGCATCTGTACTGGCCCCTAAGACGGGTCTCCAAGCATTTTGACCAAAGAACCGTGACAAATATGTAGCACAACGTCAAGGGCCAGAAAAAAATTTAAATATAAAATTTCAATAATACTTTAGAGATGGAACTTAAATTCATGAATAAATTCGTGAGTTCATGCCCAAATTTCCAGGATTTTTAAAAACACCATCACGGCACAGAAATAAATGGCATATTCAGATGGATCTTCACTCTCCTATCCCACCATCATAGCTCCAGTCGTGTTTGGTTCATAGAATTCTACGATTCAATGGTCAACTTGGTCAGAGGCAATTTGGGAACCAGAGGCTAGCCGCAGGCCAGTCAGGCGCTTGCCATGAGCTGCATCTGGTCCTCGGGCTGGGGTTTGGTCACCCCTATCGAGAGAATAAGCAAAAACACACTGCTGGAGAAAATAGTTATGGAGTGAGGATACAGCCACAGACTCGAGAAGGTGGGGTGTTCACCAAGCTAAAAAGCCCTTTCCACTGGATATAATCTAAGTAGTTTTAGTGTAAACCAGGGATGGGCAAGTGGGTGCATGTAGGGATCTGGGATCTTAACATCTGTGCAAAGGATGGAATTTCAGCAGGTGCTGCTTTTCAGCACAGATCACAAGCTGCACTTGCTGAAATTATTGTTAAAGGTCCAGGATCCCTTATTATGGCCCAGCTTGCCCATCCCTGATATAAACTAAGCTGGTTTATAGAGCTATAAACCGGTTCTAAAAGAGTTGGACAGAGCATCACAACTGAAAACTCACTGGTCAGAGGACTGATTTACATGGTTGTTTTTAACACAGTGCTATGTTTGGGACATGATCAAACTTCAGTTAGTTGGGCTTGACTGCTTCACATGCAAATTTCATTAATTCACAGGCCCAAGAGATAAGGTTTGCTACCACCTACGCATGGGTCCCTGAGCAGATGTGGGCACAAAAGAGAATCCTAGCTATGCCCCAGGGGCTTTAGCTAAGACAGGCACCCCCATTTGCCCCCACTGACACCCCTCACTGGAAGTGGTTCGAAAATTGAAAACACTGGCTGTTGTATTATGCTCTACCTGTGCCTCGAAGGCCATGATGAGAACGGCCTTTATCATTTCCCATTGTCAGCATGCTCCTACAGTCAGAGACTGCTCATCCATCCAGCATGATCGCATGGTCCTCATCATGTACCTTGACCATTTTTAGTGCAACTAATATACAGTAGAAAGATGCTGTGGGGAGTCCTCTCAGCCCAGTATGTTGAAGGGGCAGTGGTCCAGGACAGTCACAATATAGCAATTATTTTTTTAAAGATACATTCAGATATAATCAGCCTTTGCACCTAAAATTGGACATTTAAGCAAGTCTTAAATGTGGAATACTCCTAAAGTGCTAACCCCATTGCCTATGGGTTTTTTAAAGCGGTAGCCTAGAGGCCTATTCATGTGTGCATTCATGTGCTTAGGACCTGACTTGCCTTCAAAACTGTGCGTTCAAAACCAAGCCTTCTACATGCGCTCCTCCCACTAGTCTTGCAAGCCATTAGCAAGCTTGGATCTAGCAAGAGTCAGAAATGTCTTGCTCCTACCAAACCCAGACAACCAAACCCTTCATGAAGTACAGCCAAATTCATCATCATTCCTGGCAGCTTCCTAGAGGAAGCACCTAGGAATTCCCCTAGGAAAGAACCTAAGAACCTAGAGCTGAGGAGTTCTTCTTTGGGGTTCACTCACCCCACAGTACTGGTCCCCATTCACAATCTGTGGAGGGATGGCTTTGGGGTTGCCACACTTGGTGCGCATTTCTTCCCGCAGAGCGTTGTCCTGGGAGATGTCCACCAGATTGTACTTGATGTTCTTTCCATCTAGGATCCTGGTCACCTCACTCTGTTGGGATTTGATCTAGGAAACACACAAAGAGGGGGTCTTACATGCACCATTAGAGTGTGATCCTATGGCCAGGCTGGGGGTGGAGGGGGATGCAAGGAAGAAGACCACGTCAACACCAGTGACTTGTTACTAGTATGATTAGTATAGTGGAAGGACAAGTAGGCTGCATGCAGTAGTGTCTTGCATGCAAGACAAAGAGAAAAAGCAGGGGATGCAGAAGAGCCACACCTCTTGGGAAGGGGGGTGTTGGAAGCTCAGCAGGTAAGAAGGTCGGGGCAGTGGGGTAGCTAGAGGGCGGGGAGGAGGCTGTCTTGGAGGGAAGCATGCAAGGGGTCCCTCTCCTTCAGAGCCAATCCAAGTGGGGGGACTAGTGGCATAGCTAGAGGGGGGAGCAGTCATTCTTGGAAGGAGGCATGCAAGAGGAACCCTCCCCTTCAGACGTTCCAGGAAGGAAGATTGCAGGGCGGTGTGTAATGGGTATAGCAGTGACACAGCTAGAGGGGGGCAGAGAAGTCTGTCTTGGAGGGAGGCATGCAAGGGGTCCTTCCCCTTAGGAGCTATTGGGGGGTGGATGAAGGTTGCAGGGCTGTGTATAGTGTAGGGTATACCAGTGGCGTAGCTAAAGGGAGTGGAGCAGTCAGTCTTGGAGGGAGGCATGCAAAGGATCCCTCCCTTTCTGAGCAATTCCAGGGAGGGACCAGTGGCGTAGCTAGAGGGGGTGGAGGAGTCAATCTTGGAGGGAGGAGCCATTTCAGGCAGGGGGTTTCAAGCAGGGCTCCAAAAGGGGAGACCCCTCCAAAACTGACTGCTGTGCCCCCCTCTAGCTTTGCCACCTGGTGTGGGGCTGCCCCAGGGATACAGGGCAGGAAGAGCTCTCATAGCGGCAGCTTGCCTGGAGCTGGAAGCCATGCAAGGGCAGCCCCCCAAACCTTGCTTCCTCCAGGAGCTTGCAAACACAGATCCCTTGCCTGGGGATCCTTGCCAGGGGGCTGCATAATGAAACCTGGTGCCCCTGAATCCAGAGATGCAGAGGATGCAGCATCCCAACCCTGGCACCCTCCACTCCTTACCTCCCTGGAGCCGGTCACCGAGGTGCTGTAGACCGTAAGGCTGGCCATGGTGGTGCTTCTTCCAGATCCCACTCTGGGAAGGGATCCGCTTCCTCTGCCGCCCCGCCCAGCATGTGACCGGGGAAGGCAGCTGACGTCGTCCCCGATGGGGAGGCTCCAGGGAAGCTTCCCCTGGAGAGCATCAGCCTCTGCAGGTCTACTCAGAAGCAAGTCACATTGGGTGCAGTGGGGCTTACTCCTAGGAAATGGTACCTGGGTTGGGTGGCGTAGCTAGAGGGAGGCGTGCAAGGGATCATTCCCTGCTTAGCCTCCCTCCAAAATGGACTGCTGCGCCCCCCTTTAGCTACGCCACCGCAGGAAAGATGCTCTTCAGGTACACTCTGACACCCTCCCTTTAAATCATACTGTGTTGGGGTCCGCAGTTTGAGTCCCAGTAGGGTCTAGATCCCCTCCCTATTGCCTGGAGAGAAGTGGCAGAACCGGCCTCACCACCATCAAAAGCAGCATATGTTCCAGGGCCACCACCCCAGGATAACCATATAGAACAAGAGTGTCCACATTTTTTAAAATTCAGGACTCCTGGACCTTTGGCAAGTGTGTAAAGGAGGGAATTTCAGCAGGTGCAGCTTCTCATTTCACAGATCACAAGCGGCATCTGCTGAAATTCCCTTTTCTACAAGCTTGTTAAAAGATCCAGGAACCCTGAAGTTGAAACTTTGGACACCCCATAGAATGGAGGACAGAGTTGCCCATACCTTTAAGCATTGCATAGAAGAGGGAATTGAGGTAGGTGCTGCTTTTTAAACCCTTTTATGTTGAGCTAAACCTACCTAAATTCCCTCTTCTATGCAGTGCTCACAGGTATAAGCAACTCTGTCTTCCATTCTATATGGTCACCCTGCCACCACCCCTACCCACCCATCCACAGCCACTTGGGAGGTGGTTGCCCTGCCCAGTTAGACCACCACTCAAGTGAGCACTCACATGGGATAAAGGGCATCATGTCACAGTGGGTATGGCTAGCAGGACAACCTGCAGGAGACTATTCTATATTCCAGTGATTTTCAGAATTTTTCTGTGTACACAAATGCCAAGATGAACAAAAAACCCTCATACCGCTTGGGATTTTTTTAAGTTCTCCAATTCTAAGAAGAGTGTTGATCACAGCTCATATTTTCATCTGCTGACAGAACTGCAAGCTCTTTTTTACCCTGGGATGGATTTTTCCTGAACAGTTCTTTCGGCAGTTATAGAAGATGCAGCTGTAGTAGCTTCCTGTCCTTACCCTTCCTTACTATAAGACTGAACCTTAGCATAAAAAAAAATCACATTTCATAGAGAAATTAGAAGTGACATTTTCTATCTATCTACAGTATTTATATATCGCTTTTGAACTAAAAAGTTCACAAAGCGGTTTACAAAGAAAATGAAAAATCAATAGCTAATTAATAGCTAATGGGTCCCTGTCCCAGAAGGGCTCACAAAATAAATGCAAAAAAGTACACCAGCAAAAGCCACTTGAACAGACATTGCTGGGGTGAGGAGGGCCAGTTACTCTCCCCCTGCTAAATAAAGGAGGAACATCTTGAAAGAGTGCCTCTTACCCCAGTTAGCAGGGGTTGAGGCATTATGACATTTTTAATGCATTATAAAGGTATTAGGACAGTGTTTCTCAAAGTGGAGATCGGGACCCCTTTGGGGGTTGCCTAGAGCTTTCCAAGGGGTCGCCTAAAGACCCCTGGTGCAGGGGGCCAGGTCAGGCTTGCCAGAACTCCGGCTGTAGCTGCATGTGCACTGGGGCTGACTGACAGCCTCAGGGCCCAATCCTATGCATGCCTACTCTGAAATAAACCCCATTATAGTCAGGGGGGCTTTTACTCCCATGCAAATGTGGACAGGATTGCAGCCTCAGGGCCCAATCCTATGCATGCCTACTCTGAAATAAATCCCATTGTGTTCAGTGTGTGCATAGAACGCACATTTCATTTGTAACAATGAAAATACATCCTGCGTATCGGATATTTACATTATGATTCATAACAGTAGCAAAATTACAGTTATAAAGTAGCAATGAAAATAATTTTATGGTTGGGGGTCCCCACAACATGAGGAACTTATAAAGGGGTCACAGCGTTAGAAAGATTGAGAACCACTGTATTAGGAGATCAGGGGGTCCAAAGTAACTTTCAGTTTCATCTAGAAACCAGAAACTATGGTTTTGTTTTTTTTTTAAGTCTGAGTGCGGCATAGAGTCCTCTGAGCACAGCAGAGGGTACAGACAGAAATCTGTGGCCTCAGCTGGGCTCAGATGACGTTGTGGAGTTCCCCTCACTCCACCTTCCCTAGTATCCATGGTTTCATTTAACCATATCTGATTACCGGTAATTGAGTCTGGAACAGACAGAAGCGCTTGGCCTTCCCATCAGGAGCAGGAAATAGATGCAAGCAAGTACACCATTTTTTAGCAAATTGCTCTTTTTTCTGCCTACTGATATAGAAGAATTAGGGTGATTCAAGCAATAAATTTACTATGAATTTATCTAATGATGGTTCGTATTCCTATACAGTAAAACCTTGGATTGAGAGTACCGTAATTTGGACTGAGAGTGTTTTGCAAGACAAGCAAACATTATATATATATATGAAACTGAAAAGTCACTGACTTGTGAAATTTGGGGATGGGGTTCTTTCTTTGATGGAGACACCCACTAAGAACTGATTTTGGGAAAATTCCAACTGAAAGGGGGTAAAAAGGAGCACAATGTGTTTTCAACACTATTGTTTACATTGAAGAATTGCTGACTGATCAATGCCCTACCCCAACCCCTAAACCAAGAAGCATGAAATTTGGGGAGGGTATTCCTTAGTGATGTGAGCACCCACTAAAACTGATTTTTAGAAATTTAACCCCTAAGGGGTGAAAAGGGGTGCAATGCATTTTTGTCCTAGACTGTCTTTACTGAAGACTGATAAAATCTAGACTGTCTACATTGAAGACTGATAAAACCCAGCCCCAAACATTGCACCCACCCAGTAGGGGAGCTTAGTCAAGGGAGGATGGTTCATGGGTATGTGTATGTTGCATGGGGGGAGTTGCTTGGGAGGGGAGTTAAGAGTGTGCCCAGGCACACAAATATTTTTACTCCTGCAGCACGGATACATTTTGCTAGTTGCTAATAGATTCTGACTTGATATACAAGCAATGTCTTGATAAACAAGTGAAAAATAGTCCCGGCAAGGATATGGCCGGTTTTGGCGCTCTGCCAGCACCTGCTCAGCCTCTCCTGAGAGAATAGCCTAAGCATGTCCACTCTAAAGTAAGCCCTATTATAATCAGTGGGGCTCACTCCTGGGTAAGGGGGGGCAGACTGTAGCCTGTGAGAGTACATGCAGGTTAATAATTTTCTTTATTATTTTGTATTCTATTACAGTACTGTAATCATTTTTATATGAATGTTTTTGGGTTGTGGAAGGAATCTTCTGAGTTACCACTGTTTATTATGGGAAAATTTTGCTTTGATAGTAAGCATCTTGGATTGCAATCATGCTTCCGGAACAAATTATGCTTGTAATCCAAGATACCACTGTACTTTAGGGGCTATGCAGCATTTGCAGTACTAAGCCAGGTATGTACAAATTTACAGTGCTGATGGATGTCAACTCTCAGTCTCTAAGCAGGCAATGACTAATGTGAAAATTTATGTTAACTGAAAAGGGTCTTGGCCTACCTTCTTTGCTAAGATCCTTGTTAAGAAGGGGGAGGGCCTATCCCCATTTGTTTTAACATAGAATGTTTTAAATAGATGACTATTTCTGGACCACCTTTTCCTGTGCTCAGCTCAGTCACGAGTAATCAGTGAACATATATTAACATACTGACTCATGGAAATCATTGCATACTTCAATCTACAAGTCCAATCCACGTGGAAAAAGAGACCAAGAACCAGTGGGTGAGGGAAAGGCATAATTCATTAAGGACTTCAGTACCGGCGCTTCTTTTGAAGAACACAGCAGCTCTTTTAAAAACTTTATTTTTATTAAGAAATTTAGACACTCACTCCACATATCCAGAGTGTCAAGTTGCTGTGTGTCCAATAAAAAAATGCAGTCCAGGAAGTGCAACTGACAATAACTAGCCCCAATTATATGTGAGCTGTTGATCTGAAAACATGTTTCACTTGTGCAGATCAGGTCACACTGTTTCTCTACCCTCTTCACGTCCATCTCCCACACCCAGCAAAGACAGGAGTCAGGCTACTGGAGACTTATGGAATCTGCAGCCCCTATATGCAAACTTAAGAGGCTTCTAAAGGGATAACAGCATGCAGATCTTTCAAGATAGTAAGGTCTGGTGGAGTTGCAGCAAAGAAACTTCACTCGATCCTTTCTATGCCAAATCCTTCAAAGAAACAGTGATGAATGTCAGCAAAAACTACTCGTCTGGCTGCATTTTAAAACCAACATTTGAGCAAGTTATTCCATAGTTCTCCCAGTCGTGTCATCCTCACCAGGCCCAGAAAGCAAAAGGGAAGCTGCCACGTGGACAGGAGGCACTGCCTGGGTAAAGCAAACTTGGATTTCCTATTGCAGGAAGCCTGATCCACCTGGCACCACATCAGTTGTCCAGCACTTCTGAGTCCCTCATCTGGACCTCCTGCCCCACCTGCCTGCTTTCACTGAGTGATGCAGTTGTCCCCCATATCCTGTGCGTAGCGGTCAGATATAGCAGTCCGCAAGTCTTCAATCTCTTTGTGTAGCTGTTTAACATGATCTAGTTTGTTTGCAAGCATGTCTGGTTTCAGAAAGTCCTCTTGCTCCTTAACAGAGCTTGACACAGCTGCAAGATCAGAACAAGAAACACAAGTTAACCACAGATCACTTTACAAAGAAACACATATGGGATATTCCACAAATTGTATGTCTTCCATCTTAGTATACTATAATATTTATATTATCACCTACTGGAAGATCAGTTTTTTCCCTTAACGTTTTGCTTAAAATAACTTTCTAGCCCTTATGAACAAATTTGGGCTGGATAAATTGTTTCCAGGGGCTGTATTCAGCTCACAAGGTTTAGGTTTCAAAAATGCCACAGCCTATTATTTGCCAAAATCTGAACAGGCAGCCAGAAAGCCAGGCAAGGCTTTACATTTGCTTAGCAGCTAGATGGGAAAGACAAGCATTACTTACTGTGAATGCCAAGGAGCAGAGACAAGTTAGGATCTTTTCCTTGAGCACGCTGAGTCACAAGACTAACCACAGACTGCAAATCCTGCACGCAGCTGAACAGCTCACCCTGCAGCTCTTGGGCAACGCAAGCTGCATCACCAGGAAGCAACTGATCTGGCTCAGTCTGCTGCAGCTGCTCTTGAAGAGTGAGGTTCTTCTCCATTAGCTCCTGATTCTGTGCTGACAGCTAAGTAAAGAGAACATGCATGTATTGGCACATCATCAATCAGTATTTTGCTTTCTTACTGCCCTCTAGTGTGAAGCTGTTTTGCAATTGTACCTTTTGCAACTTAAAACGAAAAGCAGTATCCATTTTCTACTGCTGACTTACAAAATCTTTGGCCACCAAAACTATAATGGAATTCATTCCAGGTTAATTGTGCACTGAACAGAATGATGCGGCGGCTTAAATAACCAGTCTGTATTGACTTTGGATTAGTGATATACAGTAAAACCTTGTATTGAGAGTAACTTGAATTGAGAGTGTTTTGCAAGACAAACATTTCTTTAAAAAATTTGACTTGATATACAAGCGATGTCTGGATAAACAAGTGAAAAAACAGTCCCATCTGGGATATGGCTGGTTTGGGTGCTCAGCCTCTCCTGAAAAAAAAACCAGCTTATGCTTGTCTACTCTGAAGTAAGCCTATTACAATCAATGGAACTCACTCCTATGTAAGGAGAGCAATGGAAAAGATTCTGAGAGACCTAGCTTTGGATATCTACTCTAAAGTAAGCCCTATTATAAGGGGCTCACTCCCGTGTAAGGGGGCAGATTGCAGCCTGAGCGACCAAGTGCAAGTTAATTTGTTTTATCCTTTATATTAATTGTAATCATTTTTATATGAATATTTTTGGATTGTGGAATGAATTGTCAAGTTTCCATGATTTCTTATGGGAAATTTGCTTTGATATACAAGCGTTTTGGATTACAATCACTGTACAAGTTTTATCTTCACAGCAAAATACTAATAAATCTCTGAATGGATGTTAGATAACAAGTGTGATGAATACAGAATTTTGGCAGGAAGTACAAAAAATGGCACTCTGCAGCTTAAGTCAGTTTGTGTGGAAGACCAGTTGTCAGAATCGGTTATTGAAAGGCAAAGACTTGAATAAATAGATGACTTCCACATATCAGTAGTGCCTCTAGTTTTCAAACTCTGAGTGTTTTGCTATTGAAGAGCAAAGTGACTTCCAATTGCTATTTTTAATATTTTGGAGACTTGGGGAGCCCTACAGTGGGTTCCGTGGAGCTCCTGAACCCAACCCCCAGAGATCAGCACCAACTTTAGGTAAGCATAACAGCCTTGCCCCTGGCGCTAGTATGATCCTGGGGATTGCTTCATTGCTTTGCTGCCTTTGCAATCTTCACCAACATGGCTTCCTAGGCTGATGGGTCACATCCCACCAGTTTGAAATCCCCTTTGGAGGAAGATGTCATAAAGGACACTGTGAGCAAATACATGACTTGTTGAATATGTCAGAAAAGATGCCCATCTTTATTTTTGTGCCGTTTAAGCAGTAAAGATGCTGCATCACTGAAGGCGCAAGTGAATTTAAGCACCTTCACTCAGTCAAAGAGTGAGTCAAATTTTAATGACAATAAAAGTCAAAATTTCATGACAATAAAGTTACTCCCCACTTCAGAGGACCATAGTAATCTCTGAAGCTATTCCCATCTTGGCATTATAAGCCACACAGTATGGAGACTGCCACATAAGTTTCTCTTCAATCAAGTGCTCCAAACTCCTGAGTTACTTCCAAGAACAGCAGCCATATCTGTCTCTTGATTTCTATGGAGCAAGTTCCACCGGTTTAAGTGTTTACAGAGATGAGCTGAAATTACCTCTTTCACAGCAATGCGCAGCTGCTGCAGCCCATTCTCCTGCTTTAAGGCTTCTGCTTTTAGAGCCTGGCTTGTGCCTTCTTCCTGAGCAATCTGTTCCTCCAGATCCTGGAAGATGGACAGTAAACAAATCCAGATTACCTTATAGACACTGTCAAATTCACAAGACTGATCTCCAATCCATCTGCAAGAGCCTCTCACCTTCACTTGCAAAGACAACTGGTCCATTTTTTTCTTCTGACCATCAATTATCTGAAAACAAAAGAAATACATCTAAAATTTCCATATATGCATTTATTCTTGCCCTCCCAAAACTATAAACAATTTAAAATATTTGTGTTCTGCCTTTGACTTCTGAGAGCAAAATGATCTGCAAAAAGCTTCCAATACCATTGAAAACTCCATAGGAGACCAAGTCACCCTTGGCCTACACTCACTTCTTCACTCAGTAGGCTGCTGGCATATGGAACAGAATACGTTTCAGGCAGGATGGAGATGTCTTGCAGCAGCTCTGTTCTCTGGCTGATGGGGGGCGGGGTGTAGAGTGATCTACCCCTGGAAGATGGTGTTCAACCTCCCGGCCGCTGCCACCACTTCAAATTCTAGCAAATTATTGCTTGAATTACAGTGAAAGCCCACATTTGGGACACTGGAGAAACAGCATTCAGGTTGATCCCTTAAACCACCACATACACAAAGCCAAATTTCCAATTAGAATCCTTCTTTAGAACTCATCTGCTCCTCTGGGACTGGATTAGCCACCATGATGTGGCACTAGACCAGGAGCAGAGATGCAGAATTTACTTGACTGCCAAAGCATGTAGAAATGCTTAGTAAGATGCTTCATTAGAACAGTTGGAATAAGTAGGGATGTAAGTTCAGATGCTAGCTTAGCCCAGAGCAGTAGCCCCATCATTTACCTTTCTGAGGAGATCACGTTCTTTTTGCAGAGCAGTTTTTTCTTCTCTCTCTTTTTCTATCTCCTGTGCATAGTCTTCTGGTGCTGAAGTCTTCCCACACTGTGTCTTACTTTGTAAGCTAAATACATGATACAGTCATTCAGTTCTGAGGCCAGCTCCTACCTGCACACTCCCCTGTTGCTTTCAGATCACACCTTGCTCTGCTTACTACAAGGCTTGGGAAGAACCAATTTGGAACAGTTCTGCTGCTAACTTAGTGCTGACTATGCTCATAAACCCCAGATCAAATAAGCACCCCCAAGGCTCAGATCTCTTTGCTAGTCTGGTAGCCAAAATGAATAATATTTTATTGTTAAAAGCTTCTTCAAGAAGCAGCCTTAAGACTCTATACAATCCTATTACACAATTACAGATAATGTTTTGGCAATACCTTTTCACATACCTCATGCTGTCTGAAAAAAGTATTGGATACAGATGCAGTTGCAGATGCAGTTAATTTTAAGAACAAATATGCAAAAAGAAATCTAAAGACTTTGTTGGATATGATTAACTTATTGAAAAAAGAAGTTATTTATATACAGTAAACGCAGCTAAAATATTTTATGCACAATACTAGAAAACTACAGATATTCTGGTACAGGCAGGGTGACCAGATGTCTGAACCTAAAAAGGAGGACATGGCACATTTGCCTACTCATGAGTAAAGCCACGATATTGGGCACTTTCACTTTCCCATAGAGCTCAATGCATTTTTTTTTTTTTGCAATAACCAATTTCTGCACTGATTCTGCTCTTCAGTACGAATCCAATGACATATGACATGATGGGGTACTGTATACCACTGCAAAGTTCCAAAATGAAGCCCTTTTGTAGGACACCTGGATAGAAGGCTAAAAACGAGGACAAATCTGGAAAAATCCAGTCAAATTGTCACCCTGGGTACAGATGATCATATATCCTTTTTGCCAGGACCTCTTTTTTTAAGCATTGTGTCCTGGAAAAAAAATCATTTTTTTCCTTGTAAGCAGAGAACATGTAGCCTTCTCATAATAAAGTACTGTATATATAAAAGTTTTAAATTTAATGAGTAATGGAGATGTCACATGAAAGCAACATATGAGTGTTTTGAGCTTTTGTCATGTTCTACATTTTCTTGGTGTCCTACATATGGGGGGGCATTGTCCTCTTTTGCAGTTATGACATAAGGTCACCTTGAGTTGATAGAGTTGATAGGTGACCAAAAGTTATAGACTTTGCAGAAATAGACAAACTTGCAACTTTACAGAAAAATCAACAGAAAATTTAAAGAAGAACTAAAAGAACTGTCTTCATCTCGAAGGAATATTACCTGTGCACAGTGGAAAGCAGTTCCATCTCTTTGCATTTCTGTGTTTCTAACTGCAGATCCTTCTCTCTGCAACTGGCACGAATGTCTCCCAAATCTCTCTGAAGGGTTGCCACTGTTTCTTGCAGAGCTGCAACAGCCTGCTGAGATTCCTTTAACTAGAAGTATAGAGAGCTTCAGAACCAAACCAAAGAATCGCTCCCTGGCTTTTGTCCACATACAAAGTTAACAACTGAATTTTTACACAGCCAGAGCAAGCAACACAAAACCTCCAATCAGATGGTCATTGTCATTAACCACAGAAACCTGCAACTATACACAGAGACTAGAAAACGATGCTCTACCTGCTGACACTGCTTCCGGTGATCTTCTAGCATTGGGAGGTCAGCAACGTAACGTTCCAGGGTCTCAATTCTCTGCTGTTTCTCACGGTTCTGCTCAGATTCTTTTTGGCATTTCTTTTTCAGGTGTTCAATGTGTTTATCTCTTGCTTTTACCTGCACAGGTAGATAAAACACGTGTTTGGACTCTTATGGTAGTTTTCTCCATGCAAGTAGAACTATAGACACCAATACTTGAAGCAGCATTAGTCTCTCCTCCTTCAAGAATATTATTGAAGTCCCATATATAGATTTTGAGTACAGGACTCCATGTACAGATTGAGTTGGGAGTAAGTGATGATAACTAAATAAAAAAACCACTTTTTTGCACTTCTCATTTTTGTAAAAAAAAAAACAACAAAAAACCCTCTAACATTTGAAAACCCATTTGATTTTTATTTATTATTTAATTGTGGTGTGTGCATGGATAATGAATGTGTCTGCATCTATTGACACTACACCACCAACCTAGTATACTTTTAAAGTGATTCTAATTCTTAGTTAGCATATACACTTTGAATGAAAACACAGACCAGTTTCTGCACTTCTAACGTTTGGAAAATAACAAAATCAACAAAAAACATGCTAAAAATTCCAATTCCAGGTTGTCCAAACAGAAGCAACTCTGGTGCCATTTTGAGGCACCAGAAGAGACAGAGCACAATCCTAACCATGTCTACTCAAAAGTAAGCCCCATTGTGTTCAATGGATCTTACTCCCTGGAAAGTGTCTTTTGGATTGCAGCAACCAGTTAGCAAAAAAATTTTTTTTGCTGAAGGGTTGAACCAGTAGCAGGGAAGACAAGAGCAGAATGCAGTACCTTCTTTCCAACCTCAGAGGTATGCTAGGCAGGACCCCATATAGTAAATACTGCCTGTTTTCTGCAAGAGAAAAACCAGGGAGGGCACTGAATCTGAATTTCTCCCTCCTACTTGCAGTATTCATGCCCCAATGCAGAAAACATTCTCTGGATGTATCGCAGGGTGGAAGAATTTTTCCTTTAACCAATAATCTTAACAGAAACCAAGAAATTTACACTTGTGTGAATGGCCTACCCTTTCTTCTTGTTTCTTCATCTCCACTGTGTGCTTCTGTACAGTTCCCTTATGGGCCTCCTGGATCTCTTTGATACCCACTTCTGATGCAGCCAGTTTCATCTCCAATTCAATCTTTTCCTTATTGAGCGACTCTGTTTTTTCAGTAAATTGAGCACGCAAGAACATGTTCTCCCTTTGCAATTCCTGCAAAAGATACCCAGTGAAGATCACTGTTAAAGCTCAACTTTCTCAAAAATTTCACCACCCACAGATCTCTGCCACAAACACACTAAAGCCTTGGGATGGGTCTGAACAGGTGCCATGAGCCCAAAGCGCCACATTAGGGGTGACTGAAAAACCCAACTCTCCCCAACAGAAGCTGAAGCCACAAAGCACCTGTTTACCTGCATTCTGATCAGGCAGAGGTCTCCACAACGGGAGGAATTTCCAAAGAAGGCACTGTGGACTTGCAGTTCACTCTCTCGCACTCGCTGCTCCAGTTGGGAGATGTGCTGCCTCTGCCTTCAAACAGAGAAGGATCCCAACATTTTACAAGATTAGGGAGAGCTAGACTTTGATAAATCAGGATCAGAAGCAAAGACAGAAGCATATGCTTTTTGACTAAGAGTGATCCAGCTAACTAAAGTCAAACACACATGTCTTCTTCTCTAAAGGTGACCATTCAGGGGCTAACAGGTGTTACAAGGAAGGGCCTTCCATGACAACCTGGTCTTTGCCAGCTGCATCACAGCAGGTGAAGGGACTATGAACAGGTCCTCTGACAACAATCTCAACATGCTAGCAAGTTTGTGTAAGATGTAACCTTTTTTCCAGTTGTCCAGGTTCCAAGCTACATATAATTTTATCAACAAACAGCACCTTTAATTAGATCCAGGGATTTATTTACCATATGGCAAATACATTGACTTATGGTAAATCAGATGTTAATGTCTAGTCCACCCAGCCGTTCAAGGACAGAGTGGTCTACAGCATATTGAAAAAAAATCAGACACTGGGCCAGATCCAGGGAAGGGCACTAACATGCCCCATAACTTGGCCACAACATTTACTTCTTAATTGTATTATTAATGTCTTATAATTGGAGGATGGAAATCATGTGGTACTGAAGGAGGGGGAAACATAGCTAAAAACATCCCTGTCTCCCTTTTAGCCTATAATAGCCAATCAAGTATATTGAAGAACAGAAGCAAAAACCTCACTAGCTCAACCTAAAGCCAGGCTAGGCCAACGTACAGGGATTCCCCAACACAAAGGATTTTGCAGCTGCTTAGAAGTGGGGGCTTTGCTCCATGATTGTTTGCAGCATGTCCTATGCTTCCTCTTTTGTTTAGAGAACAAATGGTTGCCCCCTGCCAAAACCCTAAATATTCAGCATAGAAAATACAGCTATTTCAAATAACAGAACAATGCTGTAAGTCTAGCATACCCTTGTTAGAGAAAGCATTTCATTACATTCTTAGGATAAAATGTAGTCAGTTGTGTCCAAATAAACACAATAGACAGTACTGTATATATAAATAACAGGTAAGAATCTCGGAAATTACAAATGCTTAACACACAAAGAATATACTGTAATTTACTTGAAGCCCAGACACGAATAAGTCCTGTACTCACCTGGGGGTGTCACAAAAGTGCCATAAGCACTTCTAACCCATTCCTGGGAGGGTTAGGCCAATGCACAGGCAAATATCGAGATCCCCACACCACCATGGAAGACAGGTCAAGTTAATTATGCTGGCTTACATTGGTAAGGATTTCGTCCTGAGGCTGCAATCCTAATCCCCAGTTAGGACAGCCCCAAGTCGTACAATTCCTTTGCTGGCCAGGGTGTGTCACAAAAGTGCTGAAAGGCAGTTCTATGACACTCCAGGAAAGTGAGGGTTAGGCCAGTGCACATGTGCCAGGCACCCCACACTACCACAGGAATGGGGAGCCAGATGAGTTGTACAGGTCTAAATAGGTTAGGCTTGTACCCAGAGACAAACTAGTTGAAAATAACTTTATGCTGACATCCAAGCCTTAAGATGGTTTACTTGGGCTATCGCTTAATATTTCTTCTAGAATGAAATTTGGTATCATGATTGTCAGTTGCTTCAGAAACCTACACAGGATCATGGTAGCTCATTTCCTACCTGTTGATGAGGATTTCTTTCTCCCTGAGCAGACTCTCATTTGCATTCACAATGCCAGCCCACTGAGCAGGATCAAGGGTGGGCACTGAAGCAATGTTCGCCAAGGGATGGTAGCATGGAGTTTTATTTTGCAGCTGAAATTATGACAGAAAAGAATCAGAGGTATCAGATATCCCCATCATGGCCAGTTTGCACACTTGAGCCTTTTTAGCAAGATGCAGCTCTTTCAAGATGCAAGCTCTTTCAGGCCACAATCCTAAGCTATATAGGCTGGAACAGCTCATTTGGCACAGCTTCGTGCAGGGGTGTGGGGAGGCTGGCACATGCCCAACTCCTGGAGGGGCTAGGCCTGATTCCATACAATCCAATCCGCTCTCTGTGGTCATCAGAGGAAGCCCTGTTGATTGTGCAGCTATTGAAAGAAGTAAGAGGGATGGCAGCCACAAACAGGGCCTTCTTGGTGGTGGAACTCCCTCCCCACTGACTTAAGAAAAGACTGACTTCCACTGACTTCCTCATTACTGTATTTCCAGCGAGGCCTAAAAACTGTTTTATTTAGACAGGGTTACAATAAAATAATATTGTTTTATTGCTTTCTGTCTGTTTTTTAACCTAGAGTTTTTAATGACTTTACTTGTATTTTAATTGTATTTATTGTTTTTATCTAGTTTTTAACTGTGTTTTATTGTTGTTTTGAAATGTTGTCAGCCACCTTAGGGTTCCTTTCTCAAGGAAGAAAGGCAGGATATAAATCAAATAAACATATAATTTAGGATTGCAGCCGCAGACTCTGATCCTAACCGCACAGGGGGAAAACTGCAAAACTGGGTAGAAAATAATGGATAATTTTAGACCACTGTGTTTGCCACAGAAACACATCTCCTTGGAATCACTAAGAACAGTTATTGGTTTGGCAAGTATCTTTAAAACAAAGAAAGGCCATGCAAGACATACTCATTTTTCCTGCTACAGACAGAGGGTTGGACTAGATGACCTACTAGGTCCCTTCCAACAATATGATTCAATCATATTGCCAACAATATGCCAACATATTCAATCCCTTCCAACAGTATGATTCAATGCAGTTGTATCAGCAAGTTTTAGAAAACAGCAATAGAAGAAAACATGGAACTAATGATGCACAGCAGCAAAAAGCGAATAAGGCAGACTGAATAGACAACTGGGTGAATCCCCAAACTTCATGACAGACCAGACAGTGGTGGTCAGGACCCCTTGAAAGATCCAACTTCATTTCAGGAGGGTCATGAAAAGCTGGGCATTGCTCTCTTGGAACGGGGCACTTGGCCTGCAATCCATACTCTCCTGTGCAACCCTCTTACTGGTGTTTGTCTCATGGCCATCTGGCCTCCCAACCCAGACGTAACTGGCAATGATGTACAGTGGCACCTCACTTAACAAGCGCCTCACTTAACAAGCATTTCACATAACAAGCAAAAATTTCCAAAAAATCTTGCTTCACATAACAAATTTCACTTCACTTAACAAGCAAGCGCACTACAGACACGCGTGCTACGCAGCTCTGATGCTCCGCACGGAGGCTCTTTAAAAGGGCTGCCGGCCAGCGCTGCTGCCTCTAACTGTCCCCAACGTGGGAGCAGTTGCCTGAAGGTGCCAGAGGTAGCTGCCCCTCACTGCCCCCAAGTGCCCCCACTGACCACCTTGAACCTCCAGCAGCAGCCCAGGTAAGCTTCCCAGGAAAGTGTCTTTGATTGCAGACTCCTAACTATGTCTACTCAGAAGTAAGCCCCATTGTGTCAAATGGGGCTTACTCAGGAAAGTGTCTTTGATTGCAGCCTCTTAACTACATCTACCCAGAAGTAAGCCCCATTATGTTAAATGGGGCTTAATCACAGGAAAGTGTCTTTAGGATTGCAGCCTAAGTAGACTTCATAGGATCATGCACATTGAATGCATGTTTTGAATTCAATTCCAGTGTTTTGTTATCATTTTTACATCCAGTTAATATTTTTATATGAATATTTTGGGGGTTGTGGAACCAATTGTCTGAGTTTCCATTATTTCCTATGGAAAAATCTGCTTCACTTAAAGAGCGTTTCACTTAAAGAGCATGCCTCTGGAACGAATTAAGTTCTTTACGTGAGGCACCACTGTACTTCAAATACCCATGTGAAGTGGTATGGTGTAGGAAAAATGTTAAGAAACACTGTCTCAGCCATGCCCTCTTAAAATAAAAACAAAATTCTTAAACTGTATACATATTCAGAGAAATAGATGTACTTCATGAAGATAGAAACTGTGAGTAATGCCTAATTAGTGTTGTATTCTAGCAAGAGCTGCTAGATGGCTAATTAGTGTTGTATTCTAGCAAGAGTTGCTGTTAATGCATTCTGAATTTTTCTCCCACCTTTCACTAATGTCACCCAGGATCTAACAATAAAATATCAGAACACAGTAATACCAAAGGATTGTTTTAGAATGATCTTCTACCTGCATCTGCTCCAGTTGCAACTGCATATGGTCTAAGTGCTGTTTCCAGGTTCCAGCAGCACAACATTCATATGGATGGTACACACAAGCCTCCTGCCTCCACACCTGAGACTGAAGAGCTGCTGGGCTGGAGTATTTGCTAGCAGGTTGAAGCCCCAATGATATCTGTCTTTCACATAGCCCACTGGCCTCTGTGGATGGTTTTCCATCTAGTCTTCTGCATGGTTCTTTTTCTAGCACAGAAGTAGCAGTGTCTGGACTACACATTTGGAGCTGGGACCAAGGACCAGTAGACTGGTTAAGAGGGAGTTCGGCAAGACTGCCAGGTTTCTGAGCTTGCTCTTGGCTTGTCTGACTTGAAGGAATAAACAAAGGCTGATCACAGCCGTTTTCCACTGAAGTCTGTGTCAGATTAAAATGGTTCCTTGTAAACAGCTGGGGGTCCCTCAGAACATCAGGTCTGTGATTTGTCACCAACCCTCCCACATCACCTGAAGATCTTGGTAGGAAGGAAGCCATGGCACTTGCTTGAGAGGCACTTGATTCACCAGCTGAGCCAAGAGATCTGTCCAGCATGGAAGGCATGACATGGGCTGTAGGGATAGCAACTTGGGTTCTGATGGGCTGAAATGAAGCACTGTCTCCAGAACTGCAGAAAGCTGGGGAAGAAGTAAGACCTAAACATTAAAATCAAGAGATGGTGCACAAGCCAACTTTCAGTTTTCTACTTCTTTTTCCAGCATGCAAAATTTCATTATCTGATCACAATCAGAGCTAAGTATACACCTAAATTAGCTTTGCCCAAATGAAATCCCGCTTTTTAATGGCTCAAACAAATTGTAACATCGGCACTAAAAATAGATTGCAACTTACTCTTTCAAGAGTTGAGCTCATGAGTATATTTCCAACTCAAAGCACTGCCATTTTCATGTGCTGCCAGTCAATTCAAGCAAAGCTGGATGTTACCCAAAGGAGCAGAAGTCTGGAACCCCCATGGAGACTGATGCCCCCTTTGGCATTAGACTCCCCCCAAAATAATAATAATAAGCTGAATGGAACAAGACAGAGATGAATACTGAAAATCCTAATGCATAAATACCAGATCTGACTAGTTGGAAGTGTGAAGTTATTCTTAGTAACTCTCAGATTTCAACAGAGGAAAAACAGCATCACAAGCAAGTGGCAAGGCACCTTATTTTGCAACAATGTTCTTTCCTTTCCAGGATCCTGAGTTCCACTGCATGAATTTTAGGTGCCAAATTGAGACAGCAAATAAAAAATATAATATAAAGCCTGCTTTTTGGGCTGTTGTTTCTTTCCCATTTCAGGACAATGCTCTGACATTATCAGTTGTCTACAATGTCTGAATTAGGCTGAATTACAGGGGCCAATCTGATGGCCAGGAATAAACTCCCATGAGGCAAATTTAAGAATCTACAGACAAAAGCTGCCATGTACATTAAATACATATGAAGACAAGATCAACCTTATTCAAGAGCCTGATGGTTTCAGAGTCCAGTCATCTTTCAAAGTGTGTATAAATGTCAGGAAAAGTACCTTTATCCTCACTTACCTGGGAGTAAGAACCATTGCCTGTAATAGGACACAGTTCAGAGTAAGACATGCCTAGGATTGGGCTGCAAGTTATCAGAAAAAAAGGAGATACCTGAATTTATGAATTGGTTAAAATAAAAGTCAGATGGACCATGGTGCAGAAAAGGAAACTTTCTTGTATTAGGATCTAAATATGAAAAAGAACCAAAACAAAGCTTACCATCTGCACTGCCTGAGGACAAGGTTCCAATGAGTGTGCCTCCATTCTCATTCATCCTTAGACTCCAACCAACATATCTGGAATTTCAGATTTTTGAACCTAAAAGGGAGACAAGAATTAGTCAGTCAAGATTATGTTATAATAAGGCAGAAACTGCTATAATCTCTCTTTACTATTAATTCTTCCCATTTTAGCCAACTTCTTCACTAGGATTTGCAGTTGGCACAATCCACCCCAAATCAGCCCCTGTTGATGTATTTCACCACCCTGTGAAGAGCTCTGGGACATCAGTTCATGTCTAAATATACATGCAAGGCTTTAAGGAGGTCACATGACTCTGGTGGCAGCAGACTAATACCACTAACCTCTCTACAAATATTTCAAGACAATGTACACTGTCCCAAAAGGTAGCATACAAAACACCAATTAATAAGTGACCTTCAATCACTTATTAATTATTATTATATCACATGTTAGTAATAATATTAATATTAATCAGAGGTTAGTAATGATCACAACATTTGTGTACTGCTTTTCTCACCAACTGTCACAACAATTGTGTGTGTTTTACAAACTCAAGGCAGCTCATATTGGCAGGCCCTACTAAACCAATCTTTATTTCAAATGAGTTGTTACAATAATTGTTATATGAGCATTCATATAACACTTCACTTCAGATGGGCTCCTTCATGGCCTGGTCACATATATGGAATCTAGATATGCCTTCTGAGCTTCCAACAGGAACAACTTTAGGTTGGTCAATTCCTTCTTCCTTGGAAGCAGACTCTCCATACATCTCTGCATTCCAGCAGCACTGCCTCTCACAGTCACAGGTCACAACAGCAATTCCTTCTGGTTCTGTCTTGTCATGACAACTTGTCAGGCTTTTTTCACACTCTCATCCAATTTTCAACCAATATCACTCCTGCTTAGCATTCTTAAGGCAGCCTTCAGCTCCACCACACCTCCTGCACCCCTTCATTGAAGTAGCCAATATGCAAGGACAGAGGCAGATCACTGGCTAAAGCCAGGCCATTGTGTCCCATAATTTATACCAAGAGGATTCAGTATCCATACAAGACTTGAACAAGACAGGAAAGGGCCATCCACCCATGAAATGGGTACTACGAATGAGGGCAGAGAAGAGAGGTGCAGGTTAGAATGTCAGAGCCACTATCGCTGTTCCTTTCTTTCCCTCCTCCTCGGCACCCAAGAAGCAGCAATAAAAGCCTCAGAACCACTCAGCGCCTTCCCCTCTTCTCCTCTCTCTCAGCAACCTCTTCTCCTCCTCCTCCTAAAAGCCACTGTAAACTTTCTTCTCCACTCCATCAGCATTCATGGTCCTTAGGACCACTCTAGACCACTCCCTCAGAACTGGGAGGGAGCCCTTATTTCTTCTCCTTTTCCTCAGCACCAAAGGAATCAGAGTCATTCTAGCCCTCTTCTCTTCTCCTCCTTAGAACCACTCTAGCCTTTCACTCTTCTCCTCTCCCTCAGCACCAAGGGACCCCAGGGACTCTAGCCTGGGACTCAGCAGCAGGGACTCAGCACCAAGGGACCCCAGGGCCACTCTAGCCTTCCTCTCTCCTCCTCTCCCTCAGCACCAAGGGACCCCAGGGCCACTCTAGCCTGGGACTCAGCAGCAGGGACTCAGCACCAAGGGACCCCAGGGCCACTCTAGCCTTCCTCTCTCCTCCTCTCCCTCAGCACCAAGGGACCCCAGGGCCACTCTAGCCTGGGACTCAGCAGCCGGGACTCAGCACCAAGGGACCCCAGGGCCACTCTAGCCTTCCTCTCTCCTCCTCTCCCTCAGCACCAAGGGACCCCAGGGCCACTCTAGCCTGGGACTCAGCAGCCGGGACTCAGCACCAAGGGACCCCAGGGCCACTCTAGCCTTCCTCTCTCCTCCTCTCCCTCAGCACCAAGGGACCCCCAGGGCCACTCTAGCCTTTCTCTCTTCTCCTCCGGACGACCCGGGAAAGCCTCACCTCAGACAGCGCCCGCAGGGTCTAGGGGACCGGTGGACCAACTTCCCTGAAGCTCCGCCCACTAGCCCCAACGGCCGTTAGGAAAGGAAGGACGCCCCGCCCACTCCACGCGCTGCGACCGTTGGAGGCTCGCGCGCTCACCTGACGCCCCGCCCGCTCCGACCAGGTGCGAATCCCGTCTGTCAGTCGCGGCCGCGCCACGCCCCTTTCCTCAGGCCCGCGATGCCATTGGCTCGCTTCCAGCCTATCAACGGCCTTGTCTGAAGCTAAGTCCCGTCTCTCCTTCCTCTTGACAGTTTCGCCTGCAAGGGACTGAGAACGCATAAAGTTTGTCCCTCCCAGGGGTCCGTAGTGAAGGCAGACGCCATGGAAGGAAGGGCGGAAGTGCAGCAAGTTCCATTGGTGCTGTCCTGCACTTGACATAAGAGGTTTTTTTTTTGGGGGGGGGGGGGGGGTTGCAGTGTGCCCACCCAAGTGTTGCCATGGCTGGGGTGGCCACATGGAGTTAATATTTTTATATGAATATTTTTTGGGTTGTGGAACCAATTGTCTGAATTTCCATTATTTCCTATGGGGAAAATCTGCTTTGTAAGAAGAACGCTTTGTAAGACAAACATGCTTCCGGAATGAATTATGTTCAACTTACAAGGCACCGCTATATAATAGTATAGTTATATATCATATAGATTATCATATTTATATATGTATAATACTATAGTTATATATAATACTGTATTATTACAGTTATTATAGTATTATTATTACATGTATACATGCTCAGAGCGTATGCAGCTCTGAGCACGATACCATAGTATTTCAAGACTCACGGAGGCCTGCTTTTTTATTACATGTAATAGTTATATACATAGTTATATAATAATAACCACTTGAAAACAGTATTTATGGGTGTCTTTTATATTATATTTATGTTTTGATTTTGTGATGTTTTAAACGTGAAAATATGTCTTAAACATATATATTTATATGTGTTTTGATTTTGTCATGTTACATTTTGACCTCTTTTTTAACTTATGACATATGGTCTTGCTGGGTCTACCTCGCAGGCCGAAGTGGGCTCCTAGGCAGGGGCATAGCTGGCAGGGGGTACAGCAGTCCACGTTGGAGGAATGTATACAGGGGGGCCCTTCTCTTTGGAGTCATTCCAGGTGGGGGGAGCCAAAGAGCTCTTGGCTCCCCCCACCTGGAATGGCTCCGAAGGGAAGGGGGCCCTTGCATGCTCCCATCGAGATGGATTTCTATGACCCTCTTTGGTTACCTGCACCACCCGCACCATCCTAGTGACACCCCTGATTCCTGCTACACCACCAAGCACATCTACCCATCCAGCAAACCTTAACTATAGTGACCCAACTTCAACTAGGAGCCTAGATCTACCTTCCAGATAAAGGTGGCTGCAGAGAGTAGTCTTGGAAGAGGAACCCAAGTCTATCTGGCAGGTACATCAAGGTTCCAAGTCTAGACAGGAGACCAGGTCTAGAGGCAGAAGGTCTGACCTAGAGGGTTGAGCCGCTGTTAAATTGCCCAAAGGTAAGAGCTGAAGGTCGCTGGCTCGACAACACCAGAATCTGTGCACGGAGAGATGTTGATCTGTGGGATGTTGATGTTGTCTGTGGGAGTGTGTGAAGAAAGAAAGGCAGTTGCAGCGGAGTCTGTGCAGAGGCATAACAGTGAGCCTGTGACCCGACATAAAAGGAAACATCTAAGAACGTAGGAGTTCTTGAAAAAGAAAACTTTGAATTGTAAAACCCTTCTAGGGTTAGTAAGCCTGCCTACGTAAACCGCCTTGAAAATAAAGTCAAAGAGAAATCTAATCACCCTGAAAAGGCAGTACAGTATATAATTTATAAGTATACAAATGTTTGTACTCAGAGGATGAGAAGGCTAGAATGGTTCTGAAGACCACTTGGTGCTGAGGGGGAGAAGAGAGGAAGGCTAGCCATAACCTCAGTTGGGGGATCCAAATCTACCTGCGAGGTTGGCTTGGGGCACAATCCAGAGTAACTACGGCAAGTCCTTGCTCCAGTGTAAGAAAAAATTGCTGTGGATTGCAGTATGAATTTCCCATAGGTTTTCATTAGATGGTGCAGTAACTATGGGTACACTTAATGTCTCTTACGTGCTCCCGTAGTTACTCTGGATTGTAGGGCCGGGCTCTGAAGATGGCCCACCTCATGGCTTCCCTAGCACAAACACTGCAGGCGGCAGTTGGATTAGGAACCCAGGTCTAAGCAACTGGTAAATTGGATCTAGAGCACAATCCTAACCTTGTCTACTCAGAAGTAAGCCCCATTCATTTCAATGGGTTTTACTCCCAGGAAAGTGTCTTTAGCACTAGTCTCTACGTCCAGGTGGAAGTGCAAATCTATCTACCCAGCAAACCTTGGCCATGGAGACCAAACATTTAACCTTTAACATTTAGCCCAGGTCAACTCAGCTGGAAGACGTGGCTCCATCTTAAGCAAGAGGAGAAGAAGGGTAGTGAGGCAAGTTGGCAGACAAAGATAGGTGCACCTGCTCCCCCTGAATGGGTGCAGCCCCACAATCCCCACCAAGAACATGGCCTTATTAGGAAAACTGACATACCAGTTTCAGCTGCAGGAAAAGGACTCACATAATTGAACTCATTTTATTGTCTGGTACAGTTTAATTCAGCGCAGTGATAACAATTGCAAATTGACACACTAAATATTCAGTGGCAGGATCCACAACTTCCCACATGTTCAGGAAAGAATTGGTCCTTGTCAGCCCATTTTGGGAGGTTTAAATATGTATATCTTAAATTCATTATGTATATTTTAAATATTTTAAAATCTGTCAGGGTCAGGGAACATTTCTGCTTCTTGGAGGCTTTTCTTCAAAGTGTGGAAACTGCTCCCTTATTTTTGAGTTGATAATATTTCATTTCCTTGCTAATAGGCAACCACAAAATTATGACATTAATATTAATCTCCTAATTACAAAAAAGTAGGAGATACAGCTTTTTCTGGTTTATGCAGAAAAAAATATGCAGAGAAGAACAAGAGCCTTGTATAAAGAGGAAGACTTTCAAAGAATATCAGCAAACCTGAGTAAGAGTTTCTGCTCTTTTATCTTTGGTGTAATAGAAACAAGGGGCAATATCACATGGAAGTGAGTCATTAGGGGAAGCAAGTCATTAGCGAGTCACTTAGCACCATCACAATAGGACAATAAACAGGCAGTGACTCTCGGTTTTAGTGAATGCAACCTACATTCCTTGTAAAGTCCCACTGAAGTAACGGGATGTACATCTAAGGAGGCTTGCATAGGAAAAACACACCTCAAGATTTTCTATTCAAATGTGGAGGCAATATCTTTGCCAGACCCTGTCTGGTGCTTTTAAGAAGGTTAAAGTAGGACACAGACCTAAATTGGGACAGCAGCACAGCCATAACACAGCAGTAATTACAATAACAGCAATTAACAGCAGTAACAAGTATTTTGAGGAATACTTTCCCTATTCTGATGGTTTTTTGTATCAACCTGATGTCAAGCAGGTG
Organism: Cryptoblepharus egeriae; assembly: GCA_030015325.1. Lineage (NCBI taxonomy): Eukaryota > Metazoa > Chordata > Lepidosauria > Squamata > Scincidae > Cryptoblepharus > Cryptoblepharus egeriae. The sequence goes on from JAREYC010000014.1 coordinate 14,666,362, forward strand.
ATAGTCTCAACCCCAAGCAAATCAAGAAAGGCATTTCGGAGCCAGAGGAACCAAGTAAAGGCTTGCCAGACCTCTGAATGGTAACAGTAACAACAGCAAAACACCATATTTTCCTTTTCAGGCAAAGGTGGTTTCTGATGCAGGCACCTGCCATTTAACAGGGAAGAGGATCAAGGTAACTGCAAGGCAGATCAAGGACTTCTTTATTCATCACACCCTCACTTTACTGATTGTTATTAGCTGGTCTTTGTTCTCTCCATTATTGTCAAAGTTAGCGGAACACAAACAAGAATGCCTCACTTTTTCTACCTTGTTAGAAGCAAGTCTCATTTATGCACAAGTATTGCAACTTCCCTGGTTTGTGCTCTCTAGCCACTGTCTAGAAAATGAGTTTATTTAGGTTGATGATAATAAAGACACCGAGTTTTATCTTGAAACGTGTTGGAGGAATTGCTTTATAAATACTCCAAAGTATATGGAAGCAGCATGTCCAGGGACAGACAATTCCAAACTCAACATTGTCACACTCCTCCAGGGCTTCTTTTTGTCTTGCTGGAGTTGCTCGGCTTTTAAAAACCAATATCCTCTGCTTAACAAGAGCTTTCCCATTATTCACCCTCTTTCTAGAATGAGAGGACATTCTTGCGCAGCCCATGAATGGTTTCCCTTCTGTCCTGTGGATAGAGGTCACAGACTAGCAGCATCTGGGGTGGCAGCATCTATTTTTGCCCCACTGTCCAGATATGCCTTTTGGGCCCCCCATGCCCTTATTTCCTGGTACAATTCCTGATGTTCATCTTTCCAGTGCCTGAATTTTTCAGAAGTCAGTTCAGAGTCATCCAACAGTTTATCCAGCATTTGGAGTTCTGTGTTTTTTGCCTAAGCAAAATAAGAGAATATTTCACCTTTAAAACACTGAAGATAAATAATATATCAACTAATATATCAATAATATATCATTTTATTCATTAAAATGAATAAAAAGTGGGGAGAATGAATAAAAAGTGGGGAGCATCTTTTTTAATTAAAATGAAAATAACGAATGAACGTGGGGAGAATTTTTTTAATGTTGCCTTCTCTATATGCCTAACCTACCCCACTGGCTAGTTGCAGGGCTACAGTGGTTAAAGATGCTGTGCTTGTCAGCCTGAAGGTCGGCAGGTTCGTGGTTCAAGACCAAATGGCTGTTTAGGAAAGCACCCGGATGGGCAAAGAAAGGGGGCAAGGCAAGATGAAGACTGGTGATCCAGAACCTGTTCCTGTACCCTCAGTCTCCTTCCTCCTCAAAGTCCAGTTATAGACAAGAATAGCAAAGCATGTCAAAATTGGACATTCATTCCATTTATTTCAAATCCTCATTCCATTTAACTCAAGTAGGATCTTGCAAATGAAGGCGGTAGAACTGGAACTGAGGGTGAGGGGGCTGACTCCAGATTTCTGCATCTCACATCAGCCCACCTTCCTCTCCATCTCCCCCCTCCACACACACACAACCGCCAAAAAAATCAAATCTTGGTACTTTCCTAAGGGGAAGAAGTGGGCTGCTGCTATCTTGATCCTCATTCACTCTCAGTGAGCATGAAGTGGATCAGAGACATAATTGAAGCAACTCAGTGGATGTCAGGCTGATGGGAGCAGCAAGGTTGATGCTGCACCCCACCAAGTGATGTAGCTACAGCATTTTCTCCCCACCCCATACCACCCTTGCACACACACACACTCAGGTCTAAGAAGGTCTCCTAGAAGCCTCTGAAAGTACATTAGGTCTCTGATTCAGTGAAAACCATAAGTGCCCTTCTAAGGTCTTCAGGGGCCGTTCTGTGGTTCAGGGAACGGGACATGCATTTCCCCCATGCCTCAGAACACCTCCCAAGGAACATCAAGGAAGTCTCTCAACAGCCCCTCAAGTGTGATACCCAGCGAATACCCAGTGTGCTGCACCTGCCTTGAGTGTACTTTGAAGGGTCCGGATGAGATGCACCTTCTCGTTGATCTCTGGGTTTTTGTTGCGCTTGATGAAGGACTTCCGGTACTGTTCTCGGGTGAACATCTGCTGCTTCCCAATGAGAGAAACCCCACCTTGCTTCAGACATGCTATCAGTGACTCAAGCTCTTCTCCTGAGGAGTCTTCGTAAGACATAAGTAGAAAACATGAGAAGAGAGGTTGGAGGTGGGCCAAACTTCATGGTAATGGTCCAGGCACATGTCTTGCAGATTTGTCTTGCACACATTGCTGCCTCTACACATGAAATCACTTTTCTATAGCTTGTCAAGCATTTCTATAGCATGTTATTTTGGTATCCCCATGATAATATGGGGAGAAATAATATGGGACACACACACACACACACAATACTAATGGTTTCGGAAAGGGGTGACCTTTCATTCCCAGTGCTGCATGGAGCAACCTCTGCTGCTGAAAGCAGAGGAACCCTCTCAAAAATTATTCAATGGATGGGCAGTCAGATGAGCTGCTACTCAATGTCAAAAGCAAGGTGACCAGATGTCATAACTGTAACTGCAAGAGAACAAGGCCTTCAAAGTGAAGAACACCCAAGAAAAATGGAGGACATGACAAAATAAAAGCTAAACACGCTCATATTTATTGTTTTTCATGTGGTCATAATTAGCTATTATCTTTTTCATTTTATTTGTAAACCACTTTGTGAACTTTTTAGATGAAAAGCGGTATATAAATACTGTAGATAGATATATTACTTATTAAATAAAACAGTCTGTTTGACTCAGTCAGGCCATTGCTTCAGCGGCTACACTGGCTGCCCTGGGCTGAATTCGAAGTGCTGATCTTAACCTTTAAAGCCCTCTACGGCTTGGATCCAGGGTATCTAGACTTGCATCCTGCATCCATATAATCCAATCTGTGTCCATATAATCTAACCAGTCACCTAAGATCATCTGGGAGACCCTGCTGACCATGCTGCCACCAAAAGAGAGGTATGATGGCTAGGAGCAGGGCCTTCTCAGTGGTTGCACCCCAGCTATGGCTCTCCCTTCCCTTTAATTTAAGAACTGCTCCCTCCTTGTACAGTTTTCAGCAGGGCCAAAAAATGTTTTTGTGGGCAAAAGCTTTTTAGTTTCTTGGAGTTTGGAATGGAGCTGTGTTTTTAGTAGTCCTACTTGGTTTTTATGATAATTTTTAGGTTGGTAGTTTGTTTTAAAATGTTTTTAAATGCTTTTATGTTTTTATTAAAATATATATTGTTTTTAATGTTTGTTAGCCACCTTGAATCAGCTTTGGCTGAGAAAAGTGGAGTAGAAATCCAGAAAATAAATAAATTTAAAACTATTACATATAATTTACTACATGTAATTTTAATTACAAGCAGGTTATACACTGCCTAGTATAAAGGAAAAGGAAGATAAGATATTTTCCAAGACACAAGGCTGAAAAAAGAGGACATATCCTGGAAAAAGAAGACATTTATGTCACCTTGGTCTAAACTTAAGTAACGCAAATCCAGGTTGAGTCCCACTATCAGAACCAGGTCTCAAATAAACTGGTATAGTTTCCTCTCCACATTCGAAATAAACCTCTTTGGGATCCAGAACTTTGATTCCAGACTCACACACAACTTTGGGATTGTGGTTTATATCTGTCAACTTTTCCTTGCAGCTTGGGGGGGGGGGGGGAAGGAAGATTTAAATGCAGCTCACCTGAGGCAGTGGAGGAAGAGGAGGCTGTGCTTTTGTCTGCTTTTGACTTCAAAACTGGGCTTCCGCAAGAACTCTCGGCTGGAGATTCATTGCCACGTCTAGTATCTGTCAGCATCTGATTTTGCTCCAATCCCCTTAGCTTTGGCTAAGAAAAAAAATTATACCAAAAATAAAGTTTGAGAGAATGGTGGTAAATATAAACATTTTGGGACCACTTCATTCCTGATATTTTCTCCCTTGAAAGGATTTGGGGTCACCAAATGTTTCAGGACAGACAAGAGGTCCATCATGAAACATTTATGGAACTCACTGTCACTGGCCACTGAGAGAGATGGGATGTTGGCCAAGATGTCCTTCCACTTGGGCCTTCTCATGCCATCTTCAACCAACTAGTATTTTGGAACAGCAGCTCACCCTGCATCAGGACTCCCCCCACATCCTACCTGTTTCGTTGACCAAGACCATCAACAGCATACCCACCAATTCAAAGCTGTGCCTGGGGGAGTCGTCCTCAGGGTCTTCAGCTTCTGTTTCACTGTAGCAGTCTGAAGAAAAGAAGCCCAAACTGAATTCTCAGCAGAAAGCCTTGAACAAGCATCTATTGCCTCGTCTTCCAACTGCACCCCATTAAACTGGCAGCTCTGTTGCAGAAGTCCAGGGGTCTCCATACCCCGGCCTGGGAGCCAGATATAGCTCGCAGCAAACCTTTGGTCCCTAAGAGCCTCTGACCCAGTTGAACAAACACAACTTGAGCTGTGATGCTGAGGGTAGGGGAATGGAGGCCCTATTAAGTGTGTGATTTTAAGTCCAATCCTAACCATATCTACTTTAAAGTAAGCTCAATTGTGTTCAGTGTGTCTTATGACTAGAAAAGTGTCTTTAGGATTGTGGCCTTATTTCTGTGCTGTGTATTGGTGCCTGCAGAAATCATTCATTTATTAATCTATCTTCAATTTATTTAAATTTCCTTTAAAAATATTTTATTGGACACTGTGCCAGATAGTTGATGCAGCCCTTTGGCCAAAATCTTTAGAGACCTCTGCACAAGATAATCTCACGAGAAGTGCCAAAGAGCCTCGATTTTCCAGCACCCAAGGATACAGTGTCACCAGACAGACTTAGACATGCCTCAAACCAAGTCAAGCAGTTACTCCCTCTATTTTCTTCTACATTTCTGCTTCTTTGAGATGGCACACACAGGCTGCATGCTTAAATTCAGCAATTTGCTTGGCCACAACAAGAGCCTAGGAACTAGCAACTAAGCAAGAAGTTGGGGCATTAGAGATCAAGCTTCTCTAATGTGTTTTTAGTGAATTTGTATCACTACACTGTTTTTAATTTTTTTAAAACTTTTTACTGTTTTTCAGCTTTAATGTAGGTGTTTTTATTGTTTATCATTTTCTTGTTGGCCACCTTGAGTCCCCCTCCTGGGAGAAAGGCAGGGTAAAAATTCATTAAATAAATCAAATAAATTTTGAACCCAAACTTACTCATGAACAAGAGCAGACCCACCAGTCCATCATCTCATCATCATCATCATCTCACAACAGTCTACTTCTACACAAACTAAGGTTCACATAACCATTACTGCCTCTACTGGGAAACCAGGTATCCGTGTCAGTGGTGTAGAATGATCATATCGCCTGGTGCAAAGCTCAAAATTTTGCCCCAGAAGTGATGTCACAACCGGAAGTTGTGTCATCCTGGGATATTAAAATTTGTATAATAAAAGGTTTTATTATATTGTAATAAAACAATAAAATGTTTTTATATATATTTATTATTTTGTAATAAAAAAGTTTTGCCCTGCAACAACAAAATCAAATTTAAGTTTTTTTTTTTAAATGAAACTTTGCCCCTTATTGATGAGGGAAACTGTACAGGGGCAAAGAGGAATGGTTATTCTTTCCCTGCTAAATATAAGAGGAATACCGCTTAGAAGTGCCTGTTCAACCGGCTAATGTGGGTTAACTGTATTATGATATATGTATATGGAAATGAGAGCTGATTCATATTAACACTTTATAAAGTCCATACAGTATAAGAATTACATTTCACTGGCTCTCAGAGCAATCAGTAGCATAGGAATGTTGGAGTTTTAAAAATTCACTTTTTGTTCCATAGGCTTTTGTTTTCATTTTTTAGTTAACTGGCCATAATGTTTGATAGAGTATAGATATTGCAATGCAGTCTGTTTTACTGCATTCTCCATTAAATTACCTTTCCAACAATATATAACAGGAATCTTATCATTCATACATTCCCCGTTTTTCACAATTTTAGCCACCAGCATCAAGCTCAGTTTGTAGCCTCCTACAGGTTGTAGCCAGTGCAACTGCACCCCCTGCACCTCTTAGCTACACCACTGATCCATGTCATGTCAAGATTAAGCCAGGTTGGTGTGGTGATTCTGGAGTTGGACTTAGACCTGAAGATCCAGGTTCAAATCCCCACTCAGCCATGAAACAGATAATGATCTTGGGCCAGACACCATCTCTCTGTCTCACCCACCTCACAGGGTTTTTGTGAGGATAAAAGAAGGGGAGGAATTATGAACACCCTGAGATCCTTGAAAGAAGGGCAGGACAAAAATGTGAACATTAAAATAATGAAGTAAAAAATAAAGAGAGAGATGCTCCCAGCTGCCCCACCTTCTTGCCTGTGTGGAACAGGCTTTTGAACCGGTGTGTATTTCATCATTGATGTGATCAAACGGCTAACCCACCTAGGAATAAAAAGAGAGACTTCCCTAAGGATTCAGAGTGAGCGTTCCCAATGTTTTCCCCACTGCTGTCTCAGGAACCTTTAAAACAGATTCCACCTCTTCCTCCCTCCCATCCCCATTCATTTCTCCATCTCCATGAAACAGGGTGCTATGGAATTTTCAGAGAAGCACTTCCTCCAACATTTATCAGCACTGCAACTGCTGATACTGGATTCCTTCTTGATTTTTCCCTGCCTTTTGCAAAGCCTGGCAGGAACCACGCCAGTACTCTCCCTTCATAGCTCCACCACAAAGCAGCACTCTTAAAACTTTAGAAAAATCAGGCAGCATTTGTCAAGGATTACGACATCACCTCCGAGCCTGGGAGGGTTGCATCTGATGCTCTTGGCTTGGAGATTCTTGTAAGGAAGATCTCATGATTGCTCAATCTGGTTACTTACATGCTCAGGTCAGCCAGAGTCTCTGCTGCAAAGATGAAGGGCTTGTACTTCTCATGGGTGAGCTGGAAAACACTGGGGGAAAAATTGTGGTGAAGATGTCTTTTGATATTTGCCGTTTTCAATAACACCCATTTACAGAGTGACCATATAGAATGGAGGAGAAAGTGCCTCTACCTTTAAGCATTACAGTGGTACCTCTCATAACAAGCACTTCACATAACAAGCGTTTCACATAACAAGTATAAATTTCCAAGAAATCTTGCTTCACATAACAAGTTCCGTTTCACTTAACAAGCAAGCGCGCTATGGGCATGTGTGCTATGCAGCCCTGGCACTATGCACGGAGGCTCTTTAGAAGGGCTGCTGGCCAGCACTGCTGCCTCTAACTGCCCCCAACTTAGGGGCAGTTGCCTGGAGTTGCCAGAGGCAACTGCCCCAAGCGCCCCCACCAGCCACCTTGAACCTCCAGCAGCAGCCCATGTAAGCCTCCCAGAAAAGTGTCTACTCAGAAGTAAGCCCCATTGTGTTAAATGGGGCTTACTCCCAGGAAAGTGTCTTTAGGATTGCAGCCTAAGTAGACTTCATAGGATCATGCACTTTGAATGCATGTTTTGAATTCAATTCCAGTATTTTGTCATCATTTTTACATCCAGTTAATATTTTTATATGAATATTTTGGGGGTTGGGGAACCAATCGTCTGAGTTTCCATTATTTCCTATGGGAAAATCTGTTTCACTTAAAGAGCGTTTCACTTAAAGAGCATGCCTCCAGAACGAATTAAGCTCTTTATGTGAGGCACCACTGTATATAGAAGAGGGAATTTTTTTCAAGGATTTTTCAATTTTTTCAGTTGTTGCTTTTTAAACCCTTCTATGTTGAGTTTCTGTGTTGAGTTTCCACCCATCTATGTGGGCTGTGGGTGGCGCAAGTGGTTAAGACACTGTGCCTGTTAACCAGCAGGCCAGGGTTTCGAGACCCGGGCCGGCCCCACAAGACAGGGTGAGCTCCTGTCCTTAGCCCAGCTCTGCGACGCCAGCTGGATCCAATCGTATTGGCTCTGCCTTTCCATTGGACTAATTCAGTGGCGTGGAGAGGGGGGATTTGCTGCTTGGGTAACAGCCTGTCCTCCATAACAATCCAACCCAGGCTTTCGTGCTTCACATGCAGCGTATGCAGCACTGAGCACGATACCATAGTCTTTCAAGACTGACGGAGGCCTGCTTTTTTTAATGTTGAGTTAAACCTGCCTAATTTCACTCTTCTATGCAATGGTTAAAGGTAGAGGCACTCTCTCCTCCATTCTATATGGTCACCCTGGACCATATATGAGCAGAATGATTTATACTGTATCTAGATGTTATGGCTATATAAAGTTGGGCCCAAGAGAGAAATAGAGGTGGCCTTCTGACATTATTAGTATTAAGCAACTTTTAAGTCACCTTTACAGTGTTTAGAAGTAAAATCATATAACAACATCAAACAGAAGAATTAGAAATTTCAGTCATCTGATCAGAATGCTATGCTGCTGATTGCTAATGAGATTGGCTAGATTTTTTAAACTTCTTCAGAGAGAGGGTTCCATCATTTGGTACCCAAGACCAAAAATGTCTGGATCCTAACTGGCATCATCCTGACCCACTGTAGGGTAGATGCTCTTTCGCCAGTCCTCCATGCTGGATTTATGTATAAGCTAAACAAGCTGTAGCTTAGGCCCCACTCTCTTGCCCCCCCAAATTTAAATAGTATTTCAGTTCAACAAACACTTTGATAAAATATATATTTTCTTATGTGCTAATGGCTTTTGATCCACATTAGGTCCATAAATTACCATATAGCATATATTCAACACAAAAAACGGACAATTTTTTGTTCACCAAGGACAGCTGGACATATAAAGGGCCCCATTACCTTTAATAGCTTAGGGCCTCATCATGACTAAATCCTGTCCTGCCAGGCCTTGGGTAATAAGGAGGGGGTCCTTCCCTTGACCAATACAGAAGGTTATTCTAGCTTAGCAAAATTTTCTTCTTGATGGACTCTTATGTAGATTTCTTCCAGGTGAGGGCTAGAAACTGCTTTCTAGAAACTAGAAACATTCGTTACCTGTGATGCACATATACATAAGTAACAAATGTAATCATTTTGGTACCACTCCTCCTTGGGATATCATCCAGTGTGGTGCACCCAGGGTGACCATATGAGCAGAAAAACCCTGATTTGTCCAGATTTCTAGCCTCCTGTCTGGGTGTCCTACATTTTGGCTTCATTGTCCTACATTTTGGCTTCATTTTGAAACTTTGCGATAGCGCACAGTACCCCATCATGCCATAAGTCGTTGGATTTGTATTGAAGAGCACAATCCAATGCAAAAATCAGTTTGGAGATATCTCCTTCCTATGAAAAGTTATGTTCAAAAAACCGGAAAACAAAAACAAAAAAATGAACTTTTTGGCAATTTTTTTAAGTGGGTAGGAATTTTGGCCTGGGATTAGGAATTTTGGCACTGGGGTTCAGGAATTTTGGCACTGGGTTCAGGAATAATCTGGTCACCCTGGGTGCCCCACCACCTCACCTAATGATCACTTGCTTTGTCACACACTCACTCACATACTTACTATTTCTTTTTCTGTTCCCTTGTGCTTTCCAGTCTGTAGGTCGACACATTGATCAAGCCCACAGCCTTTTCATCCTGGTTGGGGGAGGGAGATGACAAAACCAAACAGAGAAATATGTCACACACTGAATGGCTCAGACTGCTGCCATTTGGACCCCCAAGTGGAGGGTCCTCCAGAGTGGATCCAACTGGGCCTCTGGTGTGGAGGCCCCCAATCTTGGCAGTCATGTGCAGAACTCAAAGTAATGCCCTGAGACCACCATCCGACAGATTTGGAATCCAGCTAGCACAGAAAGGGAGATAGGTAGGTGAGAGGAAAGGTGAAAGAGGTGGGTTCCCCTTGTCTAGGCTCACTGCTTAAGACTGCAATCCTATACAAACTTCCCTGGGAGTAGACCCCATTGAATACAATGGGCTTACTTTTGAGTAGACATGTTTAGGATTGCACTGTAAGACAGGTAGGAACAGTGGGACCTCGATCCACTATGCCAAAACCAAAGGCTACACAAAGAAAGGGGCTAACAAAATAAATCAAGGTAGTGGAAGAAATGTCACTGTTTTCCCCACCTTACCCCACTATGCAGAAACTCAGTTCTCCCACAGAGGAGGATAAAAACTAAGGCTGCAATCCAAAGTTAGGGCAGTAAGGACTGCCACAACTATTCTGAATCCACAGCAGAAAGTTGAGCTGGATCCAGAGAATCAGCAAGGCTGGGCTGCCCTAACTGCTCCAGAGCATGCTCAGTAGGCAACAAGTCAGTGGCACCTGGGGAGGGCTTGCTCCCAAGGAGACCCCCCTCAGATCACACTGAACAAGGAACAGCTGTGGTGCCTGCCTTGGAAGGAGTCCCTGACAACCAGCAACAGCTGCAGCATGAGACTGCAGTACAGTTAACAGTGAATGCAAGGGACTTGTTGGAGTGGTGTGCTGTATCCACAGGTTAGTGGCTGCCGCAGTTGTGCCGTATCCTGAGGTTGAGTGGCAGGGGTTGCAGATTAGCTGGCCAAGAACTCAGATTTATTGTCAACACTGCCATTCTTACTCTGCCTTGTCATTGACTCCTATGGGTCTACTCGTTTTAAACTGCCCCAAGACCCACTTCTCCTTGAAAAGCAAAGTGCTACTAACAAATACTCTATTTACTCAAATCTAATGCTCACATCAGAATCAAGTAAATATGGGTAATTATAAGAAGAGACAAGAACAGACTCAAGAGCAAGAACAACAAGAACAGACTCACACTTGGATTGCTGTACCAGTAGAGAGCTTGGCCCTTCAGCACAAACCAGAACCGCTTCCACTTCTGGGCCATGAAGCCCACGTGATCTTTTTTCTTCAGGAGCCAGCCATCACAGTCCACCTGTCCCAGGTCCTGGCAGGAGATGCGCCTTCGGCTCAGCCTGGTACTCATTCCTTGCCACAAGCACAAAGTGAGAAAAAAGTCATGGCAAAAGCAGGGATATGCAACATCACAGTCCAGATTTCTGATTCCCCATTTTATATGGTAGAGCCAACCACACCCCATTGGTCCACACAAACAGCAGAATGAGAGATGGTAACATAGGGCTACACACAGTGCTTGCCCCCAACGATTCTCAAGAAGGAATTCACCTTGCACATACGCAGTGGTGGGATTCAAATAAATTAAGAACAGGTTCTATGTCCTAATAACCTAAATTAACAACAGGTTCTATATCCCATTAGCAACCGGTTCTCAGAACCAGGCGCTCATTAGCAAAGGTTTATAGAACCTGTGAGAACCCCCTGAAGCCCACACCTGCACATATGTCATGTGTGTACATGGCCTACATGTTAGGGGGAGAGCATGGGAGCAGTCCCAAAGCCTGCAAATGCTTACCATGGGGAAAAAATGTCCCCACAATCATGATTAATTTCTGGTGATTAATTAAAGGTCAGGATTTTGGGAGCAAAATTTTTCAATGGACAACACATAGACTGCATCCACAAGAAGAATAAATTCATGTGAATATCGTATGGCTCTGTTTTGCTCCCCCTACCTGGAATGGCTCTGAAGGAGAGGGGCCCTTTGCATGCTGCATCAAGGCTTTCTCCAAGACTGACAGCTCCACCCTCTCTAGCTATGTCAGTGGGCCTCCAACCTGTGCTATGCATAGTACAATCTGCATAGACTGACTACCTAAACTAGCTGTTATCAAAATAAGGCATTTGGCCTAACCCTCTCCCAATAGTGGTGCAGAAGTGTCTTACAACACTTTTGTGACACCCCCAGGTTAGTATAGGACTTATGTCAAGGCTTAAGCTAGCCTAACTGAAGTTTAGGATTGCAGCCTACGCTCCAGAAGTAAAGTATCTGGGCAGTATATCTGAACATTTTCTAAGGCTTTAGTATAAGTGGTGAACAAGAGGGTGCAACTCACCTTTCTGCTTCCGCCGATACTCAACACTGTCCTGTGAGGGTGGTTTAGAGAGAAAGACATGAAAGTAAAATAAGTCCCACAGCTTTGCTAAGAAGCATCTCTTATAAAACAGTACATCATTCTACAGAGAAGTAACCCTTGGAGTTCTGGCCACGCACTTCTTGCAAGCAAAATGTGGGTGGGCCAGCATTTAATTTTGCACAACTGGTGGAGAATGAAGTGAACAGGTATTCACTAAGGGTCCCCCCAAATTAATTGATTAATTAAACAATATGCAAAACCAGTGCTCCCTCCAAAATGAAAATAAAAGCTGTAGTTGGCTTGGAGTTGTGGTAGAGGAAAGAAGAGCAGGTTGCAAGCAGTGTGATGCTCTCAGAACAGGATTAAGCCTGGGATCTGTGGCACAAGAAACCCACAGCTTGGTTGCATGTTACCTCTTACCTCTTTGGAAGAGTCTGCAGATCCCAGGCCCCTGCTTCCTCTGACAAAACTAGTTTCAGGGCTTGAGGAGCCCTGAGATCCAAGCTCTGGAGAACTAGGTTTGGTAGGGGTAGAGGCATCTGGGGATCCATGCCCCATAGAGTCCACTTCAGGGTCCTGATCTTCCAGTGCAGGATCAGATAATGTTCCTGGGAGCGGGGGAAAGGACAGAGGAATTGATTTTATTTAATTTTTTTAAAGGTTTATATCCCACCTTTCCTCTGTTAAAAACAGATGTCGAAGGTGACTTACAGTCATTAAATAAAACATACAGTGAAACATATATCTAAAAACAAAATTAAAACAGGATAAAATGTATGCTCCACTAGCAGGATGCTCCACATGCTCGGAATGTATATAAAAATGAGAGGAGCAGAAACATCTGTGCTAACGCGTGCAATTTCAGGATGGGATGCAGAGCATGGAGATGTCCTCTGAGGCTAATAGGAGAGTGGCTTACCTTACGATACTTAGGGATCTCATGGCATGTATGAGGATGAGCTGTGAATTAGGACTTCTCTCATTCAAATCTCACTCTTGCCATGAGCTCACTATGTAACCTATGGCAAACTATTCTCCTTTGCGTCTTAGGAGACTCACAATCCTAACTAATTTAGGCTGGCACAACTCACATGTTCTCCATTTCTCCAGTGGTGTGGGGAGGCCAGCACATGTCTATGCATTGGTCTAACCCTTTAGGAGTGATGCAGAAGTGTCTTACAGCACTTTTCCAATACCTCCAGCCCAGCATGGGACTGGTGCTGGGACTTATGCCAGCCAAACTAGGACTTAGAATTGCAGCCCAGTCTTTACATAGGGATAAGAATACTTACATACCCTGCAAGGCAAGTCAGGATTACAAAGTTCATTACTGCAAAAGACCATGAATACTCAGAATTTGCACAGCACTTTAAGACCTGAGGCTAAGAATAGAGCCCAAAACTCTAGCCTACTGCAGCGTACATGTTCTTACCTTCTCTAGGAAATTCCTCCCTGAGTGCAGTGGTGCTGCTGGTGAGATCAACTGCTTTCTGCTCCTCTTCAGCAGCAGAAAGATCCCGCATAGAAGCTTGATTCCCTTCCAGCGCAGCAGTCATGCTATGGGGAAGCAAACATGCATGCCACCTTGGCCTTGCCACCTTCCATGATAGCAGTTGCCCATTTCTTCCCAGGAGCTCATGTGCCTGCCAGATGTCAGGGATATCAGGGCCAGGAGCAAAGGGAGGTTTTTTTAAAGACAAAAAATTCACAAACATAAAATTCCCAACCTGAACAAGGAAGCAACTCTGGTTGGAGACTCATCACTTTTTGAGCTCAGGGGTTCCTCAGCTCTCAAGAAACTGCCTGGTACCTATGGAGCAAACATACAAGGTACAGGATCTGTTACATCCAGTGGCATAGCTGGAGTGGGCAGGAGCAGTCTGTCTTAGAGGAAGCCTCATCCCTTCGGAGCCATTCCAGGCAGGGAGGGAGCAAAATGGAGCCATACATCTTCATTTTGGCTGCAATACGACATTTTATAATCTAATGACATTTTCCTGAGAGTAAGTACTATTGAACACAATGAGACTAACTTCTGAGTAGACATGCTTGGGATTGCACTGTTTGTTCCTCTTTCCTGGAATCACTCCAAAGGGGTGAGGCTCCCTTTAAGTCTGACTGCTCCACCCCCTCAAGCTATGCTACTGGGTACATCATAGGTAAGTAGCAATGCATCACTGTGGATCAGATGAATTCCCAAGAAAGAGGATGCTTTCAGCTTCTTGTTGAGTCAGAAGTAAAACAGCAAAAGAGCCATAAAGAAGCCTTGATAAGGGTGTGGCATAAGATTAGTCAGACTTTCTGGGAGATACAGGATTCCTAGGAGACTCAGTTTGTAATAACAATAACAACAACAGCTTTATTTATATTCTATCTTTCTCCCGGAGGGACTCAAGGCGGCTTACAAAACATCCATAACAACAGTAACAATAAAATCCAATACATTAAAACAGTTAAGACAGACATAATAAAATAATATAAAACATCTACATTAAAACACTGATTAAAAACCATAATAAAAGAGTTGTGCAGTAGAAGTGGCCAGACTAAAAAATCAGTAGATTAAAAAGTTCAGAAGCCTGTTCTAAAGTGAAAGGTTTTTGGGCCAAGCCAAGAAGTTTAATCCATGATGAACTTTTCCTCCAGAAATCTGTCCAATCCCTTTTTAAAGGCATCTAAGACAGACAATATCAACCCATCCTGTGACAAGAATTGATTCTGGGTTCAAGAGTCTGGCATGCCAGTTAAAAGGGGTCACAGACGGCAAGCAGCTAAGGATAGACACCATCAACCCAAGGAGAGCATGCTGGGCTAGACAGCAGCACATCTTGATGCAAAGCAGCATCACACATTCCCAGATCTGGACCACATCAGGCCCCACTCACCGACTTTTGGGGAGATCTGGGGGAACTGGGAGAGCCTGGAACAATGAGTGGGATTTTCTTCAGCACCAGAGTCACATGGCTTGGATTCTCTAGAAGCTTCTTTACAAGACTCAGCCGCGTCCAGCCCACCTGCACAGTCAAGAGAAATGGGTGCTGTTAAAGTCATGATGTTCAGGACCTGGACACGGAGGGTAGGTTTGGAATAATTTTCTTGTATGACTGTCTGGCTCTGTTTCTTTCTTTTTTAGAAAGAACTAGAATATTTGCATCCTAGCTGATTATGGTCAAGTGCAGCCTGGTCATTGGTATGTGTAAGGGAGGTTATTTGCATCTCACTGTAACTGAGCAATAAACAAACCCTACCTTTGCATTTTAAAAATAAAAAATATACACATATATATTATGTATATTACTTATTTATTTGAGGGATTTATACCCTGCCTTTCCCATGCCAACACAAATGCCCAAAGGGGCTTATAAAGCTTGTGAGACTGTTGTTATCACAACAATCCTATGTGGTAGGTGAGGCTGAGAATGAGTGGCACAAGGTCACCCATGAAGTTTGATGGCCAAGGAAATATCTAAAACTTAGATTTTCCAGGTCTGGATCCATCTCCTGAACCACTTTCCTGATAGATGTGAAGGCTTTGCACTTGACATGCTCAGGAACACTTTCTCCCATGAAGCCACCAGGGACTGGATTTAGGCTGTGACTCAAAAATAAGCCCCAAGAAGGGTGGGAGTAGAAGTGGCCAATATGATGCTGAACCCCTGCCAAACTCTACTAGGCAAGGATTCCCTCCTCCAAACCCAGAATCTGCTATTCTGAGCATGCCTTCTGTTCCTGTACCAGAGTTTCTGGTCTTGTGATTTTCTCTGCAACTGTGAACGGGGCATGGCCCCTCCATCAGGTGTGGACTACGTTGAAAGCCAAAGGGTGGGAGTCCAAGCGGCAAGAGGCACTTCCCCATTTCTGCAGAGCAGGAGCCTCCTGCGCACAGCTGATTCAGCAATCCTGTTTTGCAAGGAAGAGGCCTGGACTTACCACCACCTGACCGTTGACTTCCACTATCTCGTCTCCCGGGAGGACTTGGCTGCTGTGCTCCAAAGGGGACTGGATTGGGGGAGGAAGACAGGTCAGGGTTAGCATCAAGGGTGCCCAGGGTGCCTCCTCATCCTCCCAGCATGGGAATCCCCACCAGCAACAGAACTGCACTAAGAGGCTTTCTAGACAGTGAAAGTTAAGATGGGGGGAGGTTGGCTGCCAAGGGGGATTAAGCATTAACTTCAGGCTTTGACCTTTCATGAAATTCTAGCTGAATGAAGGATGCAAAGGAATGAAGGCATCAACTGTGCCGAGGAGAGGAAAAGTCCCCGGCTGGCTGCACTAAGTGCGACACAGTTGTGGGGTGGGGTAGGGAGAGTGACCAGGTGAGCTCAGCCATATTCTGCTAGGTCCAGCATAAAGAATGAAAATAAATCAACCACGCCTGGCTAAATTGCCAAGCTCCCCTCATAGGGAGGGTTGAAGCATGGAGTCACAGGAAGGTTTGCGCATGGGTTTATTTTAAGGTGCAATATTCAAAGCTACAAAAGTCACAAGGAGGATGTGAGGCCGATGTTTCCCTCCTGACTCACCTCTGGGGCTGTTCCAGATATGAAATGAAGACAGGAGGGAGAGGATTTTATTTCAATGCCCTGAGAGAAAAAGGTGTGGAGAGTTGTGATTATAAGAATCAGAACAACACGGCAAGCCTTCAGGAACCCAGTTTAAGGCTTGACCCCACCAGATCCCAGAAACCCCATACTCCAGGAATAAATGTAGAGGCTGCTGAGCCAATGCTCACTTAAGGAGGCATTGCAGCTTAGGGATCATGTAACATTTGGCTCTTTTTACTTCCCTCAAAGAAAGTTCTCAAAGTCCTGCACATGAGCAGGAGGGGACCAGCAGGCACCAAGTAACCCAGTGGCATAGTTAGAGGGGTGCAAAGAGCTATCCAATGCAGGTGTATCCAAATATCCAGGTCTTGTGTCTAATTCCACACTTTTCATCTCCCTCCATCATCTTCTTGCATTGACCAAAACTGCAAGGCCAAGGACATTAGTTATTCTTGGTGTACCAAAACAGTTCCTGTTATGAAGAAATGCCTTGTCCAAACTGTTTCCTAAAGATATTTGTGCCTTGTAACCAATAACTGTAATTGATAATTGCTTGCCTAAGTATGACATGTGTTCTGTCCTAAAAGACAAAGAAGGGGTAGAAGGCAATCTTTTATCTATAATGGTTAGCTGGGTGGGTCTGATCAGGCTTGAGAATTAGGGGCATGAATCCTGATCTATCCTGAGAGTGAGGTTCCTTGTGTACCCGAATGCTTGGGTGTTTGGACAAGGCATTTCTTCATAACAGGAACTGTTTTGGTACACCAAGAATAACTAATGTCCTTGGCCTTGCAGTTTTGTCTTTTGGAGAACCATGGAGAACCTCTCCAACAAGACCCTTCAGGAAGTGGCCTTTGGTCTCCAAGGACCTTGCTACAGGGTGCTCCAAGACCCTGTAAAACACTGGAACTCTGCAACTGACAACATCCTACTCGCTGCTCTACATGGAGTAGACAACAGTAGTAGTTGCAGCAGCAGCCACAGCACCCAACCACAAACTGGAGAACTCGGCATGCTGCCATTTCCTCAGCCAAACTCACCAGACTGTCTTCTGGCCCAGCCGGCGTAAGCTCCACTGACTCTAAAACGGCTGTTTGATTCAGAAGGTTAGATGGGCTGTAAGTCAAGATCTGTTCGCAGATCCCCGAAATGTGTCTGGCCTGCAAGGCACAAAGAGAGATGGAAGCTAAAATGGAATCACATTTTGGGACTGAAGTCATCAGGGCACCCCAGGAGTCAACACCCAGGGTTGCTCCCAGTTACTTCCATCACCTGTCATTTATTTACTAGCTGGGCCAGGAAGCATAGGATCTTCCCTCTCCCATTTTCCAGAAGCACACCCAACCATTTGCACAAAGTTATAACTCTCCCCCAACTCTTTTCTTGGCAGGAACCACCTGTTCTCCTGGACTCAGAAACCCTCTGGAATCATCAACAAACCCTGCTCTAGAGCAGCAATTTTCAATCGGTGTGCTACGGCACATTAGTGTGCAGTGAAAGGTCCACAGACGTGCCTTAGGAGATTACTGCTCTAGAGTTACCAAGAAACTCCATACTTGTCCAGAGACTGTACTCAATTCTTTGCATCAAAATCAGACCCATTTCAGGAATTTGGATGGATGGATCTAGAAAAGCCTCTGCATCTTAGTGTTTGAAAAGGAGAGCAACACTATCTCCTAGCACAGGGGTCTTGAAACCTGGCCTGGGGGCCAGAGGTGGTCCTCGGGAAGCCTCTATCCAGCCCATGGGAACATCTTGTAATCCATTCCAATACACTGTTATAGGTAAATTTATGTAAATATATTCAAGTTTGAAATGTAAATTAGTTTTCTGGCCCCCGACAGTGTCAGAGAGATGATGTGGCCCTCCTGCCAAAAACTTTGGAGCCCCCTGTCCTAGCACATGGGAAGCCCAAGCACAGCTTCAGCCTCCCTTCACAGATTTGGCCTCCCCTTCCTCCTGCTTAACCTTTCAAGGCATAACAGGATGGATCAGATGTGTGCCTAGAAGATCAGATATTATGCTTTGAGAAGACCTGATCCTGTGCCAACATATTACAAATGGGGAGGATTATATTCCCCAGGTGTTTCCAGTATCTTGTGATCCAAAATATTTATTGTCAGGTTTCTAGAGGTTTGGGACAACAGCCATGCAGGACTTTGTCCCCTGGTGTATGCCACCCCTCCTCATTGGCATGCTGTCTACATGCCATTCAGGGGTATACACCCCACCACTCTGATAGATGTGACAGTCAGACAGGAATTTGTGCAACCCTTAACCTAGTTGCAGCAAATTCCATAAGCAGAGATGGGGAAAAAACAGTGGTAATTAAATAAAAATAAAGACTATGTACAAGTGTTTTCTGTACTTCCCAAAATCTTTTTAAAAGCTGTTTTTGTTGTAATTTATTATTTAATGGCGGCAAAGATAATAACTGTGGCTGCTTCTGCTGACCCAATGCAACCTATATCACCTACCTAGTATACTTTTAAGTGATCATCATTGTAAATTTTTAATAGAGCATATCTACAGTATTTATATACCACTTTTCAACTAAAAAGTTCACGAAGCGGTTTACAAGAAAATGACAAAATTAATAGCTAATTAAAAGCTAATGGGTCCCTGTCCCAAAAGGGCTCACTATCTAAAATGCAAAAGAACACCAGCAGAAGCCACTTGAACAGACATTGCTGGGGTGAGGAGGGCCAGTTACTCTCCCCCTGCTAAATAAAGGAGGAACACCCACTGGAAAGAGTGCCGCTAGCCCAGTTAGCAGGAGTTATCACACCACTTTCTCTACTTCTAACTTTTGGAAAACACCAAAATAGGCAAAGAATAAAACTTCACCACCTACAAGTTAATTTATAAGGAAGCCTGAGCCTGAATGATTTGCCAGTCAATTTCTGTGGATGATTCTAGTCTCCAGGGCTTTAAAATGGGAATGTCTCTTAACTCAGTTTCTCCACAGGACTTATGACATTTGACCAATCAATCTCTCCCTGTCCTCTTTTCCTACATTACTGCCTTGTGGTCCAGCCTTGATCACAGGAGCATTCTCAAGATGTCAGGAATATAAATCTGTTATATCCCATTAACAAGACCAGAGCGTAAGTATTTCTTTGATCTTACACCAGAATATGTACTACATATTGTACTCAGAACCCATTAGTTACAGGTGTACAAGGCATAGAGAAAATACAAATTACCCCAACAGTGAATTCCTATGGTTTTGTTTACTGCAGAACACCTATCCCCAACAGATGAAGGTAATCTGCCAAAATGGGCTCATGGCAGGCAATGAGCTGGAGGAAAAACCTGCGGCTCCCACCACTCTAAAGGCCTGCCCTTCCCCTAAATAAAATCCACAAATCACAATACTTACAATCTGCAAAATCTGGTTCTCTCTTTCAGACACAGTGCAGTCCTACAAGGAAGAAAAGTGGAAAACCTCAGTTGATGGATGAACTCACACCCCTTTTTGCTGTCAAGAGTGGCAGATGGGGCAAGGAGATCACTTAGTGGACATTTAAACTCAGCCTGTCCCATGGCAGCAAACCTTCCACTAAGCACACAACCACCACATCACCTACACTCAAAGGCTGCACTCCAATTACACCAGGATCAATTCATACA
Source organism: Cryptoblepharus egeriae (assembly GCA_030015325.1). NCBI lineage: Eukaryota > Metazoa > Chordata > Lepidosauria > Squamata > Scincidae > Cryptoblepharus > Cryptoblepharus egeriae. Next base: position 14,686,415 of record JAREYC010000014.1, read on the forward strand.
TGTGGCAACTGGGAATTCTGGGCACAGACACCAAATCTCAGAGTCTCACCCTAATCCTTTGGCTCCGATCTCAGAACCCAGGGGACAGAGTAAAGAGCTGGGCAAGGAAGCTAACAAGGAAGGAAGCTATCTTCCACTGTGCCCACTCTGAGCCTCTGTTTTGGATCCCCTGTTTGGAATGGCTCCATACAGGAAGGGCCCCTTGCACATCGCAGTGAAACTCCCTCCAAGACTGACTGCTCCACCCCCTGTAGCTATGCCACCATACTGGAGAATAGTCAGTGTCAAGGTAGCTGAGCAAAACTCAAGTCCAGCTCCAACAGGAGCCACTTCAGGACTCTCAACTCCACTAACACTGCAGCATCCCAAGAAAAGGCACAAAAGGACAAGATTGGTTGTACAATGGTACCTTGTAAGACAAATGCTTTGTAAGAAGAACGCTTTGTAAGACAAACTAAAATTTCTAAGGAATTCTGCTTTGTATGACAAACAGTGCCTTGTAAGACAAGCACTTTTGGCAGAGTTTGACAAACAGTTAAACAAGGAAAATTTGTTGTAAAACGAATGAATTGATGGGTCTGTATTGTGAGTAACAGCAAGAGGTCATGGAGGAGATCTCATCTGCAGAGGAGGAGGAGAAATCCCTCAAATGACATTAAGGACATTTGTAAACATTTGGAATTTGTGCAAAATTGTGTAGAAAAGCACCACCCAAATAAGGCTGTAGCAGTGCGAGCAATGAATCTGTTTAATGACAATGCAATGTCACATTCCCATGAACTCCTCAAAAGGAGACAAAAGCAAGTGTCATTAGAAGGTTCCTTGTTAAAGTTGCTCAAAAAGACACCAGTGACTCTTTTACTGAACATCAGTCATCCTTGGCCATAAAGGATTTTCTTTTCTGTTTTACTGTACAGTATATTACAGTGTTTTTAAATTAATATTGCAGTAATTATGTACTGTACTATATTACACTGTTTTGCATTTACAGTGTTTTCTCATCATTTTTTTACATACAGGTAATATTTTTATATGAATATTTTTGGGTTGTGGAACCAATCGTCTGAATTTCCATTATTTCCTATGGGAAAATCTGCTTTGTAAGAAGAACATTTTGTAAGACAAACAGGCTTCCGGAACAAATTATATTCTTCTTACAAGGCACCACTGTATTTGATGTATTTGTGCCAGGGAAGGCAGCAACCGGAGGAAGTTTCTGACCATCCTTATGATGGCCGTGGAAATTTTTGGAATGTGGCTCAGCTTTGTCCCAGCAGTCAGAGCAGGCCTGCTTCCTCCTCCGTATTTCTCCAAAAATTTGCATTTCCTTGCTCTGAGAATTTCATTCATATTCCCTTGCTGTGGTCCTTATAGGAGGAGGAATAACTGCTGCTGAACCACCACCACCTCTTAGACTCCCCACACTGATCTGCGTTTTCCTTTCCACCAAGACCTGGTCCACTGTTCTGTTTCATATTCCCCAAAAACCTCATGCATGCTGCCCCCCAAAAACTCACCCAGTACCTAGAGTCTCCATAATTCTCTTCCACAAAATCAGGACAGGATCCCATGTCTAACTTTCTAGTATATAAACACAATCCCTGAAAATTGGGAAAGTCCTGATTTTCAGGGACATATGGCAACCCTTCCACGACCCATACAAGCCAAAGTAAAATAGATGAATCAACTTCTAAATAGGAAAAAATGGAATCTCTTACACAGGCAGGAGCACCACGAAAAATAAAAATATCATTGGAGAGGCCGACACATCACAAGCCTCAGAAGAGCACATCAAAAGTCCAGGTTTCACCTTGGGAAAAATTTTCAAGTCAGGCAGAGAAGGATTCCTCTCTGAAACCCCAGTCCATGCCGAAAATACTGTGCTACTACCACTCCGTGCCGAAAATACAAAACTAGAGGGTCAAATGGCTGGACTCGATATAAGGCAATTTCTTTTCCGTCTTCTCTATTTACAGCACTAGACAATTTATTTACTTAATTCAATTTATATTCCAGCTTTCTTCCTAATAGTGCACTCAAGAGTTATATAAAGGGTTTTATAACTCTATAAAAGGGTTAGATAAAACCCAACCGAGTGTCTTCTTCTGAACAAACGGGGCTGGTCCATACAGTTGTTCCTATATAGAAGCCATTTCTTGGGGCCTTGAAGATTCTTGAAATTAAGGGCCATACATTGTCTTTCCTGCCCGGACACCCATCCCCTGCCCTGCCCTCCCAGAGCCGGACCTGTTTCTCTCAAGAGAGCCGTTTATCACCATAAAGCAGCTCCTTGTGCTCATTCCACAGATTCCAACCCAAGCGGACTGAACCCAAGAAGCCTACCTGCTAAAGTTTCTCAGAATAGGCTCTGCTTTCTCGCTTGGCTCAGTCATTCCTCTCTCACTAGGTTACATCCAACTGACAGCGGAGATCCTCAAGTCCCGTCACCCAGGCCTGACCCCAATTCCGATCCCAGAGCGTGACTCATAGGTTTATTATTTGTGCAAGAGGCAGCTTGCTCTCTCCTCTTCCAATTTTGTTTACCTCCCTGTTCTCGCTCTTCTCCTATCCTCTCTGCTTGGCTGCCATCTCCCTCAGTTCATTCAAGTTCAAAATCCAACTTCTCTGCTGCCCATACAGAGCCAGAGAACTTCACTTCCAGCCCCAATGTACTCCAGGTACAACATATCCCTATAAACACAGGCTGAAATCTTAGCCTCCAGTTAGGCCGGCATAAGTCCTGACATAAGACCCGACATAAGACCCATGGCCATAGGCACAACTGCTGCACTCCTGGGGGGTCAGGCCAGTGAACAGACATGCACCAGCCTTCTCACACCACCACAGGAAGTCATGCCTGGTGATTTATGCCAGGCTAAATTAGTTAGGATTGCACCCTCAGAGAGATAACTTCTTAAGATTGTATCTTGGTTCTGACATCACACCCAAACTATGGTTACAGAACCTGAATGATGGTTTAGAGTGGGTGTCCAAATTGACATGGCATCTTTCAAATTCTTGTTTAAACTCCAGAGGTTCCTGCACTCCAGAGACAGGAGAGCTGGGCAGGTGGAGAACCAAAACAGAAATTTGCTCCAAATCATGGTTTGCCTTCCGACCATGGTTAAAAGCTCAAGCCATGATCTAGACTTCAATAAATGCCACAGACACAGATGCTGTTGCTACAGACACAGATGCTCTTGACACATCTAGAATCACCATATCCTCAGAAACCAGAATCAGTGTCACCTTAGTAACTGCACCCTTTGGTAGATATTGGGGCCTCAAGCACCTCAGGGGGTGCTAATACTTGCCTGATCCTCAAAATGGTCTGGATCCAGGCATCAGCCAGGGCCATCAACTGGGGGGCTCTTCTTTATTGTTGGGGGAGCATCAGAATAAAAACAGAAATCTTGTCTATTGCCACATCCAACACACAGATAAGGGGAGCAGGGCCCTCAGGGTGAGAGGTGCCTCCAACAAAGTGGAGAAAAGTGGGTCAGGAGGGAAAAAGTGGGTCACCTACTGAGAATGGAGGGAAAAATGGGTGGGGTAGACAAATCTCAAAGGGTACAAGTCATACTGCCATACAAGTCATACAGGATAGCAGCAAACTGAGGCTGCTGTTAGCACAGGGGAAGTCACTGTCCTTGGAGAACACTCCCCCACACACAGAAGGGGGCTCAGCAATAAAGTGAAGCCACATCATCATCATCATCATCATCATCAGTATTTATATATCACTTTTCAACAAAAAGTTCACAAAGCAGTATACAGAGAAAAATCACATGCGAAAAAGTCATTGAGGGGAGGGGAGAAAAAGTCAGGCAGTAGCAGGGGTGGTACTAGCTACAGAGCAGGGGCTGTGCATAGATGAGGGTTCAGAGCGGGTTGTGCCTCAGTGCCATGTGCAACCTGACACCAACTCAGCACCTGGCATTCGCACATGATGGCACACACCACAATACCATACAGCCGGTGTCAGTCAAACTGCTGGTTTTTTCCTAGGGAAAAAATCCATGCTCAGGAACACTAGGAACATTCTCAATGTGGTGATCTGTAAAGCAGTCAACATGATGGAAATCTCCTGAACAAGAGAACTAAGAGAACAATCCTAAGCATGTCTACTCAAAAGTAAGCTCCACTATGTTCAGTGGGTCTTACTCCCAGGAAAGAAACTTTAGGACTGCAGCCCATAAAAGACAGCCAAAGTGTTCCCCTTAGAGCCACAGTCTCGACAACTCCACAGCTTACCTCCTGCATGATCTCCGCCAAGTTTCCACAGAGCCAGATGATGTCCAGGCTGGCCGAATAATCATTCAGGTGGGAGAAGAGATACCTGGAAGAACAGATCAGCAAGTCTCACTGCTGTAGATCTGCACTGGGGGAAAAGTGGTGGACCCCGCTTGTGACTAAAGTCATAATTTATTGGAATAATACTATTCCAATTGTTATAGACCATTTGATGAGTAATTTAAAGCGGATTGCAATGAGACAAACTGCTTTGAAAACTCTCTATTCTATGACAAGTATGACCAAATAAATAAATAATCATGCCCACCACCCGGACTGTTGCCCTGCCAATTGCATAGGGAAAGGTCTAACATGACAGTGATGTGCCAGCCGCACACACCAGCTGATGCAAACGCTAATGATGCCACTGTTGATTGATGATCATTCTAATCATCCACTTAGGAGCAGGCCACAAAGAACTCAATGAGCCTTACTTCAGAGTAGCTGCACTTAGGACAAGGTTTTTTTTGTTGAGGCTGCTTTAGCTGCCTTTTTGTGTATTTTTTGCTTCAGTGATCATTCATTGTATTTACTTGAAATTAATGCGCCATTTAATATAATGTGCACCCTTATTTTAAAAGGCTTGAGATTTTTAAAAATGTTCACTGGTGATTGTAATGCGTAGCTGCAAAGCAGGTGCAAAATTTAATTTTACTATATACAACGAGTTACCATTTAATCAAATCGAATGCTCACCTTTTTCAGCTGAAATTAGTCTCCAAAATTTGGGTGCACATTAGATTCAATGGCACATTAGATTTGAGTAAATACAGTACAAGTCAACATTTTAACAATTTACTATATTGAAAAGTCAATTGTAACAGAAGTTAACTGTTGTATGAAGTAATGCAATTTGGTAAAATTCATAACATAAACCTATTGTTATATTCTTATTGTCATATAACATATTTTGTATGCAGTAAAATTAAATTTTGACATTAAATGAAATATAAAATAAAACATAAAATTAAAAATTAAATATGACAACATCCTAACAATAACATTTGTATGATTTTACTGAATTGCACTATCTTATACAACAATGGATTTTTGTTATATTTTTATTACAATATGGCAAACTGTTAAACTAAATACTTGGAATCAAAATACTGTATTTATTTGAATCTAATGAACACCCTGATTTGGGAGACAAATGGTGAAATCCTATGCCTCAGAAGAAAGTCCCATTCTGTTCTATGGGACTTACTCTCAGGAAAGTGTCTTTAGGATTGCAGCCTTAGGCAATCCTAAGCAAACTTTCCTAAGAGTAAACACACTTTCCTGGGAGTAGGCCCCATTGAATACAATAGGAAATACTTTTGAGTAGACAGGCTTAGGATTGCACTGTAATTTTGACTGAAAAAGGTGCACGTTAGATTCAAGTAAATATAGTATATCAGTCACAAGCCACCTTGAATACAACTGGCAGAGAAAGAGGAGCATGAATACACATCAATACCTGTTGAGCCACAAGAACAGGCTTTTGGCAGCCCCAATGAGCTCCACCACACAGGTCAGAAGGTCTGAGGAAGGCCTCTCAACAGCCTCCCCGTTGTAAGTGCTCCTCTTCCTATGGCTCAGGATAAAAGCCTGAATCGTCCAGGCAGCACCGCGCAGCTTCTCCGTCCGTGTCCGCAGGTTGGACGTTGCCAGCTCATAGTTCTAGAGAGAAGGGAACAAGTCAAGCAATCCCAGTCAGGGACACAGGAGTCATCCCAGAAACCCTACGGTGCACAGGCGATACTGGGCTTGCCCCCCTACCCATGACGCTCAGATTAAAAGCATTTTTGATATACAATGGGCTTCTTTGTCTGCAGGCTCCACACCTGTGGTTTTCAAATGCCAAGCCCATGGATAGAGAGGACCTTCCAGACATGAGTGGAAATCAATTCTGGTTTGTGCCAGCAACTTCTGGTTATGTTCAGAGGTATTCTGGTGCCCTTAACTATTGGTGTATGTGGGAGGTCCTGGAACAGATGCCCCATGGTTATCAAGGATCCACTGATGCTTTTCATCTAGCAAGATAGTGCAGAGCAGTGGCATAGCTACAGGGGGCATAGCAATCAGGCTGCAATCCTAACCAATTTAGGCTGGCATAACTTGCTGTGGTGGTGTGGGGAGGCAAGCTCATGCTCTACCCCACTCCTGGGGGAGGGTTAGACCAATGCACAAGCATGTACCAGCCTCCCTACACCAACACAGCAAGTTATGTCAGGTGAGTTATGCCAGTCTAAATTGTTTACGATTGCACCCTCGGTCTTGCAGTCCTGTGTCGTCACCAATGGTACCTTGCACATTGCATACTAGCGCATTAAGCAGGGGTCTCATAAAGCAGGCTATGGCAGTGCACTCACCAACACGCAGAGCTGTTCCACTGCTTCCAGAAGCAACTCCTGATGGCCAACGCAACTGATGCCCAGATCCTCCAAGTCCCGATAGGACAAGTGAAGCAACCCCTTCCCAGTCAGGCCCCACGTCTCAAACTGGTAATCTTGCAATGCTGGATCCAGCCCTAATGGAAGGAGAGAAACACATGAGATTCCTTTTCTGGCCTGCAAAGATAGGACTTGAGATCAAAAGCATTCCTTCCACCTCTACCCCCCCCCCCATTAGTGTTAGAGTATTTCACATAGAGTGCTGTAGCTGTTCCTGGTTAATAGCCATTTCCCCCTTAAACAACAAGCTGCACAATGTAAAGAAAGAGGCTGGTAACTAGATAAGTCATCAAACAAAGCTAAAAACCTGACCAAGCAAAAAAGGTGCAAGCCCACAGCTTCTTATATGGGGGGAAGGAGCTACAGACCTTTTGCCTCCACCTTTGCCAAGAATATGCCCACCTTTTTAAACTTAGTTTGCAATCAGTGATGGGATTCAAAGAAATTAACAATTTCTCTGCCCATCTGGCAGCCACTTTTAAATGGCTATTTTTAAACTTTATATGTCCTATCTCTTGTTAACAACCGGTTCTATAGAGTAGGTGCGAACCTGCTGGAGCCCACCACTGGTTGCAATCCTAAACTCTAGTTAGGATAACATAAACCTTGGTATAAGTCCTATGCTGAACTGGGGGTGTCACAAAAGTGCCATACAGCACTTCTGTCCAGTGATGAGATTCAAAGAAATTAAACAACCGGTTCTATGCCCAGGAGTTAAGTTGGCCAAAATTGGTTAGGATTGCACCCTCCGTGTTAATTCACACACTACATAAACAGTGATTTTCAAAGTGGGGGTTGTCAAAAACTGGGCACTACCATCTTGGAATCCAGCATTGGGTGCTGCCATCTTGGAATGGGGCACTCTGGTTGCCATCCATACTTCCCTGGGAATAAGTCTCATTGAACATGATGGGACTTACTTCCAAGTAGACATGGAGGAGCTCTGGCATCATAGTGAGGTTATTTCCTGTTTGATGTCACCTCCAGCTACAATATCACTTCTGGGGGTCTTGGACAGCTTGTCTTTCTTAGAAGGGGGTCCTGGGCTGAAATGCTCAAGAACCACTGGTGCAACACTTCCACCTGCTACCCATTTAGGAAGGAGCTGTAACCTAATAGGTAGAACAGTAGAGGTTTAAGTTATTTACAGGTCCAACATTTAGCAACAGCAACGTAGCTAGAAATTGGGCAAAGCAATATGTTTTTGCATGGCAGAGTGCAGGGGCCCCACTTCCCTTTGGAGCCAGGGTGGGTGAGTGAGAAAAACACAGGCAAATCCAAATCCAAAAACAGAGGCATGGCTCCAAAGAGAGCGGCCCCTTGCCTGACCTGCCCTATCACTCTTGCAACAAACACCAATTCAGATCACTCTTGCAACAAACAGGAGCAGTCTTTCTTGGGGGAGTTTCTTCCCCCTTTCCAGTTCCAAGCCCAACACCTCCTCCTCCAAATTGCAGAGGGGCGGGGGGGGGGGGATATGCAGGAAGGTGGCATAAAGCAAAGATAGATTCAGGTGCTACCCACCTGGATGCCCTCTTCCTCTGTCATCCAAGCCTGGCCTGGAGAGCAGGAGGGTTATCTCCACCTGCCCCATTACATCTTGGACAGGGTGACCACATGTCATAACCTCAAAAAGACCCCAAAAATGTCACAAGACCCCAAAAATGTAAAGGTAGGACATGACAAAATAAAAGCTAAACCCACTCACATTGCTTTCATTTTCTATATTACTTACTATTAAAATCCAAAAATCATTCAAATATATTGCTTTCATGTGGTTCATTTTAAACACTATAGTTTTGTTGTTAAGTCGTGCCCAGCTCTTCATGACCCCTATATTACTTATGATTAAATTTAAAACAATTACATCTAACTAATTAGGTCTAACTTATTAACTACAATAATTCTACTTTCTAGCTGCTCACAAGAAAAAGGAGGAAAATAAAGATTTTTTTTTCTAGGACACAAGGACATGTTCTGGAAAAACAAGACATATGGTCACTCCTGGATCATCAGCCAGGAAGACAAACCCAACCCTGGAATGTGCCTGGTAACATCTGCAGGGGAGGAAGCCTCACTTTGCCAGCCCAGGGACATTTGAGTGCAAACATGATGGTTTCTCCTACCTGATTGTAGTGCCCTGGATTGGGGTCCCTGGCAGAAGTGGGGACAGATACCCACCCCCACCCTGCTTAGGTTCACATTGGGACCCCCCAGCATCTCACCTCTCATCCAAGCCACTACCATCTTGGGGTTCCAGGTAGCAATGGGCTCCATTCTCCAAGCACAGGTTTCCCCCTTAAGACACTCCTTTCTCTCCCCACCAGGAAAATCACAGAAGAAACTTAAGACACACCTGCAGTTTCCAACAGGTAACTTCCAGCCAGTTATCTGATTGGTCCACCCAACTGCCAGTCAAGGGCAAGGCTTGCCTCCTCATCTGGGCAAGGATTCCTCCCCCTGGCAGTGCCAAGAAGGGACCATGGAGGGAGCCCACAATCACTGTCCAGCTTTGGGTGGGATGGGAAGGATCAAAAAGGGGGAAGAGGCATCCCTTGGAGGGTAGCTCCCTGGACCTGTTGGGAAAAGGGGTTCCAAACCTCCTGGCCACCCAGAAGGCCCCCCCCACCCCTGCATGCTTATACTCTGAGTCATCACCACTGGTGGCATAGCTAGAGGGTGGCAGTCAGTTTTGGATGGTGGCATGAAGGAGCCCCCTCTAAACAAATTTAGTTATGAGATTTATTTATTTATGAGATTTATATCCTGATTTTCCCCATGCCAAAGCAAATGCCCAAAAGTGGCTAATAACACTTATTTAAAAAACAAAAACAAAACAAAGTACAACAACAAGTACAGGGTGACCGTATTTCCTCTTTCCCAGAACAAGTCCTTTTTTTAACCTTGAAAAAACAGGCAGCACATCTCCTTCTCGCAGTTAAATTATATGTGATAAATTAAATGTAATTGTTTTAAATTTAATAAGTTATAATGCAATCCTAAACAAGATTTCCTGTGAGCAAGCCCCATTGAACCCATTGGGACTTATAGCACAATCCCAACCATGTCTACTCAAAAGTAAGCCCCACTGTGTTCAATGGGTCTGATTTGCAGGAAAGTGTCTTTAGGATTGCAGCCTTACTTCTGAGTAGTCTTTAGGATTGTGCTGCAAGTGTTTAAATTAACCATTGAAAGAATTATATACCAGTGTTTTTAGCTTTTATTTTGCATTTAGCTTTTATTTTATTTATTTTTATTTTACTCTTTAGCTTAAACAGGGATGAGCACTGCTCCCTAGAGTCAGTCACAACAGGGCAACTTGCGGGGAGACACTTTATCACCTTCACATTTATACATTTTTTCATGGTTGTCTTACATTTTTGGATTGGTCCTTGTCCACTTTTTGCAGTTATGACACCTGGTCACCCTGAACAACTGTAACAAAAAATAACTAAATGAAGCATTAAAAAATAAGGCATTAACAACAATTAACTATTTCACGTTATAAGGTGGAAATATAGCCATACTAAGATAAAAACTTACAATGAATTAAGACCAGAGAGTGAGTCAAATTACAATGGTACTATTTGAACACAAGGAGAGCAGTTATCCATCCAGCAGTCAACCACTAGATTCAACAGGTATGTTTTGAATCCTTGCAAAAAGCAAGGAGTGGGGGTAATTCTCAATTCCCCTGGGAGGGAATTCCAAAGTTTTGGGGCCACTACAGAGAAGGCTTGTCTCTGAGTTGCCAACCCTCACACTTGGACTTCAGATTACCTAAGAGGGTGGCAGAGAAGGGATTCTTTTCATCATAAGCAAAGATTTTTTTTATTTCTTTTCAGTGGGTCAACTCAGACCTAGACTTACAAGACAACCCTGGTTTGAGCAGCAAAACAACCAGAAAAAAAGGAAAACACAACTACCTTGTGTAACAAAAAGTGGATTTTTAAGAAACCTCAAAACTGATCAATGAGACTCATTGTTCTAAAAGCTCATATGTTCTTATGACATAGCAGGCAACCATTCAGATTTTAGTATGAGTCAGCACTCATTTCCATGTATTATGAAAATAGCAGAGACAAAGCACGTATGAACTCTAATTTGAGTCATTAAGGGTGTAATCCTAATCTAGACCAATACAAATAATTGGTCTTGTCATTCCCATGGTGACGTTGGGAGACAAGTGCATGTCTATGCACTGCCCTAACCCTCCCCCTTACAGCACTTTTGTGACTAGTGCTGAGGGTTATGGGTTTAGGATTGCAGCCTAAGGTTGAAATCCTAACCACACTTTCCTGAGTGTAAGTATTACTGAACACAGTGGGACCTACTTCTGAGTAGACATGCTTAGGATTGCACTGTAAGTTGACCACTGGGGTGTTTTTTGTTACTAATTTATTGAGTGACCTATACTGTTCCATATTAAAATAAACTAAGTTTACAGGGGTGACCCCAACCATAGTGGTTGCATTTAGGCAGTATAGGTACCATATTTACTCAGCCAAATTTAGTCAAAGGATACATTAGATTTGATGGTGCATCAGATTGAAGTAAATGCAGTACTGTATTTCAATTTTACATATAGGTCAGTATTTAGTTTAACAATTTACTATATTGTAATAAAACATGTAAAATAAACTGTTGTTTAAAGTAGTGCAATTGGGTAAAAATCATAACATAAACCTATTGTCATCTAACTCATTGTTGCATGCAGTAAAATTAAATTTTGCAGCTGATTTGCAGCTGCGTATTTCAATTACCAGTAAAAAAAATTATCTGAAGTCTTTTAAAATAAGGGTGTGCATTAGTTTTGATGGTGCATTGGATTTGAAGATCAGCAATTCAATACTGCAAGACTGAATGAGTTCAAATCCTTGCCCAATTCCTGCTGATCTAGCAGATCGAAAACATGTACAGTAAATGCAAGTAAATAAATAGGTACCACCTCAGTGGTAAGTTAGAGCACAATCCAAAGCATGTCTACTCAAAAGTAAGCCCCATTGTGTTCAGTGGGTCTTACTCCCAAGAGTCTGTCTTTAGGATTGCAGCCTAAGTGTTCCATGTGCATGCAGGCCACATGATCACAGAAATGTTTTCAGACAAAGCTCTATGGCAGGGGTCCTCAGACTTTTTAAACAGGGGGCAGGTTCATTGTCCCTCAGACACTGTCGGAGGCCGGACGATCGTTAATTATTTAATTAATTAAATTACGGTAAGTAATAAGGAGCAAATTATTTTGCAAACAGTGTGTTACTTTCATGTAAAAATGCTACTCAACATAACATATACTGAAGTTGATGGAAAGATGAAAACATTTTATGAATTATGTCACAAAAAAACCCCAAAATGTGAGGCTAGGATTGCAGCCTCAGAGCCCCATCCTAAGCATTCCTACACAGAAGTAAGTCCCATGATAGTCAATGGGCTTACTCCCAGGAAAGTCTGGCTAGCATTGCAGCATCAGAGCCCCATCCTAAGCATTCATACACTGAAGTAATGGGCTTACTCCTAGGAAAGTGTTGCAGGCTTGCAGCATCAGAGCCCCATCCTAAGCATTCCTACACAGAAGTAATGGGCTTACTCCTAGGAAAATGTGGCAGGCTTGCAGCATCTGAGCCCGATCCTAAGCATACATACACAGAAGTAATGGGCTTACTCATTAAGCAAGTGGGAAGCAGGAAGCTGGCGACTGAGGGACTGAGGGAAGGGTGCACGAGAGACGGAGTGGCAAGTGCGCACGCCTGTTGCCGCTTCTGTGCAGTGCCAGAGGGTCCCTGGGAAGGGCACGCGCGCTGCGGAGAAGCGGCAACAGGCGTGTGCGCTTCCCGCTCAGTCACTTGTGCGCCTGGCATCAAGGCCCCTGAGGTTCTGAACGCAGGGGGTTCTGAAAATGCCCGTGGGCCGGAATGAGGGCCCTGGCTGGCTGTATACAGCCCACAGGCCATAGTTTGAGGACTCCTGCTCTATGGCTTAAGAAACAGAGATGAGGACTGCTCCCTAAAATTGGTCACAACCAACAGGACAGCCTACGGGGGAGACCTTTACCACCTTTACCTTTATATAATATTGTAATTTATTCTGATTGATCTGGTACCAATTTATTCTGAATGATCTGGTGCTGAATGATCTGGTATCAGAATGATCTGGACCTCTGGACCCTCATCACCTTACCATGGAGGTGATGGAATGAGCTTTTGTACCAGACATTACAAACTATAGTGACATCCTTGGGGCAACCTACTTTGCCATTTTGATCTGCAGGTTTAACAGGGTCATCTCAAGGATGTTTCTCAGGGTCCCCTATTGCATTTTTGTCCCCTGCCACAAGCTAAGAAGGTTGACTTTACCACTAACCATCACCAGAGGGAGACAAATCCATGGTTAAAGAATACTAGTGTATTTTTCTACTAATGTCTGTTTCAGGAACTACTGTACCAGCAAGGCTGAGACCCTCTGGCTGTCCTGAGAAAGCCTGCCTGTGGAATCACCAAGAGGCTTGACCTACAGGCAATTTTGCAGCAGCAGAAGCACCACCAGGGTCTACATCACTGTTTGAGAGCTCTTTGTGTTGCCCCCTTGATGGACTTCCTACCGTACCAGACCATAACAACATCATATACAAAGCCTAAATGCAATGGCATCACTAGGGTTGGCGTCACCCCCATTGACTTTATTTTTTTAATATAGAACAGAATATAGAATATAGAACATATAGGCTTAGTTTAAGGCAACAGCAGCCAACCCTTTAGAGATGGAAACTGCTGCCAAATGAAACCTTACTGAAAATTCAAATTGAGAAAAGAAATACTCCATCACCAGCCATACCATAATTTCTTTTTCTGTGTAAGTTTACTGAAGATCTTCAAAGTTCCTTGCTTTCACCCAGGATTCTGATTTAGGTATCCCCTGCTTCCTGGTTGTTTATTTTGTTTTCTGATGATCTGCTCTTTCAACAACTTTCAGTTATAGCCAGAAATCATTCATTCAACACTCTCCCCACTCTTTCAACCTCTCTCTAATGTTCTAATGGCTAAAATTGCCTTCCCGTATGTTGATTGCCTATCACGTGGTGACTCAGATTGTTTTGGCATGTGTTTATGTGAAAGAGAGCACACATGGCCACTTTAGCTCCTAGTCCTGAAGGAGTTAATGAGACTCCATTTGCGGCAATCTTTATGTGGCAGCAGGAATTTGCAAGATAAAAAAGGGCATTAATAATTTGCTAGCTAAAGCAAGCACTGGAAGCAACATTCATAAACTAAAAAAGATCTGATTCCACTTTTCATCATAGCTCCGTCCCTAACCCATCAAATAAGTGGGGACACCTGTAATCCTAGGACAGATGTGGACTGAACATGAGCCCATTCATACCAGGTGATGGTTAGCATCACATCTCTTTGGCACCAGGTGAACCATACCTGGTGAACCAGCATTGAACCACATCAGTCCACTTGCAGAAAAAAAATATCCCCAACTCCACTCATTGTACCAGCTGCTGATGACTTTGAAGCAGCACAGCTGTCTGAGATAAACCACATCAGCTGCCAGAAACCTACATGCAGGGCAGCATCTGATAATCCTATGGCTGGATTCCCTGAAGAAGGATTGCAGAGTCCTATAGGCAGCAGTAGAACTAGGCCTGGTGACAAGCTCCTCTAAAGACAGAGCACTGATTTCTTTATTTCACTTAAAAGATGAATTTCTTGTACAGTGGCACCTTCACGCAACAAGCGCCTCCTGGAAAGTATGTTCCGCGTAACAAATAAAAATTTATCTAGGATGCTGCTTCATGTAACAAATTGTGCTTCACGTAACAAGCACACTCGTTGGCAGTTGGGGCAGATGTGCTGGCCGGCAGCACTTTTAAAAAGTGTCTGGTGCGCCTGCCCATAGTGAAAGCCAGACTTCCGCTTCCACTGGGAGAGGGAGAGAACAGCAGTGGAGAGGAGGGAAGCAGCTCAGGGCTAGCCAGAAGGGAGCAGGGGAGAGAGAGGCTCAGAATGAAGAGGAGGAGAAAGTGGGGAGACACTTTGAAAATGTCTTGGATTACAGAAGAAAGTGTCTTTGATTGCAGCCTCCTAACCATGTCTGCCCAGAAGTAAGCTCCATTGTGTTGAATGCGGCTTACTCCCAGGAAAGTGTCTTTGATTGCAACTCTTAACCATGTCTACCCAGAAGTAAGCCCCATTATGTTAAATGGGGCTTACTCCCAGGAAAGTGTCTTTAGGAGTGCAGCCTCAGTAGACATCATATGATCATGCACATTGAATGCATGTTTTGAATTTAATTCTAGTGCTTTGTCATCGTTTTTACATCCAGTTAATATTTTTATATGAATATTTTTTGAGTTGTGGAACCAATTGTCTGAGTTTCCATTATTTTCGAAGGGAAAATCTAATTCATTTTAATTCATTTATAGGCAGCCCAATCCAGAGCAACTAATCTGTCCACATAAGAGCCCTTAGGTTGCCCTATCTAACACTAGGTTGGAGCAACTGCAAGATGCTCCAGCACAGTTACTCTGAAGGAGGCTTAGGGCAGAGCAAGGCAAGATAGGGTGCCCTAAGAGAGGTGGACCTGCTCTGCCCTAACTGGGGCAGCCTAAGCAGCTCAGGAGAGGCAAGTTGAGGGCATGTTTAGCATTGCCTAGGGCAGAGCAGTTACTCTGTATCCAAAGCCTGTTTCCAAGGCAGAAATGCCCTCTTCCGGCCCTCAGAGTTATACCACCTCAGGAGCAGGTATAGTAATGAGTAGACCCATAGGGGTCCATGATAAGGCCCGAGTAAGAATGGCAGTGCTGACCAAAAATCTGAGTTCTTGGCCAGCCTAGCTGCAACCCCTGCCTCTCAGCCTCAGGATATGGAACAAACTACGGCTGCCCACAAACCTCAGGATACAGCAGGCCACTCCAAGAAGCCCCTTGTATTCACTGTAGAATGTACTGGCATCTCATCAGGGACTCCTTATAAGGCAGGCACCCAGTGGCGTCACCAGACTGGTGCGGCTGGTGTGGGCTGCATTGGGGATGCGCTCCGTATGGGGTGATGTGCCGGAGGAGTTTGACTGTCCTTTGGCAGGCCCCGGGCATCAGCACCCCCATTCAGGCCTGCTCCAAGGCGGAGAATCAGCCAGAAGCTGCCACTTGTCTGAGGAGCTGGCCTGAACGGCCATCTGAGGTGCACTGCGCAGAAACACACTGAGCATGCCGAACAGCTTCAGAGGAGACTTCCTTAGAGCAGAGAAAGTCCGCGCCTCTGCACAGCCATTCGGCCTCACTCAGGAGGCGGAGCGGCAGCCGAATGGCTTCAGAAAGAGTACTGCACAGGCACCAACTCTGACGCCTGCACAGTCTCCCCCGAAGCCAAAAGGCTTCAGAAAAGTACTGCGCAGGTGTCAGAGATGGTGCCTGCGCAGTACTCTTTCTGAAGCCAGTTGGCTTCAGAAACAACTGCGCAGGCGCCAACTTTGGTGACTGTGCAGTCCAGGTGGGGGGGGGGCGCATCCCAGGGATGACGCACAGACTTCCGCACCAGGTGATGGGCAGAGTCATGTCACCACTGTAGGCACCACAGCTGTTCCTTGTTCAGTGTGATCTGAGGGGTGTCTCCTCAGGAGCAAGTCTTCCCCTTGTGTCAGTTACTTAGCATGCTCTGGAGCAGTTAGGGCAGCCCAGGCTTCCTGACTCTCTGGATTCAGCATAACTTTCTGCTCTGGATACAGAATAGTTAGGAGAGTGCAGTTAGGTCAGAGCAGGCTGAATTTGCTCTGGATTGCAGCCTTAATTCATTCCAGATTTATTTAATTCATTCCAAATTTAATTCATTCCAGAGACATGTTTATTATGTAAAGAATGTTTCACATAACAAACATGTCTCTGGAATGTATTAAATTTGTTACGTGAGGCGCCACTGTTCTTCTCCCCAAAAAAAACAGGGTTCCTTTTGTATCGGTGGCATAACTAGAGCGGGGATCAAAGCATTAAATTTTATAGGTAGCCTCACCACACCATGCAAGTGGCCTCTCTCTTTTGAGACATTTTGCTGTAGCCACTTGCTCACCACAGTGAGGCTCCTTGCAAAACATAGTGCTTTACATCACCCTAGTTATGCCCCTTCATGATAGTTTTGTTGATATCTTGATTTCCAAACCAAAAAGCAAAGCCTTTTGGAAATCAGCAAATTCTGCTGGAGTCAATTCAGAACCAGCTCATTTGCTGAGCTTTATCAGCAAACATTTGAGGGGAAGCTCAGCTGTTTTCTGGAAGTTTTTGTAAAGTTGGTGCATCTACACCAGTGATTTTTAACCTTCTTTTATATCACATCACACTAACGGCGCTGAAATTGTGGAGGCTCCCCATCAGTTGTTTTACCATTGACAAGGAACACCAGGCTGTTGGTAGGGGGCTCAAATCCTCCAATTGTCCTACTATGAAATGATAGTCCCCAAATTTCCACGGCACATCTGAGGATCATCACCATGGCACGGCATGGTTGAAAAACACTGATGCACACACCTTAACATAACACACCTTAGGAATGAATTGTCCTGGCACCACCCATGGCTGGCAGTTGCTTGGAAAAAAATCCACATACCCAACATAACACAAAGAGGTGGTGTTCAGTTGGACAAGAACAATCACATCAAATGCTTATAAGAAACATATGCGCTTGCGGCAGCTGTAAAGCCTATTAGGACCAGGACACACTTTTTTAAATGGCAGGACACACCTAGTTTTATCAGATCTAGGAAGAAACAATATTTTTATTTATTTACTAACTTGCAACTACTATTTTATTTTGAGTGATCTGTGAAACAAAACAAACTCATTTTTTTAGAATGAGGCATCTCTAATGTATATCCTCACGGATTGAGGGATTTCATTCACTCATAAAATATGCACACATAATATTAAAAACATAACACAAACATTTGCACAAATATGCACACACCAGAAAATATGTTCAAACATTATGAGCCTCAACCACAGTGACTGTCAACCATGTGCCATGGATCATGGCACACATGGTCTACAGATGTGCCATGGAAATTTAGGGAGGACAATTGCAGGGGATGTGAGCACCATACCAGCAGCATGATGTGCCTTGGCAATGGTAAAAAAAAAACTGATGGTGTGCCTTGACCATTTTAGCACTTTGTTAGTGTGCCATGAGATGAAAAAGGTTAAAAAATGCTGTTCTACTGTATTTACACAAGGTTGCAAACTGCAAGAGCTCACTTGTTTGTTATGCAGTTAGCCACTATCTGATTTTTTTAATAGACTTAGAGCTGGGGGCAATTAGTTATCTGAGCTATTAATTGCCTATGTTTTCATTGAAGGCGCCACAGGACCTACCAGACACTGGTTCCCAACCCACAGTTTGAGAAACACCATGCAAGAGCATAACTTTACCTTCTGCCTTGCCTCATTGTTACACGTCTGTCCATTTTTTTTGGTTAAACTTTTTGTTGAAAAGTGGTATATAAATACCATTGATTGATGGGTTTCAAGATAATCACTTTTTGCTTATTGATTTCAGTAGAAGATGTACCTACACTTTCATGCAGCTAATGAAATTCAAATGAATGCCTTCTATGTTGTCCTATCTTTATAGTCAATGGGTGTGCATGCACCATTCCCACAATGCTCCTGATTTGGTGCCATGCTAATAAGAGCACCCTGTTTTGGCAATGGAACAAGGCAGTCAATTTGAAATCTCAGTGGCTTCATGGTGGAAATTGATACTTGGAGCAGGCCATGTTCCCTGAAAAGTGCTCCCAAGTGTTTTTTTTCTGTCCCAGGAAAAAACCACAAAAACTCACAACTTCCTTTTCTTGACGCGTGAACCACGTACGGTCTGCAGAGCAGCCAATGCTGATCTCTTCTGACAGCTGCTCCCGGGGCTGGCGGTGTTTTGGATCATCGTCAGGCAGTGATGGGAGGAGGCTGATATTTAAGTGCTCTGCAGCACGCACTCACCCATTAGTCTGGCTGGACTGTGCGCGCAAAAAGTGGGGTCCTGAACCCGGTGAGTGGTCGATGCACTTATGCTCACTATGGCCTAACACCTGAGAAGGAAGTGGATGGGTGGTGAAGATAGGCTAGCAAGTGAAGCTGCCAAATGTTGGCAGGGGGCAATGGGATTTGAGGTGGACATTGCCCATAGTGAGTACTAGCCAAATGCAACACCTAATTGTGCACTGATGAGTTGCCCTGCAGTGGACCACCAGTGCACTAACTGCATCCTGAACTTATACCCCTATAAGGTTATAACTTATAAGATTATAACTTATATAATATAATTAGCACCTGGGCTGATCCTCCAAAGATACTTTTCTAGGATCTACTGTATCCTCCTAACCCCAACTTTTCCTTTCCTTCCATAGCCCAAATCAGCCAAGATCGGACAGAGAGAAGAAACTGGAAGAGGTTCCATCACGACCCCTCCTGCTCTTCCGTGCTATGATCTTCCACCTCCGGCGTCTCACCCCAGGGTACTTCCGCCTGCTACAGGTAAGCTGAAACTTTCCTTCCTTGCCGGGCACTTGATTTCCTCATAGACCAGGCCTATTTCCCTTGGGTCCAGGCTTGCTTCTGGGCTCAGAAGATTGGGGTTAACCTTTAAAGCTCTAAATGGCTTGGGATAAAGGCTAGCAGGCAACTAACTGGTAAGTTCCTCTATGAAGGACATAGTGTGGAAGGGAGCATGGTTGTAGGAGCACACCCAAAGTCCAACATAGTCTCTCTAGGGACGCTCACCTGCCACTGATCCCAATGCCTCTAGGCAGTCAGAGGATGGCCCTTGTCTCTGCCCAGCTGGCACTTATAAGTATGTTGCAACAGAGTAGCTGAGAGATAGAGGTGAAAAACTTTGGGTCAACCCTCTGCCATAGGAAGACAGCCTAAATAAATGATAAGGCAATACAACTTGTCCTAAAAGGTTGTTGTTAAGAAAACCATGAGATCATGTAAAACAAACTATTCAAACACTCAAAAAGTCCTATACTTATAATAAAAAGTGATAAAAAGTCCTATCACTGATATAATTCATAATGCTGCTATTATCTTTTTTGCTGCTCAAAGCTGCCTCTAGAATAAAATTTAGTAGGTTCTGTTAGCATTTCATTTCTACATTCATTGCTCTGACTTTGAAGGGCATAATATAAATTAAAGGTCCAACCTTGATATACATATATTTTTCATATATGGATTTGACTCAACACGAATGGCCACTGCAAATCAGTTTTAAAAACTGCTTTTCTACTGTTATAGAGAGACTGTCATGCAAGCTATCATTCCATTTTTCAGTCCCATAATCAAACCCGTGCAGATAGTAAGGCACTACCTTATTTCATTGCAATGGAAGAACAAGAAAACTGGAAATATATTTTACATAGTTTTTTTATTATCCACTGATTTTTTTTTTAATCCACAGTTGTTCGGAACGGAACCCTAGTGGATAATAAGAGATACCTGTATCTTAATAATTTTAAACCTTTGAGAACCTCAGCCAACTTGATGTGATATTAAACATGCCATTTCAGGGTGACCATATAGAATGGAGAGCAGAGTGCCTGTACCTTTAACCATTGCATAGAAGAGGAACTGAGGCAGGTCATAGAAGAGTTTAAAAAGCAGCACCTGCCTAAATTCCCTCTTCTATGCAATGGTCAAAGGTACAGGCACTCTGTCCTCCATTCTATATGGTCACCCTGTATCCATTTGTTTGGGGAATTTTTCAGTTCCTAAGACAACAGTGGCACACATGTGAGTCAGGTCTGTGGTAGTAGTAGGTGTTTCATTCTGTAATATTTTCCTGCCCCAAAGGAAAGCCCATGGATGGACCAACTGGTTTCCCATGGGAGAAAAAGCAATAGAATCCTTAATTGGGTGCTTTGATCACTCATATGTCGAAACAATACCTTCAGAAGGTGAAGGCGTCATAAGAATTCTTGCAGGTCAGGTTTATTTGCTCTGCCTCTCCCAGCATATTTTCAAATTCTGCACCGAAAGTAATATACGGTAAGCACACCCATAAAGACACCCTTGGGCTCTTGCTCTCTCTCTCTCTCTCTGTGTGTGTGTATGTACGCGTGTGCGTGTGCTTGAGAACAACCTTGCGGATCTGTTCACCTGTGGAGGCAACAGCAGCAAGACACATTTGCTATTCCCATTGGGAATATCAGTTTCTAAACAACTTGAGATCAGATTCTTATTAAGAACATTCTTCATAAGACTCTTTCCATGACACCTTGGGAAGATCAGCCTATAAAGTCCTGATTATTCATCAGGCACAGGTAACAAAATGGAGACATCCTTTATAAATGGATACACAAAGACAGTAACACTCATGTGAGCTCATTTCAGGCTGGATCTTGTGCACACTCACCTGGGAGTAAGGCCAGTGGACACACTGGGACTTCCTAGCATTTGTATTCCTTCCTTCCTAGTATTGGTGTTACAAAATTTCAAGCCTGTCTCTACACTCAAAGGATGGGAAGATTGAATTTTTTCTTCTTCTTTCCTTCAGGATGCCAGTATAGGACTCTGTACACTAAAACATCTAGGCACAAGGATAGTTTTTTCTTTTAGTGCCATTAATAGTACCATTAAATTGCTGAATACATAATTATGCATACTTAATTATTACCCAGTGAATATTGAGGCAGTGCTTCAATTTCAACTGAATGTTCTTCTATTTGATCTACCGAATCATAGAATCATACAGTTGGAAGGGACTTAGTAGGTCATCTAGTCCAATCCCCTGCCTGTAGCAGGAAATCTTCCTAGGGCATCCCTGACAGGTGCTCATCGAGCCTCTGCTTGAAGATCCCCAATGAGAGAGAGTCTACCACCACGCTTGGCAATCTGTTCCACTGCCGAACCGCCCTCACCGTCAGGAATTTTTTCCTGATTCCTGTAATTCCGATTGCTGTATTAATTGTTTATTGTAAGTGTTTATGTAGCCATTAGCCGAAGCCAAATTCCTAGTACAGTATTCATACTTGCACAATAAATTTGTCAATCAATCAATCAATCAATCAATCAAATGCTGAAATTCCAAGGCTGAATTCTTTGAGTGTTTTCCACACAAGGAACACACATGTAGCTTGGGGATATCAGTTATGGTAGGATGTATGTTAAGTACGTAATTATGTTATCAGTTATGGTAGGATCTAGTTATGGTAGCTCTCCTGCACTGTTATATTAATTTTTTCATATTTTTATACCCCTACTTGCTTTTTATATCCACTTACTGGTGCTGAAAGTGGTATATATAATTCATCCCATCCTTTTATCCTCACAACAGCCTTGTGAGGTAGGTTAGGCTGAGAGATAATGACTGGCCCAAGTAATTCCTGAGCAGGTCTATCTCCGGAACTATATCATCCTCACTTTGGCCAGTATTTGCTTCCTCTCTAGTATTCCAAAGGTATCAGCTATTGCAGACTATTTCATAATGTATCCTTACAACGTATGGTCTTTCAATCCTTCCACAGCAAGGCTAAAAGGCCACTATAAGGCTGCAACCCTATTCCTTTCCTGGGAGTAAGTCCCATTGGATTCAAGGACTAGTAACAACCAGCATCAAGATAATAACAAAAACCAATAAGAACTAGCATTTCTAACTGATTTAGAGCACAAGCCTAATCATGTCTACTCAAAGGTAAGCCCCATTGTGTTCAATGGATCTTACTCCCAGTAAAGTAGCTTTAGAATTGCAGCATTAGTATGCAAAGGCTCCATATTATTTATCTTGCTATCCTGTTCATACTGTTTTAATCATGATGTCAGGTGTCCTGACATCAACCCCACAATGTAAAAAGAATTCTCCCCATACTGCAGCTGGGGAAAAGTGAGCCCTTGCCTATAATCCTATCCGCTCTTCCCTGGGAGTAAATTGCATTGAACACAGTAGGATTTACTTCTGAGTAGACATGCATACAATGCGCCCTAAGGCAATTTAGTGAAAATTCATGGCAGAGGCAAGATTCACCCAGGGGAACTTCTGATTTGCAGCTCCTTCTCTTAGCCAGCTTACACCAGCACAGGATCACAAGAAGACAGGACATCTACTATTTACCTCAAATGCATGCATTGTGCAACCTGAGCCTAAAGGTGTCCCAATAAATTTAAACAGGCTTGGATGACCACCTGTTTAGGGACACCACTGCAGCTGCCTGTGTTGAGCAGTAGCTTGGACTTTTAAGCTCTTTTTCTAACTATGAAATAAGGCACGGGAATAAATGAGCAGAGGACTGAAGCTGCCAGCCTTGACCCTATATGAATCAGTCCCATGGATTTCAGCTTAGGAGACTTTAGCTTGAGAAAACAGCCTTCCATGGCTTGGATTATTAAATTGCCCAACCATCCAGCTGTAGCAAACAAAGGCTGCAATCCTAATCATACTTTCTTGGGAGTAAGTACTATTGAACTCAATGTGAGTTACTTCTGAATAAACATGCTTAGTATTGCACTGAAAATCTAAACCTTGGTTCATCCCTCCCTGCCACCGTGCAAGCACGCATGCATGAGCCCTGCCCTCACAACAAGACTCCACTCTCCCAGCTCCAGCTAATGCATGCCAACTGGTAGCTCGTGTCAGAACGCATCTCATCCATGGGGAGCAACAGAGCCCACTGCCTGCCTGAGTAGTGCTCTGTGCTGCAGAGATGGAGAGGGTACCACATGCAACGCCATGTGAGGAGATGCAATGCGATGCGCTGGCTGAACTTGGACCATCCAAACAGAATTCTTGGCCCTGGGCCAAACCTGCCTTCCCCACACACTCCAAAGTCTATTTTCTGGGATCTTCCTATTAAGTTGCTATCTTTGTTTTGCCTTTGAGATATATGGTGAGACTGCATTTCAACATTTTTGTTAGTGTGTGCACCTGTGCACTGGAGTGCATCAACTGTCAGCTTCCTTCTTAGGGGTCTATTAAAGTTCAGTTTCAAGGGAGGAGGGCAGAGTTGTGAGTGTAAGCACATGGATGCTGTTAATATATATATGCCCAAAAAAATTACTGGGATTTCCCCCCTTGTTTATTTGTTTTTTTATTTACATATTTATTTGTCTATTTATTTATACCCCATGGCAAGGCAAATGCCCAAGGTGGCTCACATAGCTTTTATTATTTTGTCCTCACAACAACCCTGTGAGGTAGGTAATTGTTCTACATGCAGCTTGTAGAACTCTACTCTTCCTGACTGACTCCTTCAGTGTGGTCGTTACAACCAGCATCAGAGTATGCCTTCCAAGCTTCCTGTGGGAGCGGTCTCTGGAGGGCCAAGCTTTCCTCTGGCTCTGTTATCCTATGACAGCTTATCAGGTTTTTGGGCTCCCATCCAAAATTTAACACCGTTCCTGTTTTGCAGTCAGTCTTCAGGCAGCCCTTTGCTCAATCACCAGATTGCACATGCTACCTTATTCACACATTCTCCCATCCAATTAATTCATCCTCCCATGAATTCCAGAAACTTCATTACTATAAAAAAAGATTTGCAAGGCAGTGAAAGACAATCCAGTTTAGCTCAGTTTACACTCATACCTGAATTCATTCATCAGCCTCTCCTTGCATCTGTTCAGTCCCTGAGGTTTCTTTTGGTTTACTAAGGGTCTGCCTTCCCTTTCCATCCACACAGATGCAACTGGCCAGCGGACGTGGGTCAAAGCCTCAAGACCGACTGATGAATCATCTGGCACTGCTGTTGGCCGTCATGGGGCTGAGCCTGTCCTACTACAGTGTCCGGCAGATGGGCGAAGAGGACAAGCCAGAGCCAGAACCCTGATGCTTGGCTTTGGGGGAGGAAAGTCCAGCAATGTGGGTGGTGACTCTGGAACTGCCTCCATGGCGCATGTGACGTCCGTTAGGGACACTTCTTGTCTGGGCCAGTTCCTCACTCTCCTGATTTTGTGGCAGTGTCAGGCTCCTCTGTCCCGTAACAACTAGCCTTACTCTCTTTTCTGGGACCCAGCTGCTGCCCATCTACTAGTATAACACTTTTATTTGATGGGCCACTACCCACTTTGCAAGGTTTCACATCTCCCTTTTGATTTGAGGCTGAGAGCTGGATGAAGCCAGGAGGCACATACAAAGGGAGCGAAGCCATGCTCACCTTGCAACCCTGCCCTGACATCTGAGCAAGTAGGGCAGTAGGGAATGTCAGGAGGCGTTTGGAGCGTGGTGGTTCATCTGCCACAAAAGACTGATGTTAGGACATGGGAGGGAATGACATTTTCACAGACTTGGTTGCAAGGCTGAGGTCCTGCTCCACGTCACACAGACCAGCCCTGAAGCTTTCTGCAAGACCAGAAAAGCAGAATTGCTGTGCCATTGCTGTGCTATCACAGCCAATTGCTGTGCTATCACGGGTCATTGGAGCAAGACAGGGTCCCATCCAAAAGGAAGAAGGAAAAATGGTGCCTATTCTTGCAGCACACATACGCACAGATGAGTAGGTGCTCAGCCTGCGATGGATGGAGTTGCCTTCTGGTTGAAATCCACCCCTTGCTAGGCAACAAATTACATGCAGCCTCCTATAGGTTGCTGCCTTCAGTGCTGGCTCTTCAACAGGTGGGTCAGGGACCCACAAATGAGCCTGTCCCCAAATGGGCCATTCAAGTGGCCACATCAATAGGGAAAAAATGGCCACATCAATGGAAGGTATTTTATGGAGACAACAGGAACGATAGATAGATAGATAGATAGATAGATAGATAGATAGATAGATAGATAGATAGATAGATAGATAGATAGATAGATATCAAAAGGGAAGATAGGCTTCATGGTGCTGGTGGGCTCTTGGATTGTGGGTCTCAAAAGGCAGAAAATCACTGCCTACAGGTACCGAAAAAGAGGGGCTTCTGGGCCCTTCACATCACTCCAGTTTGGAAAAAATGAGGGGGGTGGGAGAGGAAAGACCGGAATGTGCTGCATAGACAGTAAAGTGATTGTATTACCAATGGTTGAATGAATCCATTTGCTTTCGGCTCCCCCCCACTTGGCGGGGACAGTTGTTGAAGCTGCAGACAGCCTGTTACATAACAGAACACGTGGATAGACAGCTGTGACCTAAATCATGCTTTCAAAGCTCATGATTAGGAAAAAAGGAAGATTTTTAAGTCTGATGAGCTTCCATTTTAAAAATGGGTCAATGATCGGAAAAGCACCCAAGGGTGTGGTTTGGTGCATACTCCTCCTTTAGGGGAAGCAAATTCTTTTCAACGGGGTTAGGTTGATTCACCCAAGCCTCCAAAGGATATATGGCCCTTGTGCCTCTCAAGATTAGGCTCCAGAGAAATAAGATATTTGGATAACATGAATTATACTAGCAGGTGTTCATCCATTTCAGCATATACCAACTATGCTGGGAAGATTTGCATTGTGTTGTCTAAAATATATCACTGTTTTAAAAAGCTTTCTTGTCTTATCATTAAGTGTGGACAGCCGTTTGCTGCAAAACCAAAAATAGGAAAAATTATACAAAATAAGGATTTCATAAGGATGCAAAATTGGTGTTTTTTGTGCAGAATAAAACCCCACACTCAGCTTCAAACCCAGGTATACCCAAGTAGGGCTGATTTAGAGTCCTGATTTAAACTCAATCCTATCCAACTTTTCAGCTCAGGTATAGCCACAGTTCAGCCCCATGGTAGGGGAACATCTGTTCCCATACCTTAAGAAGGACCCAGTGGCTCCCTCTCCACCACAGGATGCAACACACACCAGCACTGGAAAGCTGGGCAAGACTGGACTCTGACGCTGCAATCCTAAAGACACTTTCCTGTGAGTAACACCCATTGAACACAATGGAGCGTACTTTTGAGTAGACATTGTTAGGATTGTGCTCTTAGGCTGCAATCCTATACACAATTTTCTGGGAGCAACTCTCAGTTGTGCTGCTTAAAAGGTGGCATGCAAGTAACAGTATCTTGAAAGTATGATAAAGATTTGGACATTTTCTCTTCTCTCATTTATAGTTCTGAATTTACAGGCACGTCACACAATTCATGACAAAAAGCACCATCAGCTAAAATCCTGTTTGGCTCTTTGCTTCCCTAACCAAGAGACAAAATAGTAGCACCGGGTAAATCCACTAATTTATCTTCCTCCAATGGCCTTTGTAAAGAGAACTATTCTAACCATGTCTACTGAAAAGTAAACCCCATTATGTTCAATGGGTCTTACTCCCAGGAAAGTGTTTTTAGGATTGGTGCACCAATCTCTGCTGATTCACAACATTCATGTATGGCCAACAGCCACAAAGAACTGATTCCTTATAATGCCAGTTGTTTGTCAGATCTAAAGTCTGAAAGAACATTCAGACACACAAGAGATATATGCTTAGGAATAAATGCCTCACAGCGACATTAAAATGGCTATTAAGGAAGCAGTCCATGGTCTTGAAGGTTCAAACATAGCGCATATTGATGTACTTAAAGGACCACCTTCTTGACACATATCCCAATATGCATAAATTGAGCTACTGTAGCAGTTCCTGAAATTCCATCATGTTCCATCCTGAAGTTCCATCATGATGCCTGGGTATCATAAAGCATTCAATGAGAAGTCTTGGGACATCCACTGTCTGGCAGCAAAACCACAGCATGAACCCCCAAACAGCAGCAAGAGACTCTGACCCTTTTAAGGCTTGCATTTGGTTTCCAAACCTGCTGACATCTTGTATTTGGTCTCTAAACCTATGGTGTTGTGGGGAGGCCAGTTCATGTCTGTGGATAGGTCTAAAGCCCTTCCAGGAGTTGCACAGCAGTGTCTTACAGCTCTTCAGTGACACACCTAGGCCTGGGGGGGGGGGGTTAAGATTGCAGCCTTAATGATCGTGCCACAGTCCTGACCAGAGAGGCTACGAAGTGGCCAATTTCTTGGATCTTAATGGACGAAATGTAAATTCTAATTCATGGTAGTTACATGGAATCAGTAAAGCACCCAAGCAGTTTCCCCAGGAGGAACTCATCTCACCAATGTGAAATCCTGTATGGGATCAGCCAATCATCCTCTTATAGCTCCAGAAAGCCTCTTTTAAGTGCATTTAATGAAAGCAGCACAGCAGACAGCCTGGGGTTGTTTGGGGACTTGCCAGAGCATTTATTTAAAAGGACTTACATGAGATGCAGCAAGGGTCACATTCAGAATAAACTGCAAACAATCCACAGCCATTTCTTATAAATACAAGCCCTTGTAAGTGGCCCAGCTAGTTACATAATAAGGTCATAAAGACAGCAGGACATTTGCTTGCCCTTCCTCAGACCTCCCAATGAACTCTGCTGGCTGCCAGAGAACACAGCCTCTTCACAAGCAAAAGTGCAGCGATGAAGCTCTCTTTTTTGATGAAGATGATTTGCTGTGACATAGCAGGGTCTAAAGAAATGCATGCCCCCACCCCAGTGTCAATTACACCAGCATCCCCATGATGATCTCAAGTTCTTTCAAAGATTTTCAGATGGACCGGTGGGCAGCCCTGCTTGGCCTGTGAAAGCCACCATGGGTACCTCCATCTCATCAAGAGGTTGTGTACAGACTTCAATCTTCTTGGGGGGGATGTAGGACCCCATTCCAGCTGCTCTCTCAGCCTCTTCTTGGGTATAAGGCTCTTCACTCAGCTGTTTCAATCTTTTTAATAAAAACAAAGGACACCAAGTCAACTCAGTCAAATCAGAGTGCAGCCTCCAGTCTCTTTTTTAAACTATCTACATAAAGGTTACCGAAAGGCCACTTCTGCTCTGCTACCACTACACTCATTCACACTTAGGGCAAAATCCAGAGTAACTATGGGGAGTCCTTGCTCCGGTGTAAAAACAACTTACTCTGGATTCCAATATGAATTTCCCATAGGTTTTTACTAGGTGGTGCAGTAACTACAGGTGCACGTAAAGTCTTTTACGTGCTCCTATAGTTACTCTGGGTTTGGGGGTTAGTACAGTTATAAATTGCAACTTTGATGCTGTTTAGCTTGACCAACATTGTATTAATTAGTACCTGTGGGGGACACATTTACCTTTTATTTGTAAAAATGTGCCCCACAGGTTTTGATTGACTCATCCCTGTTACAAGGTGATGTCCAAAGTCATCTCCAGTAATCATGTGGCCAGCATGATTAAGCAGCAAAGGAATGCTGTTACCTTCCCACCAAAGCGGTACCTATTTATCTACGTGTATTTACATGCTTTCGAAATGAAAGGCTAGCAGGAAACGGGTAAGTAACAAGAACTGCCTCAGGGCACAATCCTAATAATTTAGGGTGGCAAACCCACCTGCCTCCCCCTTTCTGTAGCTGTGTAGGAAGACTGGAACATGTCTGTCCACTGGTTTAACCATCTCCTCACCAAAACTGGCGCAGAAGTTCCTTATAGCACTTTTGTGTCACCCCCAGGCCAGCACAGGACTTATGCTGTCCTAACTGGGGATTAGGATTGCAGCATCAGTCGTGTAGTACTCAGGTATCAAACTGCCAACCTACTGACCTTAATGTTGACAAAAACACTGTCAACATTACCAGCAAGTTATGAACAAATATTCCCTCCAAAGGGGAACAGAAGCTTTAGAGCTGATGCAGCTCAGTGCATGACTAGGAGCTGCAGATCTCTTTATCTCAGCTCAGCCAGGAGCAGACTTGGTACCTTAAACAAGACATTCTCCTTCGGCTGAAGCCTTCCTCCACAACTGATGTGTAAACCATGCTCACAGGGCTGCATACAGATCACTGAGTATATATGCAAGAGTGCTCCTAATATTTGCACAGTAGACCTTTTTCCTAATTATGTTTTATTAAGAACGCTCCAAAGGATTAGCTGCGACCACATTGTTAAACAAAATGTTTTCTTAAAGGAAACTGCAGAGCAGTTTTACTGAGCTGAGTTTTACTTGACTGTTTTATCACCGATTTTCAATCAGTGGGAAAGATTATTATGAGAAAATGTTGGGACCACCAGTCTTAGCAAATATAATGTGTGCGTGCCCTATTACTCCATTTCAGTATGAGATTGACGAGCACTTTTTAATGTAAGACGCCAGGACGTTTGTGGTGGTGCAAGTGGTTAAGACGCTATGCCTGAAACCAGCAGGCCGAGGTTCGAGACCCGAGTCCTAGAAGATGGTAAGCTCCCATCCTTAGCCAATCTAGCAGTTCAAAAGCATGTAGTCTAGCAGTTCTACCAGTTCAAAAGCATGTAAATGCAAGTACATAAATAGGTACCACCAGAGATGGGCTGGCCCCATCCCAAGATCCGGTACGCCGGAAGTGGGAGGGGCCAGCCGGGGTCAGGGGGCGTGGGCGGGGCGAGGGGCGGGCGACGTCTGCGCATGCGCAGTGCCTGCCCTGGAGTGGGCGAAGCCTGCTTCAAGGCAGGCACTGTGCAAGCGCCGACATCGACGCTTGCATAGTGCCTGGAGTGGGCGAAGCCTGCTTCAAGGCAGGCACTGTGCAAGCGCCGACACCGGCGCTCACGCAGAGCCTGCCCAGAGGCGGGCAGGCCACTTCTAGGCAGGCTCTGCGCAAGCGCCGACGTCGGCACTTGCACAGAGCCTGCCTAGAAGCGGGCAGGCCGCCTCTAGGCAGGCTCTGCGCGAGCGCCGATGTCGGCGCTTGTGCAGAGTCTGCCTAGAAGCGTCCTGCCCGCTTCTAGGCAGGCGCGGTGGGGCAAAAACATGGCGGACCGTACCGGTCCGCTATGTTTTTGCATTTCCCTGTCACTGGCGGTTCGCTAGCGGCAGGGAAACAGGAAGATCCGGTATGGGCTAAGTGCCCACCACTGGGTACCACCTCGGTGGGAAGGTTACAGCATTCTGTGTGCATGCAGGCCACATCTCCATAGAGGCGTCTTCAGACAACGCTGGCTCTATGGCACTAGAAACAGGGATGTCCACAGCACCCTACAGTCGGTCACAACTAGCAGTACAACCCGTAGGGGACACCATTACCTTTACACCTGGGTGTAGTATGAGCCGGGGTTCTCAACAATGCTTAATACAAAAACAAAACCGCCTACAATTAGGGCAGCTTCAATCTCTTGACAAAAAGATGCTGTGCCATACACAGAATTATATAATTATCTCTATGATTATAAAATTACCTATACAATTATATGTAATTACCTCTTTTTGTGAACTTTAGTTCTGAAGTGATCCTTTAGGCTTTTTAAGTCAATAAAGTACCGTCTGTTGGGAAATAACAGGACAAAGATACAAGTTGGCAAATAGTTCCCAGGAAACGTTCTTCTCCCCCCACCACTTGGAATGGCTCAGAAGGGGTGAGACTCCCCTCAAGATTACTGCACTGCCTCCCCCCCCCAGCAATGCCACTGCCCACTAGGCACTCTCCCTTTGGACGGCCTTCTGCACACCCCTCCTTGACAGGGACAACTGGAGGGGTCAGATGGGTTTCCATCACTCTGCCTGGCTCCATCCAGGGCCACGAACTTACTCAGGAGTAAGGCCCACTGAAGGCAATGGGGCTTACTTCCAAGTAGACCTGCACAAGCCAAGCATGTGAACGTGTGTCTGCCCCCCCCCCCAAAAAAACCAGGGCACTTTGGAGGAGGGCCGGGGGGCCAACAGTCCCCCTCAAAGTGAGGATGAGGGTCAGGCAAAGCCAACCAGGGACCCCTCCCCGGAACTGCTCTCCATGCCCCCCTCAGTTTTTTCCCCCAGGCAGCCTGCACAAGCCGCCCCAGGCTTACCTCCCTTTAGAGCTGCTGTCAGGCCTCTTACTCAGGAGAAAACCCCACTGACTTCAATGGGCCTTACTTCTGAGTAGGCCTTCATCAGCCTGGGCCCCCACATGTGGCCACGACCCACCCAAGGCCCACTTCCGGTCAGGAGAGGAAGTGAGGGCGTCTGACCCCACACTAGGGATCACTTCCGGTCAGGGAGGAACCAAAAGGGCTCTTGACACCCCTCCATGACCCACTTCCGGTCACAGGAGGAAGCGGAAGGGCCGCAAACGGCACTCCAGGGATTACTTCCCGTCAGTGGAGGAAGCGGAAGTAACAGAAACACACAAGGTCCACTTCCGATCAGGGGCGGAAGCGGAAGCAGGTCCCACAGCCTTAAGCCCCGCCCCGACGCCGCCGCTCCCTCCTCCCGCCTCGCTGCTCGCCCTCCACTCACGCGCAGTGCAGGCAGTAGTGCTGGGCGCTGCCAGGGAGGTCTGGGTCCGGGTCTTGCTGCAGTAGCCGCGCCGCGTTCTCCGGCCGGAGGTCCCCGTGAATCTGGTCCAGATCTCGGCGGCGCCGCTTCGTCTTCCACTGGCGGGCCAAGGAGTGCGCGCGGTGGGAGCCGGTCTTGCGAGAGCTCTTGGGGGCCATGCTCGCGCAGGGGGAGGAGCTAGAGACACTTCCGGCGCTTCTATGACGTCACCGCAGGGCGACGCGGGCCCTCTGTTGTCATGGAGACTATGCCACTCTAGGCCCAAAGCCTAACCACTAAAAAAAATAATTAAAATTATAAAATAAAAATAAACCAATAATTAAATCATTTTTATTTTTATTTATTTATTTTCATTTTTATTTTATTTTTATTCTTAATTTTATTTTATTTTTATTCTTAATTTTATTTTATTTTTAATTTTAATTTTATTTTTAATTTAATTTTTATTTTATTTTTAATTTTATTTTTATATTTAAATTTATTTTTATTTTTATTTAATTTTTAATTCTATAGTTATCAAAATAATTAATTCTGATTATATAATAAAAATTAAATAATTTAAAGTAATTATTATACAATATTATTTTAAATGTAATGAAATTTTTATATTAATATAATTAATTAATTACTATATTATAATTTAAATATTTTTAATTATCATTTTTAATAATAATAAATTATCTGACAATAATAATAAATTAATTAAAATTTAAATAATTATTAATTAATAATGTTTTTATAATACAATTGTTAAATTATTATTATACGATTTCTATTATATTATTAAATAATCATATTTAATTCAATGTATAAAGGCTGAAATCCTAAGGATACTTTTCTGGGAGTAAGAGTGCAAGCCTTAGCATGTCTACTCAGAAGCAAGTCCCATTCTTTCCTTTGGGACTTACTCTCAGGAAAGTGTGTTTAGGTTTGCAGCCTAAGACCCATTGAACACAATGGGGCTTACTTTTGAGTAGACACGGTTAGGATTGTGCTGTAAATTCTAGTCTTCCAGATAGACCCAGATGTGCTCTGGCACCAACTGATGCCCCTTCCAGCCATGACTTCACTTCTGAGGGGTCTTGATCATAATTATTGGAAGGGGTTTCTGGGCTGAAATCAGTGGTGGGATTCAAATAAATTAACAACAGGTTTATGTCCCATTAGTAACCAGTTCTCAGAACCAGGCGCTCATTAGCAAAGGGTTCTATAGAACCTGCGAGAACCCCCTGAAGCCCACCACTGACTGAAATGATCCAGAACCACTGAGCTGGCCTTACTGCAAGAGGGTCATGCTCCCCCTCTCTAACTGTTCTCCTTCACAAGCCCAAGCTTCTCCACGAGGGTTTCTCCTTTGTATAGGACCCCTCTGTGTTTCTGTAGGATCCCATCCTTCTGGCCTCCTGGGCCTGTTATTTTCAATCTTTTCCATCTCATGGCACACTAAGAAGCAGGCCTCCGTCAGTCTTGAAAGACTATGGTATCGTGCTCGGCACTGCATATGCTGCATGCGAAGCACTAAAGCCTGGGTTGGATTGATATGGAGGATAGGCTGTTACCCAAGCAGCAAATCCCCCCTCTCCCCGCCACTGAATTAGTCCAATGGAAAGGCAGAGCCAATACGATTGGATCCAGCTGGCGTCGCAGAGCTGGGCTAAGGACAGGAGCTCACCCTGACTTGTGGGGCTGACCCGGGTCTCAAACCCTGGCCTGCTGGTTAACAGGCACAGTGTCTTAATCACTTGGGCCACCCACGGCACACTAGCAAGGCACTAATATGGCCTATGGATTTTGGACAAGACACACTGCTTCCAATGGAGGGGCTCACATCCCCTTCGCCCCTTTCCCAACAAATTCTCACAGCACCATTTGCCACAGCACCAGTATGCCATAGCACACTCGTTGAAGATGGCTGTCCTGGGCCATTAGCCATGGCTCCTCATTAGGGTGACAGTCCTATACATCGTACTAGATGGCAGGTTTTCATGAGGATTCAGCAGCAATCCAGCTGCTTTCTGCAGCTCCCGAGGGAGCCCTGGCTCACAGTTTGGGAACCGCATGCCTATGGACATGTGGCATAGTCTGGCATGAGGGAGGAAGGTGGGCTTGGCTCCCATTTACTTTGGCAACTTAGGCAGGATTGTCATATGTCCTGAAAAATAGGGAAAATCCTGATTTTGGGGGGTTGTGTTCACATACTGGCAAATGGGACAGAGGATCCTGTCCCAATTTTGTGGAAGAGAATTATGGCGACCCTACACTTAGGCCACGTCTGCACAGGCATACAACGACCTCTCCACCTTACCATGGAACAATATTTCATGTGAGTTAGGCCAGCCTAAAACTATTAAAATCGTGCCCTAAGATCACAATCTTAACAATGTCTACTCAGAACTAAGCCCCATGTTCAGTGGGCCTTGCTCCCAGGAAAATATCTTTAAGATTGCAGCCTAAATCTGATAATAAATAAATAACCTGTATTAATTGGTGGTAAGAATAACTTCTGGCTAGCCCTAGTGGCATAGCTGGAGGGGGTGGAACAATCAGTCTCGAAGGGAGCTTCACCCATTTGGAATTATTCATTAGAGTAAAAAAAAAAAAAGGAGAGCTACTCCAAAGGGGTGAAGCTCCCTCCAAGACTGGCTGCTCCACCCCCTATAGCTATACCACAGTGAACCCAGTAGTCCTAAACAACTCTGGAGATGTGACTCTGAA
This sequence comes from Cryptoblepharus egeriae, assembly GCA_030015325.1. Taxonomy (NCBI): domain Eukaryota; kingdom Metazoa; phylum Chordata; class Lepidosauria; order Squamata; family Scincidae; genus Cryptoblepharus; species Cryptoblepharus egeriae. The sequence continues at coordinate 14,721,027 of JAREYC010000014.1, forward strand.
AGATGCTCCCTCCAGCTCTTTATCTTTCCCTGGAATTCCAGCAGTAGCCGTTGAGAGAACAGGCTGAGCAGGATCATGCCCCCAGGAGACCGTGTTGCCACTCACCATTGATCCAGCTGCCCCAGAGGATGACTGTTTGACCCATGTCATTCTTGTCCCTGGTTTTCCGCTCACCCTTCGTAGAGGAAACTGAAACCCCTGGGGCCTGATCATTCAAATGATCCCATAGCCCTCCTTGCAAGCAAAGGGCGATAACACCTATGTTCCAGCCAGGTGTCGGTTTTGGCCATCAGAGTCTGTTGACCTCAATTTTCTCTGCAGCATGAATCGGATACGGCACTCTTTTTCCAGTCCTACAACTGCTCCTTTATATGATGGCCCAAGGACCAGCAGATTTATATTTTTCTCCAGAAAGGGCTTTAGGATGCCTGCTCCACATGCCCTGCTCCATATCCTTAAGCATGCCCTGCTCCATGTCCTTAAGTATGCCCTGCTCCACGTCCCTGCTCCTAATCCTTAAGCATGCCCTGCTCTGCTGGCTTGGCTGGAATCATGTCCATTTTTCCTTGTGGCTCTTCTTGCACTGAAGTTTAATCCCCACCCTAGGTTTTTACTGATCTTTTTTCCTTGAAATAAAGCTGAGGCTAGTCACAATGAAGATGATTTATAAAGGTGGGGGTACTCACCATGAAGATGTTATTTGTTATCATAGGCATACCTACATGGGGGCCAAAAAGGTGCCAGTACTGAGTACCAGTGAGTACCTACCCCCTAAAAAAAAAAAACCAACAGAAGGGACTGTGATGGATCAGTGGTTAAAAACCTCTACTTGTAAACCTAAAAAATTCAAAACACCTGACTCGGGGACTCATGGTGAAACCCTCAGGCTACAATCCTGTGCATACTTTCTTGGGAGCAAGTCCCATTGAACATAATGAGATTTACTTTTAAGTAGATCAGTTTAGGATTGGGCTGTCAGAGTCACTCAACCTGAGTCAACTTGTCAGTGTCTGGTGATTCTTGACTCAAGTCTGCAGTCTCATGTCTTTCCCCATCACTGTTATCCCCTCTTCTGGGGCTGAGCTGCTGACATGAGTCTGGTCAGACTTGCACCAGCAATTTTGCTGGCATGAGTCCAAATAGCCCCATAGAGGCTGCTGGGCTTACCCCAGGACAACAAAAGTTCCTTGATCTTGGGGAGACCATACCTTGTAGAGAACCCACACTGGATACGACAGAGACCACTTAGATACTGCACTACATCAAGGAAATCTTGATGAAAGCCAGTGCTTCTGACCTCAAAGGAATTAACACTGAGTTTAGAGTTGCCATATGTTCCCCAAAACAGAGACAGTCCCGGCCCAAGAACAGGTACAGTCCCAGTTTTGGGAGTTGCATTCACATACTGGCAAGTTTGAGGAGTGGGGGTCCAGTCCTGGTTTTGTGGAAGATAATTATGGCAACCCTAACTGAGCTGGACCAAGTAAAATCAATGGTCATCTGGATACATGTGTATATTTAATTGCCCTGGGTCTGCTGAGTGATGTTGAGCCACAAGAGGATGTAATTGGTTCCAACCCTGAATGCCACCCTGTGCCATCATTTACATTTACAAACCTTTATTAGCCATAAATTGTTGGTCGATTACAGATCCAAACAAGTAGTGTGCTAAAGATAATATTAAGACCCTGTGCTATCATTCACCTCTAGGACCACTTGTGACTTGTACCCCTGGGTACCAGCTATAATCAGTTAGTGTTGGCCCAGCGTTTGCACTTTCAGCAACCCTTGGATGATCTGTGTAGCTATCTACAGTATTTATATACCGCTTTTCAACTAACAAGTTCACAAAGCAGTTTACAAAGAAAATGGAAAAATAATAGCTAATTAAAAGCTAATGGGTCCCTGTCCCAAAAGGGCTCACAATCTAAAATGCAAAAAAAAAAAAAGAACACCAGCATAAGCCACTTGAACAGACACTGCTGGGGTGTGTAGGGCCAGTTACTCTCCCCCTGCTAAATAAAAGCCCACCCACTTGAAAGAGTGCCTCTTGCTCAGCAGGGGTGATGATGAGAGCCCATAGACTTCCATCCAACACACAGCTGTTTGTAGCGCAACCAAGCTCTGCAAAAGACACATGTTGGAGGAACATGGCAGCATTGAGCCATGTATGGATTTTGCATTTGTGCAGTGGCTGTTGGAGTGGGACAAAGGAATAATGTGCATGATCACATTACTGCACTCACCCAAAAAATCTATAATGCATACGGACATGGAAAGGCGGTAGGCATTTGTGTTTGCCATTAGACAAGAGAGGAATGGAAATAAGAGACCTCGGCAACTTCTCCCCCCACCCATCCAGAGCATTATTTGGGGGGCAGAAGAGCCATTTCCTTCCTAGCAGAGTTCTCGACACCCCCCTACCCCCCCCCCCCGACCCGCTTGCAATTGGCACAAAGCAGCTCCAGGAAAAAAGTTCTCATCTCAGACGGAAACTGAATCCATGCCGGAGAAGAAGCAGGTCTGTGAGGCCACCAGCCCTAAGAAATAATTTAGCGGCCAGGGACTATTTTGAGCCTGTTGCTGAGAGACCACATTCCAAGGTCCATTCTGGGGAGAGATCGGTTACAAGGCACAGACAATGGAGTGTAACGGAAGACCCTGAGTGATGCTGGAGTGAGGTTTCCTTGGGGCTTCAAAGTGGGAACAGAGCCTTGTTGGGGGTGTGTGACTCTGGGGCTGAGTGGGGACATCACTGTCCTGAGGATGAAGAGGATCCATAAAGGAAGTGAACAAGGGAGTTGTTAACAGGTAACCACCCTGCAAGGATTTGTTTTCCAAGCATGTGATGGAGAAGACAACAGAGAGTGTCTCTGGAGAATGAATGGGAAGATGGGATGCACACCCAGGGAAAAGAGACAGATCCTTGGAATCCAGGCCCACAGAGCCCCATTCAGTTCTATGGGCCTTTGCCAAAGAAGTCCACTTGTGTTCTGGGTCAGGCATGGATCTGGTTCTGCTTTGTTCTCTGAGATGTACATTGGAGGCTCCTGAAATTTTAATGAAGACACCAGATCTCAGGAGGCGGCAGCAGCCAGCGACAGGTGTGAATTTGCAAGGCAGTCAAGCGTCTGTCTGAGTCCCTGGTTCCCTGCAGAGCCTTGGGAACAGCTGGGTTTGCAGGCATGATGGCAACTGGGACCTGACCCACACTAGTCGGGCACTGGCTGCGAAACTTGGGGGCTTCAGGATCCCACTTTTCTTGCCCGTTGTCCTTCTGCTGGAAAAAAAGAATTTGAATCAACAACACTTGAGACGGAGGTTGCTGACCAGCTGCTTGCCAGGATGACTCAGGGATTCTGGAAGGTCTACAAGGCCAAAGTTCTGCAGACCCTTGGAGGAGAGCTGCCAGATGAGGACCTCCAAGATGAGGTAGAGAGCTTCTCAGCCAGGCCCCCTTTCCTCCGTTAACAGCAGGAAGAATAGCAGGACATGGTTTGGGAAAGATGCTTTTAAGCCTGGAAAAAAGGGTTAAATGGAACCCTTTTAGAGGAGGACATTTGTTGCACAAATTTTAGGCTGCAATCATGTGCTTACTTGGGAGTAGGTCCCATTGAACTCAGTGAAACTTACTACTGAGAACTTACTACTGGAACTTGTTAACTGCTAACAAATATAAATCTGTTAATCAAGAGACCAGTCCAATGAATGACTATTCGTAGGATTGGTCTCTTGATTAACAGATTTATATTTGAATACATTTGCGTTTAAGAGATAGGAATACTTTTTTCGAAGGGCATACATTCTTCATAGAAAATGCACTATTAGATCACAGTCAGCATGACCTGGAAAGAGGCATTCCCTGTTATTGTGTGAGAGCAAACAGGAAATGCTCCTTTAGGAGAGCACCATCTTTTTAATGTATATTTATTAATCATTGTGATTTTTTAAGAAAAAAATTCTGACTAATCAGTATAATATTTTAGTTGATCAAAATGGTTTTTAATATTTTGATATAATTGTCATGTTTACAAAAGGCAGGATTTTTCTGGAAAGAAGATAACTTAGTAGGGACATGGCAAAGAGTTTTAGAGAATGAAATTGTGGTCTCAGTCCAGCAAGGGGGACCACATAGTAGAGACGTAGTTGCTGCTGGTTCATCTGTGCCTCTCCACTCCCAAAATCACTTTCTTGTTTTAGAGGGAGATCCCTGAACTGATGGAAACCACAGACTCAACACTTCTGACAGAGGAAGGAACAAATCCTGTTTCCCAGCTAGCACGGCGGGTAAGGAGCAGTTGCAATTCCAGACCAGAACCCAGATTGCTTTTGAGTCTCTAAGCTGTTTCAGAAGGTGGTGTGAAACTCAAGGGCAAACCAGTAAGATTTTTGATCCACCAAGTTTAACACAATTGACTAACCAGGTACAGCCATACCTTGCATTTTTGTTTGGTTAGGGGCCAAAGCATGGACAAAAGTCAGAAGTGGGTGAATGTCAAAGCGCAGCCTTGTTAAGCTTGCACATTTACGGTATTTCAGACAACAAAAAACATATCGAGCTATATAACACAATTGAATGTGTGCAAAACCTAAATAAGCAAGAATTTTTTAAAAAAGAATGTTAACAAATAAAGTTGGATGAAAGTGGATGAAAGAGGGAAGTCTATGCACAAAATTGGATATGTAGTTATAACAGAAATGGTTGAAAGAGCAAAGTGACGAAAGGCAAGTGGACAAAAGTCAAGGGATTGCTGTGTTATGCTTGCCAGGTGGCTGACATATCTATGATATATGGTGCATTCCCAGGCAGGCAGCAGAAATTGTTCTACAATCACGTTGTGTGATTCTGCATAAGTATCTGATAGGTAGACACAGAACATTTTTCTCCATACGTCTGCACGTACAGAATCTCCTTCCCCTGCTGCTGACGCAATAGCTGCAAACCTTTTTATGAACAGCCAACAATGACTTCACTTGCATGATGTTCCCAGACAAAAGAGCATTTCCATTGGGGCGCATAGCAGTGCATAGCTAGAGAAGGTGCAAAGCACTGAGTTTTTCAAGGAGCTTCACTCACTTCAGTGAACTCCACTGCACTGTCTGTGGGCTGTGGGTGGCACAAGTGTTTAAAACACTGCCTGTTAACCAGTAGGCCAGGGTTTGAGACCCAGGTCCCCACAAGACAGGGTGAGCTCCTGTCCTTAGCCTAGCTCTGCAACGCAGCTGGAACCAGTTGTATCAGCTCCACCCAGTGATGGGCTTCAAAGAAATTAACCGGTTCTATGCCCATCTGGCAGCCACTTTTAAATGGCTATTTTTAAACTTTATATGTCCTATCTCTTGTTAACAACTGGTTCTATAGAGTAGGTGCGAACCTGCTGGAGCCCACCACTGGCTCCACCGTTCCATTGGACTATTTCAGTGATGTGGAGAGGGGGGGTTTGCTGCTTGGGTAACAACCTATTCTCCATATTAATCTACTCAGGCCTTCTTGCTTTGCATATAGCATCAAGCACGATACCATAGTCTTGAGACTGATGGATGCCAATACTTCACTCACTGCAACATGCAAGGGTTCTCTCTCCTCCCCATTGCATGCACTGGGAGCGAAAGGGAAGCTTTTTTATTTTTTAACTCTTCACTTGCTGGAATCTTACCTTGACTCCTGGCTCTAGCAAAGATTTTGGAGAATCTTCCAAATAACTAGGAGGGGGAAGCCTCTCCATCTCTCTCTGCCTGCTTTGTCCTCATGATGGCAGCAGACTCTACCAGTTGTTGCCCTGCATGCTAGATCAAGGGAAAGGAGGGAGGCACTGTCATGAGGACTTCCCACTGCCCCAGTCACCACACAGTCCCAGATATTTTTTATTTGCCCAGGCATTTCCAGATGTCATCTAAGTTATCCTTAAATCATCTCGGCTATTGTCTGACTTCCTACTGTTTCAGTTCTGCTCTTGTTTCATTGTTGTGTGATGTACAAAAGTTGTTTTAATTTTGATTATAATATGCCATCCTCTACACCAGTGGTTTCTAAACCTTTTCAGTTAGTGGTTCTTTTGACCTACTGGGCCCTTGGCCACAGCTCCCTATTAGGGCTACAATCCTATAAATTGGCAGGTTACTTGTGAGGATTCCATGGCTTCCTGGCTGGTTTCCACGGCTCACCGTTTGGGAACCACTGCATTAAATGCGGCTACCAAAAATTGGTATAGTTGTAAACGACATGCAACCCTGCTATCCTCCTCCATACAAAAATGCAATAGCCTGCAATCCTAAACACACCTTCCTGGGAGTAAGACCCATTGAGCACAATGGGGCTTACATCTGAGTAGATGTGGTTGGGATTGCAGTCTTAATCTGTAACAGAGAAAATGTATTAGGTTTATTGTTTATTGCTGTGGGTGGCGCAAGTGGTTAAGATACTGTGCCTGTTAACCAGCAGGCCAGGGTTCAAGACCCAGGTCGGCCCCACAAGACAGGATGAGCTCCTGTCCTTAGACCAGCTCTGTGATGCAAGCTGGATCCAATCGTATTGGCTCTGCCTTTCCATTGGACTAATTCAGTGGCGTGGAGAGGGGGGGATTTGCTGCTTGGGGAACAGCCTATCCTCCATAACAATCTAACCCAGGCTTCCATACTTTGCATGCAGCATATGCAGCACCGAGCACGATACCATAGTCTTTCAAGACTGACAGAAGCCTGCTTTATTGTTTATAGAGATTTGTGGGTTGCTGTTTTTGTTGCCAATTGTGGGTGACCATCTTTGGCGGTCCATTGGGAAGCATCACCTGAGCAAGCACTTCCTCATGGACTACCAGTCCATGGAGAATGAACTGCCCACAGTTGCAGCATCATAAATAATAGCATAATAATAGCATAATTCTGACTAGTGCATTAGCTTTCCTCCAGGGAGTATTCTAGGAAAAAAGATGCTCTGCCTTCCATCAGTGTCATTAGGAAATATCCCCTACTTGGTTCTTGTATGCCAAAATGTAAAGACAACATGGAGTGACCACATCATTGTCTCTCCCACCTGCTCCCTCTGTGAGTATGGTCCTAAGTGCCCTAATCCTGCTCTCTTCCCATTTTCCAGGTCCAGGGGGTTGGAATCAAAGGCTGGAGGACAATGTCCACTTTGTTCAGTCAGGAAGATGAACACAAGCTGCTGGCCTCCGAGTCTTGCGCCGACCAGTAAGAAAAATCCTTTCCTCTCCCCTCAGCACCCCGCTTTGCTCTCTAAAGACCAGTGAGTTCACATGATGTTGCCTATCAAGCTGACCAGTGATACACTATGTCCATTGTGCACATACCACTTGATCATGACCATCTTGTCCTCTTAAGAAGGTAGCATGTCCGTAAAATGATTTAGGCACCAGTAGTGGCTACTGATACGAATAACCACGACAGGGACCCGTGGCCAGGGAGGCTTCAGTCAATCCTGAGCTTATTCTAAACTTTGGGAAACAGAACACCTTTGGCATTAAGTGTTTTACTTAATGGACAAGGAATTTTTGCCCGGGTGACTTCTTTTCTGTGGTGTCAGCCCGCAGTTGGCAGGAAGAACCCATTGCCAAAGAGAATAAGGAAGGAAAACAGCTGGGGCAGCAACATCCTCATTTGTCTCTGAAAACCTGTTATGCACTCCTTGCACTTCCCCAAATACAGTAGCAGGAATTTTCTGAGCAGCCTTTTACAGAGTCAGGGTGCAAACCTAACCAGTTTAGGCCAGCACAACTCACCATCTCCCCATTCCCATGGTTGTGTGGGGAGGCCAGTGCATGCCTGAGCACTGGCCCAACCCCCAAAGGAGTGGTGCAGAAGTGCCTTAAGGAAATTTTGTGACACCCTGGGCCAGCCTAGGACTTGTGCCAGCCTAACTGGGGTTAGGATTGCAGCCTCAGTTTCTTGCAAGGAAATGGGTACTTAAGCTGCAATCCTAAGCTCCACTTAGGCCAGCCTAAGCCCTGGCATAATTCTTGTGCTGACCTGAGGGTGTCACAAAAGTGCAGTAGAACACTTCTGCCCCAATCTGGGGTGGGGGTGGGGGGTGCTTAGGCTAATGCACAGTCAAACACCAACCTCCCCGCACCATCATGGAAAGATAGGCCAGGTAAATTAGGCCAGCCTAAATTTTTTAGGATGCGCGCTAGAGTGCTTTGCAATTATTTTTGCAAATATCCAAGGTGTGCAAAGAGAACAGTCATTCAACAGGTGGTGTTAGCTCTGAACCAGTGTCAGACCCTCATGAACAACTGCAGGCCTTTGCCGCTTCTTCAAGGATAATTCTTCCCAGCTGCAAAGATTCAGATCTTAGAACTGCACCTAAATGTGCAACGTGGTCTGATGGGAGTTAAGATTTACTTTTATTAAATTGATATGGGCCTCCCAAAAAACATAGCATTTTACAGTATATACTTATTGGACAAGTTAGAGACCAGAGCAGTGTCCAAAAGTAAAAACCATTGAAAAGTGGAATCCCATCTTTTCTAGTTTATAAATGTTGCTTCCAATGCTTTTTTAGTCAGCAAATTGCAAATGCCCCTTTTATCTTGCAAATTCCTGCTGCCATACAAAGATTTCTACAAATAGATTCTCATTAAATCCTTCTGGAATAGTGAGACCAGGAGCTACAAAGTGGGGGAGGGCAATTCTGGCCTCTAGAACAACAGAGAGCGAGGTTGAAAGAGTGGAACATGCATTGAATGAATGAGTTCTGTGTGTAATTGAAAGGTGTTGAAAGAGTGGATCATCAGAAAACAAACCACCAGAAAGCGGGGCGCTTTCTGGTGGTTTGTTTTCTGATGATCCACTCTTTCAACACCTTTCAATGACCTTTCAAACCTTACCTGTGAATTTACAAACTTACAAAGCGTAATCTTACATAGTGTAACCTTCCAAGTGGAATTAAAAAACAGCAATTAAAAACAGGGGCACAATCAGGATATCTTTAGGAGTATCAACTGTGGGACTTCCTGCATACATGGCACATGCGAGGCATGTACTCTATGTCTTGCCTAAGAAGAGCTATGGTGGAGCTGGCTTGCCATGTCAGGAAGAATAGGAGAGGCTACTGCGATGGTGCGGAGGCCTCCTTGCTTCTACAGTAACGGTTCTTCTCCCCTAGCCCCCAGACACAGAAGAGCATTTGCAAGCAGCTCGTAGTGGCCCACAAAAACTCTGACTGCTGTAACCTGGAAGTTATGGACGGTAATGTCATCACATCAACGCCGTTACTTCCTGGTTAGGCTCTTTGTGGTAGTGGTGACATGGAGAGTTATGGTCCTGGGTGCCAAAGAGGGCAACTACGCCACTGAAGCTGGTTCCCCATCAAGCATGGAGGAGCAGCATTTTAGATGCCACCTCTGGCAGGAGAAGGTCTTGAGGAGGTCCTGCTCCATGGCATCTTTGTGTCTCTCTACTGCCATCAGTCCTAGCAACTTGTTTCCTCAAGTCCCTTTCTCTTGCTTTCAGCCCCTTAGCAGCAAAACCAGCTGAGGAGGAGTCTGAGAAGAAAACAGCTGGCCTCTGGGATGTCTTTACCACCAAGTGGCAGCAAGCATCTGCTCTGGAAAAAGTGGCTCCAAAGTCCGACGACCGAGAACAAATGGCCGAGGAGGGCAGTGCAGTGTCTGGGGAGACAGCACCCAGTGAGGATGACAGCAACATCGGTCCTGACAGTGACCTCCGTGATGCTGAAGGGGCTGCCTTCAAGTGGAGCTTCTTGACCAACAAACTGGCCGAGATCAGAAACAAAAATGCCCCCAAAAGCAACTAGAGGCAACAAGGATGCAGGATAGACTTTGGCACCCAAACTCTTTCAAGGGGGGTCCATGCAAACATCTGAAACCCACACCACAGCTGGGCCTGATGTATGGACCGCATGCCAGATCTAGGTGGTGTGTTAACCATCATACCATTAGGATGGTGCGTTAATCATCACAGAGCGTGTGTTGTGTCTCAGTTTGTCTCTCCCTCTCTCCTGCTTTCTCCTGGTCCCCAAAAAAAGGAATAGACAGTTCAGAGCATCTGCTTAACCAGCAAGAGGAGAGACTGGATGATCTCTTTGCATCCTTTTGTTGCTATATGCTTTAACTACACTCTGTTTGTTTTCCAAGGAGCTGCCTTCTCAGAGACCGTCATGGCAAGGGACCAACCCAGAGAAGGAGAAGGAAGCCCTGCAGGGCAATCCTGGGTCAGTGTGGTGGCATCAGGCTTGGACCAAGGAGATATAGGCTCATCCTAGTGAGGTGCATTGGTTGGTCTCGGGGAAGAGACCATTTCTCCCTCCAAGCAGCCTGACAAGAATATGATGGGGGGTGTCAAATGATGGGGGGCGTCACCTAACTCCTATACTTACTCACAAGTGTGTTCCACCATGTTCAATGGGGCTTACGCCCAGGGAAGTGCGTATAAGATTTCATCCTGGAGGAAAAGCAAAACCTATACAAAATGGTACCCATACCATACAAAGGCAGGCTGACTCTGCAACCTAGATTGGACTTTTGAAAGACAGATCTGAGCCTGCAGAACCCCAACCCTCAACAAAGTGTGTGGAAGGGAAGGTGCTGAAGCCTAGCCACTAGGAGCTGCTTTATAATATCTCACCAATGGCTGGCACACTTTCTATGTGTGTGCAGCTTCAGGCCATGGTGACATGGCCATGGCCAGTGGTGTACATAAGGAACCAGAATGTGCAGGCGACCTAAGGTGATGCTTAGAAAGGCAGCACCATCTACAGCTACTCTAAGCAATGGCTATGGGTGGCTGCTCTGAGCAAAGTACAGTCATTCTGAGTGGTTGTGCAGGGCAGGTTCCTCTCTTTCAGACACTGACTGTGCATCACTCGAAGCAGCAAGGCCACGCACTTTTTTAAGCTTTGAAGGAAGCAGGTGGCCTTTCCAAACAGAATGGACATCCACTTCTTTCAAAGTGTTTTTTAAAAAAGCGGGTATCCCTCAAAGGGACATGCAGCTACTCGGAGAGCACAGGAAGTAATTGTAGTGGCATCATCACATGACTGTAACTGCTTTCAGTTCAGGGCAGGGGGTGCCACTTAAATGGGGGTGCCACAACACAAGCCCCAGAAACGCCAGTGATGATTGCAAGAGAGCATGATCCAACTGTGATATCAGCATGATTGCTGATAGAGGTCATGATAGTCTACCAGCTTTTCCTGCAATCTGTAACAGGACGGATCCAGAAACACCACACCCATCAAGGAACCATGATTCACCCATCACTGGGCCCAGCTTGGTCTCTGCTCCATTGACTTGCAGACAATCCATGGAAAGTCTGGATCTTAGATCTTATAATCCATGGAAAGTCTGGGAGATCATTGCCTTTGCGCCACAAGGCCTATTTGGAAGGGACACTTCTGTGCATTACAGGATTGCAGGAGCAGGACAGATCAGCAATCGTTTCCAGGTCCCAGACACTGCTAGCCCATACAGGAGCCACCTGATACTGGTTGCAGCAATGGCAGATAGCGAGGGGTCTGCAGCAGTGGTGGGCTTCAGGGGGTTCTCATAGGTTCTATAGAATCCTTTCCTAATGAGCGCCTGGTTCTGAGAACCGGTTACTAATGGGACATAGAACCTGTTGTTAATTTAGGTTATTAGGACATGTAACATGTTAATTTATTTGAATCCCACCACTGGTCTGCAGATGATGGTGGCACCACAGGGTGCTTTGACATGGAGTTGGCCAGTATTGCTTCAGACCGCTGCCAATGTGCTTCCCCACAACAATCTGCTTCCTTGTCATTCTGAGCAAGAAGCAGATAATTCCTCTCCTTACTATGTTCCTTACTCAGTGCCAGGAAATCAGGAAGACTAAGGTATCCAGACAGCATGTGAGGAGCATAGTAAGGGTTGGGAATATTTTTGGTAGCTCAGAGGTGGTAGACCCGAGATAGTTTTAGGTGGCATTCCATGTCATGCCACCCCAGATTCTAGTCTGCACATATGTAGAGCAAGTAGCCAGGGAAGCGCATACCTTCTTTGACTTTCCTTTTGACATCCCCACATTTGCAGTGCATTTCTTTGGCTCTTTATAACAGATCAATTCCATCCAGAAACCCTGTCTTCACCACTTAAGATGAGACTCCTGCCCTAGGATGGGTTCCATAGCTGAAGTTGTGACTGAGGATGTGGGCTGAAAATTAAAGGCATTTTTACAAACAGAAAGTGCTTTCAACCCTTTCTTGCCATTTATGTTAAAGAATCTACTTACACTGCACAGTCCTATACATGCTTACTCAGACTTTAACTGACCAATCCAGAGCACTGGCAGAGCTATCATGCTCCCAGCACTACCTGTAACCTGCCTTAAGACACTTGTGAAAACATTTTCAGCAGCACACAGACTGGTACAGTGCTGGTGTGCCAGCATTAAGATCAGGGTCTTCCTATGCACACCTGGGGCAGTGGAAATGATCCAACTGGAGGTATGGTGGTGACTGGTGAGGAGGTATATTGGGTTGGGGGATGTTGGGCAGATTGGGTTGGGAACAGATTGCCAAGGGAGGTGGTGGACTCTCCCTCACTGGGGATCTTCAAGCAGAAATGAGCACCCGTTGGAGATGCTCTAGGAGGATTTCTTGCTGTAGGCTGGGGGCTGGACTAGATGACCTACTGGGCAGCGTGACCATCTACAATGGAGGACAGAGTGCCTCTACCTTTAATATTTGCATAGAAGAGGGAATTGGGGCAGGTTTAGCTCATCACAGATGCGTTTTAAAAGCAGCACTTGCCTAAATTCCCTCCTCTATGTTTTGACCAACAGAAAAACCTATACACATGCACATCTTTGTAATGATAATGGTTAGTCAAAGTGACCTTGTTGTACTTCCCAGAACTGCCATCAAGAGCCAGCAGATATGCAGCCCAAAAGAGAAGCATAACCTCATTGGTTGTGAACACCTTCCACGTGCTGCATGGCACCAAACATGATCTGATCAAACCATTGCAAGGAACTCTTTTCCTGCATGGACATGTAGCTGAGAAGTCTGGATCATTCCTTTTCCTCCTATCTAGAAGTATTTCCCTGGAATGACCCTTGTTGCACATCAGGGCAAACTTCTGAAAGCAATGCCATGGCAGCACCTGTGATTTCCTAACTCACAAACTGCCATAGATCCTGCAGTATCAACTATGCAAACATTTAGAATGTTTTGAAGTTGTCATCAAGAAGAGAAATTGGACACGGCTGTAGGAATTGGACCTGGTGCTCAGAAACAAATGGCCACTAGAGCCACATGACATTTCTTGGCCATCCTTGCACAGCTGCACACACTTGAAGAAGAGTGTATGAAGAAGTTGATGGGAGGAGGGCTTGAGTCTGGATGCCAGGCTAGGACTGGCTTGCAGCTGACCACAAGAGAAGCATGTGTATTGGTACAATTATATGCACAATGTTAGAACGTTTTATATAAATATAGAAATTTACTGTTGGTTCTTGTTGTTGTTGGTTCTTGTTCAAACTTTTTGGTTCTTGGTAACCACCGATTCATTCGGTTGTCCTTAGATTCATTCTTATTCCAACTCCCCTCTTGGATACCGAAATCCACAGATAAGCCAATCTCTGGGTTGGGAGCAGCCAGATGTGTTCTGAGGCTGTGTGTTGTTTCCGTAAGAACTGAAAGTGTCTTTCCAATACTTCTAGAAGACTTTCCAAGATCCACCAAAGCTGCACACAGACTCGAAGGACCTCAGAAAGCCTCCCAGACGTGACTGGAAAACACTTTCAGTTGCATTCAGGAGATCATATGAGGGTCTCCACTGCAGGATTGGAACCTGTGCAGAGTCAAATCTGCATGTTCCAAACCTGCAGAGGGCCCACATATAGACAAAGTTCTGAATTCTTAGCGCTGCCGGCATATTTGCCTCCATCAAACTACACCCTTACATTTCCTGGATGTGACTTATGGATCCTACATAGATAGCTACTCTTAGAGCAACCCAAACAGGCAGCTCTAATGTAGCAAGTACTCCATCAGATCTTGATAGCTGGAACCTGAGATGTTCCATAGAGATATCTCAAACTGCCAAATGCAGGGGGGCACCTGGATGCAGGTGTTTTATGTGCTCCCTAAAGCATCTGGTGTGCCACTGTGTAGTACAGATGGACTTGTGGCCTGACCCAGTGGAGGCTCTTCTTATGTTTTTATATTGTGACTTATTTTCCATTAACACACAATATAGAGCAGGGTGATCTTACTCAAGAGTTTGCAAAATTTTGCCCCCTACCAGATTTTTCCCTGAGGCAATTGCTTCAATTGGCCTCATGGGTGGGCCGATCCTGGTACAGAGCTAGAATCAATCAATCAATCAATCAATCAACAGTATTTATATACTACTTTTCAATGAAAAGTTCACAAAGCTATTGGTAGAATAGCTGCCAATAACCGCCAACCCCTAGATTAAACTGATCATATCAGGTTTGGACAATCCCACTCAGATCCCTATTCTTGTATACCATTAAATGAAGCACAATCCATTGCTAAAGGCCCAGATATAGGTATCATTGGTTGAAGCAATTTTATGAGGGTGCTGGATAGTGGTGGGATTCAAATAAATTAACAACAGGTTTTATGTCCCATTAGTAACTGTTTCTCAGAACCAGCCGTTCATTAGCAAAGGGTTCTATAGAACCTGTCAGAATCGCTTGAAGCCCACCACTGGATCTGACAACACAGAATGCAGCTTCCTATGCCATACCATTATACTAGCAGCTTGTTGACTGTCTGCAGGAGAGGAAAGGATATGGATGATCCAAGCCAATGCACGCTTGCTCAGAAATTCCGCTGGAGATAGTGCCCTACTCTTGGTTAAGTGTGCATAGGACTGCAGGTGACAGTGCAGGGACCATGCCCTGAGACTCTGTGTCAGATAGTTCTTGCCATTATGGCCTGAGGTTCTCAAATTGTGGGTTGGGACCCACCAGATGGTTACATCCCAGTTTTTGGTGAGTCATGAAACAGACAAACTGATAACTGACAAGGAAAATGTACTGAGCCCCATGGAAAAGACTAGCAGATGTGTGTTTACTTGTCAGTAGGCAAACATGCCTCAGTCCACTATAAAAGGCAGATCAAAGGAAAAACTCCAGAATGGTCCTGATCCAATGAGCACATGCCCCAACAAACTTTCAAGAAGGAAGATCCCACACTGAGAAGGAAAATGTATATACATGTCCCCTAAACTGTGGGGTATCCATGCCAAATATCAGTTCTGCCGATACAGAAACCACGGATATGAGGGATGCCCCTATGTGCCCATTAACACTCTTTAAAATCATACCAGTAAAGGTTACTTGCATGTTGCACCCTGTTTACGCCATTTCTGTCCACCACTGCGTATATGCAACAGGAACCAAATGTGTACAGCTGTGGGGTGGGCAGAAATGAGTTAAAGCAACAAACATCAGTAAGATTTTAAAGAATATTAATGGGATCATGGGGAGGGCACAGAGTGGGTCTCAGATTTGTGGATAACTGAAACTGGATACCAGATCCATGAATATGGGGCCCTACTTTTATGAAGCCTTATACACCAGAAAGGTCCTGATCTGATTAATGTGTAGCTCAACAGGTACTCCAGAATCCCCAACCTACCTCCAACCATGGTAAAAAGGGTAAAAACTGAGGCTTCAGCAACTGGTAAAGTAAAACTTTTTAAAAGTCTTATAATGCTCCTAATAGTGTATCATTTTAAAAAGTCAATCTCATGTGCTAAAAAGTTAGGGAATCACTGATTTAACCTCATTTACTTCACATCTTTCCATCCAGGTGATCCTATCATATCCTCACAACAGCCCTGTGAGGTAGGACAGATTGAGCCCAAGTGAATTGAATGGATTTCTATTGTCCTAGTCTATAACCCTTAACCAAGATTCTCAAGAAGGCAGGAGAAAGTGGGTGCAGATGGCAAGCCATCTTACACCTCTGCTACACCATAATCTGTGACCCCATCTGTTGGGGAACCAGTTTGTAGGCAGGGAAGACAGGGCCAGCCCCAATCCCCCATCATCCAAGGCAGCATGCTAATGATGCAGACCCCTTTACTCAATGCTTTGCTATGCAAAATTCCAAACCCTTGCCCAACAGTGCACTGTTCCTTCACTTTCACTTCTTGATTAAAAAAAGAAAGAGGTAAATGGAGCAGAAGAGGAGCCTGGAAGGAGTGGACAGTGAAAGGCTAGTGTCAGAGCCACTCTAGCCTGCCACTCTACTCTCTTCCACACAATCTCCTCTCCATTTTTTTCAGAATTTGGGGAGGAGAAAGAAACGCACTGGTGACAGGTGTAGGTGGTTGGTCAGCATTTCCACTGTGGCCTGAGTTAGCCTTCTGGATGGGTCTGCTCATGAACCAGTTTGGCCTTAAAATGTAGTCCTCCTGATAGGTCTTAGACTCCTATCAGAGTCCCAGTGCAGCGATACCCATATATGGTCAATTCAGAAGCACATAAGGCAGTGTTTCTAGTGTGCACAGTTTGTCCACCTTACTTGTGGAGACAGAGACACACCCAACCACGTATATGGGGATATGCCCTGCCATGGCTACACACATGGGAAAGTGTCCTGCTTGCTTTCCTGCTACATTTGAGCACAAACGCCTGCCCAGACAGGTTTCCCCTCAAAGTGATAAGAGCTGCCTTTCCATCCAGGCGAGGTCTCAGTTCATACGGTGGACTCTTTGGTGGCAGTCTGAGCCTGCTGGCAGCCGTAGAGCCACTTGATGACTCGAGCGTTGCGCTCCACCACTGAGATGGAGGCCAGAGGCTTCTCGTTTGCCTCTTCGGTGGACAACTCTTGTTCATTGCAGGAGGGACTGCTGCATTCGGTGCTAGCTGAGCCCTGGCTTCCCAGCAATGGGTAGGGTGTGCCGGCATCCCAAGTCCCTGGCTTGAACTGCTCTGCCCCCAGCACTTCCACCAGATGCCGGTCCAAACCACAGTGGTTAAAAAACCTCTCCTTCTCCGAAAGGGGGAGAGAATAACTCAGCACTAGCTCTCTCTTGGAGTCCATTGGATTGAGGGTGGTTGAGGAAGAAGTCTGGCCTGCGTCCAGCTGACACTGTCTATTTTCTGAAGGCCCAGACCCAGCTTGAACACTGACCAAGCATGGTGTTCTCATGTCCTCCTTTTCTTCTTGGACGTAGAGCATGGAGGCCTCCTCTTGTGTCATTTGGAGCTGTCTGTCTCTGAACAGACCCTTGGAGGACGGGGAGCTGCTGTGGCCATCCCGCAGAGGGCCCTGAAAGAGCCGCCACACAAGGCTGTAGCCCTTGGTGTTCTCCTTGTTTACCACTGAGCAATCCCGTTTCTGCCGGTAGATGATGAGCGAGTCAGGCCTCAGCATGCGCCTGCCATTGCCTCTCCTTGCTATAGGTGACTGAGGCGGAAGAGGCAGCTTCTTGGCCTCGGGGCCATCTTGGGTTACCTCCACAAAACCCTCATTAGGCTGGTGAAGGGTCAACTGCCTCCGGCAACAAGGGGAAGGGGGTCGGGTGTAGCTGAGCAGCACTGGTTCCTGGCGGCTGTTGATAACCTGCTGGGACTTCACGTACTTCACTTTGTCAGCTTCCAGTCTTTCCACAGCACTCGGGGTCCGACCCCCAGTCCCCACCTCCAGCTGTCTCCGGAGGTAGTCTGGCCCACGATTGAGTACCCCAAGAGGGGAAAGCCCATCCCCAGACGTTGGAGATCTCATTTTATAGTCGCACTTTGGGGTGTCAGGCATATTGCAAGATATCCAAACCTGGGTGGAAGACTTTGTGACACCTCCGTAGTATCTCCCTGGTGGGCCAAAACTTTTGCCGGAGTGGCAGAGGTCTCAATCAGGCACATATGGCTACTCCCATACAAGCTTCAGGCTACTCCCTTAGAACTCCCCATGACATTTTTTTGGCAGCCCTGGGAAGCAGATTCTTACGGTCATCCACAGAGATCAGGGAAGCTCCTTCCCATGATTCTTCCCAGATGTCCAATGATGGGAAGAGCGAGGTCTGGCAACCCTGAAAGAGAGAAAAAGGGGATTAATTAAAACCTGGAGTTAAATCAATGACAAAAAATGCCTGTAGGAAGATAAAATCAAATGGGTCATTCAGCAGTAAGTCCTTCAGTTTTGCAAAAATAACCAAAGACACTGGGATAAAAATGAGAAACACTTGGCTTGGCAGCACAACATGTGAATGGGACTTTGGAGTTGCAGTGAAACACAAGATTTACATGAGCCAGCAGTGTGATGCAGCAGCAAATAAAGCGAATCCTGCTTGTATTGGAGACTCCGGTCCCCTTTTGTAGGAAGATTTCCTGCTATAGGCAGGGGATTGGAGTAGATGACTTTTTAGGTCACTTCCAACTCTATGATACTTGTATATGCCTTGTTGGGCAGGATTTACCAAATTGCAACTCTAAAGTATGTTCTACTTAGTGCTATGGGAATTTCCCCTGGATAGGATTACAGTGTTTACAGGTGGCAGGGTGGACCTAAGACCATTCAAGGTGGAGGGCCAAATGCTACCCCCACCCATCCTTGGCAGGGTGACCATATGACTGGAAATTTCTGGATTTGTCCTCTTTTTTAGCCTCCTCTCCCGGTGTCCTCCAGAAGGGTTTCATTTGTCCTCCATTTTGGCTTCATTTTGGAACTTTGCAATGGTGTGCAGTACGCAACATGTCATACATCATTGGATTTGTATTAAAGAGCAGAATCCAATGCAAAAATCTGTTTTGAAATATCTCCTTCCTATCAAAAGTCATGGCCAAAATACTAAAAATTAAAAAATATGCATTGAGCTCTATGGGAAATGAAAGTGTCTAATATTGTGGCTTTAATTGTGAGTAGGCAAACATGTCATTGTCCACCAGAATTGCCAGGCTGAGAGGAGTCCAAGACCTTGTCCTCCTTTTGAGGTTTGGGCATCTGGGCACCCTGGACTCGGAGGCCATCATAAAGTCTGGAGTCTGCTAAGCAACCAGGAAAAGGAAGCCCTTCTGCCCAGCCTCTTGTCAAAATGGATTTTCAGCTGACGTTCCAAAAAGGAAGCCAAGCAGGAAAAAATATAGGGACTGGCAAGCTTATCTTTATGGGCCCAGCGATCCCAGAACAAGGTCCCCCCCCACCAGCCACAGCAACCCCACGCTGTCCTGTTGATGGTGATGAAGGGAAATGAAGTAGGAGGGAAACCAAACCCAGGGCAGGAGGAAGGAGACAGCAGGGAGCTGGGCAAGCCACGAGACTGTTCCTTTCCTGCAGCTTGGAATTCTCCCAGATCCTAAAGGGGTTTGGTCTGGACTGAGCCATGATGTGGGCTTCCTTTTCTTTAAGGGCAGCCACATTCCTGCAAAAACAAACTGGGGAGCTGCTGCCAGCCTGTGTCGACAATGCTGGCCTGGGCAGCTCTAGGGTCAGATTCAATACAAGGCAGCTGAACTTCTGAATACAGTAGCCAGCTTTGGAATCCAGGGTCAGAATCCAATCAACTGCTAAGCAAGAAAGAGGATGGTTACACCTGGCAGGCATGTGCATGCCTGTCTCCCAGTCAGTGGTGTCCCTAGGGGAACTGGGGGTCCCTTGGGGGAGACACAGGGTGACCATATGACTGGAAATTTCTGGGTTTTTAAGCCTCCTGTCTGATTGCCCTCCAAAAGGGCTTCGTTGTTCTTCATTTTGGAACTGTGCAATGGTGTGCCATACCCCATGGATTTGTATTGAAGAGCAGAACCTAATGTAAAAATCTGTTTTGAAATATCTCCTTCCTATCAAATGTTTTGGCCAAAAAACTAAAACTAAAAATATTTTTATTTCACTATGCATTGAGCTCTATGGGAAAGTGAAAGTGCCCAATATTGCGGCTTGTGAGTAGGCAAACGTGCCATTGTCCGCCGGAAAGGCCAGGCTGAGAACAATCCAAGACCCTGTCCTCCTTTTGAGTTTTCGGCATCTGGTCACCCTCGGGAGACACGACCAAAATCACTATAATTGTTTGGAATAACCCCATCGATTTTACTGTGTGTTTTCCAGCAGTATCCAATACAGAAACTGCTTTGAAGTATCTCCTTCCTATCAAGCGTTATGGACACAAAATGGTAAGCAATATGGAAAGTGAAAGTGAAATCCTCTTTATTAGTCTCAGTCTGGAAAAAGATCTTTATTGTCCTCCTTTTCCTTGTGACTAGGCAGCATGCTTCCAGGTCCAGGGGTTGGGGCAGAGCATCCATCACTCATTCTTCAATGCAAAGGATTCTTCAATGCAAAGTATAGGGAGGAAAACGTGTTGCACCCCATTTCACCCCCTTCCGGTTGGAATTTCCAAAAACCGTTTCTTAGTGCACCCCTCGGTCATGGAAGGAACACCCACCCCAAATTTCACACTTCTAGGCCCAGCGGTTTTGGCTGGGCGTTGATGAGACAGTCAGTGACTTTTCTCTTTTATATACAGTGGTGCCTCACATAAAGAGCTTAAGTCGTTCCTGAGGCACGCTTTTTAAGTGAAACGCTCTTTAAGTGAAGCAGATTTTTCCATAGGAAATAATGGAAACTCAGACAATTGGTTCCACAACCCCCAAAATATTCATATAAAAATATTAACTGGATGTAAAAATGATGACAAAACACTGGAACTGAATTCAAAACATGCATTCAATGTGCATGATCCTATGAAGTCTACTTAGGCTGCAATCCTAAAGACACCTTCCTGGGAGTAAGCCCCATTTAACACAATGGGGCTTACTTCTGGGTAGACCATCTATTACCATCTCTATGTTTGGTATCACATCTTTTTTTCCAATTTTGTGCAAAAACACAAAAAACCCACAAAAAAGTGTTCCACTTTTCAATGGTTTTTCACTTTTGGACGGTGCTGTGGTCCTTAACCTGTCCAATAAGGGATGCATGTATATTTTGAGGATTTGCTTATGCCAAAATACAGTCCCTTCTGCTCTAAACTCAATGGGGGAACTTGCAAAGACACCAAATGTAATACACAGCTGGTGGAACAGGATAACTTTGCAGGTTGTAAATCTCTTGGGCAGACATTCCCCCACTATAGGTACAATAAAGGAATTAAAAGTGCTGACATCTCCATTTTTGAAATGTGTTGTAATGGTCTGGGTTTACATTTTTTTCCAGTTTCCAGCACCAATAACCTGGCCATAATCAGTTTCACTGATCAGACCAATAAGACACTAGTAGGCAACTGGCAAACCTGATCTTTGAAACATCCTCTAATGAGACTAGAGGTCTGCGGTTGATCTGGCTGGTAATGTCACATACAACTCTCAGCCCTTCAACCCACACAAAGGGATGAATATGGACAGCCAGGAGGTATAGTGTGGTTCAGGAGTTGGACTAAGACCCTAAAGATCTATGTTCAAATCGCTGCTTACCCATGAAGTTTCCTGGATGACCTTGGGCCAGTCACCATCTCTCAGTCTCACCTGCCTACCAACACAACATGAGTACACAAGACAACACAACACCTTTATCTGGTCCATCCCTTGCATCTGGCTTTCACAGGTAGACTATTTTTAAAATAAAGAGGTTCTATATACTCATATATGCATTTATACTAATATGTGCTCATATGCTTGTAACGTGCGATGGACTTTTCCTCCATAAGCCTGTCCAATCTCCTGTTGGTCACCTACCCAGATGCCATCCTGTGGCAAGGAAATCCACAGATTATATACCGAACATGATATACAAGATGAACTTGTCCCAGGTCAAAAGTGTGTAGCAGGTAACCATACCTGAGAAGTGTAAGATGCCCAAAGACACATCTCAGCAACAGCCCTGCAAAATGCCTGTAATTACTCGAATCTGTGCCACTGAATCTAATGTACACCTCAATTTTAAAAAGCTTAAAATTAAAAATTTTCTAGCAATTTAATATGCAGCTGCAAAGCAGGTGCAAAATTTAATTTTACTGCATACAATAGCGAGTTATATGACAATAATAATATGACAATGGGTTATGTTATGATTTTTATTTTAGTGCTCTACCTTACATAACAATGGGTTTATGGCTGCAATCCAAACTATGTCTATTCAGAAGTAAACTCCAATGTGTTCAGTGAGTCTTACGCCCAGGAAAGTGTCTTTAGGGTTGCAGCCTATGGGCACAATCCTATGCATGTCTACTCAGTTGTAAGTCACATTATGTCCAATAGATCTTACTCCCAGGAAAACGTCTTTAGGATTGCAGCCATTCCCCCAAATCCAGAGTAACTATGGGAGCACATAAGAGACTTTACGTGCACCTGTAGTTACTGCATCACCTAGTGAAAACCTATGGGAAATTCATATTGGAATCTAGAGTAAGTTGTTCTTACACCAGAGCAAGGACTTACACCAATCCAGAGTAGTTACTCTGGATTTTGCCCTTAGTTACATTATTATTACAAAATACTAAGCTAAATACTGACCTATACTTGTAATCAGTGCTTTTTCTAGAAATAAAGATGGGGTACTCACCATGAAGATGTTATAGGCATGTCTACTTGGGTGCCACAGAGGTAGTGGTACTCATCACAGAGGTGCCAGTACTCAGTACTGGTGAGTACCCCTTCAAAAGGTTTCTCCCAGCGCATGGGAAGACACCAAACGGAGCCTTTACTAGCCTGTGATGTCAGTTGTCCACCTTTCCCCGCCATCACTGATCCTCTTTTTAATTCAGGCCAGGCCAGGGCAGGGATGTGCCCTAATGAGGGGGTTAAAGGAAATGGAATGAACTGAACAATCAGAAAACTGGTGACCTTCCCCGTGAGAGAGGGCAGCAGGGTCCAGGGAGGGGGGGCAGCACATGCCTCCCACCACCATGTTTTCTTTGCTCTCAGGGGAGGCACAAATGGTTCTGAAAGAGCTGCCTAATTGCCCAGAGAGAAAGATCAGAAGCCACTGGAGCACTAAATTGGATTCTCACCAAATCTTCGGCTCATGGCTGGATGACCTGAAACCATTTGTGCCTAGGAAATGCAGCCTTGCTACATTAATCCAAGTGTTCTTAAAGGGAGGGAAGAAGTGCAAATAGATCTTATATTAAAGTCCAAATATTTAGTGCATAAGGGGGAAATCAGATTTTGAAAGTTCTGTTAATTTTGGTGACCCACCTTTGGCAATGTGCCTTCCAGAGCCAGCATGCCCATTCATTGGTTGGGGGGCCAATTGGGGGTGCCCAGGCAGCCTCTTCACTCCCTCTCTCCAATTGTCTTTTCCACCATCTTCCAATCCATGAAGAATGGAGATGAATGAAGAGGCTGGCCAGCCACCTAAGATCTCAGATGCTGGGAAGTCTTTGGCTAGTGCCTAAACAGTGATGTCTAGAATCCTGGACCTGCTAAGGCACCATGATCTGCCTCCTGCAGGTGCTATGAGTAAACTGTGTTACTGAAACATCTGATGAGTGACTGCAAACCTTAATTCTTGCACAATCTTGCATGCTTGCATTTCACCAGTCCTCATGCAAGAGGCGAGGAAATTGCAACTACCCCCATTGCTCCATGTCCAGAAAACCATCCATTCATTTCCTGAGTTGCCTCAAACCCAGGATCAGCTTGAAGCTAAGGGTAGTTGTGAACCCAGTCCTATACATACCTACTCAGATGTCATATATTTACCGAATTATAGTATACACTGGCGTAACTAAAGATCATGTAGTCCGGAGCAAAACTCAAAATGTTGCCCCAAAAAGTGATGTCACAACTGGAAGTGATGTCATCCCTGAGTATTTAATTTTTTAAAAAAAAAATTTCCCCTTCAACAACAAAATCTAATTTAATTAAGTAAAAATATGAAAATTGTGCCCCTTATTGGTTAGGGAAACTGTGCTGGACCAAAAAGGAATGGTTATTCTTTCCCTGTTAAATATAAGAGGAGCACCACTTAGAAGTGCCTGTGTAGTATACTATAGCGCATGGGTTATACCAGAAACGTACGGGTTAACTGAACATTTAACGGATTAACCAATTTAACAGGTTAACGGATTCATATTAACACCTTATTTGTTCCATACAATATCAGAATTGGATCTTGTTGGCTCCAGTGCAATCAGTATCATGGGAAAGTTGAGTTTTAAAAATCCACTTTTTGTTCTATCGGCTTTTGTGTTTTCCTTTTCTGGTTAATTGGTCATAACTTTTGATAGAATTTAGGTATTCCAATGCTGTTTGTTTCATTGCATTATGCATTAAATTACCTTTCCAATGATATATAACATGATGGTATTATCATTCAGACAGACCCCATTTTCACAATTTTAGCCCCTCGTGTCAAGCTCAACTTATAACCCCTTGAAGGTGGTAGCCAGTTGCAACTGCACCCCCTGCACTTCCCTAACTATGCCACTGATGGTATATATATGAAATGTAATTTCATGCAGAATGTTACAAAAAAACCACTTTGATTTATCTGTATTCTATCAAAGTAACCAGAAAAATTAACCAGAAGAAAACACACCTGCCTTATGTAGCAAAAAGTGAATTTTTTAATCAGCTGTTGTTTATATGGATCAGAAGTCAGAACTAATATATCTCTTATTCAGTGGCATGACATCAAGTTGACCACTGGTTTTTTGTTGGATCTATACTGTGATATATACTGTGATGTATTAAAATAAAGTTTATGGGGGTGACACCAGTGGGGGACTTCAGGGGGTTCTCACAGGTTCTATAGAATCCTTTGCTAATGAGTGCCTGGTTCTGATAACTGGTTATTAATGGGACATAGAACCTGTTGTTAAATTATTAGGACATAGAACCTGTTATTAATTTATTTGAATCCCACCACTGGGTGACACCACCCCTAGAGATGCCAAGGCATTTAGGTTGTATGCAGTGGTGGGCTCCAGCAGGTTCGCACCTACTCTATAGAACCGGTTGTTAACAAGAGATAGGACATATAAAGTTTAAAAATAGCCATTTAAAAGTGGCTGCCAGGTGGGCATAGAACCGGTTGTTAATTTCTTTGAATCCCATCACTGGTTGTATGATATTGTATTTTATTCTGCATGGTCTGGCATGGGAGGAAGTCCATCATGGGAGTGACACGTTGAGTTTCTGCACTGGGTGACACCAACCCTAGAGATGCTTCTGGGAGATGTTGATCTTGCACCTCCATCCTTATTCCACCATTGAGTGTGGAGAGTAGGAAGAGAAGTACAAACCAGTGGGTGGTCTGAGGCAGGGACTGCCTTGCAATTCTGTTGCCAGAGATAGTTGCCTCAAAGATGGATCAGCCCTCCACACACCACTCTTTATCTGGTCTACAACAAAAGACAAACCAGACTCATCCTCACCAAAACTTTCACAGCAAGGGTGAAACTTGAAGGCAAGACTTTCAGATTGTTATCCAGCACATCAGTCACTTCAAAATGTTAGCTGGATGAAGAGATTGTCGCCTAAACTGACATAAATGAAAGATGAATGCAGACCAGTGGCATAGCAGGAGGGGGGGAGCAGTCAGATTTGAAGTGGTCCTCACTTTGCCATGCAAGGACCGTTCCAGGCAGGGAGTTATATTCTGTTCCATGGCTCTAAAAGGGGATCTTTGCATGCCAAAGTGATGCTCCTTAGAAGACTGACTGCTTCACCCCCTCTAACTATGCCACTGATGCAAATGCACCTGACACAAGGAGGATCATGCGCTGGGAAGCTCTTTGTTCCACTTTGATTTCAAAGAGCAACACCAAAAGGAATGTTTTCTTCACATTTTGCTCTTGACATGGTATGAAACGGGCCCTGCCCAAAACCCTGCAGTGCCTTTGCCAGGCCATGCGGACCACACTGGCCTGGACTTGGCACATAGCGACTTCCAAATGTTCATATGATCCTAGAGATGAACCCCTCTTATTCCACAACTGGAACATAGCTAAAACTTTAGCTTTCCATGCTATAGTTAGGGTCGTATAAGATCCTATCAGATGCAATCAGATGCAGCTTTCAGCATCAGTTTCATTCTTTTGTTATTTCAAATAGCAGCCATGGGGGTCTCATTCTTGAAGAGGACCACACCAAACCATGAGAGCCAGGATGGTGTAGTGGTATGGAAGAAGACCTAGAAGATCCAGGTTCAAATCCCCACTCAGCCATGAACTTGAGCCAGTCAACACACACTATCTCTCAGCTGCACCTACCTTGCAGGATTGTTGTGAGGACAAAAGGTCTCATACCAGTCCACCGAGTCAGAATTTTCTGTTGCTCCCTGACAGCTGTGAACTTGGCAGAAAAATCCAGATGTCCTGCTCTCCCCAAGTCTGCTTTCCCTGGGAATGGATGCTCAGAAAGTCTGTCCTCTACCACCGCCTTCAGGCTACAGACAAACCCCAAATGCCCAAGTGCTGAACTTTTGCCTTCTGCCTGATCCACAGCTATAAATAAGCCAGCGGTCACCCTCCTCCCTGAGACACACCCGCCCAAGGCTCCTCTTAACTATAGGGCAGCCCTGACCAAATGGGACACCTACGTGCTGCAGGCAGAGGACACAGAAGCCTGGCCAGGCTCACCCAAGAAAGATGCACTACAGGCAGTGGCATAGCTGGGGGGTCAAAGCACTAAATTTTGCAGGGAGCCTCACTGCCAGGATGACCAGATGTCATAACCGCAAATGTAGGACATGACAAAATAAAAACTCTCATACATATTGCTTTCGTGTGGTTAATTACAATATTACTTATTACTTAATCATAGTTATAGTATTTATTATTTATATTAAAGGTAAAAGTGTCATCCACAGGTTGCCTTAAAGTTATTACTTAAATCACTGAGGCTGCAATCTTTCCTGGGAGTAAAAACATAATGGGGCTTATTTTTGAGTGGACATGGTTAGGACTGTGCTCTATATTACTTATTATTAAATTTAAAGCCATTACCTTTAATTTATTCCATACAATTTATAAATTACAAGCAGGCTATGTGCTGTCTACTCATAAGGAAAAGGAGGATAATGATTTTTTCCCAGGACACAAGGCTAAAAAGAGAACATGTCCTGGATAAAAGAGCCCCCAAATATGTAGGACACCCAAGAAAAAGGTCAGACCCAACAAAATAAAACCTAAAAATACTCATATACTATATATTGCTTTCAAGCAGTTTAAATTTTATTACCGTACAAATTTATCACATATCATTTAGTAATTTCAAGAATTCTACATGCTGCCTGCTCACAAGGAAAAGGGGGACAATGAAGATTTTCTTCCAGGACACAAGGCTAAAAAGAGGATAGGCCCTGGAAAAAGGGGTTCAGGCCTGCCCAACAGAAAAGCTAAAAACATTTATATATACTTTGAATTTCTCTCTCTCTATATAAATATATACACCTGTATTTACTTGAATATAATGCACCATCAAATCTAATGCACACTCCATACTTATAAACAAAATACTGTAGTTATTCAGTTCTAATTAACATCAAATCTAACGCATGCCCTGATTTTGGATCGCACACCCTGAATTTGGCTGGAAAAGGTGAGCATTATATTTGAATAAATACTATGTATATTTATATTTATTTATTTATATTTACATATATATTTAAACTCTTATTAAATTTTAAATAAAACTATAACATATAATTTATTACACATAATTTATTAATTACAAGCAGGTTATGTGCTGCTTGCTCACAAGAAAAAGGTGGACAATGAAGTTGCTCAGGAGATGTGCTTCCAGGGAAGGGGGAGTAAGAGTTTTGAACCCAGCCCTAGATCAGGTCCACAGACCCTGCTAGAAAGTCAGAAGACTTTAGAAATGGTAGATCTACTGGGAAAAGATGGGAAGCACTAGAACACCTCAAAGTGGTAGCGTAGTTAGAGGGGGTGGAGAAGTCAGTCCAGGAGGGAGGCATGCAAGGGGTCCAAAACGGATTCATCCACACCCCTACACCAAGAAGAAGTCTCCCCCATCCATGGCTGAAGATGCTGAGTGATGCTTTGCCCAGCACTGGCAACTCCTGTATCCCAGGATGTGACTGTCCAGACCCAGTGGCATAGCTAGAGGGGGCAAAGCACTGAGTTTGGCAGTGAGCCTTCCTTGGAGCTTGCAAGAGGGTCCTCCCTCTCTCCCCTTTGGTGTCACTCAGTGAGACGCCCTGCCAGACTCATTGCTTTCCCCCCTTAGCTACGCTACTGGTCCAGATTCAGATACACTCACCTGGTTTCCTCCTCCCCCCATCCAGGTAGGTGGCAGAGACTTACCTGTGCTGGCCCTGCAGAAGTGATCCAAGGTCCTGATCCAGCCAAGCAGCCTCTCCTCCTGGTGCCCAGTAAAAGTTTCCCAGGCTGGCAATGCCCCCTCCCAGCACTCTGGCTGATATACAGACTGTCAGGGGAAGGAAGGCGACCCACCTTTTGAGCTCTTTAACCCTTTCTGAGCCAACCCTGCCATTAACCACTTGGGTGCCACATGCCTCAGCTTGCTCCGAAACAATGAGTGCCACAAAAGAACATCAGAAGAGCCCCCTTGATCAGGCCAAAGGGTGATCATATATCCTCTTTTTCCCGGACATGTTATTTTTTTTTTTTAGCCTTGTGTCCAAAAAAACTACACTTCACTGTCCTCCTTTTCCTTGTGAGCAGGCAGCAGGTAGCCTTTATGTAATTAAAAAATTATATGTAATAGTTTTAAAGTTAATAATAAGACATTAATAAATACTCCTGTTTACTCAGATCTAATGCACCACTGAATCTAATGCACATCCTGATTTTAAAAGGATTGAGATTTTAAAAATGTTTACTGGCAGTTGTAATATGCAGCTGCAATACAGCAGGTGCAAAATTTAATTTTGCTGCAAACAATAATGCATTATATTACAATATATGACAATGGGTTTATCGTATGATTTTTACCTTATTGTACTACTTTATAAAACAATGATTTATGTTACATTTTATTACATCATAATAAACTATTAAACTAAATACTGACCTATCCTTAAAATCAAAATACTGTATTAACTCGAGTATAATATACCATCAAATCTAACATGCACCCGATTTTGGAGAATAAGACTGCAATCCTAAACCAGCTCTCGTTGGGAGTAAGCCCCACTGTACACAATGAGAATTACTTTTGAGTAGACATGCTTACGATTGTCCTAGAAATTTGGCTGAAAAGGGTGAGCGTTAGATTCGAGTAAATATGGTAATTCTAAACCGCTTTGTGAACTTTTTATTGAAAAGCAAAATAAAAATACTGTTGATTGACTGATTGACAAGCAATATAGTATTTGAATTAATCAGATATAAGCAATATATGCTAGAGTTTTAGCTTTTATTTTGCCATGTCCTACTTTTTTCTTCGGTATCCTCCTTTTGTGGGGAGGCTGTCCTCTTTTTGGGGTATGACATATGACCACCCTGCATCTAGTCCAGCCAATGATCACATACTGGCACACCAAATTCTTCAGGGAGCACCCAGGACCATAAGGAGACAACCATTGCCAGGACCTCAGCAATCTGAGTTTTCTTTCTTTCTTTCTTTCTTTCTTTCTTTCTTTCTTTCTTTCTTTCTTTCTTTCTTTCTTTCTTCCTACCTACCTACCTACCTACCTACCTACCTACCTACAGTATTTACCAGTATTTACCAGTATATACCGCTTTTCAGATATTCTGCCTGTATCTCAGTCCCTGATTTGCAAAACGGGGTTCCAAATACTGGTTTACCTTGTGCCAACTCCTAGGCAACTCTTCAGTATAGCATCCCTTCAACTTAGGGTTGCCATAACTCTCCACAAAATTGGGACAGGACCCTCTGTCCCATTTGCCAGTACATGAACATGTTTGTATTTATTTTTGGGACATATGACAACCCTACTTTAACTGTGAATTTGCAGGATACTCATAAGGCTTGTTCATATAAGGGTGACCCATATATCATAACCATAAAAAGGGGACAAGGCCTATAGGACATCCATCCAATAAAAAATGTAGGATATGACAAAATAAGAGCTAAAAACACTCATGTATACAAGTAATGCTTTCATGTGGTCAATTTAAACACTATATTACTAATTATTATATTTAAAACTTTAATTTATTGAATTTAATTTATTAAGTACAGGAATTCTATAGGCTTCCGGCTCACATGGAAAAAGAGGATTATAAAGGTTTGGTTTTGTATTTTTTCCCCAGGACAAAAGGCTAAAAAACAAGAACATGTTCTGGATATGGTGGAGGAGAACCCAGCTGGTTGGGGCACATCAGGCAATCAAGAGGGTGCAGCTCCTTCACTTCTGTACTGGGAACCTTCAGGGAAGGGAGCAGCCCTCTAAGCATGGCCCCCAGGCTGGTAAAGATTGGGTTAATAGCCGCAGCCTGCTCATTCAAACAACCCCTTTCCAGGAGGAAGTTTTGGTCATAGCCTTTCCTGGGGAGATCTAAATTGCAGGAAACCGCAAGAGAACCTACAGCAGTGCCAGGGGTTATTTCTGGGACTGATCTTTGAACTTTTTTTTAGGGGGATGGAAATGCTGCTTCCCTCCTCCCACCTTAAGAGACATGGTGCAAATGGGGGGAGCAGAGAAACCCACAACCAGCAAAGCTTGCAGGGCAACCCTGAAAATGTGAAAGTTTTGTGCACTGCTGAGCAACAGGCGCCACTAATGTAATGAGCCAAACTCATCTCCAACAAGTTCCCAAAGCGGTTCCTAAATAGCTGCATTCTGACTGTTATGGACAATTGTGCATCTTTGACAGGGTGAACATATATCCTGTTTTTCCAGCCAGGACACGTCCTCTTTTTTTAGCCTTGTGTCTTGGAAAAATCTTCATTGACCTCCTTTCCTTGTGAGCAGGCATGTGAGCAGCATATAACCTTCTTGTAATTCATAAATTATATGAAACAAATTACTGGTAATGGCTTTAAATTTAATAAGTAATATACAGTAGTGTTTTAATTAACCATATGAAAGTAATATATGAGTATTTTCAGCTTTTATTTTTGTTATGTCCTACATTTTTTTGGGGGGGGGTGTCATTTTTGGGAAGGTCTTTTGTAGTTATGACATAATGGTCACCCTGATCTTTGAGTACTGAACGAAATGTCAAAGCCCCTGGAAATCTGGCCATCATGAACACCTTTGCATTTCTGGCTGCACCCAAAAGTCGGACTGTGTGATTGTCACAGAATTGTGTGTGAATTCCTGTTCTGAAACTTCACTGTACTATACAGTATTATAATATACTAAGGGGTCTTTTTGATGGGGTACTCATTGATACCGAGTACCGGCACCTCTGTGTGAGTACCAGTACCTATGTGGTGAGTACCAGCACCTCTGTTTACCACAAGTAAACAGGTCTATGATTTTAAATAACCAGAGGTCATTTTAAGGAGGTACGCATCCATATGGGGTACAGGCACCGCTGCATGAGTACTGGCACGCACACACACACACACATACACACACACACAGGTGAGTATCTGTGAGTACTGGCAGGTGAGGACCAGCACCTATTTTTCCAGAAAAATAGCACTGCAAATAACATCTTCATGGTGAGGACCCCCAAATTATCTTCATGATGATGTACCCCATCTTTATTTCTGGAAAAAAATACAGATTAATACAGACTACTGGCTGTATGGCTCTAGAAATAGGGATGAGCACTGCACCCTACAGTCAGTCACAACTAGCAGTATAACCTGCGCAAGACACCTTTACTTTTTTATACTATACTATACTATACTAATTTCTGGACTGCCAGTTGTGTGAATGCCCCTTACAATCTTTCTGGAAGGTATAGTGGTACCTCGCTTAAGAAGCACTTAACAAGTGTTTGTTTACCAGTTTGTTTACTTGTTATTTGCTTAACAAGTGTTTCACATAACAAGCAAAAATTTCCAAGAAATCTTGCTTCACATAACAAATTCTGCCTCACTTAACAAGCAAGTGCACTGTGGGCACGCGGGCTATGCAGCCCTGACGTGGAGGCTTTTTTAAAGGGCTGTTGGCCAGCGCTGCTGCCTCTAACTGCCCCCAACTTGGTTCGGCCTGGGGTGCCAGAGGCAGCTGCTCCTAACTGTCCCCAAGTGCCTCCACCACCGACCACCTTGAACCTCCAGCAGCAGCCCAAGTAAGCCTCCCAGGAAAGTGTCTTTGATTGCAGCCTCCTAACCGTGTCTACTCAGAAGTAAGCCCCATTGTGTTAAATGGGGCTTACTCCCAGGAAAGTATTTTTGATTGCAGCTTCCTAACCATGTCTACCCAGAAGTAAGCCCCATTATGTTAAATGGTGCTTACTCCCAGGAAAATGTCTTTAGGATTGCAGCCTAAGTAGACTTCATAGGATCATGCACATTGAATGCATGTTTGGAATCAATTCCAGTGTTTTGTCATCATTTTTACATCCAGTTAATATTTTTATATGAATATTTTGGGGGTTGTGGAACCAATTGTCAGAGTTTCCATTATTTCCTATGGGAAAATCCGCTTCACTTAAAGAGCATTTCACTTAAAGAGCATGGCTCTGGAACAAATTAAGCTCTTTATGTGAGATACCACTGTACTTGGATGTAGAGTTTTCTGTTCCACAGTCATGGAGCAATCAGAGAAAATGTCTCTGCTCTGCTCTCCACACCATGTGGATGGATGCACTGCTCAATCATTCACATGTTGCATGGAGGACAGACTCTTAGAGATGTTGGCTGAAACCCATCAAATCACTTGTGATCACAGATCACTTGTGATCTACGAAGTCCTTGACCTGTAAATGTTACAATGTCAAGCCAAGTTCCCTTATGCTCATTCCTGGGATTAGAAAACTTGAGGACCTCTCGCTTCTTCACATGCAAACACCCAATCCTTTGGCATTAGCCCCCTGACTTTGCTCTCCTGTTTCAGCTTATCTCCCAAGAGGAAGATTCCACAAATCCCATATGAAAATGTACTCAAGGAGAAGGTGGAAGGTCTTTGTGTCCAGAAGCTGATCCAAAGGGGGGTTGAGTGACACCAGCAGATGCAGCCTCCCATCCTTTCTTCAACAACAAGGCCAAAGGGCAGGGAAAATAACAGCTGCTGTCCGGAAGGACAATCTCCATCAGACAAACTGGGGCAGGCCAGTCTGTGCTTGTTAGACCTCTTGGAGTGTCGCCAAAGGCTTGATAATGAGCACAATTCTAACCATGTCTACTCAAAAGTAAGCTGCATTGTGTTCAATGGGTCTTACTCCCAGGAAAGTGTCTTTAGGATTGCAGCTATAGTACTTGATTCTGGGACTTGCCATACCTAGAAACAGCCTGTGCCAAGCATATGCTGAGAAATAGATACTCCTGCCCTGCTCTTGCCAGCCATCACTGGAATACTTTCCAGCAGAAGCAGAACACAGGCTGGCTGTGGGGACCACTTCACAGGTTAACATGAACACAGGAGAGTTTCCTTCCCATGCCTACCAAGCACATGGTAACCGTAGGTCCCCTTTTTCCAGAACATGTTCTGGATTTTAGCCTTGTGTCCTGGGAAAAAAACTTTAGTGCCCTCCTTTTCCTTGTAAGTGGGCAGCATGTAGCCTTCTTGGAATTACTGAATTACAGGAAGTCCTTGACTTACGAGCATTCAAGACACAAACTTTCATACATATTATCGTCCCTCCAAGATACGAACTTTCAAACATACAAACAAATTGGAAGTTGTCAAATGCAAAAGCGTCAAACCTGCTTCTGTCCAGAGCCTATTTTGTGGGCTCTCCTGCTCACTCTACCTACACTGGACTCCCAAAATGTCTGAAATCATGATTTGTAATAAATATACTACTAATTATATTAATTATGGTTATACATTTTTTTTCAAAACATGCATTGACATCAATGGTGTTGGATTTACAAACATTTCAACTTACAAACAAGATTCTGTAATTAGTTGACCTCGTTTGTAAGTTGAGGTCCGGCCTTGGTTCTGGAGCACCTTCATCTGAAGATGCTAGAATAATAACAATCTGCACAGGGTCTCCACAAGCCCAGGGAGGAGGCTCCACCAGGGCTGACTATTCATGAGGATGACTTAGGAATCCTCCACTTCCCACTCCTTGAATTGGAAAAAGACGACAATTTGAAGGAGAAGAATGGTGGCCTAAAGCGGTTATTTTCAATTATTTTTCTCATTGCACCTTGATCTCTATGATCTTCTCTGTGGTTTTCTTCTCTTATGATCTCACCTCCAGATCCAGGACACCCTTCTGGGTTCTTTGGTTCTGTTTTTAGGTCAACTGTCAGCAGAGGAAAGAGGACAGACAATTTGTTACTACTATCAGTAGATCAACTAATAGCAACTACTATCAATAGAAATACAGCAGCCAAACCCAGAAAAATTTTTTCAGTGATTTTTAAGCACTTTCATGGCATGCCGGCAGTGCACCAGTTGAAAATCTAGAGCAGGGGTTGGCAAACTCCAACCTGGGGGAGCATTTACAGCATGTGGGGTCCCCCAATTCAACTCTCAAGGAGACCCCAGTCTCTCTCTCTCTCTCTCTCTCTCTCTCTCTCTGTGTGTATGTGTGTGTGTGTCTGTGTCTCTGTGTGTGTGTATCTGGTGATCCAGCAGTGTTCTTGTGCCTGGTGTTCCTACCCTGCAGGAGTGTTGTGCAGTTCAACACTGTCTGGATACAGCCATGTTGTGCACAGTCAATGAATATGTGCCATAAATCAAATCCAAACACCAACTCAGACTTAACACAGACATTGCAAGAAGTTTTTTCCAGACTTAGATATTTGTCAGAGTGGCTGAGTTTCTGCCCATGTTGAAAGCGCAAAGGAAGATCATAAAGGGGAAAATGAGGCACAGTCATCACTTTTGGGAAGGCAGCCCACAGTGCTGGAAACACTGGAAGAAGAATAAACAAAGATCCAAAATAGCCCGGCTGCTGCTGCAGTCTTTGGTGTGAATCATCTCAGTATCCAAAGACGCTTTCTTTATTTCCTGCAGAAACGCGCACAAAGCCAAAAGCAAGTGACAAACACTTCCGAGCAGATTCCACCATTCTGGAAATAGTTCATTCTTGTAACATGCAACAAATATTTTCTTTATTTTAATGTCATGACTTTTTCATTCAATTTTAATGCTTCATTTTTACTGTAAAGTGTTAATAAATCAAGTGGTGGAAAACTGAAATTAAAATGATGATACTTTTTCTTTCAAAGCACTTGGAATGAGGCTCATCTCAGAGATTAGACTGATGGAATAGGCACTGGGTGATCATATGTCCTCTTTTCCCAGGACATGTCCTCCTTTTCCAGGGCATGTCCTCCTTTTAAGCCTTGCATCCTGAAAAAAAATCTTCATTGTTCTCTCCTTTTTCTTGTGAGCAGATGTATGTAGCCTTTGTGGAATTAATAAATTATATGTAATTACATGTAATAGTTTTAAATTTAATAATGGTATTTAAATTAACCACATGAAAGCAACAGATATGAGTGTTTTCAGCTTTTATTTTGTCATGTCCTACATTTTGGGGCCTTGTTCTCTTTTGCAGTTATGACATCTGGTCACCATGAATATTATATTTATTTCAGTATTTGTATTCTGCCTTTCTCCTAGGGACCCAAGGTGGCCATACAGGAATAAGCATCAGGGCTGTAGCCAGGATTGTGTAGGGGGGCAACAACTGTTTCAGAGGGGACAATTATGCCAAGTATCTATACTGGTGTATATCTATACAATATAACAATAACTTGTATAGAATAAATGCTTCTTTGTGTATAGTATGCATTTTGTTTACATAGAAATAACATGCAACTTATCTTTTCATTTTGCACACCAACACAATACATAGGCCTGCATCCCTACAAAAGCCAAGGAAAGGCCCCAGATGGTCACATATGGTCCCCTATATGTAAGGCCACAGCTATACTGCCCCCCAGCTACATCCCTGATACAGGGAATTCAAGAGAAATTGCATCTGCTCCACTACCTTATTTGCAGGTTCTTGATTTATAAAAAATAACTTACTGAACCTGTTTGTCTGGGACACATGTGGAACAGCTGTGCACGCACACAAACACCTACGTGTACTATGTACACACACACAGAGCAGGCATTCCTCTTTGAAGCCATCTGCAACACTCTGAAAACAAACTATCAAATAATGTCCTGTAAACCACTTTGTGACTGGAAAAAATGGGATCCCAATATGATTTACTTGTTGAAAAGTAGGATATAAATGTTCACAATATCATCAAGCCCCTCTTGGGAGTCTTAAGAACTAACAACTTGCTTTAAAAAAGAAAACCTAGAACGCTGAATTTCTCTGGATGCTAAATTATTCCACCAAGCCTCTGCAAATGGTGTGGCAGGCTTGGCAAGTCTCAGCAAAGCTACAGCCCTACTTTCAAACCCATTTCAAACCCTAACCTGCAGTAATTTGGCCCCTGATGATAGAAAGCCAAGCACCAAACCTCTCCCATATATTAGACTGAGCTTAAAGCAGGAAATTTGTATTTGGGCCTTTGTGTATTGGAGATGAATGGCAGCATCACCTATATTTCAACCTGCCTCAGGAATATTTTCCAAGTACCACCCTTTGAAGCTTGCTGCAACCTGGTCTTGCCAATTTCCTCCCCCTTCTTTTGATCTATGGTCCCGTGGAAGAGGATAAGCAAGGCAATGGGCTGCCTGGGCTTGTTTTAGAAGTCCTTCTCTCTATATAACTTGTGGTCAGGCATAGACATCTACACAGAAAAAGCACACACATGATGCATCTCCGGTTCAGTCTGGGCGCATGTGCCCCTTTTCAGAAGCCAGTATGGAAGGGATCTCGCCACGAAGGAGGCAGTGGTCCTCAAGTGCAGGGTGACCAGATGCCCAAACCTCAAACGGAGGACTCAGGGCACAATTCAGACTAACTATGGGAGTCCTTTCTAGGATGTAAGAACAATTTGCTCTGGATTGCAATATGAATTTTCCATAAGTTTTCACTAGGTGGTGCAGTAACTACGGATACACATAATGTCTCTCACGTGCTCCCGTAATTACTCTGGATTGTAGGGAAAGTCTTGGTTTCCTCTCAGCCTGGCCTTTCTGGTGGACAATGGCATGTTTGCCTACTCACGAGTAAAGCTGTGATATTGGGCACTTTCACTTTCCCATAGAGCTCAAAGCATATTTTTATTTTAGGGTTTTTTGGCCATAAGTTTTGATAGGAAGGAGATATTCCAAAACCAATTTTTGTATTGGATTCTGCTCTTCAATACTAATCCAATGACATATAATATGATGGGGTACTGCACACCATTGCAACGTTCCAAAATGAAGCCAAAATGGAGGACACATGGACAAGATGCTAAAAAAGAGGACAAATCTGGAAATTTCCGGTCATATGGTCACCCTGCTCAAGTGGCAGACTTTGGTACCATCACAGGCAGTAGAACTGAGGAAGGATCTGATTCAGGGGCAAAATTCAGTAGGAGATCACTTGTACTAATAGATGCAAATGTAGCCCCAATCTTTAAGAAGGGGAAAAAAGAAGACCCGGGAAATTATAGACCAGTCAGTTTGACTTCAATCCCAGGGAAGATATTAGAACAAATCATAAAACACACAATTTGTGCACATCTAGACATGTACTCAGTGATCAAAACAACCCAGCATGGATTTACCAAGAATAAATCTTGCCAGACAAATCTGATCTCCTTTTTTGATCGGATTATGAGCCTACTGGACAGTGGCAATGCTGTGGATGTCATTTATCTTGACTTCAGCAAAGCATTTGACAAGGTCCCACATGACATTTTAATTGGGAAGTTGGAAAAATATGGGCTAGACGGGGCAATTGTTAGGTGGATCCGCAACTGGCTTGATGGCCGCACTCAAAGGGTTTTAGTAAATGGTTCTGTGTCAACCTGGAGGTCGGTTTCAAGTGGGGTACCCCAAGGCTCTGTCTTGGGCCCGTTTCTCTTTAACATTTTCATCAATGACTTAGAGGAAGGGATACAGGGGAGCCTGATCAAATTTGCAGATGACACCAAACTGGGAGGAGTAGCAAACACATCAGAAGATAGGAGAAACCTCCAGGAGGATCTGGATAAACTGGAATCCTGGGCTGTAACAAACAGAATGAATTTCAATAGGGAGAAGTGCAAGGTTCTGCACTTAGGAAATAAAAACCAAAAATACAGGTATAAAATGGGGGATACTTGGCTTGGCAGCACAGCATGTGAGTGGGATCTTGGAGTCGCCGTGGATCACAAGCTGAACATGAGTCAGCAGTGTGATGTGTCTGCAAAGAAGGCAAATGCCATTTTAGGCTGCATTAAGAGGTCTGTAGCTTCCAAGTCGCAAGAAGTTCTAGTTCCTCTTTATTCAGCATTGGTCAGACCTCACCTTGAGTACTGTGTTCAGTTCTGGGCACCTCACTTTAAGAAAGATGCAGCCAAACTGGAGCAAGTCCGGAGGAGAGCAACAAGAATGATCAGTGGGATGGAAGGGAAGCCCTACGAGGAAAGGTTGGGGGAACTTGGGATGTTCAGCCTGGAGAAGAGGAGGCTGAGAGGAGACATAATTGCCCTCTTCAGATACCTGAAGGGCTGTCATAGGGAGGAAGGGGCTCATTTGTTCATAGCTGCTTCTGAAAGCAGAACTAGAACCAATGGGTACAAACTGCAAGAGAGGAGATTCCGGTTGGATTCCTGACGGTGAGGGTGGTTCGGCAGTGGAACAGATTGCCAAGGGAGGTGGTGGACTCTCCCTCATTGGGGATCTTCAAGCAGAGGCTCGAGGAGCACCTGTCGGGGATGCTCTAGGGGGATTTCCTGCTGCAGGCAGGGGGTTGGACTAGATGACCTACTAGGTCCCTTTCAACTCTATGATTCTATGATTCTATGCATACAGTGGGTGTAGCAGCGTCTTCAGAGGGACAGAAGTGACACCATTACCCATTGATTAAGTTACTTCTGGACCTCAGCAGGCACCATAAAAGCTATTTGAATGCATGAATACTATATATGAAAGCTATAAATGTTTGACATTCCAAATTTAGATCTTCTTCCTCTGACATCAAGCGAGGGGAAATCCCTAAACAGAAAGTTTAGTTACGGTAATTAATCGGAAGAGCTATTTAGAAGTCTTGTTTCTTTAGGGTTCGGCTTCATGACACATGGAAATTCCTTGTTCCTGTTTGACAACAGCTTGGGGTACATGGGATTCGCTTGTTTGCCTTCAAGCAGTGAGCTGTAGCTTTTATTTTGTAGATTTTCTCTCATAATCCTTCATAGTCATAAAAACTAAACTAGTCTTAGTTTAAACTAAATGCATTCTAGCTTTAGTCAGGCTAAGCCAGAGGTAGAGCTTTTTTGAGGAAAATACACCTATGGGTGTCAACTCATATTGGGTGAATGGCAAATGATTCCTCTTCACAAGAAAACAAGCAAAGAGACTAGGGCGCAATCCAGAGTACCTACGGGGAGTTCTTGCTCCAGTGTAAGAACAATTTGCTCTGGATTGCAATATGAATTTCCCATAGGTTTTCACTAGGTGGTAAAGTAACTATGGGTACACATAATGTCTCTTATGTGCTCCCGTAGTTACTCTGGATTGTAGGCATAGGGCTGCAATCTTAAAGACACTTTCCCAAGAGTAAGACCCACTGAACACAATGGAGCTTATTTTTGAGTAGACATGGTTAGGATTGTGCTCTATAGATTGTTTTAGGTACATGACTGTAAAAATTGGTTTGAGATTAAAGAAAGAGACTTTTAGAATTCTGTGCTTGCCTTTAATGCTATCTATGGTATGTCTCTATTTTCTGTTCTTTTCCCTTATTCTTTCTTTTTAATTTATATAAATCCTAACTCCCAGTTTGGTTGGCCTAAGCCCTGGCATAGGTCCTGTGCTCACCTGGAGGTGTCACAAAAGTGCCATAAGACACTTATGCACCATTCTTGGGGAAGGGTTAGGCCAGTGCACAGCCATGCGCTTGCCTCCCTACATCACTTTGGGAACAGAAGGACCAATGATTTGTGGCAGCCTAAGATTTTTAGGATTGCACCTATAATTTTTCTTTGTGATGCTTTCTCTTTTTGATAAAATCAATAAAAATTATCTATTAAAAAAAGATTGCAAAACTCAAAAAGATTGCAAAACTCAAAAAGAGGGCGGACCGGTTCGCACTGGCCGCCATCTTTTTTTGTGCGCACTGTGCAAGTGCAGTGCGAAGCTGGCAAACCAGTTGGCCAGCTGACTAGCCAGCCAGGGAGCTCAGACTCCGCCGCGTGCGCTCCTCCGCGCACCTACACACTTCCCCTCGGCCGGGGGAGGGGGCTGAGTCCAGGGGAAGCCAGGGGGAGCGCAATCCTATGCATAACTACTCAGAAGTAAGTCCCATGACAGTCAATGTGACTTACTTCCAGGAAAGTGTGGAGAGGACTGCAGCCTCAGAGCCCCATCCTATGCAGGTCTACTCTGAAGTAAGTAATTTTATTTTTTATTTTTTTAATGTTTAAATTAAAAACCTTCCTGGCCCCGCCCCCTGGCCCCGCCCCCGCCCCTGGTCCCACCCACTTCCGGAGAACCGGTTCTTGAGCCAGGCTGGGCGCACCACTGGAACTGACACATATTGAAGCAATTGCTGATTGTCATAGATAATGGCCATTGGGAGATCTCTGGTCCTCCATGAATTTATCCAGTCCCTTTAAAGCTAACCAAGCCAGTGGCAATCACCATATCCTGTTGCAATGAATTCTACAGGCTAATAACACACTATAGGCACAATCCAGAGAAACTATGGGGAGTCCTTGCTCCGATGTAAGAACAATTTACTCTGGATTTCAATATGAATTTCCCATAGGTTTTCACTAGGTGGTGCAGTAACTATGTTGATGTAAATGTCTCTTACATTCTCCTGTGGTTACTCTGTATTGTAGGGTATGTGAAAATATTCCTTTTGTCTGCCCATAGTCTTGCAATAATATATTTCATTGGATGACCTAGTCTGGTTCTAGTATGGTGAAAAGGAGAGAAACATATCTCACCTTATTCATACAACAGACCACAGCTTTATAATCCCCAAATCCAGAGTAACTACGGGAGCACATAAGAGATTTTACGTGCTCCCACAGTTACTGCACCACCTAATGAAAACCTATGGGAAATTCATAGAGTAAGTTGTTCTTCCACCAGAGCAAGGATTCCCCATAGTTACTCTGAATTTAGCCCTATGTCTCTGTCACATCCACCTGTTTCTTTTTCTAAACAGAAAATCTCTAAAGATTGCTTTCCAAGGAAGATGCTGCAACCCCTTGATCTCTGCAGGCTGAGTGAACATGAGAACAAATACTCTGCTGGGGACTTTATAGCAGCAGGCCTCCGTCAATCTTGAAAGACTATGGTATCGTGCTCGGCGCTGCATACGCTGCATGTGAAGCACAAAAGCCTGGGTTAGATTGTTATGGAGGATAGGCTGTTACCCAAGCAGCAAATCCCCCCTCTCCACGCCACTGAATTAGTCCAATGGAAAGGCAGAGCCAATACAATTGGATCCAGTTGGTGTCGCAGAGCTGGGCTAAGGACAGGAGCTCACCCTGTCTTATGGGGTTGACCCGGGTCTCGAACCCTGACCTACTGGTTAACAGGCACAGTGTCCTAACCACTTGTGCCTCCCACAGCCCCTATAGCAAATTTTTAGTTTAAAAGTGCACCATTTTAGACTTTTAGACTTAGAAATTGGAAGATCCGGTTCGAGCGAGTAGGCCCGTACTGGTAAGTGCCCACCAGTGTGTGTCACCCATTGTCTCCAAATACCAGGGTTGTGGAATACCACCTTGGGTTTCCTTTTTTAAGGAAGAAAGGCAGGATATAAATCAAATAAATAATAAATGTGCTCAAGGCTGCAAGTGCAAGTTGTAAGTCAGCGACCCATTGACTCGACTCAACCTGTAAGTCATGTGCCTCTCATAAAATTTGAAGTCTTTTATGCCTTGAGTCAGAGTTAAGAATCATAGAATCATAGAATCATAGAATCATAGAGTTGGAAGGGACCTAGTAGGTCATCTAGTCCAACCCCCTGCCTGCAGCAGGAATTCCCCCTAGAGCATCTCCAACAGGTGCTCATCGAGCCTCTGCTTGAAGATCCCCAGTGAGGGAGAGTCCACCACCTCCCTTGGCAATCTGTTCCACTGCCGAACCGCCCTCACAGTCAGGAATTTTTTCCGGATTTCCAGCCGGAATCTCCAGCCCATCCCTGCTGAATATCAGCTGCAGCCAAGCAATGTTGGGAGCGACGTCTGCCTCGATGGCCTGTGTGTGGGCTGTCCGGCCACCGTGAGAAACAGGATGTTGGACTACAGAGCCTTGGGCCCGATCTAGAAGGGTGCTTCTGGTGCATGGCCTGCATCCAACAGATTCTAGGTCTTGAATTCCTTGGTTTTGCCACTTATGAACACCCAGCAAACCTTAGAATCATAGAATCATAGAGTTGAAAGGGACCTAGTAGGTACTGTGCACCATTGCAAAGTTTCAAAATGAAGCCAAAATGTAGGACACCTGGACAAGATGCTAAAAATCCGGACAAATCCGGTTTTCCGGTCATCTGGTCACCCTGCGTGAACCGTTAGCTAAGAGGGGGCCATCATCTTTGAATTGCTTTCAAGTGTGTTTGAATTTCTCTTAAAGGGTCTCTGGGTCTGTCTTCCCAGAGCTGAAGCTCCACTCCCCCTCCTTCCTCCCCTTCTGAATCTCCCTCCCCTTCTGAGGGGGGCTCTCTCTCTCACCCCACCTTCCCCTCCCTAAGATTATATATTTTTTAAATTTTAAAATACAAATAGTCTGTTCCCATTACCATCATTCAGACAGGGCATCACCATCATCCCACAGCACATTCAGACAGTGTGCCATTGAAATAAATGGATGCTGGGATCACTATATAAATGTCTCAAAGCTCAATACTTTCAAGTGAGGGTGAGGAGCTTCTTTATACCCTGAAGCCTTGGTGAGTAGGAGCAGCATCTGAGTGTTGGGAGGGCTTTTGGTGGGGGCCATGCCTTTCTGCCTGCCCCCCCGGCTGCCTTTGAAGCCCAGTACTAGCCATGGAGAACTACTCAATACTAACCAGTACTACTCGGGAGTAAGCCTCACTGTATAGTAGAGGACTGCAGCCTGTGGCCACAATCCTAGCCACACTTTCCAGGGAACAATTCCCATTGACTATCATGAGATTTCTTTCTGAGTAGCATGCATAGGATTAGGATTTGAGGCTGCTTTCCCACCCACACTTTCCTGAGAGTAAGCCCACTGACTATCATGGGACTTACTTCTGAGGAGATTGGCAGAAGCTTGGATCTCTCCCTCCAGCCCTGTTCCTCCAGCCCTGTCTACTTTCCTGAATGTAAGCCCACTGACTATAATGGGACTTACTTCTGAGTAGACATGGTTAGGACTGGGCTCTGAGGCTGCAATCCTATCCACACTTACC
Organism: Cryptoblepharus egeriae; assembly: GCA_030015325.1. Classification (NCBI taxonomy): domain Eukaryota; kingdom Metazoa; phylum Chordata; class Lepidosauria; order Squamata; family Scincidae; genus Cryptoblepharus; species Cryptoblepharus egeriae. The sequence goes on from JAREYC010000014.1 coordinate 14,764,409, forward strand.
TGAGAGTAAGCACCATTGACTAAAATGATACTTACTTCTAAGTAAGCCTGCATAGGATTGGACTGTAAGGCTAAAATTCTGACCACACATTCCTGGGAGTAAGCCCCATTGACTTGACTGGGACTTACTTCTGAGTAGACACAGTTAGGATTGGGCTCAGGTTGCAATCCTATCCACACTGTACTCCTTTTGGCTCTCCCCCAAGAAATCTCCCCACCCCATCCTGCCCCTCTGAGAAATCTCCTCCCCCCCAAGATTGTGGGGAGGCAGGATGGGGGGCCCTGAAGAAATAGCTCCAGTTCCCATCCTGCCTCCCAGGAGCCTAGTCCACTGCCTACCCTGAAGTAAATCCTATTGAAGTCAGCAGGTTTTACTCCCCTGTGAGGATAGGAGTGTAGCCTCAAAGCCCAATCATCTGTCTACTCAGAAGTAAGCTCCATTACAATAGTGACGCTTACTCCCTTGAAAGAGTGCATAGGATTGCATCCAGAAGTTGGTTTCTAACAGCTGTTAATCCTATGCCTGACTACTCAAAAGTTAATCCCATTTCAATCTATGAAGCTTACTCCCAGGAAAGCGTGCAGAGGAGCGAAGCGTTAGAGCCCAATCCTATTCTTGGCTACTCAGAAGTAAGTCCCATTAGAGTCTGTGGAGCTTACTCCCAGGAAAGTGAATAAGATTGCAGCCAGAGGCTGGTTACGAAGAATTCCTTTGCTTGACTACTCAGAAGTACTATTATATTCAATGGTGCTTACTCCTAGGTAAATTTGGATGGTATTGCAGCAAGAGGCTGGGATTCTAAAAGCCCAAATCTTATGTATGACCATTCAGAAGTAAATCCCATAATAGTCAATGAAGCTTACTTACAGGAAAGTGTGGACAGGATTTTAGCCTTAAGTAGCGGCTTAGAGGCAAACCTCAAACTGCAGATGGGACACCACAGACTCTGGTCCTAAACTATAGATCAGTGTTTCTCAACCAGTGGTATGAATACCACCTGTGGAACTTGTGGTAGTGTCTGCTGATACTTAGGCACCTGGATGCAAGGGTCATATGTGCTCCCTGAGGCAGCTGGTGGGCCGCTGTGTGATTCAGGAAGCTGGATTAGATGGGTCTTTGGTATGATCCAGTGGAGGCTTTTCTTATGCTTTATGTTCTTATTTGTGGCACACATTCCCCCTGAGAGCATAACAAAGTGTAATGCACAGGAATAAATTACACTGAACCCAGGGGCTTAATACTGATTGATGCAGTCACATGTGATACAATTTTTTTTGTAAATGAAGGGTTAAAACGGTCATTAGAACATAGAGAACTGGTTGTTAAAATATTTGAAACCCACCACCGGGAGGAATCCCTCACATGAGATTAAGGACCTTAAACTTTGGGAAATTGTGCAAACTTTTGTAGAAAAGCACTACCCAAATAAGGCTGTAGCAGTGTGAGTGATAAATCTGTTTAATGACAACACAATGTCACATTTCTGTGAAATCCTTAAAAGGAAACAAAAGCAAGTGCCATTAGCAGGTTCCTTGTTAAAAGTGGCTCAAGAAGACACCAATGACTCTTTTAGTGAAAATTAGTCATCCTCGGCCATTAAGACTTTTCTTTTCTGTTTCACTATAAAGTGTATTACAGTGTTTTTATTAATATTAGAGTAATTGTGTTTTGTATTATATTACAGTGTTTTGAATTTGATTACAGTGTTTATCATCATTTTTTACATGGAGTTAATATTTTTATAAGAATATTTTTGGGTTGTGGAACCAATTGTCTGAGTTTCCATTATTTCCTATGGGGAAATCTGCTTTGTAAGAAGAATGCTTTGTAAGGCAAACATGCTTCCGGAATGAATTATGTTCTTCTTACAAGGCACCACTTAAAGAGCCTGTCACCTGCTAAAGAGGGGGAAGTGAACTGGGTTATGGTTCCCAAGCTATCAACTATATTTAAACACCCAACTTTAAGGGAAGTATACCATCTAGTGGTATAGATGGTATATTGCTGACTTTGCCAGCTGCTGATCTCCCAAGGTGGCAAATGTGATAGTTCTTTTTATTATTGACTGAATTTATACAGTATACAGGTATATGTAACAGTTTATATGTAAGTTTTAAAGTAATAGCTTTTAAATTAACCACATGAAAGCAGTTCTTCCTGAAGTGAATATATCACTTTCTTTATTGTTCTGGCCCTCTTTCCCCCAAATATCCCATTTCTTATTTCCGCATCCCATGCCTCAAGCTGTTTCTTTGAAATTCCCTCTGGAAGCGTTTGGAATAGGTATAGCATTTTAGAAATTATAAGCATTTTAACCACTCTTATTTTTCCTAATATACTGAGATGCTTATTTTCCCATTGCTTTAAGTTCTGTTGTATCTTTTTCCATTTGGTTGCATAGTTTCTTTCTTTAAGATTTGATACATTTTTTTGTTATTATTAAGAAAATAATATGGGATGGGATGACCCACATTTAGAAAGTTATTATGAAGCTTTTCAAATAAGAATGTTTGAAAGAGAGGGGGGATTTGCTGGTTGGGTAACAGCCTATCCTCCATAACTAACCCAGGCTTTTGTGCTTCGCATGCAGCGTATGCAGCGCCGAGCACGATACCATAGTCTTTCAAGACTGACGGAGGCCTGCTTTTTAATTGTATAAATATAATGTATGTGACTGCATTCGGGGAAATGTTACAGCTCTGAACAGGCGGACAATGTATATGAACAGGCTACTATGCTTTTAACAATGGTAGTAATTGAGTTGCAGGAACCAACCTTCAGAAAATTTTTACTAAGACGTTCCCCAAACAACAAAAATAAAATAAAATTGGGAACAATTGGAACATATCTATCTATAGAACACTTCCATCTGGGGGTCAGAACGCACTAGTGCAGCGTTTCTCAAAGTGGGGGTCGGGACCCTTTTGGGGGTCGCCTGGAGCTTTCCTGTGGGTTGCCTAAAGACCCCTGGCGCAGGGGGCCAGGTCGCAGCTATAGCTGCGAGTGCACTGGGGCTTCCTTAAAGGCTGCCTCAGGGACTTCTGACTGCTGGGGGGGCTTCCCCCAGGCGTGTGCGCCACCCACCCAGATTCTGTGGGGGACTTCCCTGTAGGCCTGCATGCCGCCTGCCCAGATCGTGTGGGAGGGGGCTTCCCTCCAGGTGCGTGTGCGCTGCCTGCCCAGATCACACGGGAGGGGGGCAGTGGCAAAATTACAGTTATAAAGTAGCAACGAAAGTAATTTTATGGTTGGGGGGTCCCCACAGCATGAGGAACTTATAAAGGGGTCACGACATTAGGAAGATTGAGAACCACGGCACTAGTGGGTCACAAAATTGACATGCTGATACCTGACAAGGAGAATGGATTGAGCTCTATGGAAATCAAAACCAAGTAGCATGTGCACATTTACTCATGCATAGTCACCATGCTTCAGCCAACTTCAAAAGGCAGCCCAAAGGGAAGGCAACATTGCTGGAGTGGGCCCAGTCTGACAAATACAGACTGCATGGATTCCTCTTGAGAAGATTCAGATTCCTCTTGAGATTCAGATTCCTCTTGAGAAGGAATTCTGCCTCAAGTTGAGAAGGATCCTTAACTGTAACTGTACTGAACTCTATGGAAAGTGAAACTGAGCCACATAGGTTTTTACTCACGAGTAGGTGGCTAGGCCTTGGCTCTTATTGAAGGCTAGATGAAGACAAGGCCTCCACAAAAGTCCCAATCCAATGAATGTGGAGCTCAATAAATGCTCCAGAAGGCAGCTCCCCTATCATAGTAAAAAGAATAAAACTGAGGCTTTGAAATTGAGGCCAATAAAGTGAAATACTTTTAGTCTTGTAAAAGTAGATGGGTTCTGTTACAGGGACATTTTGAAAAGTGAGTTCTAGTGCTAAAAAGTTTGGGAACCACTGATCTAGAGAGAACAGCAACTGTCTCGTACCAGGAAACGAACTTTGCTCAAAAACAGTACACAGAAATACAAGGCACAGCTCCAAAGGGAACGCCCAACTTGCTATCGGCTTCTAACTAACCACACAACGGCCTATCATTATTCTGCAGTTCAGAGGGCAGTCCTGATTGGCTGGCACAGAAGGAAGAGTACTGTTTAAAATGCACCAAATCAAAACAAGGAGAAAGTTCACAGCTTCGACTGTGCCAGAGCTGCACCTTTCACTGCAGACCCAGAAACACGTACAGACTGTACAAGAGGCAGGCCAAGGCCAGACTTCCAAGTTCAGCAGGAAAGAAAGTGGAAATCTTGTTCACTTCTAGATTAGTTCATTTGGGTCTTGATGGCTTCAGGAACTGGGGAGTTTTTAGGTATGCTCATGTCAATATACTGCTATACATCCTACCATGGTAAAAGGAAGAACTCGCAAGATTTTTTGCATTTTTAATTTGATTGAATGAGGCCAACTGACAGCCTTGAAGCATTTACCTGTCCCTCTGCAGTAATCTTGAATTTCAAAAGGCAATAGGAGTGCAAGGGGTACATCAAACCTGAGTCTGGGGCAAAAAAGGCTTCACATTTGAAATGTGAGCCTGAAACTTTGTACCCCTTGATCAAATTTTAAAGCAGGTTCTGATTTTAAAGCATGACATACAGTGGGTCATGCTCAGTTTTACTAAGAAAACCAAGACTTCTGTGTCTGGAATTGTCATCTAAAGAAACATTTTTGGGTTTTAAGGCCACATCAATTAATTCTAGAGTCTAAATATGACATTTTGCCCTAAATGATGTAGGGTATTGTCAAAGGAAAAATAGACTAATCTGATTCTCAGAGACCCTAAAACCCATTAAAAATAACTGGCTCTTTGCAAAGTCAGTCAAATGGCTGAGCTTTCATTCAGCACGTGGACACAGCAGATTTGCTCATACAAGAAACTTATCATAAAACCCATCTCCAAAAATCTGCACCACCTGTTGGAGTGATGTGAGGCTACGGGCACAATCCTAACCATGTCTACTCAAAAGTAAGCCCCATTGTGTTCAATAGGTCTTACTCCCAGGAAAGTGTCTTTAGGATTGCAGCCTACGATGTTTTTGGAAGAACAAATTGGTTAATTAAAAAAGAAATATAAACTTAGCTATAAAAAGAGGCACTCTTAAACTTGAAGTTTTGTTTCAATTCAGACTTTATTTCTTTTTTTAAAAAGTAATGAACTCAATAAATTACACAATCATCTCCTTTTTATAAATTTTTCACAAAATATATTTATAAGGAAAGGCTTTGAAAGTTTTTTTTCTGAAGTGCTGATGAATATCTTGACTTTTGTGTCACGCTGGTGGACTTGTTTTGTAGCTGCTACAATTTTTTATTTCAGAAATTTTACAAGAACCCAAAGCAAAACACAAGCAACAACAGCAACAAAAACAAAAAAAATCTCTCACACACACACATCTCTGGACCAATTATTCAGTCGATATTTAATGGAACAATCAAGCTAGCATTCAATGCCAAAGGGCTAAGCACCATGAGAAGAGGTATCCTGGGGCCTTCCCAACCTTTAAGAGTAGCAAGCAGTGCACTTTGAGCATTCATCTATATTCCTGTGCAAAGATAGTTTCTGCGCTACATTTAAGAAGCACATGCAATGGACGTTTGGATTTGCAGAGAGCTTGGAAGTGCCACCAGGTTATACACAGTAACAAGGGATGAGAGTTCTAACTCTTGCCCAGTTCTCAAGAAAAGCAAAGTGCCTTCACTTAAATACGAGCCTGATATAGGATGGGATGCTACTGATGCAAAGAGATCCATAGGTGTGTCTTCCTCCTTATGGATACCCTCATCTCCAAAGGCACAGATGGTACTTTTAAGAGTTTGTTGCCTCTGAAAGTTTATACTGTAAGTGCAAGTTTTGGTGTAAGTGCACCATAGTCAAACCTCTGTCTCACCTTTACAGCTAAGGACAGACATTAAGGAACCAAGCTCTAAGTTGTCAGGATACAACATCACACTGAAAGTTAGACAGAAAGCTGCCAATTTAACCTCCTGTGGCCCAACAGTATCCTGGGTCAACAGCTTGACAATGTCTGGAAAAACAATTTGGCAAGATTTTTCAAAGGGGTCAGGAACTGCTGAGATTTTACCTTCCTACGTGAGCAAAGGTACAGGTGTACATCAGGTGACAAACATTAGGTGACAAAAGGCATCTTACTTAAGTATTAAGTATAGCTAAAGAAGTAATCTACAAGTCTTATTCCACTCGTCAGATTCAAGCTCTATCAGACAATAAGTATAACCAACTCCAGTGCATTTCATGGAAAAAAACCAAAAACAAATAGTTTCACTTTCTGGTCTCCAGGATGTAGCTGATTATATCAAGCTAATTCAACCTCAACAATAAGCATTTTTCAATTCACAACATTGCCACTTTTTTGATTTAGAAGATTATAAATCATAAATCGGACTATGAAGCCCTGTATATTTAAAATGAAATGGGTGTAACCCTGCTTAACTCACACAAGAAGAGCAAGATGAGAACAACTTGCAACCCAGTGGTTTGAAGGAGGAAGGACCTGCTGAATACTTCCAAGGAAGGATCAGTCTTTCCTTGGAGAGTCATACAGTGGTACTTGTGGGACATGGTGATGACAGGGTATCAAGGTGAAGTAAAGGAATGGTCAGCATTTGCAGGAAGCCAATTCAGCATCAACTCTCTTCACCTGGGTTAGCAAGATAATGCCAGGAGCTTTCTTTCTACCAAACTTCAGGGCAAAAGAACCAGTGCTATTAATTGGATCAGAGAAACCACCCTCTGGACAGTTTCCTGCTAGACAGTGATGACAATCAACTGCATCTGGATAGCACAGTGAAAACCATTTTCAGAGTTCTTCTCTCCCCAACCATAAAATAAATATCTCTTCACCAACCCTCCCAATTAAAGAGACTGAAAAAACCTCTACTAAAGAAAGGAGGGCAGCAACTAGTGTGAATAGCCTCTAGACTTGAACAACAACAAGACATGGGTATCTTTTCATATTTGCAAGAACTTTCAAGATCAAGCAGGAAGAGATTCTTTTCTTCCTCATGATTTACATTAAAAAAATAAATTTAGTCAAGAAGAATCCTGTCAGTACTGCTGGATAACACTTGCTTAGAAGAGGAGCAGCCAGATATGGCAGCTTAAAAGCCACTCTATTATCTGAGGAAAATTTAGTTGAGTGCTAAGTGACCCAGCCAAGATACAAGTGTGTCAGGCTACCAAGTCAACCTTCACAATGAAGAGATATTCCCTATAGCAGCTCAGTGCAGGAATAAGACCATGACTTCACATCACATTTGTTTATCACATTTTGTGCCACAAAATTTTTCCACAAAGGGGTAAAAAAAACATATGGAAAAAATGTTTATGTTATACAAATTGCTGACAAGCAGCAGCCACCCAAATCTATCTCAGATAATATAAATTAGGGATAATTTCACCATACAGAAGTGTGTGCAGGGGTAGGGTGAGAATGACAGCCACTCACACAGACATAAATATATACATATTTTTACTCTACAGTGTCAAATGATCTGCATTACCAGCATGCAAATCTCCCCATTCATGGGCATTCCAAATTTTGCAAATGGAAACCGGAATGTCTGAAATATTCCATAACATATTCCTAGAAAGCAATAAGCTCCAGCTTATCAATTTTCCTAGACAGGTAGATAACCTTACACCTGTGGATAGGAAACATCCAAGTTGGGAATATACATTTATGGGGACTGAAACAAAAACGGCCACCTTGAACTCAGTTTATAAAAATCAACAGAAACAATCCAACAGGTGACACACAGAGCCCTGAAAGTTCAAATCTGGACTGGTCTGGTTTTTGCTTCTATAAAACGTTGCACCATTGAGACAGACAATTCTGCCCAGAGGTGAAGTGCTCCAGAGGTCACGTGTCCCAACTACTATCTTTAAAAGCAATTTTGACTAACCGGAGTTCTAACTCAAACGCATCAGGGCGATCCTGGGGATTGGCAGCGAGCATTTCCTTAATCAGCTGCTTCATATGAGAATTCATTGTCTTTTTCTTAACAGGAATGAGCAGTTCCATTTTTGGATTTTCTAGTAATGCCTCTCCAACAGGGACTATCTCGGACCCCTGTTTCACGTAACTCCCTAGCAGTTCTTTTTTTGTCTCTGTATCTATGAAAGTGATCCTTTCCAACATTGCCCAGATTATAATTCCCAATGCAAAGATATCTGCTTTGGCAGTGTAATGACCCTCCCAAACTTCAGGGGCCATGTAGAAATCCGTTCCACAAGCTGTAGAAAGGAAGCATTTATTTACATTGACAGGCTCCTCGGGGTTTTGCCCTGAAGCAGAACAAACTTTACTTAATCCAAAATCAGCTACTTTCAATGTGGGTTCCAAGTCACTGGCATCCAACCTGCTCTGAGAGATCAATATGTTGTCAGGTTTGAGGTCACGATGGATGATCTGATTTTTGTGCAGGAAAGCCAAGGCAGAGCTGAGCTGCAGCATGAAGCTGGTGTTTGTCTTACGGCTGGGCTTTCGAGACAAGAGGTATTCGTTCATGTCACCTCCATCGCAGAAATCCATCACAAACCAAAGGTAGTAGGCGCTTCTGGGATCAAAGGCAATTTCACCTTTCAAGGAGGTCTCTACAAGCTGTAAAACAAAGAGATTTCAAGTATCTGTTCAGAAACTGCAAGTCAAGTCAGAAAACAGGTGCAGATTAACAGAATGCTAGCATCTGCATTCTCATCTCAATGTACATGTTATAAATAGTCTTCCTTGCACATCCCCCTATAACTAGGATTATTTATAATATGTGGAGCTTCTAGCTGTCTTACGATCTCCTTTATGCAGTACATTCAAAAGATGTATACAAGCATTACATCCCTATAATGGTACCGTGTCTCACTCAGAGTTCAAACCTAAAGCTGTCTTGGGCTGGCACAAGTTTCTTGCACCAGCCATAAGACACTTTTGCACCAGCGCAGGTGTTGGGAGGCTGAATCCAGCCCCACTGTGCCAATGGAAGGATGAATCAGAGCCAGCCAAGTCAGTCCAGTCCAGGGAAGGTGGAATTGGGGGTGCTTAAGTGGGGGGACAGCAGGCAGGCTGGTAGAAGGGGGCTCGGGAAGAGGAAAACCAGGATTTAGCACTTAAGGCTAGACCCAAATTCCCCTCCTGAGCCCCATGGCCTTACTCCAGACTGCTCAGATCTGTACCGCTGTTGTGCAAATCTGAGTAGCCCCATAGGGGCAACTATTACATGACTCAACACAGTAATGAATTCCACTTACTCCAAATTGAACTGCAACCCAGCCCATCTCTGGATGCATTGCAGGTCAGCCTACTTGCCTATCCCAGGGCACGTTAGGACTGGGCTGTCAGTCAGTAACCTCATCAACAGAACAATTCAATTCCGACACTAAACAAAGCTTATGACTTGTACTAAACATAGTTTAAAATCTAAACCATGGCTTGAGATTCCTAATATAAAGACAAATTATGATTTATAGTGAGTTGCTTGGCTGTTTGGATTTTCCATCAGATTAGCACTCATTTTTATAGTGCAGGGACTTCTGTAGGATGAGCAAGATGCCTATTCTTGGTTTCTGATTCTTAAACCCACTTGAAACCAGTTTCTAATTCGGGTTTGCTCGATCACTGCAAGATATAGTTATGCCTTGCTGATCATGATTTGACACAATTCGGAGTTAAACAGATATCCTCTGCTTTCTGATGGTTCATTTTCGGACGATTCGCTCTTTAACACTTTTCAATAATATCCAGAACTCATTCAATCAACTCATAATCTGCTCTTTCAACTCTGCTGTTCTAAAGGCCAAAACTGTTCTTCCCCAAGTTGTAGCTCCCAGTCTAATCCCATTCCCAAAGGAGTTAATAAGAATCAGTTTGCTGAAATTTTTGTGTGGCATCAGGAATTTGCAAGATTAAAGGGGCCTTTGGAATTTGCTCGCTAAAAAAGCACTGAAAGCAACATTTATAAACTATAAAAAAGACTGTGTTCTGCTTTTCAACGGTTTTCACTTTTGGATGGTACTCCAGTCCCTATCCTGTCCAGTAAGTGAAGGCTGGTTGTACTATATTTTGCCCCAAGCGCTAATGACAGGCTGCCCAAAGTTCACTTGCCAATTAACTTGCAGCAAATGGAATGCTGAAACATCCTTTATTCACCATCTGGATGAATTTCTACCAGGCTAACAGGACAATCAAAATGCACTGCCAGAGAAAATGAGGAGCCCTTGCTTTTGTTCTCAAAGTTATTTTAGAGTGCTCACAATTTACTGACTAGCTATTTTTGCAATCTGTTTGCTCCACACTAGTGAGGAATAGTCTCACTTCGTTAACCTTGTTTACACAAACTCTAAATTTCTTTCTCCTTCAAATGTCAAATAGGGGGGATGGTGTTAGATCTCAACATTGTAAGCATTTCAGTCATTAAAATGATCCTCACAAGCACACTGAAAGTGCAATCCTATCTGTGCACAAGGTTGGTGAAGCAGAAGCTGCATAAAAAGTCTTCTGTTTCAGGAGCAAGGAGGTAAGAAACTAGGGGGTATGGAGGGGCGGCATTACTGGACACAGGCAGGGCAAAACAGAGAGAGGATTAGGCCCAAGAGGGGAGAAGGATCAGCTGAGGCTTCCACCCTTGTATCCAACCCCTTTCCTTGGCTTAGCAGCCCTACATAGGGACCACTCGGACTTCGTCTTCTGCTGGAGTGCAAGTCATGTGGTCTGACTGTATCAGCTCTAGTTGGGACTGGGCTGGTCTTTGGCTTAAAGCAGGCTCAAAGGGGAAAGAATTCCATAGTACAAGTGCCACCACCAAGAAGGCCCTATTCCTGGCTGCCATCCCCCTGACCTCTCTTAATGTCAGCACAACCAAAAAGGCTCGCTCTGATGACTTAAGGGAAAAGGCCAGACTGAACAGAAAAAGGGAGACTTGAATACAGTAGTGCCTTGGTTTACAAGCACAATTTGTTCTTGTAATCCAAAATGTTTGTATATCAAAAGCAAATTTTTCCATAAGAAATAATGGAAACTCAGACAATTTGTTCCACAACACAAAAATATTCATATAAAAATGATTACAACACTACAAAATAATAAAAAATAAAAAACAAATAAAAAACAAAGTAACTACGGGGAGTCCTTGCTCTGGAGTAAGAACAAGTTACTCTGGATTGCAATATGAATTTCCCATAAGTTTTCACTAGGTGGTGCAGTAACTATGGGTGCACATAATGTCTCTTATGTGCTCCTGTAGTTACTCTGGATTGTGCCGTTAGTGTCTCAGGCTGCAATCTGTCCTCCTTATACAGAAGTGAGCCCCATTGATTATAATAGGGCTTACTTCAGAGTAGACATGCATGGGTTGGTCTCTCAGGAGAGGCTGAGCAGGTGCTAGCAGAGCACCAAAACCAGCTATATCCTGGCCAGGACTAATTTTTTTCCTTATTATGTAATATGTTGCTTGTATACCAACTCAAAATAAATTAAAAAAGTGTGCTTTTCTTGCAAAACACTCTCAATTCAAGTTACTCTCAATCCAACGTTTTACTGTACACTGGTCAAAGGCTGTCAAGAGCTTGAAAGATCAAAACCTTCAATTGGGGCTGGAAATGAACCCAGTAAGCCAAAAAAATTTCCATAAACATCACAACTTTGCCTGCATCCCTTGAAGTTTCCAACAGCTTAACTGGGCAACTTTCATTAAAGCTGTCACTTCTATTGCCAGAATGACAAATACAACCACAACAAAACACAACACAGGCAAGACCACGTGGTCTCATACACACTGCCACGTTTCTTTGATATGTAAGGGAACAACCAGCCTTCCACTTCTCTCATAATACTTCTTCAACTACCTCCAACATTTACCTGTAGATACAGTGAGGAGCTGGAACCATGGGACATCTTCTGCACCATGCCATCTTTCTGCAAGATGCATTCTTCCAGGTGAATAACATTTGGGTGCTGGCTCTTGATGCTACTCAGTGCCCAAAACTCACGGAGGGCTAGTTCTACGTTCTCTGGAGCATGACATCGAATCTTCTTCACTGCAACATGTGCTGAGGTTTTCCTCACCACCGCTTCATACACCACACCATAGCTACCACGACCAACCTCCCGTATTAGATCGTACTTTGGCTGGCTACTCACCATCTTCAAGGTACCTAGAAAGAAAAAAAAATTAATACACATAGGAAGCTAGTTATAGATATGCAAACTGTTACGCAGCCTTTCCAGCAAAACCCATCAACAAACAAGTTTGTTCTAGCCTAGGAAAGTACACTATATCTATTCTAGTATTTGGACAAGAACAAATGGGTTTAAATAATTGGAAGATATGCAGTTGGAAGTCAGCAGCAAACAACCAAAGTGCTGACCAAAACAGTGCTGGCTAGAAACTCTGCATGGCGACCTAAGAACCACCTGCCTGCACCCAGACCAAGCCCACAACTGGGAGTGACCAAGAACAGCGGACCCTGTCACTATATGGGATAAATAATTCCCAATGAGAGGAGCCTCTATGTGCATCTGTGTAGTGATCAAATACAGTGAAGGGCAGAGTTCCTGTACCATTGAACCACTGTATAGAAATGGGAATTGGGGCAGGTGTAGCTCAGCATGGAATAGGTTAAAAAGTTTCACCTGCCAAAATTCCTTCTTCAATATAATGGTTCAAGGTAAGCCTTTGGACTTATCTAGGCACTAGTTCTCAGTGAGGAGCTAAGCCTTCCTGTGTGTCTGCGTAATTGTGTCCAGGGACACAACTGAGGACAGGGTGCCTCTTCCTTTATCCATTGCATAACCATAGAAGAGGAAACTTGGCAGGTGTAGCTTTTTAACCCTTCCGTGCCAAAAAGTCATCTTCCATGCGCTGATTCAAGCTGGGGAACTTTATCTTTCCCTCTTTGTATCTGGTCAACCTGTGCGTGTGTGATGGGTCTCTGCACTGTTGCATGAGTGCAAAAGGTGGTGTGGTTGAAGCTTCAAGACTTTAGCCATCTCAATGGACTAGTCCTCAATGAGAGTTAAGCCTCTGTATAGGGTGAGCAGATAAAAAAAACTACTTTTAACCATTGCATAAAAGAGGGAATTTGAGAAAGTGAAGCTTTTTCAGCCTTTCCATGCCTTTCTAAGCATGTCTGCTAAGAAGTAGGTCCCATTATTGTCAATGGGGCTCATGCAATGATAAGCAAGAATAGTCTGGCAGCCTCAGTTCTAACTCCCATGTAGTTACTACTTAAATGTAAATCCCATTATAACTGATGGGTCTTACTCCTGAGAAAGTGTGGCAGCCTCAGTACCCACTGTCATGCATACCTATTCAAAGAAAGTCTCATTATAGTCTATGGGGCTTACTCCCAGGTAAATGTGGACAGGGTGGCAGCCTCAGTGCCAACTGTCATGCATGCCTAAATGGAAGAAAGTCTCATTATAGTTGATGGGTCTAACTCCCAGGTAAGTGTGGACAGACTGGCAGCTTCAGTGCCCACTGTCATGCGTGCCTACTTGTAAGTAAACCCATTATAGTTGATGAATCTTACTCCCAGGTAACTGTGGACAGGCAGGCAGCTTCAGTGCACACTGTCATGCGTGCCTACTTGTAAGTAAACCCATTATATTTGATGGATCTTACTCCCTGTGGACAGGCAGGCAGCTTCAGTGCCCACTGTCATGCATGCCTACTTGTAAGTAAACCCCACTATAGTCCATGGTGCTTACTCCCAGGTAAATGTGGACACGCTGGCAGCCTCAGAGCCAACTGTCATGCATGCCTACTTGTAAGTAAACCCCATTATAGTCTATGAGTCTTACTCCCAGGTAAGTGATGCAGCCTCAGAGCCAACTGTCATGCATGCCTACTTGTAAGTAAACCCCATTATAGTCTGAGTCTTACTCCCAGGTAAGTGTTGCAGCCTCAGAGCTCACTGTCATGCATGCCTACTCGTAAATAAATCCCATTATAGTCTATGGGTCTTACTCCCAGGTAAGTGTGACAGCCTCAGCGCCCACTGTCATAGAGGTCTACTCGGAAGGAAGTCCCATTACATCCTATGGATCTTACTCCCAGGTAAGTGGGTCAGTCCTGCAGTCAGAGTCCCTCCTCCACGCGCTGGTTCGAGGCAGGGCACTCTGTCCGCCCCTCCGCCTCCACAGGACCCAAAGCGCCGCCGGGCGGGACAGCAGCTCAGCACCGAGTCCCAGAGAGCGGGGCCTGCCCGGGAGTCCCTGACAGCTCCTGGCTATGGAAGCACCGCCGAGCACGGCCTCCCTCCAGTGTCGCCTCGGCTCCCTCCCCCGGCCCAGGGACGCAGGCCGACCGCAGTCCCGTCACGCCGGGCAGGCCTCGGAGGCCACCGAGCGGGGCCGTATGGAGGCGACTCCCCTGAGGGGGCGAGGGGAGCCGGGCAGGCCCGAGGCCCCGGAGGCCCAGCCCGGCCTGTGCCGCGGCGCCTCAAGCGACGGGGGCAGAGATTTACCTCAGGGGTGTCGCCTCCGCCTCGTCCGGGGCCGCTTGGCTTGGCCGCCATTATCGGGCTCCCCTCCCCCCTCACAGGCCGACACACCCCCTCTCCGCCGGCGCGTCCCCGCACGCAAGCCCAAGGCACATCGTCTTCTGATTGGCTGGCGGATAGCGCGCGCGCCTCGACCGCCGCTTCTGATTGGCTGGTGAGCTCGAGCTCGCTCGCCGCCTCTGATTGGCTGGTCAGCTTTCATTCTCCCTTTCGCTCGGCGCTTCTGATTGGCTGGTGAGCTCGCGCTGCTCAGACCCGGGAGAGGAACTAGGTGCGCGCGAGGCTGCCTTGCAGGAGCAGTGGACTTTTTCCTTCCCCATTTTTTGCATCCCTTGCACAAGCAGTGCACTTTTTGCTCCCCTGGCCTTTGCATCCCTTGCACACGCAGTGCACTTTTTGCTCCTCCAGCCCTTGCACAAGCAGTGCACTTTTTGCTCCTCCAGCCCTTGCACAAGCAGTGCACTTTTTGCTCCTCCAGCCTTTGCATGCCTTGCACAAGCAGTGCGCTTTTTGCTCCTCCAGCCCTTGCACAAACTGCACTTTTTGCGCCCCCAGCCTTTGAATGCCTTGCACAAGCAGTGCACTTTTTGCTCCTCCAGCTCTTGCACAAACCACTTTTTGCTCCCCTGGCCTTTGCATCCTTTGCACAAGTAGTGCATCATTTGCTCCCCCAGCCTTTGCACTTTTTGCACCACCCCAGCTTTTATATATTTTGCATAACCAGTAGAGCTTTTGCACCCTCCAATCTTTGCATACCTTTCACAAGCGGTGCACTTTTCCCTCCCCAGCTTTTGCAATTTTTGCACACCCACCTTTGTACAAGCGGTGAACTTTTTGCTCCCCCAGCCTTTGAACTTTTTGCACATTCGGCTTTTGCATGCCTTGCACAAGCGGTGCACCTCTTGCAACCCCAGTTTTTGTACCTCTTGCACAAGCATTATGGGTGTTAGAGGTGTATAATCCCACTGGCCCTTTCCTGTTTTGTAGGAAAGAAACGTGCAAGCAAAGGATCGTCAAGGAGCCTGGAAGCACCAGCCAAGCCTGGACAATGGGGCGGGGGGAGACTGGGATCCCCTCCCCGGCGCCCCCTAGGAGCTGTTGCAGCAGTGCAGGGAAGGCTGTGCTGCATCGCCCTCCTCGCAAGGAAACCTACCCGTGTTTCCCCTGCGGGGCTCATCCTGACTGCTCTGCTCTCCTGCAATCAGGTGTTTGCAGGAACAACATGGACCCTCTGATTTCTCTGCTTGCAGCAGGAAAAGGGGATTCCACAGCAAAGAGGCATTGCAGGGAAGGAAAGCGGCTGACCCCTTTTCTCAGCCCCCTGCAGCCCTCCGGGATGCTGCTCTGCAGACACACAAGGCTGCGATCCTGGGGAGACCCTCCAATCCCACCCCTCTTCTCCAAAGGATGTAGAGCTGTTGGTATCTTCCCTTAAAGGGACACCATCTTGCCATCTTTCTCTTTTCCAGGAGATCAAAGCTGCAGTTCTATCCACATTTACCTGGCAGTAAGCCCCATTGACTACAGTGGGATTTAGTTCTGAGTAGACATGCATAGGATTGGGCTGTCAGGCTGCAACCTTATCAACACTCACCTGGGAGTAACTCCCATTGACTATAATGGGATTTGGTTCTGAGTGGATATGCATAGGAATGGGCTCTCAGGATTGGGCAATCCTATCCACAGCTACATGGGGGCAATCTTCATTGACCATAATGAGATTTGGTTCTAAGTAGACATGCAAAAGATTGGGCTCTCAGGTTGCAATCTTATCCACACTCACCTGGGAGTAAGCCCCATTGACTATAATGGGATTTGTTTCTGAGCAGACATGCTTAGGATTGGGCTCTTATGCTGCAATCCTATCCACATTCACCTGGGAGTCAGCCCTATTGACTATAATGGGATTTGGTTCTTATACATTCATAGGATTACATTTTCAAGTTGCAGTCCCATGTGCACTTCCCTGGGAGGAAGCCCTGTTGTCTATGATATAATTTATTTTTTGAATAGCTGTGTAGGATTGGGCTTGAAGTAGTTTGTATGGATTTATCAGCCTAATTCTATGCATGTCTATTCAGAAGCAAATCCCACTATGGAACTAACTCCCAGGAAAGTGGGGATAGGATTGCAGCCTTGTACTGCATGGGGTCCTGCTCTGGATTAGGTCCTCTGAAAACATTTATGTGCCAACTCCAGAGGGTATCATGGACTCACTCAAGAACATAAGATCCCATCTGGATCATGCCAAAGTCCCATGTTATTCAGCTTCCTGAACCAGTGGCCCAACAGATGCTTCAGGGAGCACACAAGACAACTAGATGCCTGCATCCTGGTGTCCCCTGCGTAAGCCATGGATTTGCTTGTTGCGTATTGTGGTCTGTTTGCAACAAATTGGTCCCAATGAAATCAGCATCATGGATTGGTTGGGGAAGCAGGTGTACCCTGGTGATTGAGTGAAGAGCTGACAAAGAAAGCTAAGCAGGAAAAGACCCAGACAACTCTTGGATGGGAGACATAAAGCTGTTGCGATTCAACAGAGCCAGAAGTGTTGCTGTTTGCAATGTGGCTGATCTACTTGAAAGTTGGAAGGATTCCCTGATGCCAGATGTGATGACCACACCGTGAAAAGGATTCAATCTGGAAGAGTTCTACGTGGTGCCCATAGAATACTTAGATACCTCACTAGATTGCTGGGACATTCCTTTGCTTGCAAGTATCCTGCCTCCAAGGGGGTTGCATCAAACAAAAAATAGGGTCAGAGGGCTTTTTCACACCTTGCGCGAGCGGTGCATCTTTTGCACATCTTGCACAAGCAGTGGACATTTTGCACCCCAGCCTTTTCACCTTGCAGAAGTGACATACTTTTTGTGCATGGACTTTGTTGCATGGACTTTGCCAAAGCTAGGAAGAAGGGATAGGTTGAGTTGGCAGGTTCAGCCTCTCGCTGCGTTCCTGCTCCTTGGGTTTTGTTACACAGGACTCCATCCCATGGAAAATGTAAACCCTGGCAAAATTCTCCCATTTCCTGCTCATTTGGGACCCAAATTAGGATTATTTGCATTATGTAAGAACATAGAACATCAGAAAACACTGCGGGATCAAGGCAAAAGGGTCATCTAGTCCAGCTTCCTGTGTCTCACAGTGGCCCACCAGATGCCACCATTGTAATACAACTGCATGAAGATACTTCAGAGCAAAAACACTGATTTCTGTTGCAATCTCACCAATCAAATCAGAACAGGAAGTGTATAGGAGAGGTGATCAAAGACAGGGTGATCATATGACCAGATTTTTCTGGATTTGACCTATTTTTTAGCCTCCTGTCTGGGTTTTGTCAAAAAGGGCTTAATTGTCTTCCATTTTGGTTTCATTTTGGAACTTTACAATGGTGCGCAATACCCCATTGTGTCATATGTCGATTGGATTCATATTGAAGAGCAGAATCCAATGCAAAAATCGGTTTTGAAATATTTCCTTCCTTTCAAAAGTTATGGCCAAAAAACAAATAAAAATATGCATTGAGCTCTATGGGAAAGTGAAAGTGCCCAATATCGCAGCTTTACTTGTGAGTAGGCAAATGTACCATTGTCCACCAGAAAGGCCAGGCTCAGAGGAATCCAAGATCTTGTCCTCCTTTATAGGCATCTGGTCACCCTGGAAGATGATCAACTGTTTTCAACCTCTCCACGCCAAACTCTCACGTGCACACCAACGAACCTGCCACAGTTGAAAATTGCTGCTTTAGCTCTGGCTATTGATCTGGTTACCCAAATGGATTGGTGGAGGGAGGCAGTTCCTATGAGTCCAGGCAAGGCCTGAAGATGCTGAAGCTCAGCAGGCTTGGCAGAACACTATCAGGAGCTCTCATGTGTGTTGTTTTATGTTCTCTGCCAGAAAACAGGCTGGATAGGAAAGCAATGAGCCAGACCAACAGAGTCTGCCCTCCTTACCACTTCCAGCATGGGACTTGTGATGGCATAACTGGGGGTTAGGATTGCGCTATTTCACACAGGCAATGATTTTGTTGTTGGGGCAGCTACAAAATCTTAGATCCCATAGATGCTTTAGCTGAGCCACCAGCTGGGGGAAATGGCACAGCAAATGGGTGGCAAGCTGGTGATGGAGAGGAGGCAGGTTTTCTCCCAATTTTCTTACAATTCTCTTTTTTCAATTTTCTGTTTTTTTAAAACCTTGGAGATGACATCACTTATGGTTGTGACATCACTTTTGGGTCAACATTTTGAGCTATGCGCCAGGCTACATGATTGCTAGTGACACCACTGCCTCACAGACAACCAAGAATGCATGTCATGTGCTCTATGGAAAGCAGGTTGCAGGTCAGCGCGTCCATGGAGGCTGAAATGCTACTTGTAGTTATGTGGCACTGATACTAGGGCTGCAATCCTAAATACACTTTCCTGGGAGTAAGACCCATTGAACACAATGGGGCTTACTTTTGAGTAGACATGGTTAGGATTGTGCTCTAAGGCTGCAAGCCTAAAGACATTTTCCTGGGAGTAAGAACACAATGGGGCTTACTTTGAGTAGAAATTATTAGGAATGTGCTCTAAGGCTGCAATCCTAAGAGCACTTTCCTGAAAGTAAGCACCATTGAACTCAGTGGAATTTCTGAGTAGACATGATTATGATTGCACTTCTTCTGAGTAAATATGGTAAGCCTGGGATTGTGCATTAAGCCACTTTCCTCATATGAAAATGGAGTGCCATATCATGTACTTTGGCCATGGCTGATGTGCCAGGAGCCACTAACACAGCAAGAAGTGTGTCTGTCCTCTTTCCACTGCAGATGGGAGCCATTCCAAGGTAATTCTGGACATGATGTCAGTGAGCCTCCCCCCACCCACTGCAGCTTTGCAAGTCTTTCTTTGAGTGATGTGCAGAGGACTCAAATAGCCACAGCAGCTGTCAACGGTCTGCATGTTGGGAAAAGAAAGCCATGAACACCCAAGGGTGTGTTTTTGTGGTTGCATCGCAAGAGGGCACCTTTGTTGCTTCAGACAGGATGCTATAAAATTCCAAGCACTGGAAAGAAGCAGAGAAAAGTATGTTGGAGGGTGGTTTCTAGAGGAGGGGGTGTAAAAATGAATGCAAGAAGAGAGGCGAGTTAAACTACCAGAAAAAACACTTTTTGGTGCAAATGAAAAATTTTGGTGTCCAGATATCTCTGACTAGTGCAAACTGATTTCTGATAGGACAGGGCCATTGCTATGGCACCAAAGAAGTCATTTGGGACAAAACATTCATATATATACTGTGTTCATTATTAATTTAAACCAGTGATTTTCAACCAGTGTGCCATGGCTCACTGGTGTGCTGCGGATTGTCCTCAGGTGTGCCGTGGGAATTTAGAGATTGACATTAATTAATAGGAAAATTGGGGGATTTGAACAGTCTGGTGTGCCTTGTCAATGGTAAAAACAATTGATGGTGTGCCTTAGCAATTTCAGTGCCTTGTTAAGTATGCTGTGAGATGAAAAAGGTTGAAAATCACTGATTTAAACACTATAGCTGCAGTCCTAACCACACTTTCCTGGGAATAAGTACTATTGAACACAATGGGATTTAGGCTGCAATCCTAAGAACACTGTTAAGTTTTGAGTAGACGTGCTTAGAGTTGAACTGTATATTTCTTTTTATTAACATTTAAAACTATCACGCATTGAGTGCAATTCTAATTGTGTCTACTTGAAAGTACGTCTCATTGAATTTAATGGAACTTAATCCCAGGAAAGTATGTATAGGATTGTAGCCATAATTTATTACTTAATCTATTACGGCAATTACAAGAAGGCTGCATGGTGCCTGCTCACTAGGAAAAGGACAACAGATTTTTCTCGCTCAAGACACAAGGCTGAAAAGAGGACATGTCCTGGGAAGAGAGGACATATGCTCACCTTGGGTTGGGTGGTAGAACAATCTGTGGACAAATGGGGAGGGGGCAAACTGTTTTGTTAGGGTCCAATCCTATTCAACTTTCCAACGTAGATGCAGTAGTGCCAGTAGAAAATGTATGGCATTTTCTGGTGAGGGGAAGACAGGATTCACAAACCCAATCACAAAATGGGTACCCATTTATCTATTGGGTAATCAGGTAACTCCTGCCATCCTTGATCCATTTCAGAGGTAGTGGAAAGGGGGGACATTGACTCTGGCCAAGGACCCATACCCAATGTAAGTGGCAGTGA
Source organism: Cryptoblepharus egeriae (assembly GCA_030015325.1). Classification (NCBI taxonomy): domain Eukaryota; kingdom Metazoa; phylum Chordata; class Lepidosauria; order Squamata; family Scincidae; genus Cryptoblepharus; species Cryptoblepharus egeriae. The sequence continues at coordinate 14,785,140 of JAREYC010000014.1, forward strand.
GGCTCCTATCCTGCTCTTTCTGTCCTGCAGATGAGAAAGTCTCTTCCAAGATCTGTGCCTGTGACATATTCTAGAAAAGGAAGTGCTTTTCTTCCAAAGTGCCTCCCTTTTTACATGCGCTCAGCTTAACACTCTACATAACACACCACTAACGTTCCAGATCTATACAATATCCAGTTTTCACTGCTTCCTTGGAAACAGCCCCCTGCCTAGGGTTGCCATATGTTCCGAAAAACCAGGACTGTCCTAACTTGGGGGGATTACATTCACATACTGGCAAGTTTGACCGTGGAAAACTTGTGGAAGAGAATTATGGCAACTCTATTCCTGCCACTCACACCTTATATGCACCACTTTCCCCCTCTTATTTTCTTTTGCAAAATGAGAATTTTCTTAATATTCTCCATAAACAGTGACAGATCATGTCAATAACTGACTTGCAAATCATTAATATCTAGGGACGGTGTTACCGAAAACTGAAACTTTGACCTCAGCCACAGCTGGCAAGAGGATTGTGTTGTAATAATTTTAACGGGGAGATGGGGGTGTCCTGAAGTGCCAGTCCAGACTTATTCACCGGGGAGATTTGCCAAAGTGAGATCAGCACTTCTCTAAACAACAGCTGTGACTTTCCCAGCCTGCAGCAGATGTTCCTGTTGCTTAACTCTTTTGCAAATTAAAAGAAACAAAAAAAATCTATCAGGTTATCCAGGTAGGGGCCAGGCCAGAAGCTCTCCATCTGATGTTGCTGTCTGCAATATCCAGCCATGGCCAAAGCCCTACCCTCAAGGTCACGACAACTGAACTGCTTGCTGAACCCATGCAATAACCTCAGCCTTGTTCCTGGAAGGTTCAAGGAAGTGATCAATTAAAAAAAAACTTTTCTGGGCATGAAATAAATAAATAGAGTGCCCCCTATGACCTGCACTTACATGCTTCTATTCTTGGCTATGAGCAAGTGACCTGATCTTGGGGTTATTCCACACTGCACCAAGTGGTCCTGGCAACATCTTATGCCACAATAGCTATGGGAAGGGTCATCTTCAGATTTATTAGATCTGGGGCAATCTACTTTCATGATCCTGCTATCAAGTATTGCAAGGAGAAATTCTGCCTGGATACCAAAAACCCCCCTTGCCTTTCCAAGCACTTGATCTGCTGAATCATTTTATAGCAATGAGCTTCCAAGTAAACAACTTAGCAAAACATTATCACCTGTGGTGATTTAAAAAAGGTTGCAAGTACTCAGTATTATACTCACTAATAACTTTTAATGACATCTCCTGTTAGTAAATGAAATCTATATATTATCATAGAATCATAGAATTGGAAGGGACCCAGTGGATCATCTAGTCCAGGAGTCACGGAACTTTTTTGCCTTTTACCCCAAAATATATTTAGATATGCCAACATTACCCCCTTGATTTGAAAGGAAGGAAATCATATATTATTACTATAGTGCACTGTGTCAGGTCCTGTAACACACACAGCCGGGCATGCATATAGAATCTATATATAGATTCTATATGCAATGAAATAAAATTCCTGGGGGTAATGGATGGTTGTGATGCCGAGACACAGCCGAGCATGCATATAGATTCATATGCATGCCCGGTTGTGTCTCAGCAGCGTGACTGTCCATTACTCCCAGGAATTTCATTTTTACCCCATTTGGGGTAATTTACCCCTGTTCCCTGACCACTGATCTAGTCCAACCCGCTGCCTGTATCAGGAAATCCTCATCTTGTGGGGACCCAGGTTTTGAACCAGTCACAGTGTCTTAACCACTTGCGCCACCAGAGGACATCAATAAGTACATTGCAGATCTGTCTGGACAATAAAAAAGACATCCATTTTAAATGGGTTTGCTGGATGGGACTGGAGGACCTTCTTGTCTAGAATTTTTTTCTAGGCAGTTAAAAGTCTCCAGGGAAGCTCACAAAACAGCATGGGAGGCAACAGTTGTCCCTTGTTGTCTACCCTTAGCACCTGGTATTTTAAACAATGCTGGCACAGAATAGAGAAGGCTACACTTAGTGATCAGGGAAATAGGCATGGATCAATTTGGCTGCCGTAAAATTGCCAAATCTTCTTTTACAGACCATTAAAATTGTGAATATCACAACATCCTGTGGCTTTAATCATATCTTTAGATTGTGAGCCCTGTCGGTACAGGGACCCATTAGCCATTAATTAAAAAAATTTTTTTTTGTAAACTGGTGCTTTGTGAACTTTTTATTCGAAAAGTGATACAGTATATTAATACTACAGACAGACAGACAGACAGACAGACAGACAGACAGACAGACAGACAGACAGACAGACAGACAGACAGATAGATAGATAGATAGATAGATAGATAGATAGATAGATAGATAGATAGATAGATAGATAGATAGATAGATAGATAGATAGATAGATAGATGAATGTATCTAGTCCCTTCTGAAAGTTATCTAAGCTAGTGGGTATTGTTGCATGGTGTAAGACTGCCTTGGGATCCAAGACTGAACTTGGGATCTGAATTCAGTCCTATAAGTAATAATAGGTAATATAGACTGCAATTCTAAAAACACTTTCCTGGGAGTAAGACTCATTGAACACAATGGGGCTTACTTTTGAGTTGACATGGTTCGGCTTGTGTGTATAGTGTTGAAATGAACCTCCTGTAAGAAATATATAGGTGTTGCCACATCCCCCACTTTCTGACAGTTCATTTTCTGATGGTTCCTGGGGGACCCTTCAGCAGTCCTGGGCCATATGGAAGGAAAGGGTGTCTGTCTTGCTCGGTGTCATTCTTACAGCTTCCTCCTGTACTCTTTGCTGCAGCCCCTTCTTGCACCCCTTTATTGCTGCTGCAACCCCTTCTTGCACCCCCTTATTGCAGTTCCCTCCTTTCTCTTCCCTTTCCTGAACCCCCTTTCTGCAGATCCTCTTCCTGCTTTGGCACTAACCCTTGTGAGAAGACATCACATACACAGGTGGGCACTAGGGGGGACGCACCTACTCTCTAGAGTAGGTCTTGTCTTCTGGCAGCCAATGGGGAGCCGGTAGGACCAAGGAGGAGCAGAACACTAGGGACCGGTACTGCTGCTTCCCTTCCTCCTCCCTCCTCCCCCTTCCTCCCAGCTGGCCAGGGGCACCACCACGGTCTCCCTTCTCCCTTCCTCTGCTGCTGGTGGGGAGGCACAGAAGGGGGGGCAGCGCCACCATCGCGCTCTCCCTGCCTCTCCCGCAGTGTAGTCAATGGGACTTACTTCCAGGCAGGTGTGGGGAGGACTGCAGTCTCAGAGCCCCAGCCTAAGCAGTCTACTATGAAGTAAGTCCCAGTGTAGTCAATGGGACTTACTCCCAGGCAGGTGTGGGGAGGACTGCAGTCTCAGAGCCCCAGCCTAAGCAGTCTACTATGAAGTAAGTCCCAGTGTAGTCAATGGGACTTACTCCCAGGCAGGTATGGGGAGGACTGCAGTCTCAGAGCCCCAGCCTACGCAGTCTACTATGAAGTAAGTCCCAGTGTAGTCAATGGAACTTACTCCCAGGCAAGTGTGGGGAGGACTGCAGCAGTGATGGGCATCAAAGAAATTAACAACCGGTTCTCTGCCCATCTGGCAGACACTTTTAAATGGCTATTTTTAAACTTTATATGTCCTGTCTCTCGTTAACCGGTTCTATAGAGTAGGTGCGAACCTGCTGGAGCCCATCACTGGACTGCAGTCTCAGAGCCCCAGCCTAAGCAGTCTACTATGAAGTAAGTCCCAGTGTAGTCAATGGGACTTACTCCCAGGCAGGTGTGGAGAGGACTGCAGTTTCAGAGCCCCATCCTAAGCAGGTTTACTCAGAAGTAAGTCCCAGTATAGTCAATGGGACTTACTCCCAGGCCAGTGTGAAGAGAGCCTCAGAGCAGCCTCAGAGCCCCATCCTAAGCAGGTCTACTCTGAAGTAAGTCCCAGTATGGTCAATGGAACTTACTCCCAGGTCAGTGTTGAGAGGACTGCAGCCTCAGAGCCCCATCCTATACAGGTCTACTCAGAAGTAAGTCCCAGTATAGTCAATGGGGCTTACTCCCAGGAAACTGTGGAGAGGATTGCAGCCTCAGAGCACCATCCTATGCAGGTCTACTCTGAAGTAAGTAATTTTTTAAAAAAAATTTTAATTCTTAAATTAAAAACCACCCTGGCCCCACCCCTTGACCCTGGCCACGCCCCCTGGCCACGCCCACTTCCAGAGAACCGGTTCTTGGGCCAGGCTGTGCCCACCACTGATCACATAGCCTTATTGTAATTAATAAACTATATGCAATAAATTACATGTAATAGTCTTAAATTTAATAATAAGTAATATACAGTATTGTTTAAACAAAAAGCAATATGAAAGCAATACTGTATATATAAGTGTTTTTCGTTTTTATTCGTGATGTCCAACATTTTTCTTGGGTGTCCTACATTTTGGGAAACTTCTTCCACTTTTTTCGGTCATGACATATAGTCACCTTGTGCTTTATGGCTTGTTTGCAATACTCTGGGCCAGCACAATGGACTTGCGTTGGACCGAGAGGGTGCTTTGCATTGCACCCAAAGTCTATAATAAATTTTGACATCTCTTAAAGTTATACAAACATTGGCTGTGAATCTGGGGCCTGCTAAAAAGTTTCCATTTGGACCCCACAGATCCCAAGCCTGGTCCTGGGGTGAGGGAGGGTTCACAGCATCAGCTGTCACAGCCCTGCTATCGCATGGCTCTCTTATATGAGGCTGGAATGCCTCTCTTCAGAGTGCCAATCCGATTAACACGAGGGCATCTGGCACCCAAACCCCGTGAGTCACAGAGCTAAAATTATGCTGCCCCACCACACTTGGCCTGCCAATATTTACAGGTTTTTGGATGGATCTGGAATAATAACCTGTTTATCCCTTGGCTTCCCAGATGAAACCCTGAAACCCTGATCATATGAGCCAGGCTGCTGGCCTGATTTCTATTCCCAGTCTTGGGGAGATGTACCCCTCTGATCCCCCTTCAAGGGGGGTTCATCTCCCAAGGATCCACCAAGCGTATAACTTCAAATCTTTTTTTAATTAATGCATCTTATACAATGAATACAATTAACAGCAAGCCTATATAAGATCAGAAAGGCCTGGCATGAATGCTGAACTTGGTGGTTTAGCTAGAGTGGAGCAGAGCAGTCAGTCTAGGAGAGAGCCTCACGCCTTCAAAGCCATTCCAGTGGGCTCTGAAATGGGGTGACCAGATGCCAAACCCAAAATTCCTGAACCCCAAAATCAAAATTCCTACCCCCAAGCCAAAATTCCTACCCACTAAAAAAAATGCTAAAAAATGTATTTTAAAAAATATTTTTTGTTTCTCGGTTATTTGGCCATAACTTTTGATAGGAAAGAGATATCTCAAATCTGATTTTTGCATTGGATTCTGCTCTTCAATACGAATCCAATGACATGTGACATGATGGTGTACTGCACATTGTGAAGTTCAAAAATGAAGCCATAATGTAGGACACCAGGACAGGAGGCTAAAAATCCAGACAAATCCGGGTTTTTCCAGTCATATGGTCACCCTGCTCTGAAGGTGCAAAGCTTCCTCCAAGACTGACTGCACCACCCCCTCTAGTGACGCCACTGCTGTAATTTACATGATTTCAAGGAGCGGATAAGATAACAGCGCAGAGCAGCCATTGCCAACCAAGAGTTAAGCAGATGATTCAGGGTATCAGGATGAGTCAGGATATCAGGAGGATGAAGAGGCAGATGACCCATGGGGGTGGGAAGATTCCTATAAGAGGAGGTGGTCCTGGAAGAGTCACCATCTTGGTCCTTCATCACTTTGCCCATCATCTTCATACTCCTTCAAGTGTGGGACAGCTCCTAGAATTCTGAAAAAAAAAATCAAAACTAAAAAAAGCCTTTCAGTAAAAGTGGAGTAACTTGCAAGCCCTGATGAAAATTATTCAGTTGTGTATCCTACATGTCTGTAGGGGTTTTATGGCATGCATTACATTCAGATATGAAAGATACATCGCCAACAGAATCTGTTGCTCAGAACATGAGTTCTGCTCCCCCTCCCTCCCTCCCTCACCTGGGTCTGATAAACACTGTGCCTTGACCCAGCTAGCACCATCAAAAGTAGGCAAACCACTTTTCATCCCCAACAACTGGTGTTTTTGAAGACCAGCACTCAGAATGGCTGGATGGAGCAACCCTTGAGCTTGGGAACATATTCAGTTCTGTTTTGCAGTGACTGGTGTTGGAAGTGGCATGCCAAATGCTACGTCTCTTAATCAGAGTGACCAGATGCCCAGACCTCAAAAGGAGGACAAGGTCTTGGATTCCTCTTAGCCTGGTCTTTCCAGCAGACAAGTAAAGCCTACTCATGAGTAAAGCAACAATATTGGGCACTTTCACTTTCCCATAGAGCTCAGTGCAAATTTTTTATTTTAGTTTTTTTTACCATAACATTTGATAGGAAGGAGATATTTCAAAACTGATTTTTACATTGGATTCTGCTCTTCAATACAAATCCAGTACCATATGACATGATGGGGTACTGTACACCTTTGCAAAGTTCCAAAATGAAGCCAAAATGGAGGACAATGAAGCCCTTTTGGAGGACACCCAGACAGAAAGCTAAAAAAGAGGACAAATCTGGAAAAATCCGGTGATATGATCACCCTGCCCTTAACTGATGCTGCATCATCACGGTGATGAAGTGGAGGATGAAAGTGTCTGCTGCCTGAGGCAACTTACTCTGTTGCTTGGCTGACCCGAAGCCATTGCATCAGTGGTGGACTCCAGCAGGTTCGCGCCTACTCTATCGAACCGGTTGTTAACGAGATAGAAGACATAAAGTTTTAAAATAACCATTTAAAAGTGGCTGCCAGATGGGCACAGAACCAGTTGTTAATTTCTTTGAATCCCATCACTGCATTGCATCTTAGAAAACTGCAACGGGCACCATCCTCCACCTTTGAGCTCCTGTGGCCCTATTTTTGGCCACTTCCTTTTGAACCTCTTAAATGCCTTATCTCCATCCCAGTCTCTCCAGCAATGAGTTTTCCAGGAGCTGGGACAGAATTAGCTTGACAGTTCCCGGCACTCACAGGTTCAGATTGGGAGCTGTTACCAGGCGAAGTTTCTTTTATTAACACTTCTGCCCCAGTGACAGCTGATCATGCCAGGCTGGCTCCTTCAGAGTCAAGGAAAAAGGAAAGCAACCCCTCTATCCCCCCCATTCCCTACCTGGGTGGTTTTTTTTTAGGAGAGTACAGCAACTCTGATCATAAATGTTCCTTGTGGCATTTGCCAGGAAGGGAGGGGACAGAGATCCCTTTTAAAAGTCTGGACCACCAAAAACATCAAAAACTGCGGAATCAATCAATCAATCAATCAATCAATCAATCAATAGTATTTATATACTGCATTTCAACAAAAGGCTCACAAAGCTCCTTTCCTAGCCAAGACTGCAAACAAGATTGCATTTACAAGTGGGGAAAGGAGGCACTGTGTGAATAGGGGGTATGATTTGCTGTGAACAGTATATGGAATACTATACTGTGGAGGAAAGCCCAGATTTCTCAAAAAGGAAAGGGTCCTCCTTCAACAGAGGAAAGCCCAGCCTATTTCCAAGATAATCCCTGCCAAGCATGTTCAAAGAATCCCACCATCAGGACTTGAATGTTATGGCCCACATTTGTATACTTCCAGCATCAGCTGTACTATCTCTGGAGCTGGACGCTCTATTGAGCTTTTGGGAGTAAGAAATGGGATCCACATAAGAAAATGTCCCTGGCGAGAGGCGTTCCCTTTTAAGACTCTGGACTAGAGGAGAGGCTTGGAGGGGAAGTGGGGTTTAATGGAGAAAGGGGAAGAAACGTCTTTCCCTCTCCCTTGAGACCTTTCCCAACTCTTTTACAGGTATCCCCCACTCTCTGATCTCTCCAATGATTTTCAAATACGATGTGATGATAGCAGGGAATGTGAGTTAGGCTGCAATCCTAAAGTCACTTTCCTGGGAGTAAGACCCATTGAACATGGTGGGGCTTACTTTTGAGTAGACATGGTTAGGATTGTGCTCTTAATGGACCCAGCAGATTAAGCACATTTTAATTTAAAAAGTGCATACATGTAAGCCTGAAAGAAAATAAAACTTAACTTTTAAAAGTAAATAATTTACAAAAACACTTCTTTTAGTGATGCTGAGATGATTTGCTAAAAATACTAATTCTATTTTTTATTTTTCTCCTACTACAGGGCCCCCTTAGGAACGAGCCCAGTTGGTGCCCTTTCTCCATAGGCAAAGGATACTGCTTGTATGCTAAGAGCTTCTTCTTTTTGTACAGGGCTGTAGGAGCAATTTTTGCCCATCTCCCCTTCCTTCTGAAGCCCCCGCCGCGCCTTCCCAAATATGGCTTCTGGATATTCTGGATTACATCCCATTCCGGATCAGATATAAAGGGGATGCTTATAACCTGTGATGGAGTTTTCTTCCAGAAATCTGTCCTTTTAGCAACATCTAGATGCCATCATCACATCCTGCAGCAAGGATTTCCACAGATTAACATGCTACTTAAAGAAATATTTAAATAAAAAAGCCCATTCTGGATTTATTTAAAAAATAAAAAAGCCCATTCTGGATTCCTCCCACAGTGCATACTTGATATCCCAAGAGGAGTGGAACACTATCCAGAAGAGGAGTGATCAGTGAATCAGTAGGTCTCCTGACTAGGATCAACTCTCTTTTGGATGAAGTTTCAGTTTGTTCACCCTCATCTAACCATTATTGACTTCAGATAGTGGCTCACAGCCTCCCTGAACTGAGATGGGAAAGAGACAAACAGCTGTGGGTCATCTGTATAATGTCAATATTATACATTACTATAGGCATGGGATCAATTGGCTTAAGTCTGGCCCTGATCACCTACAAAGCTCTAAGATTTCAATCCTAACCAACTTTCTAGTACAAAGGAACAAACATTCCTTTACTTTGAGGAGGCCTCCAGGACCAGGGTAATCATGCCTTTTTTCTTTCCAGGACATGTCCTGGATTTTACCCTGGAAAAACTTCAATGTCCTCCTTTCACTTGTAGGTGGGCAGCTTTCTTGTAGATAATTGATTAGATGTAATTAACTATTTGTAATAGATTAAATTTTAATAATAAGATAGTATTTAAATTAAGCACATAAAAGCAATATATATGAGTGTTTTTAGCTTTTATTTTGTCATAGTCTACATTTTTCTTGGGTGTCCTACATTTTGGGGGGGTCTGGTCCTGTTTTTGTTTGTTTTGTTTTTGTTATGTTATACAGTCACCTGGTCAGGGATTGCACCCCATAACAGGACTGTACCCAATTGGTACACAGTTATGACAGTGTGTGAAAGTTGGTTACAATTTGGGCCTAAGCAGTACCAAGACAGGTTCCATCTAAGACAAAGAGTTCCTAAAAGACCCACCTGTTAGACTTTCTCTATAGTTGTCTTCTGAACCTTTTTGCATATGCCTTTGCCTACCAAGGTACAGCTCATGGGGTGATTTATGCTGTGAAACTCCTTGCCGCAAATACCAGTGCCCTATTTTAGTCCAAAGTTTTTCATTTTCCAGAAAACCTAGATAAAGGTGTCCCTTGCAGGTTGTTTTGCTAGGCCTGACTGATTCTAGGGACCGGCGCTTATTCTTGTTACAAGGCCGAAGAACCAACATTGTCCAAAGTCATCTCCATGATCATGTGGCGGGCATGACTAAACACCAGAGGTGCACAGAATGCTGTGACTTTCTTATTGAAGTGGTACCTATTTATCTACTGGCATGGGTGTGCTTTTGAGCTGCTAGGTTGGCAGGAGTGGGACAAGAGACAGGTGCTTGCTCCATCATGCGATACTTGGGCCTCAAACCACTGACCTTCAGGGTGACCAGCACAGCATCTTTAACCACTGAGCCACCTCTGCCCAAACTTTTAGTTTCCTGCAAATTTCCCAGTGCTTTATTTTTGAGGTGATGTGCCGCTTTGAAGAGGCCTTAGGAATGGATGAAGCACATCATGTGAGGCACGTTGAGAAACAGGAAAGCAGCTCTGAGAAGTTATCAAGGAATTATGTGATCAAGTTGGCCTTACAGTCAAGAAAGAGAAATGTCAGCTGGACATTTCCAGTGTGTGTCACCCTTCTGGGCTCTTCTACAGGGGGATCCCCTCCAGCTGATGCCAAAGGAAACATGATACACGATGTCCCTTACACAATCTTCATGCATTATCACCTCTTTTTGAAAAGAATCCTCCATAAGGATTGTGTTATGACGGTGCAAACCTATGCATGTCTACTCAGAAGTAAGCCCCATTGTATTCAGTGGGGCTTATGCCTAGAAAAATGTATTTCGGATTGCAGCCAAAATGAAAGCTTGACGTTAGTGAAAATGGTTTTTCAATCTTTCAGGGCCAATCTGTTCCTAACTCCAGACTTCCACCAGCATCTCATTTTAGATTGTGAGCCCTTTTGGGACAGGGACCTGTTAGCTATTAATTTTTTTCATTTTCTTTGTAAACAGCTTTGTGAACTTTTTCGTTGAAAAGCATTATATAAATACTGTAGATAGGTAGATAGATCTCAGAGTCGAGGAAATTGTACCCTGCTCCTCTCCCATGGGTGTCCTCTTTGGGTATCCATTTCAGTTGTTTGGAGACAAGCTCCCCCTGCCTCAGGGATCAGAGGTGTGACCTGGAGTAGTTACAAACAAGAGTCAACAGGATGTTTTTATTCTAGAACTGTGTTGAAACCTAGACAGGCATCCCTGGCCTTATTTCAGGGAAATCATCTGCTCCTGTTCAAAACACTTCAGAAGGGGGATCCATCCCTCTCATTCATTGTGTAGTCTTCCTGGAAATCCTTGATCAACACCAATAATAAGTACTAACAAGTTGCTACACCAATAGTTAAGTATTGTAGGTAATAGTAGGTACCACTAATAGTTAAGTAATAGTAGGCACCACTAATGTCTCAACAGAGCTGTCAAGCTGATGCATGAAACACTCTTTGGACTAAGACTCTTGAGTCCACCATCAAGTGGCACACTTAGAATCATAGAGTTGGAAGGGACAAGGGACCCAGTGGATCATCTAGTCCAACCCCTTGCCTATAGCAGGAAATCCTTGTCTTGTGGGGTCTCGAACTCTGGCCTGCTGGTTAACAGACACAGTGTCTTAACCACTTGCACCATCAGAGAACTCTACACATGTGCATGTGCGCATACATGCACACACGCACACATACCATCCTACCACATAAAGTCCAGCCAAAGTTGGTACATTTTCAATTTTAGTACCTGAGTAAATAAACAATTCAAGTCACCCCACTTGACACTTATTCAATCCATCACCTGCAGGGGGTTCCTCACCATGCGTCTGTCAGGAGACTGTGTTCTCCTCCACATCTCTCATAGCTTCTGCAGCTATGAGGTAGCCGCACGACCCAATCCAATCTAAATCTCTGTGGGGGAGATATAGTGGCATTGGATGCAATCCAGTGAAGCACAGATTCCACTGCATCCCATGGGTGATTTTTGGCTGTTGGAGATCTCAGGATAAGGAGAACATTTGTCCCCTTGTAAGAACATTTGTCCTCTTGAGGTAAGCTCCAGTGGTTGCAGTGCATCAAGTTGCATCTGCGCCAGCAATACCATGTTGATCCAGACGTCCACCAAACCTTGTGATTCCAAACCTGGTGGAACCTGAATCAGTGCAAGGTGGACCTTCCCAGATATGATTGCTTAACACCCTGAGAAGCATGACTGTTTATTGCAAGGGCTCCAGTTTCTTTGTCCTGAAAGACACTGGGCAGGGTGACGGTGATGGAGGAGGTGAAAAACAAAACACATCCCTGGAAATCAACTTCCTAGGCTTTGAACAGGTTGTCCTTAGCCTTGTTTACAGGTTGCTGCTGTCTGGGGAGGGGAAGGGGGGGTGATTGCTCACCCTTTCATGTGACAGCAGCTCAGCCATAAGGAAACTCGACCCTCTTCCCAACAGATTCTGCCAGCCAAAGCACATGTGACTTTGAGATAAATTATAAATAGACAAGGGGAGCTGCTGCAGAAGAAATACAGGAGACCAACCAGAGGCTTTGCTTTAAGAGTTGACATCCAGAGCACAGCACTAGAACCCAGACAGTCGACCAGAAGAAACTCATAAGGTACTTTCTGCGGAATCTCCAGCTACCAAGGATATAACTTGGACTCACCGACTGGGACGATGGATTACCAGTCAAGCATCATCCGGGATGCTAACCCCATGGAAAATCTGGAGAAGCAGTTGATTTGTCCCATCTGTCTGGAGATGTTCTCCAAACCTGTGGTGATCCTTCCATGCCAGCATAACCTCTGTCGAAAATGCGCCAATGATGTCTTCCAGGTCAGTAGCACCCTTCTTGTGGGTATCCAAGTGTTGGGGGAATTGTGCTTTAGGCTCAGAGCCGGTCTCTGGAGCAGCGGGGCCCAATTGGAAATATTTATTACAAGATTTATTGTAAACCTTTATTTAACATTATAAACATTTAATTAATTTAATTAATTTAACATTTATTACAGTCAATCCTAAAAAAATACATTTATGTATGTCTTTTTAACATTTTCAGAGAAATAAATTTTTACACTGTTTCTATAACTAACAAAGGGCACAATCCTAAGCATGTCTACTAGGAAGTATGTAACATTGTTTTCTATGGTACTTACTCTCAGGAAAATAAGTATAGGATTGCAGCTTTAGTGTTTCTCAAACTGTGGGTCAGGACTCACTAGGTGGGTCATGAACTAATTTCAGGTGTACACCATTCAAATGTGGTGTCCATTGTAATGTGTCATGCATGTTTGACAAGACTGTATTCCCGTAGCAAGGAATCCTCTTAGGCATGCGATCCAACTGGAAGCAATTGGTCAAACTGGTTTAAGCTATTTTGCACTATTTAGGTTACTTTGCATTAGGTCAGATGCAACTGGAAGTGGTTAGAGTAACTGCAAGATGGTTGAGACTTACAGGACTTTCAATTTGCCGTCCAGATGGACCTGTCCATAAGGGTTTTTATCTTTGGTCTGTAATGCAAATGCTAACCGTATTCTATACGATTAATCCTAAATAAATGTGCAGAGGGTTAGCTGAGATCATTTAACTTGGTATGAATTTGCACTTAATTCTGAGTTCAGTGGGACCTATTCTTGAGAAAGGGCAGCTGTTGGTTTCAGCCTGCATAGAACTGAGCCTTGCGTGATGGACACAACCATCTTTCGCTGTGTGAGATAGATCCAGGCCCCTTCTTCAAGAGGACCTCTCAAAGGTTGATAAGATCCCTGGTCACTTGACAGGCCTCCCCAGCTGTGTTGCTGCTGAATTTCCAAGGCAACAAAACAAGAAGTGGTGGGGAGAAGCTGGGAGGTGTGGATAGAAGAGAAACAGGATGCTGTTTGCTGGGACGGGGCTCAAGGGCCTTATGGTTTGGCAAACGATGGAGAAAGAGGGCAAAGGTGCCCGTGGAAATTTAAGCCAGACCTGTCATTGATTGTTTATAGCACCAGGCTGCTTCTCACAAGCCAATGACTTGCATAAATATCACTTCCATCTCTGGGGGATCTCACATGTGCACCACCGTGCCATGAGACCAACACATGTTTCTCTTTGGCCCATTCATGTGGTTTGTCTGTAGTTATGGAAGTTGGTTTCCAAGCAGGAACATCACCTGGTGGGAGGTAGCCATTGACTTTGCTGGTGGGAAATTCCTGCCAGGGGAAATCAAAATCAAACTGGTAGGGCAATAGCTAACAATTACAGTATCTATCTACAGTATTTATATACTGCTTTTCAACTGAAAAATTCACAAAGCGTTTTACAAGAAAACAAAAAAATTAATAGCTAATTAATAGCAAATGGGTCGCTTTTTTCTAGAAACAGAGGTGGGGGTACTCCCCATGAAGATGCTATAAATGTGGGGGAGCTCACTGTGAAGATGTTATTTGTAATCATAGGCATATCTGCTTGGGAGGGGGCCACAGATGTGCTGGTACTCACCACAGGTGCCAGTATTCATACAGAGGTTGTGATACTGAGTACCCTTCAGTGCCCCTCAGACACTGGTTACTTGTAATGTATTTTTCTCTTTGTGAGATGAGAAAATCAGTAATAGACCAGCCAGCTATTTTTAACTGATGTGCTGTGCCATGAAAAGTCCACAGGTATGCCATAGGAGTTTGAAGCACAGTGGTTGTAAAGTGATGTAAAACTCTTCCAGGTTCTGTGGCTCTGTATCTTATCTGTCCCTTTTCCACTGCTGGAAGACAAAAAGGGAAAAACAGTTCAAAACAGTTCATTACTATAGATAGTAATCTATAGATTACTATAGATAATCTAATTACTGTAGATAATCTTGGCCCCACAAGACAGGGTGAGCTCTGCCAGAGTCAATCGTATTGACTCTGCCTTTCCATAATTCAGTGGCATGGTTCGGGGAGGGATTTGCTGCTTGGGTAACAGCCTATCCTCCATAACAATCCAACCCAGGCTTTCGTGCTTCACATGCAGCGTATGCAGCGCTGAGCATGATACCATAGACTTCCAAGACTGACGGAGGCCTGCTTTTTTTAATAACTCTGTTACTATTACTATAGATAGTAATACTTATACAGTAATAGTTTCTAAATATAGATATCCCCTGCTTTCTGATGGTTGGTTTTCTGGCGATCCACCCTCTGAGCACCTTTCAATTATACTAACTCATTCATTCAATGCAGGTTCCACTTTCAACCTCTTTTTTCTGTTCTAAAAGCCAAAATTGCACTCTCCCATGTTGTAGCTCCTGTGCTAATCTCCTTCTTGAAAAAGTTAACGAGAATCCATTTTCAGAAATCTTTCTGTGGCAACAGGAATTTGCAAGATAAGAGAGGCGTTTGCAATTTGCTAGCTAAAAAAGCATTGGAAGCAACATTTATAAACTTAAAAACACAATGTTCCACTTTTCAATGGTTTTCACTTTTGGACGGGGCTCTGGTCCCTACCCCATCCAATAAGTGGGGGATGCTGGTAGCAATAGAAACAGAGCCACAGAACCCAGAAAAGTATCCCAGAAGCGAGAGTGACATCACAAGAGGAGCGCTCCACGGAGAAGACCATGGAGATGCTGTTAGGAGAAAAATATTGAAAATCTCTGGTCTGAGATTTTGATCGCACGGATTCATGTTTTGGTTCAACATCTGCAGTGTGTTAGCACATAATCAACCCATTCTTATGTTCCAGTGGTCACAATTGCTAATGTGATTGCAGGTTAGGGTGGGACATATGGAAAGTCTGGAGCAGGGCTCCTGCTGCGCATCTCCCTTTTAAAGCACATGGGACTGCAGAAAGGTTCCTTCCCATCTATAGTTCGGTATTTTCTGCTACAAGACAATGCGGTGATGAGTGTTCACGGAGATAGCTTTAATCAACCAGAGCTAATCAATGGCCAGTGTTTTGGTGAGAAGCACTGAGACAAGCACAAAGCATGGTGGAGATTTCCAGAGCTGGCCAAGATGAGGATGAATGTTAAGCATCCTTATAGGACCACTGCATGTTGGTACCCAAGTAACTTCTTAGCCTCCAGACCATCTAGTCCTGGTGTGACAAGAGAAGTTTTCTGTCTTTACCTTCCTTCATCTTCTTGCTTTGTGTCATTGATGACATCCGCAGGCTGCAAATCCATACTGGCAAAGCCGGGGAACAACCACCATATCAGGGGGAAGATTCCGTTGCCCTTCCTGCCGCCACGAAGTCATCCTGGACAGGCACGGGGTCTACGGCCTCCAGAGGAACCTCCTGGTGGAGAACATCATTGACATCTACAAGCAGGAATATTCCAGGTTTGCATTCCCACAGCCTGCTTCTGTGTTGTTGTTTTTTCTGGGGATGCCTGAGTTACCTTTGAGAGGGAATGTCCTGGTGTGGTTTATCCCCTGAAAATGTCCTTGGAGAGCCAGAAACTGCCTGAGAAATCTGCCTTCTCATTTATCCTAGATAGGGCTTACCCAATGTAAAGACCTGAACTGTGATTTGAAGGGGGTCAGATAGGGTTGCCAGCTGTCTCGAAAAATTGGGTGGGATTGCTCTTGGGCCTTTAACAACAATTTGCTTTGTAAAAAATCAGCAAAAATTTGTCATGGCTTGTAAATATTAATTCTAATTCTCGTTTAGTACAGTTTTAGTCATGATCCACTTAGTGGGAACTGCAGAGCCTCCAATGAAAACATGGGTGATGGAAAGATCAGATAATGAATAGCCCTGAGGCTATTTTAAAAATCACATAACTGCTAACTGCCCTGCATAGAGCTGAGCTGCAAAGAGTTTGCAAGCTTGTATAAATACAGGAGAGGGAGATAAATGTTCGGTAGCTTTTCTCTGTTATTTTTTCCCAAATCCATGAAAAACAGATGGGGCGGGGGGGGGAACAAGGTGAAAGCTGGCAGCGCTATCCTAACCTGTGGGTAGGGTGGCACAACTCCTGGTTCAAATTCTGTGCTGGCCTGGGCATGTTGCAAAAGTGTCATAAGCCACTTCTGTGCTACTCCTGGGGTTTAGTCCAGTGCAAAGACATGTGCTAGCCTCCCTATGCCACGGTGGCAATGGGGAGATTGGTGAGTTGTGCTGGCTGAAATTGGTTAGGATTGCACTATAGGGCACATAACTAAGCTCCTCTGGCCTTGAAACTATTCATTAGGGCTGCCTTGTTACAAGAAATTGATCAAGTACTTTTTGGCAAACAAATAGAATATTATTTGTAAATAAATAAAAATATTATTTTCTTTCTGGATCACCTTTATTTAAATGTTCCGTTAAAAAGCTAAGTGGGTCCTGACAGAGTTTTACAAAGTAGGGTAAAAAAAGTGAGACTATTTTTTACAAAAATCACTTGTGTTGTTTAATGAACCAGATGGGAATTCAGACCATGCAGCTCTAATCAAAGGACTTATGCTAATCTAATCAAACTAAGGGTGCAATCCTAATCCCCAGTTAGGCCAGCATAAGTCCCAGCACAAGTCCGGTGCTGACATGGGAGTGTCACAGAAGTGCCATAAGGCACTTCTGCGCCACTCCTGGGGCGGTTAGGCCAATACATAGGCATGCGCCATCCTTCTCACATCACCAGGAAAAGATATGCCAGGCGAGTTAGGCCGTCATAAATTGGTTAGGATTGTGCTCTAACTGAATCCTGGTTGCTCTTATGCCCTGCTTCCAGATGCTTCAGTGGTGCCTGAGTGGTCCCTGTTGCGAGTGCAACAGTCGTGACCCTTTGATCCCATCGAGTAGAGCTCTTTTTCTTCTCCTAACTCCAGCACCAGAAAATGATGGCACTGGCATGGCATTTTATCTAGAAATACCTTATCAGGGAGCCTACATAGACAAACACTGATCTATTACAAGTGGAATGCACAGGGAGTTTTTGGGTATGGAAGAGTCGGTGCTGATGATCCTGGAGGGGGTCCTGTTATATTTATATGGAGGAGAAGAAGGAGCTCTGGCCTCCCAAAATAAAAATAACTTACTCTCCAAAGGCAAAACGAGCCTCTCCAGATCTACACCAGGTTTAAACATAACCTCAGCTGGGAGGTTAATATTAGAGTGGAGTCAGGAGTCAATCCAAGATTTACTGTATAAAGAAGTGTCCACAGGTTCAAATCTCTGCCTGTGCCAGTGCCAAAGATTAAAATGTAGCATGGCTTGAATGCATCTTTGCAGGGACCCATGAGTGGTCGAAGAACACTGGGCACTATCGTGTTGCCAGAGTTAAGCCTTGATCAGTATGGGAGGGACCCCCACCTGTGCATGAGGAATACAGATGTTTAAAAATCCACAAACACATGGTGTTGTTTATGTCCTTTCCAGCAGGCCCCTGAAGAAGGAAAATCAACCAATGTGCAAGGAACATGAAGACGAGAAAATCAATATCTATTGCCTAACATGCGAGGTGCCCACCTGTTCCATGTGCAAAGTCTTTGGGGCTCACAAGGACTGCGAAGTGGCACCACTACAGAATGTCTTTCAGGGACAAAAGGTACACACCGAGCAAGTCCTACAGGCTACTTTCTGCTTCTCCAGCTATAGCTTTCAAACTTTCTAACTCTAGCAAACTATTTCTGGCAAGGATGGGTGTGATGAGGACATCCAGAGAATCTGCTCTGGAATCTCAGACCATGCTCAGATTCAGTTAGAGGAGGCATTAACTGAGAAGCATGAACTAATAATGTAACAAACAGCGGGTCACAAAAAGTTGGCAGCTGCTATCTTGAAATCTGGCACATTGGCACAATCCATACTTTCCTGAGAGTAAATCTCATTTCACACAATGGGACTTACCTCTGAGTAGACAAGGAGGAACACGGCATCACTTCCGGTTTGATTACACTTCTGGCTATGATATTACTTCAGGGGGTCCTAGATAGATTGTCATTCTCAGAACGGGTGCTGGGCTAACATGATTGGGGAAACACAGCCCCAAACACAGTTGTCTTCCCTTCTTGCTGTTCAGATCTAAAGGTAAGGTAATTTTCAGGGCAAAAGGCAGTTTTCAAGTGTAACAAAAGGGCTCCTTCTCTGAAGCCCCCTTGAAAGTTGCTAAACATGGTCTTGGGAAGGACATGAAAAAGCAACCATCTATTTTGGTGAAAATCCATAGAGTGGGGCAAGGCAGGGTTTTCCAGAACACAGTTTGTAAACTATGCCCAGGACAGTGATTTTCAATATTTTTCAACTCACAGCACCCTGACAAGGTGCTAAAATGTTCAAGGCAAACTACTAGTTTTTGAATAGTTGACAAGGCACACCATGCTGCTGATGGGGGCTCACATCCCACTGACCTTATTAAACTATTTTTCCCCACAACATCCATGGCACACCTGCAGACTATTTACAGTACACTAGTGTACCTTGGCACACAAGTTGAAAATTGCTGGCCAAGGAACACAAGCCTATATGTGACTACTCAGAAGTAAGTCTACCCAGAAGTTAGTCCCATTATAATCAATGGAATTCACTCCCAGGTATGCATGGATAGGATTGTAGCCTTAAACTAGAAAGGATCTTTCTTCTGCTTTTACAGAATTTTTCATCTGCTTTTACAGAGCTTTGCACCTGCCCTGGGATAAAGGTTTCATTCGTTGACCTTAAAAAGGTTCACATCTAGTCTCTTGAAATTAAGATGAAGCCTTGGTGGGAGGTGAGGCCAGTCTCCCATTTGGGCTCTCAGGCAACTGGAGACAGGAGGATGTGCTGTGCTGGGTCTTTCAGGAATAGCCTCCCAGCCTGAGCACATCACAGCTGGTGTGATAACCTCAATGACTGCAAGCCTCAATCCATCTCTTGCAGGTTATATTTGGAGTCACAGAGGTGGACCCTTAGGAACGCCAACAGTTCCCAGGGGAAGAGTGGCTAAGAGTGGGTGTTCCTGTCCATCTTGGGGAACCCATGGGTTCCTTTCTGCATTTATCCCACAGGATACCTGGAAATTGGTATCTTTTTCATCTCCTATAACCACATTTAAAAGTGAATCATGAACACTTTTTTTGGAAGAGCTTACCTGTTGTCACAGCCACTGGCTGTTCCTTGTCCCACTTTCCTCTTATACTGGTGAATACTTAAAAGTTCAGGTCATGATGTAGTCCAAGGAGTTGTGCAGCACTCATTCCCCCCACCTGAGCCTGGTAGTGTGCTGAATGCTTAGGACCGTGCACCTTTGCTAAGGGTGCAGAAATAAGAGGCTGGCCAGTGACTTCATGGGGCATCACTAAGCACCACCTTCCTGACCATGACAGCTTCCACCGAGCCATTGCACACCCATAAGCACAACACTCTACTTGGGGGTCTGCATCAGAAAACTGCGAAATTCAGCTGGGAAGCTGTTGCAGAAGGAATGGGGGTGGTAACCACATTGTGAAGCCTCTGTCCTCCAAACCCAGAACTACATCAAGCTATATCACAAATCAGGGGACACAATTATGTCACCACCGTCTCCCCACCACCACATCACATCACCCAGGTAGTGTTGCCCCTGGATATGCTGATGTCAGCATGCTGATGTCAACATGTTCCTGCATGCAAGTGATGAGTGAGACGTTGTGACTGCAATCCTAATCCCCAGTTAGGCTGGGACAAATCCCATGTTGGCCTGGGGGTGTCACAAAAAATTGCTGTAAGGCATTTCTGCACCACCAATCCTTGGTGGAAGGTTAGGCCAGTGCATAGACATGAGCCAGCCTCCCCACACCACCACAGGAATGGGGAGACAGATGAGTTGTGCTGGTCTAAATTGGTTAGGATTGCACCATTTCTTGTTCATAAGTGCAGAGCCTTAGATCTGGATGAAGCATGCAGATGTCATCTGAGTGACACCAGAGTGCAGTGGTGGCCATGGAACTGTGTGCCTCCCTTTTCCTTTCTCTACCCATCTGGTCTCCTCTCCCACCACCCTCTAAATAGAATCACACTTTCCTCCCTCTCACTTGGAAGGCAGACACTTAGGAATCCACATCTATTTTTGTCTTGTCTTCCTTGACAGACGGAGCTGAACAACTGTATCTCCATGTTGGTGGCTGGGAACGACCGAGTGCAGACCATCATCAGCCAGTTGGAAGAGTCCTGCAAGACCACAGAGGTGAGGAATGCAACAAATGGCTGAGCCCTTCAGAATCCAAACGGCAGAAGGGAAACCTGACCCTTAGCAATGGCTGATGCTTGGGGGTGGGTTGGGGGGGGGGAGCAGGCTGAGCCTCTGAATGCTTCCTCCTTCCAAATGTGGACAACGACATCAGGGAAAGATCTGTTTCATTGTAGAAGTGGCTGAAACAGTCATCAGGAATTCCTAATAAGGACTTCCTATATTAATAGGACTTATTAATATGATTAACTTTTTAATAAGGACCTCTAGGCCAACTGTGTGCATAAAATGGCAGTTGGGTACAAGTGGAGAAAATGGTTCTCTGCCTCAAGGTGCTCACAATCAAAACAGAGACACAAAATAAACTAGAAAGGAAGAAGGAAGTAGAGACAGGGTGGGGTCAAGCAAAGGAGGCACAATTATTTCACATTAGTGTGTGTGTTTTTGTTTAGCTAGTTGTGCAAATGGTCCAAAAGCTGCAGTGAATGGCTTGGGGGGTAAGAGAGGACAAGTGTGTATTATGGAAACTCGGGATATAATTTACTATATTTACTATATAATTCTAACCTTTCTTCCACTATGCATATGAGATTCTCTAAGAGTAGGAAACTATCATAAAAGTAATAAAATACCAGATCAATAAATTAAAAATATTTTATAAAACAAGAGATACTAAAGGTAAAAGTGTCCCCCGTCCTCTGCTGGTTATGACCGACTCTAAGGACAGTCCTCATTCCCATTACAAGTCCAATGTTGTCCAAAGGTGTCTCCATGGACATATGGCTTGCATGACTAAATGCCAAAGCCGCATGGAATGTTGTTACCTTCCCACTGAAGTAGTACTTATTTATCTACTGGCATTTCCATGCTTTTGAACTGTTCGGTTGGAAGGAGCTGGGCAAGTAACCGGAACTCACTCCATTGTGTCGTATTCAGGTCTTGAACCTCCAACCTGCTGATTCCCAGGTTGACAAGCACAGCATCTTTAACCACTGAGCCACTGCAGCCCTTGACAGGACATCACAATTGACATAGTTGACACAAAATATAAGGGAGAAACATTTTAATTCTGGTTAAAACGTGGGCCTCAATAATAGTAATGAATGAGTAGGGCCTCCTCAGTGGTAGCACTTATGTGGGAAGGGGCTTATCTGTTCATGTTCTCCACATTCTGTCTCCATCCTTTTCCAAGCCAGCACTATTTTGCATGCTGCTTCTGGAGCCCTTTCCTACATACATGCATTCCCCAGCTCACTCATTCTCTCCTCCTCCTCCTCCTTTTCTGCAGGAGAACAGCCGGCAGGTGAAGCAGACCCTGTGTCAGAAGTTTGAGACCCTCATCGCAGTACTGGAGGAGAAGAGGAGCGAGCTGCTAGAGCGGATCTCCAAAGAGCAGGCTGAGAAGGTGGGCTTCCTGCAGAACCTCATCCAAGAGTACAAGGAGCAACTGGAGAACTCTTCCAAGCTGGTGGAGTCGGCCATTCAGTCCATGGAAGAGGAAGCTGGACCTACTTTTCTTATGGTGAGCCAGGTCTTGACTAACGGGATAGGGGGAGTGGGGGTAAGTGGCCATCAAGAAATGGCAATCCTTGTCCCTGCTACCAGTCTTGCCAGTCTGCTAGAGCCTGCCCCAGTATCTGATTTCACCCCACTCCGTTTCAAACAATTACCAGTTTTATGATTTACCAGTAACTTTGCCCCATCCTGCAGCATCTCTACCCATGCTCAAAAATTCCAAGCTTGAGACAGGTTGACCATATATTTTTTTCAGGACATGTACTCTTTTTTAGCCTTGGGGGGAAAAAAATCTTCATTTTCCTCCTGTCTTTTGGGAAAAAAATCTTCATTTTCCTCCTTTTACTTGTGAGCAGGCAACACGTAGCCTTCTTGTAATTCATAAAAACTATGTAATGATATGTAATAATTTTAATTTTAATAATAATATAGGTCCAATCTTGTTATACACAGATTTTTTTATACACAGATTTGACTCAACATAAGCAGCCACTGCAAATCACAGTGTAATAAACTGCTATTGTAGAGAGGCAATCGTACAAGCAATCATTTCACTTTTCAGTACCAGAATCAAATCCCTGCCGATTTTGAGGCATTACCTTATTCCATGGAGTGCAAGAAACCTGGAAGTGGGTCTTTAAACCTATTTTTCCCATTATTTTCTTTATACACTGAATTTTTTATTCCACAGTATGATCCGTTCCGGAACCTTTGTGGATAACAAGGGACACCTGTATTGTGTTTAAACACAAGAAAGAAATATAGATGAGTGTTTTTGCTTTTATTTTGTCATGTCCTACATTTTTCTTGGCTGTCCTACATTTTAGTCCTCTTTTCTGAATATGATATATGGTCACCCTGATTTAGGAGGGTGTCTTCTGTGGCTTCCTCTGTTCAGCCCCAGGGCAATTCTATGTTCCCTTGTCTACAAGACTCTGGAGAACTTGCTGCTTCCAGTAGGAAGGAGGGATGAGGATGGGGACTTTTACTGTCCCAAAACAAGTTCAGTGGAAGCTTCCCCACCCCTCAAAGTGTCTCTAATAGAATCACGGTGTCAAAAGTATAGCCTCTGGCCACGGATGTCCTCTTCATCAGCTAACACTCTGTTTTTTCTGCCTCTTTCTCCAGAGTGCCAAGCAGCTCATCAAAACGTAAGTTATTTTTTAAAACTGCAACCTCCTATTTGGGATAGTTTTTTGTGGGCTCCCCACAAGACCCCCCTTATCAAAAGCATCCCATCTGGTCAAAAGCCTATGACATTTTTATCAATGTGGGTGTTATCCAATCCACCTTCCTGGAAGTAAACCTCAATGACTACAATGCAACTTGATTCTGAGTATAGAGACATAGCATTGGGCTCTCAGGCTGCAGTCCTAACCCTCTAATTAGGCTGACATACAAGTCCTAAGCTGTCCTGTCACAAAACTGCTGCAACACTCCTGGGAGGGATTACCCCTACAATCCAGAGTAACTATGGGTACACGCAAGAGACATTACGTGTACCCGAAGTTACTGCACCACCTAGTGAAAACCTATGGGAAATTCATTTTGCAATCCAGAACAAACTGTTCTTACACCGGAGCAAGGACTTCCCATAGTTACTCTGGATTGCACCCTAGGTGCAAAGGCATGCGCAGGCCTCCCTACACTGGAATGGGAAGACAGGTGAATTGTACCAGCTGAAATTGGTTAGGATTGCACCCCCAGATTGCATACTTAGAGGGGGTGCAAAGAAGCACCAAGTTTTGCTGGGAGCTTCATTGCAGCATACAAGCAGCCCCTGTCTTTCAGAGCTATTCTAGCTGGGGAAGCAAAATGGTGTAGCAAAATGATGAAGAGTCATGGGTTTGAGTGAGGACCAGCCTGCTTACAGGACCCGGCTGCTTAGCTTTTATTGAGATATGATTTTAATTATTGACAGCTACATAAGTAAAATGGATAATAGAACAATTGGTGTAAGGAAGTACAAATAATGGAGGTACACAAGTAAGTGATTCAATCAGCACCATTACACATTATATTTGCATAGAACAATAGTCAAGAAGGATGTTTGCTGGACTTTGACCTTGCTAGGTGAACCTACAGTGTGCCTTAGAGATTAAGGTTAAGGTTGCATTGTCCTTTAAGTTATCATGTCTCAACCCAGTTTGCCTTTTCCTTATGGGATGTGTGATCCTTGCTACTCCAGCCTGCTTTTCCGAAGTTTTCCTCAAGGAAAGGTTGAAGAACCAAAGATGTTTTCCCATAATTCTTAGGCTCTGGTGGCATAGCTATTTGGGCATACCAACAAAATGGGCATGTTGTAGGGACTGGCTGATAAAGGGGCATGCTGCAAATTCCAGCCCAGGTGCTATGCCCTGTTGAACTTAATGGGAACCCCTGGAAAATGTTGGTTTCTACCTGCATGCCCCATCCCTTCATTTGCATGGTCCTGCCCTTTAATGTCACAAAATTTGAACATTTTTATTTTTTGAAAACTATAAATTTTATGAATTTTTACTTCATAAATTTAATTATATATTAATTTTCTGAAAACAAGTTAATCGACTTTAAATATATTAGACTGGCTAGATTATGTTCTGCTATCCAGCATTGCTATCCAGCAACCGCAGAATGAATGCTTTTCCATTCTGCTTCCTCCCCAGAATTGTGGATGCATCAAAGGGCAATCAACTGGAGAAGATTGAGCCAAGTTTTGAAAACATGGACCACTTCACAGTAGACCTTGACGCTATCACTGAAGCCTTGAGAGGCATCGACTTTGAGGCAGGTATGATGGTTTGGCCTCATTGCAACATGAGAAAACTTCATAGTCCTTGAGGAACTGGACCCTACTGTAGCTTCTCTCCAAATCAGTATCATAGTCTCATAGGCTGCAATCCTAAAGACACTTTCCTGGGAGTAAGATCTATTGAACACAATGGGACTTACTTTTGAGTAGACATGGTTAGGATTGTGTTCATAGAATCATAGTGTTGGAAGGGTCCTAATAGGTCATCTAGTCCAACCCCCAGCCTGTAGCAGGAATTCCAGTACAATAAGTCCTCGATTTACAAACGGGTTCTGTTCCGGAACCTTGTTCATAAGTTAAAATGTTAGTAAGTCCAACACCAGTGTTGTCAATGTAGTGGATGTTCGTATGTATAAACGTCTGCACCTTGAATGCTCATAAGTCGAGGACTTATTGTAGTTCTCCTACCCTCTCAGTGTGAGACCTACCAGGAATACGTGGTCCAGAGGCAACCAGGACAGGT
Organism: Cryptoblepharus egeriae; assembly: GCA_030015325.1. Lineage (NCBI taxonomy): Eukaryota > Metazoa > Chordata > Lepidosauria > Squamata > Scincidae > Cryptoblepharus > Cryptoblepharus egeriae. The sequence goes on from JAREYC010000014.1 coordinate 14,810,565, forward strand.
GGGAGGGGGAAGATCTCAGCCTCTGTTGAGTGTTGTTGGGACTGAGGAACGTATGATAAAGGTGCAAGTAAGAATTCAGGAAAACAACCTTGTGGTGTGCCATGTGCACATCAAATATAAAGTAATCTAAAAAGGATCAAATAGTGAACTCAAAGTGGGGTGACAAATGGAGCTACCAAATAACCAGTAAATGCTTGACAAATATTCAGACATGGTTATCCAAGCAAGAAAACACACCAAAGATTAACATCAGTATTCAGAATGGACCTCAATAACTAAATTATTTTCCATCTTTTCTAAGATGAGGAAGATGAAGAGCTTGATGAGGAAGAGGAGACAGAAGATAACACTCAAGTTGGGATAGTGGACGGTACGTAGAAAAATGAAGCAAGAAAAGGAGAAAGTGATATTGGTCATAATTTTTCAATGTTGACAACCTCTTGCTCAGAGTGACCCTCACCTGCACCCACAACAAGGGATGCCCTCAAAAATGGCATGAGAAGAGCTGCCATGGGAATGCCAAGTTGAAGTTCTTCCTCTCTTGAACGCTGTTCAAATATCCAGAGATAAGAGATCATTTGTCCCCACTTCCCTTCAGCTGCTCCATGGCAGGTGGATGAACCATCAATTGCTCAAGTCCCTAAAAAAACCCTGTTTTCATGTGCTCCTTCTTCTGAATGAAAATAACTTCTGCAGGCACTAGAAATAGTCTGTCTTAGGGCAAAATCCAGAGTAACTATGGGGAGTCCTTACTCTGGTGTAAGAACAACTTACTCTGGATTCCAATATGAATTTCCCATAGGTTTTCACTAGGTGGTGTAGTAACTATGGAAGTCTCTTATGTGCTCCAGTTGTTACTCTGGATTTGGGGGTCATTTGATTTGGGGCCCAGTCCTATTCAACTTCCCAACATGGATGCCAAACGGGTGTGCGGCTACACTATGGTGGTGGGCATTCATCAAGGCCTCCTTATCATATAGGAAGATTTGCTCCCTTACCTTAGAGCTGCATCAAAGCTATATCAGTACTGGAAAGTTATATAGGATTGGGTCCTGACAGTGCAATTCTAACCCCCAGTTATGTTGACACAAGTCCCTTGCACCAGCCGGGGGGGGGGGGGTGTTGTCACAAAAGTGTTGTAAAGCACTTCTATGCACAGACCTTCACTGGCCTCCCCACACCACATGTGGGTTGTAGTGACCTAAATTGGTTAGGATTGTACCCAGGGTCTGATAAATAATTACAACTTGATAAATTAGTGACAATTATTATAGAGGAATTAAAAAGGCAGACTGTTTATAGGGCCTGCAGAACCATGTTTTTTTCAGAAGAGGGAGCACACTACTAGTGCATTAGTTCATTCTGAAGTCATTGGGCTGTTCAGATTAGCTGAGCAGAGGTTTGAACCTGAGTCACTCCATGTGTGAATGCAATAACCTGCCTTTCCTCCCACTCCCCAAACAAAAGCTGGGAAAAGCCTGTTCCCAGCTTTTGTTTCCCTCCATGGGCTGAAGCTGGAAACAGACAATAGTTTTTAAGAGTGTTTGGGTTGTGAGAGGAATGTCTCTGCATATTCAATACAGTGCTGTATTTTCCTTTTGGTACTGTGCTATACATAGTACAGAGCTATATATTCCTACACTGGGCTAAGCAGGATTTGCAGGTTTTTAGACAAAAAACCTTGCTAGGTCTGTTTTACCAGAAGGAAAGCAGAAGTATAGAAATGCACCTAAAAACGTGATTGCACTTGGGAAGATTCCTTAAATGTCTGGAAAACATTTCCCAAGTCGGCAATACTGGGGTTTGCAGGTGAAGGCTGTGCAGGTAAGACCAAGCCTGATTTGTAGGAACACCTCTAGGGTAGCAGCACAAACAACTGGAGTCTTGTAGCAGTCTGTTTTATTTCAGAATAAGCTTTTGTGGACTCAGTAGTGTAGCTATGGGATCTGGCACCCACAGGCACAAAAATTTGTAAACCCCCCCTCCCCCGAGCATCCTCTGGGGACGTCCAGGGCAGTGATCGGAGGCCACGTGCAGCCTACTTGTGCCTTGGAAAACCTCCTGGAGGCCCTAGAAAGACACTTCCACTTTTCAAAATGTGCGCATATAGCTTCCCTGCACCTCAGACCAACTCCTAGACCCCTTGGAATCTGACTATATCCCATCCCACCTATATCTTATCCCATCTTGGGTGCAGATTGGCACCCGTTCAGATGTGATACACAGGACAATGTACTCCCTACCTTCCGTTAGCTATGCTACATTCCGTACAGTCATCAGATGCATGAAACCTTAGTCTCAACTGGTGGGAATATATTATTTATTTGTGAATGGAAAGGTCCCACGCCAAAATCTTCCTGGAAGTAATCTTCACAAAACTCACTGGGGCTACAATCCTAACCCCCACAAGTCTCATGCAGGCCTGGGAGTGTTGCAAAAGTGCTGTAAGGCATTTCTGCATCACTCCTGGGGGTGAGGGGGAGGTAACCAGTGCACAGACATGTGGTGGGCTCCCCGTACCACCACAGGAACCAGGAGAAGGGTGAGTTGTGCTGGCCTAAACTGGTTAGGACTGCATCCTGGGATTTATTTCAGAGTATGCATGCCCTGGGATCAGAACATCAGGCAGGCTGCAGCAGAGGAGTGGAAACTTTCAGCATGGGAACAGCCAGCTTCATCTTTTCTATTTTGCACATTTTTCTATCTATATAGTTCCTCCCTTCCTTTTTGTCCTCACAACAACCCTGTGAGATAGGAGAAGCTGAAAGAAAGTAACTGGCTAAAGGCCACCCAGGAAGCTTCATGGCTGAACTGGGATTCCAACCTGGATCTTCCAGTTCCCCAAACCAGTACCCACCCTGATTTTCAAACTTTGTGGCTGCAATCCTATCATATTCTTGGGAGCAAACCACATTGACTGTAATGGGACTAGTTCTGTAATGCGACTTAGACGTGCATAGTATTGGGCTCCCAGCTTTAAACCACAGCTGAAATTCTTGCTGGTATAGGATTGCCATGTGTGCTGAAAAACAGGGACAATCCTGATTTTTGGGGATTGTGTTCATGTACTGGCAAGTGTGATAGAGGGTCCTGTCCCAATTTCATGGAAGAGAATTATGGCAACCCTTTGCTGGTACTAATACTGAAATTTTGCCCCACTCCCCACTCCCTAGCAGGCAGAGTGTGTGTTGTTGCCTCATGCACAGTGCCACCTCTTTAGGAATCTTGACTATCTCCCTTTAACCCTTTGACTCCCCAGGAAGCAGAGCTTTGGGGGGCTTTTTTGCCTTCATTCCAAGTTTTGTTTTTGAACGCTCCGAACCTCTGCAAACCTCTGGAGTTGAGTGAGTACCCAGAAACCTCCATCCTCCTTGTAGTCCCATTTGGCTGCAGTTTGATTGCCATAGGGGTGGGGACTTCAAAAATAGAGGGGTAGACAGAGAGCCATTTGCATCAATCAATCAATCAATCAATCAATCAATCAATCAATCAATGGCACTTTCTGTACAATGAAAAAGTATACAGCACACAAGGAAACAGGGTGGTGCATTGAGAACATTAGAGTTAAATGCAAGAGGAAAAGTCTTTCTTCTCTAGCTGTGTTTGTGTTTGTGTGTGTGCATGTGTGATACACACCCCTTCTTCCTGAGAATTGTTTTTCATGCATCTGATGACCTGGGTTGCTCTCTATGAAGAGTCTGCCACAGCACATTTGTTTCTCTTTTGTGTTCCCCAAAACTCTTGGTTGATTTTGGTTTTTTGTATAGCTTCACCTGCATACATGGTACGTACGTGACACAGAATGAAGAGGACAGGTCTCTGCCCCGGAGGGGTTACAATCTAGATCAGTAGTTCCTAGCCTTTTGGAGACCATGGACTTGCTACATCCATAGTTGAATCTCTTTCAGACCACTGAGTGCAGAGCTGTTTTAGGACTTGGGATACCCAGTGATGTTATTCTGGCATCGCCAGGGGGTGCTGAATTGGCCTGATTTGGGTCCAATTAGAGCCATGGAGGACAAGAGGACCCAAACCACCCAAGCAAGGTAATGAGCACATAGTGCTCTGCTTGCCTGCTGACTGCTGGGCCACGGTCACCTCCCAGACCATCTGTGGTCCACAGAACACAAGGTTGAGAACCACTAATCTAGACACAATGGATAAAACAGAGATAGGATATTTAAGGGATTTATACTCTGTCTTTCCCATGCCAACACAAATGCTCAAGGTGGCTTACAAAGCTTTGTTCCTCCCACCTCCCAACATCCCTGTAAGATAGGCAAGGATGAGAGTGACTGACTGGCCCAAAGTCACCTAGGAAGCTTCATGGCCAATTTGGGATTTGAACCTGGATCTTCTGGGTTTCAGTCCAACTCCTGAACTGCTACACCAGGGGTCCTCAAACTATGGCCCGGGGGCAGGATATGGCCCGCCAGAGCCATCAATCCAGCCCCCAGGCACTTTCAGAACCCCCCCCCACCCAGCCGGGGGCTGGGGAGAACACCAGGGGCCTCGATGTCAGGTGCAGGAGGGACTGAGCGGGAAGTGCGCACACCTGTTGCCACTTTTCTGCAGTGCCAGGGGTGTGTGCTTCCCGCTCAGTTGCCAGCTTGTAAGTCACACTTTCCTAGGCTGGATCGGGCTCTGATGCTGCAAGCCTGCCACACTTTCCTAGGAGTAAGCCCATTACTTCTGTGTAGGGATGGATGGATGATGGATGGGGCTCTGATTCTTAGGATGGGGCTCTGATGTTGAAATCCTGCCACGCTTTCCTGGGAGTAAGCCCATTGACTATCATGGGATTTACTTCAGTGTAGGAATAAGTCACAGGCGGGGGGCGTGGCTCACCAGGAGGAAGCTATGGTCCGGCCCCCGACAATGTCTGAGGGACAGTGAACCGGCCCCTTGTTTAAAGAGTTTGAGGACCCCTGTGCTACACCATCCTGGCTCTCCTTCAAAATCCAAAATTGGTACATCTCTTTTTCCTGCTCCAGGGAGTCCTGAATTAGGGTTGCCATAATTTTCTTCCACAAAATAGGGACAAGACCCTCTGTCCCATTCGGCAGTATGTGAACACGATCCCCCCAAAATTGGGATTGGTCCCTGTTTTTCAGGACATATGACAACCCTATTCAGAATGCGAGGCTTATCCCAATTGGAGCCACACACACAGGCTGCAATCCAATCCATACTTACTGAAGAATACTTACTTCTGAGTAGACGTGCATAGGATTGAGCTCATGCATACAGACGTGTACATGTGTGCACACTCACAAACACACACAAATCCATCTTATTTCTTTTTTTCTCAATCTGTTTTCACATGCATTTCTTTTGTTGTTGTTTTTTTCCAGGTCCTCAGTAACAAAGCAGGAAAATGAATTCCAAGGATACTCCTCCACTTATGAACAAGAAGGACATGGGAAGAAGAAGCAGGGATGGGGTGGGGAAGGGTGGGGGAAATCCCAAGCCAAACGGAATGGGAGGTTCAGGGCCAGGTCCCAGCTGAAGACGAGCCAACTGGAATGCAGAATTCTTGGCAGTTTGGAAAGAAAACTTGCACAAAGACACTTTTATATAAGGGTGCAAAATGGAACCTTTCGTACATTTTCTATGTTGCTGTTCTTGTTTTTGTACATAATGGTCATGGCACTTGAATTTTTTGTAAAGAAAAATAGCATTTTTTTCCCCTTTCATGCCTCCGAATACCTTTCTACAGACTGAAAGACATTGAATTAGTTACAGACCTTCTTTGTGCTGCGTAGATCATACAGGATATGGGAGAGTTTAGGGGCTAGAACTTTAGCAGACAAATCATAAATGCAATAGCAAATGTTTTGATTTAAGAAAAAATTATCTGATCAAGAAAATTTGCAGCCTTGGTGCTTATAGTTGAACCAAACTATGTCTGACAGTTTTTCTTGTATATTGTTACAATAAAGTCAATTCCAGTTTTAGCTTGGTGCCAAACTTTTCTAGTGGTAGCGGTGATGGGAATGGTACTGCTGAGATCACCATATATGGAACTCATTGCCACAAGATAAAGGCTGGTTTAGGTTGCAATCCTAACCCCCCTCCCAGTTAGGTTGATATAAGTCCTGACACAAGTTCCGTTCTGGCCTGGGGGTGTCATAAAAGTGCCATAAGACACTACTTTGCCACTACTGGGGGGAGTTAGGGCACTGCCCAGACATGCTCCAGCCTCCCACATCACCATAGAATGGGGAGACAGGTGGGTTAAGCCAGCCTAAATTGATTAGGATTGCACCCTTAGGTGGGGTTTAAAAATTAAAAGAGTTCTTGAGGAAAAGAGGGCTGCAGTGGCTCAGTGGTTAAAGACACTGTGCTTGTCAACCTTGTGCTAGGTTGGTGATTTGAGACCCGAGTACTGCATGACAGAGTGAGCTTCTGTTAGTTGCCCAGCTACTGTCAGAGTAGAAGTTCAAAAGCATGGAAATGCAAGTAGATGAATAGGTACCTCTTAGGTGGGAAGGTATTTAGTGGTGGTGGCCACATGACCACAGAGGAATCTTTGGACAATGCTGGCTCTTTAACTTTGAAATGGGGATGACCACCACCCTTAAAGTTGGTCACAACTAGCAGAGTAACCTGCGGGGACTTTATGGTGCTACAGGGTGCACTTGTGTTCTGGAACAGTAAACCTTAGGTTCTGGGGATAGAAAACTAGAAACAGCTGAGCAGCTGTCACATGATGGTATCCAGTAATGTCCAGGCACCCCAGCTCCACCATCTCTGTAACATTCAAGCTTCAGCTCAGCAGCCACAAGCAGGTGGCTTCAGCAACCCTCTTATCTTCTGTGTCCCATGTGTAGCCAGACCAAGGACACGCTTGGTGTTTCTATCTTATCCTCCTTTTGGTGTGATTGCTGATGTAAGCAAGTGTGTAGGAGTCTAGGACTCTTCGGTCCAGCCTTGGCACCAATCCTCTCCCAACTTGTCTTCCTTCCGCCCTCCCCAATACATGAAGTCTTCATTATGAAGTGTTTTGTTACAAAGTTGATGGATGAAAAAAATATCACAGCCAGGCGACTATATCTATGGAGTTTGCATGGTCTCCCCAAATCCGGAAAAAAATTCCTGACGGTGAGGGCGGTTTGGCAGTGGAATAGACTGCCAAGGGAGGTGGTGGACTCTCCCTCACTGGGGATCTTCAAAGAGAGGCTTGACGAGCTCCTGTCGGGGATGCTCTAGGACAGGGGTCCTCAAACTTTTTAAACGGGGCTGGTTCACTGTTCCTCAGACACTGTTGGGGGCTGGACTATAGTTTAATTAATTAATTAAATTAATTAGTTTAATTAATAGATTGATTTAATTTCCTATTTATTCCTATTTAATTTAATTTATTTATTCCTTTTTAATTTATTCCTATTTAATTAATTAATCAATCAATCAATCAATCAGTCAATCAATCTCTGGATCTCTGGAGCCCAGAGAATAAAACCAAGAACTGGGGGGGCACTATGGAAATGGGAAGAGGATTGCCAGACCTCTCTTCCACCAAACCGGGTCAGGAGCCTGCTCCAACTTGCCCAGAGACAAATGCCAACCCCAATCAGGGTAGTCCTGGTTTTCCAAGTCACTTGGCACCCCAGGGTGGGCAGGCAGGTAGAGCACCCCAGAACACAGACGGCCTGCCCTGCCCTGTCCTGACCCCACCAGCCGCGTCCCTCAGCCCCCTGGCCCCACTGCTGCGCGGTGGTGCCGTGTGGGTGCCCGAGCCCCCTGGCCGGCTGGGGAGAGGCTGCTATAGCGTGGTGGTGCTGCCTAGGTGCCCCTGAGCCCCCCCCAGCCAGCCGGGGAGAGGCTGCTGCTGTGCAGTGGGGCCACACGGGCGCTCCTGAGCCCCCCTGGCCGGCTGGGGAGAGGCTGCTGCTGCATGGTGGTGCTGCACGAGCTCGTGGGCCAGATTGAGGACCCTGGGGGGGGCCGTCGTTTGAGGACCCCTGCTCTAGGAGGATTTCCTGGTGCAGGCAGGGGGTTGGACTAGATGACCTACTAGGTCCCTTCCAACTCTAGGATTCTATGATTCTATGAAATCTGTGTGGGTTTTTTCAGCCTGGAATGCTCTCATTATTTTCAGCATTTGATATTATAATTATTTTGGGTCTTTATTTAGAAGTTTGGAAATGTTTTGTTATCAGAACCAAGGATGGGAACTCAAATCAGGTGATTTGAGTTTGATCACTCACTCATTCACTCATCAACGTCCAGCCAAAACCGCTGGACCTATAAGAGTAAAATTTAGAGAGGGTGTTCCTTCCGTGATGGAAGCACCCAGTAAGAACCAGTTTTTGGAAATTCCAACCAGAAGGGGGTAAAAGGGGTGCAACCTGTTTTCCTCACTATACTTTACATTGAAGAATTCCTGACTGATTAACACTCTGCCCCCCAACCCACAGACCTAGAAGCATGATATTTGGGGAGGGTGTTCCTTATGTGATGTGAGTACCAACCAAGAACTGATGTTGAGAAATTTAACCCTTAAGGGAGTGAAAAGGGGGGCAACATGTTTCCGTCCTATACTTAACATTGAAGACTGATCAACATCCAGCCAATTTGGTGCCTAATGCAATGGAAGGGAGAGCGCACTCGGGGAGGATGGTGTACATGGGGAGATGATGCACAAGGGGGATGATGTACATGGTGGTTGATGTGCATGGGGGGTTGATGCGCACAGGAAGATGGTGTGCATGGGGGTATGGGGTGCTTGAGGGTTGACATGCATGGGGAGATGGTGTCTGTGGGGAGATGGTGTGCGTGGAAAGATGTGGCACATGAGAGGTTTATGCACATGGGAAGATGGTGTGCAGGGGGAGATGGTGTGGATGGGGTGTGGCACATGAGGGTATGATATATGGGGGGATGTGGCACATAGTGGTTGGTGCGGTGCATGGGGTTGATGTGCATGGGGAGATGGTGCATATGGGGGTATGGCACATGGGAAGATGGTGTGCATGGGGAGATGGTTGCGTGGGGCTGGTGTGCATAGGAGGTTGATGCGCATGGCGGTGTGTATGGGGAGGTGTGCATAGGGGGATGTGGTGCATGGAGGGATAATACGCATTGATAATACGCATAGGGGGCAGATGTGCCTGGGGGGATGATATGCCTGGGGGGATGATGCGCATGGGGTATGGCACATGGGGGGTATTTTGCTCCTGCAGTGCAGAATGGGAATAGACCCAGAGTTAGGACATGCATTCTCTCTCACACTCACCGTGTCTTATGGAAATCAATATGGAGAGGGCAATATTAGCCTTTTCTTCTGCATTTGTCCTTGTAAATGGAGGTCCTCAGGTTGGCTTTTGTTCTCTGAATGTTCACCTGCATGCAGGCAGTCTGGTCCAATCGGGGAGCAGACAAGGATTGGCAGATTTCTGCATTTGCTTCACAGGAGATGCTGGGGCAAGACATAATGTCTGTCCACCTCCCCCTCTTCCCCAGTTCAGCCCAGGTCAGTTGAGGCTCCCAGCCCTCAAGTCCAGGAACAACCCTGTGCAGCACTTCCTCCATGCTTTTCTCTTGCACAGGGGTGACCAAGCTAGTGGGATCTGACGGAGTAGACCAGTGGTGGGATTCAAATGAATTAACAACAGATTCTATGTCCCATTAGTAACATGTTCTCAGAACCAGGCGCTCATTAGCAAATGGTTCTATAGAACCTGTGAGAACCCCTTGCCAGCAGGCAGCATTTAGCCTTCTTGTAATTCATAAATTATATGCGATTAAATTATATGCATTTGTTTTAAATTTAATAATCTATATATATAAAAGAGAAAAGTCACTCACTGACTGACTGACTCACTGACTGACTGACTGACTCATCACCGCCCTGCCAAAACTGCTCGGCCTAGAAGCGTGAAATTTGGGGTGGGTGTTCCTTCCGTGAGGGAGGGGTGCACTAAGAACCAGTTTTTGGAAATTCCAACCGGAAGGGGGTGAAAAGGGGCGCAACGCGTTTTCCTCCCTATACTTTGCATTGAGAATTGCTGACTCATCAACATTCCGCCCCAACTGCTGGGCCTGAAGCATGGAATTCTGGGAGTTCCTTCTGTCACCTGAACTCCCACCAAGAACCATCTGGAGAAATTAACCCTTCAGAGGCTGAAAAGAGGGCAACGTGTTTCTGTCCTACACTTAACATGGGAGACTGAACAACATCCAGCCAGTTTGGTGCTCAGACCCTGGTGAACTGGGGGATGTTTTTCGGAGGAAGAGGTTGCACTGGCGAGGATGCTGCGCATGGGGGGAAGTTGCGCATGGGGGTTGATGCGCATGGGGGGAAGTGGCGCATCGGCGGATGATGCGCGTGGGGAAAGTTGAGCACGAGGGGATGATGCACATGGGTGGAAGTTGCACATGGGTGGAAGTTGCACATGAGTGGAAGTTGCGCATGGGGGGATGATGCGTATGGGGGGATGATGTGCATGGGGGAAAGTTGAGCATGGGGAAAGTTGAGCATGGGGGATGATGCGCATGGGAGATGATGCGCACAGGGGAAAGTTGCGTATGGGGGAAGTTGCGCATGCGTAAGTTGCGCATTGGCGGATGATGCGCATGGGGAAAGTTGCGCATGAGGGGAAGTTGCGCATGGGGGAAAGTTGCGCATGGGGATGATGCGCATGGGGGAAAGTTGCACATGGGGGAAAGTTGCACTGCGGCGGATGATGCGCATGGGGAAAGTTGCTCATGGGGGATGATGCATATGGGGAAAGTTGCGCATGGGGGAAAGTTGCGCATTGGCGGATGATGCGCATGGGGAAAGTTGCACATGAGGGGATGATGCACATGGGTGGAAGTTGCGCATGGGGGAAAGTTGCGCATCGGCGGATGATGCACATGGGGAAAGTTGCACATGAGGGGATGATGCACATGGGTGGAAGTTGCGCATGGGGGATGATGTGTAGGGGGGATGGTGCGCATGGGGGAAAGTTGCACATGGGAGAAGTTGCGCATGGGGTAAAGTTGCGCATTGGCGGATGATGCACATGGGGAAAGTTGCACATGAGGGGATGATGCACATGGGTGGAAGTTGCGCATGGGGGATGATGCGTAGGGGGGATGGTGCGCATGGGGGAAAGTTGCACATGGGAGAAGTTGCGCATGGGGTAAAGTTGTGCATGGGATAAAGTTGCGCATTGGCGGATGATACACATGGGGGAAAGTTGCGCATGGGGGAAAGTTGTGCATCGGCGGATGATGCGCATGGGGAAAGTTGTGCATGAGGGGATGATGCGCATGGGGGAAGTTGCGCATGGGTGGAAGCTGCACATGGGGGATGATGCATATGGGGGAATGTTGCACATGGGGGAATGTTGCGCATGGGGGTTGATGCGCATGGGGAAAGTTGCACATGGGGGAAATTTGCGCATTGACGGATGATGCGCATGGGGGAAACTTGCGCATGAGGGGAAGTTGCGCATGGGGGAAATTGCGCATTGAGGGAAGTTGCGCATGGGGGAAAGTTGTGCATCTGCGGATGATGCCCTTGGGGGAAAGTTGCACATGAGGGGACGTTGCGCATAGGGGTATGAAGCGCATGGGGGTATGATGTGCATGGGGGTATGATGCGCATGGGGGAAGTGGCACATGGGGTGTTTCTGCGCCATGGGGGGATGGCATAGGGGAAAATGTTACACCCGCAATGTGGGTACACTTTTTGCTAGTAAGGAATAGAAAGCACAATCCCAACCATGTCTACTCAAAAGTAAGCCTCATTGTGCTCAGTGGGTCTTATTCCCAGGAAAGTGTCTTCACAATTGCAGCCACAGTGTATTAATTAACCCCTTGAAAACAATGTATGTGTGCGTTTTCAACATTTATTTTGTCTTGTGCTACATTTTTTTTGGGTGTCCTATATTTGGAAGGGGGCTTGTCATCTTTTTTGTTTCTCTGCTCCCTCGCAAACATAGGACATCCAAGAAAAATGTAGGACATGACAAAATAAATGCTAAAACATGCATATATTGCTTTAATGTGGTTACTGTGTTACTTATTACTAAATTTAAAACTATTACATATAATAGAGCGACATAAAATTTATCAATTTCAAGAAGGGTACATACTGCAAGATTACAAGAAAAAGGAGGACAATGAGATTTCTTTTACGAACAGAAAGCAAAAAAGAGGACATGTCCTGGAAAAAGAGCACATATGGTTAACCTGTGACAGTCCTTTCCTTTGTGAATTTGAACATATCCCATCTTTAAGGCTTTGAGGCCAGATGCCATCACCACATTCTGTGGCAGAGAGTTCCACAGACCAACTACATGCTGGGGAAAGAAATATATTGTTTTGTCTATCCAGATTCTCCGAATAGTCAATTTTAGTGGATGTCCCCTAGTTGTGGTGTTATGTAAAGGGGAAAAGAGCATCTCCCTGCCCACCCTACCCATCCCTTACATAATTTTGTATAATTAATCATTAATCATAATTAACCACCCAAAAATATTTTTCTTCATGAAATTGGGTTGAATTACAGGTCTTTGATTCCTCATACCTACCCTTTCATTTTGTACACCAGTATAGATACTTGGCATAATTGCTCAACCCCTGAAAATCCGCACCCCCCCCCCTACCCCGACTTCTTCACTCCTGGCTGCAGTCTTGCATTCTGGTCAATGGGCCTTACATGCTCCCGAGTAGGAGTGCATAGCCCACTGAGCCTCAGAGTCCAATCCTAGGCATGTCTACTTAGAGGTAAGTCTCATTATAGCCAATGGGGCTTACTTCCAGGAAAGCGTGGACAGGATTGTATCATCAGAGCCCAAACCTAGGCATGTATACTCAGAAGTAAGTCCCATTCTAGTCAATGGAGCTTCCTTCCAGGAAGTTTTGCATAGGAATGCACCTATTAGCCCAATCCTAGGCATGTCTACTCAGAAATAAGTCCTAGTCTAGACAATGGAGCTTACTCCCAGGCATTTTTGCATAAGAATACACCTGTGAACCCAATCCTAGGCATGTCTACTCAGAAGCAAGTCTCATTATAGCCAATGGGGCTTACTCCAGGAAAGCGTGGACAGGATTGTATCATCAGAGCCCAAACCTAGGCATGTATACTCAGAAGTAAGTCCCATTCTAGTCAATGGAGCTTACTCCCAGGAAGTTTTGCATAGGAAATCCTACTTTTGCATGAGGCCAATCCTAGGCGTGTCTCCTCAGAAGTAAGTCTCGTTATAGCCAATGGCTCTTATTCTCAGGAAAGCGTGGACAAGATTCGATCATCAGAGCCCAATCCTAGGAACGTTTACTCAGAAGTAAGTCCCATCGTATGCAAAATCAAAACCCCGTTTAATTGCAACACCAGTCGCGTGTGCGTGTGAATCCTGGAGCGTACACGTGTCCAAGGGTCAGTTCCCTGGGAAGGGTCCCGAACCAGACCCTTCCTGCTTCCAGGAGCCCAGAGAGTCCAGCTTTGCAGCCGGCTGGAGGGCTTTGCGCACGGCGGGGCTCCTTTGCGGCCAGCGCGGGGATGATAAGAAGCAGCTGCGAAGGGAGGGACCGGCTGGCTCAGCTGCCTGGATGGCGGGGCCGGGCATGGAGCACCAGGAGAGGAGCCACCTCTTGGAGCGGGGCCACCACGATGCCTCCAGGTGAGCCCCACACCTGTACCTGCACCTGCAGACCCCCATCTGTGCTTCCTGCCTGCCTTGTTTGGAGGGGGGTAGCTAGAGGGGGCGCAACAGTCAGTCTTGGAGGGGGGGAATACAAGGGGATCCCCCCTTCGGACGGGGGGGGAGACCAGAGGCGTAGCTGGACGGGGTGGAAGAGTCAGTCTAAGAGGGAAGCGTACAAGGGGTCCCCACCCCTTCGAAGCTATTCCAGGTGGGAGGACCAGTGGCGTAGTTAGAGGAGGTCGGAGCAGTAGGTCTTGGAGGGGATCTCACCCCTTGGGAGTCATTCCAGGAGGGGGGGGACAGGGGAAGTATCGGGGCAGCCTGGCAGGTGAGAGTAGAAGTATCCCCCAGTGGCATAGCTAGAGCGGGCTGAGCAGTCAGTCTTGGAGGGAGTCTCACTCTTTCAGTGGCATAGCTAGAGGGGGGTTGAGCAGCCAGTTTTAGAGGGAGTCACCTCTTCTGAGCCTTTCCAGGCAGAGGGAGCAGGGGAAGACTAGAAGTATCCCCCAGTGGCGTAGCTGGAGGGGGCATAGCAGTCAGTCTTGGAGGGGGTCTCACCCCTTGGGAGCCATTCCAGGCCGGGAAGCAGGGATGGAACGTTGGGAAGCTGAGAGTTCTAAGGATGGAAGGTTGGGGGGGATTTTTTCCAGACCGTAGTTCTGTCGATGGAACGTTGGGAAACTAAAGGTTCGGACTAGGAGGCTGCAGTGGCTAAAGGGGGGGGGGGGGGGTCGCAGCAGTCAGTTTTTGGAGGGTGTCTCACTCTCACCCCTTCCGAGCCATTCCAGGTGGGAGACACACATAGCCAGAGGCTCATAGCCAGAGGGGGCGCAGCAGTAGGTCTGGCAGGGGGAGTGCATCGGGTCCCTCCCCTTCTGAGTCATTCCAAGTGGGGTGCGTGTGTGTGCAAGTGGCAAAGCTAGAGGGGGGCGCTGCAGTCTGTCTTGGGAGTGTCTCCTCGCTTTCGGAGCCTTTGCAGGTGGAGGGACCAGTCGTGTAGCTAGATGGGGGGCTCAGCAGTCAGTCCAACAGGGAGGCGTGCAAGGGTTCCCTCCCCATCTGAGCCTTTCCAAGTGTGTGTGTATGTGCGGGGGAGGGTGCAAGTGGCATAGCTGGAGGGGGTGCAGCATCCAGTCTTTGAGGGGGGTGCAAGGGGACCCCCCCTTCGGAGCCATTCCAGGCGAGGGGCGCTTCCTCTGCTCCGTCCGCCCCGTCGAGGATGCTTCGGAAACCGGAGTTGGGGGCTGCAGCGTGGTCGGGACTCCAGCGCTACCTGATGGCGTAGCTAGAGGGGGTGGAGGAGCCATTCTAGGAGGGAGGCGTGCAAGGGGTCCCTCCCCTTTGCCCCCCCCACCTGGAATGGCTCCGAAGGGGAGGGACACCTTGTACGCCCCCTCGACTGGCTGCTGTGCCCCCTCTAGCTACGCCACCGCTTGCAGTCCAGCCCTCTGTGCTCAGTGGGGCTTGCCTGGGAAGAAGGACACGTAGTGGAGCCGCCTGAACCAGATACAGTATATCCTCTTTTCCAGGACTTATCCTCTTTTTTCAGCCTTGTATCCTGGGGAAAAAATCTTCCTTGTAGCATGGAAGACAGTATGTAGCCTTCTTGGAATTAATAAATTATATGCAATAGTTTTAAATTTAATAAGTCATAAAAAGCAGGCCTCCGTCAGTCTTGAAAGACTATGGTATCGTGCTCTGCGCTGCATACGCTGCATGCGAAGCACGAAAGCCTGGGTTGGATTGTTATGGAGGATAGGCTGTTACCCAAGCAGCAGAATTAGTCCAATGGAAAGTCAGCGCCAATACGATTGGATCCACCTGGGGTCGCAGAGCTGGGCTAAGGACAGGAGCTCACCTTGTATTGTGGGGCTGACCTGGGTCTTGAACCCTGGCCTGCTGGTTAACAGGCACAGCATCTTAATAGCTTGCACCACCCACAGCCCACAATAAGTGTTTAAATTAAACACATAACAGCTATAAAAAATTGTTTTCTCACCCTCCATGGGAGGTGTATGTATGTTATCCTCAATCTGGGGTCCTCTTCCAGAGTCCTGGGAGTTTGAGGGTACTGCTCAGTATCTAAGCTGTTCCTAGCAATGCGCTTTTCTGGATTGAGTTTTCTGATGTCCTTCCTGGGATCTGTTGGAGCCATTCTTCCAGCTTGGGTGTCACAGCCCCTAGTGCTCCAATCACTATTGGGATCACATTCACCTTCACTTGCCACAGTCTTTCTAATTCCTCCTTCAAACCCTGATACTTTTCCAGCTTTTCATGCTCTTTTTTCCTGATGTTGCTGTCATTCGGTATTGCTATATCTATCACCAGGACTGTCTTCTGGGCCTTATCTACTACCACAATGTCTGGCTGGTTAGCCAGTACCTTCTTGTCTGTCTGGATATGGAAGTCCCACAGGACCTTAGCCCTGTCATTCTCCACAACCTTCTGAGGGGTCTCCCATCTGGTCTTGGGAGGGGTTAATCCATTGGCTGAGCAGATGTTCCTGTACATGATGCCGGCAACTTGGTTGTGCCGTTCAATGTATGCTGTTCCTGCCTGCATCTTGCACCCTGCCGTGTTGTGTTGTACTGTCTCTGAGGTTTCTCTGCACAGCCTGCATTTTGGGTCTTCTCTTGTGTGGTAAATCCCCACTTCTATGGATCTGGTACTTAGTGCCTGTTCTTGTGCTGCCATGATGAGGGCTTCAGTGCTATCTGTGAAGCCAGCTCTTTCCAGCCACTGATAGGATTTCCCAGTATCAGCAACTTCGGTTATCTGGCGATGGGACATCCCATGCAGGATCTTATCTTGCCAGGACACTTCCTCAGTTTGATCTTCCTTCCGTATTTGCTGTTGCTGTTGTTGCTGGAGACATTCTCTCATCAGCTCATCTTTGGGAGCCATCTCACTGATGTATTCCTGGATATTCTGAGTTTCATCCAGGATAACACTGATCAACAAGATGTAGATATCTGACATCATGGTTATATTTTATAATGCACTTTTACATGCTTATTTCAAATCTGAAAACCGTTTTGCTGTATCACGTCAGGTTTCGAAGATATAGAAAATACATATTTATATGAAACACCTTTTGTCGAATATGTTTTAGTCAGTTTTCGTCATTTGTAATGCAACTCAATTTGTGTTTTTGACGATTTTGAATACAGTTACACTTAACATAATACATCGAAATATTTTTGAGACCGCAGTACTATTATTGAATTTGTTTATGATTTATTATCAGGTGAAAAAGATGGCGTCGAGAGGTTGCATAAATTTCACCAGATTTGTTTTGCTATGTGTGCAGCTATCTGACAGACCAATCCCACATACATATATGTATATAATACATATAATATATGTATTATACCTTCAACTAGATTGACCTAAAAAGCAGGCTTCCATCAGTCTTGAAAGACTATGGGATCGTGCTCGGCGCTGCATATGCTGCAAGCGAAGCATGAAAGCCTGGGTTGGATTGTTATGGAGGATAGGCTGTTACCCAAGCAGCAGAATTAGTCCAATGGAAAGGCAGAGCCAATACGATTGGATCCAGCTGGCACTGCAGAACTGGGCCAAGGACAGGAGCTCACCCTGTCTTGTAGGGGCGACTCGTGTCTCGAACCCTGGCCTGCTGGTTAACACGCACAGCGTCTTAACCGTTTACACCACCCACAGCCACAGCTCTGCGACACCAGCTGGATCCAATTGGCTCTGCCTTTCCATTGGACTAATTCTGCTGCTTGGGTAACCGCCTATCCTCCATAACAATCTAACCCAGGCTTTCGTGCTTTGCATGCAGCGTATGCAGCGCAGAGCACAATACCATAGTCTTTCAAGAATGACGGAGGCCTGCTTTTTTCAGATTGACCTATATAGTATATGTTCATTAGTACTACGTGAAGTAATAAGTGCTCTTCTGAAACTTCTGTTTGTCAGCTGTTTGCCGTGATACTATGTTAAACATCTATAATTGGTTAATGTCTGATATCTCAAGAACGGTGGATGACAGAGACAAACGGTTTGCATATTCTGAATCGGCATGTCTCAATTGTCTTAGAATGCACGTTGGATACCAAGATATCCGCCAAAAGATTTTTTTTTGTTTATCAGTATAATAATAATAATAATAATAATAATAATAATAATAATAATAATAATAATGTTGTTGTTGTTATTATTGTTATTATTGTTATTGTTATTATTATTATTATTATTAAGATGGCAT
Source organism: Cryptoblepharus egeriae (assembly GCA_030015325.1). Taxonomy (NCBI): domain Eukaryota; kingdom Metazoa; phylum Chordata; class Lepidosauria; order Squamata; family Scincidae; genus Cryptoblepharus; species Cryptoblepharus egeriae. The sequence goes on from JAREYC010000014.1 coordinate 14,828,436, forward strand.
TTATATACTGCTTTTCTGGACACTTTGGATTGCTCCTCAGTCTTTAATCAAAGCGGTTTCCATAGGCAGGCGAATTCTAAATCCCCGAAGGGATTTTTACAAACACAGATTGTCTCTATCTTTCAAGAGACACTACATTCAAGATGTTACATTCACAGTCTGGTTACAACACTGGCCCCGATGTCTGAAATGCTGGCTGACAAGTTCTCCTTCAGTTCTCATGAAGGGCAGCTGAGAAAGCTCCTTCACTCCCACTGAAAAGCAGATGGAAAATCTCAGTTACAGCAGCCGCTTTTCAAGGTCTTGCTTCGGATCTGACTTCCGGTTATCTCAGTCAGGCAAACGGAGACTCTACCCTCCAGACCAGACCTCCTGCCACAAGGATAGTAGTTTTAACGCTCATCAGACCCCGGCCACCTTCTTTCTGACTAGTGTATAGTCAGTCTCTTTCTCTTTATATATATAAAATGTTTTCCCTTGGGATATTTTGAAGAGGAGTAACCCCAAATCCACTCCCCATCTGGAACAGCTGCATAACAGGTGGGAAGTCAAGAGGTTAAGCTTTGGCTGACATGGGTGGAGGCTTTCCTGGTTGAACTTCTGCTTGCGATCATGATAGGTTCCAGGCAAGGCAGTTGTCCACCAGGGGAAGATGGCAGCCTGACCCCAGGCCTTGCAGGCTAATAAATCAGTTCTTGGTATTCTTAACTCCATAGTGAGGATTTGGTACATGCTTCATAGCAAAGAAGATAGGATTGTGGATGTCTGGTTTCTGGATCCTGGGCCATACTGTACACTGGGCCCTTCTTTCCCCCCACTTTGAACTAAGTATTGAGTCAGCCTGGCGGGTGGCGGGAGCCCATTACTTAACCTCTGGTCTGTGGCCCAGTGCCTGTCTGTGGTGCTTTAGTGGTCGTGCCACACTGAGGCTGCAATCCTGTGGCCTACTAGGCGAGTCTTGCCACCCCAGGAGTGAACTAGGCATGCACATCCCAGTTGATCCTTGGAAAAAAATTTCCCATGGAACTGGGCATGGTCCAAGGCTTTAGTGAATGTGTTCTTGCCCAAGAAGAGGGGATTCTAAGCCTAACTTAAAAGTTGGGTCCAGTGCGAAGGAAGGTTGGGACTGGCTCTGGTTGAGTTAATGTGGCACAATCTAATAGGGGCAAATGACCTTGATGTTTTAGGAATAAAGTGGTTTTTTATGGGGGATTCTTTTCTATCACACCATTTTATCCTGGACCATACTCCAGAACTAAAAGTGTCAAGATGGGGAATCTCAGCCTCTACTCTCAGAAAATCAGCACTAGTGTTGGTTGCAACAGGATACTGTGCCCCTGTATGTCTTAATAACTGCCACACTCTTAAGATTAATGGCAGACTAAACAAAACCATGAGGATCATAAGCAGAATATAAAATCTACATGTACCGGATGGATCCCCATTTTGAGCCACACAGCACCACCAGTTCTACAAAGGCAAGAGGCCGTAATGAAAGAATGTAACAAAATTATGAGCAAACCACTTGTACCTGTACATGCTGATCTTCCTCATCTATCAGTTGGCAGGTTTAAATTGCCCAACAGCTGTTTAAACTTTAACATCAATGTGCAGTGGAAAGTTTAATGGGCTGCTAAACACTCAGATATAAGCAGACACATATCTGACCCTACACAAAAGGTGCCAGGTTTTGACCTACTTCACCAGCATTGGTCAACTCCGAACAGGATCTGCACTCGACACAGAGAGCACAGTCTACTCAAAAGTAAGCCCCATTGTATTGAATGTATCTTATTCCCAGAAAAGTGTCCTTAGGATTGCAGCCAGAGTCTTGCAGGACTTGCTGTTTGTATGGGGTCTAATATCAATCCTCTGGTGGTGCAAGTGGTTAAGACACTGTTCATGTTAACCAGCAGGACAGGGTTCGAGACCCGGGTCCCCACAAGAAGACGATTTTCTGCTACACAGTCCAACAGGGGGTCGGACTAGTTGATCCACTGGGTCCCTTCCAACTCTATGATTCTATGATCTACCCCTCAGTGGGACTGTGATACTCCTCAAACTATTCATCACATTGTATTTGAGAGTACAGTGAGAGCTTATTCAGGCCCACTGTCTGAATTTTTGCCCCCAACATAGACCACTCTTTCCTTGAATGGCAGAATATTAATATCAGATTTTCCATTAGTCCTGGTACTGTATGCTGTATGCTAAATAAAAACATCCTCACAACATCCCTGTAAAATGTTTGAGGGGTGGCCTAAAGTAGGACCAACCCAAGACATCAAAATCTGGTGTGCTAAATTATTTTCTTAAGAATATAAGAAGCACCTTTGCTGGATCAGGCCGAAGGTTCATTTAGTCCAACTTCCTTTATCTCACAGTGGCCCACCTGATGCCTCAGGGAGCACATGAGACAGCAGGAGACCTGCTTCAGAGTTCCCTTCCCTGCATCTGGCATTTGGAGGTATCCTACATCTGAAATAATAGAGGTTGTGCATACCCATCATAGCTTGTAATTCCTTGGCATCTAAGCTAGATGCCATCAATATATCTTATGGTGGCTGTGCCACCATATCATCTGAGTAAAGAAATATTTTCTTTTGTCTGTCCTAATTTTCCCAGTAGCGCAATGTTAGTAGATATCTCCTGGTTCTGGTGTAGTGCAAGAGGAAGAACAACTGCCATCAGTCCACTCTATCCATCCTTCCGCATAATTTCTTCCCTATACCATCTGGCAAGGAGTTCCACTGACACTCAATGTTAGTGGATGTTTCCTGGTTCTGGTGCTTTGCGAGAGTGAAAACGGCCATCTCTCTATCTTACCAGATAATGTGCCAACTTTACTTCCCACCAGAGTTCAGCGCTCTCTTCCCGTCCATATTGCCTCTTTGTCTCTCTCTTCCTCTTCCAGGCCAGGGAATGGAAAGAGGTTGGCAGTGGAAGAAGATTGAGGAAGATGGAGTTAGCCCCCATTCTGCCTGATGCAACCACTTCAGTTGACTGCATGGGCCAGCCTCATTTAGCAAACAATAAATCTATTGATCTCTCCTATGCTCTTTCCATTTTGCTATTTTTTACTTTTTGGGTATTGACAACTTTATGAAATCAATAAATTGATTGATTTCATTTATTTACTTATTTAATAAGTATGTAAGTAATAAATTATTTTGCCCTTGGCACCAGGTTACACTCCTATTGAAAACTGCACTGTTATTCATACCCACAATTGCACTTCAGTCATGAAACTCTGCCTTTCCCCCAAATCCAGAGTAACCACGGGTGTACGTAAGAGACTTTATGTGCACCCATAGTTACTGCACCACCTAGTGAAAACCTATGGAAAATTCTTACTGGAATCCAGAGTAAGTTGTTCTTACACCGGAGCAAGGACTCCCCGTACTTTCTATGGATTTTGCCCTTTGACTGTAATTTCTAATGTAGATCTTTAAAATAGTGCTTTACAGTAGCCAGTGAGTTTTAATGTGTCTTATTTTGGTGAGAGAAAACAAAATCCTGTATTCTTAATGCTACAATCCTGAACACATTTTTCTGGGTTGATCTTATTGAATTAAGCCATTTCTGCCCAACGTTGCTTATGCACAGCAGGGATCAAATGTATAAACCTTATGACATGGACAGAAATGGCTTAATTCAATATGTGAATTGTGATTAAATGTGATTTGCTTAAATCAAATGTGACTTGCTTTGGAGTAGACCTGCCTAGAAAGGATTGCACTGTGTTTCTTATGTGTTTCCTTTTAAATAAGTCCAGGAACTGGTAATGCCATTTGATTAATTGCTCCCCCTCCCACTTGGAAGGTGAAGTCGGAAACTGTGTCCATCAAGTTGGGGTCCATCAAGTTTTGTGTATTTGCTCTTTTTAAAAACCTGAAAAGGGAGTGAGGTTGAAAGCTTTGTAGGTCATAAGCTTCCCCCTTTCTGGCCATTTGACCTGGGAAGAATCAAGAAGGAACAGAGCAGGCAAACAAGCAAGCTACATATTTTTGAATGTTGCTTTTGTAATGGGAACAGACGTTTTTGGACAAGGCCGTCCCTGGTGGAAGGCCAGTGCGCTGGCAAGGGCACATACTGTGCATAAGTGCAAAACAGAATTTTTATTTCCTGGGAAAGTGTTGCCAGACGAGGTGAGCAAAGGCTGAAAAGAAGGAAATCAAGCAAGCAAGGAGATAAAAGCAGCATGACTTGATTTTTGTCTTCAGAACCAGAAGTTCCAGGAAAGTGTTGGTGTGTTGCCCTACTCCAAGAATTGGAAACTCCTGCCATGGACACAGAGGATCCCTGAATGGAGAGTTGAGTGGGGAGTGAGTTGAGTGGGGAAGGTGCCAGCCATACAAGCCGGCTGCCATAGTGGGAGAAGAGAGTGCTGCTGGTCAGTGGAGATCCTGAAGACCGGGGCACCTTCCAACATCACTTCTGATGTTTGGTGAAAATCACAAGTGACTTTTAAAGGCTTTCTGGTGGCCTTTGAATGGTCTGTCCATCCCTTCAATTGCCTTTCCGGGGGAAGGGAGGCATCAAACACCAAAAGCTATCAGGGAAGCACAAATTGGGAAGGTGCTGCTTCCACCAGTTGTACCATTCATGGTCACTGGTACCTGTGAACCCTTTCCCCAGGTATGCTGCTGTTGCTGGTGGCTGTCCAAGGAGGACAAAGAAGCTACTGGACATGTGCTGGATGGTCACATTAATGTGCTGCTCCAGCCTCTCTTGTGCTGCTTGTCCTGCCTTTGCTCAGCTGACTGGCCCGGATGTTGTCTCAGAGCTTCCAGCAAAGCAGGCAGGCTGTGTTGGGAGCAGGCAATGCTGATCTTGCTGCAGAGGAGCCACTGATTGAGCAGGCAGGAGTCTGTAAGGTGAAGCTCAGTATGTTAGTTAAGGTGGGATCAGGAGGGCACACTGCAATTACTTCTGGATCAGGCACTTTTGCTGGGGTGGCATCATGTTATGGCCCCCAGGTGCCAGATTGCCTGGCAGTCTGGCACCTGGTACAACTCATTCCCTGAAGTGGCATTGCTGAATGTCACAGTTTCACATAGTCTGTGTTGGTATAGTTTTTGTCCGGGGAGAGGGGAAAGATATTTGTGCCTGCAATTTAAGCAGTACATTCCTTTCCATTTCAGTGTGGCTGAGAAGGTCTCATCTGTGGCAGTGAGAAAAAGTCTGAAAAGTAGGGCTTGATGGATTAGACCTTAGAAGGCCCATAGATGCGGCCCTCGGGGCCCTCCATTGGACATGCCTGGATTAGAGGGAAGTTTAGAGGGGTCTACCAGCTCAGTTTAGAGGGGAGTACCAGCAGTCATCCCTCAGGGAGTCCCCTCCATATATTGGTGCTTGCTGTGTGGACTTAGCAGATGGCGGTGATAATGGTAGGTGCAAGAGGGAGATAATGCAGAATCTGGTTGCAGTTTGGTGTAAAGAATGTATGCAGGATGCAGAATTCAGCTGCTTTTGGTGGAGATGTTAATTTGGTTTGTTTCCCACCTTTTTCACCAGTCGTCCTATACACCAAGCATGAAGACTTGATGCTCTCGACAGGCATTATGTGGCAAGTGCAGAGACTGGTATGGTGTGCTTAGTGAAGTCACCATTGAGGATAGATGCTGTTTACAGATGGGAGCAAGGGTAAAACTTGGGGGTTGCATTGCACAATGGGGGTACATTGCACAATCATTGCCTGTATCTCCTTATAAGCTGATCTCATAAAAATCTACACTGTATGGCTCAGGTCTTACTTGGGAGTCTCAGAGAAGAACCTTCACGGATCCATGCTTGGCTACGTCCCGGACCTCTCCTCCATTGAGCTGGGCTTGAAGGGGAGCCAGCACTGCCACTCCAGCTGGGCCTCTGGCAATGGATATGATCCTGCCAAGGTGAGAGCACGGAGGAAGCTCTATATCGCCTCCGTGATCTGCTTGGTCTTCATGACAGGGGAAGTTGTGGGTAAGTGGATGATAGTTTCAAAGGTTCAATTTCCTTGTAGCAGCCATCTGGCCTTTTAGCAGTTTAGAGTGGGCATGTAAGCCCTCCTGGGAATGGCACCCCTGGCATGTACATGTGGAGGGCTCTATGGATGGGATTTGGTGGGGCATTGTTGGCAGCCCCTATTCACACAAGAGTCCATGCCCAGCTGTTTCCCACCCAGGCCAAGGACTCTTGGGGACTCTTTTCAGGGAGTGGAGAATGAGTGGCCATAACAGTTGAAAGAGCCTGACTAGCTAGCTTTCCACAAGCAAGGAATTCAAAAGATAGGACTAATAGAAACATTGCACTTGTCTGAAGTCATCACTGGCCCTTCATGCTCTCCATGCTCTCTCAAGGGGGATACTTTGCTCAGAGCCTGGCCATCATGACCGATGCTGCCCATCTCTTGACTGACTTTGCCAGCATGATGATCAGTCTATTTTCTCTCTGGATGTCATCTCGGCCCCCGACAAAGACCATGAATTTTGGTTGGCATCGAGCAGGTAAATCGACTGCAAAATATCTGGGAAGGGATTACAAAACTGTGGACCAGACTGGGTGATGCTGTTGGAGGGACCAATGATATGCAGTACTACATAACCTCCTTCGCTGGTTCTCTCCACAGAGATTTTGGGAGCTCTGGTGTCAGTGCTGTCTATCTGGGTGGTGACTGGTGTGTTGGTCTACTTAGCTGTGCAGCGCCTGCTTTCGGGTGATTATGAGATAGAAGGGGATGCCATGCTCATAACGTCCGCCTGTGCAGTCGCAGTGAACATCATGTATGTACAATCATCCAGAATAACTATGAGTAGCAACCTAAGAAAGTTGTATACATTTTCAGGGATGGGGTCGGCCCATTCATGAGGTCAACTGTGGCAGGGGTTCAGGCAACTGATGGGTAAGGAGTGTCCACCCAGGGTGACCAGATGCCTAAACCTCAAAAAGAGGACAAGGTCTTGGATTCCTTTCAGCCTGGCCTTTCTGGAGAACAATGGCACATTTGCCTACTCATGAGTAAAGATGCAATATTGGGCACTTTCCCTTTCCCATAGAGCTCAATGCATATTTTTTATTTTTAGTTTTTTAGCCATAACTTTTGGTAGCAAGGAGGTATTTCAGAACAGATTTTTGCATTGGATTTTGCTCTTCAATACAAATCCAACATCATATGACATGATGGAATACTGCACACCATTGGAAAGTTACAAAATGATGCCAAAATGGAGGACAATAAATCCCTTTTGGAGGACACCCGGACATGAGACTAGAAAAGAGAACAAATCTGGAAATTTCCAGTCATATGGTCACCCTGGACAGTCATATGGTCATATGGACGGTCCACCTGCATCTTTCTGCCTGTCTTCTTTGTTCCTCTTCCCAGTGCTTTGATTGGGTACTCTGCATGATTTTCTCTGTTTGTTCTTGTTATGGCAAGTAGTATATAAGTGAGAGAAACTGTAGAGCAGAGATAAAATCCAATGGAGCTGCAGGACCAGAAATCAAATTAGCTTTTCCAATTAAGCCAATTGGTAACAAATGGATGGGATTTTCAATGGCCCTGGGAACTAAGTCCAAAGCACCCCACTGCACCCCACACCATTCCTGTATGATATTCAGTTTTTGAGGTGATGCATTTTTCTTGTACTTGGAGCTGGAGCTGGAAAAAGATATCTTCTCCCAATCACTACCCCAAGATCAAACAGCTTGGACCCTCAGAGGTTTTGCCTTCCCATGCAGCTTGGCTCACTTCATGAGTGTCTCACAGTAATTTGCTCTGCAGACCTTTTTCTACTATGTTCTTGGTTCATTTCTGACTGTGGAGCAGCTTTGAGGACTAGATATCCTCTGTCTGGGGAAGTGGTTTGATCTCTTCCAGTTCCACGGTTAAAACTGAAGAGGTGCAGGAGGGTAGGGACAGCAACTCTGGAGAACCTTTCCTGCACACACAGCAGTAGAGTTGTAAGAGGGGACATTATTTTGATAAGTACAGAAATGCAAGACTTGCTGAGTGGTAACCCTTTCCTTTCCTCCTTCTCTTCCCCCTTAGAATGGGGGTGGCCCTTCACCAGCCAGGTCATGGGCACAGCCACCACGGCCCTGGAGAGGAGCACAGCACCAGTGTCCGGGCTGCCTTTGTCCATGTGGTCGGAGATCTTCTGCAGAGCATCGGTGTCTTGGTGGCAGCCTATGTCATCTATTTCAAGGTAAGGGCCCAGCTTCTTGCTTTGGAGAAGTGCTGCCGGCCAGAGTGGACTTGCTGCTACATGTACAGGTGTCCCTTGTCATGCACTAAAGTTGTGTTATAGAATCTCCTGTGGATAAAAAAATCCATGATTAAAAATATGGAAAAATAGGTTCAAAGACCCATTCCAGCTTTCTTGGTCCTCCTTTGCTTCTGATGGAATAAGGTTGTGCCTCAATATCTGTAGAGATTTGACCCTGGGACTCCCTTATGATACTAAAAATGTGTTAAATTCAATTAAAATGTTTTGTGTCCCTATACAAATGTTTAAAAACAGATTTTCTTACCCTACAATCCAGAGTAACTACAGAAGCACGTAAGAGACATTACGTGCACCCGTAGTTACTGCACCACCTAGTGAAAACCTAAGGGAAATTCATATTGCAATCCAGAGCAAATTGTTCTTACACCGGAGCAAGGACTCCCCATAGTTACTCTGGCTGACGCCCTTATTGTTGTAAGAGAGGCAGTCAGCAATCAGAAATGCAAAGGACCTTCTGCCTTTTCCTGGCTGAGCTGAAGAATGGAATGATTGCTTGCATGACTGTCTACAACAGTAGAAAAAGCAGTTTTTAAAACTGATTTGCAGTGGCCATTTGTGTTGAGTCAAATCTGTGTATAAAAAAAATCAGCTTACTAACAAAGCTGGACTTGTAGTGCCATCCTCTGGAGAGCAGCTGGATGGTTTCCAAAAGCAGTCTCTGTGTGCAGATCTTTCCAATTAAAGGGGCTTCAGTAGATTATCTTTGAAAAATAAGATTATTCTAGCACAGGATCCAATTGGGATCAGTTGGCCAAATGGAACTGAAACTAGCAAGGGGCATCTTGGCTGACCTCGCTGACCTCTTGGCTTCCTGTCTCCCTCTCCCACTGATCCCCTCCAATGTTACATGCAGTCCAACCTTGTCTGGATAGTGTGCAAGGCTAAGCAAGATAGTGAGCCTCAGTTGCCTTGTGGTTGAAAGCACCAGGCATGGCTTGCTTTAATCATATCAGAGGAAAAGATTTGTTGGGAATTAACAAGAAAAAATCTCCTTGTGATCAAGAGGCAAAGTTCCAAAATAAAGTGAAAAACAGAGCTAAGGAGGACTTTCCTGACTCAAACATCTACTAATAAAAAGTTCAATCCTCCTGACCCTGGAGGAGAAGATTTGCCCAGGATTTAACTCCTTCCTAGCTGGTCAGCACCTTTGGTTGTCTGGTGGACCAATTCACATCTTGTTCTTCCTGGCTCTGGCTTCTATCTAGTGGTCTCCTGGAGGTGTTTGGAAACTCAAGAGAGGTCATGTGTGGCCTCCCTGTCCCTCAAAAGACCTCCGGAAAGGACCCTGTTGGCACCCTTTGAAGGCTTAGTACCCCCTAGGGTTCCCCTTAGCTTTTGCCATTGGGCACATAATCTAATCTCTCCAATATGCTATCTAGTTGGAAAGCCAACTGATGTTCAAATTTCCTGCTCCAAAGTCAGCTGAGCCCAATGGGATGAGTTCAGAGGTGGGCTAGTTTTGCTGAAGTCCTATAGTGACACATCCAGGCATACAGGACTCCAGTTTACAGGCATCCCCCACTTATTGGATGGGTTAGGGACTGGAGCACTGCACCATCCAAAAGTGAAACCTATTGAAAAGTGGAAACCGTTGTAAAGCTTTTTTAGTATAGAGGTAGGTGATCCTCCCTACCTGGCCAGATTAGAAAAAACAGTGAAATCTCACTTTTGACTACATTCTCAACCTTCTAGCCAGAGTACAAGATTGCGGATCCCATCTGCACCTTCCTGTTTTCCATCCTGGTTCTTGGGACCACTTTGACCATCATTCGAGATGTTCTCCTTGTGCTGATGGAAGGTAATTCGCTTTGTGGTGGGGGTTAAAGTGGAAGGAGAGGATGGACAGTGGCATAGCTACACCATCTAGCACCTGGGGGCAATTTAAAAAAATTTTTTACATCTCCAAGGGGCTCCTGGATTTTGGCAAAAAACTGTACATTCCATTCTGAGGCTTTTAGCAGGACCTTCTGAAGCTTGGGAAGACCTTGCATGGTCATGCGCTGGCACAACCATGCCAATCGGACCCATTTCAGCTTGCTATGAGGTCAAGAAGCAAGGGGGCTGGAGACCCTCACTCCAATTTTGAAATGCCTTCTGCTCCCATTTTCTGACTAGCTTTCTCCACTCCTCTTTTTACAGGTACCCCAAAGAGTGTGGACTTCAACGATGTGAAGACAATCCTTCTGTCCATCAGTGGGGTGAAGGCTCTTCATAGTCTCCACATCTGGGCTCTCACTGTATCTCAACCGGTGCTGTCAGTTCACATTGCTATCAGTGAGTCGCACACGTTTCCTACCTACAGAGGAGCATCAACCAATATAGCAGGGTTATATTTCCCTGCTATACATCAACCATCAGCAGGGCTAGTCCAAGACTTTCTGAGGCCTACTATATATTGTACTTTTTCATTTCCTCTGCTCCCACCACTCCTCCTGATCCCTGGATTGGAAAGGAAGGAGTGGACAAAGATGTGTCTTCCTTTGTTGTCTTCCCCCTCCATTCCTTTCCATATACATATGGTTGCCATATGTCCAGGAAAACCAGGACAGTCCTGGTTTTGGGGGATTGCATTCACATACCAGCAAGTTTGACAGGGGTTCCTGTCCCAGTTTTGTGGAAGAGAATTATGGCAACCCTCCATATACAGGAAGGTTGAAGGAACTGTGGCATAGCTAGAGGGGGTGGAGGAGTAGATCTTGGAGGGAGACGTGCAAGGGGCTTCACCCCTTTGGAGCCATTCCGAATGGGGTACCAAAACTGAGCTATACTGAAGTGGTACCTATTTATCTACTTGCATTTACATGATTTCAAACTGCTAGGTCGGCAGGAACAGGGCAAGTAATGGGAGCTCACTGTGACCTATGGTACTCAGATATCAAACCACCAACCCACTGATCTTCAGTTGACATAGTGTCTAACCACTGAGCTACCACAGGCCCTAGTTTTTGTTCTGGATTATAAAACCTTGTTGAAAGCCCTGCTAATGAGGTTATGTGGACCAGAAGGAGCTGAATAAATGGTGATGGGATTTTGTGATGTTAGATTTTTATTGCCCTCTTGGCTTAATGTTGGAGATGGGAAACCACTGCAGGTCTTTTGCTGGGAAAGGGGGTACAAGCACATAGCGAGGTGCATCAGTGAGCATTAGAAAAAGTGAGCATCAGAATAAATCTGGAAGAGGGACTTGTGGTTGCTCTGTACTTCTCTGTTTTGGGGTAAACACTGTGTAAGTTCCAGCATCTCAGTTTCTTTGTGCAACCATTTTTCATAAGTGTTTCCTTTTTAAAAAAAGAGCTTTACCTTCAGTTTGCACATGAAGTCCTGCAAAACTCAGTCTTGCGGAATGGAGTGGTGGCACCTGTGATCTAGCAAGTCTTGAGTGCAAGGAGGATGTGTTTTCATAGGTGGAGGAAAAGGAAGCTGTTATGTGAAGGATCCTAGCTGGGTGGAGGTGGGGTTAGTCTTGTGTCCTGGATGGAAACTCTTATAGGTCATCAAATAGTTGGTGTTTGTACAGAGGAGGATGTTGGGAAGCCTCCCCCAAGCATCTCTCTGTGGCCTGAAAAAGGGGGGGAGGTTGAGGCTACAAAGATAGCAATGCCAGTGAGATCTGTTTAGTGCCCGAATCAGAAAGCCAAATTAGCACATGTCATGTATTGATGCAGGGCCCAGTCCACCAGGTGGGTCCCTGGCACCTCTTGCCCAGCACCTGTTCCTTCTGTTGTGCTTGCCTAGCAGGGCTTCCCAGTGGGTTGTACGGTGAAGATCTGTCCCTCTCCCCACTTGGAACAGTGTCCTCAATCCATAAGGTACCACCATGGAGGTAAATACCAATAGATAGGGTTGCCATAATTCTCTTCCATAAAACCAGAACAAAGGAAAGTGTGCATAGGATGGCAGACTCAGAGCCCAATCCTATGCTGCTGTTCTCACAAGTAAGTTCTATTATACTCAATGGTACATAATCCCGGGAAAGTGTGCATAGGATGGCAGTCTCAGAGTCCAAACCTGTGCATTTCTACTTAAAAGTAAGTCCTATTTTAAACCATTTAAATCCAAGACAATCCCAGTTTTCCAGGGCATATGGCAACCTTACTTATAGGATCACAGTGGTCTGATCCTTTTGCATCTTTTGAGCATCTTTTGCAAGGGATTGACAGGCAAGGGGGAATGGTCAGCCTTCATCTCCTGCTTGTTTCTTTCCCAAGGGCCACTGTGGGAAGAAGAGTGCTGGGCTCCTTTGACGTTATCCGGCAACCAAGTTCATCCTTGATTCTTATGCTTTGCTTTAGCTGGCACTCTGGATGTGTGGCAGGCCTGCCTTGGTCCATCACTTACTATTTCTTCTGCTCCTTTCCAGATGAAGATGCAGATGCCCAGACAGTCCTGAAGGAGGCCAGCTCCTGCCTGCAAAAGGCCTTCAACTTCCACACTACCACCATCCAGATCGAGAACTACTCGGAGGATATGAAAGACTGCCAGGAGTGTCAGAGCCCCTCAGACTGATCCTCACCCTCCGGGGAAACATTAACCAGCCTGCAATCTTTGACACCCTGTCAAAGCTGCTACCTCAGAGTTCCCACCACTGTGACTTCTGAATGGCTAACGGCCAAGGAAGTTTTAGCCAGAGGACTGGTAGCGAAGAAGCACGGCTTGTGTTTCTGCCTAATGCTGCATAATTACCAAACACTGTCTGTCTGTGTCTCTCTTTCCTTTTCATTCATGAGAATCTTTCTCCCATCCAGGGAGGAGATAGTTTTATAATAACCTGATAATAAAAAACAGTGGAATTTGTCCATTTAAGCCCTTTGTTGCAATAGCTGCACATTATGGGTGTTGGAGATGTGAATTTTTTCTCCTGGATGGAATCCCCATAAGCCCATCTTAAGGCTTTTTGAACTTTTCTTTAAAAAAGTGATATATCAATATTGTTTGTTCTGGTCCCTTGCTGGGGAGCAATTGGGGGGGGGGGGAAGCTCCTGAGTTTCCTAGAAAGTAACAACTGGGTGGCGAGGCTGTGAAGATCTTTCCCAGTGAGACGTAGGGTGAAATCCAGAGTAACTACAGGGAGTCCTTGCTCTGGAGTAAGAACAAGTTACTCTGGATTACAATATGAATTTCCCATAGGTTTTCACTAGGTGGTGCAGTAACTACGGGTGCACGTAACGTCTTTTACGTGCCCCTGTAGTTACTCTGGATTGTGTCCTTATGCTTTTTTGTATTTTAGAGTGTGAGCCCTTTGGGACAGAAAGCCATTACCCATTAATTTTTTTCATTTTCTTTGTAAATGAACTTTTAAGTTGAAAATAGGTATATAAATACTGTAGATAGACTGATTGATTGGCCTGGCCCTATCCATATTCAGCAAGGGAACAGCAGGCTGCGGCGGGGCGGCATTCACCTTCATCTAATTGTTTGCCTTCACTTTTTTCTTCTTGAATTATAAGGAGGGGTAGAAACAGAAGCTGCCTCTTCACCAGATTTGAGGAGGGCATTTGGCACACCATTTCATGTACTAGAATGTCTTGGGCTGGGCACTAACTATCATAGCTGAGGCACGGCAAGGAAGACAAGTATCTCTGGGTGGTATGCTTGGGGAAGGTGGTGCTGCCACCCACCACCACCATCACTCCCTACAGCTATTGAAGGTCCAGTGGGCCATATGTGGTCTCCATGGATTTCAGATCACCACCCAGAAAGCAAAATGTGCAGTTAGGGAACTTGATGTGGGTTCTCCAGCAGTGCAGAGATGAGCCAAGAGGAGGATTCCCAGCTTACCCTCTTGTCCTGCATCTGCTCTCTTGAGGTGGTACTCCTTGTTGTGATGCTGAGCCCATGTTGGTCATAAGACAGCCTCGTTCGCATCATGTCAGACAACTGTATGGTAGTTGTGTGCTGTTTACTAAAAGGTAAAATGCTGCTTATTATTCTCAGCTGATGGCTCAGAGTTCAGAAAACTGCAACTCCCCAAGGGTTCATCATGTGAAGGGCTCAAGTCCAGCTGCTGTTGCTGTCAGCGGGCAACTGTCAGTCTCAAGAACTGAGTTTTGAGAGGCAAAAATGTTGGCACTGACTCTCCCATGTAGTCATGGGCATCAGAGGAAAAGCTTGCTTCAGTCTGCAGCAGGTCTGGAGCTTTGCAGCCCAATCCTATTCCTAGCGACTGCCAGGTACAGCAACAGCAATAGTTACCACTGGATTCAAGTGGCGGAGGTGCCACAGCATCAGCTATTTGGCTGGTACAGACTGGAGGAGCTCCATGTTGGGCTTTGCATCCCAACACAGAGGATAGGGTGGAATATAGCACAGGTGGTTTAACCACCCTTCTGTCCCACTTCCCTTCTCCTGTCCTCTTCCCATCCTGAAATGCATCTCCCACTCCCTCCTCCACTCTTCCTGTCCTCTGAGTGGCACCCAGCTGGTGCTAAGCTCAGTGCTGACTCCTAGCACAGGGTCCATAAACATTTCATAAATATCCTGGCACTCAGTGCTGGTGCTACGGCTGGAGAGGACTGAACCATAAATTCCTCATTCCCAGGTTGAAATCTGCCTCCAAACATGAGCTATCCTCCCTGGGGGATCTTGAGGCCACCAGACCCAGAAATCCAGGTGATACTGGAGGTGTCACTTACCAGATGCAGGCATCAAAAACCCAAGATATGTGCTGGGGTGAATGCTGTTTGTGGGCAAGAGACATGAAAAACACTTTGCAGCTAACTTGGACATTGTGCTTGCAACTAATTTAACACCGTGATAGTCTGAATGTCCACAAATGGAAAGCTTCTGGGTGCTCCTGTACCCAGTTAGCATGAGTAACTGTATATGTATGCATATAGAAATGAAAGCTGATTCTTTTCTTATTAGCCCCATACCATCTCCATACACCTTATTGGCTTCATACTATTTCAGAATTACATTTCATTGGCTCTCAGACCAATCAGTATTATAGGAAATTTAAGAAATCCGCTTTTTATTCCATAGACTTTTGTGTTTTAATTTTCTGGTTAATTGGCCATACCTTTTGACAGAATATAGATATGCCAATGCAGTTTGTTTCATTGCATTCTGCATTAAATTACCTTTCCAACGATACATAACATGATGGTATTATTCAAACATACCCCATTTTTCATAATTTTAGCCGTTAGCATCAAGCTCAGCTTGTAGCGCCCCCTAAAGCTTATAGCCCAGTGTAACTGCACCCCCTGCCCTACCCCTAGCTACACCACTGCCCTAACCTTTATACTCCTTCAGTACTATGTTCAGTTCTGGGCACCTCACTTGAAGAAAGATGCAGCCAAACTGGAGCAAGTCCAGAGGAGAGCGACAAGAATGATCAGTGGGATGGAAGGGAAGCCCTACGAGGAAGGGTTGGGGGAACTTGGGATGTTCAGCCTGGAGAAGAGGAGGCTGAGCGGAGACATGATTGACCTCTTCAGATACCTGAAGGGCTGTCATAGGGAGGAAGGGGCTCATTTGTTCATAGCTGCTTCTGAAAGCAGAACTAGAACCAATGGGTACAAACTGCAAGAGAGGAGATTCCGGTTGAATATCTGGAAAAAATTCCTGACAGTGAGGGCGGTTCGGCAGTAGAACAGATTGCCAAGGGAGGTGGTGGACTCTCCCTCACTGGGGGTCTTCAAGCAGAGGCTTGATGAGCACCTGTCGGGGATGCTCTAGGATGATTTCCTGCTGCAGGCAGGGGGTTGGACTAGATGACCTACTAGGTCCCTTCCAACTCTAAGATTCTATGATTTCTAGAAAAATGGCACTGAGCTATGCCAATAAGGTGGCACCTTTGGACACGTGAGAAGGGAAAATATGGGAACTTGTGGGGATGACAACATTTATCTCACCAACGTCCAGGTAACAGAGTATGGTGTGTGTGACAATAGAAAGCACTGCCTCCAGTGAAGGCAAAAACGGCCAGGAGGGTGCTTTGTGCTATCTAGTTCTAGTGGTGCTTAATCAGTGACGTATGGCCAAGGGCCACTCTGTGGTTCTTTATGAGGCTCCTGCTTGATGGACGGCCAGGTCAGGCTCTCCTCTGGAACCATCAATTTTGCTGTAAGGAAGTCCTGGGGTTGCTCCTCGCAACTAAAAGCCTGGCTTTGTTTATGCTGCATTTGCCGGCACTGTTAATGGTGTGCTGACTGCCGGAGGCTGTTTATGGGGCAATTGCTCGGAAAGAGAGGCGAATTTATGGGCCAGCAATTTCCAGCTTTCTTGGGCTCGCCTGAATAGGTGCTTGTTTTGCAGAGTAGCAGGTTGGCCTTTGAGTGACTGATGAGAATGGAAAGCACAATTTATGTGCTAAGAGAGAGGGCAGTATGGGCACTGGATAGAGTTGTCATCATTCTCTTCCACAAAATTGGGATAGGATCCTCTGTCCCGTTTGCCAGTATGTGAACACAATCCCAATCCAAATTGGGATTGCCCCTGTTTTTTGGGACATATGGCAATCCTAGCACCAGCCAGAGTCCAAGGATCTACGGAAGGTCTAGCTCAGGACCCTAAGGCCATGCCCAGTGACCCAGGCCAGGCGGTCAGTGAGAACACCTCTCACAGTCACTGTAGGCAGCAGGTTAGTGGGAGAAATTTCACCTACTTCTGCCCTCCTTGAACTGGAAATGGAAGAAGGAGTGTATTAAGCATAGCAAAGAGATCCTGAGGTCTATCACAGGCTACTTAGTCATGATGGCTATGCTCCACTGCTGGAGCATGTTACAAATCCATATCTGTTACCAATATCAATCTGTTTCTGCATACCAGTTGAAGGGGAGCAATGCAGAGTGACCATATGTCCAGTTTTCCCAGGACATGTCCCTTTTTAAAGCCTTGCGTCCCGGGAAAAAAATCTTAATTATCCTTGTGAGCAGGTAGCATGTAGACTTCTTGTACTTAATAAATTATATGTAAATTTCAAATTTAATGATAAGTAATATAGGGTGCAATCCTAACCTAGATTGGAACAATTCATCGGTCTTCTCATTCTTGTGGTGATGTAGGAAGGCAAGTGCATGTCTGAGCATTGGCCTAACAATCCCCCAAGAGTGGTGCAGACATGTCGTATGGAATTTTTGTGACATCTCCAGGTCGGCACAGGACCTATGCTGGGGTTTAGGCCAGCCTAACTGGAGGTAAAGTTCATAGAATCATAGAGTTGGAAGGGACCCAGTAGGTCATCTAGTCCAACCCCCTGTCTGTAGAAGTGGATTGCAGCCATAGTGTTAAAATAACTGCATAAAAGCAATATTTATGTAGACTTTTTGCTTTATTTTGTCATGTCCTACATTCTTCTTGGATGTCCTAAATTTTGGGTGGCCTTGTCCTTTTTGTGGTTTTGACATATGATCCACCTGGAGCAATGGCACAAGAGGGTCCTGTCTCCTTCCACTGCTTGTGGGCTTCCCAGAGACAGCTGGTGGACCACAATGGGAAATAGATTGTTGGGCTAGGTGGGACCCCTTGGACTTGTTTCAGCAGGACTTTCTTTATGTCCTGGGCTATTTCTCTGACATAAACAATGTGCCCTTATATGGATACCCGGATAAAACACATCTTCCCACCTCTGATGGGAAGCAGGTTAAAATGCAAGCTTGAAGTGCAGCATTGTGTAGCTATGCTGGACCTCAACTTCCGAGTACACACAAAGAGTTCCCCTTCCCCTAATGGCTTCTCCTTTTGGTTTTTGCATCTTCTAGAACAGTGGTGTTCAAACTTTTGGCAGTGGGGCCACCTCATCTCACTGTCACTGTGTCAGGGGCCAGAAAAATATAAAGAACATAGGAGCATAATTAATTTTCATTTCAAATTTAAATAAGTTTAAATTTATTTAAATAAATTTATAAATTCTAGGAGGCCAACTCTGATTCTACATACATGAATATATTAGAGACAAACTGAATGAATGAATTCAAATCAGTTCATAAACACTTTCTAACAAAGAGAATGAGGGTGATCTTCACATCAGTTCATAAGCACTTTCATAGCATGCAGCCTCTCTGTCTTTCAGAATACCCTTTACAGGTGCAGGGAGCAGTGCTTCCATTGCTTCTGGAGATTTACAGGGTTTGCCTGCAGGCCAGATGGAGGGACTTGTTGCAGTCTATATAGAGCAGTGGTTCTCAATCTTCCTAACGCTGTGACCCCTTTATAAGTTCCTCATGTTGTGGGGACCCCCAATCATAAAATTATTTTTGTTGCTACTTTATAACCGTAATTTTGCTACTGTTATGAATCGTAATGTAAATATCCAATATGCAGGATGTATTTTCATTGTTACAAATGAAATGTGTGTTCTATGCACACATTGAACACAATGGGATTTATTTCAGAGTAGGCATGCATTGGACTGGGCCCTGAGGCTGTAATCCTATCCACATTTACATGGGAGTAAAGGCCCCCTTGACTATAATGGGATTTATTTCAGAGTAGGCATGCATAGGATTGGGCCTTGAGGCTGTCAGTCAGCCCCAGTGCAGGCGCAGCTACAGCCGGAGGTCTGGCAAGCCTGACCTGGCCCCCTGCATCAGGGGTCTTTAGGCAATCCCCAGG
The DNA here is from genome assembly GCA_030015325.1 of Cryptoblepharus egeriae. NCBI lineage: Eukaryota > Metazoa > Chordata > Lepidosauria > Squamata > Scincidae > Cryptoblepharus > Cryptoblepharus egeriae. The sequence continues at coordinate 14,847,263 of JAREYC010000014.1, forward strand.
AAAGCTCTAGGCGACCTCCAAAGGGATCCCGACCCCCACTTTGAGAAACGCTGATATAGAGGCTCACCGTGCACTGAATTTGGCCTCCAGGCTGAGGTTTGGGCACCCCTATTCTAGAAAGTAGATAAATACTAGAGTAAAAAATCTGTTTTCTGGCACAGTTTCTTTCTGTGCTGTCAGCTGGCAAAGAGGCTAAACTTGTGATCAATCATGTTCAGGTTCGGTGGAGAAAGGCCAGCTTTCTCCAAGCCAAGACCATGAGAAGAGAAAGAGGCGGAACCAAAAGGAAGCAACAGAAGGCTGTAATTTCCTGCAAATTTTTATTTGTACTGGTAAAACCCAATAAAAATTGAAAATGTATCTGGCATCTCCACTCTACCAGGATCACAAGTTTTCACTTCTCCAAAGTCAATGTTGGAAGGATTCTTGTGTATGACCCAACAAGGACCAACACAACTTTGGCCCCTTAACAGCAGCAGACCTGCACGGCACTGCTACTGATGTCCAGGAGGGGGCATGTTGCTTCTGTCCTAGCATACCTCCTCCAGAGGAGGACAGTAGCTTCTTATGTCCCAGGTTGTTAGGGTTTTTCGAGATGCCGGTATTTCTTCCGCAGCACAGACACCTGGTCTTTGAAGAGCACTGGATCCATCCGAAACTGAGAGTGCACAAGGGGCATGTACCCAAACCAGGCTGCAAACTGGTTGACACATGCCTGGCGCTGAGCGAAGTGAAGGTTCCCATTGGAGGGAGGAGCACTCTTCAAAAGCTGCAAGAAGCAGAGGAAGACAGGATGGGAGAAAAAGACAGAAACCTGAATGAAACACATAATGGATGCATCTTAGGTAGGGAGGCAGCTGGGATGGCCCAGAGTTTTGCATCATATGCTATTATTTCTCCACACACACACATCTCTGGCAAGTTCACCAGTTCTATGCATGGTACAAATAATGAAATGGGCCAAGAATTTAATGCAAAAAAATGGAAACCTCCCTTTGCTCCTAAGCAGAGACTCCTGCTTTTGAAGTTAGCAAGTATCAAGCATAAAGAGTCCAATCCTAACCAACTGAGGCCAGCACAACTTACCCATCTGCCATTCCCCAGGTAGCATGAGGAGGCTGGTACATTTCTGTGCACTGACCTAACTACTCCCTCCTTCCAGGAGTGGTGCAGAAGTGCCTTACAACACCTTTGCAACACACTCAGGCCAGCACAGGACTTGTGCTGGCCTATCCAGTAGTTAGGTTGTGCTGAAAGTGTCATAAGCGAGTACCTGTCGAAAGTTGCACAGCAGCACTTTTTAACTGCTTGAAGTATTAGAGAGAGAGATGTTCAAAAATGGTGCAGCATGTGTAGAAAGTACTGGGACTGATTTACAGGTCCAGCAGGGAATCTCTGGGGAAGCTATTTTCAATTTTTTTTCTAATCACAGGGCACACTGACAAAGTGCTAAAATCAAGAATGTAATAACATAAGAAGAGCCCTGCTGGATTAGACCAAAGACCCATCTAGTCCAGCTTCCTGTATCTCACAGTGGACCATCAGATGCCTCAGAGATAACACAAGATGACCCCTGTATTCTGTACTCCCCTGCGTTTTGCATCTAAAATATGGAAGCTGCACTTACCCATCATGGCTTGTAACATGTGATGGACTTTTCCTCCAGAAATTTTAAGAGAGGATTGGACATATTTCTAGATGCCAAAAATTGTCAAGGCACATATTGGTTTTTTGACAGTTGACATTGAACCCTGCACTGCTGGTGCGGAATGGGGGGCTCACATCCTCCATGGCCCTAGAAATTAAAAACCCTTGCCCAGACTCTTGGAGCACACCCATGGACCATTTGTGGCACACCAGCATGCTGAGGCACACTAGTTGAAAATTCCTGCTCACTGCCAGTAAGAGGAGACAATATATTGTGCTCATGAGCTGAGCCAGACCCAGCTTTAACAAAAGAGTCAACATGGGATCCACTTGTGCCACCAAACAAGTTCTCCCCAATATATTGAACAAGTGAGAGAGGTCTTTACTAGATAACAGGTCTCCTTTAAACAGGGTTGCCATAATTCTCTTCCACAAACTCAGAAGAGAACCCTCTATCCCATTTGCCAGTATGTGAACACCAATTCCCCAAAATCAGGATTGTCCCTGTTTTTTGGGACATATGGCAACCCTTCCTTTAAAGAGGAATCACAGCTATGGCACCAAGGCTGAGAAAGCCTTTTCCCAAATTATGTTTTACTCTTAAAACATTTTGTTTTATCTTCTTTTCATACAGTGCCCCATAAGGTATGGTACAGCAGCACCGCGCATGACAGCCCCCATCAAATGCCACAAGTGCTGCATTCAGGAATATTTTCTGGATTGTGAATCCAAATTCATCCAAGTGAACTCTGGAAGCTGCTTTTCCTGAAACTCAGATCAAGCCTCAGACTCCAGGCTGAAACTTGCCTGCCATTTTGGGCAAGCTTTGGGAAGGGGTAAACAGCAATGTAGAGCAAAATCCTAACCATGTCTATGTAAGCCTCATTGTATTCAGTGGGTCTTACTCCCAGGGGAATGTGCTTAGGATTGCAGCTGTAATTCCTTTCTCCTTATATTGTACAAGTTCTACCACCTCATTGTGTTACTATAGACCTAGAACCCAGTCACCGACCAGCTTGAACATTTATAAACTGATGCATAAACCCCAGGAGGCTTTTCAAACTTCCTGGTAATTATTTTACGACAGCTATTCCCATATCTGCCAATAGGAAGAAAGCCCCTTAAACAGTGGAATGTTTTGATTAGTGAACAGTTATTCTATCTTGGAGCAGCAACTCTTGTGTGTACTGTGACAAGTAAGATTTTCCACATTGCTGTATGGCTCTTTTTTGCTCTCCCCAACACTGACTTCTCAGCCCCCCACTAGCTATGCCACTGAAAAATGAGGCTCCCTCCAACTTTTCAGCCCCTCCATAGTTATGCCACTGAAAGGGTGAGGCTCCCTCCAAGACTGACTACTCAGCCCCCTCTAGCTATACCACTAGCAGACTCTTTTACTCAACCTGCCCAGACTGTTCCCTTGTTCCCCCCACCTGAAATGGCTGCAAAGTGTGAGGTCCCTCTAAGACTGATTGCTCAGCCCCCCTCTACCTGCACCACTGCTTGCATGCTCCTTCTCTAACCCCCCACCTGCTGAGGAGGTGCTTCCCGGTGCTGTTTCTTCTGGGTCACTTTGATGGGAGGCAGCTTGGTGACAGCAGAGACCAGAAAGTTCATCAGTATGTCCTCACAGTTGGCGATCTGGTCAATGAGGCTCCGGAGTTGAGCAGGCAAATAATTGGTGAAAAGGTTGTGATAATACCTGCAGGTGGGAAGGTTGGATGGGGGAGAAGAGGAAATAGAAACTCATCAAGGACTGGCAGATAACACAAGGAATTGGCAGTCAAGCGAGGAAGGATTGAGGCTACATGCTTCACTGCAAAGCCGTCTTGTTAATTGGTGAATTAGTGAAAATTCACTAATGAAAATTCACTAGTGAAAATTAGTGAAAATCTAGTGAATGAGTAAAAACCTGTGACAATCAAGAAGTAAGGTCAGAAGAAAGCCCCGTTGTGTTCAATAGGGCTTATTCCCAGGAAAGTGTATATAGGATTGCAGCCTGACACCCTATTCCTATGTACATCTACTCAGTGAGCTCAATGAGGCTTACTCTTTGGAAAGTGTGCAAAGGATTGCAGCCTGATTGCAGGGAGTTGTGCCGGACTCCCACATATTCATAGGACCCAAAGGATGGTAATTTGCACTAGCTGATATTGGCCAGCATAAGGGATGGTGTCAGGGCAGGGGAAATAAGCCTCACTGAAGATAAATAGGACTTACTTTAGAATAAACATGTACAAGATTGTGCTGCCAAGATAGACCATGTGTTCCATCCTGGTCTGGAAACTGATGCTGAGCCGGTAACTGTCCCCATGAAGTTGGTGGCCAACATTTCTCCTGCTTGCTTCTCCTTGTTCTACTTGTCCACCCATCCTTTCCCCTGCAAGTGTGGCAGATCTGGAAGACCTGCTTGTTATGGCAGGTCAAAGAGGTAGACCTGCAGAGGTCGCCACAGCCTCCAAGTTGGGGAATGTAAAGGTGCAGCATTGGTTTCCACGCTCTAAATTCATCTCCACAAATTTATTGAGTCTTTTATTTTTTAAAAAGAGCTCTGAACTCAAGACCACACACTTCACAGTGTAGTGGAATAACCAGAAGGGGTGAAAAGCACTATATTTGAAGGTGCCTGAATGCACCATGCAAGTGGCCCTCCAGAGTAATACAATATAATACAAAACACAATACAATTCCAAGGTTTGGGAACAAATATTGCCTTATTTTGAAGAGGCATCAAAAAGGCTGTGGACATGGAATTTCTAAAGTGGCTAAGCATTTAAACATGTGAAACTCCACCAATGAATATAGAAGGCCACATCAGGGATTTTCAACTGCTGTGCCGTGGCACACTGGCGCACTTTATTTTAACATGTCCTACATTTTTTAAGTTGGGTAGGAATTTTGGCTTGGGGGTCAGGAATTTTTAGGGACTTGGCAGGATATTTTGGGTTCAGCATCTGGTCACCCTGTGCTCCCTCCATCTATTTCTCCCACAGCACACTGACTTTCCAGAGAAGGTTGGAGGACGTCTGGGAGATGAAGGGGACTGCATTCCTCTCCTCACTTCCTGGGGAACCTAATGGGGTTTATTCTTGAGGAGATAGGCACCCAACTGATAGGCATGCCTTCCTATCCACAAGCTCCTATTCACGCTTTCCTGGAAGGAAGCTCCACTGACTACAATGGGCCACTGTTGATTGGAAAGGCCCAGGATTGGGCTCTGAAGCTGCAAACCTATTCACATTTTCCTGGGAGTAGGCCCATTGAGTATAATGTGGCTTACTTCTGAGTAGACATGCATAGCTTGGGCTCCCTTCAATGTAATTTTAAAAAACTGGTGGTGTGCCTCTATCTTTTTAGTGACTTCAGAGGTATGCCCCAAGCTGAAAAAGATTGAAAATCCCTGGGCTATCTTATACTGAATCATACAGAACAACCCTGACTGTATGTAAAGGTAAAGGTATCTCCTGCAGGTTATACTGCTAGTCGTGACAGACTAAAGTGTGCAGCGCTCATCCCTGTTCCTAAGCCTTTAGAGTCAGCGTTGTCCAGAGACACTTCCGTGGTCGTGGTGTCAGCATGACTGCCGAAGGTGCATGGAATGCTGTTTTTTTCACCACCTTCCCACCAAGGTGGTACCTATTTATCTACTTGTTTTACAAGGCTATGGTGGCACAAGTGGTTAAGACACTGTGCCTCTTAACCAGCAGACCAGGGTTCGAGACCTGGGTCCGACAAGACAGGGTGAGCTTTGTCCTTAGCCCAGCTCCTGCCAACCTAGTAGTTTGAAAGCATGTAAATACAAGTAGACTATGCATGCTCAGAAGTAAATCTCCCTGCATCCGTGACTGCCTCCCAACTTTAGGATGCAGCACGTGCCCCACTGGCATAGCTAAGCCGGTGCTGGAAAGTTGGTTAGGATTGCACCCTAAGTCACCCAAAAGACAATTTTCATTGTCTTCCCAATTGGTTTATAGTAATAAGTGGGGAAGGCACCTGTGATAGAATGCAGCAGCTGTGAGAACCATGGAAAACTCATTGGTCCATTTGGAAGTGTAGCTCCACTGGCCCTGAGTGGTGTCCCAGAAGTGGCTGCGCATGGGGAAGCCCACGATCCGGTCAGGAAAACTTCTCCACACTACAAAGGCGAAGTCAACCTGGAGAGGCAGGGAGAGAGTAGGAAGAAGGCAGATGCACCACCCATCACTGAAGGACAGCTGTAGGAGAAGGTGGTTTAGCAGTCTAAGAACCTGTTCTAATCATCCAAGGAAAGCACCTGGCACAGGCCTTTTGGAATCATATCAGATTACTTATCGTATCAGATCAGATCAGTTGGGATCATTAAGGATTACATATCAGAATAGGATGAGCACATATTTGAATGACCCCCTCAATAAAAACTCCCTGCACCTGGAAAAAGAATACTGCAAGTAAAAGGGAAATTTTGTGAAAGGCCAGCTGTCCATCCACTTGGAATGTCTAAAGTGGCTATGCATTTAAGCATGTACACCTTTACTAATAAATAGATGAGGCTGCCTTATTCTGAATCACACTCAAATTGCAACCTTGACAATGTGTACACAGAAGTAAATCTTTGTGTATTCAATGGGGCTCACCCAGGGAAGTGTTTATATAAATGCAGCATCATTTGGTTGCAGGTGTTTAATGAAATTTAGAGTGAAGAAGTGAATCTCCAATTAATTACACTGTGGAACTCCTTGCCACAGGATATGGTGATGACATCTAGCCTAGATACCTTTAAGAGGAGTTTGGACATATTTTAGATGTAGGCTGCCTCAAAATGCCAAATTCAGAAGAGGTCACCAGAATATGCTCTTTTGTTGTCTTGTCTGCTCCCTGAAGATCTGGTGGGCCATTGTGAGATACAGGAAGCTGGACGCGATAGGACTATGACCTGATCCAGTGGGGATTGTCTATAATTCTTACACATTTCTGTGATTCTGATTTCTACACCAGTCTAGCTCAGTACTGCCTACACAGGGAGATGACAACAAATGAAGGTACTCACAAATCAACCACACTATCAAGATTTGAATGGGAGTCATCCCTTATCCCTGGAGATTAATCTGGCCAGGGTCTCCCTGGAACTCAGTGCCATGGATCATGGACCTCAAAACTTTTAAGGCTGGAACCAGGGGCTTTCCCATACAAAACAGGTAATCTACCCCTGAGCCACCATCCCATCTTGCAGGATCACCGCTTTTGCACACTCTGAACACCTGCGTTGTCTCCAAGGCGCCTGTCCGTTGGAGATGTGACCACTTGAGCATCAGATCTTCCATGCCTGGAGAAGCAGGCACACCCTGTTCCCTGCTCCAGGTGCATAAGAGTTCGCTCCTCTGTGTCCCGTGCGAGGGAAAGGGATCTCCCTGCCCACGGCTTCCCAAGAGAATTAACTTATAGGGAGTCAAATCGCAAGCCCTAGCACATCCTGCCTGGCACTGGCACTGGCACCTTGCCCATTCTCTACTGGAGAGCAACATTGGGCATGGCTTGTTATTGGGGAGGAGGAAGCCAGTGGCATAGCAAAGAGGGAGGAGGCCTGATGCCACATGAGCTCTGCCCTGGAGCTCTGTGATCTCATGCACCTGCCTCACCCAGTTCAGGGAAGATTCCTTGCTCAGATAGGAGAGTGAAGATTCCATGTTCAGTTCATGGGGAGGCGTTAGCCCCAGGCTCCAGTTTCAAGGCCAGGCTCTACCTTGGAAGCCACAAATCAAGATGGATCACTAAGCAGCCTGCTTTGCCTTTGCCCTGTATATTAGGTCTCTGACTCAGGGGGTGCGGATGGCAAAAAAGGCAGTGCCTTCTCTTGAAAACATAGCTGCTCAAGAAGTAATGCTATGCCAGTGTCAGAGGTGGCCAGGGTGGCCTCTCCACCATTCAGAGGAGGAAATGGCTCTTTAGATGTCTAAGTTCCAACCCACTGAGTGTCATCACTAAGTGAATCCCATTACCACAGGGATTCAGAGATATAGAGGTGACATTCTTGAGGGGGGCACTAATTTTCAACATGTGAAAACCTTGGATACTTTCAGCTAAAAATTATTATTATTTATTCAATTTACACCTCACCTTTCTTACTAAAAGGACACTCACGACAGCTAACAACAATTAAAACAAATGAGCATGAAATTTAAAAACTAGATAAAGACAGTAAAAAATCAGACAATAAAATACAATTAAAAACTATAAAAATATTTTTTAAAACCTCATGCTTAAAAAACCATAGAAAAATCAGGAAGATAGACCACCATGTTATACATCATTCAATAGTAATTTAATGCAGGATATAACAAAATAATGTTGAAATATCAGTGTTATATATTTACATGAATGCCTTAACATGTGTGTGAAGGTGTCCACATGTTCTGGCCAACATTCCTTGTCAATCAAGCAGGAGGAGAGGGAACTGTCAACACTCCAGCTGTTAACATTCCAGCAAGCATTGAAGATGAGATGCTAGAAAGGGGGATGGTTTTTTAGTGATGAATGTTGTTATATTCTACCACTGCAAGCAACAGCTGCAGGCTGTTACTAGTAGCTAAATAACCCAAGAAAGGAAAATACAATTGCCTTGTGTTTAAAAAAGTGGATTTCCATTAATATTAATACTAGAACTCTTATTTTGTTGTGTCATCAAATTAGCCACTGGTTTTTATGTGTTACTAATTTGTTGGATGACCTGTACTGCTACGTATTGAAATAAGTAAATAAAGTTAATAGGGGTGACACCAACCCTAGTGATGCCACTGCATATAGGCTGTGCATGTAACACTGAGATTGATTCTGCATGATTTGGTACAGGACAAGATCCACCATGGGGATAATGAGTTCTTGCACCAGGTTACACAAACCCTAGTGATATCTTAGCAGCATGATAAGGATATGGCCTTACCTCACTAGTCGAGAGGCTGGTGTGTTCGTCCAGGCTCAGGACTGCATCTGTCCCAATGGCTGAGTAAGGCAAAAACCGGTCACTGATCTTCAGCAGGAGAGAGGAGAGAGGGAAGTCAGTGAAGAGACCTCTGCCCTTTGATGCACAGGGCTGTACATGCCCTCCATAGGAGTGACAGCTGGAGATAAAGAGCTGAAGCTCAAGTGATGTAGAAATTCACCATCCATCCATCAGATGCACATGCACAGTTTTCACATGCACAGAACAGCCATATGAGGCCGTGGATCAAGGTGGGACCACCTGATGAGTCAACTTCATGAGAAATCTGGCAGGTCCAAGCCAGAGAAGTTCTGATTTGCAAGTTGATTCCTTTGCAACAAGGCTAGCCCAAGCCTTCCAGGTGCCTGAGATGGGTTGCCAAATGTTGTCCCTACTCCTCTTGAACCAATGATATACCAGGCTCTCTTTCTCCATTCATTCATGCACATTTTTATCTCTCCCTCCCTCCAAGGAGCTCCCTTCCTTTTGTCCTCACAACAACCCCTGTGAGTGTTGGAAGGTGAATCAATCAACTCAGCAGAGTGATGACCACAGAGCATCCCCTTTTGTGGTTCAGAAGCCTTTCCTTCCACCTTGGCTGTTTGCTTAGGTTTATGCAAAAATCAAGATAGACCAGAATTAAAACTTGTGAAGTTTCATGGCTGAGTGCAGATTTGAACCTGGAGCCTCCCAAACCATCACTCTATCTTTGCAGCACACCAGAACTGAGCCCTGCTACTGAAACAGTTTATATAGGGTTCAGCTATAGCTTAAGCCCTGGTCTGCCAGAGATGCCTCTTCCACTCTCTGTTATCTCTCCTGTTCCCCCTGCCCAGTGCACTGGTACCACCTGCAAGACCAACTGGGTCCTGCTTACCTTGTTGCTGCTGTGGATGACCGTCAAAGGAACTGCAATCTGCGGCCACTTACTGTTCTGTGGAGGTGGCTTCTCACAGCTCCACAACACTAAAATCTGAATTTTTTGATAAGAGAAAAAAGGAAATTTCAAGTCAATCAATGGTCAATCATCACAATGGCAGGTGATTGGCAGATCTCTGAGTTATGCCTGCTGGGAAGCTGCAGCAATCAGAATTTTGGGGCCTTATAAAAAGAATCCTGTAGTGTTTCTATCCAGCATGCAGTGATGCTCCTGGCCATTTTTGCTGCTACAAGGTGCAGAACTTGTGATTACTCAGGTTACTCAGAAACACTGTAGAGCTCTCGTTGTGTTAGCAAAAGATAAATGTTCAGTCATTAAGTTGTTTCAGTCTCATTGTGACCCCATGGATTGCAGCACGCCAGGCCTGTCTATCTTCCACTATCTTTGCCCAAATTCAAGTTCATAGCTTCAGTGGCACTATCTAAACGCCTCACCCTCTGCCATCTCCTTCTCCTTTTTCCTTCAGTTTCTCTAAAGCAGCGTTTCTCAAAGTGGGGTCAGGACCCCTTTGGGGGTCACCTAGAGCTGTCCTGGGGGTCACCTAAAGACCCCTGGTGCAGGGGGCCATGTCAGGCTTGCCGTGATCCGGTTGTAGCTGCATGCACACTGGGGCTGACTGACAGCCTCAGGGCCCAATCCTATGCATGCCTACTCTGAAATAAATCCCATTATAGTCAGGGGGGCCTTTACTCCCATGCAAATGTGGATAGGATTACAGCCTCAGGGCCCAATCCTATGTATGCCTACTCTGAAATAAATCCCATTGTGTTCAATGTGTGCATAGAACACACATTTCATTTGTAACAATGAAAATACATCCTGCATATTGGATATTTACATTATGATTCATAACAGTATCAAAATTACAGTTATAAAGTAGCAACAAAAATAATTTTATGCTTGGGGGTCCCCACAAAATGAGGAACTTACATCGGGGTCAAGAAGTTAGGAAGATTGAGAACCACTGCTCTAAAGAGTCCCCCCTTCTCATGATCTGGCCAAAGTATTTGAGTACTTTCCTTCTAGGATAGCAGTAAAGCTGTGGTAGTGAGTCACCCATTTAATTCAAATGTACTTAGTGACTAGAACGGAACTTGAGTCAGAAGACACTGACTCAAGTCACTAGTAAAACCTGAGTCACAAAAAGTCTGGAAACTGTAAAACACTCAAGTCAGAATAAAAACTCTTATTTAATTTACTCATCATCTTGTTCCCTTCTTTACTTTCCCAAGTCTCCTATGTCTGGGTAGAACTCCTTGCTTAACGTGTTTAAGGGTGCTTGAGTCAAGGGTAGTTTTGAGTTGACTCGAGTTGACCCAAATGCTTTTAACTTGAAAACACTTGACTCGGGGACTTGTGGTGTCACCCCAGAATCGCTCAAATTGACACAAATTTCTGTCAAACTTGTGTCAAATTTGTGTCAAACTTGTGTCAAATTTGTGTCAAACCTGTGTCAAACTTGTCAAATTTGTGTCAAATTTGAGGTTGTGACAAACACAAATTTGTGTCAAATTTGTGTTTGTGACAAACACAAATTGAGTTGTGGGTGTCCGGTGACTTTAGACTCAACTTGAGTTTTCATTCCCGTGACTTTTCCCATCATAGTAACTCCAGAGGAAGCCAAGTCAAGAAGGACACAGTGCTCTCCAGCACAACCAAGGGTTGTGCAGAAAGAGAAAAATTTTTGCCTCCCAGCTATAGGTTGGATCTCTTGGAAAAATAGGCACTGGGGGATGGGCATTGCCAACTGCAGGACTGCCAACTGGCCACCAACTGGCCACCAAACATGCACACTACTTCTTTAGCAGCCGCCTGTTCCTTTAAGAGAGCTTTGGGACATGGAAATGAGCAGGGAAATGGGTGCCTGTTCTATTTGTTCACCTATTTGTTGCTTCGCCTATTTGTTGCTTCAGGCCAAGCTGCTGGTGGAAGCGTACAGTTATGGACCCTCCTTTGGAAATGCAGGCCACCAAATGTACAGTTGCCATAATTCTCTTTCACAAAATCGGGACAGGACAATCTAATTCCATTTGCCAGTATGTGAACACAATCCCCCAAAATCAGGATTGTCCCTTTTTCAGGACATATGGCTACCCTGCCAAATGGGATGGGAGCCAATCTGTGTGCAACAGTGGGGAGGTGTGCATTGGTTTCTCTTTCCCAATCAAACAGCCAACCCTCTGTAGTACAACACCCCTACTGAATCACTGTACACTGGACACCACCACTGCAGAAACATGGTCATTGAAGAGTTAATTCTTACGGGCCAGAGCTAGAAACCCCTTTATTCTTTCCTGCCTTGCTCCTTTTAACTGTGGGCTTAGCCTTTTCCGACTCCCCAGTAAAGGGCCTATTTGATTGCAGAGAGTAAGAGTGACTCTTCCTGGAACAAGAGTCCCTATTTAGAAACCAGCAAGTTCAAGTAAGGCTCTTTCCATCAGCCGCTGTTTTTAATCAAGCAGAGGAGGGAGTTGCCAGGAGCTGATACAGCTCCTGGAGTTGCCTGGGGCTGCTCCATGTAATGTTTTACGGGTACACTTTAGTACTGACACAGATTCCAGTATGTGCTCCGAGGAGCTTTTAATTAAAATGAAAGCCGATGACAAGATTGCAAACTTCCACCAGGAATGTGAAGTTGGGACATTCAACAGCAGCAGGTTCCCCCCCCCCCCCAAGTACCGGTATTTATTTACTGTGCACTCCTATCTTAAAAGGCTTGAGATTTTAAAAAATGTATACTGGCGACTGCAATGCACAGCTGCAAAGGAGGTGCAAAATTTAATTTTACTGCATAAGAGTTAAATGATAATAATAAGAGTTATATGATAATAATAATATGACAATACCGAATTGCACCACTTCATACAACAATGTGTTTATGGGAAAAATCCAGAGTAACTACAGGGAGCCCTTGCTCCGGTGTAAGAACAACTTACTCTGTGTTCCAATATGAATTTCCCATAGGTTTTCACTAGGTGGTGCAGTAACTACAAGTGCACGTAAAGTCTCTTACATGCTCCCGTAGTTACTCTGGATTTGGGGGTATGTATGTTACATTTTTTATTACAATATAGTAAACTGTTTAAATACTGACTTATAACCAAAATACTGTATTTACCATAGTTATGGATATTTACCATATTATCTAATACACCATCAAATCTAATGCATATCCTCATTTTGGAGACTAACAGTGCAATCCTATTCATTTCAACTCAGAGTTCAATGGGGATTACTCCCAGGAAAGTGCTCTTAGGATTGCAGCCCAAATTTGGCTGAAAAAGGTGAGCATTTGATTCGAGTAAATGTAGTATATAAAAGACTATCTCACACTTAAAGCATAATCCTAACCATTGTGTTATGGGTCTTACTCCCAGGAAAGTGTCTTTAGGATTGCAGCCTTCATCTTTGGCTGCTTAAGTATTGTGTGATACCAGCTTAAGTATCTGCTTAAGTGGCTGCTTAAGTATTGTGTGATACTGTAGAGCTAGTTGGCTGATATGCCCAAATTGGGCCCTGTGGTTTGTGGAACTCCTTAAGCAGAGTGGCCACTGCTACGGCCAGGATAAAAGCTGAGTACATGGGTCATCTTCACTTTGAACCCTCCGACCCATCTTGTATCCAATTGGCCCAAAAGGGACATCTTGGAAGAGGTTGGTCATCACAACATCACAACACAGACTACAGAACACAGACTACAATTTGTCATCACATCACAACACAGACTACAATTTGGGGCACTACCAGTACTCCTTTCACTGTGGTTGTATCATGGGGGGGGCAAGGGAGGAAAGGGGGGGCACCACAACAATTCCCTGCTTTGGGCCTCACTACTCTGGGGACTGGCCTTGTGTATGATGTACAAAATTAAAGTGAAGCAGTGAAAGGGTTTAACATTTGAAATCAACACTTGAAATGTTGTTGAGTATTTCAAGTGTTGATTTCAAATGTTAAACCCTTTTAACAAGTGTTGATTTCAAGTGTTAAATGTTTGCAGTATCAATCTGCAAATTGCTGATCCTATGCTAGTTTACTGATAGGTAAGCAACACTATGGCTGCAATCCGAATCTCTACATAGGCCAGCATAAGTCCTGGCATAAGAGTACAAATTCAGTGGTGGGCTTCAGGGGGTTCTCACAGGTTCTATGGAACTCTTTGCTAATAAGCGCCTGGTTCTGGGAACTGGTTACTAATGGGACATAGAACCTGTTGTTAATTTAGGTTATTAGGACATAAAACCTGTTGTTAATTTATTTGAATCCCACCACGGAGTACAATCCTAACATTGTCTACTCAAAAGTAAGCCTCATTGTGTTCAGTGGGTCTTACTCCCAGGAAAGTGTCTTTAGGATTGCAGCCATCATTTTCTTTCCCACACAACCACATGCCAGTGGAGTTAGGCTGCCCTAAATTAAGCCCTACATCAATATGGTAACATCAATTGTGATCATAAACCTGCAATCCACTATGTAAATTTATGTGGGAATAAGCCTTGAACAGTGAGACTTAGGCTGCAATCCTAAAGACACTTTCCTGGGAGTTAGGCACATTGAACACAATGAGGCTTACTTTTGAGTAGACATGGTTAGTACTGTGCTCTTTGGCTGCAATCCTAAAAACACTTTCCTGGGAGTAAGATACAATGAACACAATAGGGCTTACATTTGAGTAGACAAGGTTAGGATTGTGCTCTTACTTCCAAGTAATCACAGATAAAATCCAAGTTACACAGATGCAAACTTCCAGTTTCCTTAGGAGCAAACAATTCCTTTTTCAACAGAACTTTTGAATAAATCTGCACTGACTTTGGCTGCATGTCACAGCAGGTTAGCTGGATTCAGGTGATAAAAGCTCTTCTTTAATTTACTCATCATCTTGTTTCCCTCTTTACTCTTTCAAACTCTTTTTTGACTTTATATTTTGAAGTTTTTCCCTCAAGAGACATAATATCAGCTGCACGCTGTAATTAAGCTGTTAGAAGCAATAACTGCTCTGCTCTCCACTTTTAATTTTTATGATTCATCTATAGTGTAAATATTATTACTCTGCAGAAGCATAATTTGCTAATAAACGAGTCTCATTGGGTGGAGCGTATATCAAAGTGGGGAGATTCTGCTTAATATGGCAATAAGATTTCATAGGAAGTCAGGCCAGCCTCCAGTACCGTTCATTGGACATATCAATGTTTTTTTTTTCCTGCTACTGGCCATCACCCATGAGACTGGTTGAAGTCAGAGTGACCAGATGCCAAACCCAAAATTCCTGAACCCCAAGGCCAAAATTCCTAATCCTAGGCCAAAATTCCTACCTGCTTAAAAAAATTTCCAAAAAATGTATTTTTTTAGTTTTTGTTTTCCGGTTTTTTTGACCATAACTTTTGACAGGAAGGAGATATCTCAAAACTGATTTTTGCATTGGTTTCTGCTCTTCAATACGAATCCAACGACATATGGCATGATGGGGGTACTGTGCACTATTGCAAAGTTTCAAAATGAAGCCAAAATGTAGGACACCCGGACAGGAGGCTAAAATTCGGACAAATCCGGGTTTTTCTGTTCATATGGTCACCCTAGGTTGAAGTTAGATTGGAAGAAGGAGTCGGACCCACTTCTGTCTGCCCCCCCAAATCCTGAGCCAATAGCATCAGCACCGTCACTAAAGTTGCAACACCTAGTGCAATAAGCAGGCCTCCGTCAGTCTTGAAAGACTATGGTATTGTGCTTGGCGCTGCATACGCTGCATGCGAAGCATGAAAGCCTGGGTTAGATTGTTATGGAGGATATGCTGTTACCGAAGCAGCAAATCCCCCCCTCTCCATGCCACTGAATTAGTCCAATGGAAAGGCAGAGCCAATACGATTGGATCCAGCTGGCGTCGCAGAGCTGGGCTAAGGACAGAAGCTCACCCTGTCTTGTGGGGCCGACCCGGGTCTTGAACCCTGGCCTGCTGGTTAACAGGCACAGCGTCTTAACCGCTTGTGCCACCCACAGCCCATTCCTAGTGCAATAACATTTAATAAAATAGAGATGTTTCATTGGGTTTGTTTCACTGGATTCTGATGTAAATTATGCAGCAATGGATATATTACATGATGCTATTATTCCTAAAAACAGCAATTTTACAATTTTGGCCAATAGTGGTGTGTCACCCCCATTGTGCATCACCAGGTGTGTCTGCACCTAGTGATGCCACTGATGGAAAAGGGATTGAGTAGAAGAGTGGAGGAAAGAAGAGTGGTGGGCTAGATCACCTCCAATGTTCTAGCTTCACTTCCTCTTCTTCCTGGAGGAGTAGAGGACACAGCAGTTTATATGCTTCAGGTAAGAGATGACGTAGCGTAGCTAATGATCTTGTAGCCAGGTGCAAAGCTCAAAATGATGATGCCGTGGAAGTGACATAATCCCCAGTATTTTTAAAAAGAAAATTGGGGAAAACCTGCCTCCTCGTCCTCAGCAGTTCACCATTTGCTCTGCTAGTAGCATAGCTAAAGCACCTGTTTGCTATCTGGAGCTGAAGATTTTGTTTCCCTACCCCCGCCCTGCAACAAAAAAAATCAAATAGGCAGGACAATCCAGAGCAACTAACCTGTCCACATAAGAGCCCTTAGGTTGCCCTGTCTAACACTAGGTTGGAGCAACTGCAAGATGCTCCAGCCCAGTTACTCTGGAAGAGGCTTAGGGCAGAGCAAGGCAAGATAGGGTGCCCTAAGAGAGGTGGACCTGCTCTGCCCTAACTGGGGCAGCCTAAGCAGCTCAGGAGAGGCAAGTTGAGGGCATGTTGAGCATTGCCTAGGGCAGAGCAATTACTCTGTATCCAGAGCCTGTTTCCAAGGCAGAAATGCCCTCTTCCAGCCCTCAGAGTTATACCACCTCAGGAGCAGGTATAGTAATGAGTAGACCCATAGGGGTCCATGATAAGGCCCGAGTAAGAATGGCAGTGCTGACCAAAAATCTGAGTTCTTGGCCATCCTAGCTGCAACCCCTGCCTCTCAACCTCAGGATATGGAACAAACTACGGCTGCCCACAAACCTCAGGATACAACAGGCCACTCCAAGAAGCCCCTGGTATTCACTGTAGAATGTACTGGCATCTCATCAGGGACTCCTTGTAAGGCAGGCACCCAGTGGCGTCACCAGACTGGTGCGGCTGGTGTGGGCTGCATTGGGTGATGCGCTCCATATGGGGTGATGTGCTGGAGGAGTTTGACTGTCCTTTGGCAGGCCCCGGGCGTCAGCACACCCATTCAGGCCTGCTCCAAGGCGGAGAATCAGCCAGAAGCTGACACTTGTCTGAGGAGCTGGCCTGAACGGCCATTTGAGGTACACTGCGCAGAAACACACTAAGCATGCCAAACAGCTTCAGAGGAGACTTCCTTAGAGCAGAGAAAGTCCGTGCTTCTGCACAGCCATTCGGCCTCACTCAGGAGGTGGAGCGGCAGCCGAATGGCTTCGGAGGGAGTGCTGCGCGGGCACCAACTCTGACGCCTGCACAGTCTCCCCCAAAGCCAAAAGGTTTCGGAGAAGTACTGCGCGGGTGTCAGAGATGGTTTCTGCGCGGTGCTCTTTCTGAAGCCAGTTGGCTTCAGAAACAACTGCGCAGGCGCCAACTTTGCTGACTGCGCAGTCCAGGTAGGGGGGGCGCGCATCCCAGGGATGACACACAGACTTCTGCACCAGGTGATGTGCAGAGTCATGTCACCACTGTAGGCACCACAGCTGTTCCTTGTTCAGTGTGATCTGAGGGGTGTCTCCTCAGGAGCAAGTCTTCCCCTTGTGTCAATTACTTAGCATGCTCTGGAGCAGCTAGGGCAGCCCAGGCTTCCTGACTCTCTGGATTCAGCATAACTTTCTGGTCTGGATACAGAATAGTTAGGAGAGTGCAGTTAGGTCAGAGCAGGCTGAATTTGCTCTGGATTGTGTCCTCAATTAAGTTTTAAAAATGAAAATTGTGTCCCTTATTGGTGAGGGAAACCGTGCTGGGTCAAAAAGGAATGGTTATTCTTATCCAGCAAAATATAAGAGGAGCATCACTTAGAAGTGCCTATATACCCAGTAAGCATGGGTAACTGTATTATGATATATGTACTGTACGTGGTATACATACTGAGAGCTGATTCATATCAACACTTTATTAGTTCCACACAATATCAGAATTACATCTTTGGCTCTCCGAGCCATCATTACAGGGAAATTTTGAATTAAGAAAATCTACTTTTGTTCCATAGGCTTTTGTGTTTTAATTTTCTGGTTAATTGGCCATAACTTTGGATAGAATATAGATATTCCAATGCACTTTGTTTCATTGCATTCTGCATAAATTCACCTTTCCAACAATATATAACATGATGGTATTATTATTCATACAGACCCCACTTTTCACAATATTTTATCACTAGTGTCAAGCTCAGCTTGTAGCCCCCCTAAACCTTGTAGCCCAGTGCAAGTGCAACCCTGCATCCCATAGCTACAACAATGGGAAGGTGCTATAGGGGGTGGTCCCCACCTTTTGGTTAGTCCTGGACTCATTAATTCCTCTGCCCCATGCAAACCTGTCCAGAAAATGAGATCTTAATGGGAAGCTCTTCTCCGACAATATCAAAGTTGAGGCATATGGCAACTGTGGAGAAGACCTTCATGATGGTGCTGCCCTCCAGGTATGATCACCTTCCTCATTGAGGTCCACCTGGCACTTTCTTTCTTAAGAGTTGCACACCAGGTTAAGGCTTTGTGCCCAAGCTGGTTACTTTTTAGTGTAAACTTCAAGTTTCCTCCTTTATCTATTAATTGCTTTATCATGTTGCATTTTATACAGTCTGCACCTTTTGGCACGTACTTGTTTTTCTCTAGCAACCTCCCCCTTCCAATCTCATGCCAAGCAGTGCAAAATTCAAACTGCTGATCCTGATTAAAATCCCAGAAGCTAGACCATCATGCCAGGTAAACCTCATGCCAGGGAAAGGCCAGTGATTTCCCACCTGGGAGGGGAAGGGTCACCACATTTGCATGTTCTAAATTGGTGACGTTGGAGACAATGATGGTTGAGGTGGGGTGAGTGTGTCAGGAATTGTAAATGTGAAATGTTGAGGTTAGAAGTCTAAGCATGAATTTTGCTGAAAGTCCTGAACCCAAGTGTGGGTGGTAGGTTGCCTGCCTTTCAGGGCTGGCATGCATGATCTCCAGGGGACAACTGCAAGCAATCTGGAGATATCTGTAGTGCCACCTCAGCTAAATGGCACAATGTCAGTCCAAGTGAGGAAAAACGTTCAGGAAGAACTGCAGGCAGAGTTGGCAATTCTGCCCAAGATCCTGGGCACAAGGAAAACTTGCATAGACCACCCAGGGTATCTGAATGCATGTGCTCAGATCAGTGTTTCTGAACGCATGTGTTCAGATCAGTGTATCTGAGTGCATGTGTGGCCCAGGATGGGTGGGACTTGCTGGCTGGCTTCTCCAGAAAGGCAAAGGTGCTGACAGTCCTTGCCTGCAGTGATAGGGAGACAGGAGCAGCACCTGCTGCTGGCAGCAAAGGCAGCCCGGCCACCCAGGAATCCTCTCCTGGCTGCCAATCATTAGGGGTGGATGGGAATCAACCACCTCTTCAGCTTTGCATTAACGTATAGCAGGACTCCGAGCCCGCATCACACGGCTCCATTTTTTAGTTGTTGAAACAAATCATCAATATCCTATCGGTTATTTTGGAAAATGAATGAGACTCAGATTCTTGCCATTTGCATGAATTTATATACAGTGGTACCTCGCTTAACAAGCGCCTTGCTTAACAAGCGTTTCACATAACAAGCAAAATTTTCCAAGAAATCTTGCTTCACATAACAAGTTCCGCTTCACTTAACAAGCACGCTATGGGCACGCGTGCTATGCAGCCCTGATGCTCCGCATGGAGGCTCTTTAAAAGGGCTGCAGGCCAGCGCTGCTGCCTCTAACTGCCCCCAACTTGGGAGCAGTTGCCTGGAGGTGCCAGAGGCAGCTGCTCCTAACTGCCCCCAAGTGCCCCCACCGACCACCTTGAACCTCCAGCAGCAGCCCAGGTAAGACTCCCAGGAAAGTGTCTTTGATTGCAGCTTCCTAACCATGTCTACCCAGAATTAAGCCCCATTGTGTTAAATGGGGATTACTCCCAGGAAAGTGTCTTTAGGATTGCAGCCTAAGTAGACTTCATAGGATCATGCACATTGAATGCATGTTTTGAATTTAATTACAGTGCTTTGTCATCATTTTTACATCCAGTTAATATTTTTATATGAATATTTTTGGGGTTGTGAAACCAATTGTCTGAATTTCCATTATTTCCTATGGAATAATCTGCTTCACTTAAAGAGCGTTCACTTAAAGAGCATGCCTCTGGAACGAATTAAGCTCTTTATGTGAGGCACTACTGTATTGTATTGTGCTTCAGTAGGGAGTAGCTGGTGCTCAGCAGTGGAATGGCCCCTCTGCAAAACTTGAGCTGAACCAGATCCCAAGCTGAGTCCTGGCAGCATCTCCAGCTGGGACAGAACCAGTGGTGGGCAGCAGCAGGTTCGCACCTACGCTATAGGACCGGTTCTTAACAAGAGATAGTACATATAAAGTTTAAAAACAGCCATTTAAAAGTGGCTGCCAGATGGACAGAGAACCGGTTCTTAATTTCTTTGAAGCCCATCACTGGACAGAACAACCCTCTAGTACTAGACGGAGGAGCCGTGATGGTCTGTGTCTGGCTCCTCTGGCTGTCAACAAAGCCCCCTCTGTGGCATGGCCCTCATCCCCAATGGCATTCATTGTTATGCTGGTGAAAACCGCTGAGTGGGATGTTGCACCAGGCCTGGGTCTCTTTGCACATGCAAGGGGGGGAGGTGGCAGAAAGGGCTGTACCACTCCAATCTCCAAGTGGAGGCAGCCTTGAAGGGGGAGGCAATGCTGCGGAATCCTTTTCCTCTAAGGGTGGCATTTTGAAACATCTGGAATCTAAGGCTAGTACAGTCCCCTCCAGAACTTTGTTCTCCTGCAGGCATGGCTCAAACCTGCAGGAAGGGAACGGGAACCCAAAAGAGAAGGTTGAAAGGAAGGGAACCCAAAAGAGAGGTCCAGCTGCAGGATTTCTGCTGGACATTGCACAAAGATTGCAGTTTTTGATAAGGGGGGTGAGTTTGCAATTCACCCCATAATAGAAGAGGCGCACTTTCTCCTGGCATAGTATGTGAGCAGCCCTGGAAACCATCAGACCTGGAGCTGCAGGGAATTGCCCAACCTTGCTTTATGTCTTCCTCGGAAACTGCATGACTTCATTGGTCTCCAGCAAGGTAGATGACTCTGGATGCTGGGAACAACCTGGTGCAGAGACAGAATCTCTTGTGGTCAGGATCCTGCCCATTCCCCCCTTGAGATGCCAAAACTGAGCCCACAACCCCCAGCTTGGAAAGCAGCTGCTTTGTCTCTATAACCCCTTCTCCAGGGAGTATGTAGGAAAATTCTGCTGTGTGCAGCTTCTCACATCTCTGCCTAATTTTAAATGGGACAACCCACAACTCCTTTTACCTGGGCACAGTACTGGGACTTGGAGACTGCTTGAATGAGCTTGAGGATGGGTTGAGAGAGGGAGACGATTGGTGAGACAGCCCGGATGAATGCTGTGAACTTGCTGGATGGGCTGGATCCTGTTGGGAGGAGAGATCTGATGAGATTGGAATGCCAAGCCCTCCCTCAAAACCCAACTTTCCCATAAGATCTTTAGTTTAATGCTTCCTAATCCTCATCCCTAACTATGGGTTGACATGCTAGTTAGCCAGGTAACCATACACTCTCTTTTTCCAGGACATGTCCTAGATTTTAGCCTTGTGTCCTGTTTCTTGTAAGAAGGAGGCATGTAGCCTTCTTGTAATTAATGAATTATATGTAATAAATTATATGAAATAGATTTAAATTTAATAATAATATAGTGTTTAGTGTTTAATATATGATAATACGTTAATAATAATATGTAAACATATTAAAATATGTTTAGTGTTTAATATAGTATTATAGTAAAGGATGGTATAGTGGTTAGGGACCTCTGTTCTGAGATCTGGAAGGTCATGGTTCAAATCCGCCCTCCGCTATGAAGCTTCCTGAGTGACCTTGGCCCAGTCACTCTCAGCCTCACCTACCTCACAGGGTTGTTGTGAGGACAAAAGTTTAAACGGCACCTTGGGCATTTGCTTTGGGACAGGAAAGGCAGGGTATAAATCCAGTAAATAAATTAGCTAATTTTATTATGAATTAATATAATTTTATAAATTATTAACCCTACAATCCAGAGTAACTACGGGAGCATGTAAGAGACATTACGTGTACCCGTAGTTACTGCACCAACTAGTGAAAACCTATGGGAAATTCATATTGCAATCCAGAACAAATTGTTCTTACACCGGAGCAAGGACTCCCAGTAGTTACTCTGGATTGCGCCCTTAGTCTAATTAATTGAACTAAGCAGATTAAAACAATATACAGTATATGACTGTTTTTATCTTTTATTTTGTCATGTCCTGCCTTTTTCTTGAGTGTCCTACATTTTGGGGGGCCTTGTCCTCTTTTTTGTTACAGCATATGGTCACCCTGTAGTTAGCTGACCCCAAGGTCCGACATTTCAATTAATTTATTTTATTTTATTTAAAATCTTTATATCCTATCTTTCCTCTGTTAACTAAAGATGTTCATCAGATTTTTGACAACACTCCAGGATACAAGAATTTTTTTAAATAAGATGTACAGTATATGTCACCCAGAGACTGTGAGAAGAATTTTATCAATGGGAAAATTTGGGGCGGGGGGTGCCTTTCTGGGTGTACAATTTATTTTGAGATCCTTCTCTTATGCAATGGATCATAACTTCTATGAATGATGATCTATAAAATAATGAAGGACCAAGCAAAATGTGAATGCCAGTCTTCACACAATACATTACTATTGGCAAACATTTTCTGAAATCATATGAAATTTATGGCTCCTTTTGTCTGGCTCCTTCTTGAGCCCCGGCCCAAATATGATGTATCCCCTGCACCCCAATCTCATGGACCCTGGTGAGATTAAAAAATGTATGATCCCTGGAAATTTTTGGCCTCCCTCCATTGGTTTCTGGGCTCTATTTTTGACCTGGGTAATGTACCTGCTTCCTCATCTCATGGGCCACCTTCCTTATGCCATCTTCCTTGTGCCACCTTCCTTACTACATAGGCTCCTGAATCAGAGGCAACCCAAGTCCTCTGATTCCTGAGCTAGTGGGCCAAATGTGCCCCCCATCCACAGATGCGCCAGCCTCTGCAACTGATGCTCTCTGAATAGGAAAAGGAACGACCCCCACCACTTCAGTCCTGCCCAATATTTTCCATATTTCCTCCTCTGCTCCGTCACCTCTTTTCCAATCCAGGTGATAGAAAGTGAATGAGGAAGAGGAGCAGAAGGTAAGTGGGCAGATGGAGGTGGATGTCCCTTGCCAAGCTGATGCCTGAAGCAATGAGTTGGTTTGCTTAATGGCTAATCATCATCACGAACCTGGTCCTCCAGACTCAAGTCTGCCTGTATTAGAACTCAACCCTTCTTTACTTTTATGGACACCTTCCCTCATATGGCCTGGGGGCAGATGGTGGCTTGTAAGATGTACACCCACATCATGGTGTAAATGACTAGGAAATACTACAGGTCTCAAGATGAAAATGTGTGTGTGTGTGTGTCTGTGTGTGTGACATCATGTAGCTGGCAAGATAAGGCATTTCTGTACCCTGCTGTAGGTAGTAGAAAGGAAAGTCGTTCGGACTGGTAGAGAACTCGGGCAGCGCAAACAGCCCTCCAGGAAGCGTGTTCCAGAAGAGCTTTGGTCGGGATTCTTGATGGAATATCCGATCTTTTATTATCTGCAATGAAGTAAAAGAAAATTGTTGGTGGGGTGTCCTCCACTTTGCTCTGCATGTGACCTCCCATTTTCTCTGATGAGAAGTGTAATGCATAGCCAGGTTCTGAGACTTGAGATATTCTCCAGGGGCTTCTAGTGAGTTTATGAATAGACACTCCAGAGGCTCTTGGCAGGCTCAGGTGTTCTGCTTTGGATAAACAGCAGAGAGCTCTTAGGGATTCCCTCTGCCTTCCTGGCTTTCTCCCTTTATAGCAAGGCTGTGATACAAGCAATGGAGGGCACAATCCTAACCAATTGAGGCCAACACAATTTAACTGCTCCCCATTCCCATGGTGTACAGGGAAGCCAGCACATGCATGTGCACTAGCCTATCCTCCCTAGGAGTGGCGCAGAAGTGTGTTATGGAACTTTTGTGACACCCCCAGGCCAGCACGGGACTTGTGCCGGGATTTTGCCTGCCTACCTGGGGATTAGGACTGCAGCCTGGGTTTCCTAGTACTTTCCACCTCTACTTGGTATCCAATGGCAGCAAAGCACAGGCATGGCCTGCTAGACGTGGGCTCCTCCTGATAACCTCTGATCCACCAGCCCTCTTCTTCCACATCAGTATTCATCATTTTGATATTCTTTTTAAAAAGCTCAGAATAGCTTCTGCAGGCTGAAGTGACCCCCCCCCCCCACACACACACCCACATCAGACTGAAGCCACCAGACTGCTTGCTTTAGGTTCTCTCACACTCCTTGGATTGGGGCCCTTATCTAAACCAACCCAGCTTCTAATCTCTTCAGATATTTTATCAGTTTATGATGTGTTATGATGCATCCCTCCAAGCTTCTGGAAAATCTTTTTAAATAAGTCAACAAGCAATCCTCCCCTTTCAGCCTTCTCTTCTAGCAAGCACAAACAGGACCTTCATACCAGTTCCCTCCTATGCATATACACATGGCTACCTAGTCTCTGAGTTTCCCATGTCAGTCCAGGCGGCCCTATTTATTAGCACTCTGTCCAGGGGGAGAACCCCACTCTCCAAGCACCCCAACTCCAAGAGGCAGCCAGGGCATGATTCCCACTTTCCTTTTGTGCCTAGCGTACAAAGGCCATAGTGTGTAATGGCATATGTAAAGGTAAAGGTGTCCATCGCAGGTTGCCCTGCTAGTTGTGATCGACTCTTAAGTCAAGAACTCATCCCTGTTATAAGGTCAACAATGCAGTGTTTTCTGAAAATGTCTCCATGCATAGAACTCTTATTACTTTCCCATCAAAGTGGTACTTGTATCTACTTGTATTTATCTACTTATCTACTTGTATTTATCTACTTGTATTTATCATGCTTTTGAACTGCTAGGTTGGCAAGAACTGGGCAAGTAACAGGAGCTCACTTCATGCAGAACTTGGATCAAAAACTGCCAACCAGCCAACATTCAGGTTGACAAGTACACTGTCTTTAATCAGTGAGTCACAGCAACCCAGAAGAATGTAAGAACAAACACATAAACAGTGCATTAAAGATTGCTCATGTGCATCCACAACTCTGAGCATCTCTTGGATGTATGTCCCAGAACTCCTTACATGACCTTACTGACTTAAGGTCTTACGCCTTACTTAAGATGCCAACTTCAGATCTTACAGATCTTGCCCAGAATTTTCCTAAATGTCAGTCCTCCATAATTTTTTCCTTGGGGGGAGCAACTAAAACAATACCCATGACATTGTGGAACTACTAAGACCAATTTACTTCTGAATATCAAGTGTTGTGAAATATATTACAAAGGAGACACATTGGCTACTGTGCGAGGCTGGATGCAGAATAATAAGGACCGTGGAAGGCCTCTCCTTATGTTCTTGTTTTCTGAAAGGACCTTGTCGAGGGAGGCTTTATAAAGCTGTTTCCTGTAATGCTGGGAATAGCAGAGGACTAAAAGCCAGTTCAGGATCATCAGGATTTCTCCATCATAGCGTCACTTCCAGTAAAAGCCTTACATTTGTTTCAACCACAAAACAAAATATAGTTATGTAAATCTTCTGCAGTTAGCAGCAGCCCTGACCTCTGGATATACCGAATCTATTTTTTTAGTTAACTGAATGCTGATGATAACTAGCTTTGCTTTTAAAATAAAAGAAAATCAGCTCTATGGAGGAGAGACCTATCACACCAGCCTATATATGAGATGGTAGGGCTGGCCCATCCATGAGACCAACTGAGGTGAATGCCTCAGGCAGCAGACGGATGCATATGAGGAAAGAGGCATAGCATGTAGCCAAATGATCAGCCCTGGGGTGTAGCCCTTACCATCCTGTCTGACTGGTTTGCTCATCATTGGTTTGCTCTGTAGGCAGTTTGAAACACATGGAACAGCTATGTTACTACTTTCCCAGCACAGAGGGTCAAGAAGGCACCCTTAGTTTCATCTCCCACGCCATTCTTTGCAACATCTCCTTCTGGACGCTGTGGGGACCGAGTTCCCAGTGCCAGCTGATTTGCACATTGATGCCTGTGGGGCAGCAGCACATGCTTTGCTTGCACAAACCTGCAATTGTTAGCAAACCAAAACAAACCACAGAGGGTGAAATCCATCATGACCCCTACACAGCCCAAGACAACTCCCAGTGCTGTACCTCCCAGTGTCTTGGAATATGTCATTTATATATTTCGCCTTTCCTATGCTGAAGCAAATGTGCACAGAAGCTTACAAAACTCCATAATAAAGTACAAATTACAAAAGTATTTATGGGGTGACCTCCAAATTCTGGCACTAGGAGAGCAGGAAAGAAACCTCCGCTTTCATCATACTTTTCATTCCTTGCATAACTTTCTAATCCTCCCCATAGTTGTCTTTAAAAAAACAACCCAAAACAAAACAAAATAAAAAACCTCTACCTAACAACCAGCCTTTCCTCCCAGGGGTATGCTCCAATCCCGCCAACCCCAGAATCAGGAAAGAATAGTTGGACATTACAAGTATGGATATTTTGGATATTATTGGCCATTGCCAAACAGTTTCACAGTGGCAAGACTCTCTGAATTGATCCTTCTAACTGTCTCCCGAACAGTTTGACTCATATAGCAACTGAGTAGCCAGGATCACGGTGAGTTCCTTGCCATGGAAAACCTTCCCCTCCTCCTTTCTGCGTATTTGATCTCTCTTAAAAACACAAAAGCAATCCAGTGGTGCAGCTTGAGCATTCCCTTCTGTTTTGCTCCCATCAATCAGAGGAAGAATGGCTGCTTGCACTGTGCAGTGAGGCTCCCTGCAAAACTTTGTGCTTTGCACCCCCTCTAGCTATGCCACTGGAACATCCTATATCTGATATTTCTTTTTCTGGCCAGTTGGTGACTTGGAAACCAGTGACCTCCCCCTCCCCCAACTATGGCTTACTTCCAGTGTCGTCTGCACAATTTTCTCCACAGAGGAGAAATAGGCTTCCCACAGGAACTGAGTTTGTTGCTGGAAGGCCAGGATCTTCTCACTGTGGAGACAGCGGATCGTTGAAGGAATCTGAGAAAGGGGTTGGGGGGGAAGAGGAGAGAGAAATCAGAGTGATTTACGACCAAGGAGCCACCCAGACATTTTGGCAATCAAATGAGGGCAAGGAGGGCAAAAGTTTTGAGCAGCCAAAGCGTCACATTCCCTGGACAGCTTGGCCTGTCTAGAAGACTCGGAATGTGCTGCTCTTGGAAGATGCAGTGTGTTGGGAATATCTTCTGCATCACCCCAGAAGTCAGCAGCCTATCCAACCCAGAAAACTGATAATTCCTTAGCATCACTCACTCAGGAGCCAACCTCAGTGCCCACCTCTCTCGGCCTGCAATTCCCTAATTCCCTCTTGAGGTCATCACCCCCTAATGTGGTGTGCCTGGA
The DNA here is from genome assembly GCA_030015325.1 of Cryptoblepharus egeriae. Classification (NCBI taxonomy): domain Eukaryota; kingdom Metazoa; phylum Chordata; class Lepidosauria; order Squamata; family Scincidae; genus Cryptoblepharus; species Cryptoblepharus egeriae. The sequence goes on from JAREYC010000014.1 coordinate 14,874,551, forward strand.
GGGCATCACCCCCTAATGTGGTGTGACTGAGGTCCTCACTCTGCCTATGAGGTCCTCTTGGGGTCCTCATCCCTGCCTTTATGAAAGCCCCCCTCTCTTAAAGTGAGGTGCACTGTCTCAAATGTACCTCCTACATGGGACACACATCACCCTCATGCCTATCACCTTCTCCCCATCTGCAGGCTAGACCCAGATCACCTCCTCACCCAGAGCCATTGGGAAGTCACCTTTCTGCTCCAGAACCAGAACTATTCTCCTTTGGATTCTAAAGAACTGAAGCCAAACCCCTTTACCCCAAAGTCTCCTTATCAATGTCTCCTCTAATTTTTAGAGTGGACGCATGTGGCTGTACACAGACAGTTCTGGAGCACTTGGAATCATCTATACTAATAAAAGGCTAATTCTGTCTATCCATCAGGTCCCCCTCTAGCTCCGCCACAAATGCTCTACACAGACATATTATACCTCTTTGGAATCGGGATGATCCCAAGATTGACCTCCACACACAACCCAACTCCACACTCCACATCCACACACAACACAATTCCACATCCTAAACCTCTCTAGCTCCACCCACCACCTGCCCTACATAGATATATTATATCTTTTCGGAATTGGGATGACCCCGGGATTAACCCCCACACACAAACCAACTCCACACACACAACACAACTCCACACACGTCCCCTAGCTCCACCCACACTTGCTCTACATAGACATATTATAACCAGTGGTGGGCAGAGGGCGGTTCGGGCCGGATTGCCTGAACCGCTTCCTCTTTCTGACCCCCCACCAGTGATCTGGTGGCTAGCGAGGGGCCAGAAAACTGGGTGCACCAGTTCAGCGTGCCTGGAAAGCCCTACACTGCGCCTGCATCAAGCCTAGTTCGATACAGGCGCAGTGCATTCCTGAAGCTAGCTTCAGCTGAGTTTCAGGAGACACAGTGCGCTTGCGCCAAGCTCAAACTGGTTGTTGGGCCAGGCCGGGCCCACCCCTGATGGGATTGATGGGATTCAAAGAAATTAACAACTGGTTCTATGCCCATCTGGCAGCCACTTTTAAATGGCTATTTTTAAACTTTATATGTCCTATCTCACATCAACAACCGGTTCTATAGAGTAGGTGCAAACCTGCTGGAGCCCACCACAGATTATAATATCCAGCATTGGGATTTGTGGCCAGATGAGGAGGGAACAGTTAAAAATTGACAAAATTTTTAAAATTAAAAACTGACAAAACCTACAATGAGGTTTTCAAGTTCCATGAACTGAACTGAGGAATTCATGTTATTTCTTCAAAACTGCTGTTTCCTAAACTGGACCAGATGCCCCTTTAATTCTGGGCTGAAGGCCCAAAATGCCCTCCGTCGGAGCTGACTTAAAAGTGCTGCATGAAGTGTAGCTTTTAAGCTAGTAGAATTATAAAGTTGGAAGGGACCTAATAGGTCATTTAGTCCAACCCCCTGCCTGTAGCAGGAAATCCTCCTGGAGCATCTCCGACAGGTGCTCATGAGCCTCTTTTTGAAGATCCCCAGTGAGGGAGAGTCCACCACCTCCCTTGGCAATCTGTTCCACTGCTGAACCACCGTCACAATCAGGAATTTTTCCTGATATGTAACCGGAATCTCTTTCCTTTCAATTTGTACCCATTGCTTCTAGTTCTGTTTTCATAGGCTGTTGAGAACAACTTCATTTTATGACGTTGTCCTTGCTAAACTTTGAAGCACCAGGACAGAAGCTGCACAAGGGCTCCTAGAGCCGCATAGCCCTACTAGAGAGATGATGTCTGCCTGTGTTTCTTCTCTACCTTCCACTTGCCCAGGACTCTGATGACCTGCCATGGAAAAGACAGTGTCCTGGCACACAGACAGTTCCAACATCCAGATGTGGCTCACCCACATTTGTGCTTATTGCACTTTGTGCGAACTTTGCCGTTGCAGAACCTCTGTGCTCAGAGCGCACTGATGGCTACTATGTGATAATCTCAAGTTGCCCAGCCACTGTGCAGGGGACTGAGTAAATGGTGTCATATTGTACCAGACTGGTTAGAAACTAGCTTGTCTTCCTAGTACAATGTGGGCATAATTACCTGCAGAAGGAGCCGCTCATCCCCGATGATGGCCGACTTACTCCAGTCAATCACCTCTGAGAAAGGCAGCTCCCAGCCATTGCTCAGCAACACAGGGATGCAGGCAGTCTGGAGTAACAAGAGACAGAAAACAAAGATCAGTGGGAAGTATGAACATTGGCAAGAGCAACTTCTCAGAAACCAGCTTCATGATGGGGGACAGAGATGCTTCCATGGCAGCTTCTATGCATATTTTGGTTTTCCCAGGGAAAGAGATGGTCACCGGCAAGTGCGCATAAGAGGAGAGGCACACTGAATGAGAGAATCGGGCAGATAGAAACATTATTAATATTTTATCTAAAGTACAATTAAAAAGACCCTGGTGTACCTGCAGTGCTTCGAGGAACCTAAAGGATCCAAGCCGTCTCCCTCGTGGAATGATGCAGAAGGTGGAATTGTGTAGCAACTCTTGGTAGTCAAACCTGTGGGGGAAAAGCAAGACTTGTGGGAACAGTGTGAAAACTGTGTAGACAGTATGAGCACTGTGGGAAAAAGTATGCCCCCTTTTCCCAAAACATGTCTTCTTCTTTAGCCTTGTATCCTGGAAAAAAATATGTATCTTGGAAGAAGTGACAATGAGAGAGACAAAGATCATAGGGATCAATCTGCCGGGAGGAGAAAAATATTGATAATTCTTTCACCAGCCCTTGAAAATTAAGAATGTGAGTTGGTGGACCAAGTCCCTCAGTGAATGAACAGACAGCCCCAAAACAACCTGAGATTAACTTTTGCTGCCTGACTGGAGAAATGTGGTCACCTTTGGCAAACCGGCCACCCAACTAAGGAGTGATTTTGGCCACTGCATCAAGTCTACATCCTTCCTTTATGCACTGAAGGTGCCCTGGACAAAGAATGCACTCATGGCCCCATAAGCTGCTGACGGAGGAAGCCATGTGTGATGTGGCTGAAGAAAGACAGATGCTTTTACACAGTTCTGTTAACACAGTTTCGTGTGTGTGTGTGTTTTCCTTGCCACAAACATACACAGCGCCTGAGCAAAGGCACGGAGTCAGGAACAGGACTGCTTTGTGCAGGAGGGTATCACAGGATGTACGTGTACAATGTCTCTACCAGGTCTTTGGCTCATAAACAAGGCTGTGGTTTCAGCAACTCCTTCCTCTGCTATGAGACAAATAGACACAGAAGTCCTAAGAACATGTTCTAGACCAGCATTTCCCAAACTCCGTCCCCCAATGTACCACTTCACATGGACCACCTTTCGGAAGTACCAGCAGAAGAAACTGGTGATGATATTGTATCTGCTGGTGATGATGTCATAGCCACTTATTTCATGGTTGGCAGGCCAAACATGATGCATCCAACACAGGTATGTGGTTTGGGGGGATGGGAATGTTTTTGAACAGTGCAAAAACAGTGTGCTGTAGCTCTGACTACTGACCACAGCCTCCTACTGTTGTCTGTAATGACAGAATGTGGTCTCGCTGACAGGCAGCAGGTGTCCAGGGGTGCCATGTGTACCACCAGACACATGTACCACACATGGCATGCAGACCACCAATTAGAAACATTGTTCTGGAATGTGTATGTGTGTGTACTGGAAACCTACAGCTATAGTGCGGTCAAAGTCGAACAGCAGATTTAGGACACAATCCTAACTAATTTAGGCCAGTATAACTCACCCATTCCCCAGTCACATGGTGGTGCGAAGAGGCCATTGCATATCTATGCACTGGCCTAATCCCCCTCCCCCAGAGTGGCGCAGAAGTGTTTTACGGCACATTTGTGACATCCTCAGATCAGCACAGGATTAATCTGGCCTAACTGGGGATTAGGATTGCAGCCTTGGTGTCCCACGAAAGAGTGGCAAACTGTCCACTTATCTACGTACCACTTCCATGCTAAGATAATAAATCATAATAAATCATATAATGTTTAATTATATGAGAAATATACGACTTTTTAGCTTTTATTGTGTCATGTCCTACATTTTTCTTGGGTGTCCAACATTTTGGAAGGCCTTGTCTTCTTTCTTTTTTGTTACGGCATATGGTCACCCTGTCTTGCCCAGACCCTTCACAAGCCCTTCCAACTAAAAAAGTATAGTTTTTAGTCAATGTATAGTCACTATGTGACATCTCGGTCCCTAAGCAATGTCACCAGCATGCAAATGGCTCTTCTGGCCAGTTCCAGGTGGCTGATGTCCAACTTTTGGGAAACCGGCAACCTGGCAGCCACCCTTTCCTCCTTGTTTGGAGAGTCCTACAAACTCCAGTACTAGAGGTGAAAGAAGGCTCTGTGTGGCTTTCTCAGAGAGGCTCATTCACTGCAGGATGGCTGTAACCACAGCGGAAAATACAATATTTATGCTCATTTTTGACACACTGCTTTGCGTTCCTCCTGCCTTGCAACCAAGTGGGGCAGGGGAGAACAAAGGAGCCAGTGTGGGCATAAAAGGGGTGGAATGATTTTCTTGGCACTCAAAGAGATGGTCAGCCCACCTCCTGCATGAAACATCAAGGGGATCATTGGATTGAATGGACTGCAATATTCTCTCCCCACCCCACTGCCACATGCTATCAAAAACCCAGGGAATTCAACCACAGGCTCCTTTCATTGCCAACTTGCCAGCATTTGTATCTGATTCCCTGGCTTGTTCTAACCAGGCTTCCGGTTCAGGGTTCAGGATTTGTAGAGTGGCGTCAGTCCCTCCACCTCTTTGGTATGGAATCTGAGACATTCCAACACTGCCTGGACTGATCTCCCGCTAAGAACACTGTCCGAAGTGAAGTCCATCCTCTCTTTCAGCTCGCCATTCCTTCCAACACACATGCACATTGCTAAAGCAGACTTTGCACACACTCACTCTATCTTCCGCCCCCCACCCCAATAATTTTTTAAATCCAAAAGCAGCTTCTTTTCTCTTTTGATAAGGTCGGTTTGCTTGGAGATCTTCTTCTGCTGAAATGCGTTAATTGATGTATTAAAGAACATTGCGACAGAGAAAAGGGAGGCGTCAAACAACTTCCAATGGATTATCTTCCTGCTCAAATTGCCCTCTTTGCGCTGTTCTTTTTTCCCCCTGCAAGGCAAAAACAGGGGTGCTTGTCCCTGAAACACCCTGGAATCTGGTACCTGAAAGTCCCTGGAATCCAAGGGACTTCTTTCCTTCCTTAGACACTGAGATGGATCCATGGCTTGATTCCTCTCTAAACAATCCTAAAACCCAGTTCAGCTGGCATAAGTATTAACCATTAATTTTTTTCATCTTCTTTGTAAACCACTTCGTGAACTTTTTAGTTGAAAAGCAGTATATAAATACAAATAGAAGAGATATGTCCCAGCATAGGTTCTGTGCTAGCCTGGCAGTGTCACAAAAGTGCAATCAGCCACTTTTGTGACACGCCTGGGGGTGGGAGTCAGGCAAGTGCAACAGACATGCGCCTCTCCACACCACCATGGGAATGGGAAGACAGTTGACTTATGCCAGCCTAAATTGGCTAGGATTGCACCCTAAGAGTTTGTTTTTGAGGTTGATTTCATTCAACTTTATTACCATCTCAGACCAGAATACATTTTTCAGGTCATGCAAGCTGGAAAATATGGAAAATCAAAGCCGGAATGGGAACTTGCATCTGAGACTTTGAGGGCTCAATCCTAAACAACTTGCTAGCACCAGGGTAAGGGAAATGCCACTATGAGGTAAGGGAACAAAACACTGCCTTACCTTGAGGAGGCCTTCAAGGCTGCCCCCCCCATACAGGATGCAGCACATACCAACAATGCCAGAGATGGAAAGTTTATTAGGATTGCAAATTGCAATTTATTTTTGCAATTAGGATTTTTAGCAATCCTAAATTTATTAGGATTTGCAATTTGCAAAACAAAAAAAGGCTTTTCTTGACTCATGGGAAAGTTGTGTCATGCATGTCAATTAATTATTTGTTTGTTTGTTTGTTTACTTACTTACTCAACTTGAATCCTGCTTCTTTGCTTTGATAGCAATTCTAATCCAATTTTATTGGATTAAAATTCCAATTAATTATAATTATTTAAATCCAAAAAATAAACTTTTTTTAAAAAAATCTTTGAAAAGAAGTGCAATGCAGCAAACGCTTTGTTGAGAACATGAGAACAAAAATGAGATGAGAAATATGAGAACAAAAAAAATGAAACAAGAAATGTAAAGCACAATAAAAATGGCAGTATTTTACATGCACCTATGCTAAATATTTAGGAAGGAACCTCATTCCCAAATCTGATTTTTTTATTCACAAAGCATGATCTTTAGCAAGGTTCAGGGTAGGGCTGGCTGGAGATCACAGAATGGTTCCGAGGCTAAAGCCAAGAAGGTATTTCTTCACTGTGTTTACCATATAGAATGTGGGTTGAGATGTGCCCTGGATATATGGAAAAATTCATATCAACTGTTTTGAAAAACAAGTGTTGAGTTCACCTCGAACAACTCTAAATGCATGTACTTAATAATTAGGGTGTGTGAACTGGTCCCCACTCCGGGTATGAATGCTCCCAACTGTTTTATAGGAAAATGGGTAGGATGAGCCAGTCCTATAAATGCAGTGACCTCAAAGGTGGAGCCTCCATTCATCCCGGACCTAACTGCATTTGGTTTTAAAAGGGTTTCCTGGAATTGCAGAAGAAGCAGATCTATTCAGTGGCATAGCTGGTTCTCTGTCTCACTATAAGGAAGTACGCTCAGGGTAACAGGGTAATCTCCTCTTTTTCCAGGTTATGTCCTCCTTTTTAGCTATGTGTCCTGGGAAAAAAATCTTTGTTGTCCTCCATTTCCTTGTGATCAGGCAGCATGTAGCTTGTAATCTTTTAATTAATAAATTATAAATTAGAATTAATGTTTGTAATTTTAAATTAGAATTAATTAATATTCTAATTATTATTTATTCTAATTATAAATTAGAATGAATACATTAATAAATTAAAGCTGCAATCCTAACTTCCACTAAGCCCCGACATAATTCCTGTGCTGACTGGGGTGTCACAAAAGTGCAGTAAGGCACTACTGCCCCACTAATGGAGGGGTTAGGCCAACACACAGGCATACGCCAACTTCCCCACACCAAGATAGGCCAGGTAAGTTAGACCAGCCTAAATTTCTTAGGATTGCACCTACATCTTATAATTAAGAAATTATGCAATCCTAAAGACACTTTCCTGGGAGTAAGACCCACTAAACATAATGGAGCTTACTTTTGAGTAGACATGGTTAGGCTTGTGCTATAAATGTAATAAATAGTTTTAAATTTAATAATAACTAATATAGTGCTTGAATTAAGCATATGAAAGCATTACCGGTATATGTAAGTGTTTTCAGCTTTTATTTTTTCATGTCCTATATGTTTCTAGGGTGTCCTTCATTTCAGGGGACCCCTTTTCCAGTTATGGCATATGGTCACCCTGAAGTTTGAAGTGCAATGAAGGTTCTATGTCTGCAGCCTGAAGCCTCCCACATCAACATTCTTTGTGACAGAGCCAAGTCCCGAGGTGAACAAGTGCATGAACTTCCCAAGGCATGAGTCAGAAGTATGGATATGGCCGCGGGATCCACTTCATGTGGAGAGACTGGAGTGTCCAAGCAGAGCAAAGGTCAGTCTGGAGAACATCCAGAGGGCTCTGGCCTGCCAGGTCTTTGCCCCACATACCACAGCGGTCCCATAAGCTTGAAGTGAACAAGCTCAGAGGTTGGGAGGCCTGGCGCATAGCTCTTTCTGAGTGACTCTTCTGCATTGGACTTTTTGTTTCCTGCCTCTTTTATTCTGGAGATCCTGGACAAAGGGATCGAAGCATGTTTGGCATCCCGAATGCCAGGAGGTGATGAAAAGCTTGCACCACACTGCTCTTCAGGGATAGGTTTGAATGCTGGTGATCCTAACAGTGGTCAATAGTTACCATAATATTCTGGGCCCAGAGGTCGGTCACCAAATCCCCATTCTCTTCTCCCTTATTCTTGACCACTGGAATTGCACCCAGCCAACAGGCTGGCAATGCGCCACTCCATTCTACTCCTCTATGTCACATTTCCAAAAGATGTGAGGAAGAGTGATTCTGGGGTATCTGCCCTGAGGGATCCCCCATTTGTCATTCTGCCCATGTTTTTGCACAAACGCACAAACGCATCCTCTCTTGAACCAGGAACCAGGCAGGAGAAAGATGCAAGTCCATCTTGCTTGCCTGCACTCACAACTACAACACTGGCGGTAGGAGGACACTGGCTGTTGGCGATCAGGCAGAAATAGATGGATGTCCTTATTACTTCCCTGACAATGAGATGGTGGAGATACAGATCATTTAAATAATAAATAAAAACACACACACAAGTATGAAATATCACAGGGAGAAGAGGAAGATGTCTATTCCCTGCCCAGCAGACATTACCATCTGAGAACAGCACGGCAGCAATGTACCTTTCTGATTTGGGGGCCTGACTAGGCATAAATGCAGATCACCCAGCGGTTATCACTATGGGGCACAGTGATCACTACAGTGATCACAACAGGGCACACTCCTAACCAATTTAGGCTACAATCCTAAACACATTTTCCTGAGAGTAAATCTCATAAAACAGAATGGAACATACTTCTGAGTAGGCATGCTTAAGATTGCACCCATAGTCTGGCACTGGCCTAACCCTCCGAGGAATGGTGCAGAAGTGCCTTACAACACTTCTGTAACACCCCAAGCCAGTATGGGACTTGTGCTGGGATTGTGCACCAGGATTGTACCAACCTAACTGAGGATTAGGAATGCAGCGTGGGAGCCCAATCCTATCCATGCCTAATGGAAGTAAGTTCCATTAGGGCTCGATCCCAGGAAAGTATGGGTAGGATTGCAACCTGAGTCTGTATGCATGAAGGAAAATCATCTTCCTCCCTGACACTTGTTTAGCAAATCTCCTTGGCTTGTCCTGGTAGGTCCAGGACACTAAGCAAAGGCTGATGAGGGCATCTGAGTTCAGTCTTCGGTTTAGAGGAGCTTTCCCTGGGCCATGGCCTGGCACACACGCATTGACAGATGCCTGACTCTTTAAGCTCGTGGGGCACTGGTTCAAGTGTCTTGGGGCTTCCCTTATTGTGGGTGATGGAGACCTTGGCCTGGCAGATGTCTGAGTGGCGGCATTTCCAACATTGGGGTGACTGCTTTAGTAGCATTCTGTTGGAGATGCTGGAAAGCTTCTGGGACAGAAACAGACAGGATGAGTGGAAGCAATCAATTCTTTGTGCATGGATTTGCTATCTGCATTCATTTGTCCATGGGGAGAATGACTGCCAACCTTTAGCTCAGTGTTCATGGGGTATTCTCAGCTATCTGTTGTATCTGCATCATCCCTGGCTATCCTGAAGCACTCTATGACATCAGGAAACCAGTGAAGACCTTCAGCAAGGAAGTGGAGACAAGGAAGCAAGGATGTAGCACCTGTGAAAACTATAACTGCATCATCAAAATTGCATAGTGCACTATAAAATGTCTGTGGGAAACTTCGGAAGACCATCAGATACATGATGGTGACCATATTTCATAACAACAAAAGAGTACAAGGATTCCCAAAATGTAGGACACCCAAGAAAAATGTAGGACATTTTTCTACATGACGTGACATATAGTAATAGATATAGTGACAGACAGATAGATTTTGGCAGCAATCCTTAGCACACTTTCCTGAGAGTAAGACCCATTGAACACAATGGGGCTTACGTCTGAGTAGACAATGATAGATTACACTCCTAATGTGGTTATTTAAATACTATAGTGCAATCCAAAGCTTTTCTACTCAGAAATCCCACTGTTCTAGTAAAATGTGGTTAGGATTGCAGCCTATATTACTTATTATTATGTTTAAAATTACAGGTGGTGCCTCACATAAAGAGCTTAATTAACATAATGGGGCTTACTTCTGGGTAGACATGGTTAGGAGGCTGCAATCAAAGACTCTTTTCTGGGAGGCTTATGTGGGCTGCTGCTGGAGGTTCAAGATGGCTGGTGGGGGCACTTGGGGGCAGTTAGGGGCAGCTGCCTCTGGCACCCCCAGGCAACTGCCCCAGAGTTCAGAGCAGTTAGAGGCAGCAGCACTGGCCGGCAACCTTTTTAAAGAGCCTCCGTGCAGAGCATCAGGGCTGCATAGCACGCGTGCCCACAGCATGCTTGCTTGCTAAGTGAAGTGGAACTTGTTATGTGAAGCAAGATTTCTTGGAAATTTGTTTCACTTGTTATGTGAAATGCTTGTTATGTGAGGCGCTTGTTATGAGAGGAACCACTGTATTGCATATAGTGCACAAACCTAACTAATTTAGGCCAGTACAACTCACCCATCTTCCCATCTCCACAGTGGCATGAGGAGGCTTGCGCATGTTTGTGCCTTGGCCTTACCCTCCCAGAAGTGGCACAGAAGTGCCTTATGGCACTTTTGTGACACCCCTGAGCCAGCGTAGGAGTGTTTAGGGGTTAGGTTTGCACTGATAATTTATTACATATACTTTATTAATTACAAGAAGAAGATTCCGCTTGGATATCAAGAAAAAAATCCTGATGGTGAGGGCGGTTCAGCAGTGGAACAGATTGTCAGGGGAGGTGGTGGACTCTTCCTCACTGGGGATCTTCAAGCAGAAGCTCAACAAGCACCTGTCAGGGATGCTCTAGGAGGATTTCCTGCTACAGGCAGAGGTTTGGACTAGATGACCTACTAGCCCTACAATCCAGAGTAACTACAGGAGCATGTAAGAGACATTATGTGCACCCATAGTTACAGCACCACTTAGTGAAAACCTATGGGAAATTCATATTGCAATCCAGAGTAAATTGTTCTTACACCAGAGCAAGGACGCCCCGTAGTTACTCTGTATTGCACCCTAGGTCCCTTCCAACTCTAGGATTCTATGACTTTAAGAAGGCTACATGCTGCTTGCTCACAAGGAAATGGACATTTTTTTCCAGGCAGGTATAAGTCCAAATTATGAGAAGATGCAATTACCCTGTGCTATGGAGTAGGTGAAGGTCTGCTGAAGCATCCAAGAGAAACAGGAATTAAGGTGGCACAGAGGATTGCCATTCTGGAACAGCGCATAGCAAAGCATTATATTTTATAGCAGTAGTCTTCAAAGTGGGGGGTCAGGACACCCTTGGGGGTCACAACTTCATCTCAGGGGGATTGCAAAAAGCTGGATGCAGCCATCTTGGAATTTATCACTGGGCACTTTAAATGACACTTCCAGCCATGACATCACTTCTGGGGGGTCCTAGACAGATTGTCATGCTCAGAAGCGGGCCCTGGGCTGAAATGCTCGAATACCACTGTTTTACCGACATCTGAATGCACAGTACAAGCAGCCCCTCCTCACTGAAGCATTCTACCTCCATATTACTCCCACCACCCAGAATAGCTCCATAAAAGAGGGGTAGAGGCCACTTGCATGCACATTCAGGTGCTTATGCAAAACGTAGTGTTTTGCACCCCTTCTAGCTATGCCACTACTCCAGATTGTGGTTGGAGCCACAGATTTGAGTGTTCTGCAACCTATGCAGCACATGCAATTTCCATTATCATCCATTCACTGACATATGAAGGCATCAAATACTCCAAGGACTGCCCAGTGATGTCTTCTTCTCTGGCTTAAATGCCAAGAGCCATGCAAAAGGACACACACTTCTTAAAAGATAACACCCCACAGGAACTGCGGGTTGCTGAAGGGCAAAACATTCAGTGTTAAGGAAATGGCATTATTTATTATTTTGTCACAACAGCACAGGGAGAGCGGGTGTTTTGCTAATACCAATGGGATTCTCTGGCCTGACAATTTTGTCTGATGTACATGATGGATGTTCTCCATCAGCCACACAACCTGATTATGTCAGGGATGAGCTACACATTCAAAAAGTGGGTGGTAAGGAGGGGATGTAAGACTAGTTCCCCTTCCAGCCCATCCCCTTCTCCCTTTTCAAATCGAGGGGATGAGAGGATTGCGGCTAATGTACTACCATTTGCATCCAGTTGAACAATTTGCACCCAGTTAAACATGCACCTTTGGTTCATGATGGTTGGAGAACTTCATTAGAGACTCAAAAGGCGGGATTATGGTTCCTCCACTAATTTTCTATTATTATATAATCCTGGGATTAAATTGAAGGATTTGCCACCCTCATTGCCAACATCACCCCAACCAGGCTCTGATTTCGGGAATGAGACTTTTGATCAAGAACCTCTGAGGCCATCCTGGCTTTTACCAGGGTTGCCATAAAGGCCATATAGCCTTTCCCAAACCAGAGATACATCACCTTGCAAAGCCTCTGTTCAGTGAACATCAGATACAATAAGCATCCCTAAGTAGACTAAAGTCATGCAAGGTTAATAGAGTTTGAGTAAGTTCAGCTTAAGGCTCTTTCACTGCTACTCAGACAGCTGTGTGTATGTGTGTGTGTGTGTGTGTGTGTGTGTGTGTGCGCAGTGTGCGCAGTCTGTGCAGTGTATTACATCCTCTTGCAGAAGGTAGAAAGGCAATTCCTAGATTTACTAGTAACACAACATTCCTCAACTACCTGGATTTTATGTATGCACTATGTACTAACGAAATGTACCCACATTGTGGGAGTAAAATACCCCCTTATACTATTCCCCAATATGCAACACCCCCATTGCGCAACATGCCATTGCACATCATCCCCATGTGCATCAACACTCCCCATGCACATCAACTCCGCCATGCGCAACACACACACCCATGCGCAATATCCCCCATCATGCGCATCAACCCCCCAAGTGCACCTTCCCAGTTCATCCAGCACTGGGCACCAGATTGGTTGGATGTTAGTCAGTCTTTAATGTTAAGTATAGGACGAAAACATGGTGCACATTAAACTATCCATGTTTACCTGGGTGTAAGATCCATTGCCTGTGATGGGGTGTACTTCTGAGTAGACATGCATAGGACCGAAATCTCAAAAATGAAATCCTGTGTTCTCCAGTAAATATTGTTGTGTTCTCTACTAAAATTCTTTCATTCATTAATGTTCTGTGTCCTGTGTATTTATTTATGCAAATTGCATGTAAATTTATTTAAATTTTGAATTTAAATTAATTCTGTTTCCCCTGTCTGCCCCCCCCCCCATGGTGTCTGGGAGGTGAGGTGGCCCTTCTGCCAAAAACTTTTGATGCCCCTGCTCTACAGCAGTAGTTCTCAAACTCTTTACAGGCGTAGCTGGAAAATTTTTTCCATGAGATTTTGTTTTTGCTCCCTCCCTGTACCATGATGGTCAAGAGGCCTGCCCCTCCTAGTACCTTCCTAGTTCTAGGTGCTGTTTGAAACCCCCTAGTCATTTTTCCTGCTTCTTTTGTGGGGAGCAGTAGTGACACCCCCTAGCCAATTTGGCCACCTTTGCACCTCCTTGATTCTTTTGCGAACTATACTTAAACAAACTATATAAACTATTAACTTATATAACTATAAACTAACTTATACAACGATAAACTAACTAATAACTAACTAACAACTTTAACTAATTTTAACTTATACAAACTATAGGTTTGTATAGGTTGCCTTTTTTACAGCTTCACTCCTCCTTGTTATTACAAATTTCAGTATTTATTGTTTATTTAATAAATGCAGTTTTTGAATCAGATTTCAAATATTCTCTTTGTACACCCTAATGAGCATCACTTATCACTTTAAGTGCATTAGAATAGGTGCTAACAACAGTTTTATAACAGTGGACAGTTATGCACACCTTCGAGCTTACGGGAACTCAGGGAGCTTCGCCTGACATAGGGGTTAATGCCCTATAAGCTGCTGCTGATTTATGAATTTCAAGGGTTATGGCTATAATGGTGAATGGGCAGCAGTGCTCCCCCCAAGTAGCAGCCTGTTCAACCTTTAATGCACATCACCTAATCTGCCCCATTAGTTTCACAACCTAACAAAAATTGGGTCATGAGCCATTGGTGGGTTCTGGACCCACATTTTGAGGACCGCTATTCTATAGGCTTCATCAGAAATATTGTATTTGCACCAACTGGTCAGTCCCCTTATTTAACTATTTAAGACACAATCCTAACCCATTTTCCAGCTCCAGGGTAAGGGCAATGCCATGCCGAGGTAATATTGTGATAAACAGTGTGATTAACCAGGAAGAGGGACAGTTGGGAATCTGGAGTCAGCATCTGGCGTTTCAAGGTCAAGAAGGAGACTGATGAGTCTCTGAACAAGTGAGATGTGAGATCAGTTACCCAATAGCAGTCTTAGAACAGCAAGCCTGTGCCTGTCTACTCAAAGGAGTAAGTTGAACTCCACTGAGTTCAAAGGGACTTACTCCCACGTAAGTGAGTACATTATTGCATCCTTTTCAGGTTTACAACAATCGTGATTCATCCGGAAAAAGTCTGGGAACGTTCTTTGGCATCGGATCTCAGAACGAGGGCACACTGACACCCAGCACAAAGTAAGCGTCCCTGGGGTGCCCTGGGGAGAGGGAATGACTGAGAACACATGTTTACAATGAACACAGAAGTAGCTGAACACAGAAAAGCAGTTTTTCTCTGCACTGCTGGCCCCTGGGATCTTTAATCCTTAAACTCTCCTACCTGGCCAGCATGGCCAGGATGTTGAAAGGGCTACTGAGATAAAGGATGAGAAAAACTTTTCTGAATACTTCTGGTTTTTACTCCACTTTAGCATTTCATGTAGGAGTTACCAGAGTATCCACGGCAGAGGAGTCACTAGAGTTTATGGGCGCAATCCAGAGTAACTACGGGGAGTCCTTGCTCCTGTGTAAGAACAATTTGCTGTGGATTGCAGTATGAATTTCCCATAGGTTTTCATTAGATAATGCAGTAACTAGGGGTACACGTAATGTCTCTTACGTGCTCCCGTAGTTACTCTGGATTGTAGGGCCAGTCACCTGGTGCCAGAGCTCATTGCATACTCCTATGATGGACTTCCCCTCCCATAAAATCATACAGAATAAATGAGAATATCATCCATATATACAGGTTTATATGAAGTACATATATGTATATATGTGAAGTACAGTGGCATCATTAGGGTTGGTATTACCCCCACCAACCTTATTTAGTTAATAAGGAACAGTACAGGTCACACAATAAATCTGTCACACACAAAAACAGTGGCCAACTTTATGACACTCACACAATTGAACCAGAGTGCTAGTATTAGCTCTGATCCATAGAAATCTGACTCTTCATAATATCCTATTGGTTCTCTGTTATGTCATAACAATACCTTGTTGGCTCTCAGAACCATCAGTCACACTGGTCAGTTTTGAGTTATAGAAATTCACTTTTTGTTACCTAAAACAATTGTGGTTATTTGGCTATAACCAGAGTTACCAAGGTTGTCACAGCGTTACTTGAGACTACCAAGATTTTCAAATTTTGTGGTGTCATACAATAGTGGTGTCATACACATCCAAGGGTGTTCCTTGATACTGTCTGCAATCTCCCTCTGTGACACCACAGATCCATAGCTTATGTATCCTCCAATTGTATTTCAATGGATCACAGAGGGAGATCACATGGACTCCACACAGCTCAAAGCAAGACATTCCCCCACCAAACTCCTGGCAGCTCAGATATATTAAAGCAGACTAGGAATCAAGAAATCCACATTCCAAAATCTCATCCTGGGCCTTAATCAGCACTCGCTTTCCCCATGTCTGGAGATTAGCAGTTCTCCATCCTGATCCTGCTTGCACCCTCCTCACTGAGTGCCCTGCGTTTACCCTGAAACAAATCTACTGGAAGTGATGCTTTCATTAAAAGCCATATGGTGGATCTTAGACCACTACTATTCCGTTTCTGCTGGTGGCTGGACAGAAGGTAGGCAGATCTGGCTGGTTTCTTTTTTTCCAGGGACCAGCTGCCATGGAAGCGATATCCACAATTGTGTCCTCCAGCAAGGAACAATTAGCAGCACCAAGACTCACAGGGAGTCTCAGTAATAATTCTGTCCTCAGCCAGTAATTCCAGAATCATAAAATCATAGAATCATAGAGTTGGAAGGGACCTAGTAGGTCATCAAGTACAACCCCCTGCCTGCAGCAGGAAATCCCCTTAGAGCAGCATTTCTCAGAGTGGAGGTCGGGACCCCTTTGGGGGTCGCCTAGAGGTTTCCTGGGGGTCGCCTAAAGATCTCTGGTGCAGGGGGCCAGGTCAGGCTTGCCAGACCTCCGGCCGTAGCTGCGCGTGCACTGCGCGTAGCTGGGCTGAGACTGACAGCCTCAGGGCCCAATCCTATGCATGCCTACTTTGAAATAAATCCCATTATAGTCAGGGGGGCCTTTACTCCCATGTAAATGTGGATAGGATTGCAGCCTCAGGGCCCAATCCTATGCATGCCTACTCTGAAATAAATCCCATTGTGCTCAATGTGTGCATAGAACACACATTTCATTTGTAACAATGAAAATACATCCTGCATATCGGATATTTACATTATGATTTATAACAGTAGCAAAATTATAGTTATAAAGTAGCAATGAAAATAATTTTATGGTTGGGGGTCCCCACAACATGAGGAACTTATAAAGGGGTCACAGTGTTAGGAAGGTTGAGAACCACTGCATCCCCAACAGGTGCATGTCGAGCCTCTGCTTGAAGAACTCCAGTGAGGGAGAGTCCACCACCTCCCTTGGCAATCTGTTCCACTGCCAAACCGCCCTCACCGTCAGGAATTTTTTCCGGATAGATCGTCCTTACAATACTATCTTCTGGTGGCATAGCTAGAGGGAGTGGAGCAGTCAGTCATGGAGGGAGCGAAGAACTCCTTCCGCTTCAGAGCCATGCACCATGGTGAAACTGACTGCTCCACCTCCCCCCCCCCCCGCAAGCTACACCACTGCTCTCTTCTCCAATTGCTTTGCTGTACTGCCTTTTAACAAAAAAGGAAGCGTAGAGAAGTAGGATAAAGTATCTTCTCCTTATTTCCTCTCTCACCCCATTTCCCCTCATCCTTCTCAAATCCAGAGAGGAAGAGAAGGAGTTAATGCCACAGCTGCACACTGCTGGGTATGGCTCAGGCTCAGGTTGGACATGGGCCAGCACTGGCTCTGGATCATGGGGTACTCCAGTTTATCCTGATCTGCCCTCAAAGCAGGCACTGGCAAAGCAAGGTTGCAAATCCACAGAGAGTTCCAAGATTTGCTCCAATACAGGCCAGGGAAGGAACAAAGTCTCCAATCCTGCAGGTCCAGATCCCCCTATCCAGATCCTACTGGAGTGTGGAAAGATCATGGAGTGCCAGGTCTAGAGCTTTGCACTTCACTGCACTCCTTCTGACCCATTGCCGGTGCCAGGATGTGAGTTTGGAGAAGGGACAACAGGTTAGGTTCAAGGGATCACCCAGAGGTGGGTCTGGGCTATGGTGTCTGGATCTTGGTGTCTATGGACCTGGATCTTGGGCTATGGTGTCCTGCCCTCTATCTTTGTTTCTGCAATGGCTCACATAACTGGCTAAGAATCCCAGGCTCGTCATGCCTTCCCCTACTTCTACCCATAGGAGTAAACTCCAGGCAGGATAGTGTAATGGTTAGGGAGCTGGACTGAGACCTGGAAAAAACCCGTCTTGGCCATGAAGCTCTCTGAGTGATCTTGGGCCAGTCAATCACTCTCAGCCTCACCTACCTCACAGGGTTGTTGTGACTAGCTAGAGCTTTAGAATTTGGAACTAGAGCTTTGGAATTTGTTTGGACTTGGGGTAGGTGGGGCATAAATTCCTGGTGGAAGGAAGGAAGGATGGATGGTTGACATGGCTGTGGTCCAGGGAGCCAGTGATGAGACTTCATGACTGTCCTGCAGCAGGTCAGTGGTCACAGGACAAAAACCAATCTTAAAAACTTTTTGTTCAACATATGGTTGGATTCCAAAGAAGCTACAGAAGAAGACTGGTGGTGTTCCTCTGTGTACTCTTATCCCACAGTGGATACGGGGCAACCAGATATGCTTCAAAAAACTTGCACAACAGTGGCCAACTGGGAGACAAATGACTCTATCACAGCCTGGGAAGCAAGGCTGCTTACTTGTGTAAGTGGCTACTTACACATCAGGCAGGGCCCATCCACAGGCGATTGCCTCATAGAATGGAGAGGCAGGGAGAAGAGATCCCTGTCTCTGCCCAATAATTTTTTGCTGCTCTGCTGCATCCTGTTGCCTGGATTGGGAAAAAAGAGGGGGAAAAAAGACTTCTTTTCCTGCCCTCTTCTCTTTTCAAATTCAGATGCATCAGAGATGGAAACTGGTGCAAGGAAAGAGGTTGGGCATGTGGGCTACCCCATCAGGTCTTGTACTGGCCTTGAGCCACTCTTACAAATGCTTGCCTGTCTCCACCAGGCAAGCGTTTTTATTGTTCACATCTATAAAAGTGCTTTACTTTATGCTCTCTTGCCGACAGAACAGGAAAGCCAAAAGCACTAAGTCTTGCAATGCACCTTAATATCTCTCTATATCAGTCACACACACACCTTCCCATTACACGCCTTTTACATCCCTTTGTTTGTGCACTGTTATTCAATGGAAAATATGCTCAGAGAGAAATGGAAAAATAAAAAGGTAGGGAAGGCTCAAATGAGGAGGTGAAACCTGGCAAGGGGATGCCTTGGTTGAGATGTATGCACAAGTGATGTGCAATTCTCCAAGGAAGACTGGCTGATCACCAGGTGGTGGCATAGCTAGAGGGGGACAGAGCAGTCTATCTTGGAAGGAAGCATGCTGGAGGTCTCTTCCCATACGGCTCCGTTTTTCTCTCCCCCTTGCATGTCTCCAAGATTGTCTGCTCCGTCCCCCTCTAGCTACACCACTGGCACCAGGCGAGGGGCCTGACTCTTAACACATGAAGAGGTGAGCATTGCTGCGTTTCACTGGGTGCCTCCATTGCCTGGAAGAAATAAAAACTCTTCGTTTGAGTCTTGCTTTTAATTAATTCCTGGGAGTACGAAGGAGCCCAAAATAGTTCCAGGGAAAAGAGTCAGCAGCCTCTCTGGAGGAATACACAGAGCCTGCCAGAGGGCAAGGGAGAAAAGGGTGGTTTCAACGGCTTGTCTGAACAAGTGGTCCAGAAATTGTTTTATTATGCAGTCTTGTTTTATTCGTTATTATGATTCATTTATTATTAATTTATTATTAAGCACCTTTACATGCCATACTTCTTCTCAGCAAATAAATTCACAGCTTCTCAGCAAACAAATTCCCAGCACAGTTGACACAGGAAAATAAATCCTATGGTTCCCTGTCCCACAAGGCACACAATCTAAAAAGATCCAGAGAAAGTACTCGCAAAGAGCCACAGGGAAAATTGTGACATGGGGTAAACAGTGTTCCTTATCTCCTGGATAAAATAGATCCGCATCATGAAAGTTGCCTCTAGGCTCAATGAGCGAGGTTTCTAAACACTTATGGATGCGATCCGAACCTAGGCTGGCACAACTCATCAGTCTTCCTATTCCCGTGATGATGTACAGAACTGCACCACTTTTCTGACTCCCCCAGATCAGCACAGGACCTAAGATGGGGCTTAGGCCTACCTAGGGGGAGGTTAGGATTCCAACATGGCTTGCCTTCAGAGTGACCTACTTTGGCCTGAGATGCTCAGTCCTGATGTGACGCTAGGTGACATTACATCCAGACACTGGAAAAGACAAGCAGATGGAATCTCTCTCTCTCTCTCTCTCTCTCTCTCTCTCTCTCTCTCTCTCTTTCATAGACACCTGACCTAAGAACAAGTTGAATCTATTGCCTCTCTTCTGTTGTACCACCAGACACATTATCCCATTTAGTTGGTTTCACAGTTCAAAGACATGGTGATCATTCTCATAACCACCACAGGGGACAAGATCCCCAAAATGTAGGACACCAAAGAAAAATGAAATAAAAGCTAAATACACTCATATTGGTTCTGTATTGTTAAGTTAGGGAATATAAGTAATAAATTACTTATTATCTATATATAAAAATTGGAAAGTCACTCACTCATTCACTCACTCACCAACGCCCAGCCAAAACCGCTAGGCCTAGAAGTGTGAAATTTGGGGTGGGTGTTCCTTCCATGGCAGAGGGGTGCTCTAAGAACCAGTTTTCAGAAATTCCAACCAGAACGGGGTGAAAAGGGGTGCAACGTGTTTTCCTCCCTGTACTTTGCATTGAAGAATCGGTGACTGAGGATGCTCTGCCCCAATCCCCGGACTTAGAAGCATGAAATTCGGGGAGGGTGTTCCCTCTGTCACATGAACCAATGTGGAGAAATTTAACCTTTAAAAGGGGTGCAACATGTTTATGTCCTAAACTTAACATGGAAGACTAACCAACCTCCAGCCGATTTGGAGCTCGGTGCCCGGTGCAGTGGGGGGAATGTGGTTCACAGGGAGCGGTTGCATTGGGGACGATGCTGTGCACATGGGGAGATGATGCGCATTGGGGGGGTTGATGCTCATGGAGGAAATGATGCACATGGGGGAGATGATGCGCATAGGGGACTTATGCACATGGGGGTGTTGCGCATGGGGGTTGATGTGCATGGGGGATTGATGCGCGGTGGGGGGATGGCTTACGGGGGAATTTTACTCCTGCAACGCGGGTACACTTTTCGCTACTTTATATATATAAGAAGATAAGATGGTTACATGCTGTCTGCTCATTGGAACAGGACAGGGTGACCGTATAGAATAGAGTGGCCTGTACCTTTTACCATTGCATAGAAAAGGGAATTTAGGCAGGTTTAGCTCAACATAGAATGTTTTGAAAAGCAGCACCTGCCTAAATTCTTCTATGCAATGGTCAAAGGTGCAGGCACTCTGTCCTCCATTCTGTCCTCTATGTCACACAAGAAAAGGAGGACAATGAAGATTTTTTCCAGGACATAAGGTTAATAAAGAGGTGATGTCCTGGCACAAGAGGGCATATGGTCCCAGGAGACCCAGGAAGTAAGGCTTGCCTTGCAATTCACCAAGTGGGGTGATGAAGAGGAAGGCCATTTCACTGGCGATGCTTGTGGGAAGGTGGATGGGAGAAGCTTCCCCAGTGCAAATAATTCAGATTTTTGGCATCTTTCCCAGATTCTGTCCCAAGACACCGTTGCAGGAAACCTGCACCCCAAACCCCCTTTCAGTGACTCAGTCCAAAACCAAGGAATCTGTGCAGAGAGAGGCATTTTATTTCAGCTAGCGATTGCCAGACAGAACCTTCTTGGCTTCTTACAAAGATCTGGAACAACCCTGCTTCAGGGGTTATATACTTGGGGTTATATACTGCAATTTACATCATAGATATTCAAACACAATTCTTCATTCTCATATGTTCATAACAGTCCTTATTGAGGTTTCTACCAATCACAATGCTTAATCATTCTACCATTCACCTACAATTACCATATTTCCCGGCTTATTACACACACTGGAACATAAGATGCACACAAGTTTAGAGGAGTGAAACAAGAAAAAAATATTCTGAACCAAATGGTGTACTACTATATTTAATAAAATATAGCAGAAAAATATTTCAACCATGTAAAGTCAACAGTGGTATTAAGAACCATTATCACTGTCATTAACAAATGAGGAAAGACTTTCAGCTTCAAGCACTCTTCTAATTTTCTGGAAATCCCCAAAACCCATCATCTCTAGTATCAGTGATTTGTGACTTTTGCACAAATCTCATTGCAAATGGTCCAGGAAGGCAGGTAAGTTGGGGGGTTCTTTTGGGGGTGGGGGATCCAGGTAGGTAGGGAAAGGTGAGGGGATCTAGATAGATAGGGAAGAGTGAGGGATGCACAGGCATGGAGCAGGAGGGACCAGGTCTTGTGCATGTCTACTTTGGAGCAAGTCTCCAAGCCAGGGAAGGCTGCTTAGGACTGCAATTGTGCCAGGGTGACCAGATGCCAAACTCAAAATTCCTGAACCCCAAGGCCAAAATTCCTACCCCACAGGGCAAAATTCCTACATCCCCAAGCCAAAATTCCTACCCGCTTAAAAAATTGCCAAAAATGTATTTTTT
Organism: Cryptoblepharus egeriae; assembly: GCA_030015325.1. Taxonomy (NCBI): domain Eukaryota; kingdom Metazoa; phylum Chordata; class Lepidosauria; order Squamata; family Scincidae; genus Cryptoblepharus; species Cryptoblepharus egeriae. The sequence goes on from JAREYC010000014.1 coordinate 14,896,653, forward strand.
GTTTTTATATTTTTGTTTTTTATTTTAGCCATAACTTTTGATAGGAAGGAGGTATCTCAAAACTAATTTTTGCATTGAATTCTACTCTTCAATATGAATCCAATGACATATGACTTGATGGGGTAAGGTGCTCCAGGATTGGCCCTATCACTTTATAAGATGCACAGACATTCCCCCCCTTTAGGGAGAAAAAAGTGTGTCTTATAAGCGGGGAAATACAGTACTTACAATTACACTGCTCTATTCTTATTTGTTCACAATTCTCCAAATACAGCTTTATTACCAATCACAAATCTTTCCCCATCTTGTATGACACTTTGTCATAATTGAATAATAATCATCTTATCCATCTAATAGCACAATTTCCTTTGTATTCTGTATAAATACTTTCTATGGTTCTATTAATGCTTCAAGGATTAAAACCTGCTTCTTGTTGCTTTCTGTGGCCTAGCCAATTCTTTCTCATGCTAATTCTTCTTGCTGATTTTGTCCTGTGCATACTATCTCTCCCAGAATCCTCTGGCTTCAAGAACGTAGCTAGAGTATTTATTGGTTAGATCCTGGTTAGTGCTTCTTATTGATTAAGGGCACAATCCAGAGTAACTACAAGGAGTCCTTGCTCTGGTGTAAGAACAATTTAATCTGGATTGCAATATGAATTTCCCATAGGTTTTCACTAGGTGGTGCAGTAACTATGGGTTGCAGATAATGTCTCTTACCTGCTCCCATAGTTACTCTGGATTGTAGGGTATGGTTAATTGATTTCTATTACAACACAACATAGTAAGGCAACACATGGGATCCTTCCAAGTAGTACATTGCAAAAGGGCAGTCTGCAAGGGCACTGCACAAAGGCAGCACTTGTAACCTGTATGCCAGGATGTTGGTGCAAGAGTGAAGACATACACAGCAGAGTAGTTTTCTATTAACTGTATTTACAAATCAGAGTAATTCAAAGCAGGTCATACACGTAAAGTCAAATCCAACAGTCTTATCCAAATCCAAATCTTATTGGTATCTCAGAGCTTCACAGCTCAGCTCTGCTCTGACCGACGTCTGAGCTCCAATTGACAAACAGTTCTAACTGCCAACTCCAACAGTTCTAATTCTGACAGTTCTAATCATTTTAGAACTTCCTAGAACCAGTGGTTACATTTAGAAATTTAACACAGTACAAAAAATCAAAGAGCCTTATGGTACCTGCGGGACCAAAACCCTCAGTTAGGTGAAGCTGGGATTTGAATTCCACATGATTTTGTTTTTGCTCCCTTTTTGCACCATGACAGCCCAGAGGCCAGCCCCTTCTAGTACCATCCTAGTTTTAGGTGCTGTTTGAAACCCCCCTAGTCATTTTTTCAGATTCTTGTGTGGGGAGCACTAGTGACCCCACTGGCAAATTTTTACCACCTTCGCCTCTCCTAAGGTGACTTTTGGAAGTTTCTTATTTCCTTTTATATTCATCATGTTTATTTAGCTCTTTTTATGAATGGAAATTACAAAGATTGTGGATATTATGATTCTGTTCATAATATTGTACATATTTTGTACATAAATATGTATTTTTGCCTAGGGTTGCCAATTAGATACAGTTCAAGCATTTACTCCTGTTTGCTTTTTCTCTTGTCTTTTTCTCTTGTCTCTGAAAAAAGCCATCTCAGCCTGCGTTTCACTGACCATTTGCTCATGTTGTCTTCACACCTTTGATTGCTATCTATGCACATGCTAATGAACAAGTCCTCTTTGCCTTGAGGTAGGACTCTCCCATTGTTCATGGGATTCCTGACCCTGTCCTGACCCTGTTGATGATATGGATGTTTCTCCTTTCCAAGGGTCTTTCCCCCCTACTTTGGTGAGGTGTTGGTTTCACCTTCCAGGGATAGCTGCATCTCCTGAATTTTATTGTTCTCTTTCCTGTTGATTTCAACAGGAACAGAGAACACATGCAGGCCAACAAGGGCCGCATCTATGGGTTTTCTAAGCCAAATGCGGCCCTGGAGGCTTTTGTTGGACAAGCCTTTCAGTCACAGAACTGAACTGCTGAACTTCCCAACAGCGACTCAGAGTGACTCTGCTGTGCCTATATTTCCAGTTCAGCTCATAGTTAATGCTCATAAGTCTTGCTTTTTCATGAAAACATAAGGCAATGTGAAGGCGGGTATGAATTTTCAGTGATTTTGGTTTTACTTGCTGTATGATTGATAAATGAGGATTTTTGAATCAGATTTTGATTATTGTCTCTTTGTACATACTAATGAATGTCACTTAGCACTTTCAGAGTGTTACAATTGAGTTAATTAGGTGCTTATGACAGTTTTCTAACAGTGGATTTTAATGCGCACTTCACCCACCCGGGGGAGTCACACAGCTTCGCTTGACAAAGGGTTTAAGATTCAATGAACCTTGAGATTCTTCCCAGCCCTGCAGTGTCATCTTTGTCTCCTCACAGGGTGACCAGATGCCTGAACCTTAAAAGGAGGACAAGGTCTTGTCCGCTCAGCCTGGCCTTTCTAGTGGACAATGGCATGTTTGCCTACTCAGAAGTAATGCTGAGATATTGGGCACTTCCAATTTCCCATAGAGCTCAATGCATATTTTTTATTTTTTATTGTTTTTTGGCCATAACTTTTGATAGGAAGGAGATATTTCAAAAACGATTTTTGCATTGCATTCTGCTCTTCAGAATCCAATGACATATGACATGCTGGGGTACTGCACACCATTGCAAAGTTCCAAAATGAAGCCAAAAGGGAGGATAATGAAGCCCTTTTGGAGGACACCTGGACAGAAGGCTAAAAACTAGGACAAATCTGGAAAAATCCAGTCATGGTCACCCTGTCTCCTTGGCTCAACCTATGTACACAGTCCCCTCTTTGCCATGGGCATCCTCACACTAAGCGGTGAGAATAACTAGTAACTGGAATGGCACCATCTCAAGGTACCTTTGTGATTCCAATAGCAGACAAGATCATCAGAGTAAATAGTAAGGATTGAAAAGGTCTCTTCCATGGTGCCCAGATGCCAACTCCAAAATTCCTGAACCCAAAGGCCAAAATTCCAACTCCCCCAAGCCAAAATTCCTACTTGCTTAAAAAAATTGCCAAATTTTTTTGTTTTCGTGCAAGACTTGGGCTGGCTAGTGGAGGCCCCCTCTAGCCAGCCCAAACCTTGCACGATAGCTGCGCGGGCAGACTGGAAGTAGTCGCCCGCATGACTATTGTGCAAGTCTTGAGTCGGCTGGGGGAAGTTCCCCCAGCTGGCCCAACCCTCGCACTCGTGACTTGGGCCAGCTAGAGGAGGCTCCTCCAGCTGGCCCAAGCCTCATGTGGCCATTGCATGACCCCTTCCAGCGCACCCGAATCTCTGGCGGGCTGGAAGAGGCCACATGATGGCTGCCACCCTGATTTAAAGGAGGAAAACATTTTTTCTCTGTTTTCCTCCTTTAAATCTAGGTGCGCCCTATATTGTGGTGTGCCCTTTACCCTGAAAAATACGGTTCTTGTGGCTCTTGGACTATGTCCCAGCCTTTTCTCCATTGTGATGTTGCAATGGGGCTTTGGGTATCTTGGCCATAATTCCAATCTCCGCCTTTCTCTGATTATCTGACCGGCCAGTTTTCATCCACCTGGGTTTTAAAAGCAAACATTTGTTTGGAGGTGACGCAACATTTCACAAATGAAAACATTCAGCAATGCAAATATTTGGTGGGGATCCATGAACTGAGAGTTGTACAACTTTTTGAAAAGAAATTTATGGCTTGTTGGTTTAATAAACAATGGAAGCGGTGGCATAGCTAAAGGGGGTAGAAAGCATTATGTTTTACAGGGAGCCTCATCGCAGTGTGCAACTGCCTCTGCCTCTATAATCCATTCTGGGCAGAGGGAGCAAAATAGATCAACATACCTGGCTTCAAAGCAGAGGGGCTGCTTGCATGCTTGCAACGCTCCCTACAAAACTCAGTGCTTTCCACCCCCACTAGCTATGTCACTGTGGAAAGGGGTTCAGACAATCTGCCCTCAAACCCACTATGGAAGATTTTAAACTGCACTTTGTTTGTTGGCTTGCTTGCTTGCTTGCAGGATTTTTATCTCACCTTGAGAGGGATAAAACATCTGCCGATCACTCACTCCACCTGCCATGTGGCTCTGCTCTGCCAAAACAACATAGGCCTACCATGATGGAAGGAAACATGCACCCATGCTCCTCCCCATGCAACATGGTGAGAACAGTTAGACTTATCGTAACCAGGCTTTTATTTAACTGGAATCAGCCTCACTTCACCCAGATATTTAATACCAGGACAGAGCTGAAATCTGGGTTGCTCATGAGGGAAAGCGCACATGCGTGTGACTATCTGTATTTATTCTCATGTGCGTATACTATCTGCGTTTTCAAGATAATCTGCAACCTCTCCCTGAAAAGCAAAATAAGGACTGCAGCTGGTTTGCTGCTGTCAATTTCCAGACAATCAGAGGTAGTACTGTCGGGGTAGTCGAAGCACCAGGCATTCACACACACACAGCTATCTTCAACTTACCCTACAATCCAGAGTAATTATGGGAGCACGTAAGAGACAAAACGCGCACCCGTAGTTATGGCACCACCTAGTGAAAACCTAAAGGAAATTCATATTGCAATCCAGAGTAAATTGTTCTTACACCAGAGCAAGGACTCCCCGTAGTTACTGTGGTTTGCGCCCATCATTGCCAATCTAGGCCACCCATTCATATACCTGTGCAGGGACTGAGAATCTGACTATGATCTGCTTCTCAATAACCCTGATTATAATCCCAGTAAGATGTAATCTCTGCCTGATATCCTCGGAGCTCCCCTCCTACCAAACCTGGCTGCCATTTTTAATCTTTCCCTCCCCACTGCATTTAAAAAAAATGTGATTCTCTGATTTACAGATTTATTTATCAGATTTATTTACAGATTTATCAGCCTCTCAATGTTTTACATGTTCCATTATTGTGTTTTATCTGCCCAGTTTAATACACTAAACATGAAGATTGTAATACCAAAAAACCAGCAGTGTAACTAGAGTGGGGGGCAAAGCACTAAGTTTTGCAAGGTGCCTCCCCACAGCGTGCAAGCACTCCCTCCCCTTCCATTTGCATCCACCCTCATTATGCTGCTCTCCGTCCAGAATGGCTCTGAAGGGGAGAGGATTCCTGCATACCAGAGTGAGGCTCCTTCCAAAACCTAGTACTTTGCACCCTCTTTAGCCATACTACTGCCAAAAAACACACCAGGAACATACAGTGCGCTGTACTGATTTGCCTGCTGTGATTCCACAAATTTAAGATGTGCATAGTGCTTTTTATTTATACATGCGTGCGCATAGTTGCTTAAGAGAAAGTGACCTTTAAATTACAGAGTAATTCCACAGAGACCCAGACAGATTAATCATAGGCTACATCCAGATTTTGCTGGGACTTATATGCAATGTGTGTGTGTGTGTGTGTGCGTGTGTGTGCGCGCGCGCGCGCATGTGGACCACTGAAAGCCTCATACTTGTGATCCCAAATTTGCTTTGTGAGCGCAGGCCAGTTCAAACATTTGGCTATGGTATCTTGCATGACATCAAACATCCAGGCATGTGTGAACCGGCTTAAAGAACTACCGGTAATTTTTTTCCAGTTCAATCAAATATTAACTCTAATACAATGACAGCAAAGGAATGGCTCATGTTGGCTGGAAACTGGGTGAAAAACAAACCACATCCAAGAATAATGGGTGCAGATTTTGTCTGGTCTTTCTGTTGGAGAATCCCTGAATATCAGGACATTTCACTTTTATCAACTCATGGTGCAATCTTAAGCAATTTTCCAGCTCTTGAGGAAGGGAACAAATAAATCTTGTGGAGCACTCCATAACTGCCCCCAACTGCAGGTCACAACACATGCCTCGCTGGCACAATTATGCCAGTGGTGGAAAGTCGGTTAGGACTGCATCCAGAGAGCCCAATTTTACACATGCCTCCTCAGAAGTAAGTTTAATTATAGTCAATCGGACTTACTGCCAGGAAAGTGTGGATAGGATTGCAGAATCAAACTACAATCCAATACACACTTTTCAGGGGGTTTCCCATTGAACCCAGTGGGACTTACTTCTGAGTAGACATGCATAGAACTAGGCTCTCAGGGTGCAATCAAAACCAATTTTGGCCAGAATAACTCATTTGGCATATCTTCCCATGATGGTGTGGGGAGGACAGCACATGTCTGTGCACTGGTCTAACCCTCCCAGGAGTGGTGCAGCAGTTTTGTGACACCCTCAGGTCAGCAGAAGACTTATGCTGGGGCTTATGCCTGCCTAACTGGGGATTAGGATTGCAGCCTTGGCCATCCATAGAATCACAGAATCACAGAATCATAGAGTTGGAAGGGACCTAGTAGGTCATCTAGTCCAACCCCCTGCCTGCAGCAGGAAATCCTCCTAGGGCATTTCCGACAGGTGCTCATCGAGCCTCTGCTTGAAGATCTCCAGTGAGGGAGATCCATTACCAGTGAGGGAGCTTCGTTACCATCTGGGTAACGATCACAGAAAATATTCCCATTCCTTATAAGGTTCTACAGCAACACCAGCTACAAATTACAAGGCATTTTAGGGTCAATAACAATAAACTCTTTTTATTTTAACAATAAACTCTGCAGCAAAATACTGTAATTTTTCCCCCTCTCCATACCAAGCCTTCAGGATCGGTGACATAAGGAATAGTTTAAATCTTAGTAAATAGCATGTCTACAACTAATTTTATCTACATGGCTATCAAGGGACTTGGTTTTATTGGTATGTAAGCTCACATTGCAGAACTCAGACTGTGATGATTTATATCCCTGTTCAGCATGAGCTGAGCAACAACTCACTTGAGGCTTGCAAATAAATGCATTAAACTTACTGTACTACCATGAATACATATACAGTAGACAGTATTCATGGGTTATAAGCCATTATATATATTGGTTACAAGGCATGATGGGTCTCTGTATTTTAATTGTAGGCTACCTCAGAATGCCAGATGCAGGGATGGCACCAGGGTGCGGGTCTCTTGTTGTCTTGTGTGTTCCCTGAGGCATGTGGTGGGCCAGTGTGAGATGGGCAAAATCCAGAGTAACTACAGGGACTCCTTACTCCGGTGTAAGAACAACTTACTCTGGATTCCAATATGAATTTCCCATAGGTTTTCACTAGATAGTGCAGTAACTACGGGTGCACGTGAAGTATCTTACGTGCTCCCATAGTTACTCTAGATTTGGGGGATAGTAAGCTGGACTAGCCCAACAATCCAGAGTAACTACGGGAGCACGTAAGATACATTATGTGCACCCGTAGTTACTGCACCACCTAGCAAAAACCTATGGGAAATTCATATTGGAATCCAGAGTAAATTGTTCTTACACCGGAGCAAGGACTCCCCATAGTTACTCTGGATTGTGCCCTAGATGGGCCAGTGGCCTGATCCAGCAGGGCTCTTTCTTATCTTATATCACTTTTCAATAGTAACAAAAACATCAAGAACATTTGATCAGTTTTGAGTTAAAGAAATTCACTTTTTGTTCAATACGGCAGTTGTGTTTTCCTTTTCTGGTTACTTGGCCATTTGATAAAAACAGTTAATTCAGCATGGCTCATTGTAGCACATGGAGTACATGAAAATATGTTTCTAATGACATATATCATAATGGTATTATTCATAAAACTATTCATAAAACTTAATTATTCATAAAACATAAAAACTAAGGTTTCCATAATTTTAGCCTCTTGTGGCATCTCGTGTGGGCTGTGGGTGGCACAAGTGGTTAAGACACTGTGCCTGTTAACCAGCAGGCCAGGGTTCAAGACCCGGGTCAGCCCCACAAGACAGGGTGAGCTCCTGTCCTTAGCCCAGCTCTGCGACGCCAACTGGATCCAATCGTACTGGCTCTGCCTTTCCATTGGACTAATTCAGTGGCGTGGAGAGGGGGGATTTGCTGCTTGGGTAACAGCCCATCCTCCATAACAATCTAACCCAGGCTTTCGTGCTTCGTATGCAGCGCAGAGCATGATACCATAGTCTCTCAAGACTGACGGAGGCCTGCTTTGTGGCATCTCATACATATAAATCCCTGAGGGTGTCACCCAATGTGGTCCATACACACCCCGCTCCTTAGTGATGCCATTGGGTGTGGCTCATTAAATCAAAGGAACACCCTTTGGAAAGAAACCCCAAGACATCAACACACTGGGCAAAAGAGGGGCAGGAGACATTACGGGCTGCATGCATAGGTTCGCAGGTGTCCACTAAAGAAAAGGCCAGAAATGCACCATATTCCTTATGACCAGAAACACACCCAGGACATAATTCAGCCAAAGTAGATCTGAATACAATGCTGGACCAGCCCACTCATTGGACATGGTTAGCCTTTAGTTAAAGCCAGTGGCATAGCTAATGGGGGTGTAAAGCACTAAGTTTTGCAGGGATTATCACCACAGCATGCAAGTGGTGCCTCCTTTTCAGAGCCATTCCAGGCAGAGGGAGCAAAATGGAGGTGAATGGAGGTCCATTCCAGGCAGAGGGAGCAAGGAGGCAGGGAGGTGAATGCTCCATTTTGCTCCCCCATCTGAAATGGTGGGACTCCCTCCAAGACTGCCTTCTCCACCCCACTCTAGCTACGCCACTAGTCGCTCCCATCAAATCCAGCAGGACTGAGCATTTGGTGAGCATTCAGCAGGACAGAGCACAACCCCAGCAACTCACAAAATCTTGTTCATGTGCTTAGCTAGCCTCTTCCTCCCCAAAATCAGTGCTGTGGATGTCCCAACCCAGAAGCAGATCCCACTCAGCACTATGGTGCTGACTCCTGAGCAAACACACATTGAAACTGAATCAAGCTTTATTGTTTGGATCATAACATTTTGTTCTTTCTCAGGGACACTTGTCAGAATCCTAAGAAAGGGAGTGGGGAATTTTAAATGTCTTTAAGTTCGAAGCATGGCTCTAGTCCTCATGCATTAGGGGAAAAGTTTTTATCTCTTATAACAAGAAGAACCAAACTCTCAGAGCTCAAGAGATGAGAAGCAGAAATACCCTAAGCATGTCAGATATTGCTGCTGATTCAAGGGGATCAATAATTCCAGACCAGTCTTTCATTGGCCATAAAGTGCTATTGTACTGTATAATACCTGATATATGCAGATTAGCTAATTAACCCAAGTGCAGCCTCCAGTGTTAAGCAGAAAATATTCAGCAAGTAACACAGTTTCTTTATTAAGGCCAATTAGCGCAACAGAGTGCTTGGAGCAAGCTTTTCAACCACACAGCAATCTGGGGAAGAAAGAAGCCTGTATTTAATGTATAATCTAGTCTTTGCTTAGCCGTCTTGGCTACTGAGATAGGACAGAATGTGATATTCTTGCTTATCCTTAATAGAACACGTAAACAGGGGTAACTCATGTTATCTTTCTCACGGACATGTCCTCTTTTTTAGCCTTGTGTCCTGGAAAAAGTCTTCAGTGTCCTCCTTTTCCTTGTGAGCAGGCAGCATATAACCTTCTTGTAATTAATCAATCAAATGTAATAAATAAGTAATACAGGCTGTAATCCTAAAGACACTTTTTTGGGAGTAAGTCCCACTGAACACAATGAGGCTTACTTTTGAGTAGACATGGTTAGGATTGTGCTCATAGTGTTTAAACTCACAGGAAAGTGATAGATAGATAGATAGATAGATAGATAGATAGATAGATAGATAGATAGATAGATAGATAGATAGATAGATAGATAGATAGATAGATAGATAGATAGATAGATAGATAGATAGATAGATATCTTTTATCATATCCTAAAATTTTCTTGGGTGTCCTACATTTGGTGGCAGCCTTGTTCTCTTTTGTGGTCATTCCATCTAGTCCCCCTGATCTAAAATACTGCAGCCAACTGATGCTTGCAAGTGCTTCAATGAAGGTGCAAAGGGTCAAGTTTAAAAGTCCCCATCTCCAGCAGAGATGCTCTTAGCAATACAGGATGCTCTTGTTATCAATACAACAGTGCAAGATGCTCTTGTTATCCATTGGGGTTCTTTTCCAGAACCCCCAGTAGATTAAAAAAAGTGGAAAAAATTATTTAAAGACCCATATCCAGCTCCTCTATACATTTATAGACCCACATTGCTCCTAACAGAATAAGGTTGAGCCTTAAGAGCTGCAGGGTTTGATTCTAGGATTCCCTTCTAGTATCAGAAAAGGTGTAAAATAAAAACTGTTTTAAAAAAATAAAACGCATCCATTTAAAAACAGCTTTTACAGTCGTAGAGAGCAGGCAGCAACTAGAAATGCAAAGGACACTCTGCCTTTGCCTAGCCCAGTTGAAGAATAGAATGACTACTTCCATGACTGTCTTTCTACAATAGTAGAGAAGCAGTTTTAAAAACTGATTTGCTATGGCTGTTCGTGTTGAGTCAAATCTGTGTATGAAAAATCAGTGTATAACAAGGTTGGACCTGTATAGGAAGTGAATCTGGTTGTCCCACACTGAGATCAAAACACTTAGAATGGGATCAGAGGCACTCTCCTCTTTGGGATCACATCACACGCATTCCACAACTGAATCCCAGCAGTGGAAAAGGTGCTACGGTGAAGACTCAAGAACACTGGCTAAGAGCACAATCCTAACCATGTCTACTCAAAAGTAAGCTCCATTTTGTTCTATGGGACTTACTCTCAGGAAAGTGTTTTTAGGATTGCACCCTAAGGCTGCAATCCTAAAGACACTTTCCTGGGAGTAAGATCCATTGAACTCAATGGGGCTTACTTTTGAGTAGACATGATTAGGTTTCTGTTCTAAGACCAAGTCCTAAAAGTTTAGAGAAACAAACTCATGATATCCACCCAAGGGGTTAGGCTGCCGACACGTCGCCACACATAGGGGGTCTGGCCGCAAACCCAGATAATGAGGGCTTTCAAGCTATTCCAGCTTTTGATCATGGAAATTCGACAGCCCATGCATTTTTCTTTGCTGATTCCTTGCTTTCCCTCACTGCACAAGCCTCCCTGCCTAAGCAATTTAAAACATAAAGGATTGCTCTATGCAGGGCTTGCCCAAGCAGCTTGATGCCCGAGGAGGAAAATGAAAACCGCACCTTACACACATATTATAAAAAAATTAACATGAAGCCCTATCAGTGGTGAATGAGTCTTACAAAGGAAGATTGCAAAGCTAGCAGTGCTATCAACAAGCCTTGGGAAGAATTTTCCAGCAGGTTCATGCTTCGTATCAAAATATATCTGTGTTCCACACCCCATAACCCCTAATGGCACCCAAAAACTATCACCTAAGGCAGGGGGGGTCCAAACCCTACCCCTGCGGCCAGATACACCTCAGTGTGGCCCATGGGAATGCCTTGTAATCCTCCAGATCTCTCTCTAATATTTACTATTAGATTAAATATTCTAATAAATATCGTTATAATATAATATTTTTATAACCAATAAATTTATGTAAATTTAATCAAATGTTTTTGGCCCCCAACACAGTGTCAGAGAGAAGATGTGTCCCTCCTGCCAAAAAGTTTGGACACTATTGTCCTAAGGCAATCAGCTCAACTTGCCACATTGAAGGGTCGACTCCAAAGAGAAAGTTCCACTTACTTTTCATAGTCGAGATTGTCCTTGTCGCACCGTTTGTCTTTGTGTTTCTCCCAGTCTTTGCCGTGTTTACATGTGGTCAGGGAAATTATATCCTTGCCGTTGTGGATATGGTGGAGTGCATTCCGTGTGTCGGAGCCAATGCCTGTCAAGTATCTCTTTCCTTTAAAGACCAAGAGGTACTTCTTCTGGGGAGGGAGAGAGGTCTTGTGAAGCCACCCTCTTTCCCCACCTTTTTGAGGATGGTCTTTGGAAAACAAGGGGATGGATATGTCAAAACCAGGTCGGAAGTTCTCCACATAGAAGCTGGCCTTAGCAAGGATGGCTTGGCCAATGTCAAATCCCAAATCCTCTGTGTAATTGGGCCAAGTCCCTGAATAAAGGTTAAAGATCAAATGGTTTTGGCCATCATTCCAGAGAGGGAAACCTTGAATTTTTTGGTTGATATTGTGGACGTACTGGATGGAAAGGTGGTCCCTGTCCAGGGTGTCAATGTTCAGGACAAAGAGACAGGCTTCCTCCGGATTGGTGGTGTAATACTGCGACTCTTCAAGGGAGGTGATGATTTTTAGGTAACTTTCTGACACAGGGTCCCCCCGTTCCTGGGGATAGACAAAAACTTTGAACCCGTGCTCCTTGCACTTGGAAAAATCAAAGCACGTGTCCATGCGACATCTGCTATTCTTGTAGATGCTTCTTCTCAGATCTCGCCGGGCTTTCGGGGACTGCATGGAATGGTCTCCATCCTCACACTGGAGTTCCTTGGGCTCAGCGAAGGTCTTCAGGAGAAACCCATCTGCCCAGCTGGGCCAGCTCTTCAGCAATCCAACTCTCTTGCTGGAGTAGAAAGCAAAGCGTCTGATCTGGTCCCCTCCAAAGAAGAAGAGCAGAAGCCAAGTGGCCAAGAAAGTCATGAAAATGTATTTTTTCCTGGCCTGCATAGGTTCCTAGAGAACCCCAATGTGACTCCTTACTGGGAAAAAGGGAGGCCAGTTTGGTCAATAAAGAGATCCAAGAAAGAAAAGCATCCCGGCAGGTTCAGAAGGCGAAGTGGAGCCCAGCAGGAACCAAGTCTCATAGCTGGAGAAGCTGCCACTCATTCTGCAGACGGCTTCTTCTTTCTGAGGGTTTCGGAGAACCGCTCCAGTGCTTTCTCCATCTCCTGACGTCTGCACACACACACACACACACACACACACACACACACACAGAGTCAGATGCACACCCTAGCCCGTCTGCCACTCCTGCTCGGCAAGTTCAGCTCCCCGGCCTCTTATTCTGCAAGAGTTTTAATTGCAAGCTTGGCCAGGGCACCAACACCGCAGGCAGACCGAGGTCTGCAGCCGTCATGACCCTGGCAGCATCTGAGGCCAGGCGAGGACTCGGCAGGCACCGCTTGGCCACAAGGCTGTATTTATTTCGGCTTCTGAGAGCTGCTGCTTCCTGGGGAGGTTTATTTACTTAATCCTCAAAGAGGCTGTCCTATTTTCCTGCGCCTCTAGATAACGTTTTGTGTCACTTGACTGCATCAACTCTCTTGCCCAAGGTCTTGTTGTTTGGAGTGAGTGAGTATAAAGTTCAGACTGAGTGAGTGAGTGAATAAAGTTCAGATCCAGTGAGTGAGTATCAAGTTCAAATCCAGTGAGTGAGTGAGTGAGTGAGTGAGTGAGTGAGTGAGTGAGAATCAAAATCAGATACAGTGAGTGAGTGAGAATCAAGTTCAAATGCAGTGAGTGAGAATAAAGATCAGGTACAGTGAGTGAGTGAGTGAGTGAATGAGTGAGTGTGAGTGAGTGAGTGAGTGAGTGAGAATTAAGGTCAAATCCAGTGAGTGAGTGAGTGAGTGAGTGAGTGAGTGAGTGAGTGAGTGAGTGAGAATAAAATTCAAATCCAGTGAGTGAGAGAGTGAGTATCAAGTTCAGATCCAGTGAGTGAGTGAGTAAAGTTCAGATCTGACCCTGCTGTCCTATGTCACTCAGCTCTGTGGACTGCTCCAAGGGACTGGCACTGGGGCATCCACCATCACCCTCTACCCCTAACTGGGCTTCCCAGCTGCCCTGCAAATGCAAACAAGCCCACCCCCTAGTCAAAGAGACCCTGATCCCCTTCTACCCACTTCCTCACCCCCCTTTTAATCTTTCCAGGAAGAGTCGCCACTAAGTCAAAGGTCTTGCACCCCAATCTTAGTCATGTCTACTGTGAAGTAAGTCTCATGCTAATCAATCAGGCTTACTTCCAGGTAAGAGTGGACTGGATGGCAGCATCAGAGCCCAATCCTATGCCCGTCAACTCAGAAATAAGTCCCTTTTCAGGGGCTTACTCCCAGGGAAGTGTGGCATTCTCAGAGCCTACTCCAACCATGCCTACTTGAGAGTCCCATTATAGTCAATGGAGATCATTCCCAATTAAAGGTGGATAGGATGACAGCCTCAAAGCCCACTTCTATGCATGTCGACTTAGAAGTCCTATTATAATCAATGAGGCTTACAATCAGGTAAAGTTGGAAAGGATGGCAGCTTACGAGGCCACTCCTCTGCATATCTAATGCAAGTCCCATTATAGTCAACGAGGCTTACTTCCAGGAAAAGGATGGCAACTTCACAGCCCAATCCTATGCCTCTCTACTCAGAAGCAGGTCCATTATAGTCAGTGGGGCTTACTCCCAAGTAAAAATGGAGAGGATTGTAACCTCAGAGCCCATCTCATGCCTGTCTGCTCAGAAGTAAGTGCCATTATAGTCAATGGGGATTACTCCCAGGTAAAGGTGGAGACGATGGCAGCCTCAAAGCCCACCCCATGCATGTCTACTCAGAAGTAAGTGCCATTATAGTCAATGGGGCTTACTCCCAGGTAAGGATAGAGAGGATGCCCTCTTCTCCCCTTGATCTGGTCCCTGCTGCCGCCTCCGATGGTCCTGCTCCCTCCAGTCTCCGGCTGCCAGCTGGCCTCCCCTTCCCCCCACCCCAGAAGGCGGAGCCCCCAATAACCCTTTCCCAGCCTCCCCATTGGCTGCTGCCGGGAGATGCTGCTCTGCCTTGGAGGGAGGGATGCTGCGCTCAGGGATCTGGTCCAGGCAGTGGCGTAGCTAGAAGGGGACAGCAGCCAGGCGTGGGGGTCCCTATGGCTACCCCTCTCTTGGAATGACACAGGGTGACCATATGTCACAACCCCCAAAAATGTAGGATATGGAAAAATTAAATCTAAAAACACTCTTTCATTCATCCATCCACCTTCTTGGAAAGTGGAGGGAATAGGGAATTTGAGTATGTGCTTTACTGTGATGTTGATGCTTGGAGAAATCCTGGAAATTTAAACCCATTCATTCATTCATTCATTCATTCATTCATTCATTCATTCATCTTTGTGGAAGGTGAATCCATTCATTCATTCATTCATTCATTCATTCATTCACCTTTGTGGAATGTGAATTCATTCATTCATTCATCTTTGTGGAAGGTGAATCCATTGATTGACTGATTCATTGATTCATTCATTCGTTCGATTTCTATCCCACCTTTCTCTGCAGAAGCAAACTCAAGGCAGCGAAAAGCACAGATTAACACACATGAAAAAATATTAAACAGCATTTCCAACACCTTGAATTGCAATAAAAACAACTAAAACCATGCTCTGTGTCAGTTAAAAGCTCTTGCACATAAAAAAAACACCTTTGGGCCCTGCCGAAAACAAATATTTCATGTGCTTTCATGTACTTAATTTAAGTACTATATTACTTATTATATTATTACTATACTCTAGTAAAAATTACTATATTATAGTTTTTATATATACTAGCAAAATGTACCCACGTTGTAGGAGTAAAATTTCAATATTTCTAACCTGATCCCCTGTGCAACACCCTCCTGTGCAACACCCTCCTGTGCAACATACACCTCCATGCAACACACCCCTTGTGCGGTGGTGGTTCCCCAACCCCTGCAACACATCCCCCTGTGCAACAGCCCCTCATACAATGCATAGGTGTTGTTCTATTTATGTTTTAAATTATGTTTTATGTCAGCCGCCTTGAGTCGGGCTAACTTGCCCAAGAAAAGTGGGATATAAATTTTTAAAATAAAGAAATAAATAAATAACCCCTATGCAACATCCTTCCCCATGCACCATTCTTCCCATGCACCATCCCCCCTGCGCACAATTCCCCCATGGAACATCCCCCTTGCGCACCATTCCCCCATGAGCATGATATCCCATCCCTCTCCATTTGCATTCTCCCGCTATACAACATCCCTCCCCATGCACACCATTCCCTGGTTTGTACCACCACCCCAGTGAGCACCATCCCCCCATGCGTACATCGTCCCTGCTAGGGTTGCCATAATTATCTTCCACAAAATCAGGATTGTCCTTTTGACAATCCTACCCCTTGCAAATCATCTCCCTTGTTCACCATCCCCCCTTCTGGGGAGGGGAGGGGAGGGGAGCCTGAACAGATTGTCATTCTCAGAAGGAGGTCCCAGGCTGAAATGTTTGAATACCACTGGTTTAAATGCTGCCGAGTGCCTGCAGTGCCATGATCACTGCAGCACCACTCGCACACCCATTTCTGGTTCATTCTCCTTTTTAAATCCAAGTGGTGGGTCATGATTCACAAGTCTGAGCATCACTGACCTAGGGTTGAATTTTTTTCCCTTAAGGAAAAACATGTCAGTGGCATGTCAGTAGCAGTGACACTTCAAGGTTCCTGACACCACCACACAAATGATTTTTCTGTCTGCAGTGGCAGCTAGCAGATGCCACAAAACCCAGGTTCTCATCACCTCCACTACCATAAAAGTCTTTAACCATCTTTTTTTCTTAGCTGGTACAGCTGTTGTGATGCAAACCTAAAGAATCCATCAGCAGCTGACCTGCTACCCACCTTCACACACTCAGTAGCATCCTGCCTTCAGATCAAGCTTGGAAACCATTACCCTAGCCCAGAGGTCCCAAGACCCGGCCTAGGGGACAAATGTGGCCAGTGGCTACCCTCTAAGTAGCCTCTGTCCAAAGTTGAGTCGCCAGACAGCCTTTGACCCAGATGAGATGACCAACCATAACCGGAACTGTGATGTGGATTGGGGAAAATGGGAGTCCATTTAAATGTGTGCTTTGTTTCTGTGTTGTGCGTTGCTACTTGCAGAAATCTTGGAAATTTGAGCCTATTTATTCATTCATCTAAGTTTCATCTCTAATCTTTCCAATATTTTTTACTGGCCCTCAACATTGTGCCATATTTGATGTGGCCCTATGGCAGGGTGACCATATGACAGGAAATTTCTGGATTTGTTCTCTTTTTTAGCCTCCTGTTCAGATGTCCTCCAAAACGTCTACATTGTCCTCCATTTTGGCTTCATGTTGGAACTTTGCAATGGTGTGCAGTACCCCATGGTGTCATATTTCATAGGATTTATATTGAAGAGCAGAATCCAATGCAAAAATCAGTTTTGAAAAATCTCCTTCCTATCAAATGTTATGGCCAACAAACTAAAAATCAAAAATATACATTGAGCTCTATGGGAAAGTGAAAGTGTCTAATATCATGGCTTTACTCTTGTGTAGACAAATGTCTCATTGTCTGTGGAAAGGCCAGGCTAAGAGGAATCCAAGACCTTGTCCTTCTTTTGAGGTTTGGGAATTTGGTCACCTTTGGCTATAAAGTTTAGAGAATCCTGCCCTAGACTAGGGTTGCCATATGTCCCGGAAAACTAGGATAGTCCTGGTTTTCAGGGATTGTGTTCACATACTGGCAACTCCGGCAGGTGGTCCTGTTCTGGTTTTGAGTAAGAGAATTATGGCAGCCCTACCCAAGACTCACATTTTGCCAGTTTTGAGAGAAAAGTGGAGGTGCGCTTTTGTGATTTCTAGGCAATTGCAATACACAGTCCTCAGTCAGATCCAGGTTGCGGTTTCTGACTGTGGCTAATGGATGGTTCTCTTGACCCCAAAAGAAAAAGACACCCTGTTTTCTTTTATGGAAAATTAACCATTTCACCCCAGACAGAGGATCAGTGTGCTTCTTGTTCCTGCTGGTTCTTCTTTCCATCTCACAGGAAGGAAACAGATCCTTTGTAGAATCTGTCATGGCCCTCTTAAGAACCCTGTTCCACATGAGCTGCCTTTGAAAATACGTCATTGACATCTACACTCCGTTTTGAAACAGGAGGAAGACAGTCCATCAAGGCAATGTTTTAATTAGCGGGGCTTCAGAAGTGCTCTGCTGTTTGATGTCTGTGTTATATTAAGAGAGAGCCAAAGCTGAATCTATACAACATTGATTTAACTACCCCATCATTTCATCATTTCATCATGGAAGGAAGGAAGCAAATATAGGGCACAATCCTATGCATGTCTACTCAGAATGGTAAGTCCCATTGTGTTCTGTGGGACTTACTCCCAGCAAAGTGTGTAGAGGATTGCAGCCATAGTTTAATAACGCTGTTGCTATTTGCTATACAGATTCCCCATACAAATAATTCAAACTAATAATAGCACATTTGGACAACCACAAAGCTACCTGCGGACTTATGAGGACATCATGCTTAACCATTGTTAAGAATTGGCCATGAACTAGGATGCAAAATAATGCATTAACTATGATTTAGCATTCCGTCTACAACAAGCAGACCATGGTTAAGGTGGTTACAAGGCTCTCCACTTGTAATTTGACAATCACACCATTCTGATGAATCCCTATAAATATTCTCCAGGAGGAGGGTGTCCTTTAAATAAAACAATGTTTTGCAGCACATCTAAGATCTTAACTATGGTAACCAATCATGGTTAACACTAACCATAGTTTAATGGTCTGCCTGCACTAGGCATTTGTAAACTTTGTGGCTCCTTTTGCATGATTCCTTTAAATCAAATGTGGTATTTATATCCTCACAACAAAAATGTACAAAAACTTAAGAAAACCAGTTAGCCTAAATTTTCATTGTTCCACTGTAGGTTCCAATAACTAAGAACCAATTTCTTAAAGAAATCCACCATTATAACAAAAGATATCAGCCACTGAGCACAATCCTAACTGTTACTCCTCAAAAGTAAAACCCATTGTATTCAATGGGTCTTATTTCCAGGAAAGTGTCTTTAGGATTGTGGCATAAGACAATTTGTCTGGGTAGTTTTCAGTTTCTGGAAGCTAAACCAGAGTGCCCATCTGTCATAATCACAAATTTGGGAGACAAGGCCTCCCAAAATGTAGAAAAAAATGTAGGCTATGATAAAATAAAAGCTAAAAACAAACATATACTATATATTGATTTCATGAGATTAATTTACATACTATACAGTATTACTATGGGCTGTGGGTGGCGCAAGCGGCTAAGATGCTGTGCCCTTTAACCAGCAGGCCAGGGTTCGAGACCCGGGTCAGCCCCATAAGACAGGGTGAGCTCCTGTCCTTAGCCCAGCTCTGCGACACCAGCTGGATCCAATCGTATTGACTCTGCCTTTCCATTGGACTAATTCAGTGGTGTGGAGAGTGGGGATTTGCTGCTTGGGTAACAGCCAATCCTCCATAACAATCCAACCCAGGCTTTCGTGCTTCGCATGCAGTGTATGCAGCGCTGAGCACAATACCATAGTCTTCCAAGACTGACGGAGGCCTGCTTTTTTTAATACAGTATTACTTATTATTAAATTTATTATAAATTATTAAATTTAATACTATTACATATACTGTACAGCACAATCCTAGCCATGTCTACTCAAAAGTAAGCCCCATTGTGTTCAATGAATATTACTCCCAGGAATGAGTCTTTAGGGATCATGTTGCTTCCTTCCCGTCACCCCTGCAAAGACTTCTATTGAATCTAATACACAATCGAATCTAATGTGCACTCCTATATTAAGATTTTTAAAAAATGTTTACTGGTTATTGTAATACTCAGCTGGAAAGACGGTGCAAAATTTAATTTTACTAAACACAACAATTAGTAATTTGATAATAATAATATGAAAATGGGTTTGTGTTGTGATTTTTATGTAATTGCACTACTTTATACAAGAATTGGTTTATATTACATTTTTTATTACAATATAGTAAACTGTTAAACTAAGGAACTCAGTCTAGAGCTCAGATCTAGACTCAAGTCTCAAATCTAAAGTGCTGGTCTAGACTCTAGAGCTCTAGTGGCTCTAAGCTTCTCATGGCTCAATCTGACCATTTAGGTCAACACAACTCACCAGTCTCCCTGTTCCTGCAGTTGCGTGGGGAGGCTGGTGCATGTCTACACACTTTTGTGACACCCCCAAACCACTATGGTAGTTGTGCTTGCCTAATCAGGAGTTAGGATTGCACTGCCATTCCATGTAACAGAGAGAGAGAGAGAGAGAGAGAGAGAGAGAGAGAGAGAGAGAGAGCATGTTGATTCATGTTCCTGCCAAGCATGACCATGCAGTGGAACCAAACCACCCAACCATATCGCCCTGCCCTGGTCTTGCCGCCTCTCTCATTGGGATCTCTTATTTTCATTTATAATCTGATAAAACCATTCTTTAGGAGATCACAGCCTTTTACTATGGCAACCTGATTGACCTGATTTGTAGGGCAGTTAGATGCCACCTGCTTGCCAATTCGTGTCAGGCTGTTATCAGAACCAGCCATTCGGATCCAATGGTTGTTTTTAAGAGACACATGAAAAGAGGCTGTAAGAGACTGACAATTTAGAGGAAAAACCTTATTAGACTCCAAAAGGGGGGAACTTTCAGCACTCTGATGGCTGGGCTTAATCAAGGAGGCAACTCCTGTGCTTTTAGGCTCAGTGCCAGTGCCTATATTTTTTAACACAGAAGGGAGAATTTTAGCATGTGCAGCTTCTTTCTTTATAGTACTAAGTCAAAGGAGAAGCTGCCATGAGTGAAATTGTCATGTTTGTGCAATTCTTACAGTTAGATCTGTTGTGCATTTACATAGAAATGAGACCCATTAAGCTTGGTGGAGGATCCTCCCTTGCATGCATACTTAGGATTACCAGTGGTTTTTTTTCTAGGAAAAAGGTGCTGGTACTCACCACAGTGGCTAGTTAGTCATCCCCATATGACTAATTATAAATTAGCTGCTGAGAGGGCAGGTGGAAAAAGGTGCAGGTACTGAGTACCAATAGTGAGTACACCCAGAAAATAGCCCTGAGGATCACTGTGTTAAAACCATAGGAGCGCCACCCAGTGCTAAAATTGGCATCCATAAAAATCTTTAGTATCTGAAATGCAGAATAGCAGACCAAAAGCCCCCTAGTGCATGTGGCACTCAATGGCAAAGGCATGTGGCATGTGAAATGCTGGCACCCTGCCAGTGGCATAGCTAGAGTGGGTGGAGCAGTCAGTCTTGGAGGGAGCCTCACCCCTTCAGAGCCATTCCAGTCCTTATACAAGAGAAGATCTTGTGATATTCCCCGTGAATCAAACAACATGTCACATCTTTTTTTCTTAAAATACAATTGTCTCCAACCCGGATTGGGGCCATGATAGTTTTAGAGGCTTTAACTCTTTCCCTGCCACAATTTGTATCCAGATTGCATGCTCACAGCTGTCGTTTGCCACCTGGATTGGGCTGTTCAGCCTCAGGCTCCAGGTGACGCCTTCAAAGCCATCCTAGAGAATATAGCGGGCTGCTTCAGGAGTTTCCAGTATTGCATCATATTGGAAAAAAATATTCAGGAATAGTTTCAGTCTGCGTGTGGCACTCTCCTTCCTTGCCTACGTAGAAGGCTGGTATACACAGCAGAGTGTTATGAAGTCTGCCTACCCCTGAACCCATATGTAGGAAAATGTCCCCTATGAATAACAGCAGGGGGAAAGGCCCTGATTCAGACGACTTTCTGCTGCGCCATGTCCTGCAGGGAGTTTATGGCATTCAAGGAAGCGATTTCTCACCTTCAATAGTCTAGTCCAGTCTAGAACGCCACCATCTCGTTGTGCTACATACACAGACCAATTAATCAGATTTGGATTAATTCCATTCAAATTAATTAATTCTGCTTAATTTGGATTACATTTAAATTAATTCCAACAGCTCAAGTGGTAGGACTTCCAAACAGGCCAGATCCTCAGCACCTGCTTTCTTTAGCCATTTTTTAAAGCAGTGTTTCTCAAAAGATGGGTTGGGGCCCACCAAATGGGTTGTGAGCCAATTTCATGCGGTTCATATAGATTTTTAATATAACACCTAGAGCAGCTGCTTCCACTGAAAATTTGGAAAGATGGGATGCTGGAAAGGGGGAGATCTGTGGTATATTATGATCGTGTTAAGTTGTAGATATGCTTCCCCCTTTTCTGATTAAGTTTGCTATTGAAAATAGCTGAGAAGTACCCCAACTTATTGCTGTGTTCTCAGGAAAGCAACAGGCTCTGGTGCCACAATGATGACACTTCCAGCTTGAGGATGTCACTTTCAGGTTAATGACATCATTTCCAGTGGATCCCAGACAGAAGGTCATTCCCAAAAGTGGGTCCCAGTGCTAAAAGTTTTGAGAATCACTGCTCTAAATTAGGGGGTCTCTAAACATCAAATATCTGCATCAAATATCTGGCGCACTAAAAAAAAAAGCAGGCCTCCGTCAGTCTTGAAAGACTATGGTATCGTGCTCGGCGCTGCATACACTGCATGCGAAGCACGAAAGCCTGGGTTGGATTGTCATGGAGGATAGACTGTTACCCAAGCAGCAAATCCCCCCTCTCCACGCCACTGGCACACTATTGAAGGTCAATCTGCATCAAATATCTGGTGCACTATTGAGGACTGGAAAAAAATTAAATATAATGTTTCAATAAATACATCAGAGATCTTGGCATCCATCAGCCTATGCTTGAAAGACTATCGTGCTCGATGCTGCATGCGAAGCACAAAAGCCTAGGTAGATTAATATGGAGGATAGGCTGTTACCCAAGCAGCAAATTCCCCCCTCTCCACACTACTGACATAGTCCAATGGAATGGCAGAGCCAATAAGATTGATTCCAGCTGCGTCGTAGAGCTGGGCTAAGGATAGGAGCTCACCCTGTTTTGTGGGGACTGACCTGGGTCTCAAACCCTGGCCTGCTGGATAACAGGCACAGTGTCTTAACCACATGCGCCACCCACAGCCCTTCATCAGAGATGGAACTTAGATTAATGAATAAATGGGATCAAATTTCCAGGATTATGGCAAGCAAGAACACACACCAGAGAAGTAAATCATGTACTTTAATGGATCCCCGTCCCTCCAGCTCACCATCTCAGCTACAGCTGTGTTTGGTCAACTGGGTCACATGCTCTTTAGGAGACCAGTTAGAGGCTCACCATGGGCCATGTCTGGGCCCCGGGCTGGGGTTTGGAGACCCCCTGCTCTAAATAATGGGACTATCTGCATGTAAAGAGTGGGGACCTGATATTCTTCCCCAAATGTCTCAGGTTGCCTGTCATTAGCATCAGAAAGCTGGACTATTAATAATCTTTATTTCCTGTGCCCCACATCTCAAAGTGGTTAGGAGTTCCAGCTGCTTTGAGTGCAAAAGAGTCTTGACCTGCCTGTTTGTGAATGCATGCATTTAAAAAAAATATCCCACACTCTTCTCCAAAGTCAAAACAAGGGCATTGTTTAATAAGGGACAAGTACAAGAAAAAAATAGGAACAGTTGAAGGGTATCTGGGTTAGTGGACATTCCCTTGTTTGAAAAAACCTAAAGCCAGGCGTTTGAAGAAAAACATTAAAATCCTTCCATCTGCAGGACAAATGGTTGTGTCCTTGTGATGCTTAGAGACCATCCAGGGAACGTCACATGTACACACTTAGCCTCCAAGCCCTCTTCCCTGTGGTCCTATAAATATGTAAACAGCAGCAGAGGCCGATTTAATCAAGAGCAGAGAGGAGGCTGGGCTGCCCTGGGATCGGCAGATGAGCAAGGGGAGCCGTTGCCGGCAAAAGTGAGATGAGGCCTTGGACCAATCTGCAACATTTTCAATCATTTTTTCCCTCTCTCTTGTACACTAAACTCATTTCATTCTGCCAGCTTTTATGGCCGTGGGGATGATCTATGAAGACAGTGCCATTACTTTGCTGTGCACCAGCCAGCCACATAAATACTGGCCACCGACTGCTAGGATGGGGGAAAATGCTGCCTTGAGAAAGCAACAATAACAGCAAAGGCGACTGAGATGCAGGGACCCCAAAGAACTTTAGGCACAGAGATGCAGGGACCACAAAGAAACTTTCAGCACAGAGATGCAGGGACCCCAAAGAAACTTTTGGAACAGAAGTGCAGGGACCCCAAAGAAACTTTTGGCACAGAGATGTGTAAACCCCAAAGAAACTTTCTGCTCTCATCCATTGCGTCATAATTGCTCCTGGTAATTCTTCCAATACTTCCGCACCTCTGGCCGCTTTTCAGGTGCTTTGGGCACAGGTGATAGCAAGCACATGCTCTGAATGGCCTGTCCTGCCAAGGGACAATCCCTATTTCCTTGTAACTTGTGCAAACTGTCTCTAGCAAAATGTTGAAAGGCAAGGAGAAAGGTTTGGCAAACCGAGCCCTTCCTCTGCACAGCTGCTACCTATGCTTTCCTTGACTGCAGCAATTACATCAAAGGGGAAATACCCACTACAGTGGTAGGTGAAAGGGTTCTAGCAGGGCTGGCTCAAAACCTCCCAGAATCTGAAATACTGTCTGTACCAAAAGAAAGAAGGGATCAGAGATACTCTTGCCAACCACTCTTCTGTCCTTCTTCTTCCACACAGTTCCCTTCTTCCTTTTAAATCCAGAAAGATGATAGTGGGTGCCATCTCCAAAACTGTAACCCGGATGATCACCTGGACAGGCCGGCTCTATATTCAAGATCTATTCAAGAGCCATTGGTGTCTTTTTGAGCAACTTTAACAAGGAACCTCTCTAATGACACTTTTGAGGATTTCACAGACATGTAACATTGCATTGTCATTCAAAAGATTCATCGCTCACACTGCTACAGCCTTATTTGGGTGGAGCTTTTCTACACAATTTTACACAGTTTCCCAGTATTTACAAATGTCCTTAATCTCATTTGATGTGAGGGATTCCTCCTCTTTATTCTTCTCTTTCTCTGAAGATGAGATCTCCTCCATAACCTCTTGCTGTTGCTCACAATGCAGATCCATCAATTCGTTCGTTTTACAACAATTTGTTGTTGTAAAACTGTTTTACAAGGCAGAATTCCTTAAAAAAATTAGAAAAGCACTCTTCTTATAAGTTATTTGTCTTACAAGGTACCACTGTATATATAAAATTGAAAAGTCACTGACTAATTCACTAACTGACTGACTGACTCATCAACACTCAGGCAAAACTGCCAGATCTGGAAGTGTGAAATTTGGGGAGGATCTTCCTTCTATGCTGTAGGAACCTACTAACAACCAATTTTAGGAAAGTCAATTGGGAATGGGGTGAAAAGGGGTAAAAAGAGGGTGAAATGTCAAATAGGGAGGGGGTGAAAAAGGGTGCAATGTCTTTTTGGCCCTCTACTTAACATTGAAGAATTGCTGACCTTCAGAATTAGAAGCATGAAATTTGGGGAGCTTATCTGGAGAGCTTATCACATGACCACCCACTAAGAACCAATTTGGAAATTCTAGCCTTAAGGAGGTGTAAAGGGGTGCTGTGTGTTTTTGTCCTTATACTTAACATTGAAGAATGACTGATCAACACCCAGGCCCAACCCCAGAATCTGGAAAATTGAAATTTGGGGAGCGTATTCCTTCTGCGATTTAAGTACCCACAAAGAGCTAATTTGATGCCTGGTGATGCCAAGTGAATGGTGTGGTCTGCAGCCCGGTGTTGCCCGCTGGTGCCCAGTGCTCGGTGCCTGGCAGGGATGCCCAGTGCTTGATAGTGATGCCTGGTGTTGCCTGCTGATGACTGGTGTCTGGTGCCTGGTGTCTGTCTTCTCACACTATAGGCACAGGATACCGTGATGATTAGAAAGTCTGATTTAATGCTGGCAATTTATTTTGTTGCTGATTTGTGTGCTTGTCTCTTTCTCTGCCTTTTGCAGAAAGGCACCGAAGCATTCAAAAACATTCATGCAGAATGCTCAACTCCTGTCTGGGGCATGCATTTAAATTACCAGCTATGATTCTGCTATGGCAAACAGCAGCGTTATTCAAACTGTATGTTCCTTGGAACCCTCCCAGGCTTATTAGGATTTTTTCAGAAGATCCTTGACCGCAGAAAAGGGTTCCCAAAAGAAAGCAACAAAATGCAGAAATAGAAATGTAAGCTCTGCAGGTCTAAAGACTAAAATTGTCTTCCCTAATGTTGATTTGCCTGTGACATGGTGATCAAACTGTTTTTGGCATTTCCTTATGACTTCCGTAAATAACAATTCAAATATATAAGAAATTATTTCTCTCTCCAGCATCTCATTTTCCCATATTTTCAATGGTAGCTGGAATGATGACAGTTGACAGTTGGAATGTTGACAGTTCCCTCTCCTCAACATGTGTGATTGAATGTTGGCCAGAATTTGTGGACACCTCATGTACAACACAAGGCATTTATATAGGTAGTTATATGGAGACAGACCCCAGGTGCACCCTCTCTTTGGGCAAACTACAGCAGCAGATCTACTATCAGTGGACTGGGACTCTCTCCAGGTCTACCCTGCAAAAGTGGCACAGTTTAATCTTGGCTTTATAACCATGGTTTTCTCCAAAGGATCTAGAGAACCATAGTTTGGACTGGTGACGGACTTGATAATTCTGTTACAGATCTTCAGTCCATTTGACATAACTATATGTTCCAAGAGTCCCTTGGAAGGAGGAAAAAAACTATGGAACCAGTTTGGGTGATTGGTGCAGACCTGTAACTGCACTGTACTTTTGGACATGCAACTTTCCCCCTAAACTAAAACTTCTTCCAAACTGTTATTCAGTGGCTGGTTTCACCCCCCATTTCCCCTCCTTAAATCCAACAATTGAGGGTTGTGCTACTTTTAAACTCAGCTAAGCATCCACAGCCCTCTGCTTTCCATCGTCATAAAGCCTATCATTAAAGATTTGGCAGGCACTAAAGAGAATATCTAAAGAGGGAGGCAGTAGGAAACATACACAACCAACCGCAGGGAGGCCTTCTTTGGGGCCGGGCTGCTGGGATAAACCCAAGGACATGAGTGTGCCACTATGATCTGTCATCGCTGCCATGTTGGAACTGTGCCAAAAGTGGCATCAGGGTGACCTTACCACCCATGCTCTTGCATGCTGTGTTGCTCTGAAAGAGTCTGGTCATTCCTTTATTAAGGTTTCTGAAGGGGGTAAAGAATTGAGCTAAGGGATTGGTAGGAACATTTTCTTGCAAGAGTTCAGCAGCTTTCCAGCTGAATTAGCCAATTAATTTACAGATGAAAGGTCATTCATTCATTCATTCATTCATGGGATTTATACTCTGCCTTTCCCAAGCCAAAGCAAATGCCAAGCTGGCTTACAAAGCTTTAATCCTTTTGTCCTCACAACAACCCTGTGAGGTTGGTGAGGCTGAGAGTGAATGACTGACCCAAGGTCACCCAGGAAACTTCATTGCTGAGGGGGATTTGAACCTGGTTCTTCCAGGTCTCAGTCCAACTCCCTACACCACTATATCATCATCATCCTGGTTTTGTCATTTACTTTCTCACGTGGAAAGCTTATAACAGCCAGGTGAAGAAAAAAGGCATTAGTGAAAACAAATTATACTAAAAATACAGCAACTTAATGTGATTTCCTATGTCTCAACAAATGATAAGTTAACTTTGCCAGGAAGACTGTATTTCAATAGTGTGATTATATATATTGTATAATATATTGTATATCCTCTCTCTATATATAAAATTGAAGTGTCACTGACTGACTCATTCACTCATTCATTGACTCATTCATCAATACCCAGCCAAAACAGCCAGACCTAGAAGCATGAAATTTGGGGAGACTATACCTTCTATGCAGTGATGGGCTGGCCCCATCCCAAGATCCGGTACGCCGGAAGTGGGAGGGGCCAGCCGGGGTCAGGGGGTGTGGGCGGGGCAAGGGGCAGGACTGGGGAGGGGCGAGGGGCGGGGCGACGTTGGCGCCTGTGCAGTGCCTGCTTAGAAGCCGGCCTGTCAGGCTGGCCTGGCAGGCCGGCTTCTAAGCAGGCTCTGCACGAGCGCCGACACCGGCGCTCACGCAGAGCCTGCCTGGAACCTGGCCGGGCAAGCCGCCTCTAGGCAGGGTCTGCACAAGCGCCGATGTCGGCGCTTGTGCAGAGCCTGCCTAGAAGCGGCCTGCCCGCTTCTAGGCAGGCGGCGGTGGGCAGAAAACATGGCGGACCATACCGGTCCGTCATGTTTTTCATTTCCCTGTCGCTGGCGGTACGCTAGCGGCAGGGAAACGGGAAGAACCAGTACGGGCGCGTAGGCCCGTACCGGTAAGTGCCCACCACTGCTTCTATGATGTAAGCACCCACTAAGAGCCAATTTTTTTTATTCTAAGGGAGTGAAAATTTGGGGAGAGTAAGGATCCAATAAGAACTGATTTGGTGCCTGCTGCTTCATGTTGCTTGCTGGTGCTTGGTGCCTGCTGGTGCCCAGTATCTGCTGCTCAGCAGGGATGTCTGGTGCTTGATTGATATCCCTGGTGGTGCCTGCTGCCCAGTGGTGCCTGGTGCCCGATGGTGCCCGGTGCCTGGTAGGCCATGGCGTAGCTACTGATCATGTAGCCTTGCGCAAAGCTCAATACGTTGCCCTGGAAAAGATGTCACAACCTGAAGTGATGTCATCCCAGGGTATTTTTAAAAAGAAAATTGGGGAAAAACCTTCCTCCTCCTCCTCAGCAGTTCACCACCATTTGCTCTGCTAGTGGCACAACTAAAGGACCTTTCTTCTATCTGGAGCTGAAGAAGATTTTGTTGCCCTCCCACCTGCCATGCAAAAACAAAATCAAATGTAATTTATTAAAAAATGAAAATTGTGTCCCTTATTTGTTAGGGAAACTGTCCTGGGGTAAAGAGGAATGGTTATTCTTTCCCTGCTAAATATAAGTGCCTGTATATCCAGTAAGTGCCTGTATATCCAGTAAGCCTGGGGACCCGTATTATATATGAACTGTATATGATATATGTACTGAGAACTGATTCATATTAACACCTTATTAGTTCCACACAGTATCAGAATTACATTTCATTGGCTCTCAGAGCCATCAGTAACATGGGAAAGTTTGAGTTAAGAAAATCCACTTTTATTTTATAGGCTTTTGTGTTTTTATTTTCTGGTCAATTGGCCACAACCTTTGATAGAAAGATAATCCAATGCAGTTTGTTTCATTGCATTCTGCATAAAATTACCTTCCCAACAATATATAACATCAGAGTATTATCTTTCATACAGACCTCGTTTTTCACAATTTTAGTCACTAGTGTCAAGCTCAGCTTGTAGCCCCCCTAAAGCTTATAGTGCAACTGAACCCCCTGAACTTCCCTAGCTATACCACTACACCACAGAGATGCATCCCAATCCTGAGATTTCTGAAGCAGGACCTGCCAATGGTGCAAGACTGCCAATATAGTCTTCAATATGAGAGGGAAGACATATATAGTTCTTGATGGGCAGTGGGAGAATGACTCCCAACTCTCTGCTCCCAATATTTGCCACCCTCCATGTCTTCATAGATGGAACAGACTTGTTGGAGTTCTCTTGGTAGAGTCTTCAGTACAGCATCTCCTGAGAGACCCCTGCCTACAAGAGCATAGCCATAATCAGTAGTCAGGTGTGGTCTTTGTAATTATCTTGCCAGGATGAGTCAGTGGTTTGCATGTCTGAACTGGTTGGACGGCCCTCCCCACTTCTCTTTTGCAGTTCTCTTTTCTTCTATGCCTTTCCATGGCATTCTTGGCACAGAGTCCAAATGCCCAAGAGGACAAAAATCAGCTGCACTTTGCCCCTCCAGTTGGCATGAAACCAAGAACAGCTAAGCCTTGCGAAGCTTCCTCCTTCATTTCTAAGAGGGGCAGGTTCAGGAAACTTTCCAAGGCCAACAGAAACTGAATGGTTGGTGCACACCAAGATGGTGCTACAGGTTACCATCCAAGCTGGGATCCTGGTTCTTTATGTTTATCTGTGGTACTCAAAGTGGGGGTCGGGACGGGGGATCACAAGAAGGTGGGATCTACCATCGTGGAATCTGGCACTGGACGTTCCTGGGAATAGGTCTCATTGAACACAATGGGACTTAATACTGATTAGACATGGTGGAGTTCTGGCATCACAGTGATGTCGCATCCTGGTATGTTTGACGGGGTCCTTGGCTAATTTATAAGTTTGGCTAATTTATAATTTATAAGGCCATTCTGAAATGCCAGAGTACCGCAGTATCATAGGGGTTCCATTCCCAGAACCCCAGAAAGCTTTTTGGATGTGTTAAGTTAAAATGAAACATATAATAATCTGACCATTTCTGGTCACACCGTTGCAGAATTATAACATTCGGTAGTATTGCAGGAAGATTCCCTAACAAAGTATACAGTCTAAGGATCTCATCAAAAGTCAGGAGCAAAGTTCAGAAAACCAAAAGCAAGAGCTAAAAATTAACATAAGCCCATAAAACAAATGTATAAAACCTTTGTCCATATTAAAAAGTCCAGAACTCCAAAGGTAAAAAAGGCAACTTTTTCAGCATTTGTCCCATGTGGTCGTAGGGTCTGCTATTCTAGATCTGAGTAACCTAATCCATGTTGTGATGCAGCATTAAGGAAACCAGCCGGCCTGTTGCAGAATTGTTACCTTCCCATGAAAGTGTTCCTTATTTATCTACAAGCATCCTCCACTTTTTGGACAGGTTAGGGACAGATTACCATTCCAAAGTGAAAACTGTTGAAAAGAGGAACCCAATCTTTTTCAGCTTGAGGTTGAAAGAGTGGAGCATGTGTTGAATGAAGGAATTCTGGATATAATTGCAAAGGTGTTGAAAGAGTGAAACTGTCAGAGAGTGGGGTGCAACTGTACTTCCATTTGTATGCTTTCAAACTGCTAGATTGGCAGGAGCTGGGATGAGTGACAGGAGTTTACTCACTCTGTCATGTAACACTCAGATCTCAAACTACCAACCTGCCGACCTTCAAGTTGACAAGCACAACATCTTTAATCACTGAGCCACCAAAAATAAAAAGAAATGTCTTTAAACCCAGTGAAAAAACCTATAAGGAGGAAGCAGCTTGTAAACTAAGAGAGAGGAATGCCATAGAATAAGTGCCACAACAGAGAAGGCCTTGCTCCTCGTCATCATCCTTCTCACCTCCATAAATGGTGGCACAGCACCCATAAAAAGGCTTTCTCCAATGACCAGAGAGGTGGATTATATGGAAGAAGGCATTCTCTCAAATATCCTGCTCCCAAGGCATATAGGGCTTTATAGGTCAAAACCTGCATCTTGAACTGGGTCCAGAAACAAATGCGAGTATGGCGGCCTCTGCAGGCTTCCCCTTCTTTGCAGATTCCTGGACATTCCATAGCAGTGTGACAGACAGAACTCCAACTGATGAAGTTTTGATGGGGGTGTGAAGAAAGAGGCACATGACTTCTGTCATACAGCTGTGAAAGGCACGGGTTTGGGATTGGAAGGGGAGGAAGTTGAGAGACCCACATCTCCCTATCTTTGGACATCAGGGCACGTGACGTGGGGCGGCAAATGATACTCCCCCCAAAGTCCTTCAAAAGCACCACCACATAGTGCATGAGGTGTGCATGTGGGTAGGGCTTTGTGAAAAACTCTGGTGGGGTGGCTCTTCCTCACCAGCCACCCCACACTGCATGTCCCTGTTGTACATCAATTTTTTTTCTGAGAATTTATCCTCACTGTTGCTGGTAACAGAATTCATCTTGTCTTGGCTCATACCTGAGGGAAAGGCCATTTCTTTTCCACAGTGTTCCAAAAATGCTTGGCGTACCAGGAAGAAAATGAAAATGGGATCCTGAATGCAGACATGTATGGATGAAGGTGGGACCCATTAGGGGAAGGTGGAACCCGTACGTTCCTCCACAGGGGAACCTTCTGACTCCATGAAAGATGAGACCCATCTCTTGGCTTCCCTCTCAGATGGAATGGCTTCCTAATTCACTGAGTTCACCTTGTCTCAAGGTAGGGCCAGCTCTGCCACAACTCCATAACCTGTTAGTTATACCATTGCAAGCGCAGAAGGGCTCCATAACTGCTTCCACCACGGTGGTCATTATCCTCAGCCTCCAAGAACATCCTAAAGGGAAAAAGGCTGTAATTAACGGGCTGCTTTCCAACACAAGGATACTGTGATTTATTTTTCATAAACCATTCCCCAGAGAACCTAGCAGCTCTCATTAGTAAACATTAATTTCAGTCTGCCCGTTATGCAAATATCCCAATACGGTAGTTCATTCTTATGCCTCTCCTGATTCAGCTAAGATGGGAGATAGTTCTGTAAAGAGATGCAATGCCCTATGACAAAACTCCCAAGTAGTGAAGTAAGGGAGGGAAGAGGAGTGAGGCCCACTAGTTACAGTGATCAGTTTCAGGGCTGAAATCAGCGAAGCATGGAAAACACATTATGGGTTCTCCCAACATTTTAATTTTAAAATGTTTTCTAATAGTTAGGCTAATAATAGTTTTGGGGGTGTTTTTGGTGGTGATTTAAATTGGGGTCTCCAAACATTTTGGTTGGAAGGCATACTATATATTTTATACATTTTTGTGGAGCAAAAAAATCAGTTTTATAGAGGGCAGAGGCAAGCAACAGGAGGCATACTGTCTCTGTCTGATCTGTTGCAAAACCCAGTTGGTTATGATTTATTTACACATGTGCAAAAATGATGCTACTGTATTTCCTCACCACAATCATTATACAGTGTTGTTGAAAAGTCAACATGCTGAAATCCAATATCTTTTATCAGCAGAAGAGAGCTTAACATTGAATTATTGCAGTTAGAGGGTCCTGAAGCATATTGCTCAGTTGACTGAAAATGAGGTATAGCCATTCTGATCATATGGAAAGGAGTGTGGTGGACAGAACTGTACATGTTAACTGTTAAATGTTAACTGTGTTCAATGGGTCTGACTCCCAGTAAAGTATCTTTAGGTTTGCTGCCATAGACTGCACATACATCCTATACATACTTTCCTGGGAGTAAGCCTCACTGAATACAATAGAACTTACTTCTGTGTAGACATGCATAGAATTGTACCCTTAGGCTGAAATCCTAATCCCTAGTTAGGCTGGCAAAAGTCTCGTGCTGGCCTGCGGATGTCACAAAAGTGCCATAAAGCATTTCTGCCACACTCCTGGAGGGAGGGGGGTTAGGTCGGTGCACAGACATGTGCCAGCCTTTCCATTCCACCAGGGGAAAATATAGTGGGTAAGTTGTGCTGGCCTAAATACAGGGTGATTGAAAAGTAACTCCCTATATTGTAAATTGTAAGTATTTTAAAATAGGGATTTAAAATAACCCAGTAGGTTAAGATCACACCTCTGGTGTTTTTTGCCCCCTTTAGCTATGCAACTCGGAGCACAATCCTAACCAAGTCTACTGAAAAGTAAACCCCACTGTGTTTAATGGGTCTTACTCCCAGGAAAGTGTCTTGATTACAGCCTTAATTCCTGTCAATGGCACGGTCTAATTTTCCCGAAATATTATATGCAAATGTCTTGTCAGGGCAGCTCTCTCAGTCGTTCACAGGAAGACTCTAATAGTTAAGTTAGGGATAAGCCAAACCCTGCTTCCAAAGGGCTAAACCTCAAGAATGTTTAAAGACACTAGGATGGAACCAAAGCAGAAAATAAATTCCCAGGTACCTCAAATGAGTTTGTGGGATGATAGTTCTTCCCCGTGCCGCTGAAATCAGCAAATCTGGATGGGTTCACTTTATTTTAACCTTTGTGGGTTTGGCAGCCGTCAAGCTGTTCATGATCTGATTGTAGCTCCCATCATTTATATCTGGGACCACAGAAAAGAAGCCATGAAATTGAAGGGGGATGAAGTCATCATCTTCTCCCGATAAAGCAAAGGGTTCCTACTGCCAAAATTGGGAGCCTCGACTTAGTGGTTTTTGTGTTCTGACTTCCACCAATGAGATCCTTCCAAATAATAAGGTTTAAAGTTTTGAGGAGCGGAGCAAGGGTGGAAGTTTTCCTTTCCTGGTATTTCCTGGGCCTCTAGAAATAGTCAAGGAGCTGGGATGCTGCAGAGGGATCATGTTCCCATGCCTCTTGCTGCAGATCTGATTGTGTTGGGCAGAGAGAAATAATGAGTAACTTTTAGCACAGTCCTAACAATGTCTACTCAGAAGTAAGCCCTATTGTGTTCATTGGATCATGTTCCCATGAAGGTGTGCTTAGAATTGCTGTGCTTACCTGCACCAAGGGTGGTACAAAAAGTAATTACTGTAATTAGCTGCCTTGAGTATTCATTTAAGGTAGAAAGGCAGATTATAAACAAAGGAACAAATGAACCAACGAACGAACCAACTAAATAACTAACTAACAAACTAAATAAATAAATTCTGAAGGTGCATCTACTGCATCCCATTCTTTTTCCCTCTTCTGGAAAATCCTGCTCATAAGGTAAAAGTGTTCCAAAGACATCCCCGTGGCCATGATTAACTGCTAAAGGCTGCAATCCTAATTACACTTTCCTGGGGGAGTAAGTATGAACACAATGGGACTTACATCTGAGTAGACATGCTTAGCACACAGAACACTGTTACATCTTCCCACCAAAGTGGTATCTATTTATCTACCTGCATTTCCATGCTTTCAAACCGCTTGGTTAGCAGGAGCTGGGCTAGTAATTTCCATCCTGCGGATACTTGGGTTTTGAACTGCCAACCTGCTGACCTTCAAACTGACGAGCACAGTGTCTTCAACCACTGCTTCTCTTTCAAGTGACTCAACACAAGTATAAGTTGATTCTATAATTCTAAGTGTGTCCTTAACCAAGGCTGCCCAGGTGAGAACACTCTCATCTCATACAACCACCAAAACTGGGAGAAAATCTGTGTTCATCTTTTATAATGCAACTAGCGAAAGGCGTACCCACGTTGCGGGAGTAAAATTCCCCTGTATGCCATCCCCCCATATGCATCAACCCCCCCATGCGCATCAGTCCCCCATGCACATCAACCCCCCATGCGCAACTTTCCCCATGTGCATCAACCCCCATGTGCAACTTCCCCCATGTGCATCAACCCCATGCGCAACTTTCCCCATGCACAACTTTCCCCCATGCGCAACTTTCCCCATGCGCAACTTCCCCCATGCGCAACTTCCCCCCATGTGCAACTTCCCCCCATGTGCAACTTCCCCTATGTGCATCAACCCCCAGGTGCAACTTCCCTACATTCGTATCATTCCCCATGCGCAACTTCTCCCGTGAGCATCAATCCCCCATGAGCATCAATCCCCCATGCACAATTTTCCCCATGCGCAACTTTCCCCCATGCGCAACTTCCTCCGTGCGCATCATCCCCCATGTGCATCATCCCCCATGCTCATCAACCCCCATGCGCATCTTCCGCATGCGCAAATTCCCGCCATGCGCAACTTCCTCCATGCGCATCATCCCCATGTGCATCAACCCCCATGTGCAACTTCCCCACATTTGCATCATCCCCATGCGCATCATCCCCATGTGCAACTTCCCCCATGAGCATCAATCCCCCATGTGCAACTTCCCCCATGCGCAACATCCCCATGCGCATCAACCCCCCATGCACACAGCGATTTATTTTATGTCATTTATTTTAGGCTTTGAATGGCAAATATAATCTTGGTTAAAAATCACAGCAACTGATGTTTTTTGTTTAAATTGAGAATCAATTGGGGTTTTTTTTTTTTGGAAGGGAGGCTTTTCCCTAAAGGGAGGCCCTTGCAGCTTCCCTTCTTCCTACTCTTTCTTCAGTAGATCTTGGTGCATCCAGCCCAGTTCAACTTGTGGGACTACAACACAGTAAGGAACATCACCAGTAAGTGGCTGCTTTGTGGTTCAGAGGCGCCCTCTGCTGGATTTGGGTGGCTGACAGGCTGCAATCCTAAAGACACTTTCCTAGGATTAAGAGCCATTGAATACAATGGGGTGGCTGTGGGGGTGGCTGTGGGTCACACAACTGGTTAAGACACTGTGCCTATTAACCAGCAGGCCAGGTTCGAGACCCGGGTTGGCCCCACAAGACAGGGTGAGCTCATGTCCTTAGCCCAGCTCTGCGACGCCAGCTGAATCCAATTGTATTGGCTCTGCCTTTCCATTGGACTAATTCCGTGGCATGGAGAGGGGGGATTTGCTGCTTGAGTAACAGCCTATCCTCCATAACAATCTAACCCAGGCTTTCGTGCTTTGCATGCAGCATATGCAGCGCTGAGCACAATACCATAGTCTTTCAAGACTGATGGAGGCCTGCTTGCTTTACGTTTGAGTAGACATGGTTAGGATTGCACCCCTAGGGGTACTATGGCTCAGGTGTCTGGGGAAGTTGCTGTACCAGGGTGACCAGATGTCCTGTTTTTCCAGGACATGTGCTGGATTTTAGCCTTGAGTTCTGGGAAAAAATCTCCATTGTCCTCCTTTTCCTTGTGAGCAGGCAGCATGTCACCTGTTTGTAATTAATAAATTATATGTAATAAATTATAGTTTTAAATTTAATAAAAAGCAATATAGTGTTTAAGTTTAAGTTTAAGTTTAACCACTTGAAAGCTATATATACAGGGTGATTGAACAGTAACTCCCTATTTTAAAATACTTATAAATTACAATATAGGGAGTTACTGTTCAATCACCCTGTATATAAATGTTTTCAGCTTTTATCTTGTCATGTCCTACAGAAGGGGAACTATATATAGCAACAAGATTCTGGAAATCATTGTAGCTTCACAAGTACCTGCCTCCGCTACCTACAAAACATTTTTTACACCTTTGTATATGTAAATTCTGCAAACTCTCCACTCTGTGGAGTGAAGCTCCATCTTGAACTCCAAAGTGCTATAATTTTTGAACATCCTGGTTAAATGAAAGTTGGTTTCAAGAGATGAAGGTGTTTCCTGGTGCAAGAAGGAAAGCTACACATGTGGAATTTTTGTTACACATGTGGAACGCCCCCCTGCACATCAACCCCCCCTGCGCATCAACCCCCATGCACAACAACCCCCCATGCGCAACAACCCCCTATGCGCACCAACCCTCCATGCGCATCAACCTCCCATGCACATTAACTGCCCGTGTGCATATATAAAGATTTGAATGATGGTTTTTTACTGAAGAAAGTCGTAAGGAAATGCCAAAAGCAGTGTGATCAACATGTCACATGCAAATCAACGTTAAGGAAGACAAATTTAGCATTTAAACCAGAAGAGAAAGGTTGAAAGAGTGGAGCTTCTGTTGAATGAATGAGCCCTGGGTATTATTGAAAAGTGTTGAAAGACCAGAACTGTCAGAAAATGAACCTTCAGAAAGTGAGGGACGCCTTTATATTCAATAGGACATATTTATTTCCATGGAAGTGTGCCTGGATCTGCTTGCTAAATCAGGGTTGCTTCAACACCCCTTCAAGGCCATAATTCAGTAGTGAAGCTGAGGTGGGGGTCACAGGAATTCTGTGGGTCATCTAGGAAACCAATGACAAACCAATGGTAAGGCTGCACCTGGAGAAGTGTGCTCAGTTCTGGTCACCACTTCTCAAAAAGGACAGAGTGGAACTAAAAAAGGTACAGAAAGGAGCCACTACAATGTTTGTTGGGCTGGGGCACCTCCCTTATGAGCTGTGTTTAGGGTTAAGAAAACAATCCTAACCATGTCTACACAAAAGTAAGCACCACTGTGTTCAATGGGTCTTACTCCCAGGAAAGTGTCCTTAGGATTGCAGTCTAAGTTTAGAAGAGAGGTGTCCAAGGGTGACATACAAAATAAGCAGGGGTGAATAAGGGGATGCCATTTTCCCTTTTGCACAACACCAGAACCAGGAGACATTCACTAACATTGAGTGTCTGTGGAACGCCTTGCCAGGTGATAAGGCGAAGAAATTGTGCAAGGAATGGGTGCATAGATGATTCTCTTTTCCCTCTCACACAACGCGAGAACAAGGGGACATCCATTAAAACTGAGTACAGTATTAGGAGAGTGGGAACAAATAAAATATTTACCAAAAGAAAAGTGTAATTAATCTGTGGAACTCCTTGCCACAGGATGTGGTTACGGTATCTGGCCCAGATGCCTTTAAAGGGGCATCTTCTGAGTGTTGTGACATCTAGGGAGCTGGATTAGCTGGAAGCGGGAGCAGCAGGGATCTTCTCATGGGTCACCTGCAGGGGCTGTTGTGTGGCTAAAGAGGGAACAAGTGTTTGATACCCTGAGCTTCCTGGAGGAAAGATAAGGAATGATGATGAGGAGAAGGAGGAGAATGAGGAAGAGGAGGATGAAAGGGGGAAACAAGTGTTTGGAAGGACAAGGAAATGATGGTGGTGATAATGGATGACGACAATGACAACAATTAAAAGGGGGAATAAGTGTTTGATACCATGAACCTTCTAAAGGAAGGACAGCAAGATGATGATGATATTATTATTCTGGATTCCCAGAGAGAGTTTGGAGGAGGTGGCGGGGGCAGCCTCTGTCAGAGCTTTCTTAGAGTACCCACTCCACACGTCTTGGAAGACACGTCTTGGAAAAGAGGACATGACCGGAAAAAGTGAGCTTCTCCGCGCAAGGAGTGCCAGGGTCCGAGCGTGCACCCTTCCCTTCCCCCGACTGCACGGGCATCCCCGGCTGGTCCCCTGGCGGGCGCCTCCTTTCCTTCCTCTGCGGGGAGGAGCGGAGGGCGATGCTGTGTCCGGAGGCGCCTCCCCGGGCAGGAAAAACCTCCTCCTGGCTCTGGCTGGAAGAAGAGACGGCTGGAGGTGGGGGTCACCCCATTGACAGCCAGCATGGGGGGCGGCCAGTCTCTGGGGCTTCCTCCTGGCAAGGGAGAACACCTGGTCGGTTGCACGGACGTGATGGTGGGACAGACTCCCAAGGTATTGGGATGGGGGGACGACTGGTGGGGGTGGGCAGGTGTTGGGAAGGGTCCAAGCGGTGTAGCCAGTGGTATAGCTGGAAGGGGATCGCAGCAGTCCGACTTGGAGGGAGTCTCACCCCTTCGGAGCCATTCCAGGCAGTGGGGAGCAAAACGGAGCCGCAGGCTCCCCACTGCTTGGAATGCCTCCGAAGGGGTGAGGCACCCTCCAAAACGGACTGCTGCGACCCCCCTTAGCTACGCCACTGCAGCCTACCAGTCCAAACGTTCAGTTCCCCAACGATCCTTCCGTAGAACCTTCTGTTCCCCAACATTCCATCCTTAGAACTTTCCGCTCCCCAACGTTCCATCCTTAGAACGTTCAGTTCCCCAATGTTCCATCCCTGCTTCCCTGCCTGGAATAGCTCCTGCAGGGTGAGACCCCCTCCAAGACCGACTGCTACACCCCCTCTAGCTACACCACTTCAGCTCCCATCCCACCCCCCCCCCGCGTTGTGGGATGTGCTGTGCCAACCCTTAAGTGCTCCCCCCCGCCACATTTGCATTCTCAGTACTGCCCCCTCCTCTGCTTACCCTTGCCAACCTATGGTATGACAACCAAGCTGGGCCACCTTGCAGGGTTGTTGGAAGGAGGTGCCCCCTTTTTCATAACCCAAGTTTCTTCCCCAGGTGATATGTCTGTGCCTAGGAGGTCCTGTGTCTAGAATCAGGGACTCTAATGCTGCAATCCTAAAGACACTTTCCTGGGAGTAAGACCCGCTGAAGACAATGGGGCTTACTTTTGAATAGACATGGTTAGGTTTGTGAGCTAAAAGGAATATGATCAGGGGGTATGAAATTTCTTTGGGGTATAGCCCCTTTCTGTGCTGGGGGTACAAAGTATCCTGAGGGTATGAAGTTTCAGGGGGTAGGAAGAATCTTTGGGGTACAAAATTTCTTGGGGTACCAAGTTTCAGAGGTTCAGAGCATCTTTCAGGTACAAACTTTCTTTGTGGTAAAAAGTTTCAGGGGGTACACTGTCTTGGGGATATAAAGTTTCTGGGGTACAAAGTTTCAGGGGGTATAAAGTGTCTTGGGGGTATGAAGTTTCTTTGGGGTACAAAGTTTCTTGGGGATACAAAGTTTATGGGGATATGAAGTTTCTTTGGGGTATGAAGTTTCGGGGGGGGGGAAGGTTCCTTTGAGATACAAATTTCAGGGGGTACAAAGTATCTTTTGGGCCCTTCCAGTGCCACCAAGGGGGGATAAAACAGGATGGGGAGAGGGTGGCTACAGATGGCAATTTTTGGAGACCAGTGCTCAGTCCTAACCAGCTTTCCAGTACCAGCATGGCTGTGCCAGTGAGGGATGTACTATATCTTGCAATGGCAGGGCAGGGGGAGTCATGGAGGCCAACTCAAGATAAAAGAATCTTGTTCCTTACTTAGGAATTGCATAGCCCTTACCCTGGAGCTGGAAATTGTTTAGGATTGTGCTTTAGGTCTACTGGACTTCCCGATGCAGAACTCACATCTCCCGATGCAGAACTCACGTCTACCAGAACTCACGTATATAATCATCAATTATATACATTAATGCAGAAAAAACAAAACAAGTCTCTATAAAGCCTTTTAATATAGAAAGTCACTGCAGAAAATTAGCATCGCTGTATGCTAATCTCACGCCAGAATGGAAAGTATCCTGCATGCTTCAATTCATCAATCAAACAGTATTTATACGATACCGCTCTTCAGCGGTATGCTTCAAAATTTTTCAGTGCTCCTAAACTTTTGCAGCAACTATAGCCCCACAGCTGTTCC
The DNA here is from genome assembly GCA_030015325.1 of Cryptoblepharus egeriae. Taxonomy (NCBI): domain Eukaryota; kingdom Metazoa; phylum Chordata; class Lepidosauria; order Squamata; family Scincidae; genus Cryptoblepharus; species Cryptoblepharus egeriae. Next base: position 14,937,057 of record JAREYC010000014.1, read on the forward strand.
TGGTACACAACTTCATGGTAGGGCTGATCAGAACTTCATGGTAAGGCGCCGATTCAGAGGCAGCCCCATTCGACACCTGAAGCAGAACATCAAATGCTTCCCTGCCTTGGTGGTGCATCAGCTGCCTCCCTCCTCTTCCTCCCATTTGAAAAGGGACAAGGAAGGGATATGGTAGGGATATGAAATTGTGGTGGTAGGGAAATGAAATTTATTTGGGATATGAAGTTTCAGGGGACACAAAGTGTCTTTGGGGCCCTTCTTAAAACAGGCCCCTTCACCTGTCCACCACCCAAGGGAACCACCTTCATTGGTGTCATATGCAAGCTGCTAGTGGTGATCTTGGACCACACCTGGTTGTCGTAGAGAAGGGGTGATGTGCCTGAGGACAGAAGATGAGCAGAGATTGTACCTCCTTTAAAAAAAAGGGAGGAAGGAACTGGAAAACTGCAAACTGGTCAGACTGACATCAGTTCTTGAAAAGATCAGCTGTGCGGTGAGTTCCAGCATGAGTGTGTCAAGAACAGGTTTTGCCAGACAGATCTCATCTCCTTCCTTGTCTGGTGGACCTCAGTGAGACTGCCCTAGACACAGGCTGAAATCAGATGCACACTTTCCTGGAAGTAAGTTCCATTGAAGACAATGGGACTTTCCAGATATGGGATTCAAAGAATTTAACAACTGGTTCTATGCCCATCTGGCAGCCACTTTTAAATGACTATTTTTAAACTTTATATCTCCTATCTCCAATTAACAACCAGTTCTACAGAGAAGGTGCGAGCCTGCTGAAGCCCACCATTGGGACTTTCTGAGTAAATGAGCTTAGAATTGTGCCAACAGTGTGCATGGATTCAGCAAAGCATTTGACAGTGTCTGATTGAATATCCACACCCTTGTACAACCTGTGGACCCCCAAAATACCCACCAGTATTTTTCAGTGAGTCCATGTGTGCCTGGATACTGGCCATAAGGGTATTGAATGGAGGGCCACAGAGCTCTGTCATGAGTCTCTGGGCGACTCACAGGGGCAGGTCTGTGTATTGTGTTCTCGGCATGTGGCCTGGATGTAAAGTTTGAGAAGCTTCATTGGTTCAACAGAAGAGGTGAGGATAAGTTCCTTGGCCTTTGTACTTTGCCATTGCACCTTGCTCTTGTACCTTGGCGCACTGGTGCTCAGCATGTTTGCTCAAAGTTGGAAACCTGGTGGCATTCAAGTGGACTCACTCTCTTCCCCACTGAGCTCATGCAGGACTGTAATCAGAAAGTGCGGACCTGAGAGTATAAACAGCCACTGATGACACAATCCTAATCAATTTAGGCTGACATAACCCATGCCTCATTCTGTTCCCATGGTGGTGTGGGGAGGTCAGTGTACATCTGTGCATTGGTCAAATCCCCTCCAGGAGTGGTGCAGAAGTGCCTTATGGCAAAGCACTTTTTTGACTTTTCCTTGTGCCAGGAATTATGCCAGCCTAACTGGGTGTTAGGATTGCAATCTGAATGTGATTACTGAGCCAGTTGGGGTACAGCTTGCGCTATCGATAGAGGAACAGGAAAAAGAGGATGTGGCTTTCTAAGTGTGACGCTAGGATGTTTTGCTTTTGATGACTCACATCACAAAGGCCAGCTGAATTTGCTTTGGTCAGGGGGAAGTGTGGGGGGGGGGGAAGGAAAGGATCTATACTGTATGAACTGCCACAGTAGCATAGCTAACACTCCAAACGACAAAGGACCGTGAGGGCACCAAACACTCCAAAAGGTCCTTTGTCGTTTGGAGTGTTACCTTACAGTAGCATAGCTAGCAGTATATTTTTCAGGGAGTTTGTGGAGTAGGTTTGCAGGGAGCCTCACTCCAGCAAGTAAGTGGACCTTCTCCTTTGAGGCCAATCTGGCTAGTGGAAGCAAAGCAGAAGGGGAGGAGAGGGGCCTTTTGCATGCTACAGCAAGGCACCCTGCAAAGTGTACTGCTTTGTACCCCCTCAGTATATAGTATATAGTATATTGTGTATGTGTGTATATATACATACATACACACACGGTATAGAAATACCGTAGACCGATATACAGATAGATAGATTGAAAGATGACAGGCTCAATATCTCAGGCTGCAATCTTAAACACACTTTCCTAGGAGAAAGATCCACTGAACACAGTGGGACTTATTTATGAGTAGACACACCTAGAATTGCACTGTCATCTCACCAAAGATATGTCCTGGACATTAAAGAGTAGACATCAGAGGAATATGAAATGGAAGTTTTTAGTATAGCAATTGAAATGTTTCCAACCTTAATAAAGAACAGAGTTTACGTCTGCACAGCGCCTCTTACACAACACTTTCACAATCTCGAGACTGAAAGGGAAGCTGGGTAGTTTCCATACAACTCTCATAGAAACCTCTTGTCAACATTATGAAAATCTTATCTATACCTCCTGTGCTTTGTCTTGGGCTTCTGCATACCATCCTCTCAACAGATGGGGCCTTTTTATTTTTCAGTGGGTCTCATAGAGAACAATCCTAATCATGTCTTCTCAAAAGTAAGCCCCGCTGTGTTACTTTTAGGAAAGTGTCTTTAGGATTGCAGTCACAGAGCACAATCCTAACCATGTCTACTCAAAAGTAAACCCACTTGTGTTCAGTTGGTCTTACTCCCAGGAAAGTGTCTTTAGGATTGCATGTTTATTAGAGCCTATTTCTGTGTCAATCTGTAGAAGCAAAAGCAGTGAGAGTCTTGCAGTCAGTGGCATACCAAGAGGGGGTGAAAAGAACGAAGTCTTGCAGGGAGCCTCATTACAGTGTGCTAAGGGTCCTTCCTTTCGGAACCACTGCAGGCAATGGGAGCAAAATGGAGGTGGCTCCAAAGAGGAGGATCCCCTTGCACACTGTGGCGAGACTCCCTGCAAAACTAACTTTGCACCAGTGGTGGGCTCCAGCAGGTTTGCACCTACTCTGTAGAACCGGTTGTTAACATAGGACATATAAAGTTTAAAAATAGCCATTTAAAAGTGGCTGCCAGACGGGCATGGAACCGGTTGTTAATTTCTTTGAATCCCATCACTGCTTTGCACCCACTCTAACTTTCCTACTGCTCGTACTACTGTACATCCTACAGAGCCACTCTGCCCTATTGCTGTTGATGTCCTACAGACTTGTATAGTCCTCCTGCAACCTCTTTATATGAAGATTTGCAGTCTGGGGTAGGCATTCAACCTCAGAAAGCTGGTGCGCAGGGAACACAAGGGTTAAAAGTGCGAGGGAGTGTCATGGAAAACACACAGTTGAGCAGGTACACAAACAGGCCTGGCTGGAGAGAAAAAAACATTAAAAATGAGGAAGTCAAACAGCAGGAAAAGCAAGCGCTGAACCTTGTGACACGCTCTTGAGCTTGAAGTGCTGACCATTGAATTCTTTGCAAGAAGGGCTCTCATCTGGGGGGGGGGGGCATTTGCAGAAGCAGTATTGACTCACTGTATTTCACAATTCAGCAAGCAGGCTTCCTTGTTGAGAAGCAGAACACAATAAAAGGAGCAAGAAAGAAAAGTGTAAGGATGGGCTTAACCGTCATCCCATAACACAGCAATTTCCAACATTCTTCCATGTAGCAGACTGATAAAGTGCTAAAGTGGTGTGACTATCCTGGCATCAGAGGTCTAGGATGGTAGGTGGTTCAGGAGTCAGACTGAAACCTGGAAGACTCAAATCCCCCCTTAGCACTAAAGCTTTGTGGATGACCTTGGGCCAGTCAATTATTCTTGGCATCACCTACCTTGCAGGGTTGTTGTGATGTCATAGGGATCAAGCAGGGTGACCAGATGACCAGAAAAACCCAGTTTGTCCGGATTTTTAGCCTTGTGCCCGGGTGTCCTACATTTTGGCATCATTGTCCTACATTTTGGCTTCATTTTGAAAGTTCATGATAGTGCACAGTACCCCATCATGCCATGTGTCATTGGATTCCTATTGAAGAGCAGAATCCAGAGCAAAAATCAGTTTTGAGCTATCTCCTTCCTATCAAAAGATATGGTCAAAAAACCAAAAAACAAAAACAATACATTTTTTGGCAATTTTTTTCAACGGATAGGAATTTTGGCCTGGGATTAGGAATTTTGGCCTTGGGGTTCAGGAATTTTGGATTTGGCATCTGGTCACTCTGAGATCAAGGCTCTGTAAGCCACCTTTGGCATGGGAATAATGGGGTATAAATCCCTTTAAATAAAGAAATAAAATCATCAAGGAATGCCATCCCTCTCCCAAATTCCTGCAGCACACCCATGGACCACTTGTGCAATATGCCTGCAATATGCCATGGCACACTGGTTGAAAATTGCTGCCGTAATAAAATGTTCAAAGGTTTAACTCTTTCATGTTTTATGAAGGCCTTTTGCGTTTCCCACCAGTTAGAATTCCTATTCTCAGCCCTGCTCTATACATGTTTATAGATAACACTTGCCTTCCAAGGGTGATCATTTATCAGGTGAAGTGGACTATACAAGAACCTAATTGGTTAGGCTTTAACGTGCCAGCAAGATTTTTTTCCCTTGCTTTTAAATTCATATGGAGTTTTCACAATTAAAATAGTGCAGAGGGAAGCTTAGCTGTCCAGACTGAAAGACTAGATGACTTTGTGGTCCTTTAATTCTTCTGGGTACGTCCAGGGATGCTCAGTGATGCTTTCCATGTGCCATAACACCTTTAATTCTGGTACTTACAGAATTACCTGGTACTTACATAATACATAACACTGGTACTTACAGGGTTGCTTGTTGATGCTAACCATATTCCATCACACTTATAATTGCATTATTCCTTCCACACCACAGTAGATCCAGCATGGTTTTGGCCAGGCTTCAGGATGATATCATCATGATGATGATATCATGGTGTGTGAACCCCACCACAGAAAAAGGAAGTGAACCAAGTATGACAGTCTCAGACTAAACACCTCACCCACACATGCCCTTGGTGACTTTTCCCCTACATATTTGTGATGTGCAGAGCATGGATTATGCACGTCACAAACCTGTTGTGTTTATGTTGCAACTTTCTGTTCCCCAGGGTCTCTTCTTCCGACTGTTTTACCCCTGCATCCCACAGGATGGGACAGAGCAGCCTGCCTGGATTCCTCGCTATGAGTACTACAGTGGGCTCGCCGACTACCTGAACATGAATAGGAAATGGTGTGCCCCTTTGCTCAGCTTGACCTTTGGTAAGGCTATGAGGATTCCCAGAGTGAAACTGCTTGTCCAGTCCTAACTGCTGATTTTGCTTTTATCCATAACTCTTGAGGACTAGAAACTTGCTCTTGTGACAAAACCATGCACTAGGTTCAACTGCCCTGCTGCAGGGTAGGTGAAAGGTAAGGTACAGGTCCCTGGCAGGTTGCCATGCCAGTCATGACCAGCCGCAGGTTGCCCTGCTGTCTATACAAGCACCAGCCACAGCTGTTGGGTACGGCACACATCCTCGATTTAAAGCCAAGAGCCAGCACTGTCCAAAGTGGTCAGGTGGCCAGCATGATAGCACAGAACACTGTTTACCTTTCCACCGAGGTATTACCTATTTATCTACTTGCATTTGCATGCTTTTGAACTGCTAGGTTGGCATTGTGTTGCACAGGGAATTCAAAGCATTGTGCCTATGATTCTAAAACACTCCTAAATTTTTAAAAGAACAATTAAGAGAGCAGGCAGTTCCTTGGATATCTTAAGCGCCCCAGAATAACAGAAGCCAAGTATTAGTAACTCTTCCGTATCTGGCCTTATCCTTATCTCATGTGCACTTTTATTTTTGCAGGGTCTTGCAGAATTCCCGTCAGCTGGGATGCCCCTTTCAAGCCATCTTATAGCAAGTACCCCTTGATCATCTTCTCCCATGGACTGGGAGCATTTCGGTAAGAGTCCCACCCTGGATCTAAGACACCTCAGTGCCTATAAAACCACACTAAATGTGATGTGCTACCTGTGGTACTGGCAGTCTTGGGCTGACCCTGCTCATAGATGTGAACTTCAACTACCCAAGCAGGCAACATTACTTGGCTGGGAGTTGACATTTGTGGGCATAGTCGTTTGGCAAGCAAGCCGCCCTGTGCCACCTTGTCAGGCACTGAAATACATACAGGTGAACTGTCACTTAGAATCTATTTCAAGATGCCTTGAAACCAACAAGGGATCCCAAATCCTGTTAAAGGCCCTCTTTGTCTTCCGGCCTCCCATCTCAAATCCTTGTGAGCTGATTAGAAATCACCAAGGCATGGATATCGGCTAGAGTGGTTTAGTTCAAGCAAGGTCTGAGCACCCATTATTGAGTTTCTACAACTTCCTAGGATGGTGTAGAAATATGGCCCAAATATCTACACCCCTGTACATGTTTTTTAAGTCTTCACTTAAAGTTGTTTCATTTTACATTGTTTCTTTATAAAGTAACAAGGAAAACTTTATAAAATTGACAAGGAAAAGACAGTGCCCATATTTACTCAAATCTAATGCCCATCTTTTCCAGCCAAATTTAGTCTCCAAAATTTGGGCACACATTAGATTCGATGGCATGTTAGGTACAAGTAGATATGGTATTTTGGTTGTAAGTATAGGTTATTTTGGTTATAAATGTAGTAGACCCTGCCAGAAGCGGGAATAACACTAAGAAAATGATTATAAGTAAAGGTTAATTTACAATTATTATAATGTAATACAAAAGGTAGCATAAACACATTGTTGTATAAATAAAATGACTATATATACATTAAATTATATATAAAATTAAATTTTGCACCTGCTTTGCTGCACCTTACCTTTGCAGTAACCATTTTTTAATCTCAAGGCTTTTAAAATTGGGGTGCACACTAGATTTGATATTACGCTTGATTCAAGTCAATATGGGTTGATTCCTAGCCAGCTCCACCATCTGTGTGCATGTTCTCCCCGTGTCTTTGTGGGTTTTTTCCAGCTCAAAAAGCTTACATTTGTTTCAGTGTTTACTAATAGAAGCACATGGAGACAGAGCTAAATGGAGACAGAGCTAAATGGTTGAGCTTTTGACATACGGTGTTCTTTATCACTTGCTTCACCATGCAAAGCTTCCTTGCAGTTGGTCGAACCAGGAGTGTCCTGAGTTTTTACTGTTGTTTTTGTCTTTTACTTTGTAGAACAGTCTACTCTGCCATCTGCGTGGAAATGGCTTCACGGGGGTTTCTGGTGATGGCCCTTGAACACAGGTGAGCGATTGCAAGACCTAGGTGTAGTGGAGGCTGGTTCTGTTAGGACGTAAGATCTATAACATGGACCTTGTTGCCCAGTTACAGTTTGTTTGCTTCCCAGTTATATTAACACACACACACACACACACACACACACACACACACACACACACACACAAAAACAGATACCAATGTCCAGCATCACCAATGACCTTTGATCAGGACACAGTTGTGCAGGTACCAGTCATTCTAGTACCATCTCTTCCCCAAGGAGCTTAAATACTTACAATGCAATCCTGACTTTAGGCCAGAAAAATGGTCCAGCTAAGCTGGCCTAAGTAGGCCATATCCTGAGCTGACGTTAGGTCAAGTCCACAGGGCTGAAGGCCTCAGGCTGGCCCAACTGCTGCTGAAGAGGCAGTAGCGCAAGGGCAGCGTGCTTACTGAGCTGGTTTAGTTGTGTGGTATCCTGAGAGGTTGAGAGGCAGGGGTTGGCCTTGGACTCAATTTTATGCCATCACTTCTGATGGCTTGTCATGGACCCCAATGGGTCTACTCAGATTTATTCCTGCTCCTTATGTGTTTTGACTCTGAGGAACTGTGAGAGGGCATGCCTGCCCTAGAAACAGGCTCTGGATACAGCCTAACTGCATATACTAGTACTAGCTGAACATGCCCTCAACGTGCCCAGGTCCATCTGTCTTGGGCTACCCTACGTTGACTTCCACTGCCCAAGCCTTTCTGTTGTAACTGGGCTGGCCCATCTTGGAATTGGGCCAGCCCATTGATAGATAGGCTAGCCTAAGTGCCGTTCAGAATTGCAGCCTTATTCATTTATTGGCCACTTTGGAGCAACACTTACCTAAAGGAAAGGTTTCTTGGAAAAAGAGGGCTGGAAGGGAGAGTGAGAAGGGGAAAGCAATGGGGACACCGAGGAAAAATGGGCAGGATAAATATTCTGTGGGGATTTAAGGACACCCCCAACTTGGGTTCAAGTGAGACTCTGAGGGCACAGTCCTAACCAATTTAGGGCACAACTCACCTGCCTCTCTGTTCCCTTTGGTGGTAAATCTATGCACCTGCCTGAGCCCTCCCAGTAGTGGGGCAGAAGTATCTTACAGTATTTTTGTGACACCCCAAGGCCAGCAAGGACTTGTGCCAGGACTTATGCCGGCCTAACTGGGGATTATGATTGCCGCTTTGGTAGCTGAACCAAACACTTCTATTCCCTATACCAGTGATTTTCAACCATTTTCATTTCATGGCACTTTTAACATGGCACTTAAATTGTGAAGGCTCACCATCAACTGTTTTACTATTGACAAAGCATACCATTCTTTTGTTAGGGGGCTCAAATCCCCAATTGTCCTGCTAATAAATGGCTCTTCCTAAACTCCTGTGGCATACCTGAGGACCATCTGTGGCACACCAGTGTGCCACAGCACACTGGTTGAAAATCACTGCCCTATACATTCCGGCCTGCCTCCTCCTGGAACTGACACTGGGTATTTATGACTTCCTTCAGAGACCAATCTGCCTCTGCCACCTACTTTTGCAAGCTTGAACCCAAAGATTCAGACATCTCCTCGGCTCAGCTGCAAGAGGAATGGCTCCCGTATCAAAGGGTACCAGCAGAACAGAAGGAGTTTCGCTTCCGGAACCCACAGGTATGCTCTGGCTGGGAAGCTTATTCTTTTTAATACAGAGGAAAACTAAGTTCGGCTAGTTAGTTGTGACCCTCTTCTTGCCCAAAGCCAGTCTGTGTGGTCACCTTCTGAAAGAGGTCTGGTGGTGATTCAAAAGAGGACAGTGGCACAACAAAGAGGGGCAAGGGGTACGTTGCTCCAGGCACCAGGACTTGAAGGGGTGGCTTCCCACACCCACGGTGACCATATGCCATAATCAAAAAAGAGGATTTGGTTCCCCAAAATTTATGACATCCAAGAAAAATGTAGGATTTGACAAAATAAAAGCTAAAACACTCATAGATAATGCTTTCATGTGGTTAATTTAATCACTTTATTACTTATTATTAAATTTAAAACTATTATAAAAAATTTATTAATTACAAGAAGGCAGGCCAAGGAAAAGGGGGACACTGAAGTTTCTTTCCAGGACACAAAGCTAAAATCCAGGACATTTCTGGGGGAAAAAAGGTTACCCTTCCCACACCCCAATGATACATCCTAGGGTAGAGTTTACTTACCTGCCATGTCTTCCTGCTCAAGTTGCACAGTGGTGCAGGATACTGTGAGGAAACCACCATGCTGTGCCATTTCCAACACTCCCCTCATGGCTGCTTGAGAATCTATCTGAGCAGCCAATGCTTTTTTTTACTTTTTTGAAAAACACCATCAGCAGCTCAGAGAACACCATAAAATCAGTTGATATCACATCACTGCAATAACTTCAAAGATGTGCACTTTGGGAGGTGATGTCCGACATTACAATCCCAGATACCAAATGCCATAGCTATGTGGGGCTACTGGTGCCAGAGAAATAGCCACTGAATGTGCTTTCCTGCACACCCAACAACCTGGTTTTGGTGAAGACACCAGATGCCCTTAAATGCACTTGATTAATCTCTGGGGTTACAGTGGGCCAGTTGGATTAGTGAGTGTGGCCCTGACAGAGCGAGGTGTGTGTGTGTGTGTGTGTGTGTGAATGTGAGTGTGAGTGAGAGAGAAAGAAGTCCATGTGTGAGAGAGGTTGAGGTTTGTGTGTGTGGTGTGTGTTTGTGAGGTCTGTGTGTATGAGAGGTTTATTTGTGTGAGAGGTTGCATGTGTGTGAAAGAGTGTAAGGTCTGTGTGTTTATGTCTGTGTGTGTGTGAGAGAGAGAAAGAGAGGTCTGTGAAAGAGAGGTCTCTGTGCGTGAGAAACAGAGAGGTCTCTGAGACTGAGAGGTTTGGCTTGGGTGTGAGGTCTGTGAGTGAAAGACCGTGCGGTCCGCATGTGTGGAATGTGTTTGTGAGGTCTGTTTGTGTGAGAAAGATGTTGGTGTGAGAGAGTGAGAGGTTTGTGTGGAGTGTGTGAGGTTTGTGTATGAGAGAGGTGTGGTTGTGGATGAAAGAGACAGACAGGCATCACAGCCCAATCCTATGCAAGTCTACTAAGAAGTAAGCTTATAGTTCCTTATAGTCAAAGGAACTTACTCCCAGGAAGATATGGATAGGATTTCATTCTCACTTTCCTGGGAGTAATTCTCTTTTAATACAGTGGGAATTACTTCAGAGTAGACATGGATGTAGTTCTAAAACTTTCAAACTCCGCAGGACATGACACTTTCAGTGCAGAAATTCCTGGATTTGTACTGATTTTTAGCCTCCTGTCTGGGTATCCTCCATTTTGGCTTCATTTTGGAACTACTTCCTATCAAAAGTTATGGCTGAAATCCAAAAAACAAAAATAGGCAGTGAGCTCTATGGGAAAGAAAAGTTCCTTGTATCGTGGCTTTACTCATGAGTAGGCGAACATGCCATAGACTCCCAGTAAGGCCAGGCTGAGAGGAATCCAAGGACACAATAATTTTGAATGTAGCCTCCAAAATCACCCCAAAAATAGGCCCCTGATAATTGCATTGATCTCTATGGGAACTGAAAGGGAGCCATATTACTCACAAACAGGCAAACGTGCCTTAGATATTTTGGCCAGGCTGAGAAAAATCTGGTCCTGATCCAATTAACAATCCAAGGCCTTGATCCAAGGCCTTACCAGGGACACCTCACAAAGAAACCCTTCCTCCAAGCTCCACTACATTAAACCCTTTTGAAACTGAGACTGCACCATCGTTTTTACTCACGAGTAAGCAAGCATGCCTTGCTGGTGTTGTAGGTCAACCCAGAGAGTGCAAGGCTTCCAGAATGGTCCTGATCCTGTCTACTTGGAGCTCATCAAATCTCCAAAAGGCAGCATTTGAGTGTTTTCAGCATATGAGTGTTTTCAGACTTTGTCATGCCCTACGTTTTGTTTGGATGTCCTACATTTTGGGGGGCCTTGTCCTCTTTTTTGGTTATGACATATGGTCACCCTGAGTGTCTGCTTTCAGCCACTTACATGTGCATTGTTGGTGAAAACAGGTCTTGCAAGGAGGTTTTCAATTTAAAAAGAAGTAATATAGTGTTGAAATTAAGTACAGAAAAGCAATAAGAGTGTTTTAGCCTTTATTTGGATTTGTCCTACATTTGTTCTACATTTTATTGGGTATCCTACATTTTTTTTTTAAATGTCGGGAATTTTGCTTGGATGTCAGAAATTTTTGGGGACCTTGTTCTCTTTTTGGCGTTCGGGCATCTGGTCACCCTGTCCTAGTAAAAAGGGGCTTGGCCCTGTTTGGTTCAAGGGGGGGACAGTCCACACATCTTCAACTTTCTTCTTGTTACAGGTGCACCAAAGGGCCAGCGAGTGCATTCGGGGGCTCAAGCTGATCCAGAACATCGACAATGGCAAGCCTGTCATCAACCTTTTACACACGGACTTTGATCTGGCTGCTCTGAAGGTACACACTGTGCACAAGCCTTTACCATAAACCTGAAATATGGTGGCATAGCTGGAAGTGGGCAGGGCAATCAGTCTGGGAAGTAATAGAACCAATCATCTGAGTTTCCATTACAGTGGTGCCTCACATAAAGAGCTTAATTCGTTCCGGAGGCATGCTCCTTAAGTGAAACACTCTTTAAGTGAAGCAGATTTTTCCATAGGAAATAATGGAAACTCAGACGATTGGTTCCACAACCTCCAAAATATTGATATAAAAATATTAACTGGATGTAAAAATGATGACAAAACACTGGAATTGAATTCAAAACATGCATTCAATGTGCATGATTCAATGAAGTCTACTTAGGCTGCAATCCTAAAGCACTTTCCTGGGAGTAAGCCCCATTGAACACAATGGGGCTTACCTCTGAGTAGACATGGTTAAGAGGATGCAATCAAAGACACTTTCTTGGGAGACTTACCTGGGATGCTGCTGGAAGTTCAAGGTGGTCGGTGGGGGCAGTTAGGGTCAGCAGTGCTGGCTGGCAGCCCTTTTAAAGAGCCTCATGCGGAGTGTCAGGGCTGCATAGCACGCGTGCCCATAGCACGCTTGCTTGTTAAGTGAAGCGGAACTTGTTATGTGAAGCAACATTTCTTGGAAACTTTTGCTTGTTATGTGAAACACTTGTTAAGCAAGGTGCTTGTTAAGTGACGCACCTCAGTATTTCCTATGGGAAAATCTGCTTCACGTAAAGAACGTTTCACATAACAAACATGCCTCCGGAACGAATTAAATTTACGTGAGGCGCCGCTGTATTTTGGGAGCATGCAAATAAATAAATAGGTACCACCTCAGTGGGAAGGTAACAGGGTTCCATGCAATCATGCTAACCACATGACCATAGAGGTGTCTTTGGACAGCACTTTGAATCAAGGATGAGTGCTGCACAACGGTGGCTGGTGTTTATGTAGGCAGCAGGACAACCTGCAGCCAGTCACAGCTGGCAGGAGAACCTGCCAGGGACCTTTAACTATAATTTATATATAGATAGATAGATATAGATATAGATATATAGATATATAGATATAGATATATATGAATTGCAAGAAGGCTATATACAGCCTGCTCATACAGAAAAGGAGGGCAATGAAGACTTTTTTTCTAGGACACAAGGGTAAAAAAGAGGACATGCCCTGGAATAGGAATAGAGGACATATGGTCACCCTGCTCTCAGATGGCTAGCAGGCATCCATCAGTCTTTAAAGACTATGGTATCATGCTCAGCGCTGCATATGCGGCATGCAAAACACAAAGGCCTGGGTAAGATTGATATGGAGGATAGGCTGTTACCCAAGCAGCAAATCCCCCATTCCATGCCACTGAAATAGTCCAATGGAATGGCAGAGCCAGTACGATTTGTTCCAGCTGCGTCGCAGAGCTGGGCTAAGGGCTAAGCTCACTCTGTCTTGTGGGGACTGACCCAAGTCTCGAATCCTGGCCTGCTGGTTAACAGGCACAGTGTCTTAACCACTTGCGCCTCGCTTTTTCTTCCCGTGACCCATCATGTGGTTTCACCCTTTGGTCACCAGAGGGAGCCTAATCCTGCTCTCAGAAGCACATCTCCTGCCCACGTGTCTGGGAAAGGAAGAGCAGGAAAACAAAACAAAGGACCTTCTTCTAAGCCTTGAATACCTATAAGACCATTTTATTTTCCGTCTCTTCATCCACTTTTTTCCTATGTCCCTTTTTGCTTTCCTTCTGCCCGTATGTATGTCATTCTCATCTTTGCTGTTTCCAGCAAAGGCACTGATTGCATCAGACAGACTCCCTTGGGTGGGCAGGGGGGGGGATGCAGGCTTTGCTTCTAGAAGATGCTATGAATAGGCAGCCCCTGCAGGCAGCTCCAGAAAGTCCATACCCAGCATCAGTTTTGAAACTACTTAGGCCCTGATAGGGCAGAGGAACCAGGGATTTTCCTGAGCATGTCATCTGTCAGTAGTTGATGGTTCTTTTTCCCTAAATGACACCATTGAGTAATGTTGGGATCAAAAAAACTGGTGGTAGAATTTGTTGCATCAAGTTGTGATAATGGCTTAAAGGGACATTTGACAAATTGAGGGTGGGAGGAGGAGAATTTTCTCAGCAGTCATTAGAGTCCTGAATCTGAGCATCCTGGAGCTGAGCCACCATGTTTAGGAGTAGTGTACCTCTAATAAATACTGGTACCAAGCTGAGCTCCAGGACCAGTGGTGGGCTCCAGCAGGTTTGCACCTACTCTATAGAACCGGTTGTTAACAAGAGATAGGACATATAAAGTTTAAAAATAGCCATTTAAAAGTGGCTGCCAGGTGGGCATAGAACTGGTATTTAATTTCTTTGAATCCCATCACTGCCCAGGATCCTATTTTTGCCCCATGGTCCTACTAGACTTGGGTCCTCACAAGACGAGGATTTCCTGCTATAGGATCATCCACTGGGTCCCTTCCAACTCTATGATTCTATGAGTAGGTTCTATGAGTAGGTTCTGAGTTGGCTGAGTGGCGATGGATGCCAAGAAGGCAATGCCCATCAGACCTTAAAGCTTCCCCCCCCTTTTGTTCCAGGACAACGTGGACCTGAGTAAAGTTGCTGTCATGGGTCACTCTTTCGGGGGAGCAACAGCAATCGTGGCCCTTGTCAAAGAGGCTCAGTTCAAGTGAGTTCTGAATTAGGAAGGCTGCCCTGAGCGGTGCCAGGGGGGACTGCCTTTCTTGTAATATGTGGCCATGTGGGAATCCCAAGCATTCCTTTTAAAGCCTGAGTGCATCTTCCCTACAGATGCGCCGTGGCCCTCGATGCCTGGATGTTCCCTCTGGAGAACACGCTCTACCCCAAAGTGACAAAGCCGATTCTATTCGTCAACACGGAGTCTTTCCAGACGGCAGTTAGTATAGACAAAATGAAGAGGATCAGCACCACAAGCAAAGAGTCCAAGATTATAACCATTTTGTGAGTCTGAAACTGCTAAAATAGTCTGATCAGAGCCTTGTTTTTATCTTAAATATGATACCAGAGGTCTCCAAGTGTTTTGGCAGGAAGGCCACATCATCTCTCTGACATTATGTGGGGGCCAGAATATATATCTTAAATTAATAATTAAATTATTATTATAATATTTATTCCAAAATCTCAACTTTGAATAAATTTACATTTAAGAATGTATATGAGGCTTGCCTGTGGGTCCGATAGAGGGGTCTTGCCGAGGGCCACTTTCGGCCCCAGGGCTGGGATTTGGAGACCCCTGCGTTAGAAGTCTCCAGAAGAAATTATCATGGTTCCTTCTTGCAGGGTTCCAAATAGATATGAAACAGAGATGGAGGGAGGTTAAGAGTCTGAATATAGGTGAGGTACGAGGCTGAACATAGAGAAGGAAACAGATCAGTTTGAAAAAGAAATAATGGGAAAAGGCCAGGAGGAACTAAGAAATCATCTACAGGAGGATCCTGTACCTATGGATTTACAAATCTACAGACCTGATGGCTGATCAGTGTTTATGTCTTCCTCCTCCTCCTCCTCCAGGGGAACTGTGCATCATAGCCAGACAGACTTCACCTTCTTTGCAGGAAAGCTCCTAAACACAGTCTTCACAACAAGAGGCACCACTGATCCCTACGAAGGTCTCAACCTCACCAATCAGGCTGCTCTTGCCTTTCTGCAGAAGCATCTTCGTAAGTCAAGAGCGGGGAAATTTTGGGCTTGAGCATTGATGCTGGGGCATGGAAATTATACAGAGGGCCACAACACAGCCCTGTTGTCATAAGATTTGATTCCAGCTCTGTTAAAACATTTGATTTCCATTCATTGTTGAACATGCGGCATTTAGATCTTAACATCAGATCAATTACTTTCCACTTTTGCACTTGGTTCTTTACAGTTCTTTGGTTCTCAATCGATGGAGGCAAATGGGACATTTTCTGTCCTTGCTTGTGCATTATGCTGTTCACAGTATTGACACTGTGGAGCTTCTCTCCTTCCAGGCTGGGAGTATTCCTGCGCATGCTCAACCAAGGCATGGCTGATGGGGGCTTTTGCCCCTTTTCCATGCACATGCACACTGATCCTGCATTTGGGAGGGCAGTGTTAACACTTGTGTGTGCATGCTCACTTATGTGTGCATGTGCGCATAGGAGAAGGAATTGTGGACAAAAGCAGCTGAAGCGCGAGGACAGGGGTCTCATGGGTTGAATTGTCACATGCACTCTGGATCCTTCATTGCCTGCTGAAAGCCAACATTGTGGAGGACCCACTCTACAACAGGAGGAAGATAATAGCCTTCTCAGGTAGCCAAAGACTGGCTACTGCTTCCTGGCAAGTGTGTACCATGCTTCTGATCATGATGTAGGGAAGGGCACCAGGATGCAGGTCTCTTGTGGTCTTGTGTGCTCCCTGAAGGATCTGGTGGACCTCTGTGTGATGCAGGAAGCTGGATTATATGTGCCTTTAGCCTGATCCAGCTGGATTCTTCTTATGTACTGTCTTAGGTAAAGAAGTTTGGGAGGCTTTTCAAAAACCCATTTGACCAGAGGCAACCATTACGCACGACAAGCACATCTGTGCGCCATGGGACGTGGTGCAACTTAAAAACAAGGGTTGTCAGCCAGTTAACGAAATCTGTAGTCACTTGATTGAGAACTCATGGATAAAAATAGACCATGCAGAGATGGAAGTAGGCTGATGCCAATACTTAAAGGAGGAGTCTGCAAATATGACAATTCAGGATGCTACTTGGCTTCTTTTGTGAGATGCCATAGCTAGGATGCATACTGAGAATATGCATTGAGCTAGAGAGACCACCGACTCTGCCTGGGCTCTCACTTTGGCAATGGTTGATACCAGTGATGGGCTTCAAAAAAATTAAGAACCGGTTCTCTGCCCATCTGGCAGCCACTTTTAAATGGCTATTTTTAAACTTTATATGTACTATCTCTTGTTAAGAACCGGTTCTATAGAGTAGGTGCGAACCTGCTGGAGCCCACCACTGGTTGATACTTAGGGTGCAATCCAGAGTAACTACAGGGAGTTCTTGCTCCGGTGTAAGAACAATTTGCTCTGGATTGCAATATGAATTTCCCATAGGTTTTCACTAGGTGATGCAGTAACTACGGGTGCACGTAAAGTCTCTTACGTGCACCTGAATTATTCTGGATTGTAGGATTAGTCACATTACATGTGAACACAGTGCAACATGTTGAGAGTGCAAGCTGCCTGCCTTTTCTGCAGCATATCAATAGGCCCGGTAAGCAGTGGCATAGCTAGAGGGGGTGCAAAATGCTAAATTGAATTGAATTAGCAGCCAGGTGAATAATACCTCCATTGTGCTCCCCCTGCCTAGAATGGCCTGAAAGGGAGACACCACTTGCATTGGGCTAGATTTGCAAAACTTAGTGTGCAATCCTAATCAATTTAGGCCAGCAAAACTCACCTGCTCCCCATTCCTGTAATGGTGCAGTGAGGCTAGCACATGTCTGTGCACTGGCCCAACGCTCCCAGAAGTGGTGCAGAAGTGCCTTATGACACTTTTATCACACCCCCAGGCCAGCACTGACCTAACTGGTGGTTAGGATTGCAACCTCAGGGCTTTGCACCCTTGCTGGCTACACCACCACTGAGAGGGGCTCTTCCCCTTTTGCTTGCAACTGAACCTGGCTTGATGTTTTGTGAACAGTAATGTCTTGTGCACTTCAGTGACATCTTCCTCTTTTCTCTAGAGCTGAAAGAATCTTTTGATCAGTGGGATGGTCTCCTGGAAGGAATCGGCAACTACATTGTTCCAGACAGTCCTCTGAAGAAATCCAGCCTCTAAAGGTGAAGGACGTAGATGTGCACCTGCACCTTGTTTCTATCTCTCTATGTGCTTCTGAGCATTATTTGATCCAAAGTACCCCCTTGGACACAGGCACTGTCCAGACAACACCAACCACTGACATCACAGTGGATGTGCTACAGAGAGAGACATCTGCTGCTATCATGTGTTGCACATTCTTCCAAGGTTTCCACCTCTGGGCAGAACAAGCTGCCTTCTGATGTCTTCTAAGGCAAATAGTAAAGAGACCAATCTTTGGACTTAGTGCTCCAGGTTCAGGGAATTCCTTTGCACATGTTTCCAGGGGCTGTGGGTGGTGCAAGTGGTTAAGACACTGTGCCTGTTAACCAGTAAGCCAGGGTTTGAGACCTGGGTCCCCACAAGACAGGGTGAGCTCCTGTCCTTAGCCCAGCTCTGTGACACAGCTGGAACCAATCGAATCGGCTCTGCTGTTCCATTGGACTATTTCACTGGTGTGGAGAGGGGATTTGCTGCTTGGGTAACAGCCTATCCTCCGTATCAATCTTCCCAGGCCTTCGTGCTTCGCATGCATTGTCGAGCATGATACCATAGTCTTTCAAGACTGATGGATGCCAAGTTTTCATGGAAGTGAAAAAGTGCTGAGTGAGACCACAGTGGTCAATACAGGTCTGGGAAAGTGTGACATCCTTCACCAGTCCAGGAAGGCCGTCTTTCCTTTTATTCCTGTTGTGAAAATGGCAGCTTTTTGTTATAGAGAAACATCAGCAGAACAACCGATCAGCTCACCTGCGATGCCACCTGGAAGACTAGAGACTTGGCTGGTCTGCAGCTCACCATGGAAACCAGAGTGAAGATTATGCCAGATTAAAGAAGCAGACACTTCAGGCTACAAACCACCGTCTCACCCCCTTTCTCTCGTTTTCTCTCTGTGATTCTCTCATTCTCTCTCATGTTCTCTCATTCTCTATCTCTTGTTCTCTGTCCTCTTGTTATTTCTGTCTATCCCTTGTTCTCTCTCCTCTCTCTCTCTCCTTTTTTCTCTGTGTTCTCATTCTCTCTTTTTTGTTCTCTCATGCTCTCTCTTGTTGTCTCTCTTGTCTCTCATTGTCTCTCTCGTTCTCTCATTCTCTATCTCTTGAATCATAGAATCCTAGAGTTGGAAGGGCCTAGTATGTCATCTAGTCCAACCCCCTGCCTGTAGCAGGAAATCCTCCTAGAGCATCCCCGACAGTGCTCGTCAAGCCTATGCTTGTTCTGCTTGTTCTCTGTCCTTTTGTTCTCTCTCCCTCTCTCTCTCTCTCTCTCTCATTGTCTCTCTTGTCTCTCTCTCACACACACACACACACACACACACACACACACACACACACACACACACACACACACACACACACACACACACACACACACACACACACACACACACACACACACACACACACACACACACACACACACACACACACATTCTTTCTGCCTACTTCTCTGTATTCTGAACAGGAGAGCAAACTCTTTGGAGCAAAGATTATGATGATTGGTCCATGATTATCCCTGGACCAAGTATGTCTTGGGGGGGGGGGGGCATGAGCAAACAACAAAATTTCAGGAGGAAGTTCCTGCAATTTGAGTGTTTAACACTGGAAGTGTAGGTATTCCGATAATGTCTTGAAACCATGCCTCTTGGCCTTGTTGATTACATACTCTCACCCCTGGTCTTCAGTATTTGGTGGTTAAACTATGTCAGTTTAGTTCAGTGGTTCCCCAAACTTTTAGTGTGAGGGCCCACTTTTTAATACAGCACTGTCTTGGGACCCCTCTAACTTTATGAGACTTTTAAAAAAGCCTGTTCTATGGTGGCCTTTTGTTCCTGTCCACCTCACCTTCAGTAGCAGCCAAGGCATGTTTGTCTACTTGTAAGTAGACAGTTTCAGCCAACAGCTCAGATCAGTCTTCTTTTGTTTGCCTGAGCTGCAAATGTGACGAAGTGCATAACCTTCCTAACTTATGTGACAAACAACACCCTCAGCATGTGATGGTGCACTGCTGGTTGTACCAACTTGATCTCACCTTACTATGCTGCTTCTCTGGCCTTGTTGCTGTTTCCAAATGTGCCTACCCCTCCCTATAAAGGATGTAACCCAGAAAATATCTTAAGAAACTGTTGTCACAATTGTGCCAATCAAGAGCTCTGGAATAGCTTGCTGCTATTGTTGGATGCCTGCGCTGATTTTTACGAGATTTGTATTAAACTAAAGATTTATAGTTTGCAACTTGTTTGTGATCATGTCTGTTTCTGTGATGCATCTTTAAATGAGATGGTGATGATTGAGCCTCCGGGGTCCCTGGTTAACCTCAGGATAAGGTTAAGTAAGGTTAAAAAGCATAAGTTTCCCTTAGACGCTTTTGACCTCAGTGCCTCTGCTGGAAAAGCATCTGGACAGCTGAGTGGGAGGAGGTTCACATCTCCTTTTTTTTCTGGGCTCCCCAAGAATAGCTTCAGCCAGTCCACCGGCTAGAGTTAGCACATACCAGCTGACTGGGCATCCAAGTACATCTGACCAGATAAGAGGGCAGGTGGGGTGCCCATTTGATCATTAACTATTCAGATGGCCCACAGTGGCCCCTGAAGATCAAGGTTTTTGATAGCCCAATCTTATGCCTGTCTACTCAAAAGTAGGTCCCGTTGTGTTCGATTAGACTTACTCCCAGGAAAGTATGGATAGAATTGCAGACTATAAACGCTCAAACATTCCAGCTTTTGAAGACGCATCTGTGTGTGTCCCAAGCTCTGATTGCCGACAGCTCTGAGGACATTTCCTCAGCCTTCCCTAGAGATGCTGCAGGACTTGAATCCAGGACCATCTGCAGGCAAAGCAGCCTCTACTACTTTACCTTCACCACAAAGGTGCACTTTGTTTTCCACTCTTGTCAATTACCTCCAGTCAAGACACTGTACATGTCCACAAGGCAAAAAACATATAGTCATGAGCTTGCAATGAGAGCATGAGTTTTATTATACTGATGGTGGCACTCAGGTGGGAGATAGTTGTCTATGAACTGGTCCCTGGTCACCACTAGGGAATTAACCAGAGACGCGGGTGGCATAAATGGTTCTTTTCCTGGCAGGAATCTGCTTAAGAGAGAGAATGTCAATTTCCTCCAACAATGAGACGGATCTGTCTTTGTTTGGGTGCTGAAACATCTGGCGGTGACGGCTGCAACACCAGGCTGCTGACCGTGAGCCTCCATAGGCAATGATTTGGGGGTGAAAAAGCAAAGAGGATGAAGACTGTCGTCCTCATGCCCCCCCTCCTCTTGTGTAACCAAAGAGCTTATGCAACCCTTGCTGAAGGGACACCTTTCCTACAGCCGTGCTCTGTTGCTGCACTGCTTGCTCGAAACATCGCCGTCTGCCTGCTTTGGTCTCTGCTTGGCGCTCCCTGCTTTCCTGTAGGGTGAGCAGAGCCACGTCGCGTATTTTTGAAACAAAAAAACTCTCCGTTTGCCATCTCTCCCTCATTGCATTTAAAGCTTTTGGCAGTTTTGCATAAAAATTGCTTGTGTAGTCACCGGGGAAGCCATGTTTAGTCTTACAAAACAAAAAAACCCACAAAGAATCCTGTAGAAATCCCTACAACAAATAGGGTGCGGCATAAGGTTTTGTGGGCCCAAGTCAGAGTGTCCATATAGAATGGAGGACAGAGTGCCTCAACCTTTAAGCATGGTATAGAAGAGGGAATTTTGGCAGGTGCTGCTTTTTAAAGCCTCTGTATTACGCTGAACCTGCTTAAATTCCTTCTTCTATGCAATGGTTAAAGGTACAGGCATTGTGTCCTCCAATATATTTGGTCCCACCCAGGGGACCATAAGGCTTTAAAAAGCAGCACCTGCCAAAATTCCCTCTTCTATATAATGCGTAAAGGTAGAGGTACACTGTCCTCAATTCTATATGGTCACCTTGGCTGGAGTGGATTTGATCATAAAAGGACAAGCAGGGCCAACTCCAAAAGCCCAATGCTGGTTAAGCTTCCTAGACAGTCTATGTGGCCAGGGCCTGTGGTGGCACCCAGATTCTGGAAAAGAAATTCTCCCCATACATTATTTACCCTTAGATGCCCATCTAAAAATAGCCCAATTTGCATAAATTTGCATTTCCGGACTCTGGATCCGGATGGGCATCTAAGGGTTTATTTGATTTCTATCTTGCCTTTCTTCCTAAAGGAAGGCTCCCCAAAGGAATATATCCTCCCTAAGTATTTCTTCCTAAATATAGGAGTAGTTCTTCCTAAAGGAAAGTGTCCATATTCATTGGACACCAGTTTGGCCTTTAAGAGCATATTGTATTGGTCTGTTTAGCTCCCCCAGCCTGGAATGGCTCCAAAGGGGTGAGGCTCCCTCCAAGATGGACTGCTCTGCCCCCTCTAGCTACGCCACTGGTTGGCCCATTGCCAAACTCAGATGGTGGGTCTTACATTGTCTTCTCCTTGACACAGGGTCAAGTTGTCTCCTCACAGGTTGCCTTCATGTTTGCCTTTCAAATGGCACTCCTTACAGCTCCAGCTCCGCAGCTTTTCCGCTCACTCCTTGCCATGTAGTGAGGTGTTGAGGGGCTGCAGCTGCCCTTCCCCTCCACCATGCTAATGGTGTCCATTCATGGATTCAGCTGAGCCAGCAGAGAGGAGGCTGCCCAGTGTAGATGCTGCTGTAACAACCATGCCACTGACTCCTCTCTGCTGATCTCCCTCCCTTCCTCTTCTGCAGATTTAGGAAAATGCCTCACTTGAGGGTACCTCAATCCTGAGCCTGCCTCCCCTCCCCTCCCCCTTGCCCAGCATGCAATCAGTCTCCTTTCTACCCTCTTCTTGTCCTTCTTTATCCCTGTCCTTCATTTCCGTGGTGCTGTTTGGCTACTGTAGTGCCAAATAGCATCAGGGAAATTGAAGTGGTTAAGGAATTGGACTGAGAACTGGAAGATCCAGGTTCAAATCTGCCCTCATCCATGAGACTTCCTGGGTGAACTTGGGCTAGTCATTCCCGCTGCAATCCTATCCAAACTTTCCTGGGAGTAAGTACTACTGAACACAATGGGACTTAGAGCACAATCCTATCCATGTCTACTCAGAAGTAAGTCCCATTGTGTTAAATGGATCTTAAATGGATCCAGGAAAGTGTGTTTAGGATTGTAGTCTTACTCTCTCCTTCTCGCCTACCTCATAGAGTTGTTGTGAGGGCAGCAGGAGAGGAGGAACTCAGGCTTGATAAACTGTCTTGAACATTTACATTGGCGAAGGAAGGAAGGATGGATGGATGGATGGATGGGTTATCTAAATGGAACAACCTTAAAGCAGGCCTCCGTCAGTCTTGAAAGACTATGGTATCGTGCTCAGCGCTGCATACGCTGCATGCCAAGCACGAAAGCCTGGGTTGGATTGTTATGGAGGATAGGCTGTTACCCAAGCAGCAAATCCCCCCTCTCCATGCCACTGAATTAGTCCAATGGAAAGGCAGAGCCAATACGATTGGATCCAGCTGGCGTCACAGAGCTGGGCTAAGGAGCTCACCCTGTCTTGTGGGGCCAACCTGGGTCTCGAACCCTGGCCTGCTGGTTAACATGCACAGCATCTTAACTGCTTGCGCCACCCACAGCCCAATAAATACAATTCTCCCCACATCCAGGAACAACATACCTAAGCAAACCTAAGCACTGAGCATGTTTATGGCAGAAGATAAGGCCAATCCCTGGAGTCCTTCTTGGTGGTTTGTTCTCTAAGACCAGTGGTTTCCAATCTTTAGCAGCCTGTGGACCACTGAGACAAAAACTGGAATCACCTTTAAGATCAGTGAAAACCTTGCTGTTTTTGTTTTTTATTTGCTCTTTTTTCTTTGTTTTTCTTTGCCATTGTAAATCGCCATGATATCAGTGGTGTAGCTGGAGGGAGTACAAAGAACTAAGGTTTACAGGCCCTCGCAATCCCTTTCAAAGCCATTCTTTGGGTAGGGGGTGCAAAACGGAGGCAAATGCATTCTGGTGCATGCCTCTAGTTTGTTCCCATCACCCAGAAAAGTTCCAAAGGGAAGGGAAACAGCTGCTTGCACAGTGCAGCAAGGCTCCCTGCAAAAGTTAATGCTTTGCATCCCTCCAGCTATTCCACTGCATGACATAATAGTGATGTTACAGAAGAAGATATTCTGCATTTCCTTGAGCCTGTTGCTTCTCAGCATTCTAGGTTGGTGGGGCTGTTTGGGGCCATGAAGCAATGCAGGGGAAAGGCAACCACCTGATGCTAGCTGGCAAACCAGCAGGTGCAGAACTACAAGCCCTGGTATCAGCTGCCTATCAGGATGTGGTTTTACAGATTAGATCAGTAACATGCTAGAGACACTGCTAGACAGTTGGTAGTTGAGGTTATGGCCAGCCTGGTGGTCCCTGAATTGTCAGACCTCTCCCACAGTTACATGAACTGCCAGTTACTCTCTTATCAGTTACATGAACATCCTCCTCTTTCTGCAGAAGCTCCTGACTTCTGGAAAGGTCTTTCTATGGTGGTCCCAAATCATTGGCATTCCTGCCCTAGCTTACCACCAATTGATATCCAGCACAGGCATCTCCCTTTCATTGGACAGATTTGGGACCAGAGCACCGTCCAAAAGTGAAAACCGTTGAGTCTTTTTCAGTTTGCAAATGCAAAACAGGCACCCAAAAAAGACATACCATAAATATCACTTGGAAAAGCCTAAATAACACATAGATAACAAATTACAGTAAAATGAACAAAGGCATGTGTTGACAATGAATATCTTCTGTATTTGAATGATGGTTATTTATTGAAGAAAGTCATACGGAAATGCCAAAAACAGTTTGATCACCATGTCACATAAGCAACATCACGGAAGCCTTTAGACCAGCAGAGCGAGGTTGAAAGAGTGAAACAGGTGTTGAATGAATAAGTCCCGGGTATAAGCTTTGAAAGAGTGGACCCATCAGAAAATGAACTGTCAGAAAGTGGGGGACGCCTTGTATTAAAAATAGTCTAAAAGTTGCATAAAAGGGGAAGAAAATCAGAGATTCAATGCATGGCATGGGAAAAGAGGTGGTAGAAATTTTAAGACACTGAAAACTAGGAATTTTACATGCACAATGAGAACCAGGTCAATAATTTGGTTTGCTTAACATCTGTTGTGGAGGATCCTTGGCCATCATGACAAAAGTGATGCAGCCTGGAGCCAGCAAGCCACATGTGTAAGAAAACCATGTCTCTATGCTCTGATACCCACGGAGGGCACTGAGAGGGCACCATCAGAGGCAGGAGGGACTTGGCACAAGTGACAAATACTGCCAGGAGAGTTGCATGAATGGAGAGAAGGGGGCCCTGTCATTCAAGAGGGCTGGTGTGCAAGTCCAATCCCATTTCCACCCTGAATTAGCGTCACCGAAGAATCGTTCTGACAGCTACACGGAAAACAGAGAATGAGCTTGTCTTGCCCAATCCATCCTCTGCGCCACAGCGACGCAAGAGAAAGTCATGCCTTGGATTGTGCAAGACACTTATGTAACCATAACATGAGGAGGGGGCCTCAAGGGGAAGTGGCGTAGCCACCTCCGGAGAAGACTTTGCAACACAGGGATGCTTCGCTTCCCACAATCTTGCTGGACTCCGTACAATCCACCTGCAGTCCCGCACTACATACCTCAACCAAGTTTTGATTTTTCAAAAAGCATCTACTAAGTGGTTCACCCACAAGAGGCAAAGACCTTGCAAATCATGTTTGTAAATTTGGAAATTGGATAGGGAAGAGATTTCCCTGCTAAACTGACACTCCCTCAATGCTTCTGGCTTTAGGGGAAACAAGCCTTGCCTTGGGCTTATCTCAATCAAACCAAACAGTATTTATGACCACTTTTCAACAAAAATTTCACAAAGCAGTTTACAGAAAAAAAGAAAAAAAAAGAATAAGTAATGGCTCCCTGTCCCAAAAGGAGATGTCCCAATCTAAAAAGATGCAAAAGAACAATATCTTGGAGGGTGAGTATATGCACCTATAGTGCATAGGAGAGTGCACTTATAGTAAAGTCTTTCTCCAGATGGATATCTCACACCTTCCCTGTGCATGCGTTGGTGAGTTTCAGCACATGGAGAAGAGGAATGTACCGGTAAATACTCTCTGAAGACCCTCTAGAATTTGGCATTTCCACCTTGATCAACAATGGCATTAAGAAATTAAATTAAATTAAATTTTGTGATATACTTGTGTATGATGACAATAATTCTGTTGTAATAATAATGTTGTTGTTGTTGTTGTTGTTGTTGTTGTTATCCATAAATACACAGTGAACAATTTCGTGCTGGTTTCATTCACATCACCAGTCGGACCCTTCCCAAGGGTCTAGGACTGTGTGATGTAGCGGCGTATAATTCGTGCTGATCCCAGAAGAGCGGCTTTCTGCAGTTGGCAGAGTGATATTTTGTCAATGCCAATAGTTTTCAGGTGCCTGCCAAGGTCTTTGGGCACTGCACCCAGTGTGCCAATTACCACTGGAACCGCCTGCACTGGCTTACACCAGATACGCTGTAATTCGATTCTTAGGTCTTGGTAGCAGGAGATCTTTTCCAGTTGTTTCTCCTCAATTCTGCTGTCCCCTGGTATGGCGATGTCAACAAGCCACACCTTACTGCTTTCTATGATGGTGATATCTGGAGTAATGTGTTCCAAGACCTTGTCTGTCTGTATCCTGAAGTCCCACAGAAGCTTGACCTGCTCATTTGCAACCACTTTTTCAGGCTTGTGGTCCCACCAGTTTTTTGCCACTGGCAGATGATACTTTTGGCAAAGATTCCAGTGGATCATCTGGGCAACAGAGTTGTGCCTCAGTTTGTAGTCAGTCTGCGTGATCTTCTTGCAGCCACTTAGAATGTGGTCGATGGTTTCATCCACTTCTTTGCAGAGCCGGCATTTTGTGTCATCGGCTGATTTTTCAATTCTGACCTTGATGGCATTTGTCCTGATTGCCTGTTCTTGGGGAGTAAGTCTCAGGCCTTCCGTCTCCTTCTTCAGTGTTCCACTCGTGAGCCACAACCAGGTCTTATCCTGATCAAACTTTCCTTCAATCTTGGCAAGGAATTGGCCATGCAATGCTTTATTCTGCTAACTGGCAGTCCGAGCCTGAATTGCACTATTGCGATATTCATAGTTGGTCTGCTGCACTTTCAGCAACTTTCTCTTGCTGACTTCAATCAGAGCAGATTCCTGGCTCTCTCGCACATAATCTGCCAGGGCATGTTTTTCTTCTTCCACCGACTGCTTCACTTGCAAAAGTCCTCTGCCCCCTGATCTTCTAGGCAGGTACAGCCTGTCAACATCATTACAAGGATGTAAAGCATAGTGAATGGTCATTAATTTCCTTGTTTTCCTGTCCAAGTCATCTAGTTCCTTTTGTGTCCAGTTCACAATACCAGCAGTATACCTAACTACAGGTATGGCCCAGGTATTTATAGCCTTTATTTTATTAATATTAATTATTATAATAATTATATTATATAATAATTATTATATGATATATTATATAATATATATAATATATAATATTATATATAATATATAATAATTATTAATAATAATAATTAATAATAACAATAATAATTATATATTATATAATATATCATATAATAATTATTATATAATATAATTATTATAATTAATATTAATAAAATAAAGGCTATAAATATTATTATATTAATATTAATATTAATATTATTATTATTATTATTAAAAACCACCAGTAATACACAGTGAACAACTTCTCCATGCTGGTTTCTGTGACAACACAAGTCAGACCTTTCCCAAGTGTCTAGGACTGTGTGATGGAGCGGCGTATAATGTGTGCAGAGCCTGGTAGAACGGCCTTTTGCAGTTGGCAGATTGATATTTTGTTGATGTCAATTGTTTTCAAGTGCCTGCCAAGGTCTTTTGGCACTGCACCCAGCGTGCCAATCTCTGGAACCATCTGCCGTGGCTTATATCAGAGTCGCTGCAATTCAATTTTTAGATCTTGGTATCACGAAATTTTTTCCAGTTGTTTTTCTTCAATTCTATTGTCACCAGGTATGGCAATGTCAATGAGCCACACTTTACTCTTCTCTATAATCATGATAGCTGGCATACTGTGTTCCAAGATCCTGTCACTCTGTATCCTGAAGTCCCATAGAAGCGTGACATGTGCATCTGTGACCACTTTTTCAGGCTTGTGGTCCCACCAATTTTTTGCCACTGGCAGATGACAGTTGTGCCTCTGTTTGTGTCTAACTAACCTCTGTTAGTCTGGGCGATCTTGCAGCAACGTAGAATGTGATTGATGGTTTCATCCACTTCTTTGCAGAGATGATGATGATGATGATGATGATGATGATGATGATGATAAAATCCACAGTGTGTACTGTTCAAAGCTTTCTCAGTGCTCAATCAATCAATCACTGAACTCAGACATCACTTCTGTCTTATGATCTCCTGATCTTCCATTACCTCTATCTTCATCTCCTTGCCCACTGAGCAACCCAGAAAGCTGTTAGTGAAGGTGATCCTCCTACACGAAAATAAATAAAGCAAACTGTACCAGTTTGGGGGTCTTACCCCTCTTGGTAGCCACCTCAATTAATGACATCACTTTGGTCCCTAGGTCTTTGGGGATACCTAAAAAGGAGGTCTCCGTGCAAAAATGGTTGGGAACTACTGAAGTGAACAAAGGTAATAACAGCAAAGAATTGGTGTGGACTGTGGACCACCACTCCACTTGTTACTTCTGCATCCCTCTTTGTTGCCCCCCTCACCATTAAAATGTCTTTTTAAAGAAAAGCCTTAGCCTGTAGAAGCTGAGTAGATGCAATTGTCAACATTCCAACTGTCAAGTGATAACAGGTCAGGCTGAGAAGAAGCTCAATTGAGCAGAGCCATTGAGGAGAGAGGAGGCAAAAGGGCATCTGAGATGCTGGAAAGAGGGATGTTTTTTCCAATGAACGTTGTAATATCGTACTACTGCTGTTAATAGTAGATTATAAATTATAAAGGATAGACTATAAAGGATGAGGATCTGTTATTTTTGTTTGCTTGTTTGATTTATATCCTGCCTTTCTTCCTTAAAAAGGAAACCTTTTTATAAAGCAGCTTATATTATTTTGTTGAATGTAACTGATACTATATTAAAAAAATCATAGCAGTAAACCTACTGAAATTAATAGGTGGGATTTCCTTGGATGCAATAATCTGGGTAGGATGTTTAATTACAGAAGGGCCTCTTGCTTCATGCTCGAATGATGAATTAGGAGATCTCCTCTAGAGCTACAGTTGTATAATCTTTCTGCTCCATTAACCCACCACCTGTCATTTTGGAAGCTGGGACTTGAAAATGAGTTTAAGGATTTTTCTTTCTTCAATCTTCCCGTCTTAATCTCTCTCCTGCAAGAAATAAGAGGAAATTTGCATGCAGACCAGAGGGGCGGGGAGGGGGAGAGAATCTAGTATTAAATAGTGACATGAAGACGAGCTATTTTCAGGCTTAGCCAGTTTTGATCACATCACTCCTCTTCAGGGCCTCAGAGATTTCTTGGCTGCAGGAAAAAGCAGATGATGAGACGACCCCGTGCAGATTAGTCTTGCAAATGTGCTCTACTGGAAATGGTGTTTGGAGGATCACAGGAGAGCACCACAGTTTCACAACCCCAGATGAGTCAAATTAGCCAGGCATGCACACTTTGTATCCTTGATCAATTTTGGCACCAGTTAATGAAATTGAAATACAGTACCTTGCTTAATAAGCACCTTGTTTAACAAGCGTTTCACATAACAAGCAAAAATTTCCAAGAAATCTTGCTTCACACAACAAGTATGCAACCATGACCGCATGGAGGCTCTTTAAAAGGGTGCCAGCCAGTGCTGCTGCCTCTAACTGCCCTCAACTTGGGGGCAGTTGCCTGGGATGCCAGAGGCCACTGCCCCTAACTGCCCCAAGTGCCCCAACCAGCCACCTTGAACCTCCAGCAGCAGCCCAGGTAAGCCTCCCAGGAAAATGTCTGATTGCAGTCTCCTAACTATGTTTACTCAGTAGTAAGCCCCATTGTGTTAAATGGGACTTACTCCCAGGAAAGTGTCTTTAGGATTGCAGCCTAAGTAGTCTTCATAGGATCATGCACATTGAATGCATGTTTTGAATGCAATTCCAGTGTTCTGTCATCATTTTTACATCCAGTTAATATTTTTATATGAATATTTTGGGAGTTGTGGAACTAACTGTGTGAGTTTCCATTATTTCCTATGGACTCCTCAAGCGCATCATCCCACCATGCGCACCAACCCCCCATGCACATCATCCGCCCATACGCAACATTCCCTCCATGCGCATCAACCCCTCATGTGCATCATCTCCCCAAGCGCATCAACCTCTCATGCACATCACCCTCCCATGCGCATCAACTCCCATCGCACATGCGCATCACTCCCCCATGCGCATCATTCCCCCATGCGCATCAATCCCTCATGCGCATCAACCCCCCATGCTCAACAGCGCCCCATGTGCAATGGCCCCCCCATGCGCAGCATCCTCGCCAGTGCAACCCCTCTCTCCAAACAACATCCCCCCATAGCTCCAGATACTGAGCACCAAATTGGATGGAGGTTGGTCAGTCTTCCATGTTAAGTATAGGACAAAAACACATTGTACCCCTTTTCAGCCCCTGAAGGATTAAATTTCACCAAATCGGTTCTTGGTGGGTGTTCAGGTGACAGAAGGATCCCTCGCAGAATTCCATGCTTCTAGGTCCGGGGGTTGGCGCAGAATGTTGATGAGTCATCAATTCTCCAATGAAAAGTATAGGGAGGAAAACATGTTGCGCCCCTTTTCACCCCCTTCCAGTTTGAATTTCTGAAAACTGGTTCTTAGTGCACCCCTCAGCCATGGAATGAACACCCACCCCAAATTTCATGCTTCTAGGCCCAGCGGTTTTGGCAGGGTGTTGATGAGTCAGTCAGTCAATAACTCTTCTCTTATATGCTGTGCCTGTTAACCAGCAGGCCAGGGTTCAAGACCCAGGTTGGCCCCACAAGACAGGGTGAGCTCCTGTCCTTAGCCCAGCTCTGCGACGCCAGCTGGATCCAATCGTATTGGCTCTCCCTTTCCATTGGACTAATTCAGTGGCATGGAGAGGGGGGATTTGCTGCTTGGGTAACAGCCTATCCTCCATAACAATCCAACCCAGGCTTTCGTGCTTCGCATGCAGCGTATGCAGCGCCGAGCACGATACCATAGTCTTTCAAGACTGACGGAGGCCTGCTTTTGGTTCTGTGGTGCAGTAGGAATCATCTGGAGCTTAATTCACAAAAAACTGTGGAAATGATGGTAGACTTTAGGAAGCACCCCCCTATGCTACTTCCACTTTCCATCTGTGGTAATGTGGTTTCAGTGGTGGAGTCCTTCAAGTCCTTGGGCTCTGTAGTCTCCCAAGACCTGAAATGGTCAACTAACATCAGCAGCATCATTAAAAAGGCTCATCAGAGGATGTTCTTCTTGCGTCAACTGAGGAAATTTGATCTGTCTCAAGAGCTGATGACCCTGTTTTACAGGGAATTATTGAATCTGTTCTCTGCAGTTCCATCACTGTCTGGTTTGGCACAGCATCCAACCTGGACAAGAAAAAACTACAAAGAACTATAGGTATAGCAGAGAAAATAATTGGAGTCAGTCTGCCCTCTATAGAGGATCTATATATCGCTCGGGTCAGGTAGAGAGCCATGAGTATTGCTGCAGACCCTCTTCACCCTGGACACATTTTGTTTGAGCTTCTTCCCTCTGGACGCTGATATAGGACTCAGTTTTTTTCCTTGTGCCATTAAATTGCTGAACCATCAACTTTGCTGAGGGACTTTTGGAAATACTGAAGTAGTGTTCTATCTGATGTATGCTCTGTATGTATTGTTTGATATTTGTGTGTTGGTGTTTGTATGTCTGCAGCCGTTGCCGAAGCCAAATTCCGGGTATGGAGCTCATACTTGGCCAATAAATAAATCTAATCTAATCTAATCTTTTATTTATATGTAATATAAATATATGGATATAAATATATAAATAACTAGCAAAATCCCCTGTACGCCATCCCCTCATGCGCATCATCCCCCCCATGCGCAACATCCCCCATGTGCAACATCCCCCCATGCACATCATCCCCATGCACATCAACCCCCATGCGCAACAAACCCCATGTGCAACATCCCCTCATGCTCATCAACCCCCCATGTGCATCAACCTCCCATGTGCATCAACCCCCCATGCACATCCATCCCCGTGTTCATCTGTCCCCCATGCACATCAGTCCCATTCACATCAACCCCCATGCACATCTTTACCCTATGTGAATTGAACCCGATGCACAAAATCCCCCATGCGCATCAACTCCGTGCGCATCAACCCCCATGAACATCATCCCCCATGCACATCATCTCTTCATGCACATGAACCCCCCCATGAGCATCAACCCCCATGCACAACAACCCCCATGCTCAGTGTCCTCTCCAGTGCAACCCCTCCCAAACAAGACCCCCCCCTGTGTATCAGGCACCAAGGACAAAATTGGCTGGATGTTGGTCAGTCTTCCATTTTAAGTATAGGACAAAAACACATTGCACCCCTTTTCAGACCCTTAAGGGTTAAATTTCTCCATATCAGTTCTTGATGGGTGTTCATGTGACAGAAGGAACACCCTCCCCGAATTTCATGCTTCTAGGTCTAAGATTTGGGGCAAAGCATCCCTCAGTCTCTGATTCTTCAATGCAAAGTATAGAGAGGAAAACATGTTGCGCTTGCGGCCCATTTCATCCCCTTCCGGTTGGAATTTCTGAAAACTGGTTCTTAATGACTCCCTCAATCAGAAGGAACACTCCAAATTTCATGCTTCTAGGCCCAGCAGTTTTGGCTGGGCGTTGATGAGTCAGTGAATCACTATACTGCTGATCAGGGGCTCAAATCCCTCAGTTGCCCTACTATAAGTTACACTCCTCAAAAATCCCATGGCACACCAGCAAACTATCTGTGGCACACCCGTGTGCCACAATATGGTGGTTAAAGCTACCACAAGGCCTTTCTGTGACATGGGAGCAAAACAAAGGCATACACCTTTTTGGAAACCTTCTGGGTTCTTCAATTCTGCTTCTACTAAATGTTTTGCACCCTCTTTTAGCTATGCAACTGATCCTGTCTGGAAATGCCCACGGATTGTAATGACTGTAACCCTAACCTTGCCTGCAAAAAAATAAAACACAAACTCAAAATTCATGCCAACATGCTCCGTTACAGTCACCAGCTCCTTCCTCCATGGTTCTTAAATGATTGTGTGTTCGTGAGTGTGTGTGAACAACGAGTCTTACAAATAGCAGGTGTACACGTGATTTCTGATCCATTAAAAAAAATATTCCAAATAGCAGCTACGGCAGGAAGTGGCACTGTTGAAATTCCCTTCATGGTTGTTTTTAATATACAAGTCTGCTGAGGAAAGGGAACATTTTTGAAGTCCTGACTTATCTTTACAGAGCAGTATCAGCCACCCTCTCCCCATCCAGGCTGACTTCAAAGGCTTCAGCAGCAGCCAGGAACATCTTGGGCTGCAAGCAAGATTTTGACAGCACATGAATGTCTTAATACATTAAATCCTCAGAGTTCTCGAGTGCGTGGGTGTGGGTGAAATGTATACCTTCCTAGTTGATCTCATTCCACCCAATAACAGCCTTTTTGAATCTCTTTCCCAGCAAAACTATCACATGTTCCCAGGGGTGTAACAAGCGGGGGGTTGCGATGTGGACCACCCTGGCTGCCAGGCAAAATGGGGTGTGATGGGAGGTCCACCCAAGATGGCAGCAGTGGGAGCCGCAGGAATGGTGCAATTCAGTGGAGTTTTCCTTCAACAAGTCCGGCAGACTAAGATCATCCTGGACTGCTCTGAGTAGAGCAGCACCAGCGGCTTAACTCATTGAGGACAAACAGGATACTCTTCTTAAATGATGTTCCTATTCAAGGAATAATCCTAGAATAGAACAGAACCGAACAGAATAGAATAGAATAGAGTGGTGCCTCACATAACAAGTTTAATTTGTTTCGGAAGCATGCTTGTTATGTGAAATGCTCTTTATGTGAAGCGGATTTCCCATAGGAAATAATGGAAACTCCAACGATTAACTGTATGTTAAAATGATGACAAAACACTGGAATTGAATTCAAAACATGCATTCAATGTGCATGATCCTATGAAGTCTACATAGGGTGCAATCCTAAAGACACTTTCCTGGGAGTAAGACCCATTTAACACAATGAGGCTTATTTCTGAGTAGACACACTTCGGAGACTGCAATCAAAGATACTTTCCTGGGAGTAAGCCCCATTGAACACAGTGGGGCTTACTTCTGAGTAGACATGGTTAGGAGGCTACATGGAGCATGGGGGCTTACCTGGGCTTCTGCTGTAGGCTGTAGGCCAGTGGGGGCACTTGGGGGCAATTAGGGCAGCAACACGCTGGCCGGCAGCCCTTTAAAACAGGCTCCATGCAGAGCATCGGGGCTGAGTAGTGCGCCGCCCATTAGGAAGCAATGCTTCCTGTTTCTCCATGTGCCTGCGTTTCGCGCAAGCAAAAGATGACCAGATGACCCGGCTAGGTCACTCTCAGGTTGCCTGAGGCTTGTTATTTCCCATTGGCAATAACTCCCAATGGGAATTTTTGCTTGTTATGTGAATCACTTGCTATGTGGGGCACTTGTTATGTGAGGTACCACTGGCCTTTATTTGTATCCCACCTTCATCCCAGAGCATTCAAGGTGGCTCACAATAATCAACGGTAAACCCACTAAAATATTTAAAACATCAACATCAATTAAAAACTTTAAAACGTTGTAACGGGCAAGTCAATTTTGGCCAATGAACCAAAGTCTGGCTAACTTGCACCCAGAGTGCTTTGATACATGGCATGCTTGGATGGCAAAAATGCTGGAGACATAAAGTCTGTGAGAACTAGGAGGGAGTTATAAACATGTAGATTATTGTGGGTTGTTTGTATTCTGCGATCAAGGCCAGGAAGAATCATCATTAGTGCTACAATTCACACCTGTTGAGTGACCTTGTCAGAACTGTAAATTAACCACAGCTCAGGCAGAAATGGGAAACCTTGCCCGGCAACTCAAACCCAGAAAGGAAGTCTTGGCTCTGGCTGGATCTGAGAAGGAGCCAAAATTTCCTGTTAAGATCCTATAAATTTCTCAACATTGGTTCTTGGTGGGTGTTGATGTCACAGAAGGAACACCCTCCCCAGATTTCACGCTTCTAGGTCCAGGGGTTATGGCAGAGCATCCCTCAGTTAGGGATTCTTCAATGGAAAGTATAGGGAGGAAAACGCATTGCACCCCATTTCACCCCCTTCTGTTTGGAATTTCCAAAAACTGGTTCTTAGTGATTCCCTCCATCACGGAAGGAACACACACTCCAAATTTCACACTTCTAGGCCCGGTGGTTTTGACCGGGTATTGATGAGTGAGTCAGTGAGTGACTTTTCATTTTTATATATAGAGAGAAGATACTATCTCCACATTTTAGAAGACACCCTAATGGCAGAAATGCAGTTTATATACTGCAATTTATATACTGCATTTCAATTTAAGTAATTCACAACTCAGTTTACACAGCAAAACAAATTAAGAAATAAATGGTTCCCTGCAGGACGACCGTATGTCATAACCAAAAAAAATGGACAAGTTCCCTCCAAAATGTAGGACCCATGACAATATAAAAGCTAAAAACATTCATATGTATAAGTGGCATAGAGCACAATCCCAGTAATGTCTATTCAAAAGTAAGCTCCATTGTGTTCAATGAGTCTTAGTGGTGGACTTCAGGGGGTTCTCACAGATTCTATAGAACCCTTTGATAATGAGCACCTGGTTCTGAGAACCGGTTACTAAAGGGACATAAACCTGTTGTTAATTTGGGTTATTAGGACATAAAACCTGTTGTTAATTTAAGTTATGAGGACACAGAATTTATTTGAATCCCACCACTGGTCTTACTCCTAGGAAAGTTAGGATTGCAGACATAGCTAATGATCATGTAGCCCAGTGCAAAGCTCAAAACGTTGTCCCAGAAGTGATGTTGCCCCTGCAACAACAAAATCAAATTTAATTAATTAAAAATATGAAAATGGTGCCCCTTATTGGTTAGGGAACCTGTGCTGAGCAAAAAAGGAATGGTTTTTCTTTCCCTGCTTAATATAAGAGGAGCAACACTTAGAACTGCTTGTATACCCAGTTAGCATGGGTAACTATATTATTATATATGTATATGGAAATGAGAGCTGATTCATATTAACACCTTGTTTGTTCCATACAGTATCAGAATTGCATCTCATTGGCTCTCAGAGCAATCAGTATCATGGGAAAGTTAAGAAAATCCTCTTTTTGTTCCATCAGCTTTTGTGTTTTCATTTTCTGGTTAATTGGCCATAACATTTGATAGAATATAGATAAATAAAATTATCTTTCTGATATTTAACATGATGGTTTTATCATGTTATCATTTGTAGCCTGTTTTTCACAATTTTAAGCACTAGTGTCAAGCTCAGCTTGTAGTCCCCTTAAAGCTTGTAGGCAGCTGCACCCCCTGCACCTCCCTAGCTATGCCATTGATATACCCTTATCTTGCGGCTTATAATACGCATTTAACCATAAGATGCACCTAAGTTTAGAGGAGCAAAACAAGAAAAAAAATTCTGAACCAAATGGTGTACTAATATATTTAATAAAATATAGCACAATAATATTACAACCATGTAAAGTCAACATTGGTATTTAGAACAATCATCACTGTCAATAAAAATGAGGAAAGACTTTAAGGTTCAAGCACTCTTCTAATTTTCTGGAAACCCCAAGAACTCATCACTAGTGTCAGTGATTTGTGACTTTTGCACAAATCTCATTGCACATGACCAGACATCAAGACTTTTGCACAACTCTCATTGCAAATGAGGTCCAGGGAGGCAGGTAAGTTTGGGGGAGGGGGTTTCTTTTGGGGGTTGGGGGGATCCAGGTAGGTAGGGAAACATGAGGGGATCTGGGTGGATAGGGAAGGGTGGGGGCCGGGGGGTGTTTCTTTTGGTGGTCAGGGATCCAGGCAGGCAGGTCAGTGGGTCAGAGGGAGGCAGGAAAGTGGGGAGGGATCCACGCAGGCAGGGTTGCATAGGATTGCAGCTCTAGGAACCAGATCCTGTGCATGTCAATCTTCCACTGGTGCAGCATGTAGGTGGTCCTGCTGGAGCTGCCAAAACAGGTTGAGAAAAGGGGGGAAGGGGCTTGGCTCTGTATTTGTGCCCTCCTTTCTATAGATATGAAACAAGGAATTCCCTAATGCGACTGACTCCTGGCCATCTGTCAAGGGAGCCCCTTGCCCTGACAGAAAACGGCTGTGCCTGCTGGAGGACGAGGCCTGGCTGCAGACCCAGCGGAGGAGGCCTTTGCCCCCTGGTTGCCAGAGAGGCAGATGGCAGCTGCGAGAGGAGAGGCGGCAAGATGGCTGGGCAGAAGGCTGTGCCCCACTGACGGATCAGATGATGGGGGCTACCCCACGCGGACAGTGCAAGACAGCTGGCAACCTGGCATACAGCTTGCAAGCCAAATGGCAAATGTGCAGGGCATATCCCAGGAAACCCCTTGAAGCCAAGTGCCAAACAGTTCCTGAAAGGATGTGACACCCTTCAATATTCTTTCTTGAGCAGAGGGAAGCCCTGGTGTTGTGCCTTTTTTTGCCCTTAAAATATTTCTATTTTCAGTTTTGCAGGACATACATAGGATGCATTCCATACCTTGGTGTAGCTAAAGGATGGCACAGAAGTCAGTCTTGGAGGAAGCCTCACCCCTTTGGAGCCATACAGACTGGCTCCAAAGGGTTTGAATGGCTCTAAAGGGGTGATGATGGTCCCTCCAAGACTGACTGCTCCACCCCTTCTAGCTACACCACTGACTCAATGTCCCCTACTTAAGGTTCTCAGGCACTCCGGTTCCAGGTTCGGTTCCAGGTTCCAGTCAAAATGTACCTCTGTGCAAACATTTGGTTGCGGGCCCAGCACTATTGCCCATGGGTGAAAGTGCCACCAAAGGATTACTATGCCCACACCAAAGTGCCAACGCAGCCATCTGAAACTCAGGTGTTTGAAATTTGGGCAGCCCATATAACTCCAAAGATCTGTGGGCAAATGTACAACTCTTGAGTGTCCATTGGCCAAAGCAAATATTACTCAGGAGGGGACTGGAGCAGTGGGTAAATCGGTGGGCACCCTCCACTGTAAATATGCTGCCTGACGTCAGCACCACATTTGGTCTCAGCATAGAGTATAGATTGGCTGGCTGGCCCTTAATTCAGAGTTGTTGAGTCCCTGACGCTTGACATAGCTCTTGCCGCTGGTGCCATCAGGAGGGTGGGCACCAAATCAGATGTGCCCCCTCAGCTGCTCCTCTGGCTGGTGGCTAGTTGGGCAACTTCACATAATCTGTTTCCAAACAGGTTCATGTGCTCTATTTCTGAGAGTGCATGCACACCCTCAGCAGCTGATCAGGTGAACTGGGCACACTGACTGCCGAGCAGGCACACGCCAATTTTTTTCTCCATCAAGAAGGTTGGAGGGCATGTGCCCTGTCGGCAGCCACTCGGTAAAAATCTCCCAATCATCTGGCAACCAGATGATTGCTCTAACTCCTTTCCAATTGGGAACCAGTTGGACTGCAAGTGTGCTGATGTCATCATGACTCTGTAGAGCATCATGATGTCAGGTGATCCCATGCGTGCCACAAGCCATGTTGCCCTGGACAGCAGAAGCTGTTGCCATGCCTCTGCCTGTAGTCATCCTTTTTACAACATTTCTCCATTTTTACTATGGCTAGTTTTTCATAAACAA
Organism: Cryptoblepharus egeriae; assembly: GCA_030015325.1. NCBI lineage: Eukaryota > Metazoa > Chordata > Lepidosauria > Squamata > Scincidae > Cryptoblepharus > Cryptoblepharus egeriae. The sequence goes on from JAREYC010000014.1 coordinate 14,975,509, forward strand.
TGAAGGCTGCAATCCTAAAGACACTTTCCTGGGAGTAAGATCCAATGAACACAATGGGGCTTCCTTTTGAGTAGATATGGTTGGGAGTGTGCTCTTGGAAACAGATGGAGCCACTCCTGTCTTCTGCTATCTAATCATGGTTTTGGCAGCAAATGCAGTATATTTGTGCACATTTTTACATACTGTCAGATCAAAACTACACGTGACACTAAGCACAGTTTTGATGCCAAAAATTTTCTGTCCACCCCCAGCCCTTCAAGCCTAGTAGTATTTGTCTGGTGATATCACAGTGCTCCACTGCACTTTTTCTCATCAGCACCCACCAGTGGCATAGCTAGAGGGGTTGCAAAGCACTAAGAGTCTGCAAGGACCTTCACCAAATTCATTCAAGGAACTCATCCCTCTCCCCTTTGGAACCATTTCAGATGGTGGGAGCACACAGAGGAATTTGTTGTTTTCCTACCACCTGAAATGGCTCTGAGTGGCAAGACCGGCCCATCCATGAGATCAACTGAGGAGGTTGCCTAAGGCACAATGGTACAGTGTATCCACTTATGCCCATCCAGTTGCCTGTATTGATCCACCACCAAGCAGCACTTGCAAAGTACCTATGACAGAGATGTAAGATGGGGCATGGGGGAGGTGGGAAAGAGGCATTTGGGGGTAGAGTGAAAGATTGTCAGAGAAAAGGGGATGGGACAGGCAAAGCTCAGCTTTGCTGAATCCAGAGTGCAGTGTTGTACCACATTCTGACATTCCTGATTGAATTTGAAGACGACAAGTGTAACCACATGTTTCATGCTTGAAACAGCTTTCCATAGGACACAAGCATTCAAAAGGCAGATACAGTCACAGTTTCTTGGGACTGTGTATCCCATAGGAGAGGCTCTCTGTCCAGGCAGGAGCTGGACACTCAACAGAGTGTGCCTCACATACTCACCTTCACTGTTCACCCTTGAACAGTTTCAAAAGCTGCTTCCAACTATATCTGATAGCCTGTTCTTCAAATGGGAGTTCTTGCATTTCTATCATGCTATATTGACCTTCAAAAAATAATTGCCTTTCCTGATACTGGTCCAACCTTGTTGTACACGGATTTTTTATACATATATTTGACTCAACAGAAATGGTCACTGCAAATCACAATTTAAAAAACTGCTTTTCTACTGTTGTACATAGATAGTCATGCAAGCAATCATTCAATGTTTTCAGTCTCAGAATTAAACCCCTGCAGATGCAGAGGCACTGCATTATTCAAATTAGATGCAATAGAAGAGCAAAAAACCTGGATGTGGGCCTTTAAACCTATTTTTCCATTGTTTTCTTTATATACTGATTTTTTATCCACAGGAGGTTCCTGAAAGAACTCTAGTGGATAATAAGGGACACCTGGAGTTTATTTGGAGCTGCAGAACAGTGATACTGATACCAATTTGCGGCCTGGAAAATCAAGCATTTCCTCTTTCCAACAAACCAAAATGTTGGTTCTTTTTTTGTCATCCAATAGGCAAAGTTCTGGTTTCTATTTTTTTTTTCCAATTCCTAATGACATAAAAGTGAAACGATGCACATATTTCATCTTTATTTAAAATATGCTTTTGTTTTCTTTTATTTTCAAGCTATGCAGATTTATTTGGTATGTTTTAAATTAGTAACATCCCACAACTGTCGCTTGTAGAGGTACAATATAACAACACTCATCATTAAAAAACCATCCCCTTTTATAGCATCTCAACTGCCATTTGCCACCTCTCTCCTCAACTGTACCCCCAACCCCTTCCCAGCCTAGCCTGTTAACTGTCTCAGTTAGAAATGCAAATGGAATGTTGACAGTTGCCTCTCCTCAAACTTTTCTGCCCCAGAAGCACATGGAAATAGAATCCTCAGAAGGTTTGGACACACTAGTACAATGGTTAAGGCTTAAATATAGAACATTTTATTCCAGAACATTTTACTTGAAGAAGAGAGGGTGTGAGTAAGAGTTTGTTTCTATTGCGCACCCTGGGAGTTTCCCCACCACAAGTGGTACGTTTACGGGGTTCCCCTCCCAACAAGTGCTTGCTAATCTGAAGACGAAGCACATTAAGGAGTTCATTTGAATCAAAACAGCCGTCTGGGTAGCTGTTTCCCATAACCACAAATCAATATTGGAAATGAATTCCTGACAAATGCCTGCCTTTAAGAGGGATTCCATGCAAGGTTGCTTCTAACCCCCCTCCCCCCAAAAAACACGTTTTGCAATCTCATCTCAAGTAGGTATTAATAGTACAAAGGCTTTTGCTGAGCCTGTTATGCCTGAACTTACTTTCTGAATCCCAAAGACTAATTAGAGACCTGGGAATAATTAGTGCTCCACCGAACCTCTTTTGGCAATTCTATTTCAGCTGCAAAGAGCCCGAGCAATGCCTGCTTTGAACTTTTTTTTCTCCACACACGTTGAATATTTTATAGTTCGGCATTGCATTGCATGGCCCTGCCGTGGGTTGTCAAAAAACTGCATGTGTCTCTGCTATAGATCCAAGGTGAGGGAGCTGCTGTTGACACTTTTGAAATCCAATTAGTGCATTTCACGTCAACTATGATAACTGGGGGGGGGGCATCCCCCTTGTAGCAGCTGTTTGGTTATTAGAAAATGCCAACCACATGTATGAGGCACAGATCAGTTATTCTGAGATCCAAACAAGTTGTTTTCTATGCGTGGCCCAGAAATGTACTGAGCTCTGTGTGGAACAAGTGATACTAGCAAGCAAAGCATAAATTGCAAGTGACCTACAAACAGCAGGAGAATCAGCTTCTCATCCTGCAAAATCATATATATCCTGCAGAAAATAGCCAAATACAGAGTCTTCCTTACATAAGTACCTCCTATGTGGCAAAAATTGGAAAGGGATTCTTTGTATTCTGAGCATCCTAGTAAGGTCTGCGATTACATAAACCAACTTGTTTGGGGACTGACACATCCCTGAACAGCTGCCCTACAAGCCGGAAAGTGGCTCTCATCCTTTCTTCAGCCATGGCTCAGACAAAGAGGCTGATTTGTGGAAAGAAATTGGCTTTTATGCAAATTACGTTTGACATAGAGGGGGGCAATTAAGCTAAGAGGAAGCAGAGACACACAATAAAGTGCTGTAATCACTTATGTCCCCCACCCCGTACTTGCTGTGCCGGGTGCAATGTCAATCACATGCCCATTGACTGACAGATAATGGTGGATGTCAAACTACTCACCTATTTATTACAGACTATATTTCTATACTGCTGTTCTTAAAGTTTTGTAGACTTGAGTTCTGTAAACATAAGATGGTTTACATCGGGGTGTCCAACCTTTTAGCTTCCCCTGGGCCGCATTGGAAGAAGACGAGTTGGTTTGGGCCGCACATAAACACTAACAAATTTTTTTAAATGTAGGACAAAATGTAGGATGTCCTATATTTTGTCCTACATTTTTAAAACTTTGGAGTAAGTCTCATTGATTTTAATGTGGCTTACTGCTGAGTAGGCATGATGCATAGGATGGGCAGCGATCCTCTCCAAGCTAAACCTTGGAGTAAGTCTCATTGATTATCATGGGGTTTTCTTCTGAGCAGCTATGCATAGGATTGGGCTCTCAGACTACAACTTGGGAGTAAGCCTCATTGACTCTAGTGGGGCTTACTTCTGAGTAGGTCTCAAGGGCAGCAGGCAGTAGCTGGGATAGAGGCTGAGGCTGCTTTTGGGGGATGCGGGTGGGCGAGCGCTGCAAGGTCTGCAGGGCCTGAAGCGCTCTGAGTGCCAGGAGGCAGGGAGGGGAGGAGCCAGGCAGCCCAGACTAGCTTTGTGGCGGCCGCCCTGGGCAGTGCGCAGAGAAACACACAAAATTTGAAAGTGGCTGCTGCCACAAAGCTGGTTTTTCCAATGGTGGTGGCCAGCTTTGCAGGAGGGCCGCATCCACCCTCGTCCTGGGCTGCATGCAGCCCCTGGGCCGTGTGTTGGACACCCTGGTTTACATAAAATGACCATAAATCTCACCTATTCTTCAAATGGGGGGGGGGGTTTACAAGTTTTATTCTAGGTGAGAAACTCATAGCATTCTCCATTTCTCAAGATGTTTCCCTTCGTAGTGCAATCGTCATACAGGCTGCACAGCTTTTGGGTTTCCCAGCTGTGAAACACGAGGTCTGGGATTACATAAACTGATACATCTTCACATGGCATACATCTTTTCCCAGCCAGTTTGTGAGGACTTCCATAATTGTATGTTCAGCACATTTAACACAAGTATCCTGTACGCAGCAGACCATCATGTCCAGTAGGCTGCCAAGCTGTCCTCCCTGATACATCAGCTCTCCAGGGAAAGGGCACTTTTAAAAAGCCCCCAAATCCAGAGTAACTACGGGAGCACATAAGAGACTTTACGTGCACCATAGTTAACTGCAGCAGGACTATGTCAGTCTTGAAAGACTATGGTATCATGCTCAGCGCTGCATATGCTGCCCCTGCGCAAGTGGTTAAGTCACTGTGCCTGTTCGAGACCCAGGTCGGTCCCACAAGACAGGGTGAGCTCCTGTCCTTAGCCCAGCTCTGCAACGCCAGCTGGATCCAATCGTATTGGCTCTGCCTTTCCATTGGACGTCATTGGAAAGGCTCTGCCTTTCCATTCAGTGGTGTGGAAAGAGGGGATTTGCTGCTTGGGTAACAGTCTATCCTCCATAACAATCTAACCCAGGCTTTCATGCTTTGCATGCAGCGTATGCAGCGCCAAGCATGATAACAGTCTCTCAAGACTGACGGAGACCTGCTGTAGTTACTGCACCATCTAGTGAAAACCTATGGGAAAATCATATTGGAAACCAGAGTAAGTTGTTCATACACTGGAGCAAGGACTCCTGGTCGTTACTCTGGATTTTGCCCATAGTGAAGCAAGTATTCTTACAGGTGATTTTTCACCTGCCCTCAGAAGTCCAGGAAAAACTACACCTATGGGAGAATTACGTGGAGCGTATTGTTCAAGAATTGGCACATCATAGATCGGAGTGGCCAACCTCCAGCACGCCATCTGTCACATACAGAGTGGGCTAAAAGTAGGCTTACGGTTCTTTCACTATTGGTTTCATGTTTTATATCTAATTTTTCCAAACAATAATTCCAAACCAGTATTCTATATCCCTCATCTACATTTTGGAAATGTACATAAACAAATATGTTTGTAACAAATATATATAAATGTAAAAAAATTTCAAAAATGTAAAATGTAATTGAGGGGAGCCAGCTGATTGCTTTGGGGGGACCCCACTCCTCGCTACCCTCTCCTAGCTACAGCCCCAGTCCAGGCAGAGGTCTGTCTATCATCTCATGTCGCCGATGTAAGTATGCATCAAAGTACTGAATAGGCATGCTAAAACTGCAACAATGTGCAGCTGGGCTGCTTCACACATTTTCTCTCTCTCTCTCTCACACACACACACACACACGTACGTTTCGTTTCCTACAGTTGCTATTTTTTCCTAACTCCAAAATAAAATCCTTCTGTGCTAGGGTTGCTTTTGCTCCTATTCAATGTGCATGTTCTTCTTTTGGTGTTGTTATTGCAAACTTGACTTCTGGAAGTTTGGAATACCCGGACGAGTTAACTGGAATCTGTGGGTGCATCTTCAAGTGAGCTCCATATATCTCCGCACACACAGCTGGGGTAAAAGGGCTGGAAATGAAACACATAGCACAATCCTAATGCACAGTTAGGCCAGCACAATTCCTGTGTTGGCCTAGGAGTGCTGCAAAAGTGCCATAAGTCACTTCTGCACCACTCTTGGAGGTTTCGATCAGGTCACAGACATAGGCTGGACTTCCCACACCACTGCGAGAATGGCAAGATGGGTGCTGGCCTAAATTGGTTAGGATTGAACCTATAGCCTTCTTCGGAATATAGCTGCTCTTACTCAACCTCAGAGCAGTTGGTATGCATCAAGGAGGGCCTTCTGTGCTTGATTCCCTCTGAGGTTGCTTTTGCACTGGTCCTTCTTCCAGAAACTACCATCCTTTATTTGCTCACTTTAATTTGTGTGATCTCATTCCTTGATCATATTGTTCCAGCGTTTATCATTTACAGTTTTATTTTAAATAACTGACTGATAGATATTTTCTTCTCTTTTAATAAAGCTGGCCAAAGGAAAGAGAGTGCAAGGGAGGCAGGATTGGCAAGAGTGCACCATTCATTCCAAAAATCACACACACCTGAAATCTTCAAAGCCTCATTCAGCCAGTCCTATGGTGGCAACCGCAGAATGCATGTGGCACTTCCTTGGAGCCGTTGTGGGCAGGGCAGGGTAATCATATGACAATTTTTGGAATTGGCCTCTTTTTTAGCCCCCTGCCCGCATATCCTCCAAAAGGGCCTCATCGTCCTCCATTTTGGAACTTTGCAATGGTGTGCAGTACCCCATCATGTCATATGTCAATGGATTCATTTTGAAGAGAAGAATCCAAAGCAAAAATCGGTTTTGAAATATCTCCTTCCTATAAAAAGCTATGGTCAAAAAACTAAAAGTAAAAGATATGCATTGAGCTATATGGGAAAGTGAAAGTGCCCAATATCGTGGCTTTACTCATGAGTAGGCAAATGTGCCATTGTTTGCCAGAAAGGCCAGGCTGAGAGGAACCCAAGTCCTTGTCCTTCTTTTGAGTTTTGGGCATCTGATAGCCCTGCGGCCGGGAGAACAAAATGAAGGTGAATGCCTTCGTTTTGACCCCAAGGCCAGGATGGTTCCAAATATGAAGGTTCACTTGCACTCTGCAGTGTGTCCTCCTGCAAAATTTAGTGCTTTGCACCCCCTCTAGCTATGCCACTGGTGGAGGGTTCCTGGAAGATAATCCCAAGATATTCTCACCCTACACAGGGGTCAAGTGGCTGAACAACATCAGAAATACTACCACGTTCATATGGTAGTAAACAACAGTACTAGAGAACGGCAGTGGCAGATTATTCGGTCTGAGATGCGTAACCCTGTTTGGCTGCTGTTTCCATGGAAACAGACAGGCGGATGTGAACAGCCAGTGCAAGCGCAAGCGGTGGTAATGTGTGTTGTGAAGTCTCTGTTGTTCCCTGTCACAATATTAACCTTCTCTAATACAGGGAAGGGTGTATGTGTGTGGAATCCCTTGTGCTGTGGCAGAGAGGAGCACACAATGCACCAGTCTCCTCCACTGCTTCAGTGCAAAACCTCTGGGATTAAGGGCTTGGTAATGCACCCCAGAGTGCCACCGCCCTGGTTCTTGGTCCCTGACACATGTATTGATTTCTTAGGCTGCAATCCTAAAGACACCTTCCTGGGACTGGGACCCACTGAACACAACGGGGCTCACTTTTGAGTAGACATGGTTAGGATTGTTCTTGGCTGCCTGTGAAGGCAGAACTAGAATCAATGGGTAGAAAAGAGGAATGCAAGAACCAATGCAAGAAAGGAACCAACGCAAGAAAGGAGATTCTGTTGGATATCAGGAAAAAATTCCTGACAGTGAGGGTGGTTCAGCAGTGGAACAGCTTGCCAAGGGAGTTGGTGGACACTCTGTCACCGGGGATCTTCAAGCAGAAGCTCAACAAGCACCTGTCAGAGATGCGCTAGGAGATGCGTTACAGGCAGGGGGTTGGACTAGATGAGCTACTAGTTCCCTTCTAACTCTAGGATTCTATGATTTCTATGATTGTGCTTATACTCCTCCTGTTGCCTTCACAACCCTGTGACGTAGGTGAGATTGAGAGTGTGCGACTGGCCCAAGGTCACCCAGGAAGCTTAGAATCACCACTCTACAACATCCTTACTCTCGGTAGACCAGCATCAGTGACTCGGGGTACAATCCTAATCTAGACCAGCATAACTCATTGGTCTTCCAGTTCCCATGATGATGTAGGGAGGCAAGCGCATGCCTGTGCACTGGCCAAATTCTCCCCCAGGAATGGTGCAGAAGCACCTTGCAGCACTTTTGTCACACCTTCAGGCCAGCTTGGGACTTCTGGCTGGCCTAACTGGGGTTTAGGATTGCAGCCTCAGTCAATTTAGTCCTGTGGAATTTCAGTGGGCTGCAGACGAGGCTTACAAGGGCAAAATTCCTACCTGCTGGGCTCTTGGATGAACTTTAAATTTGGGTGAACTGCTTGCATTCTAGTGATTCAACCTCTTTCTATATCCTTTTTTCACCTCTACTTCAAATATAAATTTAGTAGGGGAAGCAGGCTCAGTCCAAGACATCCCAGTGCCTGAAATGATGTATTCACAGGGTTACAATATACAAACAGGAGACAGTGTGTGTGTGTCTAAACTTTTTGACAGGAGAACCACAATATCTCTCTGATATTCTATTGGGGGCTGGAAAAAAATTAATTTCCATTTCAAGGCTGAATATATTTATTTATTTAATATCTCGCCTTTCTCTGCAGAAGCAGACTCAAGGCGGCTAACACAAGTAAAACACATAAAAGGTGTCCCCTGCAGATTATACTGCTAGTTATGACCGACTGTATGGTGTGGTTCTCATCCCCAAGCCTTTAGAACCAGCATTGTACAGACACTTCAGTGGCCATGGGGCTGCCAGAGGGCAGCACGGAGCACTGTTTTTACCTTCCCACCAAGGTGGTACCTATTTATCTACTTGCATTTGCATGCTTTCCAACTGCTAGGTTAGCAGGAGCTGGGCTAAGGATGGAAGCTCACCCCATCCTGTAGGACCTGGGTCTAAAACCCTGGCATGCTGGTTAACAGGCACAGTGTCTTATCCATTTGTGCAACCACAGCCACAAAGCACATAAATACTCAATATATACCGTATTTCCCGGCTTATTACACACACCGGACCATGAGACGCACCAAAGTTTAGAGGAGCAAAACAAGAAAAAAATATTCTGAACCAAATGGTGTACTAATATATTTAATGAAATATAGCAGAATAATATTTCAACCATGTAAAGTCAACAGTGGTATTAAGAACCATTATCACTGTCATTAACAAATGAGGAAAGACTTTAAGCTTCAAACACTCTTTTAATTTTCTGGTAACCCCAAAAATTCATCAACTCTAGTGTCAGTGATTTGCAACTTTTGCACAAATCTCATTGCAAATAGTCCAGGAAGGCAGGTAAGTTGGGGGGTTCTTTTGGGGGGTAGGTAGGGAAAGGTGAGGAGATCTAGATACATAGGGAAGAGTGGGGGCATGGAGCAGGAGGGACCAGGTCTTGTGCATGTCTACTTTGGAGCAAGTCTCCAAGCCAGGGAAGGCTGGTTATGATTGCAACTGTGCCAGGGTGACCAGATGCCAGACCCAAAATTCCTGAACCCCAAGGCCAAAATTCCTAACCCCCCCCCCCCGGGGAAAATTCCTACCTGCTTAAAAAACTGCCAAAAATGTATTTTTTTTGTTTTTATATTTTTGATTTTTCCTTTTTTTGACCATAACTTTTGATAGGAAGGAGATATCTAAAAACTGATTATTGCATTGGATTCTGCTCTTCAATACGAATGCAACGACATATGACATGATGGGGTAAGATGCTCCAGGATTGGCCCTATCACTCTATCAGACGCACAGACATTTCCCCCCTCCCCTTTGGGAAGAAAAAAAGTGCGTCTTATGAACCGGGAATACGGTATTTTAAAACATTTAAAAACATCCCAATACCCAGAATTACAATAAAAGCAATTAAAAACACAACAACCAACTAGCTTCCTGTTACCGTAATTAAAAACTCTAGCACATAAAAACATCTCCAAGCCCCATCAAAATCTCTGCAGGGAAGCAGCAATTCCAGGGGGAGCAAGTTCCAAAGCTAGGGTGCAACCACTGAAAAGGCCCTGCTCCGAGTTGCCACAACCCTGGTGTGGTGGTAGTCAGCAGGGTCCCCCAGATGCCCTTAGATGATGTGGAGGATTGTATGGATGAAGGTGGTCCTTCAAATACCCCAAACCCAAACCATATAGGAGTGCTTTTTTTCTAGAAATATAGGTGGGGGGCACTCACCATGAAGATGTTATTTGTAATCATAGGCATGTCTGCTTGGGGGCCACAGAGATGCTGGTACTCAGTACGAGTGAGTACACCCTCAAGTGACCCTTGCTTATGGAGCTTTTAAAACTAGCACTTTGAATTCAGCCTGGAAACAAATGGGCAGCCAGCATAGCCACTGAATCAGTGGCCCGACTGAATCAAACTGATGAGCCCCAGCAACATGATGAGTCCCAGGAGCTGCTGCATTCTGCATTAGTTGCAATTTCCAAACTGTCTTCAGAGGCAATCCCATGTAGAGCGCATTACAGTAGTGTAATCTAGATGTCACTAGGCTCTGGGTCCCCAATAGCCAGATCTAAATGACCCAGGTATGTGAATCAGCTGAAGCTGAGCAAAGGCTCCCCAGCCACAGCCGACACCTGAGACTCCAGGAGCAACTGCGGATCCAGGAGAGCACCCAAGCTGTGAACCTGCTCCTTCAGGGGGAGCCAAAAAGAAAAAAGTAGCATTAAATCTATGCATATCTACTCAGAAGTAAAGGTGAAACCCTATGTCCAGGTATAATGAGTACCATAAGTCTAATTCAACTCAATATTTACTTCTGGCATGATACAAAGGGTGCAGTCCTAACAAATTTAGGCCTGCCTAATTCACCTGGCCTATCTTTCCATGATGCTTTGGGGAGGTTGGTGTATGCCTGTGCATTGGCCTAACCTCTCCAGGAGGGGGGACAGAAGTTTTTTATGGCATTTTTGCGACACTCCCAGGTCAGCACAGGACTTGTGCAGGGTCTTAGGTTGGCCTAAGTGGAGCTTAGGATTGCAGCCAAAAACTCTTTTGGTGGAGCATCATTTGTATTCATTGTAAGGCAGTTACTTTGTGCCATTCTGTGATATATATTTTTGCATTTTATGTGACTGTGGCTTATGTGAACATCCTCATTAATTACAATTTATGGTAACCCATATGTCTTTCAGTTCATAATTGTAATTTTTATAGCATCTTCCAGCAAAGCATCTGGCAGCATTTTGCAGACATTAGTAAATGAACTCTAACAACATTCTTCTGAATTGGCCACGATTTATGAACTTCTATCAGAGAAGGTCCATAGGGAAGGGCTGCCCGCAGGAAGAGAGCCTCTGCTCAGCCTTGCTTCTAATTGTTCCAGGCATCTGAATGTGTTGTGGACACCTGCTGAACAATGAGGCAGAAGCATTAACATATTCCTACATGCACACAAACAGGTATGTGCAAAGGATGTTAACTGGCAAGAAATGCAAGGTCAATCAGTGAGTGTTGGTTGCAAACTGAAAATCTTCAGCAATACACAGCTTGGCTTTGTGATAATTCTGAACCATTTGTAAGCCTCTTTGACTGTTGTAGATGTCAGCTAAGGAAGTCTGGGAATTGTGATTTTCAGTGGCATAGCTAGAGGGAGCAAAGCAGTCAATCTTGAAGGGAGCATGCGAGGGGCCCCTCCTCTTCAAATTCTTGCTAGGTGGGGACGAAGATGACAAAATGTAGGTGTATGGCTCCCTCAGGGGAGGGTGCCTTGCATGCACCCTCCAAGACCAAATACTCCCCCTCTAGCTATGCCACTGAGTTCTAAAAAGAGTGCAGTTTCCTCAACATTACTCTGTTGTCAGGATTCTTCATTGGAAAAGCAATGACAAGCACACCTGCTTCCAAATAGACAGTCCACTATATTATACACTCCTTTTCCTGAGGGTAGTCAGTCTGTTGTAGCACAGAGTCATGCAACATCCTAAAATCCATGCACCTTATTGGCACATACTTTTAAATAGATGCATGTAGAATAGTGCCATATGCCTGCTGTCCTATGCACATTTTCTGGAGGACTAGACCCATTGAACTTACTGGGCTAAAAACATGCATAGAACTGTACTGTACAAACATGCATCGAACTGCACTGCACTATAGCAGCAATCCTATTCACACATTCCTGAGAGTCTTCCCATAGAACACTTCAGAGTAGACATGCTTAGGACTGCACCCATAGTTTATAATTTAATTTTATTTAAAATGTAAAATTTAATTTTGTTGAAGTCCAGATGCTTATTGTTTTCCACTAGTGTTCTGTTTTGAAACCTCCTGTGGATCAAAAAACATCTATGTATAAAGATAACAATGGGAAAATAGCTTTAAAGATCCACTTCCAAGTTTCTTGCACCTCTATTCAGCCTAATTGAAAAAGTAGTGCCTCACTATTTGCAAGGGTTTGATTCTGGGACTGAAAAATGGAATTATTGGTTGTGTGATTTACCTCTCTACAACAATAGAAAAGCAGTTTTTAACTGTGATTTGTAGTGGCCATTTGTGTTGAGTCACAACTGTGTATAAAAAAATCAGTGTATAACAAAGTTGGACTTGTACTGTCAACAACTGGCAGATTTGTACACAATAGACAGAAGAGTATGTGTGATATTTTTACAAAGTGGGAGCAGAAATCTCAGTGATGCAACACACAAGTGTATATTATTACAATGCAGATAACGTAAACAAGAGCTATTCAAAGGCAGATAAAATCCAATCAAAGTGTATGCAGTTTACTCCCACAAGGTAGATTATTTCCTTGTTCATTTTCACTATGCAGACCAAGAGGTTCTCAGGTGTTTCATCCCAGGACCCCCTTCTGAAAACAGAACCCAGAGATCTGTCTTGGATCCTCTGAAAGTGATGTCATCAACCTGAATGTGATGACATGGCCAGAAGTGATATCAGACAAGTGACATCCCTGTGATGCCAGAGCATGTCTACTCGGAAATAAGTCCCATTGTTTTCAATGAGACTTAGGGCACAATCCTAACCATGTCTACTCAAAAGTAAGCCCATTGTGTTCAGGGGGTCTTACTCCCAGGAAAATGCCTTTAGGATTGCAGCCTTACTCCCGGGAAAGTATAGATTGCAGAATGAGTGCCTAATAACAAGATAGTGGTGCAGTGTCAAGCTCCAATTTGGCGGCACCCAGCTTTACCTGACCCCACTGAAACGAAGTTGGGGGTTCCCTGCTTTGTAGCCACTTGGTTAATAAAGTCAATTCTCTTTACCTGCTAATTTGCTTTTCCAATTTACTTCTCAGTAGAGCTGAACAGCCTCAGGCTCTGAGGCTGCAATGCTCTCTACCCTTACCTGGAAGTAAGTCCCTCTGACTATAATGGACCTTATTTCTGAGTAGACATGCGTAGGCTCGAGTACCGAAGCTGCCATTCTCTCCACCCTTACCTGTGAGTAAGCCTGATTGACTACAATGGGACTTACTCCCGAGTAGACACGCCCATTTTGGGCTGCAGTTCAGAAAAAGGAGGGAAGGGGAACAGAGATGAGCCACCGAGGCTGAAGCTCCAGCCAAGTCCGCTCCGGGGTAGCGGCAGAGCAAGACCCCAACACACCCTTCTATGCACACCCTTCCGTCTCCACGATTCTGGTGATCACCCCCTCGGACTACACTTCCCAGGGTACCGCGGGGAGGGGAGCCCATTCCTCTTATTCCCGTCCCCCGCCGCGCGGCACGTGCCACCTCCCCTTAGAAGGGGCGTGGTCGCCGCAGGTCACGTGGCCCTGTTTGGCGCTTTTGTGGGACAGGCAGGGCGGGTGAGCACTGAGTCTGGTGGTGGCGGCGGCAGCAGGTAGGTCCTTGTGGGAGGGTGGCCGGTGGTCCCACCTTCCCTATGAGGGAGACCCTCAGCAGGGGGGCACCCCCTCACCAGGAAGAGCTCCCCAGTCGCTGGGGGACCCTCGCAGACGCCGGCAGGGGGAGGGAAAGGCTCCTTTGGGGGGAGAAGCTATGGCTCCCCCCCCCTCAGCGCCGCCCACCCTGAGGAGGAAAGCTCTGGCCGCTCCCTCAGCTCCCCCAACGGCCGCCGACCCTCTGGGAGGGGGAAGCTCTGGCTGTCCTGTCAGCCCCCCACAGACGTCCGCCGCTCCTCAGAGGGGAGGAGACAATGGCTGCTCCCCCGACCCTGAGGAGAGAACGCTCCTCTGAGGGAAGAAGCTTTGGCTGAACCTTCAGCTCGCGTCAGGGCCGATCCTCTTCTGAGGAGGTAGCTTTGGTCGCCCCCTCGGCCCTCATACTTCTGAATGACACCTCAGAGCCGCCGCTCCGGGGGGGGGGCTCTGGTCGCCCTCAGGACCGCCGTTCCTCTGGGGGGAAGCTCTTGACTGCTCCCCTCAAGGCCGAGGCTGGGGGGGAAGCTCTAGCCGCCCCCTCTGCTCTGAAGGCCGCCGACACCCTGAGGAAGGAAGCACTGGCTGCCCCTTCAGCTCCCCACAAGACCGCCGAACCTCTGGCGGAGGCTCCGACTGCTCCCCTCAAGGCCGAGGATCGCGGGGGAGCAAGCCCTGGACGCCCCCTCAGCTCTCAGGGCCGCCGACCCCGAGGAGGGGAGGAAGCACTGGCTGCCCCCTCAACTCCCCTCGGCCTTCGCTCTGAGGGGGGAGCTCCGGCCGCCCTCTCAGCTCCCCTCAGGGCCCGCGACTCTAGGGGGGGACCTCTGGACGCCCCCTCAGGGCCGCCGTCCCTCTGAGGGGAGAAGGTCCAGCTGCCCCACTCAGAGCGAGCCCTGAGGCGTCGCGCGCTCGAGCGGCGACTGACAGGACAACAAGAGGGGGCGGGGGCGTCAACGGCCCCAGCAGCAGGTGCCCGGATGTGACCGTTAGCCCACCTTCCCCTCACGCGCGTCCCCGTGCTCGCTCCCTCAAAACAGTTTGAATTCGATGAGGGCGCGTGGTGGGCGTGGTCTCAGGGAGGGCGTGGCTCCCCGCCTTCTGATTGGTTGGGTGCCCTCGTCGCGCTCCCGCTCCCTTCAAACGGTTTGAATCGGGTACCCCGCGCGCGCTGTGGGCGTGGTCAGGGGGAGGGCGTGGCCCGCCTCCTTCCCATTGGCTGCGAGGCCTCGCTCGCTCAAGCTGTTTGAATTCGGCACGGTGGGCGTTGTTTGGAGAAAGGGGTGGGGCTACAGCCTTTCCCCCGCCCCCACTGCTTGCCTATTGGCTGACAGCGCTCGCTGTGTCCCCCGCCCTCCATCAGTGGAGCTGAGCATCCCCCTCCCCACTTGTCTTAGCCGTTGTTTGTTCTCAGTGCTGCCGCCACAGCCCTTTCTCTTTGTCCGGCTCTTTCAGTCCCACCCTGTAAGCAGCTTCGCCTGCGCCGACGGGGACCCGCCTTCTGCGCTCCTCTGCCCAGGTTGGACTGATTTGGGTGAGGCTCTTTCCATAGGGGCTGAAAGCTCAAGCCTAGGCATGTCCACTTGGTAGTAAACCCCATCGTCAATGGGGTTTACTCCCAGGCAGGTGCACCTGGAAGATCCAATCAAAGCCCTAGGTGTGCAAGGGTTTCTTCCTCCAGGTATGAGTAGGGGTGTAGTTGCAGGGCGCACAATGCTACCTTTAGTAGGGAGCCTGTCTGTGGCAGCATGGGGGGTGACACTTCTCCCCATGGCAAGAGGAGTAGCAAAACAGAAGTGGACTAGGATCTGTGCTTTTTTCTAGAAATAAAAGTGGGGGTACGCACCATAGAGATGTTATAAATGTGGGGGACTCACCACAACGTTATTTGTAATCATAGGTATGTCTACTTGGGGGTCATAGAGGTGCCAGTGCTCAGTGCCAGTGAGTATCCCCTCAATAACCCCCTTGATTGGGATTGTGCTCCCCTCCAGTAACCCCCCTGCTTGTGCACATATGTTTTGCTTCCCCACCTGCAATGGGGATGTGACACCTTTCACTGCTGTGGCTTCTCACTGCCAAACCTAATGTGCCCCTCTCTAGCTAAGACTCTTCTAATACCTGAAGTGGGGAGCAGGACTCTATCATGGCCAGACTCTCTGTTAAATCAAGTGCTTTGCTTCCTGCTCCCAGGCAACTATGGATAGCATTACAGTCTGAGAGCGGTTCTCTGCCCCCCTCTGGGCTTCTCAGAGGCGACAGCACATCCTATTGTTCTCATCCTTGGCAGGCGTTGTATGTTTAACCAACAGCTAATTCATGTTTTGTGCATGCATTGTTGTAAGTTCTCCCATATTAATGCTATTATTATCATTGGCATAAATGTTCCTGTTTAATAGATACCTGAACTTATCCATCAAAAGGATTAACTGGTTTTCTTTCAGCTCTTTGTCTTCAAGGGATGGATAATGCACATGAAGCAATGCTATCTTTAGTAAGGCAACAGCTAAACTAAATAATGTAAATCGGGCCAGGAATGTCCCAAGTGTGACACTGGTTTGAAGCTGGGATACCCACCATTCTTAGGCTCCTGAAAGAATGGAGTGGGAGCTCCTGAAACTCATTAGAAAAATGAGGGGATCTAACATAATGAGGAGATCTAAATTTGGAGGTTTTGACAGCTCATAATCATTACAGAGCTGCCTTGGGTCTATAAGGCAGGATATAAATAATGGAAATAAATGAAGAGCAGGGGTAGGGGATATCCTGCCTTACAAATTAGAGCACAGTCCTCATGTCTACTCAAATGTAAGTCACATTCTGTCCAATGGGTCTTACTCCCAGGAAAGTGTCTTTAGGATAGCAGCCTTAGGCAACACAATGGGACTTACTTTTGAATAGACATAGTTAGGATTGTGCTCTTAGTCTCTTTTTCTAATTCCTGTGAGCCAACACTATTTTTTCCCTATGCTGCCTTTTGCACTGAGCAGAAACTGAAATCTCCAGGGTTTTTTTGGGATGATGAAGGACTTGGGGGGCTTCGTTCCTCCTTGGTACCAAAGCTATTGGAGGTCCTGGGGTGTTTTCAAGCCCTAGTTGTATTCATTTGAATAGTTAAGAAGCAAATTTATTCATACTCTATTGGATTACTAGTAATCCTGGATCCCTGCTTTGTGCAGGGTATTGGGCATGTAGGGAAGTGTTGCTGTTTTGTTTACCATGGCAGGCAGGTTTCTTTCTGCAGAGGCATATGGTGCATGAAAAGAGCAGTTGTGGTAATTTTAACCTTGTATTTTAAACAAGGACAAAAGACTTGCATAGTATATATTTAATTGGTGTGAGCCATGGATTCTGCTGATTGTGCTGAGAGATAACATGGCAGAATTGTGTGCCTACATGAGTACAGAGGAGGCTGGTAGCAGTGTTTCTTGAAGCACATCATCATAATCCATTGGCTTGGTCTCATTCATTAACATAAGGCTGTACTTTGAGGATCTTGTCCAATAAATCCTGTGGTTTATTGGCTGCCTTTCCAGAAAATAACATTGCTTCACGTTTATCATCCATAGCTGGAAGAGTAAGGGCTTAATCAGGATAATCCTTGATTTTAATGGACAAATGCAGGTGTTAGTTAAATAAAAACATATTTATGACAGTGCATGCACAAAACGTACAACTAGATATTATCTGAGTGTCTGTCTTTACCAGACTGTTAAATTAAGTATTGACTATATCTACATGTTGGGCTTTATACTGCATTTAAAATTGGCTGTATTCTTGGCTACTTTTAAAGTGTTAATAGGAAAATACTCAGACCAAAGTGACTCTGATGGTATTGCTTTCGTATCTTGCTTCTATTTACATAATGTTTCCATCTTCCTAGTGCCCACTTACTGAAGCTTGTGTAGCGTTTTTTGTTGGGTTCTATCTTGGCCATGGCTTCTTCTGGTAAGTGCTTTCCCTATTCATGCTGCTTGCACGTGGTACAGCTTTCATAATACATTCTGATAACCTACATTGTTGCTCAATGGAAAGATCCAATCATAACTTGAGATTTACTGATGTTTCAGAATTTTGCAGTTCAGCTGCTGAAACAATCTCTTGAGGTGTATATAGGGTGAAGAATGCATATAATTCTAATTTTGGATTTATGAAGTGCTTTTTTTAGGTTCTCACGGGTAGTGGCTGCAATCTTAAGCTCCATTTGGGCCAGCCTAACCTCTGCCATAAGTCCTGTCCTGACTCCGGGGGTATCACAAAGGTACCATAAGGCATTTCTGTCCCACTCCTGTGGGGGGTTAGGTCAGTGCATACGCCTCCGCTCACCTTTCCATACCTTCCCACACCATCATGGAAAGACAGGCCAGGTGAGTTAGGCTGGCCTAAATTTCTTAGAATTGCACCCAGTGTCTGTAAACTGGCATTACACAGATCTGTTGGTGTGATTGTTAATACTTGCTTAGTAACAAGCACGGGAATCAGATTTTGCTTCAAACTGTAAGAGAAAGGAAATTTTAATCTTCCCTATTGGTTCAGAACTGATAATGGATTGGATCTTTTCTGTCCTCCCCCTAGTGGCTAACAGTGAAATTAACCTGTAAAAAAAACATGGATTGATTAATTTTGATAGATATATTTTATTTCATCAGATATATTTTATAGATATATTTTATTTCACCTCTATTGAAATGATTTATTATCCTAGTTTTCTCCAAAGAAACATGCAGTTACTGGTAAAAAACATTTATCCGGGTGCTATTTGCCGTTTTTCTTGTATTAACACATTTCCTGCAATTTGCTGCTTTTATTGATTATGCTCTGTACTGTTTCAGTTTTTATTGTTCCTTAATTGTTGTATAGTTTTATTTGTTATGTGAGCTGTCTTGGGATGTCCATGCAGGAGGTGGGAAGTTAGGATATACATACTCTAAAAACAGTAGTTAATTTGCCAATCTCCTAGCAATGTTTGTGGGCTGGAGGGCAGGTGAAAAGAGCTATGAAAAATAAGTTAGCACTGTAATTTAGTATACATTTTTATAGGAGTAAGTTTTATTTAACACAACAGAACTTCTAAGTAAATCTGTAGGATTGTACTGCTGGCTGTAGTTGGGTTGCAAATATATAGTGGATGAAGGCTGCAATCCTAAGCTCCAGTTAGACTGGCATAAGCCCCAGCATAAGTCTTGTGTTAACTTGTAGGGCACTTCTGCCTCACTCCTGGGGGAGTTGGTCAGTGACATTCCCACACAAACATGGGAAGATACACTGACTGAATTAGGCCAGCCTAAATTGGTTAGGATTGTGCCCACAGTTTCTGAACTTCACTTCTCTTCAATATGTGGACTCTTGCTATATTAATTTTATGTGGACTTTTGCTATAGCAGCTTAGAATGCTAATTGTTCATGACGTTTCTTGTATAGACATTCAGGTGAAAGAATTGGAAAAACGTGCTTCTGGGCAAGCATTTGAATTAATACTTGGCCCGCCTTCAAAAGAAGTTGTTCCAGAGTTTCCCCTCTCCCCTCCGAAGAAGAAAGATCTTTCGCTGGAAGAGATTCAAAGGAAGTTAGAAGCTGCAGAAGAACGGCGTAAGGTAAATTGTTCAAAGTATGAATTTTTATGGGATTGCTATAGCTTAGGATTGCCCAATGTGTGTGTAACAAATTCCCTGAGGTGTAGAGGGCTTCTTACTGACACAGCTTCGAATGAGCTTCCAATCAGCGAGGTTCAGTGCAGGCTGAGCTGCAGTGTGAGGAAACTGCTGTAAAAGCCCATTTCCCCTGACCTTGTTTATGCACTCCCAGTCCAGGAGTTAGTGGCCTGTAATGTCTTCTTGTGATGTTCTCTGTATTAGAGGGCATTAAACCCCTACTAAGATTAGGTCCTCTTGCTGTAGGGCTTTGCATATAACCATGGGTGTGTATTTACAATTGCAGCTGAGAATCAAAGTTCACTACAACATCTTCTAAGGCTGCAATCCTAAAGACACTTTCCTGGGAGTAAGACCCATTGAACACAATAAGGCTTACTTTTTAGTAGACATGGTTAGGATTGTGCTTTAAGTCACTGATTCTTAAACTGGTCAGTTGTGACCCACCAGTTCATGGTCTCTGGTCCCTTGAAGGAGTGAGGGCAGTGATAATGGTCTTGGGCCTCATGATTCTTACGGAACAGAGTGTCACCCACATTCTGTCCCACTACTGCAAGGGGTAGAGAAATACCATTTCAAACACCCCCCTTGCCAGCAGTGTACTCCATACTTTGGAGCTAAAACAACTGGTACCTTTTAGTTGCTTAAAACACCCACTAATGGGCAATAAGTACCATAGCTTAAATCAAAGTAAAAGTTTATTCAAGGAATATGTGTATT
Source organism: Cryptoblepharus egeriae (assembly GCA_030015325.1). Classification (NCBI taxonomy): domain Eukaryota; kingdom Metazoa; phylum Chordata; class Lepidosauria; order Squamata; family Scincidae; genus Cryptoblepharus; species Cryptoblepharus egeriae. The sequence goes on from JAREYC010000014.1 coordinate 14,995,536, forward strand.
GAATTCCCAACACTCAAAACAAAAAAGCTTACTAAGCTAATCTATCACACTGCCTTGGCTTGTAATCCAAAATACACATCAGGTATTTGAGGCTTACACATCCGGAAAATGTCCTTTTGTTCCTCCTGGGAAAGCTTAAGAGTCTTTAGCAAAGTTCCTTGAGAGCATCAGCCCATTGTGCTCCCCCTCTTTTTCCAAGGATGCTCTCCTCCATCAGCATCCCTCTTTCCCAACACTCTGTTATTTTGTTTCCCCACCACACTCCTTTTTTATAAATTGCATATTAATTAGCCTTTCCTGGGCACTTTAAAGGGGCCTTATATCTTCATCAAGAGGCATACTCAGCTGCAACAAATCATGCCTCCTCCTTCCTGCATGCAGGTGCGAAAAATCTGTAATTTCAAGGACTGAGAACCCAGATAAGGGGTGATGTTTCTTCCTGCCCCTCACAATTTCTACCTCTCATAAATTTTCCCATGGCTGCCTGATGTCCTTCTTCTCTCCTGTTCTCATCAGTCTTGGATAAACACTTTTCTACTTTTCCCACCAACCCCTCCCAGGTCATTTCCAGGACCAAGATAGTTCTACTCTTGCTTTAACTTTAGCCTCACGAAATGGGCATTTTGTTCTCATAGATGCATATCCTTTACAGGCCTTGCTAAAGAGGGGCAATGGGGTACCTTCACTTTCTTAGGGCTGCTGCAGCCAGCTTGGCACATTCACAAATTAGCATTCCAGAGCACCTCCCAACCTGAAGGTGGTTGCAAATGCTCGATTGTGAATATTCCAAGCCTTGAGGAGGGCTGCGCTGGGCTCCCTGAGGCATTGCTAAGTAAATGAAAGAACTTCTTCATCCCCATTAACAACACAAACTGGGTGGAAGCCACCTTTCCCGGTTTTCAACTTTTGAGGGACAATATGGTAGTCAGATGTCAGTGCCACAAATGAAATTGCAGCAGTTCCCTTTGGAGAAGGGTTGCCATTCACCCAGAAAAACCAGGTGGTACTTGCGTCCTGTACTGACTAGGTCCAAGATACTGGCACCCTTGCAGGCAGCGACAAGCAGTGCTTGTAGTTCCTCAAGGTCATTGCTGGGCCAGCCAACCTGGCAGTGAGCAGGGGGACCATCTCCTGTGTATGCACCAGCCTGGCACATGAGCAGAGGTCCCTCTCCTCAGTGTCAGCCAGATGCACATGCAGGAAACTGTCCCTCTCCACAGTATTGGGCTGGTGCTGATTTTGTCCCTTAGTTCCCTCTTGTCCTTCCTGGTCCAGGGGTTGCAATTCATGGCAACCCTACCTTGGAGTTCATACTTGCAGAAAAAGGAGGCTTCCCAAATGACCTTCAAATACTCTGGAATTTGGGAAAGACTGGTGCTGAGGCTTTTACTAAATTTAGTTTCAACTGTATTGGGAATGAATGCATTGTTGGTAGACTGAGACATTTATCAGTGATTGTCTGCAATCCTAGAATAATTTGGGCTGGTGGAAGTACCTTGTGCTAGCCTGGAGGTGTTGTGGAAGTGCCACAAGGCACTCTTGTGCCACTTTGGAGCAACTTATGCCAGCTCTTGTCCAGGAGATGGAATGGCATGGATGGTGAGATACACTGCCCTTTGTAGGCCAGCACAGTCTGGAGGGGGCTATTATGATAGATCCAAGTCTGTCTGAGGACAGACAAAGCATCCAGAGGTTGCTGTGATCTGCTCAGACTACTTCTGCAGGTGACCTAAATCTTGAGTAGACCTATCGGGGCTGCTGCAATCCTACCATGGGAAAGGGGACAAGCCTCTCCTTCCCCATGATAGTACAGCAGTGATCCCAATCCTTATATGGGGCAGGCAAACCAGCCTTCTGTTCCTTTGCAAGTTAGGATTGTGTTGCCTAACCATGTTTAATACTATCCAACAACTAAATGCAATACAGAATGTCAACTAAACTAAACATGAACTGGATCTATATTCTAGTCCCATGAAGCTGAGGTGCTGAAGCAGTTGGCTGAGAAACGAGAGCATGAAAAAGAGGTTCTGCAGAAGGCAATTGAAGAGAACAACAATTTCAGCAAAATGGCAGAGGAGAAGCTGACCCACAAAATGGAAGCTATCAAAGAGAACAGAGAAGCACAAATTGCTGCAAAGCTGGAGCGCTTGAGAGAGAAAGTAAGTCCGGAGCACAAGAATGAAGGATAATGGTATAGCACTCTCCAAGTACAGGACATGAGAAGATAGTTATTTTATATATGAGATGAGAAGATAGTTGAGTTATTCAGCATCACTGCTCAGTAATTAAATGGTGGACTGGCTAACAGGTTTTGGCTTCCTTACCTCTTCTAACAGTTAATAGCCCAGAAGTCATAAAGAATTGGGAGCTATCGGGAAGGGTTCTTGGGATTCCTAAATTGCTGTAAGACAGGTTGGTCAAGAAATACCTTGACATACTTGTAGCACAATATTTGCTGCAATCTACAGCAGGCAAGCCCAGAGGAGCCTTCAAGGATGGGGCTGAGTGGAACTGAATGCCAACTAGCTGCTTTCTTAAAAGCATACAGTACCTTGGTTTAACAGCATAATTTGTTCCAGAAGAGCACTTGTAATTCAAAATGTTTGTATATCAAAGTGAATTTTTCCATAAGAAATCATGGAAACTCAAGACAATTCGTTCCACAACCCAAAAACAATCATATAAAAATGATTCCCAAACTGTAATAGAATACAAAATAATAAAGAAAATATAAAACAAAGAAAAATAAAACAAATTAACCTGCACTTGGTCTCTCAGGCTGCAGTCTGCCCCCCCCTTACACAAGAGTGAGCCCCACTGATTACAGTAGGGCTTACTTTAGCATAGACATGCAATGCTAGTTCTCTCAGGCTCCTTTCCATTGTCCCTTTACATAGGAGTGAGCTCCGCTGACTGTAATAGGCTTACTTCACAGTAGACATGCATAGGCTGGTCTGTCAGGGGAGGCTGAGGAGGTGCTGGCAGAACACTGATAACAGGCCATATCCCAACCTGGACTTCTTTTATCAAGATACTGTTTGTTATCAAGTTAAAAAGGAATGTTTGCTTATTTTGCAAGATGCTCCCAATACAAGGTTTTACTGTATTTTGCAAATAAAACCATTTTCAAAACAGGATTAAAGGCTTGCATGTAGCAGTTCTCTGGACGCATGATTTCGTGGTTCCCACGAAATGTCTACCGAGTGTATGCAAGTTTGAGTTGCATCATTTTTGACAGAACCAGGAACTCTCTAGGTTGCATTTTACAGACTCACAATTTTGTTGCTCCATTTGTATAGACGTAATCCGAGCAAATAACCCAGCTGTGGAAGTATCACTTTCTCCCAAAGAGTTGATCTTGTCTTTGACTTTCCTTCCCCAGGACAAGCATGTTGAAGAAGTACGGAAGAACAAAGAAGGGGGCAAAGAACCTGGTGAGGACGAAAGCGTCTGACTTCAGCCTGGAAACTGACTTTCTCCCCTTCGTCTAAATATCCAAAGACTGTATTGGCCAGTGTTTTTTGTTAAGTTTCTAGAAAACGGATGTAGAGCTTGTATAGTTAAATCCAACTGTACACTTGCTTTGGGAACTAGAGGGGAGCCCTTTCATGTTCACTCTTTTTCTAAAATGTTGTCTTTCCAGTGTAGCTCTTGTTGCATTCTTCTATTCCAGTGCATTTGTTCCTGGATTGATGGCTAGTGCTGTATTCAGCTCTGACATGTCTGTGAACAGAATATATCGTGTCACGTTCATGCTGAATTTGTTACACTTAAGAATCTGTCTGTCTTAAGATACTGCTATAACTAAGTGACTTAATAAAGCTGCACAGTGCTGTTATCACAGGTGACTGTTTGAGACTAGCATGATGTATACTAAATATGCAACTGAAGCATAGCTGTGGCTAGAACACTTTGATGCAATATTAGCACACAAAAGCCTGCAAATGATGTTCCTGTAGCCAGTGATATTCTACAGTTGCCCTCTTCCCTAGAGTTGTGCCTATTGTCCAATTTTACAAGAAGAGCTTTGTCTTGCACCTCGGCTGTTGTCAGCTGCTGTTTTGTTCCAACCATTCTGAACCACCTCCCTCCTTAGATATGCTTCTGCTTCTAACAAATAACTCCTTGTTACCATGTGACTAAGATGTGATTTTGAAAACAGTTGATTGTTTGCTTGAAACCTTCAAAATTTTGGGGTGTTGACAGAACTTGGTGAGTTGTCGTTGTTGGAAATTTTGTCCTAGTTTCGGTTATGATGGCAAATTCAGGTGGTCTAGGACAGCCAGAATATGTGTGGAGAAGACTGGCCTCCTAGTTAATAGTACAATAATGCAGTGACCTGTTGTTTGATCCTTGAACAGTATACAAATACAACTTCTACTTCTTGCATAAATGTTTATTGCATTGGTGGGTTCCCTGAAAGACCTGTGTAGTCATGCAGAAGTGCTCAATATTTGCAGGAAGGTGGTTCTGCAAGTTATTGTGTCCCGTATTGAAAACATGTTAAATAAGCTAGGTGTAGGCTTCAGCCTTAGTTGGTATTTATTGTAGGTATTGGATGAATGTGGGAAGTGAAGGCAAAGCAACTGTGCTGATAGCAGCTACTAGTGTTTTTCTGTATTAGTTCTTAATGTAGGAGCTTTGTTGGCTAAATGGCTCCTCCCTGTGGCAAATTATGACAACAGCACAGAATGGAGCTCCTTTACACAGGGGTTGAGCCTGCCTTTGCCCTTTTCACCCACTGGGTGAGTAGCTTCTGCAGACAAAATCTGCCTTCAGTAGGAATCCAAGGCCTCTTCCCTACTCCAGTATTGAGAAATGCCTACTTTGTAGCAGCAGCTTACCTAAATCTGAGGGATGCTATGACTTCTCTCCCCATTTACTGGCATGTTTCTAATTAGAGTAGTGTGCCTGGTACTGGGTACTTCATGCTGTATTCTTGGATGGTATAAATGTAAAGGTGCTTCCTGTGCATGTCCTGTGTCCAATGTGTATGCTTGATCCAACTTGCTCATGACATCAACCTCTAAAGGTACTCATCTCTGTAACTGAATAGATCTAGTCAGCCATCAATAAATAGACCGAAGTAAATTGGTTCTTTTTCTTGCTGTCTAGATAGCAAATGTTGTTACTGGTGGAACAGCCTGCAAATGGGGTGGGGGAAGGATGGGGATTGAAGCTAGCAGTATAACACAATACTTTGTTATATATTGCATTGGAAGCGGTCATCCAGAATTAATGGGGCAGGGGAAGACAGATGAAAACAAGATAGTTGATAGAAAACTTAAGTACAAGTGTTCATATTTCATAACTGCATACATTTGAGCAACCAGTTCTTACATGCGCCATAGAGATAGTAATCTCCACACTGCTTCTTGGACACTTTGGGCTAAATGGAAGAATTAATATGTAAAATTTACCACTTTGCAATTTGCACTGCTAAAGAAGTGAAGTTATTTATTCACCTTATATCCCATCTTTCTTCCTTAAAAAAATGAAATTCAAGGCAAGTTAACAATGTTTAAAACAATAAAATACAGGTAAAACTTGATAGAAACAATAAATACAATTAAAATCTGTCTACAGTATTTATATACTACTTTTAAACTAAAAAGTTCACAAAGTGGTTTACAAGGAAATGGAAAAAGTTAATGGCTAATAGGTTCCTGCCCCAAAAGGACTCACAATCTAACATGCAAACGAACACCAGCAGAAGCCACTAGTATAGATGGGGTGAGGAGGGCCAGTTACTCTTCCCCTGTTAAAGAAAAGAGGAACACCCAGTTGAAAGAGTTCCTCCTTGTTAAACCACATTTACGTTTAATTAAATACATGTAAATTTTAAAAACTATGTTAAAACCCTGGTTAAAAACAAACAGCAATAAATAGACTTTAAGTGGAGGTCAGGACACCCTTCGGGGTTCACAACCTCATGTCAAGGGAGTCATGAGAGGCTGGGATCCACCATCTTAGAATCTGTTACACTAGGTTTTCCCATAAGTTTCATTGAACACAATGAAGACATGGAAGATCACCTGGTAAGTTTGATTGGGTGTCCTGGGCTGAAGTGACTGAATACTACTGATTTAAGAAGAGCTATCGTAAGCCTCTCCCCCAACAACAGTCTTTAGGCCTCACTGAGAGAATGATGAAGCATTCTTTAACTGGGTGGGAAGGGTGGGTGTCCCCACAAGGGGGTGTCTGGCCTCCTGACTTCTTTCAATGGCTAACAGGTCATAAAAAGAACTAACCTGGCCATCTATGCTGGCAAAATTTTTAGATGTGCATGGCAGGATGTTGCACATGGCAGGATGTTGTGTAATGGAGGTATGGTGTACAGAGGGTATTGTACTCCTGCAAAGTGGGAGTACAATTTTGCTAGTTAAGAATATATACTGCTATTCAACAGTAGTTCACAAAACAATTTACATAGTAAAATAGATCAATGAAGGGTTTCTTATCCCAAAGGACTTGTACTGTTTAAAACACAGAAGATGGTTGCTCTACCCTTGCTACAATTAAGATACTGCCCACTTAGGGTTCCAACTATTCAATGTGGGGAATATCCTGGATGCTGGACCTCCAGTTGTCATACTGGCCCATGGCAACGAGCAAAGGAGCTACTCGCAGCTAAATAGATGTCTCCAGAAGAACCAGCAACTTGAGTGGCACATCAGCTCATATCTACTCAGTCTAGTAGTTACAGTACTGCACCATCTTCATGATATTCATGGCACCACTGGATCATGTGGATTTTGTTGACCCTGCTTTGCAGGCCCTACTGGTGGAGTTGGAGGTGTCTCCTCCACTATCACCATGCCATATGCGCCCTAACAGGACCATATGGTACAGTTATTAAGGGCTTCTGGGGGGTCCTCAAATTGTAATAGAAAGGCATCTACTCTGGCCTCAAAGTACCAACACAAAGTAGATTGTGTTGATGACTAGATGCTGTTTTGTGCAGTGACCTTAAGTTGCTTGTTCTGTTAAAAGTGGCAAAGAGCTGAAGAGAAAGTCATCTGTGCCATTTTTGTTCCAGCCTAAAGCAGATGTACCAGGACACAAGCAAACAGATGTTCACTGTTTTAACCTCCTGAAACTGAACTTGCTAATTGTAGAAGTTTTTAAAACATCTAAGCACAATGCTAACCATGTCTACTCAAAAGTAAGCCACATTGTGTGCAATAGGTCTTACTCCCAGGAAAGTGTCTTTAGGATTGCACCCTTAGTTTTTAAAAAGACTTTTATTTGGCCTGGATGTTCCAAGGGAAGAGAGCTGGACATCTTGGAAAGGAATTTTGACACCTCCTCAGCTATGAATGCTAAAACAGCAAACATATTTGTATTGTATGGCCAGAAATGAGCACATCCTGGAGCATGATGATGAATGGAAAGAGCTTCCAATGTGAAGATCTGCAGTACCTTGAGACATAGGAGGTTAACTCTACCATCCAGAGTAACTATGGGAAGATGTAAGAGGCACTTACTCTGGATTGCTCTGCATTTCCCATAGGTTTGCTATAGGTAGCACTGTAACTATGTCAGTGTAAAAGGTCCTGTAGTTACTCTGGATTGTATCCTAAGTGGCCCCCTTGCTCCCAGACATCAAGGTTGCAATCCTAAAGTTTCATTGAGGACCTATAGTTTTATATGACACAGGCTAGATACATGTGCAGAGAACTGTACTGTAAGTCATGGCAATGGCAGGAAGAGGCTTCTCTGCCACAACAAATGGCTCGGAGTGAAGAAGACCAGGGTGATGATGAAGACATTTGAAGCCATCTGTACCTCTCCTTGGAAGTTCAAAGCAAAGTATGCTCCATATTCTCAATAAAGTCCCACATATGCCGCTATGTTGAATGGGCACCCTTTGGCCAGAGCATGAATGTGCCTCTCTATAGGTGACCTCTTGATTGATTACTCATCCAGATGGGCAACATGTCTCCTTTTGCTCTCTTTATGCACTCCCTGCCCTAAAAGTAGAGGATGTGTGTTTGCACCTGATGCCCACTACCTCTGCTCCTGGCCACAGGTGGGCTGATGCCAGTTCTGACCGGTTCTGTAGAGGTGGTTGTTAATTAGGGGCTGACGTTAGCGAACGGTTGTTAATTGGGGGGCATCATCTTTGAATTGCATGCAAGCGTGTTTGCATTTCTCTTAAAGGGCCTCTGGAAGCTCTCCTCCCTCCTCCCCTTCTCTCCCCCCCTCCTTCCCTCCCCCCCTCCCTAAGGTTATTTTTAATTTTAAAATACAAACAGTCTGTTCCTTTTACCATTGCAGCACCTTCAGACTCTGACTGCTGAACTGGGGGGTGTTTGGATCACTGTTAGTTCCAGGCTTTAAAGTCAGGGTTAGTAAATTCTTAATGCCCCAAACCTTTGATTGAGGCTATTCAGGAATCCTGACTTTGCTAAATACCTTATTTTGATTAAAAACCTTATTTCTAGCAAGTTTTCAGAAGTTATTTCCTGGTGCAGTTTGCAAAGCATGCTGGGTACTCACATGCAAATGAGCAGCCTCTCTGCAGATGCTTTTTTTTGAATCAGGCATTTGATGGGCAGCTTTACTAAGAGGTCCTTGGGAGGGAATAGAGAGGCCGGCATACAAACGTCTGGGAGGCTGAGGTGAGTAATAGCAGCAAGCCTTCCTGCCTGCCTCCCTCCTTCCCTGGTTGCCTTTGCAGCCCAGTACTAGGCATGGAGAACTACTTAGTACTACCCAGTACTACTCAGGAGTAAGTCACACTGTATAGTAGACGACTGCAGCCTGTGGCCACAATCCTAGCCACACTTTCCTGGGAGCAATTCCCATTGGCTATCATGGGATTTCCTTCTGAGTAGCATAGTATTTGAGGCTACTTTCCCATCCAGACTTTCCTGAGAATAAGCCCACTGACTATAATGGGACTTACTTCTGAGGAGATTGGCAGAGGATTGGATCTCTCTCTCCAGCCCAGTCTTCTTTCCTGAGAGTAAGCTCGCTGTCTATAATGGGATTTTCTACTGAGTAGACATGATTAGGACTGGGCTCTAAGGCTGAAATCATATCCACACTTACATGGGAGTAAGCCCCACTGACTAGAATGAGAGTTACTTCTAAGTAAGCCTGCATAGGATTGGACTGTAAGGCTAAAATCCTGACCACACAGTTTTGGGAGTAAGCCCCATTGACTTGAATGGTACTTACTTCTGAGTAGACACTGTTAGGATTTGGCTCAGGCTGCAATCCTATCCACACTAGTGTAGACCTTTTGCTCCCCCCAAGAGATCTCCCCACCTCATCCTGCCCCTCTGAGAAATCTCTCCACCTGAGATTGTGGGCAGGAAGTATGGGGGGTACCTGAAGAAATAGCCCCAGTTCCCATCCTGCCCCCCAGGAGCCCACTCCACTGCCTACTCTGAAGTAAATCCTATCCTAGTCCCATCCTAGTCAATGGAGCTTACTCCCAGGTAGGTGTGGATAGGATGGCAGCATCAGAGCCCAATTTTTTGCATGCCTCCTCAGAAGCAAGTACTGAGTGACCATATGTCCTCCTTTCCCAGGACAGGTCCTCTTTTTACTCCTCCTTTTCCTTATGAGCAGGCAACATGGAGTCTTCTTATTATCCATACTTTTTTCCAGGACCACAATAAATCTTCATTGTCCTCCTTTTCCTTATAAGCAGGCAGCATGCAATTCCCATCCTGCACCCCCAGGAGCCCAGTCCACTGCCTACTCTGAAGTAAATCCTATTAAAGTCAGTAGGTTTTACTCCCCTGTGAGCATAGGAGTGTAGCCTCAAAGCCCAATCACTGTCTACTCAGAAGTAAGTTCCATTATAATAGTGAAGCTTACTCCCTGGAAAGAAGCTGGTTTCTAAGAGCTTGTAATCCTATGCCTGACTACTCAAAAGTTAATCCCATTTCAATCTATGAAGCTTACTCCCAGGAAAGTGTGCAGAAGAGTGCAGCATTAGAGCCCAATCCTATTCTTGGCTACTCAGAAGTAAGTCCCATTAGAGTGTGTGGCGCTTACTCTCAGGAAAGTGAATAGGATTGGAGCCAGAGGCTGGTTACTAAGAGCTCAGTCCTTTGCTTGACTACTCAGAAGTCCTATTATATTCAATGAAGCTTACTTACAGGAAAGTGTGGACAGGATTGTAGCCTTAAGTAGGGGCTTAGAGGCAAACCTCAGCCTGCAGAGGGGACACCACAGACTCTGGTCCTAAACTGTAGATCAGTGTTTCTCAACCAGTGGTATGAGTACCAGCAGTGGAACTTGTGGTAGTGTCTGCTGTATTAGGCACCTGGATGCAAGTGTCATATGTGCTCCCTGAGGCAGCTGGTGGGCTGCTGTGTGATTCAGGAGCTGGACTAGATGGGTCTTTGGTGTGATCCAGTGGAGGCTTTTCTTATGCTTTTATGTTCTTAATTGTGGCACACATTCCCCCTCAGAGCATAACAAAGTGTAATGCATAGGAATAAATTACACAGAACCCAGGGGCTTAGTACTGATTGATGCCGTCACAAGTGATACAATTTTTTTGGTAAACTAAGGGTTAAGGTGGCATGCCCTCCCCCGCCCCGCCCCCTGGCCCCACCCCCTGACCCAGCCTGGCCCCGCCCACTTCCGGAGAACCGGTTGTTAGGGCAGGCTGGGCCCACCACTGCTCCTGGCCATCCTTTGTTGCTCCCAGTAGCACTCGGTCTCACAGGGAGCCTCCCCATGCCCTACAAGTGGGCCCTCCCCTCTAGAGCCATCAGTTTCGCTCTCATTGGTGGGAATGGCTCCTAAAAGGAGGGCTCACTTGCACTAGGCAGTGATGCTCCCTGAAAGACTTAGGGTGCAATCCTAACCTCGGGTGGCACAACTCGTAGGTCTTCCCATTCCCATAGTGATGTAGGGAGGCTAGCGCATGTCTGTGCACTGGCCTTACCCTCTCCCAGGAGTCACAGAGGTGTCTTACAGCACTCTTGTGACACCCCCAGGTCAGTACAGGACTTATGCCAGGGCTTAAGCTGGCCAAACTGGAGTTTAAGATTGCAGCCTTAGAGCACAAGCCTAACCATGTCTACTCTAAAGTAAGCCCCATTGTGTTCAGTGGGTCTTACTCCCAGGAAAGTGTTTAGGATTGCAGCCTTATGTGTTTTGTACCCTCTAGCTATGCCAGTGCACCCAGGGACAGCATTAAGCCCACTTACATGCTGTGGTGACCTTCCCTGCAAAACCTAGTGCATGGGTGTCCAACATGCGGCCCGGGGGCCGCATGCAGCCCAGGACGAGCGTGGATGCGGCCCTCCTGCAAAGCTGGCCACCACCATTGGAAAAACCAGCTTTGAGACAGCAGCCATTTTCAAATTTTGCGTCCTTCTCTGCGTGCTGCCCTGGGCGGCTGCCACAAAGCTGGTCTGGGCTGCCTGGCTCCTCCCCCTACCTGCCTTCTGGCACTCAGAGCGCTTCAGGCCCCTGCAGACCTTGCAGCGCTTGCCCACCTGCATCTCCCAAAAACAGCCTCAGCCTTTATCCCAGCTGCTGCCTGCTGCCCTTGAGACCTACTCAGAAGTAAGCCCCATTAAAGTCAATGAGGCTTACTCCCAAGTTGCAGTCTGAGAGCCCAATGATGCATATGATGGACTGTGATCCTCTCCAAGCTTAACCTTGGAGATATGTGCAACCCTAACCATGTCTATTCAGAAGTAAGGCTCACTGTACCCAGTGGGTCTTACTCCCAGGAAAGTGTGTTCAGGATTGTAGCATATTTCCAAGGTTAAGGTTGGAGAGGATCACAGCCCATCCTATGTATCATGCCTCTCAGAAGTAAGCCCCACTAAAGTCAATGAGGCTTACTCACAAGTTGCAGTCTGAGAGCCCAATCCTATGTATGGCTACTCAGCAGAAAACCCTATGATATCAATGAGACTTGCTCCAAGGTTTAGCTTGGAGAGGATCGCTGCCCATCCTATGCATCATGCCTACTCAGAAGTAAGCCCCATTAAAATCAGTGAGACTTAGGGAAAAATCCAGAGTAACTATGGGGAGTCCTTGCTCCAGTAGGAGAACAACTTATTCTGGATTGCAATATGAATTTCCCATAGGTTTTCACTAGGTGGTGCAGTAACTACGGGTGCACTAAAGTCTCTTACGTGCTCCCATAGTTACTCTGGATTTGGAGGTTACTCCAAGGTTTAAAAATGTAGGACAAAATATAGGACATTCTACATATTGTCCTACATTTTTTTTAAGTGTTTATGTGCGGCCCAAACCAACTCGTCCTCTTCCAATGCGGCCCAGGGAAGCTAAAAGGTTGGACACCCCTGACCTAGTCCTTTGCCTCACTTTAGCTATGCCATTGCACTGAGGGACAATCAGGGTGACCATATGTCCTCCTTTTCCAGGACATGTCCTCTATTTAGCCTTGTGTCCTGGGGAAAAAAAATCTTCATTGTCCTCCTTTTCCTTATAAGAAGGCAGCAAGCAGCCTTGTAATTCATAAATTATATGTAACTTTTAAACAATAATATAGTGTTTAAATTAACCACATGAAAGCTATAACAAATTTACTAGAATGTAATGTCCAACTCTCTGCAAATGACCAGATAGACTTTAGCACTAAGGTTTGCAATCAAAGGAACAAACACAGACTTTTGTAACAATCAGTCACAGAGTTGGAAGGGACCCCAGTAGGTCATCTAGTCCAATCCCCCGCAAATGACCAGATAGACTTTAGCACTAATGTTTGCAATCAAAGGATCAAATGCACACTTTAGCAATTATCATAGAGTCACACAGGTGGAAGGGAACCCAGTAGGTCATCTAGTCCAAGCCCCTGCTTGTAGCAGAAAAGATTGCTGCAAAAGACCAGATTTTTCCACTAATGTATATGTGGGTGGGGCAACATCTGGATGGTTGTGGTTATATGCCATTGCCCTGTCTCTATTGATTTTTTAGCTACACATTTTAATATAATAAAGATATTTCAAAGTGGCTTGTTGCACTGCATTCTGCTGCAAATTACACATCCAACAGTATATAAAATGATGGGATTATTCCTAAAAATCATTATTTTTAGCCATTTTGGTCACTAGTGGTGTCACCCCTTCAAGGGTGCCACCTTCCTAACAACGTGTTTCAGGGATTCTCAAACCCTTTAGCTTGGAACCCACTTTTTAGAAGGACATCCTGTCCAGGATCTACTAAAAGTGATGTCATGGCTGGAAGTGACATCATCAAGCAAATTAAAACAAATAATAGTAAATACATTAAAGTAAATCAAGTGAATAACCTCAGCCCCCCCCCCCCATTCAATAATTGGACAGAGGAGAAGCCCCCGCCCCACTGTAGGACACCCAAAAAAGTGTAGAGAATAACAAAATAAATACAATAAAAGCTCAAAACCCTTGTGTATATTGCTTCCATGTACTTGAATCCTATATTGTGTTACTGAATATTACATTTAAAAATATTACATATAATTTAATACATATAATGTCTGAATTCCAAGCAGACTATAGGCAGATTGACCATATGTCATTACAAAAAAAGAGGACATCACCCCCAATATGTAGGACGCCCAAGGAAAACGTAGGAAATGAGAAAAAAGCTAAATTCACATACAGAAACACTCACACACATATATATTGCTTCCAAGTGATTAAACACTATATCAATTATTATTAAATTTTAAAACATTAAATATAATTTACCCAATATAATTTATAAATTACAAGCACACTACATACTGCCTGCTCACAAGGAAATGAGGGGCAAGGGAGATTTTTTCCAGGACATAAAGCTAAAAAAGAGGACATGTCCTGCAAAGGAGGACAACAAATCAGTCTGCTGCTCACAAGGATAAGCAGACACTACATACTGTCTGCTCACAAGAAAATGGAGGGGAGGGGAGACTTTCCAGGACACATACCTAAAAAAGAGGACATGTCCTGCAAAGGAGGACAACTGGTCACCGCAGTCACCAACTGGCACCTGGAGGGGGAGCAAGGGGGGCCTCTGGGGAGGCAAGGAGGGGAGGAAGGGGCCATTGGGGAGGGGAGACCACAGGGGGCATCCAGAGGAGTGTCACAGCACCCACAGGGGGCACCAGACGAGTGTCAAAGTGGCGCCCTCTAGCGCCCATGCATTTCACACCTGGTGCTATACCCTCGTTACACTACTGGCGGTGGGTGTTCCTTCTGTGGTGGAGGCACCCACTAAGAACCAGTTTTGGGAAATTTAGCCCCTGAGGGTGTGAAAAGGGGCGTAACGCGGTTTCCTCCCTATACATTGAAGAATTGTTGACTCAGTGTTTAGCCCAACCCTGAACCTAGAATATGAAATTTAGGGAGGGTATTCCTTACGTGACATGAGCACACACAGCAAGAACCAATACTTAGAAATTTAGCCCCTAAGGGGGGTGAAAAGGAATGCAACCAGTGGTGGGATTCAAATGAATAAACAACAGGTTCTATGTCTTAATAACCTAAATGAACAACTGGTTCTGTGTCCCATTAGTAACCAGTTCTCAGAACCAGGCGCTCATTAGCAAAGGGTTCTATAGAACCGGTGAGAACCACCTGACGCCCACCACTAAGTGCAACTATACTTTCGTCCTGTACTTTACATTGAAGACTGATCAACACCCAGGCCCAAATCCACACTACTTTTCAGTAGAGGCTGTGGGTGGCGCAAGTGGCTAAGACACTGTGCATGTTAACCAGCAGGCCAGGGTTCAAGACCCGGGTCGGCCCCACAAGACAGGATGAGTTCCTGTCCTTAGCCCAGCTCTGCGACGCCAGCTGGATCCAATCGTATTGGCTCTGCCTTTCCACTGGACTAATTCAGTGGCGTGGAGAGGGGGGATTTGCTGCTTGGGTAACAGCCTATCCATAACAATCCAACCCAGGCTTTCGTGCTTCGCATGCAGCGTATGCAGCGCCGAGCACGATACCATAGTCTTTCAAGACTGATGGAGGCCTGCTGCTTTTTTTCCCCGCAGTTGAAGAGGGGGAATGGTGCATGGAGGCGTTTTGTATAGGGGCGAGTGTTGCAAGGAGGATGCATGGGGGATGATGCATGGGGGATTTTGCATGCGGGGTTTGTATGGGGAGGTTTGAATAGGGAGATTTGCATGGGGGTTCCTACGGAGGGTGTGCACGGGGGTTTTGCACAGAGCGGGGTTTGCAAAAGGAGCTTTGCACTGGGAAGGGTGTGTACAGGGGTTTTGCACAGAGTGGGGTTTGCATTGAAGGGTTTTGCAAGGGGAGGTTTGCACAGAGGAAGGGTTTGCACAGGGGTTTTGCACAGAGTGGGGTTTGCATTGGGGGTTTGCACAGGGAAGTGTGTGCACAGGGATTTTGCAGAGCAGGGTTTGCATTGAGGGGGTTTGCACGGGAGGTTTGCATAGAGGAAGGGTGTGCAGGGGGGTTTGCACAGAGCGGGATTTGCAAGGGGGGTTGCACAGAGGGGGGTTTGCACAGGAGAGAGATTTTGCACTCTGTGTGTGTGTGTGTGTGTGTATATATATATATATATATATAAAACAAAACCCAGTGCAAACCCCCCATGCACACCCTTCCCTGGTGCAAACCTCACCATCACTATGCAAAAACGTGCAAAAATTATATATTTTAAATTATATTCTATTATATGTAAAGTTATAAATTATATATATTAACTTTTCTTTTGTCCAGTCCTCCATTTTTCTGGGGTGTCCTACATTTTGTCCTCCATTTTCCTGGGGTGCCCTACATTTTGGGGCTCCTTGTCCTCTTTTTTGGTTGCATTGCATGGCCCCCTCCCTGCCAGCCCCAGTGCTCTGCCCCCTCCAGCTCCCTGCCTGCCTCCCTCCCCGAGCCGGAGTGCGGGGGTGGCGCTCCAGCCCCTGGAGGAAGCCGAGCTGGGGCCGCCTCTCCTGCCTGCCTCTGCGGCTGCCCGGCCAGCCTGTCTGGGTCTGGGGCTCCTCCGGCTGCTGGGACTGGGAGAGGCTGCAGAGGGTGCCCGCTGGGGGGCTTGGAGCATCCACAGCAGCATCTGCAGGTCAGTTCCAGCCTGGAGGGGCCAGAGGCAGCGGGGCAGGGCAGCCCAGGAGGAACCACTGCAGGCTGGGGAGGGAGAGAGGTCTGGGGGGGCTGCTTCTCCTACTCCCTCCAAAACCTACTGCTCTGCCCCCTCTGGCTACACTGTTTTGCTCCCCCCAATGGCTCCAAAGGGGGGACCCCTTGCATGCTGCAGACTCCCTACAAAACCTCTTTCTCTGTCCCCTTTTGGCTATGCCACCAGGGTGCTCACCCCCTTCTGGAATGGCTTCAAAGGGGGACCCCTTGCATGCTGCATACTCCCTACAAAACCCACTCTATGGCTATGCCACTAGGGGTACAAAGCTGCCCCTGTTTTGCTTCCCCCCTCTTGAGTGGCTCCAAAGGGGGGACCCCTTGCATGCTGCAGCCAGGCTCCCTACAAAACTTGCTGCTCTGCCCCCCTCTGGCTATGCCACTAGAGGAACAAAGCTGCCCCTGTTTTGCTCCCTCCCTCTTAAGTGGCTCCAAAGGGGGGACCCCTTGCATGCTGCAGCCAGGCTCCCTACAAAACCAGCTGCTCCTGCCTCCCCCCTCTGTTTATGCCACTAGGGGAACAAAGCTGCCCCTGATTTGCTCCCTCCCTCTTAAGTGGCTCCAAAGGGGGGAACCCCTTGCATGCTGCAGCCAGGCTCCCTAAAAATCCCACTGCTCTGTCCCCCTCCGGCTACACGACCCGGAGTACTAAGACACCCCCATGTCACAGCTTCAAAATTCTGCACCACCCAAGGACAGAAGGAAGGAAGTGTGTTTACAGCAGCAACAGGACCAGCCAGGGCTTGCCAGGTCTAGCAGAGCCTCCTCAAAGCAGCAGGAGCCAGGAAAGGGGGGGGGGTAGGGAATGACATCTTGCTCCAGAATTGGTCCCTGCCTGTTTTTTCTGGCCTACAGTAAAGCCACCTGGAATCCATGAAGTTCATGAGTTGCTCTGCGAACAGGTGGCTCAGGTGTGATGATGATGATGCCAGGTGATCAGGGTGGCCCTGCACACTTTGATATGGGGAAGGAAGCAAAAGGCACTCCTTGCACACTGCCTGTGGAGCCAGTTTGGGCAGATCTTCACCTGTGGCACCTACAAGTGGGTATGGATGGGAGCACACACATTGCTGTATAGGTATTCCCGTCAACCCTTTTTTGGTTTCAGACAGTCCTTCGGTGGAGGAGACCCACTGACTTCTATAAGATCTCATCCATGGGTAGATCTCATAAGATCCCATCCATCACTTAGCTGGGTGAATGGCTTTACCCTTGGATAAAGAAGAAGAGGCTGGCCCCTTGGCTACCACTCCAGTAGTAATTCCTATAGTAAGTCCTGCTTACAGGGTTAGATTCTGATCCAGCTCTGTCTGACAGAGGGGGAAAGAAGCCCCACAAGGACCAAGGACATAGGAGGCTGAGTGGGGGGCAATTTTATTGGAATTGGACACTGGGGACAGAAGATGTTTTCCCTCTTGATGGATCATTTAATTAGCAGAACGTTTGATCGTTCCTGCCTCCTCCCTCCACACTTCCATGGACCTTTTGGAGAAAGAATTAAAATGTTTAGGGTTAACTGCTCTGGGAGTCCTGCAAACAGACAGGACTCCAGGCTTCTTGGCTCCTGATGCCAAATGCTGTCCATTCAGAAAGAGGAGCAGTAGAGGAGAGTTCATTGGAGAAAATCTAGTCTTCTCCTCTCCTCCGCACTTCCTTCTCTGCTCCTTTCCCTGCTTCCTTTCCACATCCAGGGATTCTGAGATGGGTACCACTTTGCCATCTCTTAAGGCAGTGATTTTCAATCTTTTTCATCTCACGGCACACTTAAGGCACTGAAATGGTCAAGGCACACCATCAATTGCTTTTACAACTGTCAAGGCACACCAGACTGTTCAAATCCCCCAATTTTCCTATTAATGAATGTCAGTGCCTACATTCCCACGGCACACTGGTTGAAAATCACTATCTTAAGGCAACTGGCTCCATCCACTATCTTAAGGCAACTAACTCCATCACCTGGAGTTAGAAAGGCTACACATCTGCCCATAAAGCTTGCCTTTCTAGGCCAGACTGTTGTGAATCTAGTTTTAGTTCTTCCAGCTCCAGGATAGGGAAGTTCTGTCCTCATCTATTCTAGTGCATAAAGATGTATTACTAAAGTAACTAAAATAATGCAAATCTCTAATATTAATTTAATCTCTGTTTAATAATAACTAAAATAATGCTAATCTCTACACTTGGTAGCTGGAATTTCTTATGCTGATAATGTGGTGGCTGCTTGGTTTTATTCCAAAGCTTGGGAGCAAGTCCTGTGCTGGGGTGATGGCACAGCCAGAGGGGGTCAGAGCCCTGCGTTTTATAAGGACAGTCTTATAAAGGACAGTCCAGGCTGCAGCATGCAAGTAGTATTGCCATACTACTCTTCTTCAATATTGGGGAAGAACCCTCTGTCCCATTTGCCAGTATGTGAACACAGTCCCCCAAAATCGGGGCCGTCCCTGTTTTTCAGGGATATATGGCAACACTGCATGGAAGGGGTCCCTCTTTCAGAGCCATTCCAGGAAGGGGGAGCAAAATCAGCCAGTCAATTGATTTCATGCAGTCCCCTGGAGTATTACAAAGGAGGAACACCCCTCTGTTGTTCTGTTACTGTATGTACTCAAATCTAATGTGCCATCCAATCTAAGATGCACCCCAATTTAAAAATCTTGAGATTTTAAAAAAATGTTTACTAGTGATTGTAATGCAGAGTTGCAAAGCAGGTGCAAAATTTAATTTTCCTGCATATAACAATAATATGACAGTGGGTTTGTTTTGTGATTTGTACCTGATTGGATTAGGTAATAAAATCCATACAATTTTTATTACAATATAGTAAACTGCTAAACTTAATACTAACTTATACTTTTAATCAAAATACTGTACTTGAATCTGATGTGCCATGGAATCTAATGTGCATCCCAATTTTGGAGACGAACAGCACAATCCTAACCATGTCTACACAAAAGTAAGCCCCATTGTGTTCAATGGATCTTACTCCCAGGAAAGTGTCTTTAGGATTGAAGCCTCAATTCGTCTGAAAAAAGTAAACGTCGGATTTGAGTAAAGAGGGTATTAAGTTCTATTATGTTTTTTATTGATTGTTAGCTGCCTTGCTAACAATGTTGCTAAACTGGAAACTTGCGAAAGTGCCCTTCAGGCAGAAAGACAGAATACAAATGTAATCAGTGAGGGGTTTCTAAAGTTTTCAGCCAAAGAGCCACATCAAATACCTGGCACAGTGTTGAGGGCCAGAAAAAAATTTAAATATAAAATTTAAATAATACATTAGAGATAGAATCTATATGAATGAAGAAATGAGAATCAATAGGCTCAAATTTCTAGGATTTCTTCAAGCACCAACACACATCATAGAAAGAAAGGACATACTGAATGGATCCATGTTTCCCAACTTCCCAAACACCTTCTGGCCTTCAGACTGCACAAAACCTACTTCTGACTTTTGGAAAAACCAAAAAATGATTTTTTTAGGTCCTCAGAACACCCTCCAGTTGTATCTGGTCAATGAGAACAGAAGCTTGAAGGGGACCAGAGGCTGGATAAAGGCTGGCCATGGGTTTGAAGACCCCTGTTCTAAATAAGTACTGTGTGATCCTGCTCTTAGCCATCTTTAGTTCTAAAGAAAAAATGTAATAGGTAAATACTAAGCCTTTCTATGTACAAGGCTATTCTAAGCCCCTGAGCATTGTGGAAGACCCCCTCTCCTTCTCCCTGGAAGAAGGAGATGTTCCTTTGGGTTCCACTAGGAAGGACTTTCTACACAAGCTTATGGCTGCAATCCTAAAGACACTTTCCTAGGAATAAGACCCACTGAACACAATGGGACTTACTTTTTAGTAGACATGGTTAGGATTGTGCTCTTTGGTTTGCACAGCTAAAATGCATTTCTTGATCACAGCAATTGAATTAGGTTGAACACCCTTAAATCATCCACCTTAAAACTTAAATGAGCACCCTCCAAAAGGCTTATCAGTATTGTATAATAGTAGTTACAGCCCACAACTGTCGCCTGCAGAGGTCCAATATAACAACATTCATCATTTAAAAAATCCCCCTTTCCAGCATCTCAGTTGCCCTTTTGCCAGGTCTCTCCCCAACAGCCCCACGAGCCTCTCCTCCGCCTGGCCTGTTATCAGTTGATAGCTGGATTGTTGACAGTTGCATCACACCAGTCTGCTTGATTGACAGGGAATGTTGGCCAGCGGATGTGGACACCCTTGCACACAGGTTAAAGCTTTTGTATAGAAAGATACCATCTCCACATCTTAGAAGGCATCTTAGTTGCAGAAACGTGAGGCAGACTATTGGCAATCCCCATCCTACACATGAGGATTGTCATGATCCAAGATTTATGCTGTAATCCTAAAGACACTTTTCTGGAAGTAAGACCTATTGAACACAATGGGGCTTACTTTTGAGTAGAAAAAAGGAGGTTAGGCTTGTGCTCTTTGACTTGAATCTCTGAATCTATACTTTATGTTGAAGAATCACTGACTGATCGACGCTCTGCCCCAACCCCTGGACCTAGAAGCATTAAATTTGGGAAGGGTATCAGTTATGAGATGTGAGTACCCACTAGGAACCTATTTTGAGAAATTTAACCCTTAAGGGAGTGAAAAGGGGTTCAACACATTTTCGGCCTGTACTTAACAGCCCCAAGCACTGCACCTGCCTGGTAGGGGTGCCTATGGTTGTGGGGGGATGGTGCATGGGGGGAGGTGGTGCTGTGGGGAAGGTGGTGCACAGAGGGGATGTTGCACGGGGTGGTGGTGCATGGGGGGATATGTTGCACAGGGGGGACTGTGCTGGGAGGAATGTTGCACTGAGGCAGTAGTGGTGCACTGAGGGAGATGGTGCACTGGGGAGAATGGTGCACTGGGGGGGGGTATTTTATTCCCACAATGTGCTAGTGTTAAATAAGACCTGCCGTTGGAGCAATGAATAAAATCTGGGAGAGAGTAAGACAATGTTTACCGCGCAATACTCTGGTGGGTCAAGTGGCTAAGACACTGTTCTTGTTAACCAGCAGGCCAGGGTTCGAGTCCTGGGTCCCCACAAGACAAGGATTTGCTTCTATGGGCAGGGGGTTGGACTAGATGATCCACTGGGTCCCTTGTAACTGTATGATTCTATGATCTATGGTTTTAGGCCCTGCTAAGTCTTCCTCCTTCTGTTCTGCTGAGTCAGTTCAGACCACTAATGCAGGAAGCAGCCATTGACCACCATCCAATCAGTTGCCCAGAATTGCATGTCTTCCATACTTTCCTTGCCTGCCAACAGGATTGAGCAGGCTGAACAGTGTGTGCAACCACTTTAGATGTACAATCCTACATTGAACTACTTGTACATTGTACAATCCTACATTGAACTTTGTGGTGTTTACTTCTGAGAAGACATGCATAGGATTGTGATGTAAGATGATGAGATGTTGAATCATGCCAGGCTTGCTGCCATCACTAAGCCTCTTTAGCAACTTGGTTTTCAACCTCTCACCCTGTCAACACAGCTAACCATTTCCAAATGGAAATGATCACTTGACACAAGTCAAAGTTAACATCACTGGTAAAGTATTCCATGGACATTGTAACCTGTTTAGTTAACATCATGGGCAAGATGTGTCTTAGGGGTTCCACCAAGAACTTCAGAAATTTCCAAGATGCCGAGGGAGGTGGTGACTCTTCCTCCCGGGGGATCTTCAAGCAGAGGCTTGATGAGCACCTGTCGGAGATGCTCTAGGAGGATTTCCTGCTACAGGTTGGTCTAGATGACCTACTGGGTCCCTTCCAACTCTATGATTCTATGATTCTAAGAACTTAGAACTGTGTTTGAAGAACTAAGATTGTCCTCTCAGGTCTCTAGGCTGTTCCTTAGCCTTCTCAGTCCAATCTCTGGCTACCATTTCAATCACAGGCACATTACACCTACTGTTGTGTATGATGCAAATGTTTAACTTCCTTTTCCTCTTCCTCTGAAGGATTTTCTTTCCGTGAACTTGGCCTTTCTATCATGGCAACGATCGTGTCCGAGAAGATCGGTCATCTTTTCATCCAGGTGCCCCACCTCTGGAGGGTTCCTCGACTGCTAGAGCAGGTGCTCCCCCCTTCCTCTCCGACTGTGGAGGAATCAGATGTACCCAGGCTCTTCCGGAAGCCCTACATCCACGCTGGCTACCGTCCCCCTAACCGGACCTGGAAGTACTATTTCCTCTCGCTGTTCCAGCAACACAACGAGGCTGTCAATGTATGGACGCACCTGCTGGCTGCCCTGATCCTGCTGGTCAGGTTCTGGCGGCTCTCCCAGGCAGTCGACTTCCTCGGTGATCCGCATACTCAGCCCCTCTTCATCATTGCAGTCTCCTCGATTGCGTACACAACGTTCAGCACCCTGGCACACCTCCTGCAGGCCAAGTCAAAATTCTGGCACTGTGCCTTCTTCTTCTTGGACTATGTGGGGGTTGCCGTCTACCAGTACAGCAGCGCCCTGGTGCACTTCTACTACGCTATTGAGCCTGATTGGCACATTGTGGTTGTGAGCTTCTACATCCCAGGCGCTGTCCTGTTGGCGTGGCTCTCCTGTGCTGGTTCCTGCTATGCCAAGTACTGCTCCCCGCACCAGGAGGAATCCTGGCTGGGCAAACTCTGCCAGGAAATGCCTTCAGCAGTGGCATATGCACTAGACATCAGTCCCATCCTCCATCGCATTTACTCCTCCTCCTCTTCAGGATTCGAAGATCCAGCTGTCCTGTATCACAAGTGCCACGTCCTTTTTTTCCTGATCGGCGCCTTCTTCTTTGTCTACCCCTACCCAGAAAAGTGGTTTCCTGGGAAATGCCACTTTGTGGGCCAGGGGCACCAGATCTTCCATGTCTTCATGATTCTCTGCACCCTTGCCCAGGTGGAGGCAGTGCTTCTGGATTATGAAACGAGGCGTCCCATCTACACCAGCCTGCACAGGGAATTGGCCCCTGTCTTCTCCGGCATGTGCCTTTTAGTGGTGGCTTGCTGCAGCCTCACAGCCCTCTTCATGACCGCCAAAGTGAAACACAAACTGTCTGAAAAAGAGGACTGAACAAGGGTGATGAAAGGGGGTCTGTCTCCCAGTTTTTTCCTTCTTCTTGCTCTGGGTATGTCCCCATGGTTGCCATGTTAGAGACCAGACATTCCGGCCCAACTGGCTGTAGGCTTCTCACTACTGCCCCTTCCCAAGCAAGAATGTGCTTCTTGCTTCCTTTGATGGTGCTACTCTTGAGCAGCAGGGAGGGGAGCAGAGAGTGAAAACCAGTTAGGAGGTGACACCAGCAAAACACTCTTTCAGGAGGAACTTGTCTGCTTCCTGGGTGCAAGTTGGCACTGCTTTCAGGAGGTGGATCTGCCTCTCAGGGAGAACATCACTTGTACACATTTTCCTAATCCTTAATCTACCCTATGCACTGATCTTAGGAGCAATGCAAACATTTCAGGGACATTTGGATCTCCCCTTCCAATATCCATGACCCCTTTTAATCTATGCTGACGGTGGCCGTGATGTTCTGTTGGCAGCCGCAGTTGTGCGATTTATTTGCCCACTGTTCCCCTGGTGCCTCTGCCTGGCTGATCTTGGTTTTTGCAGAATTAAGTCAGGCCGAAGCGCCTTCTGAGATTGCCTTCCAGCTTTTGGAGCAAGAGGGTACTCCTGCTTTGTGGGGGGATGTGTGGGGATGTGTGGCTGAAATACATCCACACGGAACCAGCAGCCTGTAGGCTGCCATGTGGACGTGCCTTAGAGAGCAGATATGTATAGGGTGAAGCTGCTCCCATGTTGGAGGTTCCCAAATGGCCTGATGAAAGTCATTTAGAGAGTAACCAGGGATAAATAGCATCCAGCAATTGGTTGTATGTGAACTCTGTCACACAGACTGGGGACATGGTCCACGTTCGGTCCAGTGCTGTATCTCCACCAAATTCCCTGGGAAGCTCTCCAATGGGGCCTTATGGATTGTTCCTGGCATATACAAATCAGAGGCATCCCATCTTTGTATACAAAAAAGTCATTTGCAGGCTGATCTTCCAGGAATCTCTGCTGGTAGTCACCACTGCGTGCCACGCAAATGGATTCTTTGCTAATTATGCAACTCTGTGGTGAATTGCTTCCTTGCCTCCTTGTTGGAAGACATTTGAGAGCTTTGATTATGTGCCCTGATCTTCCTGGAAGAGTTGCCATTAACGGCACAATTAATTAAATAAATCAAAACTTGCTGGAATGTCTCCAACCTATGGCACTTAGTGCAACTTTTGATGTGCAGAATGAGATAGGAGGTGATTGAAGGTGCAATCCTAATTAATTTAGATTAGCACAACTTCCCCGTTTCCCATTCCCAAGGTGTTGTTGTGGGGAGGCTGGCACATGTTTGTGCGCTAGCTTAACCCCCCAGGAGTGTCGCAGTAGTGCCTTATAGCACTTTTGGAACATGTCCAGGATAGCACGGACTTATGCCGGGACTTGTGCCAACCTATCTGGGGGTTAGGATTGTAGCCTGATTCCAAAATACCTGATTGGAGACTTCATGTTATCTCAAAAAGTGGTTTTATCCCATCAAAAGAGGGGTATGAATCAGCACTTACTGTATGGAATGAAGTTCTTCACTTGGATGGTGAACTGGTTGAGGAAGCTAAGTCTGGTCTGTCTTTAAGGCCGTCACATCTGGCATCAGATTGTATTTTTGGATGTGCCATTTGGGTATTAGGCATGCCTGTATACTGAACATGCTGTAGTTAAGAACCAAGCCTGGAGATAAATTTCTGGAGAATCCTGAGGCAGAAGGATTTGCGTGCTAAAAGACTGGTGTATTTTTCTGTCTTCTTTTTTTATACATTTATGGGTCTGATACTGCAACTTGTTTCTATAAAGACTTTTCACAAGCCAAATATTTTTTAGTCTTTTATTTCACTGATCTTCTTGAGGATCATTTCAATGACACTATAAATTGTTTAGGAGGTAGAGGGCTCCAGCTCTGAATGTAGCCTAAGAAGAGTGTAAAAATGGGTGAGTCACAAAATAGCCTCATCCCAAATAAAATAAAATCAAAAAGGCAAAACAGAAGGGGTCAGAGAGGAAGTATTTTTGTATTACCCTCAATTGTAAGTTGAGTCCTCCACCTCCACACCACTTTGCCCTCACCGTCCAAAACGCCTGAATGAATTATGGCTCACCAGAAGCAAACATATACATACATTTTATTCATACCACATACAACCACTGTGCCCCACCACCTCACTGCAGGCAGCCCTCCCCACAGAACTTTTGCCAATTTAAAAAAATGGTTTCTGATGCGCTGTGCTTGGGATGGAAATCTGGCCTTGTTTTGGACCATAAGCTGTTGGCAGTTATTGGAAATAATTAAGGGGTAGAACACTTTCACTTGCAACATCCTGTGAATAATTGTATATACATTTTACACGAGGTAGAGTGAATCCTGCAGATCAGGTATAGTTGCGTACATCGGTTGCCTATGTCCGTGGATGGAAAAATTAATTACCTATAAGCTTGCAGTAGGAAGCATGCAAATGAAGAAATCATCCCTCTAAGCTTGCAATCCTATATACACATGCCTGGGAGTAAGACCCATTGAACACAATGGGGCTTATTTTTGAGTAGACATTTTTAGGATTGTGCTGTAAGCAAATAATTCTAATGGTTTCCATAGCCAAGGGGCAACCTCTGCAACAAATCCCCAAAGATATGGGAGGCATCTGTAATATGCTTTGGCAACAGAGGCTTTTCAATATAAATTTTGTAAATTTATGGATTTAAATCTATGGATTTATGGATCCATGGATTTATGGATTTAAATCTAGGTTAAGAGGAAGGAAATTCGTTGTACGCTCACACACCTATCAACACAGGGTAGAGGAAGGAACTTGCAGGAGCTCAGATTTGCCAAAGCAAGAAAAGGAAGCAAGCTGGACTTGTGCAACTCCGCTGATCTCTTCCTGTTTGGGGTATGTAGATAGATATGTGTATCTAAATACTGTAGATAGATATGTGTATCTAAATACTAGTGTAG
Source organism: Cryptoblepharus egeriae (assembly GCA_030015325.1). NCBI lineage: Eukaryota > Metazoa > Chordata > Lepidosauria > Squamata > Scincidae > Cryptoblepharus > Cryptoblepharus egeriae. Next base: position 15,021,663 of record JAREYC010000014.1, read on the forward strand.
GTAGATATGTGTATCTAAATACTAGTGTAGATAGATATGTGTCTGGGGCTTCTGTTACCCAGGCTGGTCAAGGCTGCTTGGAAGCCTGCAGCTGTTTCAGTGGGACATGCTCTTTGGAGACTTTATCCTCATCCCCAGCTGGTCCTTGTCAAAGCAGGCGCATGCAAAGGGTGCGTCATTTTATATCCCGCAGAGCTGCTCTCTTCCTGTTGCTTGCATGTGATAAGGAGCTGCCAAAATCCAACCAGCTTGAAAGACCATCAGCTCTGCTCTGTACATGATTGGACAAGTTGTCTGTGCAAAGCAAGGTGGCGTATTGGCCCATAAGCTTGTCTAAATGGGTTGCCCTCCAGTTTAAGATCCATTTGTGGGTGGCAGAGGGTGTTCCTCAGAGCTGCAACAGCAATGACTGGCTGGGTCTGTTTTTGATTTAAAATTATTCGGGCTGTTTTTGCCCCAGAAGCCACTTTCCATGAGAGAACCATGCGCTGGTCCTTTTCTCCCACCCCATGTTGGAGATTAGGTCCCCACAAAGTGCTCATGCAAATGAGCCCCCACTGCACTCTTGGCCCATGGCAAGCTTTCACTCAGCCCTTGTGCAAGCCCGGTAATTCTCCAGATGATATTTGGAGAGTTTCTACACACCTCTTTGGTGCGTATGAAAGTGCTTATCAACTGATTTGAAGAACGTCCTCCCTGTGTGTGTTAGTGTTTATGTGCTGATTTGAATTAATTCATAAGTTCTGTTTTTAATCATTTATGTAAATTTATTCTAATTTGAAACATACAGCCAGTCCCCAATCAGTGCCAAAAGATGTGTATAGCCTAGCACTAGATGGTTGCACACAATTGAAATATTAGTAGAAAACTGTGCCATGAATGTTATTTTATGAGTTATTAAAAAATGACGGTTGCAACAGTGTGTAATACAAGGGTCAGGGAACTTTTTTAACTTTTACCTCAAAATATATTTAGATACACCGACGTTACCCCCTTGATTTGAAAAGAAGGAAATCATATATTATTATTTGAATTCAAATTTTTATTGAAACTATTCAAAAAAATCTGGACAGTTTTTTTAAAATGTAGGACAAAATTTGTCATTTTTAAAAAATCATGTGTAAGCTCAATTGAATTAATGAGCTTACTCCTGAGTAGACACCTGGGAATGGATGCTTACCTTGACTGGGGAGGCTCAGGCTGCAGTTGAGGGCAACTGAGACTGAGTTCAGCCATCAAGGCAGGCGCTGCAGTCATCCATCGTGAATGATTGCACATGCGCACACAGACTTTCCCTGCCTCCCTGCCTAAAGGTTCCCATGGAGAGGCATTACCCCCAGGAATTTCATTTTTACCCCATTTGGGGTAATTTACCCCTGTTCCCTGACCACTGGTGTAATATAAGCCAGTTCTTTCACCTCTTGCGTGCAGAAATCTCAATTGTGTGCAGAAGAGTTTCTGGTTTTGTGTTTCATGCCAATTTCCTGGTGTGTTGCCATTCCTGATGTGACCTTAAAATTTCTCGACTGGTCTACTGAGTAAACAGAACTAGAAATCCCAGAGGGAAACTCCTGGGATCTTTGCAAAGATACACAGTATTACAAAGTTGGGAATGGACACCACCTGAGCAAACACAACTGAGCTGCCCTGTGGCCTCTGAACCAGTGTTTCTCAATGTTTGGTCCCCTTCATACCACTTCTCATGGTTGCCATAATTCTCTTCCACAAAACTGGGATGGGACCCCCTGTCAAACTTGCTAGTACGTGAATGCAATCCCTGAAAGCCAGGGCAGTCCTGGTTTTCTGGGACATATGGCAAACCGACTCATGGTCCACCTAACAGAAGTACCACTAGAAGTAACTGGTCACTGGACGTCGTCAATTGCTTCCAGCTTGGGTTGCCAACAAACCCCAGTAAGAGGTTAGGGTGAATGGAACAGGATTCTTGAACATGCAAAAGGCACACTTCAGAGCTTTGCCCACTGAGCCAAGCTTGCTTTTGTTTGTTGTGTTGTTTTGTGTTACCAAGTGGCAGATGTCCAGGAGTTCCCTGTGTACCACCAGGCAGCATTTCATGTACCACCAGTGATACCCGTACCCAGTGGTGTAGCTAGAGATGATAGAGCAGTCCATCTTTGGGGGAAGTGTGGAAGGAGACCCTCCCTTTTGGAGCTATTCTAGGCAAGACGAGCCTAATGGAGCCATATGGAATGGCCCCAAAGAGGAGGGGACCCTTGTCTGCCTCCCTCTAAGGTGGACTGCTGCACTCTACCTCCTGCCATGCCACTGGGTATGGGTATCACTGGTGGTACATGATGAACTGCATGGAACTCCAGAACATCTGCCACTTGGCAATACCACTGATTGAAAATCACTGCTGTTTCTAAGCCAAAAAGGATGCCGAGCTGGGGCTGGAGCAAAGAACCATCCAAAGGGACAAATGGGCTGGAGATGTGGGGGACCAGAACCCACACATTGAGTGACCTTTGATTGATGAAGCATACAAAACAACTCAAAACAACTTCAAAACAATTCCTAGGCAGAAGGAATGTTCTCATGTGGACACGTGATCCCCAACCTGCACCCTGCAGCAACGGCACAACCCAGAAACCGGTTGTGCCACCTTTCGGGTTTGGAAAGCAAGAATGGGCTGGAGGCAGTGGATTGTGCCTGATGGCCATTTCCTATGCATGTCTACTTAGAAGTAAGTCCTGTTATCATCAATGGGGCTTACTCCAAGGTAAGTGTGGATAAGGTGGTGGGAAGACCTTCATCTATCTATCGACCAACCGACCAACCGACAGCTTTTCAACTAAAAAGTTCAAAAAGCAGTTTACAAAGAAAAATAAGAAATTAATGGCTAATTTAATGGCTAATTAATGGTTGCTGTTCCTCCTGCTCTTTGAATTTCAAAAGCAAGAACAAAAGTAGAAGAGGAAGTATGGAGGAGAGGAGTGTGCTCCAGATTGGGGACAGATAGATACAATGATGGCTTGGACATGCCGGCTCAGACACCATGAAGTTTTAGGCAGACCTCAGAACAACAGCACAGTTACCACAGTTAGCAGAACTTCTCATGTTTTCCCACTTTATCACATAGGGACTGGTGGTTGACTTTTGTCACTGAAAAGCGACCTGAGGACAAGGTCACAGTGGCAAAAGAGGACACGGCACCCGCAAAAACATAGAACATCCAATAAAATTGCAGGACATTACAAAATAATAGCTTTTGTATTATAATTTTGCCACAATATATATATACAAAATATATATATTGTATATATTTATACAATATAAAATCAATTGTATATTGATTTAATGTGGTTAATTTAAACACATTATTTAAAACCATATTACAGATTATTGAATATAATACTACACATACATATTTAAAACTATGGCTGCAATCCTAAAGATACTTTCCTGGGAGTAAGACTCATTGAACACAATAGAGCATAGAGCACAATCCTAACCATGTGTACTCAAAAGTAAGTCCCATTGTGTTCAATGGGTCTTACTCCCAGGAAAGTGTCTTTAAGTTTGCAGCCTACATATTAGGTAGTAGACATGGTTAGGATTGTGCTCTATATTACGTATAATAAAATCTATAGAACATACAATTTTTTATAAATTATATAAAATTATAAAAACCATATGTTACATATAATTTATCGGTGATGTTTTAATGAACTGTATGTTTTTTTGTTGTTGTGAGCCACCTTGAGTCTTTTATGAATAAGGCAAGGTATAAATCAAGTTAAATAAAAATAAATACTAATAATTACAAGAAGCTATGCACTGCCTGCAGGGGCTTACCCACATGATAAAGGAGGGCATTCATATTATTTTCCAGGGCAAGAGGCTAAAATAGAGGATGGCCTGGAAAAAAAAGGACATCTGGTCAACCTGCTTGAGGGAGTAACTGAAAAGTTTACTAGTAAGTTGGGATATGTGCTGACGGACTGTTATAGATGCCAAGAAGGGCTGGAAAATGTGCTTTCCACTGTGGTAGATGGATCTCTTGGAAATCCCCCCCTCTGCTGAGACATCAAAAGACAATCTCTGTGCTGGAATCCTGGAGGACAGAGGGCAAAATCAAGGGTCCTTGATTTCTGAGAAGGCTATCAGTACACCCGAGAGTTGCAAGTCATTGCCCTTGACATGAAGGTCCAACCTTATCACCCAAAGCCTATTTGAATAACTACTCTCAGTGTTTGGATAACTGATGAAGAGGGCTAGGGAGGTCAGCTTTTTGTCCCAGACACAATAAGTGCCTGGGGATGTCAGCTCCTGGTTTATGAGGACCAGAGGTAGAAATCCCCAGTCATCCCTGATCCCAACCTTGTTCTTCGATAAGCACTTTGCATGGTCCACCTCCTAGAAGTAACACCAGAAGTAACTGGTGGTGATGATGTCATCACCAGTTACTTTGGGGTTGGGAGGCCAGATATGATACAATAAGAACTAGAAAGAGGCTCAAGGTGGACTGAAGGGCTTTTTGTGTATGTGGAAAGCATGCTGTGGAGCTCTGCCACGCCTTCAACTGCTGTTTGTTACACCACGGCTCTGGTTTTGCGGCCAGGAGAAAGGTGTCCAGATCCTATATCAAGTACCACTGGTGATCCCATAGTGGTTGAGAAACACTGAAGTAGGTTCAGCCCACTCATAAGAACATAAGAAGAACCTCCACTGGATCAGGCCAAAGTTCCATTTAGTCCAGCTTCCTGTATCACACAGAAGCCCACCAGATGCACCAGGGCACACATATCACACCTGCATCCAGGTGCCCCCCTGCATCCGGCACTTTGAGGTTGTCCACCTCTACACACCCTTCATGGCTTGTAACCTATGATAGTCCTTTCCTCTAGGAATTTTTCCAGTCCCTTCTTAAAGGCATTGCGGCTAGATGCCATCACCACATCCTGTGGCAGAGAGTTCCACAAACCAACTGCCTGCTGGATAAATAATTTTTTTTGTCTCTGTCCTAACCATCCTGACATTCAATTTTAGTGGATGTCTTCTAGTTCTTGTGTTTTGTGAAAGGGTGTTCTGGTGTTATGTGAAAGTGGGTAGCGCAAGTGGTTAAGACACTGTGCCTGTTAACCAGAAGGCCAGGGTTCGAGACCCGGGTCCCCACAAGACAGGGTGAGCTCTTTGCGACACCTTTGTGATGCCAGCTGGATTCAATCATATTGGCTCTGCTGTTCCATTGGACTATTTCAGTGGCGTGAAGAGGGGGGATTTGCTGCTTGGGTAACAGCCTATCCTCCATGTCAGTCAAGCACAATACCATAGTCTTTCAAGACTGATGGATGCCAAGTGGTACCTTCCAGACACCAGGTTACTTTCTAGTGCAGTTTGTAAGAAGTTTGTGTGACACCCAATAAGATGTGGTGTGGGGTGATGGACGAGTCTGGCATCCTGGGTTGGGTTGGACACTCACTGAGGTCCCACTTGCTGGAAGTGTGCTAGGCACCCCTGAACCTTCACCAATGGAAGTGTGCCTGTCACTTTTCACAGTAAACTGGCGGGATCTCCCCATAGATGTGGGGATTTAGGCCAACTCCTCTATGCACAGGCTTGTTGCCGTGGAGGAACCCTCATTGCTAGCGCCGTCCCAGCTATGAGTCTGTGGAACTCCTTGCCACAGGATGTGGTCATGGGGCCTGGTCTAGATGTCTTTAAAGGGGATTGGGCAGACTGATGGTGGGAGGGGGGAGTCCAACACAGATTCCAAAACATGATGGGCCAGTGCAACAAGGAAAAGGAGGACAATGCAGATTTTTTTCCAGGACACAAGACTAAAAAAGAGGACAGGTCGTGGAAGAAGAGGACAGATGGTCCCCCGGGGTGGGGGTCCAGGCTGGAGTAGCCCTGTGGTCCAGATGGTCCAGGCACCAGGAGGGATGCTCTTAAGGGATGCTGGAGCCTCCCAGGACCTGCGCAGAGGACCTCCCCAGCTGCTCCTCCCCGGAACGGGCTGGCTTGGCGGGCTGGTGGCTTCTCTGCTCGGCTCTCCCCTGGGTGGTCCAGCCTCCCCAGCAGCAGGGAGAGGTGGGCACCCACCAAGGCTGGGGGGCTGGGAAGGGAGGGGGCTGCTGACACGGGTCTCTGCATGCACACGTGCATGGCTGCCTCTTTCTTGGGAGGGAAGGGGCTGCAGCATTTGGGGTCTTCAGTCTGGAAAAGAGGACACTTGGGGGGCTTACAAAAAGGGGTGGAGAGAGGGTAGGGTGATTGTCCTCTTTTCCAGGACTTGTACTCTTTTTTTAGCCATGTGTCCTGGAAAGAAGTCTTCATCCTCCTCCTTTTCCTTGTGCAAAATCCCTTTTGTTCTGGTAAAAACCTCTCTTGTCCTCCTTTTCCAGGGTGACCATCTGTCCTCTCTTTCAGGACTGTCCTCTTTTTTAAAGCCTTGTGTCCTGGAAAAAAGTCTTCACCCTCCTCCTTTTCCTTGTGAGCAGAACATGTCCTCCTTGTCCTCTTTTTTTAGCCTTATGTCTTGGGGAAAACTTCAATGTTCTCCTTTCCCCTGTAAGCAGGCATCATGTAGCCTTTTTGTAATAAATTATGAGCACAATCCTAACCATGTCTACTCAGATGTAAGCCCCATTGTGTCCAATGGGACTTACTCCCAGGAAAGTGTCTTTAGGATTGCAGCCAAAGTGTAATAGTTTTAGATTGAATAATATAGAGTTTAAGTGTATGAAAGCAATTAATGAGTGTTTTTCGCTTTTATTACCATATTTACTCAGATCTAATGTGCCATGAAATCTGATGCGCACCTCATACTTATAATAAAAATACTGCATTTACTCAATTCTAATTAATTCTAATTCTAATTAACATTGAATCTAATGCGCACCCTGATTCTGGCTGAAAAAGTGAGTGTTATATTAGAGTAAAGTTATTAGAGTAAATTAGAGTAATGTGGTAAACACATTATATTGTGTCCTATGTTTTGGAGACCTTGTCCTCTTTTGCCGTAAAGACATAGGGTCACCCTGGCCAAAGGGGTCGTCCATCAGGCCAGCTTCTTACAGAATAATTTTATTCTGTCATGTCCTACATTTTTCTTGGATGTCCTATATTTTGGGGCAGTGGTACTCAAAGTGGGGGTCAGGATCCCTTCAGGGGTCACAACCTCAGATCAGAGGAGTTGTGAGAGGGTGGGATCTGTCATCTTGGAATCTGGCACTGTGCTGTCCTGGGAGTATATCTCATTGAACACAATGGGACTTACTTCTGAGTAGACATGGAGAAGCTCTGCCTGGTAAGTTTGACAGGGGGTCCAAGACAGATTAAGTTTTAAAGGGGATCCTGAGCTGAAATGTCCAAGTACCGCTGCTGGCCTTGTTGTCTTTTTTTGGTTATGACACATGGTCATCCTGTCTTTTCCCTCGCACAGCACAGAGGACAACCACTAACATTGAGTGTCGGTGGAACTCCTTGCCACATGCAACGGGTGGAGGCAGTTATGCAGGGGATGGATAGAGTGATGCTGTTTTCCCTCTTGCAACAATACCAGAATCAGGGGACTTCCACTAACATTGAGTCTTGGTGGAACTCCTTGCCACATGATGTGGAGCACCAATTTTTCAACTTTCTCTTTGTATCTATGACCCTCTCTTTAGGTTGCAGGAAATCCCTCAAGAGGCCCTGGTGATGAAACGGAAGGGTGTTGCGCCACAGCATGGAGCATGTGACGTCTGGCTTGATGCTTCGGCACTCAAAAAACGCAAAGTGCAGGTAAGTTACCATAGTTTCAGGCTGGGAAACTATGTTCACATCCTGTGCTTTAAGGTTTCATCCTGGTGCAGGATTAAAAGAATACTTTGGTGCAGATGCCCAATTTCTGTTGAAGCAACTTGCAAATGTAATTTTCCAAACTTGTGTCACAGCCTTGTTTCAAATGGCAATGTGCAGGTGTGTGTTAAAAGTAGCAAGTCGGCACCACAAAATTCCCAGTTGTGATGCACTCAATTCCTGTTTGGATCATGAGTGCAAGGAAATTGCTAATGGGAGCACAAGTTCTCTTCTCTGTGGAATCCTCTTTGAGTCCCAAATCCCGGGCACCGAAGACCTGCATGACACTGTAGCATTTGATCATGAACCCAACATCAGTCAGTCTGGAAGGGAGTGTCACCCCTTTGGAGCAGTGGTGGGCTCCAGCAGGTTTGCACCTACTCTATAGAACTGGTTGTTAATGATAGGAGATATAAAGTTTAAAAATAGCCATTTAAAAGTGGCTGCCAGATGGGCATAGAACCGGTTGTTAATTTCTTTGAATCCCATCACTGCTTTGGAGCCATTCCAGGCAAGGAAAGCGAAACGAAGCCATACTTAAAAAAAAATTATTTTAAAAAACAAATCAGATAAAAAATAAAGAAGAGGATCCTTTTTAAAAATAAGTTTTAGTTTGTATTGTAAAGTTTTAATTGATTTTGTTGTATTGGTGCTCAAAATTTTCCTGCTTGATTATATCACTTCCGGCAATGACATCACATTCAGGTTAATGACATCACTTCTGTTGAGTCTCAACAGATTGTCATTCTAAAAGTACTAAAAAAATTGAGTTAATAGGATGTGATTTTAAGCCCCAATAAGTAGACTGACTTTTGTGTAGCTGTACAGAAAACAGATAGGGGAACCCTGCCAGGGTAATGTTGAAGCAGTGCTGAATGAATAATGAGGTGGCCTTTAGGAAGAGGGAAGGTAGGCACCCATAGGAGATGGGGAGCTGGGCCTGGCATATGACCTCATACTTCCCATTGATTTAAATCATGTTGGTGTTACATGGATGCTTTTGCTCTCATTCATATTTGCTCTGTGGAGGATCCTGAAATTAAAGTAATGGTAGATGAATTCTGATCTGGCACTTCTCTATTCCCATCCAGATCCTGACACCATTAAGGGTCCTGCGCCAGCAGTCTCTTAACCTTCCTCCAACAGGATCGCCTCTTGCTTGCACTAAACAAACCACCATTTCCACTTTCTTCAGTGCTCTGCGACCAGGTATGTTATCCTACCAGAGGGCAATTGTCTCCTCTTTTGGAGGACTGAGGGGGGAGAGAGGAACGCACACACTATATAGTTAGGTTACTCTCCTTGTTTTTGCTTGACTCATGCACAATAATTTCTGCAAAGATCTGTTTTTAAATTGTGATGCAAATACAGGTTTTTGCTCAATGTGTAAATTACTAAACTTGGGGCGCAATCCAGAGTAACTACAGGGAGTCCTTGCTCCGGTGTTAGAACAACTTACTCTAGATTCCAATATGAATTTCCCATAGGTTTTCAGTAGGTGGTGCAGTAACTGTGGGTGCATGTAATATCTCTTACGTGCTCCCATAGTTACTCTGGATTGTAGGGTTGGGTGCAACAGTTGTACTTTTCAAAAAAAAAAAATCCCAGAGGAAGAACCCACTCTTGCCTGTGCACGCTAATCTTCCTTACCTATCAATTGGCAGGCTTAAATCCAGAAAGCCCTCTGTGGCACTTTCAAAACAGCTATCTATCTACATGCAATGGAAACCTAAATGGGCTGCTAAATGCCCAGATACAGGCAGACACACAGACAATCCTACACAAAAGGTGCCGGGTTTTGACCTACCTCGCCAGCATTGGTCAACTCTGAACAGAATCCATACCCAACATGACATCTGCCAGGACTCACTGTGTTAAGTGGGGTCTTGTATTTACCCCTTAATGTGACTGGTGCTCCTTAACAAAATATTTATCACATTTGTCCAAGTGTCCATCAAAAGCTTATACTAGCCCAGTGTCTGATTTTTTTCAATATAGACCACTCTGTCCTTGAATGGCTGGGTGGACTGGACGTTAACATCTCATTTACCATAAGTCCATGTAATTACCGTATGCCAAATTAAAATAAACCCCAGAGGAAGAAAGCTACTGAGGAGGGAGGCATTAATAACTCACAAAGGCAACTGCAGAGCTTTGTAGAAGAGAATTTAATTCCATCACACACTTCCATTGCATCTTTCATTTAATTGTGGGAAAAATAAAACATTGATGAAAACACTCTCACTTGCAAGGCTTTGCTTCTGTGCTGTTGCCAATTACTGGGTCTGGGGAGGAGGCAGCAAATCTTGCTAATTTGGAATTGCTGAGGACATTGTATGATCAACAGGAGGCAGGTGGGACAAGATCTGAGGGGAGCAACAAGATGAGACCTTGGTTTGCTTTCAAGTCCCACATTTTGTCTAAGGGAGAGCAGGAGGATGGCTGTTGCCCCTTGGCTTACAAGTGAGTGTGAATGGAAAGCTCCTGGAATATCCTTGGAAATATAGGGAGTCAAGGACCACTGGGGCAGGGGTATCTGGAAATCCCTGAATCAAGAGTCCACTGGATCAAGGATTACTGGGGCAAGGGCATCTGGTACCCCTGGATCAAGTGTCCACTGGATCAAGGATTACTGGGGCAGGGGTATTGGTCATCATGGTACAGAACATGCAAAATCCCTACTTTTTATGTAGAATGTCATATATCTTGATAAACCTGAACCAAGGTGGGCATCTCCAGTGTGTGGGGCACTGTTGGGGGGGGGGGGGTGGCTGAGAGAATAGGGGCAAATTGCCTGACATTATAAAAAACCACCTTCTCTCCCAGCATGAACTGCACCAGCACTTTACAAGTAGAAATCTTTTTCTACATAATAGCCTGTGTGTAAGGGTGTCCGCATCTTCTGGCAAACATTCCATGTCAGTTAAGCAAGCTGAGGAGATGCAACTGTCTACATTCTGTCATCTGTCAGTCTGGACAGACTGAGAAGAGGCTAGGGGGCAAAGAAGGTGACAAAAAGGGTCGGTTGAGATGCTGGAAAGGGGATGGGGTTTTTTTTACTGATGAATGTTTTATTGTACCTCCACAAGCGATGGCTGCGAGCTGTTACTAGTTTTGTATAAGTACAAAATGGGCTTGTGTACAGAATGTCTAAGTATGAATTTGCACACCTCATTACAGGGAAATCACATAAAGCAGTTGCTCATAGGATGGGGGATGTCTCTGACACAGTCTGGCTCAACTTGTTCTTACAGGTGAGAAAACCAGCTCTAGTAAGAGGATTCCTGCTGCTAGATCAAGCAGTACCCCCCTACCCAAAGGCTATGAGGAGACTCAGCTGGAGAAATGGGCCCAAGATCTCTGCTTTCCGCAGCCAGCCTCTGCCCCAGCCCAGAGTGATGCCAGGTGGGAGGACATAGCAGTGGAAAAAGAAGCTCCATCAGAGAGCAAAGATCTCTTTTTCTTAGACTGCTTGCAACCCCTGCAAGAAAAAGAGCTTCTTGAGCATCCTGGTGTTGCCCTCTCCCCCCTGAGAGAGAGAAATAGAGCCCAGGATCCTTGGAGGAGCAAGAACCAGCTGCCTTTTCCCCCTGCCCAAAATCAACAGGGGCTCTCCTGCTATTCAAGTGATGGCTGCTTAATGGAAGATTCGGAGAATGTAGATCCCCAACTAAAGGGATGTAGTACTTCATTGCGGGGCTTGAACCAGTCCGCAGCTAGATTAAGTCCCAAAAGTGAAGTTTTCAAATCCAGTTATGAAGTGGGGCACAAAGAGAGCCAAGCTGAGCTGCCAAGCCCCTTGTTCAGCCAGGACTCGGAGGGCTACAGGGTTATCTCACACCGCTTTATTCGTGAACGGGACAAACCCCCCTTACAAAAGAATCCTCTTTGGAACCAAGGCAGCCCCAGTCAGCAGTTCCATTATAACTCACTATTCACGCTGGATTCAGAAGGATTCAGAGTCATCAAACACTGAGGTGCAACCAAAGCTCTTGGTTCCTACTCAGAGGAAAAGCTGAGCCTGTGGTTTGTCCAGAAGAGAAGATTCACGCTGTTTCATGTGTTCTCTTTCATGCACAGTTTGGAAGGGATAACACTGTAACGCTTTCTTGAAAATAAAGTGTTGGGCAGAATCTGTAGCATTGTCTTCCTATCCATAGGTGTGATGCGCCTATATGGCACTGGCCAAACAGCGTCTCTGAGGGGTTTGAAGCTGTTCATTTTTTGTCAGAAAAGATCTGATAAAATGCTGATCTGGGCACTGAGCAACTGGCTCTTAATGTGGGTGTTTCTGGATTCTCTGCACTGCCCACTTGTATTCCTAGAGTTTTCTTTAGCCACAGGATAAGCAAGACTGGGACCATTTCAACTTTCAAAAACTGTAGCTCTCCTGGTCTTATCCGATTAGTATGCAAATAGTGCCAAAGGCTCACTACCTTGTCCTGGTCCAAAATAAGTTTATAGCATTATTTTCAAACCCTTATAATATATTAGTGTCCTTCCAAATATGTGGGTTCACAAATGCCCCCATTGTGTAAATGACTTTGATTGGAGCCCTCCTGATGTTTATCTCAGTGCTCCCTGAAACTGCTAACAGAAAGCACAGTGGAGGGCGGAAAACTTGGCAGTACAGGTATCCCTTGTTATCCACTAGGGATCTGTTCCCTAACTCCATGGAAATAAAAAAATGGAAAAAAAGGATTTAACACCCATATTTCTTGCTTCTCTTAAGAAATATGAGTTAAGTTTAATGTCTTAGCATCCACAGGGGTTTGATTCTGGATTCCCTGCTGATACCAAAAAGTTCGTTAAATTAAAGCAGTTTTTAAAAATAAAAAGCATGTCCCTTTACAATTGTTTAAAAAAACAGCTTTTCTTACTGCTGTAGAGAGGCTGTCAGCAATTAAAAATGCCAAGGACCCACTGCATGGCTTAGGTGAAGAATGGAATGATTGCTTGCATGACTGCCACTCTATAATAGTAGAAAAGCAGTTTTTTAAACAAACTTTTATGTATAAGCTAAGCACAGAAAGGTCTGCCATCATGAGTCATTTGTGTAATAAGTGGAGCAGGGGAATTAAAAACCTTGCGGTATATGTTTTGCTACTATCTATGGTTGTGGTAGTAACAGAAACCTGTTGAGGAAAAATGCCTAACCCTACAATCCAGAGTAACTACAGGAGTATGTAAGAGATATTACATGCACCCGTAGTTACTGCAGCACCTAGTGTAAACCTATGGAAAATTCATAATGCAATCCAGAGTAAATTGTTCTTACACCGGAGAAAGGACTCCCCGTAGTTACTCTGGATTGCACCCTAAATTGTTTAAAATCATGGGAAGGTTATGACCAGTATCACTATGCAAGCAACCAGGATCCTAGCCAAATGAAGTACTGCCAATATTGTGAGCTCTGTAGATCACAATTTCACCCTCACTAGGTACAAAGATGGTGTTATCTTCAACTAGGGTTAGAGAATCTCCTCTTTTTTTTCCAGAGACCCAATCTGGTGTGAACGATGTAGGAGCAGTAGACCCAGAATCTGACTCTGCACCAGCTCAGAGTCCTACCCAAGACTGATGCTTCAAGTCTCAAGCATAGCATAGACATATGCCATAGCATAGACAGCCACCCTTTATTTAATAATATTGCCCTGTTTCAGACTTCGCAAGGCATCAGCATCACCACCCCTTTGAAATAGGAAAGGTGTAAAAAGGAAGACCAACGCATTAAATATTCTCAAACATTACACAGCCGGAAGAACAAAAGGTGTTTCTCACATCAGACGGACACAAGTGCACTTTTACTGAGAGGTGCCTGTCGGTTACAATATTTGTGCAAGTGTTTCAAATGCCCTCTTCGGTACAGGCTGGGAAACGGAGGTGACCCCAAGTTGGTGATGTATAGAGAACAGCCTCTTTGCTGGCTTTAGGCAATGGAAGCTCACCTTGCAAGAGGCCAACCCTCACACTAACAGGGCAACCCTCACGCTGCATGGACAGTGTGGCTAATGCGATGCACCCATGCATCCCATTCTCTTAGTGCTGTGGACTTCTGAGAAGCTCCAGAGCTGTGGGCTAAGGAGGTTACCAGGCTAGAAGTGCTACAGAGGCTGCTTTTATAGGGCTATTGCATGGGTCACCCCCAGCCCAGTGGGATGGATGAAAACCCATAACAAGCATGGGAAGTGCATGGGAGGCACCAGTGACTACCATAGGGTTCTGGTTCCACTTACAAGTATGCCGTCCTTCATGTTCACCGTACCAAAGAAATGCAGAAAAGAGAATGTTTCAGATGACAGGAGAGGTAATGAAGTTACACTTTCCTTGCCCAAGCCTAGCAAGTGTATGTCTGAGGTAAAATCAAACCCCCTCCTCACCATAACAAACCAACACTGGTTATCAAAAGGAACATTAGTTACGGGTGAAGAAGAGAGTGAAACCTTCAGAAACTAAAACTCTACCTAAGACGTCTCCGCCTGTAACTGGGAAGGATTACATTTATATATATGAATAACTTACTACAGGTTAGAGACGTAAAATTATTACATTACATAAAACTGGTGTAAGCTGAGAATTTGCTGCAAAATTCTGAGCAGATTTTTAAATTTAATTTAACTCACCACTAGGTCAGCATCGGGTCAAGAAGAATCCTTACCAAACAAGGCTTCAAAATTCAAAATATTGTGGAAAACTAGTTAGCTTCTTGTTTAAAAAAAGTCTAGGCGTGTGGAAAATAGCAAATCCATTGTTTCTCTCGCCCTGGAGTTAGTACCACACACACACACGCACACACAGGAACCCTAATTCCTACAGACAAAGTTTGATGTCGGAGAAGGGCAGCCAATTTGGAAAAACTATCTCAGGAACACAATATTTTGCTTGGAGTAATAAGTTAGCAGAAGGTCAGTTTTTTTTCATAGACACGTCTTCATCCTTCAGGGCAAACTTTCTTCTCAAAACTTCTGCTATGAGAACAGCAGGATCTTCCTCTTTCAGTAATGTTCGGTTCCTAAACAAAGACAAGATAACAGGTATTAAACAGGTAAACACAGTATATTTCCACCAAAACCTTCAGAACTGATATTTAGAGAGGACATTACAAGTTTTTGAACCAGTTCGGATGGTTTTTCACTCTGATCCAGTTCAGATCAGTTTCACTCTGATCCAGCTCGGATAGTTTTTCGCTCTGCAGCCTTCAGGATTTTCATCATATTATGTAGCATTACAAAATTCCCTATATTGATTTTCAACATTTTTCTTCCCACAATTTACTGACCTCGAAGATGGTGATCCTTTGGGATGTCAATTCTATGAGACATTTTGGGGTTCCGTGGTTCTGGTGTTAGGGCACCTGTCTGTAGTAACTAATTATCTGTAGTAAACAGTGCTTTTTTCTGGGGGATAAAAGGTGTCAAGGCTCAGCACAGGTCATCCCCAGATGACAAATTATTAATTGGCTGCGGGGGGTGGGGTGGGGAGGGGAATGGGAAAAGGTGCCGGTGCTGAGTACTGGTGAGTACCCCCAGAAAAAAGCCCTGGTGGTAACTACGTTAATTGATTCTTTCCTCCCCAAGCAGAGTCAGCAGAGGAAGAGGGACAGACAAGTCTGTTCCTACAGACAGTTGCTCTCGAAACAGAGCAGTTTTCTCGAAACAGTTTTTCAGTGATTTTCAACTGCTGTGCTCCAAAGTCCCATGGCACAAATGCCACCTTTCATGGTTGAAAATACTACCTAAGAGATCAAGGACAAGTCTCATGACTGTCTACTGGTCCCTATGTGTTCATGCAGCCTCTTAACACCAGCTGCAGGGGATCAAATAGGACAGGACGATGCCTTTATCTCCTGCTTGTGGGGCACTGGTAGGCAGCTGGTAGGGCACTGTAGGGAACAGGATGCCAGGTTGGATGGGTGCCCTCTCATCCAGAAGAACATGTAAGGTCCCAAAGAACTCTTCTGAACAAATTATGCTAAGGCATGACATGCAAGGACAGCTGGGATGAGAGTGAAGTTCTTGTCCAGCTGCATTCCTTAATGCAGTGATCAGGGAATGGGTTAAATTACCCCAAATGGGGTAAAATAAAATTCCTGGGGGTAATGGATGGTCATGCTGTCGAGACACAGCCAGGCATGCATATGAATCTATATGGGGCACTGGAGAGCAGTTTGAGCTAGCTGCAGCTTTGCGCAGCTAAATCTGAGCACTGCAGGCATCCATCTTGAGAAAAATGACTGCGCAGCCTTTCCCTGCCTCCCTGCCTAAAGGTTCTCATGGAGAGGCTTCTCCGTGGCTGGAGTATCCTCTCCTGACCTCGCTGGCATTTTCCCTTTCCTAATTGGAGGCATGTGCTGGCGAGGTCAGGAGATGATACTCTGCCCACGGAGAAGCCTCTCCATTGGAACCTTTAGGCAGGAGGCAGGGAAAACTGCGCGCGCATGTGCAGTCATTCTTTTCAAGATGGATGCCCACAGAGCCTGCCCGGATAGCTGAATTCAGTCTCAGCTGCCCCCATCTGTAGCCTGAGCCTCCCCAGCAGCCTCCCCAGCCAAGGTAAGCACCTATTCCCAAGTGTCTACTCATGAGTAAGCCCAATAATTCAATGAAGCTTACTCCTGATTTTTTTAACATGTAGGACAAAATGTAGGACATCCTACATTTTTTTAACACTCCAGATTTTAAAAAAATAGATTCAATAAAATTTTAAATTCAAATAATAATGATTTTCTTCCTTTCAAATCAAGGGGTAACATCAGCGTACCTAAATATATTTTGGGGTAAAAAGTAAAAAAGTTCCCTGACCTCTGCCTTAGCGCAGTGATTTTCAACCTTTTTCATCTCACGGCACACTAACAAGGCAGTAAAATTGTCAAGGCACATCATCAATTGTTTTACCATTGACAAGACACACCAGACTGTTCAAATCCCCCCAAATTTCTGCAGCACACCTGAGGACTATCCATGGCACACTGGTTGAAAATCACTGCCTTAGGGCACAATCCAGAGTAACTACGGGGACTCCTTGCACTGGTGTAAGAACAATTTGCTCTGGATTGCAATATAAGTTTCCCATAGGTTTTCACTAGGTGGTGCAGTAACTACGGGTACACGTGATGTCTCTTATGTGCTCCCGTAGTTACTCTGGATTGTAGGGTTAGTGACTCAAGTACTGTAGCAACCTGCCTCAGTGTAATAGAGTGGCATACCAAAAAAATAAATATGTGCATTCCAGCAGTGGACAGATTGGAGCACTGTTTAGCATTTGAAAAATTTCAAAATATGGCTAGGCATAAACAGGGCAGAAAGGGGAAGTCTTGCTTTTTTCTTTAGTGCTGCCCCATGAACCCTCCAGTAGGGAGGGTTCAATCACCAAAAACTGCCCAAATCCTTACTACAGTAAAACCCCAACAGTCCAGCATTTTGGGGACCTACTTGGAACCAAATTATTGAAAATACTGGACCACTGGTCCACCCTCTTTTCCACCTCAACAACCCCTGGATCTTGTGCCCCTAACTGAAGTAGCAATGGATCATTACTTAGACTGCCAAGTGCTCCAATTGTCCTCAAGTGGCTCTGGTAAGCTTGCCTTGGCAATGACGACTGGGTGCGGCCAAGTCGGGAATCTGCTTGAGATGGCAGTGGGCAAATCTGATGCCAACTTTCGGGAGTGCCAGAAAGTTGGAGCTTGATTGTAGCAGGAACAAAGTCATCCAAAAGAAGCCATACCAGGGTTGCTCCTGGATGCTCCTGACTGTACTTTTATTAATAAGCAGATACCTCTGCTAGCAAAAAGGGGGTTGAAAACATAGGATTCTGGAAGGCGTTGCTTGGGGATTGGTGAAGGATCCCTGGTTTCTCTGTACAAGACACTGCATCAATCTGGAATGTGTTCAAGATAAAGGTCTTGGCTCTCTTATTTCAAACATGTTTTCTCACATCTGTTCATGCTCTAATTTTCACCTCCTGTTTTCCCTGGATGGTTAGATAATATTGTTTACTAGGCTAACTGCAACAGGGGAAGCAGTGGAGATTGTCATGGGACAAGCATATTATGACAAAATATTAAAAGGCTTCTGGTAGTCTCTTGGGATGTTATAGTTGTCACCAATGACAGGCTTGGAACAACTTTTCTTATATAGGAAAGAGAAGATAAGCTTCAGTTTCATTTTGCCCTATACTCTACTGAGTTTTTACTCTGCTAATCTAAAAAATTAATACTGCATTTTGGGATTAGAGAGAGACTCTTAGGCTGCAACCCTATACATAACTATGGAAGCACGTAAGAGATATTACGTGTACCCGTAGTTACTGCACCACCTAGTGAAAACCTATGGAAAATTCATATTGCAATCCAGAGTAAATTGTTCTTACACCGGAGCAAGGACTCCCTGTAGTTACTCTGGATTGCGCCCTAAAATGATCAAGGCACACTGTGCTGCAGGAAGGGGGCACTAATCCCCAATTGTCCTCCTAATAAATGTCCCTCCCCAAAGTCCCATGGCAAACCTGACAGCCATCCATGGCACACCAGTGCGCCACGGCACAGTGGTTGAAAACCCACACACTGTTGGTGTATAAGCATTGGGTCAGCATGACCTGAATTCAAGTCCTCCCTTAGGCAAGAAACTTCCTGGGTAACCTTGCATCAGTCATTTTATTTTGGCCTAAACTAGTTCTCAGAATTCTTGCAAAGATAAGGAGTCAAGTTCATCACCTTCAGCTCCATGAAAGGAGGGCAGGATCTAAGCACAAGAAATAAATTAGTGTTCCAATCGCAAGACCCTGCATTAATCTGGAGTATCACCCCTTCTGAATCACGGATGTGAATCAGAATTTTGCTACACCCATAACCAAGCAGTGAGAGGGCAGAAGAGAATCTACAATTTTACCAGATTTCAAGCATCCAGACTAGGAACGTGGCAATGGTGCCAAAAATGTGGGGCAAGTGACCCAACTAAGTACCTGAAACATATCCCTGAAGATCATCCCATCTCCATGGTAAAACAATGGCTATGGCTCCCAATCATGCGCTTACAAAAATGGAACACACAGTACAAGTCAAGGTGGCTGGTTTGGTTCAACCCTCCAGGCAAATCATATAGATTCTGAATGGCTGCAGTGTTGTGCCACCACTTGCTCAAACATCACTGTTGTACACAAACATCCATGTTAATACATCAGTGTCGTACACAAGCACATTTTGTACTTTTTCCAAGTATAGATATTTCACCTCACCTTTCCAGCATGTGAAAGGAAAATCTGTCACTTTCACATGCTAGCTCTGCAGAAATTAGACGCACAGAATTCAGGACTCGGCCCAATGCGCCTCATTCACCACATGCTGCCAGATATGCCCTGCTTCTACAAGTTATTGGCTGGAGAAAACCACATTCCACGGTGACACAACTCTAATAATTCTGGCAGCACAAATCCCTTGTGTCTAAAATCCATTTCATGTACAAGGATAAACAGGCTCGGTCTGCCCGACCATGCTTCTGCACAAGCCAAGCTGCACCCGGCCTGGTTATTTTTGGAATTCATCTGGTAATTCACCCCCTTTTTCCAGAATCTCACACCATGCCTGCAATGTATCGATAAGAGTGGCGGTGCTATCAACGCTTCCTCTGTCACCAGCTGCCTCTTCTGGGCACGTTTGAGAAGGGCAAAGATTGGGACCTTCTCTTGAAACTCCAAGATCACAACAGATCCTTCTCACTTCCCTGCCTGAGATCCTCAAATTCACCTGGAGGGCAAATTGTGCAGACACCTTACTGAAAGCTAGCCCCAACACTCCCCTTGAGCACTTGACAGCATGTGTACATGATGTTCTCCTTACACAACAATATGCTGTTGTGCTTATCCAAACAGGAGGGACTCCCTTCTCCCTTGGAGAGCCCTCGCCTGGAGCAGCTGTTGTTACCTGCATTGCACTGCACAAGGGGATGTGGGGTTCTTCCAAGCCCTATTTATACCAGCGTGGCCCTAATTTTATGTGGTTTTTAATTATAATTTTGCCCTAATTCTATTTCATTTTCTAACTATCCGCTCTTTCAACACCTTTCAGTTATACTCAGTAACCATTCATTCAATGCATGTCTCACTCTTTCAACCTCTCTCTGCGGTTTCAAAGGCTAAAAGTAACCTCCCCATGTTGATTTGTTTATGACATGATGATTTAGGACGCAATCCAGAATAACTACGGGGAGTCCTTGCTCCAGTGTAAGAACATTTTACTCTGGATTTACTATGAATTTCCCATAGGTTTTCACTAGGTGGTGCAGTAACTACGGGTGCACGTAATGTCTCTTACGTGCTCATGTAGTTACTTTGGATTTTAGGGCTTGACTGTTTTGGCATGGGGTGTGTGTGTGTGTGTGTGTGTGTGTGTGTGTGTGTGTGTGTGTGAGAGAGAGAGAGAGAGAGAGAGAGAGAGCGCAAGAGAGAGCAAGAGAGAGCGCGAGAGAGAAAATGCATGGCTGCTTTAGCTCCTGGTCTGTTCCCAATCCCCAAGGCATTAATGAGAATCCATTTGCAGAAATCTTTATGTGGCAGCAGGAATTTGCAAGATAAAAAGGCATTTGGAATTTGATACCTAAAAAAGCATCAGAAGCAACATTTATAAACTAAAAAATATTGGGTTCCACTTTTCAACCATACCTGCTTATCATCACAGCTCCGGTCCCTAACCTGTCAGATAAGCTGGGACACCTGTGTGATCCCTGCACAAAAGTGCCTTCACAGAATGTAAACTGTAAGCTTCCAACCACAAACTTTCAGAGATGAAAAAATAAAAAACTTACAAGTCTTTGTTCTGTTTCATCCGATGAATGTCCTTAAGAATGCCCATCATGTCTGCAAAACTGCTGGCCTTTGAGAGAGAGACGGAGTCTTCATCGTCTGAATCCTTTGGGTCTGCTTTGCAACATTCGGAGGTCACAGAGCAAAGCATGGACACGGATGGAAGTTCTGGGCTTTCCAACTCTGCCTCCTCTTCTGTGATGTCGCTAATGACAAAGGAAGTTGTAGACTGGAACGAAGATCCAAAACAAGGCAAGGGAGATGAAACATTGGAACTTCCCGGAGAAAACAATTCAGGTGTTAAGGAAGAAGAAGCTGGAAAGGAAAACAAAATAAGGAGTTGTAAGCCGAGAGTCAAGACGTAGTTTAAGTCTGTAGATCCCCACATGTCAACATTCTAAGAATGGAGCATAGAAACATCTTAAGTGCTCCTTTAGGCTGCTATCCTATATATTCATTTTCTTAGGAGTAAGCCCCAATGAATACAATGTGACTTACTTCCGAGTAGACATGCACAGGAATGTGCTCTAGTTGTACATCTCCGCTGCTCTTCCTCTTTTTGCGCACCCCAGAAAGGGGAATGGGGCAAGAATCTAACAGAGAGCAAAGAAGAGGGCTACAACGCCTCTCCTTTCTTTTGTGCTTCCCGCATATCATTTCAAAAAGCAGAAGCAGCAGCAAACATGGGTAGATGCAGGCCAGCTCTCATAAGGATGTCATCCCCTCTTTGCCTGTTTTAGCCAGTCTCCAAAATATCATATTAACTTGAATCTAATGCTCACTTTTTACAGCCAAATGTAGTCTTCAAATTTGGGGTGCACTTTAGATTTGATGGTCCATGGGATTGAGTAAATACAGTATTTTGATTACAAGCAGAGGTCAGTATTTAGTTTACTAGATTGTAATAAAAATGTAACATAAACCCATTGTTGTATAAAATAGCACAATTAGGTAAAAATCATAATATAAGCCCGTTCTCATATTATTATTGGCATATAACTCGTTGTATGCAGTGAAATTAAATTTTGCACCTGCTCTGCAGTGGCGCATTACAATCGCCCGTAAACATTTTTTATCTCAAGCTGTTTAAAATCAGGGTGAGCATTAGATTCAATGGCACATTAGATCTGAGTAAATACAGGTAGTTACACTGCCAGCTGGTTATGAGTTTAGTTCCTGATAATTATCTTTTAGCAGTGGCCAGAATTAGCATTACAATGTGCCCTCCTAATCTGTAGACTTGACAACCACAGATTTCAGTATCCACAGATGCTGAGGCCCCAAGTAGAGAGCCTCACGGGACTTCTCTGTGCCTCCAAACACAACTGGAAGTCACTGGCATGAACTGAAAGTGTCTTCTGATCACATCCAGAAGGACTTCAAAGAAGGCCATGGGTGACCCCCAGATGGTTGGGTGTTCCAATGTTTTTCAGTATTTGTTGGGAGTTCCTGGAATAGATGCCCTATGGATACCAAGGACCCACTGTGGTCAAAAATTGATAAAGAGCACAATCCTAACCATGTCTACTCAAAGTAAGCCCCATTGTGTTCAATGAGTTTTACTCTCAGGAAAGTGTCTTTAGGATTGCAGCCCAAGACACACAAGTCCTGGTTGCTCCAAGCATGGAATGAATGATACCTGATTGCATTAGATTGGTAAAAGACAGATGAGTAACTCTTGCATAAAGTGAAGCAGTCAATTCATAACATACTGGAATTCTACCCAGGAAAAAAAACTTGCTCCACACCTCAATTTTGGGGGTTTATACCTGCAGTTTAAAGTGGTTGTACAGCCTGGAAATGGTCTGCATTTGATATGCAAGCTCAGCTTGAAACTATCTTGCCCACTTTCCTCAAATATGTTTTTGCATATAATTTAACTATTATAATTTAAGTACCTTCTTTGTGTGTACATGAATTTCATTTTTCCTTCTTGCAATTTTAGAAAAGATTTAGAAATTTTAGTTTTACAGTGTTCCAGTCTTGAAAATGAAGCAAATTCTCACAGGATCCCCGGAAGGAGCACGTTATTAGTCCATGTGCATCAGAGGAGAGAATAACTGGAGCATGGAGAGAGAGGAATGTGCTCCCGGAGTTAACCATATTCATTCCTGAGTTTTTCAGCCAGAACCAACACTACCATTGAGACAACTGTTCCTTTTGTGGTTTTTTTGTTTTTGTTTTTAAAGCCAATACATAAGAATGGATGCATGTCTGCAGGACAATTTTCAGAGCCGGGACTTCAGTGATTGGGGAAATGGGGTAAATTACTCCAAATGGGGTAAAAATGAAATTCCTGGACGTAATGGACGGTCGCGCTGCCGAGACAGAGCCGGGCATGCATATGAATCTATATGCATGCCCGGCTGTATCTCAGCAGCGCAACCATCCATTACCCCCAGGCACTGGTGGAATGAGTGTGCCGTGTGGGGTGCAGAAGGCATGGGGTGAAAAAGGGGGAGGACAGATTGGGGGTGCCTCAGGGCATAACTTTGCCACTCCTCTGGTGCCCCCCTAAGCTCCTGTCAGCATCACAGCTGCCCCAGCAGGAAGACACAAAGTGGGCTCTGGAGGAAGCTCCTCCCCCTCCTCGTGGCCAGGGAAGGAGAGCAGCCCGAGGAGAAGCAGCAGAGTGAGCTCTGTTGCTGTGCTCCATCGCAGTCTCCAGCCCGGCAGGAAGCAGAGGAGTCTTCCAGGAGTCTCTGCCTGCCTGGCCTGCCTTCCTCCTTCTGCTCCCCTGCCAGCCTGGAGATGGCCGACGGAGAGCCCGGCAGCCACACTCCTCCAGGAGCAGCTGCCCCATTGCCTGCCTGCCCGCCACTGTGCCAGGTACTAATTCTAACCATGTCTACTCTTAAGTAGGCTCCATTGTGTTCAATGGGGCTTACTCCCAGGAAAGTGCAGGCAGAGACTTGGATCTGTCTCCATCAACACACAGCCTCCTTCTCTCTTTCTAACATCCCATCTATTCAATATGTAGTACACACCCCAATCCTAACCATGTCTACTCAGAAGTAAGCCTCCAAGTCCTTTCAAATCAAGGGGGTAATGTTGGCATATCTAAATATATTTTGGGATAAAAGGTAAAAAAGTTCTCTGACCCCATAGCTACTTGTACCATACCATGACATGAATTTTGCCAGATAATTCAGAGCGGATCACATCTCAGGTGCCTAATTGCAGAAAGAAATCTTGCACGTCTTTGGGGCAGGAATCTTCTTTTTTCCTTAGTAAGAAATCAGGGTGTGCATCATAATGTTGAGGTGTGCATCAAGAAGAGACAGCCTAGGCATTTGCAGAAGCAAATACCATTCAGATATGGATGGTAACTATCAGCGAAACAGGTGCTATAAGTGAGTGCTGAAACCAGTGGATACCAGCTGACGGGGTTGTACTGATGCCAACTGGAAGTTAGTTGGAAAAGGACAGATTTGCATTTTCATCTTGGCACTCAGTAACTGTTCCACCATGAATCCAGAAACTGGACAGCACCAGTTAATTTTAATTACTATAAAACTACAGTAACTATACCCTGAAAAATGGAGTTACATCTTTACATTGTTTGCAGTTTAATGCTTAAAGGGTGCTAGAAGCCAATGATGGCATTCAGCAAACCTTGAGGGCTGGCCAGGCATCTGTTGTAGCTGAGTCACACTCTGCAATGTGCATGCAATGACAACACAAGTCAAAGCAGGCCAGGACAACAAGTTGATCCTTGTGACAAAAGACAGGATGGTTGTTGAAATGAGAGGGGTGAAGCGATTCCGCCAACAGAGTGTAAAACAAAAAAAAAAAAATCAGAATTTAAAAAGTTAATAAAAATATATCTTATGAAGTTTTACTACATTTTTTAATAAATTAGACTGGACAGTACTTATGTAGCAACTAGTGGTAGATTATGTTTTAGGACCTGGCGTTGTGTAAAAATCAGACAAAATATAATCAGACCCCTCTAAGCTTAACCCTTGATTTATCCAAGGATCAAAGTAAATTTAATTATTTTGACTCAGAATCTGCTCTTGATGTATCTGTGAGAGTATAGGCAAGTATCTATGGTAATTCTTGCAAATGTTCTTGGGTTGGGAAGGGCCTTTCTGCATGTAGAAGACATTTCCCATTTTTGGGCCTCTTTGCAATTGATGCTAGAATATACACAAGTAAAACTACACCTGAAGATGCTCTACCACTATCATGAGGCAGAATCAGGAACATGCTACAGAATGTCCCTTTTACATGTGCAAATTGTTGAACAAGCCCTTATGGAACAGCCCAGTCTATGATTTTCCTCCTGCTTTCAAGTCCTTGGATCCAAACCTTTCTAAATTACTGGGACCTCCTCCTGCAAGAGGAAGCGAGTAGAAAAGCAAGGTGAAAAATTAGCATTTAGAAACGTTAAATGTGGAATGGATATCCAACTATCCATCTCTGGATATCTCTGGCAAATCCTGCCTGGCTCCTACTAGCATATTTATTTCTGTCTTTCCCATCTGCTCAGACACTCACAGTAGAATCGCAGGGTATAAAAAACGAGCATCAAGAATCAGATGGTGCAAAACCAAATCAGTCACAGCCCAGGAAAGCAAAAATATCTACACATTTAGAAAGGGCTTGAGAGATAAATCTTTTTTGAAAGCGTGCTGGGAAGTGGAGAGGCAGGTCTCTGGAGACAGAAACCATATCCAGTTCCATGCTGCTCATTTCAAAGAGGCCCCAGATTCCTTCTGCAAACCTGAATGGACTGAGGGATACTTTGGGGATGGCTGTTAATTGGAATAGGCATAATTGAACTAAGGGTACAGAATGTGGCCCAACACAAGACAAGCACACAAACCACAGATGGGCACTGTGCAACTGGTTCTAAGGAAACCACAGGCTTTTCCTCTGTTGCACGTGCATGCAAGGAGAAGAATAAAAGCATTCACTGCAGAACAAGCCACACTGCAGATTACATACAATTAAGGGAAGTTGTAGTTTAGCTGGAAGAGGAGAAGGCAGGCAGCTCTTTTCCAAGCCAAATGATCAGGCAAAGCAAGTATGATTATGATGATGATAAGCAACAAAAGGGGTCTGGCACACCTCGTAACTCCAGCTTAAGGAGTCGTCCAATCAGATAGCCAAAGGACCTGCGCAAACATCATAGATATGCATGGGTGGGGGAGACTCTGAAATGTTGAGCAACAGCTAATTACTGCGCTACGTGGCCGCGTGTGCTAAAACATGTCTTAGCACATGTTCTGTGCTGTTTCATCATGCCTGCAATCTTAAGTACACTTTCCTGGGAGTAAGACCTTTGAACACAATGGAGCTTATTTCTGAGTAGACATGGTTAGGATTGCTTCCATGTTTGGCAGCTGCACTACCTATCCTTGTGACATCATCTCCAGCCATAGCAACGCTGCACAGAAATGTGGATCAAACCATCCCTATCAAGACAACATCAGTTCCCAGCCTCTTTTCTGCACATTTGCTTGCACAAGAGAAATCCAACTTTCAGGTAGCTTCCCTACTTGCTATGCCAATTCAAGCATGTCCAGTGATCAATTATGTTACTATCTATACCACACGTTTCCGACATCTGATGTGTACCCACAGGGATGTCTAGAAATGGGGCTCTTACCTGAATCCGCTGCTACGATCTTAGCTATCTGACTCCGCAGGTGGCTCAATTCATCCTGGAGCTCCGTTGTCCGACTCAAGGCAGGTAAACCCGGCTTCTTCAGAGCCAACAACTTCTCTTCTTGCTTCCTTAAGTTTGGGACAGAGGCATTTCGCTGGATGACAAAGAGCGGGCTGGGCTTCCACTTGTGCTTGAGAGGGCGAGTATCCGTTCTGGAAGGCACAAATCCAGGCACTCCAATGAAATGGCTCCAGCAGGTCAAGGCATCCCCCCTCCTATGGAGGAGTTGGGAACCATGTAAGTAATTGTGGAAGAGGGGCTAAGGCAGTTGTGTGATTGGAAACCACTTCCCTTCTTTGTGCATACTTTGTGGTGAGGCATGCATCTCCTCTATTCAGGGTCCCCATGCACTACAGAGGTGTCAAACATCCTTTTCCATCCCCAGCAGCTGTAGAATTGCAGTGCTGCCTTCCTCCAATCTTTGCCCCTTAAAGAGGCAGACACAGGTGGTTTCCAGGCTGGTGGGTCACAACCCACCAGTATGGGAACCACATTTCTAAATATACAATTTTTATTTTAAAAATAAAATTTTTTATTTTTTTATTATTCTTCAAGCAGAGGCTCGACGAGCACCTGTCAGAGATGCTCTAGGAGGATTTCCTGCTGCAGCCAGAGGGTTGGACTAGATGATCTACTAGGTTCCTTCCAGCTCTATGATTCTATGATTTATTGGTTAATCTTTAATTTGATTCGCAGCCATTAACTGGTAAAAACTTAATGATCAAATCCTAACCAAGGACCAAGAACAGATGAGGTACCATCAAAATATATAGGTGTTTCTAAGCAGGTTTAGAATATTCAAAATCAAGTATGATATTATTATTATTATTATTATTATTATTATTATTATTATTATTATTATTATTATTATTATTATTATTATTATTATTACGTACTATTTCACAGTCAACAGGTGTTTGACTGGAATTGGCTATATTGTAATTATTCATATTATTATTATTTAGTAATAGTACTAGCAGTATTTATATACCGTTTTTCAGTGAGATGTTCACAAATCATTTACAGAAAAAAATCAAATAACTAATGGCTAATTTAGAAACCCAAGTAGCACATAGAACTGAATGACTTCTGCATTCTCTTTTAATTCTGGTTTTAATTCTGTGTTTTAACACAGATGCTTTTTTAATGTTTTAAGATGTCTGTTTTTTAAATTGTTTTAATTATGATATTGGATTTTAATTGATTTTAATGTATTGATTTTATTGTTACTGTTTTTAGCAACAATAATGTTGTTAGCCACCTTGGGTCCCCCAAGAGAAAGGCAGGGTACAAATAAAGTATTATTATTTTTTTAAGGGAAAAAAGCTCTGACTTGCCATATTTCTATGGCATCACACCCACTATTATCATTGTTGCAGGACCCATTTTCTCTCCCATTGTGCTTCCCCCAAATGCAGGTGGCACCATACGCAGGCTGCTCTTTTTTGTCACTGTGACTCCAACTGACCACTGATCATTGTTGACAGCAAACAAAACAGAGACAGACAAATTTCATAGGAGTTGTGAAATTCAGAAACAGTTGTGTTTACAAATGGCCATTAAAAGGCTTGGGCAGCCACTGCAGAATAAACACCAGAGACAGAACTTTGCACTGCTTTAAAGCCTTCAACTGGTTACAGGAACAAGATGAAGCTTTTTTATTTTGGAGAGGAAACTGGTGACCCCAGACAGATTTTGTTGTGTTTACAAACTGCAAAAGTCAGTTTGTATCAGAAGCACACCATGTACCATCATCACATGTTCTGTAAACAGAAACACACTCATAAGGTTTATAAAGCAAATCTAGATATAAAAGGGGACTCATGTTGACTCAACAAGTTTGCGATTTCAAGGGATTTTAGTTTGATCACCCTGATGGCCCTGAACGCCTGACTACCAAGCACTCTGTTCAGGCATTCATTTAGAAAGAAATGAGCGCATGGAATGGGGAGGGAGATCCTCCCCCGCAAAGCATGCACTCAAACCTATAAGCAATGAAGCCTCTGTGCAATGGGCCCTTATTCATAAATAGTTTTTGTTTGGAGAAATAACTCATGTACTTTTCTTAGTATTCACAAATTAACTCTAAGAAATTTTATCATTTGTCCTTGGCAGGAGAGGACAGTATGGACCACAGAAACATATACAAGTGTAAGTGATAATGTATTGTGGTATACGTACACAGTCCACATATGCACACTCACAGTGCAGTCCAAGGCTTACCTGCCTAGAAACAAGTTTTATTGATTCCAGTGGAATTTACTCATACGAGTAAGTATTTGGTTTTTTTACTGCTTTTATTTAGCTTATAACTAGCAAGCAGGCTTCCATCAGTCTTGAAAGACTATGGTATCATGCTCAGTGCTGGATACGCTGCATGCGAAGCATGATAGCCTGGGTTGGATTGTTATGGAGGACAGGCTGTTACCTAAGCAGCAAATCCCCTCTCCACGCCACTAAATTAGTCCAATGGAAAGGCAGAGCCAATACAGTTGGATCCAGCTGGCGTCACAGAGCTGGGCTAAGGACAGGAGCTCACCCTGTCTTGTGGGGCCGACCCAGGTCTTGAACCCTGGCCTGCTGGTTAACAGGCACAGCGTCTTAACCGCTTGCACCACCCACAGCCCATAGTTTATAACTACGCTAGCAAAATGTACCCATGTTGTGGGAGGAAAGAAAAACCCCCAGAATGCACATCAAACCCCAATGTGTAACAACCCCCCCATGCACATCAACTCCCCTGTGTGCATCAACCTCTCACCCTGTGCACATCCCTCCGCAACTGTGGGCACTCCTTCTGGGCCGCTGCAGGATTTGCGGCTGGGTGTTGATCAGTCTTCATTGCTGAATATAGGCTGAAAATGTGTTGCACCCCTTTTCAGCCCCTTAAAGGTCAAATTTCTCAACATTGGTTCTTTGTGGGTATTGATGTCACAGAAGGAACAAACACCCCAATTTCATGCTTCTACATCCAGGGGTTTGGTGTAGGGCCTTGATCAGTCAGCGATTCTCCAACGTAAAGGGAGGAAAACGTGTTGTGCCCTTTTTATCCCTTCCTGGTTAGAATTTCCAAAAACCAGTTCTTAGTGGGTGACTCCATCTTGTAAGGAACACCCACCCCAAATTTCACACTTCTAGGCCTGGTGGTTTTGGCTGGGCATTGATGAGTCAGTGACTTTTCAGTTTTATATATATATATATAGATTTTATTATCTCGTTTTAAAGGCTGTTGGGCCGCTTTGGCAACCCTTTCTTTTGGAAAAAAGATGGATATGAATGAATGGACGGATGGATGGATGGATGGATAGATGAATTGATCAATCAAAACTAGAGTGAGTCACTTCTTTGTACTTGGGACAAACAGCCTGAGTGTAAACTAGTAATGTCCTTTTAAACAGTTTTTTGGAATAGAGACAGAGTGGTTGGAGCAGAAAAATCAAAGATCCCTTGGAGAAATGCATGAAACATCATCATGGCCAGTGGCGTAGCTAGAGGGGGTGGAGAATTCAGTTTTTAGGCATCCAAGGGACCCTCCCCTTTGGAGTCCTTCCAGGCAGGAGGAGCAAAACAGAGCTGTATCCGAGAATGGAACAGGGAAAGCCAACAGAAACAGCTTGGAAAAAAGATGTACCTGACTCTAGCGTATGTCTCTTCATCATCTGAAGCTATCCATGCAACATCTGCTAGGGTTGGGACAGCCGGTGAGTCATTTAAGTAAAGATCTGAGACACTTGGAAGAGCCTGGAAGGAAAAAGAGGAAAAAATGCAACTATCCTTCCTTTGTGGTCCTCACCTTACAACAACTCCCAGCAAGTTTAATGGTGCGCAGAGATGTTGTTCAGCACAGGACGTTGCCCAGAAAATAATCAGTGAACCACAGCTAATGAGTATCTGCCTGCTGGATAGGATTTGAAGACAACGTTTCTGAATCGCTGCCCAGGATTACAATGCAAACCTTCTGAATAACGAGTGATCACAAGCTTGTGCTTGCAAAATGCAAATCCCATAAATTACTAGGCACACGTTTACATACTTTACAGCTCATTTTTCCCGGCCCAAGGGTTGGGATGACACTGTTCTGCAGCCTACAGCCATAAAAGCCAATAATGAAGAGCTGGTTAACGGAAGGCAAGATAATTACAGTATTTGCTCTGATGTGGAGTTAATTCTCTCCCTTCCTACATACTTCTCAGCACCTGCAGTCACTGGGGAAAAAGTTGGGTCTATCTCCTCCTAGCCCTGTTTTTGTGTATTTATTTTTGAGTTTATTATTTGAGTTTAACTCAAGCACTGTATGGACAGGACAGACTTTGCACCACAATTAACTTTCTCTCCTCCACTCCAGCTGAACTCTTCTTTATAGCATATAAATGGATAGCCCCAATGTTCTATTTGCATACAGTAACCTAGTTTTGATTTTTGGACCTTCCTGAATTCTAGACACATTAATCTGGGAATAAATCCCATTGAAATCAACATAGCTTACTCCTACATAGACATGCACAGGCCCGAGCTCTGTGTGTGTGTGTGTGTGTGTGTGTGTGTGTGTGTGTGTGTATCCATACTATAAACAAGAACCAGAAGTGCATTTGTGGGTATGCATGAACTTCTACAGTATTTACATCCCAATATGTCTTGTATATATTGTAATACAAACCAAACTCTGCTGTTACATACATTTCCCTGGAATTTCAATTGTAAATATCACAAAAGCTAACAAACTATTTTTCTTCTTTCTAGCATTTTTCCTGCAGTAGGGCAGAGTCTGCTATTCTGGATCAGTCATCCAGTCCATGTTTAGATATGATGTTGAGGAAACCGGCCAGCCTGTTGCAGGGACTTGTCGCCGGATGCACAAACATGCGCTTACTTCCAGTGTGGTGGGATTCAAATAAATTAACAACAGGTTCTATGTCCTAATAACCTAATTTAACAACAGGTTCTATGTTCCATTAGTAATTGGTTCACAGAACCAGGCACTCATTAGCAAAGGGTTCTATAGAACCTGTGAGAATCCCCTGAAGCCCACCACTGCTTACCTCCCTACATCACCACAAGAACAGGAAGACTGATGAGTCTTACTTGCACCACTAGGTTGCAATTCTAACCCAGGCTGGTACAATTCATCCATTCTTCCAGATGTAGGGAGCCAAGCATAAGTCTGTGTGCTGGTCTAACCATCCACAGGCATGGTGCAGAAGCGTCTCATGGCACTATTGTGGCATCCCCAGGTCAGCACAGGATTTATGCCAGGCTGGTCTAAGGTTAAGTTTGCAGCTTCAATCTCCTAACACAAGCTTTTTTGTCTGATATCAGAATTATGTTACAATACTTACATTTTGCACTCTCTATACCAACCATCTAATTTTGAAACTAATAGGATAAATGCATCTCAACATGAAACAAAAGATGCACAAAAATAGGATTGAAAGTGCAACAACATACAGAAGAAACACCACAACACCACAACATACAGAAGAAACACCACAACACCACAGATGACCCACTGAGAAACATTCCACCGAGAACAAAAAACTGTTTTTTAAACTTTAAATTAAAGTTTAATTTAAATGTCTTTTTGTTGCTAAATCCAGACAAAACTCTACTCCATTGAATGGGACATAAAACCTCAATGACAATTCATACATCTCATGGATTTCAATAGTGCTTGTTAGGATTAGGTCTTTTGGGCCCAACACTTGGAATGTTAGCCAATGTGCAAAGCAGACAAATATTGCTCCCCACCCACAGGTCACTCTTCCACAGCACACAGTGGTACCTGAAAAGAGGCGCGAGGACACGGTTTCAAAGGCAGGTTGGTCCCAATCCTTCTGACGAAGCTCCGTGTCGAGCCGTAAGGTTTGTTCTGCCAAATTGGGATTGTCTGCGGGTCAAAGCATTTAATGAAGTTACTCAAAACTTGCCGACAGAGGAGCAGCCTGGTTTTAAGGCTGCTTCTCTCTTCATTTTAGGCAGACAACTGGGGAACCCACAAGGCAGCAGAAACCTTGGACACATGTGGTCTGTCACAACCCCTACTGGAGCGGGGCAACTTCAGTGACACAACTGGATAATTGAAGACACATCCTCACTTCCAGGGACTTAGGCTGCCATCCTAACCTCCTCTTAGGCTGGCCGAAGCACCAGCATAACTCCTGCGCTGTCCTGGGTGTGCCATAAAAGTGCCGTAAGTCCCTTCTGTGCCCTCCTGATGGATGGTTAGGCCAGTGTACAGACATGCGCTTGCCTCCCTACATCACCACGGTAATGGGAAGACCAATAAGTTGTGCAAGCCTAGGTTAAAATTGTACCCTTAGAATCTAAACCAGCCATTTTCAATATTTTTCTTCTCACGGCACAATGGTATCTATGGTTTTATTTTATTATTTATTTGTTGCATTTATATCATACCTTTTTCCCCTTTAGGGGAATCAATGCAGCTAACAGCAACAGGAGGGAAAAGGAGACATAGGTGGTCATAAATGAGAAATGCAATCATTTCTGTTTCACATGTACGATGTGGTTACAGGATTAAGGTGTGGCATAAAAATGTTTCATGGAAAAGGTGAGTTTAAGAAAGGATCTGAAGGAAAAATAATATCCAGTGCCCCTCTTGTGGGTTGACGGTTGACCAGATGACCATCATGCTACTGAAAAGGGCATCAAGATTGTGCTTGGCAGGGGAAGTTCACTAAAATTGGGAGAGTTAGGATGGACAAAAGAAAATATTTCTTTACTGAGTGTGTAATTAATCTGTGGAACTCCTTGCCACAGGATGTGGTGATAGCATCTCGCCTAGATGTCTTTAAGAAAGGATCAGACAGATCATTGAAGAAAAGTCCATCCTGGGTTACAAGCTATGATGGGTATGTGCAACCTCCTTCTATTTGAAGCTGGCAACCTCAGAACACCAGATACAATTGAAGGCACAAGGATACGGGTCTCTTGTTCACTTGTGTGTGACCTGAAACATTGGAGGGCCATTGAGAGATACAGGATGTTGGACTGGGTGGGCCATGGGCCTGATCCAGGGCAGCTGAATGCTGAGTGCTAGGGATATGCAAGACCCCATTCCACAGCCTGTCCTACCTGTGCCATACTGCACCCTTGTGACTACAGAGCTGTGCCAAGAAATCTCTTTTGCTACTGATTCTGCATTGATCAATACCAAATGCTTTGGGGAACCAAAGAACATGAAGCACATAATTGCAGATGCAGACACAACACAGAAAGATCTCAGCTGCGACAAAATGCAGGAAGGTTTCCAAACTCTCATTAGTTGTTGGATCAAATGCTTCGTAAAGTATTCCTTGCTGGAGTGGCTAAGATCACTTTGTTTAAAGCAGAGAGAACTTCTGTTTAATCCGTTAAGAAAATATGTCAAC
Source organism: Cryptoblepharus egeriae (assembly GCA_030015325.1). Taxonomy (NCBI): domain Eukaryota; kingdom Metazoa; phylum Chordata; class Lepidosauria; order Squamata; family Scincidae; genus Cryptoblepharus; species Cryptoblepharus egeriae. The sequence continues at coordinate 15,055,329 of JAREYC010000014.1, forward strand.
AGCTGGTACTATAAATATCTCCCCGCAGACTGTTACGAGAGATGCTCTCTTACTATATTTGTCATTAATTTTATCCTGTTACACATGAGGTTTCATCATTAAAAAATCAATCTGTTAGTAAGAATCTGTTTTTCCCATAAGCCTCAGTTTTACAGGTCAAGCTGAAGGCCTAGACAAGTCAAGACCTGACCCTTACCCTTGCATTGTCATAGCCATGGGAATATAGTCCCAAGATATGTTAATCTGGTCGAGGTAGCCCCTTGTCTTACTAATAGTCAGCACTCAGCCAGTGATCAATGCTCTTTTCCTATCCAGTCATCAAAGCATGTAAATGCAAGTAGATAAATAGGTACTGGAGCCGGAGTCCTGGAAGCCATTTGTGACTGTGTACAACCACGTTCTGGTAACTCCTGCGATGCAGCAGGAACCAATTGTATCGGCTCTGCCATTCCATTGGACTATTTCAGTGGTGTGGAGAAGGGGATCTGCTGCTTGGGTAACAGCCTATCCTCCAAATTAATCTACCCAGGTCTTCGTGCTCTGGAGCTTCGCATACAGCATCGAGCACAATACCATGGTTTTCGAGACTGATGGATGCCAATGCCATCAGGGAAATTGTTTGGTTCCTGTCTAGATAGCCCAGAAAATATTCAAAGGATTAACCAAAAAACTACTAGTCATGTAGACAAAGGCCAAAATATGTATAAAAGTTATAGTTTTAGGTTCAGTGTTTGTATGGAGTGGTCCCCACCAAGGAGAAGAGACCCTCTCTCTCTCACCCCAAAGATGGCCAGACCAAACCATGAAAGGATGCGCTCTCTGGATGGATAATCTGGCATCTTGATGCTCCCTTTTCCTACTTTCTTTTCTCTCTTTCCATATTGTTAGGTTAGCTAGCTAAGCTAACTGACTGATTGCATTTCATTGTTATTTTGTTTAATTTCATTTGTTATATTGTTTAATCTTGCTGCGATTATTCTTAATAAACTGTGCTAAAATACCCTTTCTAAAGCTCATCCTTCTATAAAGGTTATCTGAAGTGATTTAATTTGATTTAATAGTCCAGACTTAGATCGGTTGACCAAAGAGACAGTGTTTAATTCCCCTTTAAAAATACTGTATGCTGCTTTTTTGGTAACAAGACCCCGGGGGCTTCAGCCACCTGTCAGTTTCTCTCTAACAATGTTAACTGTTCATTTTACATTCAGTGAGTTGATGCCCAAGGCTGCAAGGCGCATTTTGATAACAACAGCATCGCACATAATTTAGTGAAAATACAACATGCTGTTCCAAAGCATTACACTTGTGTATGTTGGTTTGGAAGGCAGGGAAACCAAATCAAGTCACAGATACCAGAATGAAAACAATTTACTGCTTGAGTTGCCTGCCTTTCCTTGATAATCATCTGCCCTCTGTTTTGACATTGAACACTCTATGTTTCTCTTTTAAAGACCTTCTATACGACAAACCTCTCAAGATGTGGATTGGGGGAAGTCCAAATATATACTTAAAATACTTTATCTTGTATTATATGCACAAAGGGTGAAGAAATAATTTGCTTTAAGACATAATGTTACAATTACTGTAAAATCTACATGGGTAAACTCACCCTCTGTTCACATTTTTGTTTGCATTGAGGGCTGGGGGAGAAATCTATATAAAATTGAAGAGTCACTGACTGATTGACTTATCAACACCCAGCCGCAACCTCTGGACCTAGAAGCATGACATTTGGGGAGAATTCCTTCTGTGATGTAAGGATCTGCTAAGAACTGTTTTGGTGCCTGATATTGCCTGCTGATGACCAGTAGGAATGCCTGGTGGTGCCCACTGGCGGGTGCTACCTGGTGCCTGACAGGGATGCCCAATGGTGCCATCTCCTTCTGATGCCTGGTGGTGCACTCTGCCCACTAGTACCTGGTGCTCAGTAGGTATTCCTGGTGTTTACTGCCACTTGTTGGTGCCAACTGCCTGGTGGTACCTGGTGATGACCACAGCCCAATGGTGCCTGCTCCTGCCCACTGTCCACTGCATGGTGGTGCCTGGTGCCCAATAGAGATGCCCATTGCCTGATGGTGCCCAGCTCCCATTAGGGATGCCTAGTGCCAACTGGTGCCTGTTGCTTCCCGCTGCTGTCCCCTGGTAGTGCCCTGCTGCTGCCCCTGCCTGTTAGTGCCCATTGCCCACTGGTGCCTACTGTTGGTGCCAGTCCCAGTCCCACCAGTGCCCACAAATATTCTTAAAATATTTATGATGGGTTAATTCCACTAGTGTTCTTAATAAAAATGCTCAATATGTACATAAAACATTTTGAGTGGACAAAGTGATCCATATGTATTTCCCTGATGTAATCCTTACAATAAAATTCATTATTATGCCATTGCTGCAGAAGGAAAGAGTAAGGCTCACAGGAGAACAGCTTGCCCAAAGCCATTCTGGCAAAGGCCTATTTCCCAGCTAGGTCTCTTAGTGGCTCCTCAACCCCGGTGTTTTCAAAAATACCCAAAAGATTTAGGAGATGAATTTCCATTAATTTTCAGGATATAAAGGATTATTTAATATTCTTCTTAAGAAACAATAAGGAAGCGGGTTCTGGAAGAAACAGCCAATCTATAGGAAATGTTTTGAATGAGAAATGTGAGTTTTCACGTAAGTACAGCCCTTATGGATTAAGGCCTGGGGTCTCTAAATTTTTTGACACATCATCTTTCTAATACTGTGTCAGGGGCCAGAAGAAAAAAAAGAACTGATTTACATTTCAAATTTGAATAAATGAATATGTTCATGATGGAACTTATGAATGCATGAATTCAAATAAGTTCATAAACACACACACACACACACACACACACACACACAGAGAGAGAGAGAGAGAGAGAGAGAGAGAGAGAGAGAGAGAGATCTTCAATCCAGTACATCAGCACTTTCATACACAGAGACAGAAGTTATGTGCAGCCTCCCCAGTGCACAAAATAACCTCCCAAGGTGTGGAGAGAAGAGTTCCCTTTGGAGGATTACAGAGTTTGCCTGCGGGCTGGATGGAGGCTCGCTGAGGGCCGCATCTGGCTCCAGGGCTGGGGTTGGAGACCAGTAGATTAGGCTAAAGTGACCCACCAGATGATTCTGGCAGCACACAAGATGCCTGTATCTTGCTGCAACACCTTTGCAATTGTCATTCAGAGATAGGTTACCTCTACACCCCACAGACTGCATCCAGTAATCAAAACTTGTGATAGACTTTCTCTCTACATACCTGTCCAACCCATTAGGTATCTAGGCCAGGTACCATCACAAACATCCTGCAGCAAGAAGTTGCGTAGATTATGTCAATTTGCACTTACCGAATCAGCTTCCATCTCCACCCCAATGGGAAGTATAAGACAATCAAATGCCAAGACAGGAACTGCAGAAATCATAGAGTAGCTTCATAGTACTTCCCCCTTCAAAGAAAATTAACAGTTTGTTATTTGAAGTGGCTTTCATCGGAACTCACATATTTGTTTCAATTGAAAGCTGAGGAGCTGGTGAAAATCTCCCAGGGAACCAGAGGCACAGGTTTTATCCAGCCTAGAGGTAAAGGTCCTGCAGTAATGGAGCCCAGCACAGAAATACTGCAGCACAAGGGACTCAAGAGAAAGCTTTCCTGGCAAGCCGCCCCCCTCAAAAACTAATGCAAGCTACTTCAGGCTTTTGGCAATTGGCTTTGGTGACCAGTTATTTTCTCCCCCTTAATGTTCCAGCAGAAGGGTGGATCCCTTAACTGATCAGAGCTATGCCACTCTTCTCCCTCTTAAGCATCTTCTCCATTCCCAGTGGGAAAGCAACTTATAAAATTTTACCAGGCTGGTGGTACTGGAACCAGTGCAGTAGCTAGAGGGGTGGAGCAGTCAGTCTTGCTTGGAAGTGTGCAAGGGGCTCCTTACAAACCATAGTGAATCTCACTCCAAAACTGACTGCTCCACCCCCTCTGGATATGCCACCAACTGGAACATTCCCAAACTTGAGATGTGCTCCCATTGCATTTGCACATGTAGCAGGTGCATGCAGTTAGCCAGAAGGCTACCAGTTCAGCAAGTATAGGAATAGAAATCTGCAACCCTGGAGAAATAGCTCCTCTAGCCCCCCATCCCACTTGTAGCATTATTTCCACAGAAGTACTTGATAAAAGGAGAAACGAACAGGGCATGGCTGATTCATCTTTATTCTTATTAGACTTATGGATGTGTCTGGTTCTTTTTGGAACCGGGCAGTAGGTTCTAAACATTTTACCACCAGGATCTAATTTTTAAACAGACACTCTATTAGGACCCACCATAGGACGTTTTAAAAGGGGGATCTAGAAGGAAATATTTAATTATTTATAATAATACTTTATTTATTTTCAAAATAACCCAATCTGTTTCTCATAATGATGCAGCCCTAATAAATAGCCTTGTGGTTCTTAAACTTTTAAGCATCGGGACGCCCTTTTTAAATTGACATTGTTATTGGGACCACCTAGCATTACGAGACTTTTTAAAAAGGTTTTAAAAAGGACTTTTTATTTATTAATAAATCAATTATTTATTAGGGGAAAAGAAAACTTTCAACCCATTTCATAATGAGGCAGCCGTAATGAATGGTCTGAAAGGTTGAGGGGCTTAGTTATATGATCTAGGGCAAAATCCAGAGTAACTACAGGGAGTCCTTGCTCCCGGTGTAAGAACAACTTACTCTGGATTCCAATATGAATTTCCCATAGATTTTCACTAGGAGGTGCAGTAACTACGGGTGCACGTAGTGTCTCTTACGTGCTCCTGTAGTTACTCTGGATTTGGGGGCTAGGCGGCAATTCTATCCTTGCTTTTCCTGGGAGTAAGCTCAATTATGGAACACTTATGAGTAGTCAGGCATAGGATTGGGCTCTCAGCTTTCCCCTGCCTCCACCGTCACTGATGGACTTGGAAAAAAACACAACACAACAACGAAAATCATCATTTAAATTAGCTTGCAAACTGTAGGAGCTGAGCTGTTTACAGGGCAATTAGCAGCTGTCTTGCAAACTGCTGGAGCAGTTTTTGCAGGATAGTTAGGAGCTATCTGATTTTTGAATAGCCTCAGTGCCTGAAGCAATGAATTATCTGATTTTTCCACCACTCTCTTTCCATTGAGGCTCTGCAAGACCCATCAAAAATTGGATTCCAACCCATCCAAGGGGTCCCCATCCAGAGTATGAGAAACACTAGAACAGAGCAGTGAGGAAAGGGAGCAGGACCCTCCTTCATTCTTGCCCACCTAAAGAGAGACATGAAGATTACAGAACCCACAGGACAAATGCTGGGGGAAAAAGGAAGATATCTTGCTTCCCAAACATGGCACTCACAGAACAGGGAGAAAGAGTTCGGTTACTCCATCCGCCAAAGGCATGAGCTGGACCGATCAGCAATCCCCAGCTTTAGAGAGATTCCAGCCTCAACTGTGGAAGAAGAAAAAAGCCATTTATTTATTCACAGGGGAAAAAAAAATCAAGATCCCAAAATAAAATACAGTATCATAGTCGAGACAATCTGTGGGAAACGCAACACATTAGAAGTGCCTGTTCCAATATCCCAAAATAGATGGTTAATGGTTGCTTCCCCATCACAGCAACGTCATATCAAGATGCTCAAAATACTAATCAGGTTCTCAACATCAAGCTAAAAAAAGCAGATAATCTATAGTATTCTGACTCAACGAACCAGGCACTTCCCATTTTCTCTTTGGGGAGAAGTCCCAAACAAACAACATTTATATAGGTTCTCAGATTATCATAGCCAGAGGTAAAAGCACCCATATTCAATCAATCAATCAAATATTTGATTGATATTTAAAATGTTTTGGGGTATACCAGCCAACAACTATTGTAAAAGTTGTAAAAAAAAGATGTATTATACCATGATGTTTCATCTTCCGCTTGCTGAAGACATCTCCAAGCCTTCAGAAGTAAACCAGGAGACAGTTCTAGAAAGCAATAACAGTCACAGTGATAGGAGACAGTTAAACTGACATTTTCCTTTAAGCCAGTTCTTACCATATCAGTTACTGCTTTCTGCAACGGTCTCCTTTACCTTTGAATGCCTTTGAATTACCTTTGAATATTAAAGATGCCTTCAACAAACAGGAGACTAAACATTATGGTTTTATACACCCTTTTTAATAACTTTTACAATACAGGCATGGCTTATTGGACAGGTTAGGGATTGGAGCACCATCCAAAAGTGAAAACTGTTGAAAAGTGGAACCCAATCTTTTTAAGTTTATAAATGTTGCTTCCAATGCTTTTTTAGCTAGCAAACTGCAAGTGCCCCTTTTATCTTGCAAATTCCTGCTGCCACAAAAAAGATTTCTGAAAACGGATTTTCATTAACTTCTTCAGGAATTGGATTAGACCTGGAGCTACAAGATGGGAAAAGGCAATTTTGGACTTTTGAGAGGTTGAAAGAGCAAAACATGAGTTGAATGAATGAGTTCTGGGTATAATTGAAAGGAGCTGAAAAGATTGTCAGAAAACAAACTGTGCAGGATATTTGTAGTTGTTCTGAAATTTAATGGCTGGTATACCCAAGAAAAATTTTAAACATTTCATATCCCCAGCCCTGATTTTGGTTGACTGATTGATTGATGGAGCAGAGCAGACCTTTCAGATGAGCTGTTGGAAAATATTGTTACTTCCTTGAGATAAATGTCCTGTTTTTCCCCCTTTCCCCCTTATTTTTGGATATTTCTAATCCCTAAGAGGTTCTTTTGCTAGTTCAGCATCCTGAAAACTGCCAGCACGTCCTCCTACAGTAGCAGGGTGACTAGATGCCTGAACCTAAAAAGGAGGACAAGGTCTTGGATTCCTCTGAGCCTAGCCTTTCTGGCAGACAATGGCATCTTTGCCTACTCATGAGTAACACCGCAATATTGGGCACTTTCACTTTTCCATAGAGCTCAAAGCGTATTTTTTATTTTTAGGTTTTTTGCCCATAACTTTTGATAGGAAGGAGATATTTCAAAACCGTTTTTTGCATTAGATTCCGCTCTTCAATATGAATACAACAACATATGACATGATGGGGTAATGTACACCATTGCAAAGTTCCAAAATGAAGCCAAAATGGAGGACGATGAAGCCCTTTTGGAGGACACCTGGACAGAAGGCTAAAAAAGAGGACAAATCTGGAAAAATCAGGTCATATTGTAATCCTACGCAGTAGCCTTGGTTTGAAAACACTGTTCTCAAACAGACATTAGTTGGGTAACAGATTAATCCTCTTTAATGTCTGGTCCTCCAATATAGGAGGGGAGGCTCACAATGGCTCATAGGGAAGCATCCTAGTGATATATGGGCTCCTACTGGGCCATGAAGTCCAACTGCCTACGTCAGAACTCTTAAGACCTTGTCCAGTTGGCCTGATCCAGCACCCTAACTTTTCCTTCCCAGGAACAGAACTTACTGTTCCATGGGGCAGCCATCGTTCTCCGCCACCAATTTCCCCAAACTGAGTTCTAGATTGCCACTTCTGGTTCCTCTGCATCCATATTTATGGGCAGGCACAGCGGACTGGAACTCAGTCTGGGGGAGATCAGCAGCAGGGAAGAACGGGAAGTGTAGGTTGCACCACAAACACCTCCATTGTGCAGCAGTCTCCAGTTTAGAGACTACTGGTCTAGGTAAAAGGGTGGGATGGAGTGGCCACTTACCCAGGTAGGCGACTCATGACACAATCAACACTGGTTTCTGAAGGTCAAGGGATGCTTAGGGTATATGTGTATTGGCTAAGCTGGAATAATCTGCTGGTTTGCAGAAGGCACATCCACCCACAGCAAAAAGGGACAGAAGATCAGAATTCCTGGGACAACGTAAATTCTAACCTGCTTAGGCTAAGCTTGGCTTGCTCTTTCCCTTCCATTACAGCCTGCAAACCTCACCTATCCATGGACACCATGGGAGTATTGTAGGCTTTCCAGTTAGGTAGCTACTTGTCTCCTCCTGCTGGGCTTTGCTAGTTATTATATCCAATTGGGTCCAGCCTTTTTAGGACCCATCACTTTTGGGGTTTTTGAAAAACTGGTTGTACTTTTGATTCTTTGCCTATTGAGTCCATACTTGCAGGTAATTCAACAGATTGCCAAGACTGGCAGCTCACAGGTACGATCACTTGGATCCAAACAAGAATCATTGGGCTCCATACTCTCCTGAACGAGTCCCCTCTACCAGGTTTCTTTTGCCCAAAATTACTAGATACAAGAAGCAAGGAAGCTTTACTGCCATAATGAACCCACCTGTTGCAGGGGAATATTTGTGGGCTCTGGGCATGGCTGGGCACCAGCAGGCACCGCTGGGCACTGGGCACTGGGTGGTGGGCACCAGGTGGCAGGCACTGCACACCAACAGGCACCGGATGGTACCCGGGGCGCAGTGGTGGGCAACAGTGGGCACTGATGAGGACTGTGCATCCATACCAGGCACCATTGAGAAGAGGGTACCAACAGGCACCAATGAGACACACTCCTTGTAGTATGCAACAAGCCTTTTCATATTGCCTAGTTTAAAGGAGCACACATAAATGGAATCCAGGCTACAGTCCAATGACTATACACACAGAAAGTCAAATAACAAAGTCCAAATGACAGTGCAAGTCGCACAGTCCACAACACAATCCAGATTTCAGGGTCTGAGTCCAACAAAGTCTCTCAAGGCAAACTCTCAAGACAAACACTGTCCCTTTTAATTTCTCAGGACGGTGCCTGAGGATTGTTTTCCCATCACCATGCGGTATGGCATGCCAGTACTAGCACCAGGACAGCCTGCAATGATCTATGTCGGAGGAGTGCCTCAAGGAGCACCTATGGCAAATGCAGCCGGACCACAGCTTGCCAATGGAATCCACATCCAGTCGGGCCCGGGAAGACAAATTCAATATACATCCACCTCAATAGGAGGTAGGAATTATGACTACAATATTACTTTATGTCACCTTAGGTCATCTGGGAGCCCCTGCTGACTGTGCCACCAATAAGAGAGGTGAGGAGTGTGGTGACCAGGAGCAGGGCCTTTTTGGTGGCTGCACCTCAGCTTTGGAATTCCTTTCTCCTGGAACTTAGAACTGCTTTCTCTTTACAGAACTTTCGTCAGGGGAGTTTTCAAACATTTTTATTTAAGAGAGCCTATGATTAACTGCCAGGCTCATGTATGTTTAGGATTTTAACTGTTTTTTAATTGTATTTTTAGGGTGTAGATTTGTTTTTAAATATGATGTGTATTCTTATTTTATTGATGACATGATTGTTAGCTGCCTTGGGTCCCCTTGTGTGGGAGAAAGGCGGGTAAAAATCCGTTAAAGAAATGAAAAAAATAAATTTACATTAAAGTGTAAAGGGCATCTGAGATGACAAGACAGAGATATCATTATATATATCTGATCAAACATAAGAAAGACTGATTTGATCCTCTAACCTTCCTGTGCAACATTACCCAACCCCTCTCACCCATCACCCATCCTGTGCACCATCACCCAATCCCTTGTCACTCATCACCCACCCTACCCACCATCACCTATCACCAGGCATTGGGTAGCACGAGGAACCAAATCAGTTCTTAGTGAGTCCTCACATTACAGGACGAATACGCTTCCCAAATTTCACGCTTCTAGGTGCTAGGGCTGGCTGTTGATCAGTCAGTCTTCTGTGTTAAGTATGGGATGAAAACACGTTGGCACTCCTTTTCACTCCCTTAGGGGTTAATTTCTAAACATCAGTTCCTAGTAGGTGCTCACATCACCGAAGGAATTGTTTATGGCTACAATCCTAAAGACACTTTCCTGGTAGTAAGACCTATTGAACACAAGAGTAGACATGGTTAGGATTGTGCTAGTGGTCGTTCAGTTGTGTCCGACTCTTCGTGACCCCGTAGACTGCAGCACGTCAGGCTCCCCTGTCCTCCACCAGCTTCCGAAGTCCGTCCAAATTCATGTTCATAGCCTCGGTGACACTATCTAACCATCTCATCCTTGGCTGTCCCCGTCTCCTTTTGCCTTCAGTTTCTCCAGCATCGGATCTTTTCTAGGGAGTCCCCCCTTCTCATGATGTGGCCAAAATATCTGAGCTTCAGCTTCAGTTTCTGTCCTTCCATTTCTGTCCTTCAGTCCTTCCAGGGTTGATTTCCTGGAGAACTGACTGATTTTATCTCCTCGCAGTCCAAGCGACTATCAAGTGTCTTCTCCAGCACCATAATTCAACTGCATCTATTCTTTGGTGGGCAGCTTTCCTTATGGCTCAGCTCTCACAGCCATACTCTTTGTTGGCAAGATTTTGGGTACAATCCAGAGTGACTATGGGGAGTCCTTGCTCCGACGTAAAATCAGTTTACTCTGGATTGCAATATGAATTTCCCATAGGTTTTCACTAGATGGTGCAGTAACTATGTGTGCACATGTCTCTTATGTGCTCCCCTTGTTACTCTGGATTGTAGGGGATGTCTCAACTTTTAATTAAGTTGTCTAGCCCTGTCATAGCTTTCCTCCCCAGAAGCAGGCATCTTTTAATTTCTTGGCTGCAACTGCCATCTGTAGAGATCTTTAGAGCCCATAAAAATAAAACTCGGTCACAACTTCCAGTTCTTCCCCTTCTATCCATATCTATAAAAGAGAAAAGTCACTCACTGACTCACTGACTCATCAATGCCCAGCCAAAACTGCTGGGCCTAGAAGCATAAAATTTGGGGAGGGTGTTCTTCTGTAACATCAACACTCACCAAGAACCCATGTAGAGAAATTTAACCCTGTGAAAAGGTTAAAAGGGGTGAAAAGGTGTACTACTTGTTTTTGTCCTATACTTAACATGGAAGACTGACCAACATCCAGCCAATTTTGTGCTCGATGCCTGGAGCAGTGGTGGGGTGATGTCGTTCGGAGGAAGAGGTTATACTGGGGAGGACACTGTGCATGGGGAGGGTGATGCACATGGGGAGGTGTTGCGCATGGGGGGTTGATGAACATGGGGGATGATGCGCATGGGGGGGATGGCATACGGGGGAATTTTACTCCCACAACGCGGGTACATTTTCACTAGTTTGCCGTAAATTGATGGGACCAGAAGCCATGATTTTGATTTTTAATGGTCAGTTTTAAGTCACATTTTGCACTTTCTTCTTTCGCCTTGAAGAGGTTCCTTAGTGCCTCCTCACTTTCCACCATTAGAGTGGTACCATCTGTGTTTTCGAGGTTATCGGTATTTCTTGCGTAAAAGTGTTTCTTCTTTGTAAAATAGGACTATAATACAAGGGCCAAATCCTAACCAGCTTTTTATCACTGGCATAGCAATGGGCACCACCGAGCAGCAGCAGGCACCATTGGGCATCAGGCATCCTTACTGGGCACTGGTCTTCCTTACCGGGCATTAGAAGCCTCAAAGTATTGGGCACCAGGCATCCCACCCAGGCACCACCAAGCAGCATAAGGGACTGGGCATCCCTGCCGGGCACCAGGCACGGGAAACCAAACAGCAGGCATCTCTGGGCACTGTGCATCAATACTGGGCAGGAGCAGGCACCACTGCACATCACCTGGCATCGCTACTGAGCACTGGGCATTGAGGACCACCAGGCACCAGTGGGCAACACCAGGCACCAAACTGGTTCTTAAAGGGTCCTCACATCACAGGAATAAAATGCTCCCCAAAGTTCAGGGGTTGCAGAATGGTTTGTCTTTTTCCAGGACACAAGGCTTAAAAAGAGGACATGTCCTGGAAAAAGAGGACAAGGGACTTTTCCCCAAGGACAAGAGGCTTAAAAAGAGGACGTGGCCTGCAAAAGGGGGACAAGTTCTGCTCCCAAGGAAGATTTTGTCCAGGACTCAAGGCTAAAAAAAGAGTTCATGTCCTGGAAAAGGAGGACAAGGAACACTTTTTCCCAGGACTCAAGGCTAAAAAGTAGGACACGTCCAGGAAAAGGAGGACATGGTCTGCTCAGAAGGAAGATTTTGTCCAGGACTCAAGGCTAAAAAAAGGACGTGTCCTGGAAAAGGAGGACACCTGTTCCCCTTCCCAATCCAGGATGAGGGCTACTCCCAGGGGATCCCCAGAGCATCCTTCCCTCCCTGCAGATGGTCCTTTCCTGGAGCTCCCCACCCCAGCCAGTGATCCCCCAGCCCTCTTTACTCTCGAGGAGGCCCACCTGGCCCCGATCATCCAGGGGCTTAGGCACCCCCGAGCCCATTCCTTCCCTCCCTGCAGGGCCAAGCACTCTGCACGCGCTCAGAGGCCCCCTGGCAACGCTCCTTGCAAGGACGCGTATCAACCCCACCCGCGTTCACACGTGCGCCCGACACGCGTCTTGGTCTTACCCACCGGCCCAGCCCCTCCAGCTCCAGCAGCCCCGACCCGGACGCAGAAGGCGCAGCCCCGCAACATCAGCTGCTGCAGCCCCAACGCCCCTTCCGCTACAGCCTCCTCCTCCTCCTCCAGGCGCGGGCACGTGCCTCGGGCGCGCCCCCGACACTCCCTCCAGCTGATCCAGCCTCTGCAAGACCCCGTTGCAGCCTTTTAACCTCTACCCAGAAGCCCCATTGTGTTAAATGGGTCTTACTCCCAGGAAAGTGTCTTTAGGATTGCAGCCTAAGAGCACCATGCTAACCATGTCTACTCTAAAGTAAACCCCATTATATTCAATGGGTCTTACTCCCAGGAAAGTGTCTTTAGGATTGCATCCTAAGTAGACTTCATAGGATCAGGCACATTGAATGCATGTTTTGAATTCAATTCCAGTGTTTTGTCATCATTTTTACATCCAGTTAATATTTTTATATGAATATTTTTGGGGTTCTAGAACCGATCGACTGAGTTTCCATTATTTCCTATGGGAAAATCCGCTTCACTTAAAGAGTGTTTCACTTAAAGAGCATGCCTCTGGCACGAATTAAGCTCTTTACGTGAGGCACCACTGTATATAAATACTGCAGACAGAAAATGAATAGCATTTGATAGCAGTTCCATCAAGGCAGCTTTTCTGGTGTTGTTTGCATCAGAGGACAGCATGTTTGGGGAATGCATGTTTACGTCTAGTGTGGGAGAAGCTGCATCATGTCCACAGAAAGCTGTTCTGCCCCCAATCTTCAAAACACCCCAGATCTTCAAAGAAGGAGTCCAATTAGATCTTGCAGGACAAACAAGCCTTGCTCTACTTCAGATGCACACCCTTCACTGTATGCCAAAATATCAGGCCTGTCGTTCGGCTCTTTTACTTTTCAAATGTAATTAAAATGCATCATTTCAGAAAATAAAACATTTACAAACATTTGGGTTTTTTGGTTTTATTATTAAAAAAAACTGAGCTAAGCTGTTACAGGTGAAGTATTGAGGACATTCCATAGAAAAGTAGATCTGTGACGTTTTGCTAGGAACCCCAAGCAAATGCTTGTTGGGCAGGTCATGATGTTGCTACAGGTGGACACAAAATGCACACTTAGCTAGGTAAGCATGTAAAGCATTTGAACGAAGAACGTAAGGAGGAATAATTTTCCTTCCAATGCACTGAAAAATTACCACCATAATTGATGCACCAGACCAGAGCCAAAAGGAAGCATCACAGGGATGGCCCAAGATTTCAAAGGCAGAGAGCCAAATGCGGCCTTTGCTTCTTCCTGGACTGGAAAAGGAAGAGGAGTTGGTGGTGTAGTTAGAAGGGGAAGGTAAGTTGATCTTGGAGAGATCTTCTCCAAGACCAACTACTACGCCCCCTCTAGCTTTGCTACTGTGAGGAGGATAGAGCAGTAGAGGAAATGTGGGTTCTAAACCCAGGGGTCTCCAAACCCTGGCTCTGGGACCGATTGTGGTCCTCAGTAAGCCGCAATTTGGCCCTCGGCATGGCCCCTTCATCCGGCCCATGGGCAAGCCTTGTAATGTCTCTAATACAATCTTATTTGTAACTTTATTCAAATTTGACATGTAAATAATTTTTGTGGCCCCCAATGCAGTGTCAGATAGATGATGTGGCCCTCCTGCCAAAATGCTTGGAGACCCCTGTTCTAGTCCACCACCCCTTCCTCAATCACTGCCACCTCAAGACAACCTGCTCAGTTGGTTTCATGATGGTCCAACCCCAGGGAGTGTATATATGACCTAGGACAACATATGAATCACAAGCCAGTCAGACTTCTTATAACAAAGTTTAAAACCAACTTATTGACTGCATTTTAAGTAATCACTGAGATATCTTCAATACCACAAAGACCTCTCCTGCAAAGCTCTCTTACTATAATTTAGAATTAGCAACACTGATTAGTTCTGTAACATTCCCAGGGTAATTGAGAATGGCCTGGATCAGAGGAAGCTCATGTCTTAAAATGAGCTGCCCCTAGGGAATAAACTCTTAGCAAAAATAAAATAAAATTCTTAAAAAGTAACCATTAAAAAGGCGAAGAGCGCAAAATGACATGAGGATATTTTTCTCCAAACTTCAACTGTCAGAAAATCAGACCTGACCCGTTCTCGATTTGAGGTTAGGTCGTCACAAAGAACAGATGAGTATGGGGGAAAAGACCTCTTTCATTTTCACTCTCTTGGAGGTTATCAAAATATCTATAAAATTCTTGAAATATAGAGAATATAAACAAGAAAAGCTTGGCATGTTCTTTAAAAAACTAGAAGATACAGGTTTTGTGCAGAGTCCATTGCTCAAAATGAGATCAGATGAAAGAATCCCTGTATTTTAAAGTTGTTTTCTTCATTTCTGGAGAAACACTAAATTCCTTTTGTTGGTTTGTTCTTTGCTTTCATGATCCATAGCAGGTAAAAGGAAGTTCCTCAACCCCCCCCCCCCCCATTAAGTTTGGTCTTGACTGTTCAAAGGAACAGAGTCCAGGAAAACAAGAACCACGAAGAAGACAACAAATGGAGAGAAAGCATTGTGAAATGGCAGGGTTTGCAATGATCTTGGAGATACTGTTCAATGGGTGCCTATGTCACCCTTGTCCCAGCAGCAGACCAGGTGGAAGATGGCCGTGTTCAGTTGGACAGCACAACCTCTGCATGCAAAAGGTCCAGGTTCAATCCTTGACCTCTCATGGGGACAAGTCCAGGAAAGACATCCGGGGACACAGGGTGTGCTTAACAGCCATACCCTGGAGTTATGTCCCAGTGGTCTACCCCAGACATTCAAGTAGCCAGTTTGCAGAATTGCAATTTCCACCAACTATCAGTGATGAAATAATTCTGGTGAGTGACAAATAGTGATAGCCCAACAAAAAAAGTACTTGCCAGGGCAATGTGTCACTAAGGGCAAACATAGCCCCCGCCAAAAAAAAAAAAATTTGGAAGAACCACACTGCCAGGAAAACAGCTTTTATGGTTGTCTGGCTAGCCATTTTGGTGGGAAAGGTCCTGGTGACAAGCCCCTGTGACAAGCCCTACTGGCCAGGTTTCCCCATATTGTGTCCAGCATGGATTGGATGAAACTCTAATCCACAACAAGCAGACACCGTCTCACATGGTACAAATGCTGAAGAAGTTGCTTTTTTATAGCATATGGTGACACTAAGCAAGAGACAGCTATGGAACAGTTCCATGCATGCCACTACTCAGATGGAGTAATGGCAATTGACTGCTTCGCCAGTTTCCTGGACTTTCACTTTGTGGATTTTAACAATTACGGACAGGCCTCCGTCAGTCTTGAAAGACTATGGTATCGTGCTTGGCGCTGCATATGCTGCATGTGAAGCACGAAAGCCTGGGTTGGATTGTTATGGAGGACAGGCTGTTACCCAAGCAGCAAATCCCCCCTCTCCATGCCACTGAATTAGTCCAGTGGAAAGGCAGAGCCAATACGACTGGATCCAGCTGGCGTTGCAGAGCTGGGCTAAGGACAGGAGCTCACCCTGTCTTGTGGGGCCGACCCGGGAATCGAACCCTGGCCTGCTGGTTAACAGGCACAGCATCTTTACTGCGCCACCCTTCTGAAGACAAGCAGGGCAAGTGGCTTCAGAGCCATGTGCTGGGACTGAAAACAAGTGTCAGGGTTGCATCTGAATGGACAGAGATTAGGCACTGGAAAGGCTCAAGCAACAGGGTCAGAGGATACATCATAAGGGGATACAGAGGCTGGCATTCCTGGCTGCCCCCCTGAATCTGAACATTTCTTCTTTAATTATTCACGTTTTTAAAATCCCAGGAAATGAGTCTGCACTAATCCAATGCTATGAAGTGCTGTTTACAGCAACAGCTTGCTGCATACCAACTTAATATAATGCAGAGGCTGGCTACTCTTTAACTTCTTAGCTGAAAATGTCTTTTCAAAACCAAAATGCTGACAGTGAACTTTGGCTCACACCCCAGTAGAAAAGTTGGAGATTAAAGAGCAACACTGTTAAGGGACACAAATACCAGTTCCAAGCACTACCAATGGAACTGAAATTTGAGCAGCGCAGTGTGGGAGTCACTGACAAATTTTCAAACCCCACCCAATGGCTACTTAGAACATTAATGCTGGGAAATGCCAAGGGGAATAAGGGTTCTTTAATAATAAAAGAGCAAGGTTTAATAGCCATCCTTTAAAAAAATCAAACCAACTGAAATAACCCTGAAATGGTCTGTGCATCTGAGAACATCTGTGGCTCATCTGAAGGCCTACCACAGCTGGCCTCCCTGACTCATCAGACAAACAGCATCAACATCTCCTGCCTGCAGGAAATGGGAGCCTTCATGGGGATAGGAGACATTTCCGTTTCAGATCAACAGCAGGAAACTGACTTCCTCCATACTGTTTAACTGTAACACTAGGTACTTTTCAAGGATTTTGAAACTAAAGTGGGCCTTAGGCCATCCTAATGCACAGGCTCAGCATCCATGGATCTGATTCCCTCCCACAGTGGATTCTCCTTCACTGGGTATCTTCAAGCACAGACTCAACAGGCACTTGTTGGAGATGCTCTAGAAGGATTCTTGTTAAAGGCAGGGGATTGAACTAGATGACCTATTACCTGGCTTCCAACTCTATGATTCTATGAATATTCACAGATGCATAGTCCACAGAAGGAGGATCTCAGAAACCTCCTGGATGTGACCCAGGTGACTTCTAGTAGTGTCCAGAGCTGTGGGGCCGCAAATGTGCCCAACCTGTGCTGTGGAATACCTCCAAGTATGACCAGAAATCATTGGCAGTCATTGTTTGACCAGAAATCAACCAGTGCCTTCTGGTTGCAATTCAGGAGGCCTTCTGTGATGCCTGGATGGCTGCACACGACTTTCAGAAGGCCAGGGACAGCCCTCAAGTTCACAGGGCTGCCCCTAAGATTTAATTATCCAATGATTTAGGTGTTCATGAGAAAATCCTGGAATATATTCTCCATGGACATTAAAGGCCCACTGTATATATTATCTCCCTGATGACTTTTCCATATCATTTTGCATGGGGGTTTTCCTGGCACAGAAATACACCACGGCCTAGAAATCCCCACCCCAACTCTGTTTTCTGTGCTATGCTGTCCTGATTTTATAATGCTGGAGTGCCACAGCTCAAGGCAAAGAAATCCCAAAATAAGAGAACTATAATTTCTGCTCACAGTAATTTATGGGATCCCATAAATTTATAATTTATGGGTGTTTCACTGAGGCATAGAGTTCTGTTAGTCAGAACAGTGTTGGGTCTGAGCACAAGGGGGACTAGAAACTCTGGACTCTTTGGTGGGCCACAGCAGAACACAGATTTGATTTCCCTTTAGGGCTGCAGGAAGGGCTTGGCTTTCTGAAGTCCCTCCTTCAGGAACTGGAGGTAGGTTGCAGTGGAAGGGTCTTCAAAGCTTGCCGAGAAACCAAAGATGCTGCTCTCAATTTCTTCAGGCTTCACAGAAGTGATATCCAGGAAGTAGTTAGCATTGATGTGATGGACCTGGGAAAACAAAGTACCCATTTAGTAGGCAGATCTCCCAGGCCCTGCAGGGGCCTCTCTATCTGGAAGGGTTGGAACCCTCTCTGTCAGCAAGGGTTGGAAGCACTGAAATGGCTAGAGAGGGATTGGAGCAGATAGATGTGGAGGGAGCCACACCACAACATGCAAGGGGGCCCACCCCTAAGGTGCCATTCCAGGAAGGGAGAGCACATAAGCAGTGATGCTCTTTCTGCTCCACTGGATGGAGGCAGAACACTTGAAAGCGCTACAGCTACGATTCGGCCAGCTCAAGTGACACCATCATTAAAAAAAAATCCCAGACATAAAAATCATGAATCGTCATAGTGTGCCTGAGACATACCACAGTGCCATTGGGAAGGCAAATCATGATTTCCACAGGGAAGTTGTATTTCTCAAGGTGTAGCTCTGCAAGTTTGCTGTTGACCTCATTATCCTTCTTGACCTGTGGAAAAGAAGCACATGCTTGGACGTGCTTCTCACAGATGGAAAAAAGCATTCAATATATCTGACCTTGGGTGTCCATCCCACTGATGGACAGTATCTTTTCATGGTGGTGGGACTGTGCGCCCCAGTGATCCAACAGGCTATGCTGGCAGTAGTGTAGCTACTGGCAGGGACTCCCATGCCAGACAGGCCTTTTTTGAGCAGCCAGACTAAACCTGTCCAAAATCCTACTGACCATGGGTTGTCTGGAAAAGAAAAACTCCCACCTCAAACCTCCACTGTCTTGTGGCTATACCCATCTATGGGAAAGGCTTCAGGAGTCAACCTCAAGGCAAAATCTGGAGCCAGAGTCATGGAAGCAATTCATGACTGTGTACAATCACAATCGCAGCTGAAACCAATTGTATTGGCTCTGCCTTTCCATTGAACTATTTCAGTGACGTGGGGAGGGGGAATTTGCTGCTTGAGTAACAGCCTATCCTCCACATTGTGGAGGCAGCACTGCACCCCAACACTGCTGCTTGGGGCAGTGTTTTATTGTTTTAACAAATGTCTTTTAGCTTGTTTTTAATTGTTCTTAGTCCTTTATTATTCTAATTGTATTTTAATTATGTTTTAATTTGTATTTATTAGCAATTTTAATGGTGTTTTATTCTTCTATGTTAGCCGCCTTGGGCTCCCTCTTGTAGAGGAGGAAAGGCGGGGTATAAATCAGGAAAATAAATAATAAATAAATATTAATATATTCAGGCCATAGAGTGTTCTGGAAGAGGACACTCACAGCACGATACCAAAGTCTTTTGAGACTGAAGGATGCCAATGAATGGGGCCAAATGCAACTCAGATAAGTCATGGTTTCAAAAATCCATCTACCTGTGACGGCTTTTACAACTGAACATAACATAAAATACATAAAAACATGAACATGAAAATATAACATTGCATTAAAGATTGTTTAGAAGGGTTGACTATAACCTCCTTCCCTGGTGTTTTGTGGTTATCTCATCTTCAATACATTTGTTATGCATTTTTTCCTTGCGTTCAAAATGTTCAGGAGGGCTGAACATATGTAATCACAAGCCATTTGGGAAACCCAGAAAGCTGATTGGGCCTTCTGTGCTCTTTGCCCAGTGATGGTGTGCAATTAACTATCACAAGACTTCACTGGCAGGCTGGGCCACTGTGGAAACTCTCATTGATGGAGGTAGTTCCTGGGCATCTGGGGGTTTCAATGCCAGTTAGGATGGCCAGGGTGGGGACATCAACAATCAACAGTCTAAAATTCACTACCAATAAGAATGATGTTGATTTACAGACCTAGTATCTGTAAATCTGGATTTACATAACCTGTAGTAATGTAGATATCCCTGTAGTAACCTGTAGATATCTGTAGTATCTGGATTTACATAACCTAGTATCTTTTAAAGTGAGGGAGGTTCTTGTTGGGGACACCTTGTGGCTCTGTGGTTAAAGGCACTGTGCCTGTTGATTTGAAGATCAGCAGGTCAGTGGTTTGAAACCCAGGTGCTACATGGATGTAGCATGAATGAAGCAACATCCTGGCGACAGGCCCCTGTGATAGGCTGGCCAGATTTCCCCATGTTGCATCCATCATCTAAAGCGAACCCTGCCAGGAGTGGGTTCTTTGCTATGTTCTTACTGGACTGTGACTCTTTTGGGACACTTAGAGATAAAACACCGATTACAGAGGTCAGCAGAAGAATCAATTTTAATTGGAATCCAATGAATGAGACCTGTTCCTTCTGTGAAATTACAATGGGGGAAGAGCACAGCTCCTCATGTAGGATGGCACACCTAGTATGAAGTGACACATATCAGGGGGACGGGCATTTTATCATGCAAGAGTCAGATGCTTACCTGTAACTCTTCTAATTCCTTCACCAGTGACCAGGTGCTGATAAAACTCTCATTCAGGAAAGCAAGGATGGGCGAACTCTCCAGGACTGTTTCCCGTAGAGTCCGCCCCGAACCTGGAGAGAAAATGTAAGTGAAAGCGTAAGATGAGCTTGTGCCAATTTGAGTTTAGGAACATATTACAGAAGAGCCCCATTATCCAATCCAAACATGGGAAACTGACTGCCAGGTGAGTCAAAGCTCAGCTTGGACCCAGGAGTGAGCGTTTCAATCGAAGCAAGTCCTTAGCAATAGCACAATTAGAGTCACTGAGGCATAAAGGCCAATGAGGGCATTGTGGGGCCAAAGTTATCCAGGAGCAGCCTACAGAGGCTGCCTGTAAACTTACTGGCACTGGATCCTAGATTCCAAAATCCATGGAATTTGTTATCCATAGTGTCTTAGGACAAAAATCCCTGTGGATAATGTGGGCCTACAGTAGTTAGTTTTGACTCCTTTTTAGGGCATCCTAATCTCTTTGCTGCCCCAGTGAAAAATTAAAATATTTATATTGACAACGTGCAGACTCAAAAGAGTTGGTGACACATTGCAAGTCTGCCTTCTGGCTTGCCCATCCACTGCTTGTCGTCATCCCCTGAAACCCACCCTTGTGCAAAATCACAAGTAAACCAGAGTCCAAGCTTTGCTTTCAGTCATTTGTACCCCTCCTCCTTGCCATTTGTACCCTCCTCTATTAAAAATGGCCTATAAAAATGTACAGCCTTTGTTCTCAGTTCACTTTGCCTAGTGGAGATGAAACCCATGTGTACACATGTAATAAAGCCAGCTTGTATTGTGATCCTTGTTAGTAGTTTTCTGCCGTGTTGGGTGCCTTTCCAAGAACCTGGGTAGTCCCCAAAGGGATTGTGGGTTCAAGTCCCACCCCATTCAGGTACAAAACCTCTCTGCTGTGACTTATCAGAGCCTAAGTTTACCACAACTAGAGTGTAATTAGCAGAAAAGAAGTTCTAGGAATTGAAAGCATTTTAAGTACAGCAGTCCTCTGAGCAAAATGGTCCCCTGCGCCCCCCTCCCCTCAGAAAAAATGCGTGCATGAAGCAGGGTAGGATCCTCACCCCTCTGCTGGCTGGCTTGTATTCTCCTGGGTGACTCAGCTTGCTTTCCCATTGTTATTTCCATGAAGTCTTTGTTATGTTTATTATGGTGGTGGGGCTGCCTTCTGGAGTATTTGTTGAGCTCCAGATTCAGATGACCCAAGACCATTCCAGCAGCCTTGTGATTCAATTTATTTGGCTTTTGACAGGGGCTCAGATATGTTTGCCTACTCACAAATAAATACACAAGTGTTGCTCCATTTCACATTCCATAAGGCTCGATACATTTTCCTAGTCGGTTATCAGCTTGTTGGTTTCAGTTTCACAATATGATTGACCCAGTGGTGGGTCTGAACTCATAGTTTGGAAAACACTGGGTTAATCTATTTCAACCAGACAGCTAAATCTACTGATTGTCCATGTCTACAGAGTATGAGTTATTATGCTGAAGGCAACTGCTATTATTTTCTTCATTAATCTTCTGAAGCTGTTTCCCCATAGGAGGAGGAAAGGAAACATGTACATGCTGAACAACTTCCCAGAAGCACATTTAGTTGCACAATGAAGGATGGGAGCCACTTACCTCAACATGATTGATCATCCAGCGCTCCCCACAAAAGGAGGGAGTGTACCAGTTTACTCTCTGATCTTGCTCTTTCAAAAGCTTGGGTAAAAGGCAAATAGGACACCTGAAAGCAGAAGGAGAGTAGAGGTTGAAATCTAATCAGTCTAGTAATTGTGGATTCAGCAGCTTTCCATATCTGTGTGAAAACACATGTTTTTCAGAGTCCTTCGGCTGCTGTACTCCAAATTCCCACAGCATACCTGTAGGACCCTCACAGCACACTGGTTGGAATTCACTGTTCTAAAAGGACCAACGCAGATAAAGATGGGGGGGGGGTGCTTACGCAAAGTCAGGGATCTTAAGGCTTGGCAGCACAATCCCCATTTCCTTGGATAGTCCCAGTTTCTACTAATGACTCTCACTTTCCCTGAGCTGACGGAATTAGATATGTGGGGATCATTCTGGCGTCTTCAGGGTTGTTAGTGGCTCTCAGTAACACAGTCTATAAATATATTCTTTGTTCCAAGCTGCAATCTATACATGGCTTGTGTGTTTCCTGTTGATAAGCACACTTCCAAGGCTGGCATATGCCCTGCTCTGTTTGCATCAGGAAGGTGCTCTTATGAGCACCTTCATCACTGGCGTCTTTCAAAATGGCACTAGGGACTTATGATTAAGGGCAGTGTGGATGATACAGTACTTAAAGCTCTGGCTGAACCTAGCAGATCTGAGCTCACATCACAAACTCATGGTGTACACTCACCAAAGCTTTAAATTCATTCATTGTGCTTTATTTAAGGGATGCCAGACTCCTGGATAAAACTAACAGGTAGGCATCAAGCTGCAAATGGTGGCTCCTTTCATAAATTCCAAATCAAACTTGAGAGGCTCATTGCTTCAGTCCTTCACAAAGCACTAGCAGAACAGTTCAATCACCAAAGATGCTTAAGGGGATATAGACTAGACTTGTTTCATACTTTCTTAAATGGATACATGGCCACTTCCAATTTGCTGACTGCTTCTTGCCAGCTTATTTCATGCTGCCAGGTAATCTCTTCAAATATGAACTGGATGGGTTCCCCTTTGGGATCTCGGCTGTCAATCACATTCCCATTTTCATCATGAAGCACAGAAGGAATGGATGGTCCCAAAGACTCCAACTCCATCTAGAAACGAGAGAGAAATAAAGCACTTCAGACCCGCCAGTTCATATAAAGATCCTCTGATCCTTTTAAGGGGGGGGGGGAAGGTGAGAGCAGTGATGAGATCCCCAAAATTGCATTGCTAAAATGGACAATTATGTCACCGGCAACTATTTTGGATGCCTTGCTTTGCAGGCATCTGGCTTACTATGAATGCTGTTGCCATGCCTGCCTAGTTGGGGAGGGGGAAACTGTATGTTTTGAGGCCAGCCCTAGGTACAGACTATAGAAAACTGCAATTTCATGACAAACATTTCCAAAGAATTTGGCAAGCTAAAATAAAAATAGCATGGTTTCACAAGTTTTGGTTTGTGTCAACCATGATGGAAATATTAGGCATGATGTCTATGTTGACAAATATTATGGTAATCAATCTGTCTACGAAGACAAATTCTCTTCAGAAAGAGAAATACCAAGCAGATGGAACACAAAAGCAGAGAAGCAGCTAAAAACCACAGCTGACCTGTGTATGTCTTAAAAGGAAGTTCAAGACATGATTTGGATTCAAAGCCATGGTTAGCATAAACTACAGTTTGGTGTGGCACCTGAATCAAGGCTCTTCAGCACCAACCCTGGTTCCAGAACCTGCAACCCACATGGAAACACAAGGTTCTTGCAACATACCTGAGGCAGGTATCCTATGTCTACCTCCATGTTGCTGCTTTCTAGAGCACCATACAGCCACTCCATGTCAACATTGAGGGATCTGATTAAAAAAAACCAAGCAAAAAAAACCCAGACATAATCAGAGCAAATATTTTTTTCAAAGGGCAGGAGATGCAGTCTAGAGGTTCATTTTTTCCCCACTTGAAGAAGCTGAGTAGGATCAGAGACCAGAAGCAGCTGATGGAGTTTGTGGAGGAATGGAAGGAGTGTGGAATTTGGAGGAGGCCGCTAACAAGAGACAATACATCATGAGAACCTGCCAAGATAAGATTTGCAGCTGCCTGAGAAAGTTTGGAAAGTGCAAAACTGCAGCCAGAATGATGATCATGCTTTAGAAGGAAAACAACTTGAGAAACTGAACGTTTTATGAATTTTTCTCAAAGAACAATACTTGTAAAAACCCCACTTGAAAAAACAGGGTTTATTATCAGCTGCCTTGAGTCTTGAGAAAGGCAGAATATAAACAGCACTAAAAATCAGGTATGTGCACAAAACAAGATGCTTTAAACTTACTAAATGAAGAACAATCCAGCCTGATCTTATTCAGCAAACACACACAATCCATCCATCCACTGCTTTTCAACTAAAAAAGTTCACAAAGCAGTTTATAAAGAAAGTAAAAAATTAATAGCCAATTAATAGCTAATGGGCCTCTGTCTCAAAAGTGCTCACAATCTAAAATGCAAAAAGTACACCAGCAGAAGCCACTACAACAGACATTGCTGGGGGTATGTAAAAAGTTATTGATGCACTCACTGGCTCATCAATGCTCAGCCAAAACTGTTGAACCTAGAAGCGTGAATATTGGGGAGGGTGTTCCTTCTGTGATGGAGGGATCCACTAAGAACCGGTTTTCAAAATTCCAACAGTGAAAATGTTTTCTTCCCTATACTTTCCATTGAAGAATTCCTGACTGATCACTGCCCTACCCCAATTCCTGAACCTAGAAGCATGAAATTAGGGGAGGGTGTTCCTTCTGTTATATGAACACCCACCAAGAACTGATGTTGAGAAATTTAACTCTTGAGGAGGTGAAAAGTGGTGCAATGTGTTTTTGTCCTATACTTAACATTGAACACTGACTGATCAACATCCAGCCAATTTGGTGCCTTATGCACTGGGAGAGTGCACTTGTGGGTGCGCATGGGAGAATGTTGTGCAGGGGGCAATATGCATGGGGGTGTGGTGCACGAGGGGGATGATTGAAGGGTGATGCATATGGGAGGGAGATGCGCAAGGGGGTTTGATCAACAATAGGGGGATGCTGTGCATGGGGGAATGTTGCATAATGGGGGATGTTGCGCAATGGGGTGGATGTTACACATAGAGGGATGCTGCACATTTGCAGTTGGTGTGCATGGGGGATATTTCACATTTGGGGTTGATGCACATGGGGGGGATGTTGCGCATTCAGAGTTGATGCGCATGGGGGATGATGTACAATGGGGAAATGGGACACAGGGTGGATGGTGCACAGGGGGATATTTTACTCCCACAGCATGGGCACATTTTGCTAGTGTATTAATAAATCTCCAGTTCTAGACTTAACGTATTTTATTCAAATTAATGCAGTTTGCACATTTTGTTTGCACATTTTGAATGACACATTAAGTGCAAACACATTAAGTTTGCACATTTTGAATGACTGGGCAATCCACATGCTTATCTCTAGTTTGACTGGAAGGGGAATGTGTTTCCCTTTACCTGTTGTTAGGGACAAACAGCTTGAATTCTCGAACGTGGGAAGCATCTTTGGAGAGGATCAGATAGCCTGTAAACTGAGCAGGGGAAAACCAGAAGGGGAAATTGGGAGGCTCATTCAGCTGGAATTCGGCATGGATCCTGAAATAAAAATAGACATTCAGCCAAAAGTGCCCTAATGAGCACCGGGAAGTAGAGCTGGGCAGCCCATTCCTAATGCTGGGCAGTGCCAATAGCTTGGCAACAGCAAACATGCCACAAAGCCCACTGTGGTAGTCAAGAGGGGAAGGGAGGCCCACCAGTGAGAAAGCATTCCTGGGCAAGGGAGGGTCGTAGGAAGCAGAAAAAATTGGTTGGGGTGAGGAAACACCAGAATGGTTTAGCCACAGAAGGGGCTAGCACAAATCAAATTAAACCCATAGGGTCTGCTAGGGCCCTGCAATGAGCCTTCCAGCTGCTTCCCTAGCTCTGCAGAAAACAATGCCTGCTGCAGTGCTACTGTACTAACAGGTAGTGGTCCTGATAAAATTGGGATCCAAAAGCTTAAAGTGGTCGAGGATCCAACTAATATAATTCAAGTGAAGTATTTTTTGCCTTTGAAATGAATGAGGAACCCAGATGGATACAAAAGGCTCAAGTACCTTACCACACCATGGGTTCCAATCATGCTGAATTTGTACAGTAGCTTGCATGAACATGTGCCCAAGCAAAATTATCACTCTAGCAATTAATTTCTAGGCCAACCCCACAGCCAGCATGTCTTAGGTCTCACCTCTCTTCCCACCAGTATGAGCCTTTACCTGAAGGTGATCTTGTAATAGAACTCAGCCACAGCCTGGATGCAGGCCACAGTGCCTTGAGGAGCAAAGCGTGTTTTCACAAATGGCCGAGGATGAAACATACTCAAAAGCTTGTGAATGATAATCTGTGGATAAGAAAAAGGGAGGTGCGAAAGTGTGACCCAGATGGCGGTGAGGAATCCCCGAATCATAATTTGTACTAAGTCCAATAATTAGCATTCAGGAGTTGACTAAGGAGGGTTGACTTCCTTGTTTTCATAGCCTCTTTCAATAATTTATCGCTCAAGCCAGCTGCTCAGAATATCTGTTATGGTAATAGTGGTGTTGTCAAGCCATAATGTTGCCATGCCCAATACCTCTAAAAGCACAAGCAGCTAACGTCTGGAAATTGATCTGCTCATTTCCACTGTGCTTTCCTGTCAAGCAATATTGATCAGCAACATTTCTTTTATACCCTGATTAAGAAAACACTAAACTTGAAAATGCACACTTTTAACATGTATCTCTCCCTGCCCCTCCTGCACAGCCTGAAAGCCGGCTGCACATACAGCAGAACCTAGTGAAATAGCTTGCACCATCAAGACTGAAAACACTAAGGGACTATGGCTGCAATCCTAAAGACTCTTTCCTGGGAGTAAGATCCATTGAAAACAATAGGGCTTACTTTTGAGTAGACATAGTTAGGATTGTACTCTAATCCTGTCTAACTTTCCAGCACTGATATAGCCATGCTAAAGGGGTGTGCAGACATTGAGACATTCAACTTAAGGCAGCATGTGTTCCAGAGGCATAGCTAGAGGGGGCAGAGCAGTCAGTCTTGGAGCCCATTCCAGGTGGGGGGAGCAAAACAGACCCATATAGCTCCATTTTGCTCTCCTTGCACATCCCCCTCCAAGGCAAACTGCCCACCTCTTCTAACTATGCCACTTTTTATTTCCTTACTGGTGCATCAGTGCTGGATAGATGGACAGAATCGGGCATTAAGTTATGCTCTTTGGTTTATATTCTATTTGTTTATAATAATAAAAGAAAAAGTTATTTCTTGATGAACAGAACCACGGTCATCCAATGCATTTTTTTGCAGCCATAACCTCAATGAATGACCCCAAAATGGTCTACCTTACAAGGCTGTTTGAAAAGATTGCAAAAAAAATTCCTGCACTTTATACCACAGAAACGCAAAATACAATTCCTTAATATTCATTAGTGGAATTCTTACCTCTTTGCCTTTGGGAGCTGGAGGATAGAAGCGATTATTTGGCAGGTACCCTGTGAAGATATTCAGTTCACTGGGAATCACCCACCAGGTATCCCCAAGTTCTGTTTTGTGCTTTGGGGGAAGGAAAGCCTTGAATTGCTGGGCAAACATCACGTTCATGGGGGAAGCTGGAGCGGTCCAGTTGCGAAGCCCAGAAAGGGCGACATGAGAGATCTGTAGACATAAGAAGGTGTAATCAACTATAACAAGCCCGCTGGTCCAAAATCTGGAATGCTGGCTGGCCAACAGGTACACAATAGTAGCCAGTTTGCCTGGAAGGAGGCAGCCTCTCTTCACTTTGAACAGCCACTGCTGTACCCTTATTACTTGCAAAGGGAGGTTTAAAGGTTTTTTCTGCTACAACATAAATTTTGAATAAAAATATATTAACACCAGTTTTTGCACTTTCACCTTTGGAAAACACCAATTTTTTTTAAAACCAACTAACATCATTTTCTCCTATCACTACAACAGCAAGTCTTCAAATCCTACAGGAAGCAAAATGTGGTTGAGTAACAAAGCCAGACTTCTGCAAGGTGAAATTATCCCAACACCCCCAATTACGCTTCAGATGACTTTCAGCTTACTGTTGGGCTTTCCTGAAATTTATCTCCTAAATATAAGATCTGAGAAACCTGTACTTTACAGAAGAGTACTAAAAACTGGATTGACAGCACAATCCTAACCCCTGGTTAGGCCAGGCCATCTCAAGTCCTCTATTGGCCTGGTGATGTTGCAAAAGTGCCCTAAGGCATTTCTGTGCCACTCCTGGGGGGTTATGCCAGTGCACAGACATGGGCCAGCCTCCCTACACCATCATGGAAGGGAGATGAGTGAACTGGCAGACCTAAATTGGTTAGGGTTGCTTCCTGAGTTATATATTCAGTGAGGGAGAGAGAGGGGGACACAGGAAGTTTCAAACTTCTAAATGACATATTTTACTAGTACAAGCTACAGATTGATGGAGAACTCTACATGTCCCATTTCCTACCAACCCTTATTTATCATTTGTTGCCTTATGATTGTTCCCAGTCAAGGCACTAACCCACTTCTGACTGTGGATTATTCTCTGATACAACTGAACGCAAACACAAACAAATGTGTCCTAAATTTGCAGTCCCACACAGATCGATGACCTAAAACCTCAGTTGATTAATCTACTAATGAAACCTTGTAGCTCTAATTAAATGCAACACTCACCCCAAGGAAACCATCCTTGCTCTTGGTCATCGATTCCATGAGCAGAGGCTGGAATTTGGCAATAACAGACAGAGTCTCCCCTTTGGGATCCAGAACCTCCTCTTCCTCGGCACCCGAGACAGGAGCTATGCCTGAAAACAGAAAATATTAAACATTACATTATTAATATTAAACATTATTAATATTAAACATTATTACAGATTCAAGCTCTCTCTCTCTCTCTTTCAATTGCAAATTTTTTCCTTTCAAAAGGAGGCCACATAAACAACAGCCCTGTGATAATTAATCCATGATAGCAACTGTCTAAAAATTAGGCAATAGTTAACAGCCTACTGCATGGAAAGTTATTATCTGCACATGACAAAAGCAACAGTTTTGAAACAAAAGGAAAATCCTCTTTGCCAGAGGATGAAGAACATCTACATTGCAGCACCACCACTTGGAAAGAGGCATTCCCTCCATGAAGGGGTGAATAGGGAATGTATCTTCTAATAATGTCTGCTACCAGCACCTTTACTAAAGAGTTATATCCATTTTACCCTTTCTACACACATCCTGCCCTCTCTCTGCTGTCTTCACTGCAGCCAAGCATAGATCACCTAGAGCACTGCCTTCTGTGATGACCCTGGCACGGCAGGCACCATCTGCGCTTGTGCTAGAACTTTTCAATGCGTGCAACACAAATGCAACCCACATTCACCACAGCATATCCAAGCAACCAGAACTGGGCTGAGGAAGGCTACATGGAGCATGGAAACACCACAAACACAACTGAACCTCTCTACCTAGAGTTTTAATCTGCCTGAGTATACCAGCCAAGAGATATAGCTGGGCGATTCTACATCTATGCACAAGAGGGCAGCAACAGATTGCCAACAACTGGCTTGAATCTCATCCAGGATTTAATGGCTTCTACATATTCTCAGATTGACTGGACATGAACTCTGGCATTTCTGTGCAACATCTGTCACTTCTCTATATGGCACATTCAGGTAGAAAAGCACAAGGAGCCACTTTTTTTACACCACCTTTACTACAAGGAGTTCAGGGTAATGGATATACCACCTTCTCCTCTTAACCTCACAATAACCCTGTGCGGTAGTGTAGGCTGAAAGCTGGTAACTAGCTCAAAGGTCAACAAATAAGCATCATGACTTAAATAGGGCTGAAACGGAGTGTTGATCCAAGCTAAATTCATTGCTACACTACACTGGTTCTCGACTTAGTAGGTGTTGCCTGCCCAAGCTCTTCAAACAAAGATGCCAGCTGCTCTGATGGAGGCAAAGCCCATGGCATTGCAGCCAGAAGGGGATCAAGACCTTAATCAACTTGGCTGGGGCAAGCCCTTGGCTGCCAAAAGTTGGCCATTGCTTTAGCATGTCAAGACTTGCTACTGGCAGCTGGCCTCATGATTTTTCTGACCCTAAAGCACCAGGTCAGAAATGTTAATATCCCTCTACTTACAACAGGAAGACTGTTTGGTTTATTCTGATTTTACCACTATCTACTCTACAAATGGATCAAAGACAAAAGCAGGTTGAGTCTTCACATGTCACTGAGAATATTTTTGGACCAATTTTCAACAAGTGTAGCTTACAATGTGGTTGATGTAGTAAAACTGATCAATGGGTTTATGTCCGCAAAGGGATCACAATCTTTTTTTCTTAAAAAACTGATTGCAGACATGTCTATTTTCCCTTCCTCCATTTCTGTACCCAAAGCAACTTCTGAGATTAGTGCAACCTGCTTGCGCTTTGCCCACAGTTCTGCTTGTATTGCTGGAGAGCTCTATCTCTTGGATTCAGCTGCTCTGAATCCCTTTTAAGCCCCTGACAAAGCCGGTGTGTGCAGTTCCACAAGTCCAACAATAGGAAAGGCAGCTTTAGAAAAATGGCCTTTTGTGAGAGGAGTCTGGTGCACAAACCTCTCAAAAATTTATCAGCTTCTCATTGAGTAAATCAGCCTAGGGCTTGAGCAAAGAGAATTAAACAAAAGGGGCTGGAAGCAACTCGTTGGACACTCAGATGAACAACCAATCTTTGGCTTTTATGCTCATGATGGATTTGTATGGAGCTTTTTTCAAAAAGTCATGGAGAGGTAGGTCACTCTCAAACAGCCAAAGGGGACTTCAAGATAACACTATTTAAAAACAGCTCCTGCAAACACCAGAAGCCCGATTTGGGCCACTGGGCAGCTCCTCAACACAGCTAGATTAGCAACTCAGCAGCTACTGCACAGCCACTTGGCCAGGGTTTTATGTAATGATCATTCCTTCACTTGTTTGGAATTTCTTAAAACCATGATGCTTAAGCCCTGCAAGTAGGCAGGGTACTCAGGTGTACTCAGAGGAGATCAGAGCTAAAATGACCCAAAATATTCAAAAATATTATCAGTCATTCATCTTCCATCTTTGGCAATTTTTCAGCACCTCCTGCAGAAAATGTTTGCTTACTCATCTCCATGTTTTTCAGTCCTGCTTGTCTTCAAGTGAGGTCACTGCAAACTAAACCTGCCTAGTTATACTGTACAGCAGCACCGTGCTGTGCTGTAAACCTAGTTATACTGTACAGCAGCACTTCTCAAACTGTGGGTTAGGACCCACTAGATGTGTCACATAGAAACTAGCTCAGTTGCACTGTAAATGCAAGATATAGAGCAATTGGGCAGATTCCCACAGTAAGAGAGCATGGTTCTTTGCACTGAATAGGTGGGGAAATGGGATGCTGAAAAGGGGGGAGACCTGTGTGATTGGAGAAGGAGCCAGATCTGCATTCTGCTTTGACTTCCAAGCTGGAACGTTTGAATTCCAATCTATGCAAAATAACACACTGCATAAAATAAGAACACTGTGTAATGGGACATTTGGCTGATTAGTTTAGTTTTGACCCCTAAATACATACTATTCTAGCCACGACATCACATTCAGGTTAATGAAATTGCTTCCCGTGGGTCCTGATGGACTGCCATTCTTAAAAAGACACCCTGTTGCACAAATGTTTTAATAACCACAGTTGTACAATATAGCTCTGGGCCAATATCCTGTTTGGTGTGATCCCTGATTGGTAAGTGAAACCAGTGTTGACTGATGTAGGGATTTGGAAGAAGATGATGTCAAGGTAGGGGGTATATAAAGCAAGACTGAAAAGAAGTGATTTAATGATTTTTTTCAGGAGAAAACTCCTTTCTAACAGAAAATCAAAATGAAAGCATATCTGGTACCAACTTCACTGTGTAATTATGCCACAACCAGGCTACATTCCAATAAACATTTTTAAAACTATGGCAATAATATGTAATAGACACATTGTGGTAATTTTGAGAATGTTCCTATACAGGTCCAAGCTTCTTATACATGGATCTGACTCAACACAAATGGCCATTGCAAAGAAGAAGAACTTGCTGATCCCTGGAGAAGGGAACAAAAAGCATCCCTTTAAAATAACAGTTTAAAAAAACCATTTTTCTTACTGATCTACAGAAACAGTCAAGCAAGCCCTCATTCCACTCTTCAGCTGAGCCAAATATTTGCATTTCTAATTGCTGACTGCCTCTCTACAACAGAACAAAAAGCTGTTTTAAAACAACATTAAATGCACTTAAAATCTATTAAAACTGCTTTAATTTAACACATTTTTTATTAGCATGGAGTCCATGAATCAAATCCCTGTGGATATCCAAGCATGACTTTATTCCACTTGGAGCAATAGAGGAGCAAGAATCTGGAAGTGTTCTTTCAATCTTTCCAGTTTTTCCATTCACTGATTTTTTTAATCCGCGAGGGGTTCCAGAAAAGAACCTATTGGGTAATGAGGGACAACCAATACTTCTTTGAAACAAAAGGGCTCACAAGGGGAACAGTGGGTATCTGTGTCGTACAACGCCTACCAGTTAGTTTCTCCGCAATGGGCTTGAACTCTTCAGGGCTGATGTACAAATCATTATCAGTATCCAGGGAGGAGAAAAGGAAGAGACCTTCATTCCCCAGAGACTTCAAGGCTGATTCCTTGGTGGGAGAAAAAAGAATTTTAAATTAACATGGACATAAACCAGCCGGATTATTAGACCTGCCAACAACCTGGACATGTGAGAAACAAGCTGTAAAAAATAAGCCATGGTGTTGAGGAATGGTTTGACTTCATCCTCATAAACATCTGCAAGCAGGGACTTAAATAAGAGGCATGAAGTAGTCAAAGGATGGTGGGTAGGTGTCATTGAAGATGGGGTTCTTTCCTCCCCTGGCCAGTCTTCTTCGCAATGATTTCCTTTCAGCACAAAGACAAAGGGAGAACTTTTTCTCTGCAGTTCAAGCTGCGGTGATTCTGGGCTGCCTGTAAGACCATTTGTGTTCCCACAGCTCGCACACCCCTTTATTTCCATCTGCTGCCTGCCAGCCTAAAAGGATTCTAATGCTGCCTGGAAGGCTCTGCTCTTGTCAGTTACAGTCAGGAAAGCACTCTGGAGTGCCTTGTAGGGCCAATCCAGGAATGCACCAGGCAGACAAAAAACTGGCAACCGTCACGCAGCCCAGATTTAAAATTGCTGGGAGTCAAGTGTAGCCAGGTACCTAGTGCTAGAGGTGGGGGAGGAGAGGTTACACTGCTTAGCTACTCAAGGCCAAATCACATTGCTGGCATTTGATGGACACTACTGTAAGGATATCACAAAGAAGAGATTTGCAGACACACAGCAAGGCCGGTCAGGTGGCTGTCCATTTTGATGGTATGCAAGGTAGTCCTGCAGAATCCTGCCAGTGCACAAAATGGCACGGCAAGGGATCTGGAAACCTGCCCCAAAACAAAGCTACAACACTGTCACATCCTGCAGACTGAGTCCTGTTCAACAAAGGATTGATCTTTATTAGACTTTCCAAATCAAGTTCTGAGCCCCAGGCTCCTGCTCACCAAAATTTCCCACCCTGCAGCTGTGTCTGCCAGCAGTGCACAGAGCTGCAGCTTCTAATTGACTGCGCTGGCAGAAAAGCAACGGAAGTTTTAAGTGTGATTAATGGGATTCCGTTCAAAAAGGCGAAGCACTGAGGAAAATGTCTTTGCAGTGGGTTGATAATTGCACATTTCTCACCAAGCCCTGCAGCACAAAGCATGCCTTTGCCTCTTGGAACTCCACACATCTATCTGATCAGGATCATGTGTACCAAAACTGCCCCACACTGTTCTTCTTCTCCCTCTGAACCATTCCGGGAGAGAGAAGCATCTTGGAATGTCTCTGTGCAAGGGATCACTCTGAACCATTCCCCCTCAGAGCCATTCCAAGCTCAGGATGGTTCAAGTCAGAGGCCAGCAACCTTTCAGCAGCGTAGTGCCAAACGTATGTTACAATGTATTCTGTGTGCTGACAACAATTGTAAAATTGTTATTCCGTGCCGACATGGTTATAAAATTATATATATATATATACACTATAGAAATGTACCTGCATTGCGGGAATAAAATACCCCCACAAACACCACCCCCCATTCTGCTACACCCCAATTGTGCAACATACCCCATTGTGCAACACCTTCCCGTGTGCATCAACCCATGTTCATCCCCCATGCGCATCATCTCCCATGCACATCATCATCTTCCCCACCAGGTGCATCGTCCCCTCACACGAATCACCTCCCTATGTGCAACACCCCCATGCTCAGCATCCTTCCCAGTACAACATCCTCCCCTCCCCTCCCTCTGAACAACATCTTCCCCAGTGCACCAGGCTCTGAACACCAAATTGGCTGGATGTTGGTCAGGCTTCCATGTTAAGTATAGGACAAAAACATGTTCCACCCCTTTTCAGCCTATTAAGGGTTTAATTTCTCCACGTCGGTTCTTGGTGGGTGTTGCTATCACAGAAGAAACACCCTCCCAAAATTTCATGCTTCTAGGTCCAGGGGTTGGTGCAGAGCATCCCTCAGTCAGGGAGTCTTCAATGTAAAGTATAGGGAGGAAAACGCGTTGCACCCCATATCACCCCCTTCCAGTTGGAATTTTTGTAAACCAATTCTTAATGGAGTCCTCTGTCACTGAAAGAACACCCACCCCAAATTTCATGCTTCTAGGCCCAGCAGTTTTGGGTGGGCGTTGATGAGTCAGTGACTTTTCAGTTTCATATATACTGTGTGTGTATATACATATATGTACATGTATATATGTGCATGTATATTTATCATATAATATCTTGGGAGTAGGTTACATTGACTGCAAAGGGGCTTACTTCTGAGTAGAAGCACATGAGAGTCTCTGTGCTGCAAGGCTACAATCTTTTGCACACTTACTTAAGAGTAATCCCAAAACTAGACAGTAAGGCTTACATCCAAATAGACATTCACAGGAGCATCCTGCTGCTGCAATCCTATATACTTACATGAGAGCAAGTCCCACTGACACCTCAGTAGGCCTGCATGGGGAGCTGCCTAGGGCTGCAATGGTAGGCACACTCACCCAAGAGCAAGCTCCACTAAACAGTGTGGCTTACTTCTGGGTAGACACGCCTGGGAATTGAGTAGGGCTGCAATCTTTTCCACACATAACTCAAGACCAACCCTCAACACAATAGAGTTTACTTCTGAGGAAACAGGCAAGGGAGTGGCAATCCTTAACACAATTAACCCAAGAGCAAGCATCACT
Source organism: Cryptoblepharus egeriae (assembly GCA_030015325.1). Taxonomy (NCBI): domain Eukaryota; kingdom Metazoa; phylum Chordata; class Lepidosauria; order Squamata; family Scincidae; genus Cryptoblepharus; species Cryptoblepharus egeriae. Next base: position 15,090,659 of record JAREYC010000014.1, read on the forward strand.
GAACAGAGTGCAGCTTACTCCTAAGTAGACATGCCTGGGAGCTGACTAGGGTTTCAACGTGCTGCACAACACAACCCAAGAGTAAACCCCACTCAACCCAGTAATGCAGTGGTTCTCAAAGTGGGGGTTGGGACTGGGTGCCACCATATTGGTGTTGTCATCTTAGAATGGGGCATTCAGGCTGCAATCCTACTTTCCTGGGAGTAAGTCTCATTTAATACAGACATGGAGAAGCTCTGACATCACAATGATGTCACTTCCTGTTTGATGGCAAATCCAGCCATGACATCACTTTCATGTTGATGACATCATTTCTTGGGAGGTGGGGGAAGACATGCTGAAATGCTTGAGAACCATAGCGGTAGGGCTTACTTCTGCAATCCTTTACAAGATTGCTTGAGAGCAACCCTCACTGAATATAGTGGGCTTACTTCTGAGCAGATAAGCCTAGGGCTTGCCTAGGGTTGCAGTCCTGTGCATGCTTAACCTGAGAGCAGGTCCCTTGAACATAGGGTGACTTATTTCTGAGTAAACACACATAAGAGATGCTTATCTCAGCATGCTTACCCAAGAGCAAGCCTAACATTAGGGCTTACTTCTGTAGACATGTCTGGGACCTACCTAGGGCTGCATTCGCATGCACACTAGTTCCACTGAACAAAGTGAGCCTTACTTCTGAGTATACACAAACAAAAGCTGCCTACACCTGAAATTCTCTGCATACGGACCTGAGATCAACCCCCACTCGAGACAGTAGGGGTTACTTCTGAGTAGACATTCCTGTTACCAGCCTAGGAGTGCATTCCTGTGCGTACTTACCTGAGTGCAAGCTCCACTGAACATGGTGGGGCTTGCTTCTGAGCAGACATGTGTGGGGCCTGCCTAGGGCTGCAATCCTGTGCATGATTACCCAAGACCAAGTCCCATTGTACACAGTGGGGCTGACTTCTGAGTAGACCTACATGGCCTACCACTGCAGTTCTCAGCACACTTACCTGAGAGCAAGACCAGCACAACACCATAGGGCTCACTTCCAAGTAAGGGAACTACCTAGGACTGCAATCCCATGCATGCTTACCTGAGAGCAACTTCTTAAACACAAAGGAGTTTACTTCTGAGTAGACATACACTGCAGCTGGCTAGGGCTGCAACCTCACATCACTTACTGGAGAGTAAGTCCCACTAAATACAGAGGGGCTTACTTATGAGTAGAAATGAAAGCTACCTACAGCTGCAATTTTCAGCAAACTTACCTGACAGCAAGCCCAACACAAGGCAGTAGGGCTTACTACTGAGTAGACATGCCTAGGACCTGCCTAGGACTACAACCCTGTGCATGCTTACCCAGGAGCAAGTCCCTTGAACACAGAGGGGCTTACTTATGAGTAGATATCCATGGAAGCTGTGTAGGGCTGCAACCTTACAACACCTACCTGACAGCAAGTCTCATTGAACACAGAGGGACTTACTTCTGAGAAGACTCACATAAGAGATGCCTACAGCTGCAAATCTAGTATGATTACCTGAGAACAAGCCCAACACAACACATTAGGGCTTACTACTAAGTAGACCTGCCTGGGACCTGCCTAGGACTACAACCCCGTGCATGCATACCCAGGAGCAAGTCCCTTGAACACAGAGGAGCTTACTCATGAGTAGACATGAAAGCTACCTCCAGCTTAGAGACACGTAAGAGATGCCTCCAGCTGCAAATCTCAGCATGCTTACCTGAGAGCTAGCTCAATACACCACACGAGGGCTTACTTCTGAGTAGACATCCATGGAAGCTGTGTAGGGCTGCAACCTTAACAACACTTACTGGAGAACAGGTCCCATTAAACACAGTGGGGCTTACTTCCGAGTAGACCTGCAGCAGACCCTCCCAGGGTTGCAGAGCCAGGCATATCTACTGTCCCTTCCACTGCAGAAAGAGGGGTTTACTCGCGAGTAGACCTTTTTTCCCTGCTAGAGAGTGGTGGGGCCCGGCCCAGCTTCGCCCCCTCCGGACCCACCTGCCTGCTGCGGGCTTCCCCGGCATGGCGGTAGAGCTTGGCCCCCAGCAGCGCCGCCAACAGGGCCACCACCACAGCCGCGGCCAGGCCCAGCCACGGAGGGCGGCCCAGAGGCGACTCCATCTCCGGGGCCGCCGCTCCGTTAGCCGGGCAAGGGAGGAGGCCTGCGCGGCACGCCCAGCCAGAGGCGGGACGAGGCCTGGCTGGCTGGCTGGCTGGCTCAAGCGGGGCGGGGAAGGCCGGGCACCGCCCCTGGAGGGCCGAGGGGGGGTGAAGGGCCGCGTCCTGTGGCAGGGAGTAACGCAGGCAGGGCCTGGTGGGGCTTGGCAGTCGCCTAGGCCGGCCCCTGCTCAGCGCCCCTCTGAGGAGGTCTCCAGCACCCCCCAGCTCAGCACCCCCAGGGGGCTCTGACAGGACCTTGACAGCCCCCCTGTTCAAACACCCTGGTCAGAAAGGGTGGGGGTTTCACACTTCACACACAGAACAGGACACAAAAACACAAACTAAACACACAAACACACACTCACAAACCCATACACAACTTAAGAACATAGACACACAAATAACACGCAAACAACATACTCACCAGACAACACACACAAATAGCTCACACGCAGACAACATACACACCAAACACACACAAATAGCTCACACGCAGACAACATACAAACCAAACACACACAAATAGCTCACACGCAGACAACATACACACCAAACACACACAAATAGCTCACACGCAGACAACATACAAACCAAACACACACAAATAGCTCACACGCAGACAACATACACACCAAACACACACAAATAGCTCACACGCAGACAACATACAAACCAAACACACACAAATAGCTCACACGCAGACAACATACACACCAAACACACACAAATAGCTCACATGCAGACAACATACACACCGGACAACACACACAAATAGCTCACATGCAAACAACATACACACCAGACAACGCACACAAATAGCTCACATGCAAACAACATACACACCGGACAACACACACATATAGCTCACATGCCGACAACATACACACCAGACAACGCACACAAATAGCTCACATGCAAACAACATACACACCAGACAACACACACAAATAGCTCACATGCAGACAACATACACACCAAACACACACAAATAGCTCACATGCAGACAACATACACACCAGACAACACACACAAATAGCTCACATGCAGACAACATACACACCAAACACACACAAATAGCTCACACGCAGACAACATACACACCAAACACACACAAATAGCTCACACGCAGACAACATACACACCAAACACACACAAATAGCTCACACGCAGACAACATACACACCAAACACACACAAATAGCTCACACGCAGACAACATACACACCAAACACACACAAATAGCTCACACGCAGACAACATACAAACCAAACACACACAAATAGCTCACACGCAGACAACATACACACCAAACACACAAAAATAGCTCACACGCAGACAACATACACACCAAACACACACAAATAGCTCACACGCAGACAACATACACACCAAACACACACAAATAGCTCACACGCAGACAACATACACACCAAACACACAAAAATAGCTCACACGCAGACAACATACACACCAAACACACACAAATAGCTCACACGCAGACAACATACACACCAAACACACACAAATAGCTCACACGCAGACAACATACACACCAAACACACACAAATAGCTCACACGCAGACAACATACACACCAAACACACACAAATAGCTCACACGCAGACAACATACACACCAAACACACACAAATAGCTCACACGCAGACAACATACACACCAAACACACACAAATAGCTCACACGCAGACAACATACACAACAAACACACACAAATAGCTCACACGCAGACAACATACAAACCAAACACACACAAATAGCTCACACGCAGACAACATACACACCAAACACACACAAATAGCTCACACGCAGACAACATACACACCAAACACACACAAATAGCTCACATGCAGACAACATACACACCGGACAACACACACAAATAGCTCACATGCAGACAACATACACACCGGACAACACACACAAATAGCTCACATGCAGACAACATACACACCAGACAACACACACAAATAGCTCACATGCAAACAACATACACACCAGACAACACACACAAATAGCTCACACGCAGACAACATACACACCAAACACACACAAATAGCTCACACGCAGACAACATACACACCAAACACACACAAATAGCTCACACGCAGACAACATACACACCAAACACACACAAATAGCTCACACGCAGACAACATACACACCAAACACACACAAATAGCTCACACGCAGACAACATACACACCAAACACACACAAATAGCTCACACGCAGACAACATACACACCAAACACACACAAATAGCTCACACGCAGACAACATACACACCAAACACACACAAATAGCTCACACGCAGACAACATACAAACCAAACACACACAAATAGCTCACACGCAGACAACATACACACCAAACGCACACAAATAGCTCACACGCAGACAACATACACACCAAACACACACAAATAGCTCACACGCAGACAACATACACACCAAACACACACAAATAGCTCACATGCAGACAACATACACACCGGACAACACACACAAATAGCTCACATGCAAACAACATACACACCAGACAACGCACACAAATAGCTCACATGCAAACAACATACACACCGGACAACACACACATATAGCTCACATGCCGACAACATACACACCAGACAACGCACACAAATAGCTCACATGCAAACAACATACACACCAGACAACACACACAAATAGCTCACATGCAGACAACATACACACCAAACACACACAAATAGCTCACATGCAGACAACATACACACCGGACAACACACACAAATAGCTCACATGCAGACAACATACACACCAGACAACACACACAAATAGCTCACATGCAAACAACATACACACCGGACAACACACACAAATAGCTCACATGCAAACAACATACACACCAGACAATGCACACAAATAGCTCACATGCAAACAACATACACACCAGACAACACACACAAATAGCTCACATGCAAACAACATACACACCGGACAACACACACAAATAGCTCACATGCAAACAACATACACACCAAACACACACAAATAGCTCACATGCCGACAACATACACACCAGACAACACACACAAATAGCTCACATGCAAACAACATACACACCGGACAACACACACAAATAGCTCACATGCAAACAACATACACACCAGACAATGCACACAAATAGCTCACATGCAAACAACATACACACCGGACAACACACACAAATAGCTCACATGCAAACAACATACACACCGGACAACACACACATATAGCTCACATGCCGACAACATACACACCAGACAACGCACACAAATAGCTCACATGCAAACAACATACACACCAGACAACACACACAAATAGCTCACATGCAGACAACATACACACCAAACACACACAAATAGCTCACATGCAGACAACATACACACCGGACAACACACACAAATAGCTCACATGCAGACAACATACACACCAGACAACACACACAAATAGCTCACATGCAAACAACATACACACCGGACAACACACACAAATAGCTCACATGCAAACAACATACACACCAGACAACGCACACAAATAGCTCACATGCAAACAACATACACACCGGACAACACACACATATAGCTCACATGCCGACAACATACACACCAGACAACGCACACAAATAGCTCACATGCAAACAACATACACACCAGACAACACACACAAATAGCTCACATGCAGACAACATACACACCAAACACACACAAATAGCTCACATGCAGACAACATACACACCAGACAACACACACAAATAGCTCACACGCAGACAACATACACACCAAACACACACAAATAGCTCACACGCAGACAACATACACACCAAACACACACAAATAGCTCACACGCAGACAACATACACACCAAACACACACAAATAGCTCACACGCAGACAACATACACACCAAACACACACAAATAGCTCACACGCAGACAACATACACACCAAACACACACAAATAGCTCACACGCAGACAACATACACACCAAACACACACAAATAGCTCACACGCAGACAACATACACACCAAACACACACAAATAGCTCACACGCAGACAACATACACACCAAACACACAAAAATAGCTCACACGCAGACAACATACACACCAAACACACAAAAATAGCTCACACGCAGACAACATACACACCAAACACACACAAATAGCTCACACGCAGACAACATACACACCAAACACACACAAATAGCTCACACGCAGACAACATACACACCAAACACACACAAATAGCTCACACGCAGACAACATACACACCAAACACACACAAATAGCTCACACGCAGACAACATACACACCAAACACACACAAATAGCTCACACGCAGACAACATACACACCAAACACACACAAATAGCTCACACGCAGACAACATACACACCAAACACACACAAATAGCTCACACGCAGACAACATACACACCAAACACACACAAATAGCTCACACGCAGACAACATACACACCGGACAACACACACAAATAGCTCACACGCAGACAACATACACACCGGACAACACACACAAATAGCTCACATGCAGACAACATACACACCAGACAACACACACAAATAGCTCACATGCAAACAACATACACACCAGACAACACACACAAATAGCTCACACGCAGACAACATACACACCAAACACACACAAATAGCTCACACGCAGACAACATACACACCAAACACACACAAATAGCTCACACGCAGACAACATACACACCAAACACACACAAATAGCTCACACGCAGACAACATACACACCAAACACACACAAATAGCTCACACGCAGACAACATACACACCAAACACACACAAATAGCTCACACGCAGACAACATACAAACCAAACACACACAAATAGCTCACACGCAGACAACATACACACCAAACACACACAAATAGCTCACACGCAGACAACATACACACCAAACACACACAAATAGCTCACACGCAGACAACATACACACCAAACACACACAAATAGCTCACATGCAGACAACATACACACCGGACAACACACACAAATAGCTCACATGCAAACAACATACACACCAGACAACGCACACAAATAGCTCACATGCAAACAACATACACACCGGACAACACACACATATAGCTCACATGCCGACAACATACACACCAGACAACGCACACAAATAGCTCACATGCAAACAACATACACACCAGACAACACACACAAATAGCTCACATGCAGACAACATACACACCAAACACACACAAATAGCTCACATGCAGACAACATACACACCGGACAACACACACAAATAGCTCACATGCAGACAACATACACACCGGACAACACACACAAATAGCTCACATGCAGACAACATACACACCAGACAACACACACAAATAGCTCACATGCAAACAACATACACACCGGACAACACACACAAATAGCTCACATGCAAACAACATACACACCAGACAATGCACACAAATAGCTCACATGCAAACAACATACACACCGGACAACACACACAAATAGCTCACATGCAAACAACATACACACCAAACACACACAAATAGCTCACATGCCGACAACATACACACCAGACAACACACACAAATAGCTCACATGCAAACAACATACACACCGGACAACACACACAAATAGCTCACATGCAAACAACATACACACCAGACAACACACACAAATAGCTCACATGCAGACAACATACACAAATAGCTAACACTTAAACAACACAAACATAATTAACAGTCAGACAACACATACAAATAGCTAACATGTAAACACATAGAGCTAACATGCATACAACACACACAAATAGCTAACACTTAAACAACACAAACATATAATTAACAGTCAGACAACACATACAAATAGCTAACATATAAACAACACAGAGAGCTAAAATATTCTATGGAAACACAGGAATAAATTGTGTGCTGGTTTAAGTGATGGGACTTTAGGAGAAGCCTTGGGATGGCCTTTTTCCAGTGGTACCAGGTGAATGCTGTCCAGCATGGAACAGCATCTGCTAAATCTCTTGGCTGCTATTAAAGTCACAATAGCACAGCCACTGCAAAAAAATAAGTGGCACCTCTGTGTGTCTGATCCCATGCTCTGTCCAATGCTCCTCTGGCAGCTTGACGAGGCTGGGTCACGTTGCAAGCTGGGTGCACTTATGCGCTGTTGTCTGCATGGATGGACTCTGCCCACATTCTTGATGGACGCATTTGCGAAGGATGGGGAAGGATTACTTTTGGGTGATGGAAAAGGAGCTTAATCACTCAGAGTAGTGGGTGGAAATTAATCAAAGGCTGCCTGAAACAGACCTTTTAGCTTCGTCTCAGAGACAGCCGGGGCTCCACGCAACATTCTCTTAAAAGGCTCTGAATCGCCTTTTTTAACTGCCTGGGAAGAGGTATTCCCTTTGGCTCCCAAAAGGTTGGAATGCATCTTTTAATTACATCTTATTCTGACAGTTAAAGCCAAGCCATGTGATACTGAGAACCACTGGAGCAGGCAGACTGAAATGCATTCACCGCATCCAACACTTCGTTGGGGCTGCTGCCATGCTTTCCCCCAGGTAGGGCTGCAGCAGTCCCAATGGATCTACTTGTTTCTATGCCAGCTCTGGATGTGGTACAGAACTGTATAGACACAAGCAGAAAAAGACTGCTCTGTGCCACTCAGGGACGGGTTGGGATCGGCATCTTGGGGTTAGGATCCGGCATCTGGGGTTGGGATCTCCACCTCTTGCTTCCCCCTGCTTGCCCTCCCCTGCAACTGCCATCTATCTTCCCCCACCCCAGTACGCCCTCTCTTGCCTCTTTCCCACCCACCCCCCCCAGCCCCTCTCAGAACTCCATGTCAGCCAAGCTCAGCCAGATCCTGATTTATGCTACTGTGGATGCTGGATGCAGCCTCCACAGGCTGGCACATCTCCATGCGCCAGCACAGCATGCACTCAGGATGGGACAAACATACTTTACAGCTTGTGATAGTCCCAGGCCGGCACAAGGGACTTGCACTAACCCAGCGCAATTGCAGGATTGCACTGAAAATAGCAATCGAGGAAGGAAAGCACTGCCTCTGAGAATGCGCCCATTGTCATTCTCCAGAATTATGGTGCCACTGGGTATGAATTTTTCTCACCAAAGTTTGCTTGGTCCACCCAGGAGCCACAAAGAATGTCTGTGTCCCTGGCACATTCTGTCACTTAGCTTGTTCAGCAGACTCCAAAGGATGAAGATGAGGTTTGGCATTGCAAGGATGCAGGTGGTTGCCACAATGAGCCAAACTGGGTGCAACCACAGCCACTGCAGAAAGCAGGGTCTCTTTTAGGCTTTGGCAATCTAAGTTAAATTAATTCAGTCTGCAGAACTCATTGCTTCAAGAGGGTGATGGTATCAGCGCCTGGATTGCTTTCTTGATATGAAGCAGGAAGACAGGTGAGCTCAAGGGCCGGAGTGTGGATGGGAATAAATGGTGGGACCCGGGGAGCTGCTTGGCTCTTAGAAAATACTTTTGACAGCTTACACACAAAGGGATCCAATATGTTTTGGGGCCAGCAGAAGGCACTGGGGAGCCAACCCAGCTCTTCCAAAAATAAAATCCTGTCTGCATTGCAATATAGTTTTTGACCTGAAAAAACTTAGACAAGCCCCAATGGTACATCTCACCCAGCTTCCTGCAACCCAAGGAGGCCCAATGGATGCTTCCACTGGGATGACACAAGACAAGGTGCATGCATCCCTTATCCTTTGGTCCCTGATCTATATCCTTGATCAAAGTCATGGACCAGGTTCTCCTCACCAACAACTGACCTGCCAGTGATATAGCTTGAGTTAGATCCTGATAACGTCTCCAGGGATACTATGGAAAGCTCAGTGCTGGATGCAGCAGTTGGTGAGACAGCAAGTGCCTCTAATTTGACATCATGGGTGACTGTTTTTCCTTCATTCATGCAGATAAAAGAAGCAGGATTGGTTTGTTTGGGAAAGTCCCCCTCCAATGATCTGGGCCATGATACGGAAAGCAAGCAAATCTGAATCCAGAAACAATACCATCCACAGGATTCTATTGGCAGTTTCCCCTGCGGTTCCCGTGATTTCCTATTTTGGAGCCGAAGTGAGTCTGTCTCTTTTGAGCCCTGAAAGTCAGCCACTGTCTTTTGAGTTCTTTGTGTTTTCAGGTGGGGTCAGGCAAGTTGAGGATAGTTAGGGGCTGCCCCAGATAACCTGGGTTTTCCCATGGGGTGGGACCACCCTCCTTCCACAGTCAAGAGATCAAGTGAAGCCTGACCAACTGAACTAAAGTCAGATTTGTTGTCCCAGATAATTGGGACCAAAGATTTCTTCTTCTGTGAGTGTTTCTCTTTTGAGCTCTGAAATATTCTTTGTGTTTTCAGGTGGGGTCATGCAAGTTGAGGTAGTTGGGGGCTGCCCCACATGTGTAGCCTGAGGTTTCCCATCGGGTGAGACCACCACCCCTTCCAAAGTTGGGAGATCAAGTGAAACCTGACCAACTGACCACCGGTCGTGTCTGTTTCCATTGATGCCTTCAGGTGAGATAGTGACCAAGGACGGATTCAGTAGAAACAGATAAAGTCAGTTTCTTGCCTGACTATGCCTGACTTGCCTGATAAAACAAGTCAAGACTCAGTGGCATAGCTATAGTGGGGTGGAGCAGGCAATCTTGGAGGGAGTCTCACCCCTTTGGAGTCATTCCAGGTGGGTGGGTGTGTGCAAATTGCACCTTTCATGAGACCAAATTCCTGGGTGCGCCTTGGGCAGGATAAAATATAGACAAATGTGGCCAACAGTCTTTGGGGGTGAAAACTGGAAAAGATTTAGGACGAGCGGTACCCAAGGTCAGCGGAATAAAAATGAACAGCTCACGGCAGGCTAGAGCTTCATGTTTGGCTTCAAAGCAGGAGGGAGGGAGGGTCTTCCTGGGGGACACTGAGCCCCAGCTGGCTGCCTCCTAAAGGTGTCTCTGGTCTCTGGACGACTCAGCAGGATGCCCAAAGAAATCAAGGAAAAGGGGCTTATTTAATGCGCAGTGGATATGTTCAATATACAGTATATTTTATTTCGTAATGTCTGAGGAAAAATTACGTATAACTTTGAAACAGGGACTACTCATCAAGAACTTGCAACCTTGAATCTAATCTTTTGAAAAACTTCAACGAAAAATTTAAAATAGTAAAGTGGAAACAACTTGTGAGCTTAACAACTTGTGATTTTGAATCCACTCTTGGAAAACTCGAGGAAAAAACTTAAAACAGTAAAGTGGAAACAACTAGTGAACCTGAAAAGTCTTCTCAGCTTTGAATAAACTTTGAACAAATTGGAACTGATTTGATCCTTCTTTTGGACATTTATAAATTGTTCTTATGTTTTATATTTATCTAATACTGTTTATATATCCTGGCACATAATTGAAAATTATATATGCTGAGAAGTATATACAGTGGTGTCTCACATAACAAGTTTAATTTGTTCCGGAGGCATGCTTGTTACGTGCCACTGTATATATTCTCCAGCTCTCCTGCCTGTCTGCATGGAGGAAGCAGCTCAGCAAGTGTCATGTTCAGCCTTCGCTTGGTGCTGCTGATTTGACTGATACAATCAGCTTATATCTGCGCTGCTGCTGGGTTTGTTCTTTGTGTTGGCAGCCACCTGCAGTATAGCTGGGGGATCCACTACTTCTTCCACGCACCATACACTCTGCATCATCTCATAACCATATCTGTCATTGGTTGTGGGCCCAGGGAGCGCTGCGGTCCAGCTCGGCACGGAACCAGTGCCGAGTGGAGTGCTTGAATTCCCTGCTAGCTGCTTTGTGTCTGCAGAGTACACTTTCCCGTCTGCGGATAACGGGAAAGAGCCTGGAGTCCTACTACTGTGTTGTGGTCAAAAAGAGCGCCATGGATTCATGTATGATGTCTGATCCCACCTCAATGGCTCTAACTAAAAAAAGACATGATTCCACTTCTGTGCCACTCCCAGAGTGTAGGGGGTAGGCCATGCATAGACATGTGCCAGTCCACCCACACCACCATGGGAACAGGGAGACGGGTACGTTTTGCTGGCCTCAACTGGTTAGAATTGTACCACTAATTTGGTGTCTGCTAGGATTTCCAGGAAAATAACCTGAGCGGATCACAAGACTTGACTGTATATATTTAAAGAGCCACTTTTTATAGATTTCTTTCTTTAGATGTGCATCAATCGGCCAATGCGCATCACCCCCATGTGCATCTCCCAATGCGCAACACCCCTCATGTGTAGCATCCTCCCCAGTGCAACCCCTCCCTCCAAACAACACCCCCCCCCAGTGCAACAGGCACTGAACACGAAATTGGCTGGGTGTTGGTCAGTCTTCCATGTTAAGGTTTTCTCCTCAGAAACCATATTGTGCCTGTGTTTCTGTCCTCACTGGACTCTCCTCACATTCTGGTCTCCTGATTCTGGTCTCAGTATTGATTTTTTGCATGCACTGAAGCAAACAGCGAGGGTGGAGGGAAAGGCTCCTGAACCACAGAAGGGGATGCTCTGTGGTCATCACTCTGCTGAGCTGATGCACCTTTCCAGTAAAGGTACTCCATTATCAGTGCTATCAAAGGCAATGGCTCAACCAGGGTGACCAGATGCCAAACGCAATATTCCTTGTACGGCAAGGCCAAAATTCCTGCCCGAAGGCCAAAATTCCTACCCCCCCAAGCCAAAATTCCCACATAAATTCCTGCAGTAAAAGAAATGGAAAACACCCCCCAAATGTAGGACATGTTAAAATAAGCTAAAAACACACTAGTGTTTCTCTCCTGTATTTAACTTCAGTACCATATTACTTCTTTTAAAACTGAAAAATGATGGAACTCTCTACCCACTGTAGCTGTGAGAGAGACACAAACTCCATTATACTGGCACACTTTCCTGGAAGTCCCACTGTATCATGGAGTTTACTTCTGGGTAGACACAACACAACTACCATGTTGTGCTCACATGCATGCTGTCCAATTCCTCCACCTCACCTGGAAGTCAATGGGGCAGCCGGGAGGCTGAAGCTGCAGCGACGGAGCGAGGCAGCAGCAGCAGGCAGGCTATCAAGCAGCAGCAGGCAGGCGATGCCGGGAGGCCGGCAACGGAGTACAGAGGCAGAAGTAGGCAGGCAGCGGACTCACGGGGCGAGTGGCCGTGGTGAAGGCGGCAGGTGGCTGCGAATGTGGCCCCTTGAGGAGAGCGCACCAGAGCCCATTGCCAGCTTGGTGGCCACGAGATGTTTCAAAACCGATTTTTACATTGGATTCTGCTCTGCAATATGAAGCCATCGACATATGACGTAGTGGGGTACTGCACACCATTGCAAAGTTCCAAAATGAGGCCAAAATGGAGACCAAAGAAGCCCTTCTGGAGGAGGTCAAAAGCAGGAGGCTAAAAAAGAGGACAAATCCAGAAATTTCCTGTCATATGATCACCCTGTTAAATCCTCTCTTCCATCCAGGGGTGTCAAACTCATTTCACACTGAGGGCCATAGTTAACATTCATGGTGCCTGCCGAGGGCAGGAAGTGACATCATTGAGCAGAAAGTGACATCACTGAGCAAAAACTGACACAACTGAGCAGATGACGGCCAGAAATCAGCAAGTGTTTCCATGACTTGCAAAAGTCAGAAGAGAAAATGTGCACTTCTTGTTCACATTTGCAAGATATGAGAAAGCCCAGTTATCATTCTGTGAGATCCCAGTTGTCAGGGGGTCCGGATGCACTGCTTCAAGGGGGTTGTATTTGGACAGCACTGGTTAAAGGGATAGGCCTTCTGTACACATTAGTGTCTGGCAACCTGAGGTCTAATTTGGGGAAGCAAAACTTCCTCCAGGTTTGGAATCAAGTTGGGATTTGAAAGAAAACAAGTGTGCACCACAGTGCATCCTTTTGGACTCAGGCAGTGTAAACATGCTCAGCTCCTGATTCCCAGACTCAAGTATAATCACCTGGCCAGTTTTGGACCCGGGTTGCCTTGCTAGTTGTGAGCAACTCTAGGGTGCTCCTCCCCGTTTCTGTGCCAAAAAGCCAGCGTTGTCCAAAGATGCTTCGAGGTCATGTGGCCGGCTATATGCTGAGAGGCACAGAATGGTGTTTCCTTCCCACCAAGGTGGTACCTGGTTATCTACTTGCATTTAAATGCTTTCAAACGACTAGGCTGGCAGGAACTGGGCTAAGGATGTAAGCTCATCCCGTTTTGCAGTACTCTGGTCTCGAACCACCTGGAAAAGTCCAGGGAGCTTTCAGGTGTCTTCTGATGTCGATCAGGCTCTGCCGCCTGGCCAACCGTGGAGGGTGAATGTGTCCTCGCTGAGACATGCACAGGCTATCCACTAGTAACAGATTGCTAGTGAAGGGGAGTCACCGCAGTGCACATGCATGTCCATGGCCCCTGTGTATCATGACATCATGGTGTGCCATGTACGCAAATGGCAGTCGGTACACCTCTGAGGGTGACCATATGTCCCCTTTTTCCAGGTCATGTCCTCTTTTTTAGCCTTGTGTCCTGAAAATGATCTTCATTGTCCTCCCTTTTCTTCTGAGCAGGCAACATGCAACTATCTTGTAATTAATCAACTCTACGTAATCATTTCAAATTTAATAAGTAATACGAGTATAGTGTTAAAATGAAGCACATGAAAGAAATATGAGTGTTTTTAGATTTTATTTTGCTGTATCCTACATTTTTCTTGGGGGGTCTTGTCCTCTTTTGTGGTTGAGATTTGAAAGAAATCCAACTCCACCTGATCGAGGTCAACTCCAACTCCACCTGACCAAGCTGGCTCACAGAGATTTTTACCTTTTTGTCCCTACAACAACCCTGTGAAGTAAGCGAGTGACAGTGAGTGATTTGCCCAAGGTCACCAGGAAGCTTCATGGCCAAGGAAGGATGTGAACCTGGATTCATCTCTCTAACCACTGCACCATCCTGGCTCTTGAAGTTTGGGGCTCCAAAACTTCTGACCCCTTGTTTCTCTAGGAGACAGAGGTTGCAGTCCTAACCAACTCCAGGACCAAGGCAAAGCAGCTCCATGGTAAGGCCCCCTTATATTGAGAAGGCCTCCGCTTTTGCACTCTCCCCACCTATGGGCACACTGGGCACCAAATCTGTTCTTAGTGGGTCCTTACATCACAGAAGGATTATGTTCCCCACATGTCATGCTTCTGGGTGCAGGAGTTTATGCTGGACATTGACGGGTCAGTAAATCAGTCAGACTTCAAATGTTAAGTGTAAGATGAAAACACATTTTATCCCTTTTCAGCCCTTTAGGATTTGTATTTCTAAAAATTACATCACAGAAAAAATACCTTCCCCGAATTTCAAGCTTCTAGTTCATATGAATGAGCAAGTGAGTCAATCAGTGAGTCTCCAATTTTATATATATCTAGATAGGGCGTATGCTAACCAATGTAGGCCAGCACAAACCCCCACCCCCCAGTTCCTGTGATGGCGTGCGGAGACCAGTGCATTCTGTGTAATGGCCTAAGACCCGCCACCCGAGAATTGGTACAGAATTGCCTTACGGCACCCTCACTTGTGCCTTACGGCATCCTTAGGGAACTTGGGCCAAACTTTTTCTGGCCTAAATGGGGTTTAGGATTGCAGCCATCATGAATTAATTTCAAGGCTACCTTCCTGTAATTAAGAAACTGCCTGCTGCCTGCACACAAGAAAAGGGAGGACAATGAAGATTTTTTTTTCCCCAGGACACAAGGCTAAAAAACAGGAAATGTCCTGGGGCCGCAAAACAAACCTCAACTCCATCACAAAACCTCACCCTCTCCCACACACACATTATGACATTTCCTCCTACCTAATAATGCTCATGTACTGCAGGCTCCTGATGTCACGCAGGGCTGCTGCTTGACTTGCTAGGTCTCTTGACTTGCTAGGTCTCTTGACTTACTAGGTCTCTGCTTGACTTGCTAGGTCTCTTGACTTACCAGGTCTCTGCTTGACTTGCTAGGTCTTGTCTCTGCCTGAGTTGCTAGGTCTCTGCTTGACTTGTCAAGCAGCCTGTGGCTTTTCGGGCTTTAGCTTTTGGCTTGCTTTCAGTTTTGGCTTGCTTTCTGCAGTATTAGGATGGCAGCTGATGAGGTCAGTCAATCTTTCGTTCTAAACTTGGCCATTCTAAAGGCGGGGCTCACATGGGGCACCAGAATGATATTTCTGGAGCTCCATAGATAGATGTGTGTGAAAGAGAGAGAGTCAGAGAGAGAGAGGGAGGGGGTCAATAGGATAAAATGGAAGAGAAGGGGATCACTGCAATGCTGGCCTGAGTCCTTGGAGGAAGGAGAAAATAAATGAAAAATCTTCTCTGAGTTCCACAGAACAGATTTGTGATTGAGACAGATGTTCTGTATGGAAAGACTGAAAGCCATTAACCAGGATATATTTCACATTCTACGTGCAAAATCCATGTGCCTAATAGTAGGTTGTGAAGGGTACAATCCAGACTTGCCTTTGGGCTAGAAACAGCAGCCCTGCTCCTCAAAGGGAACATAAAAGGACCCCTCTAAAGTCAGGTGATTTTCACATCTCACATTACTATTTCTTGCTTTCTCATGCTCAGATTACTGAGCTCATCGATGGGGAGGAAACCAGCATCTCCCAGGACACCAGCACAGACTCCACCAGAGACACCACCAGTACCTCTGTTAGCCTGGAAGATGAGGCGGATGGTCTGTTAAGGTAAAGCGTTGTTAGGTTTTTTTGTCATGTTCAGTTGCTCAAAGCCAGAGAAGTGGGGCCCAGCTCTATCCAGCACCATCCCATAGCAGCACACAGCGCGATGGATGGAGCTCATGCTGCATGTTATGGGCTCTGTTTTTGTGTGTGTGTGTGTGTGTGTGTGTGCAGCAGACAGCCCAGGAGAAGTAAGTGAAATTATTTCCTACTAACTTCCCTATAGGCCGTTTGACTCCCAACAGGATTCTCCAAACCTACACTAGGTTCAGGATTGGATCTTAAGCCCACTGAACAGTGAACAGCATAGGGTGACCGTATGTCCTCTTTTTCCAGGACATGTTCTCCTTTTTAGCCTTGTGTCCTAGAAAAACACTTCATTGTCCTCCTTTTGCTTGTGAGCAGGGAGCATGTAGCCTGCTTGTAATTATATCATTAATGATAAATTATATGTAATCGTTTTCAATTTAATAAGTAATGCAGTGTTTAAATTAACCACATGAAAGCTACATATATGAGTGTTAGTAGCTTTTATTTTGTCATGTCCTACATGTTTCATGGTTGTCCCCGAGGTCCTCTTTTGCAGTTATGACATCTGGTCACCCTGGACCAGCACTGCCTATTCACAGTGGTGTTAGAAGCTTTGGCTTCTGTTGACTATCCAACCTGCAACCCAACTATGGGCATAACTGTATAATTTTATCAGCCTTACCTTTTCTAATTTCATAGTCACATTATTGTGAGCTTCCTTGTAGCTCTGTGATGTCTGTTTAGTGAGTTGCTGTGGCCTCCCTGTTGTGGTGAGCCACAAGGATCTCCAAGCATTTTGACCAAAGGGCCGCCATCAAATATCTGGCATGTTGTTGAGGACTGAAAAATTTAAATTTAAAATTTAAATGACTACATTAGAGATGGAACTTGAATGAATAGGCTCAAAGTTTCAGGATTTCTCCAGGCCTAGAAATTAAGCACGTACTTAAAGGAACTCCCAGTCCTAAGTTCGCACCTACTCTATAGAAGCGGTTGTTAACAAGAGATAGGATATATAAAGTTTAAAAATAGCCATTTAAAAGTGGCTGCTAGATGGGCAGAGAACCAGTTGTGAATTTCTTTGAATCCCATCACTGGTCCTCACCCTACAAGCATCTTATCTGCATGTGCAGGAGCGAATGCATCAGAACCAGCACATCTGGGGTGCGCTCTGAGGGCTGGGGAAGCCTTCCCCCACAAGACTTGAGCCCTGGAAAAAAATCTGCACTGTTCTCCTTATCCTTGAGAGCAGGGAGCATGTGGTATTTTTGTATTTAATCAATGATAAATGATAAATTAGATGTAATAGTTTCAAATGCAATAATAGCTAATGTAGTGCTTAAATTAACTACATTAAAGCAATGTATAGTAGCTTAGTTTAGTAACAAACATTAGAATAATATTTGAAACTTAAACTTTGAAAGTTGCAAAGTTATTCAGGACTAATTTGGTTTTTTTTACAGAAATATAAGATCAATCTCTTATGGTAATTGCCACGGGCTGGTTGGAGGATAGAAAAGTCCTAGGACAGGGGTCAGGGAACTTTTTTACCTTTTACCCCAAAATATATTTAGATACGCTGATGTTACCCCCTTGATTTGAAAGGAAGGAAATGGTCACCCAAAAGTCCAGATTTTCAACTGAAAATCTAGACTTTTAAAAAATCGGAAGTAAATGTAAAGTAAGTGGTTTACTTCTGAGTAAGCTTACTTTGGCTGGGGAGGGTGTTTGGGGACACTGGGGGTTAGTTTCAGGCTGCTGCGGCGAGGTGCGTCTTCGTCCGGCCAGCCGCAGCAACCATTTAAAAAAGTACATTACTGTACATTACATGCACGCTCACTCTTCCACTTCCGTAAGCTCCAACGGAGAGCGCTAGCGCTTCTCCATGGTGGAAGCAGTAGCGCTCAGCGTCGGAGCTTTTGGAAGGGGAAGAGGGTGTGCACCAGCACGCCCATCCATTCCGCCCAGGAATTTCATTTTTACCCCATTTGGGGTTGGCACTGCACCACCCAAGGGTTGATGTACCCTGGACTAGACTTGCAGGAATCCATGATGGTTCCGCTGGCATTGTTAGCCAATACCGGTGTGTTACTAATTGCGTTTTTTTCTTTTCCGCCTGTCTCTTCCTCCCAGCTGGCTGAAAAAAGAGAATGCCTTGAGGCTAGTGGAAAAGATGGAGACATATGTGAGTAAAAGCAGAGTAATTTGGACAATCCCCTTCCCGCAGAAGTGGCACAGAAGTGCCTTGTGACTACAACTACAACATCCCTGACAAAGCCGCTTCCATAAAGACCCCCATTGCTGAAGAGTCTACTGCCTTCTGAAGTGGACCGTTCACTTTGGACCATTAGGAAGTTCCTCCTGATGGGTAACGGAGCTGTCCCTTGTCACCTGAGCCCTTTTGTCCTGCTTCCTTCCCCTTGAGAGCAACTGAGAACAAATCTGCTCCATCTTCCACACAAGAGAGCCTTAGATATTTAAAGATCGTTTCCAAGTTAACCTGATGTCTCTTAGCAAAGTCCTTGATGATCGGCTCCTTCAAGCTGTCCACACAGGATGCAGTCTTCATGCTATTCTCCCTTCTCTGTGCCTGTTCCCGTCTATGGAAACCTAAGAATCTTTGCATAGGTTTCCTAAGAACTGAGTGGTCCTGGAGAGGTTTGAATGGTATTTTCCCAACCTAGAGAATCTGGGTTTTCTTTTGATCATGTGATGCTTTAGTGCAGTGGTTCTCAATCTTCCTAACGCCGTGACCCCTTTATAAGTTCCTCATGTTGTGGGGACCCCCAACCATAAAATTATTTTACAGCTACTTTATAACTGTAATTTTGCTACTGTTATGAATCGAAATGTAAATATACGATATGCAGGATGTATTTTCATTTACATTTACATGGGAGTAAAGGCCCCCCTGATTATCATGGGATTTTTTTCAGAATAGGCATGCATAGGATTGGGTCCTGAGGCTATCAGATTGGGTCCTGAGGCTATCAGCTGCGCGCGCAGCTACAGCCGAAGGACTGGCAAGCCTGACCTGCCCCCCTGCACCAGGGGTCTTTCGGCGACCCCCAAGAAAGCTGTAGGCGACCCCCAAAGGGGTCCCAACCCCCTCTTTGAGAAACGCTGCTTTAGTGTCAGATAGGATGAATTTCTGAATTTTTGCTGTGTGGGATTAGCGAAATGAGAGGCCTCTGCTTTTGTGACTGGAGGTGGGCTGCGGGGTGGTGTTGATGCAAGGATGCGCCTGTGCAGTGGTGGGATTGAAATAAATGAAGAAGAGGTTGTATGTCCTAATAACCTGAATGAAGAAGAGGCTGTGTGTCCCTAGAAGAAGAGGTTGTTTGTCCCATTGGTGACAGGTTGTGAGAAGCAGGGGCTGATTAGCAGAGGGTTATCTAGAAGGTGTGAGAACCCCCTGAAGCGCAGTGCCGAATATATGTGTGTGTGATTTTCCAGGACAGGTCCTGGATTTTAGCTTTGGGTCCTGAAAAATGTTCCATGTCCTCCTTTTCCTTGTAAGCAGGCAGCATGTAGCTTTTTTTTATAATTCATAAGTTAGAGGTAATAAATTCTATGTGATAGTTTTAAATTCAGTGATTCAGTAGGGTTTAAATTAAGCACATTAAAGCTCTATGAGTGTTTTTAGCTTTTATTTTGTCATGTCCTACATTTTTCTTGGCTGTCCTACCTCTAAGGAACTTGTCCTCTTTCTTTGGTTATGGCACATAGTCACCCTGTCTTCAGCTGAGTTAGGGTCAGGTCTGGCAAAGGGGAAGGTGTTGATTCTCTAACCATGATGCACCAAAAAAACCAAGTGCAATGGAGGGGTAATGGCTGCTGGTTTGGGAAAAGTCTGTAGTTTCTGGAGGATGCTGAAGCATTGGGTAAACCTATAGGGTGCTTGATGGGACTAGAGTTGGTGGCAGTGGTGCAGCTAGTGAGGTGGGGAGTTCCACCCTGGGTTCCATCCTGTGGGGCGACAACTGGGGGGGGGGGGTGATCAACATTGCAAATTTGTGAATATTCAGAACAACCTCGTCATGTTCTAGAACAGGGGTGTCCAACCTTTTAACTCCCCTGGGCCGCATTGGAAGAAGACAAGTTGGTTTGGGCCGCACATAAACACTACCAACTTTTTTAAAAAAAATGTAGGACAAAATGAAGGATGTCATATATTTTGTCCAACATTTTTAACCTTGGAGTAAGTCTCATTGATTTTAATGGGGCTTACTTCTGAGTAGGCATGATGCATAGGATGGACAGCGATCCTTTCCACGCTAAACCTTGGAGTAAGTCTCATTTATTATGATGGGATTTTCTGCTGAGTAGCCTTGCATAGGATTGGGCTCTCAGACTGCAGCTTGGGAGTAAGCCTCATTGACTTTAGTGGGGCTAACTTCAGAGGACGCATGATGCATAGGATGGGCTGTGATCCTCTCAAAACTTAACCTTGGAGATATGCTGTAATCTTGAACGCACTTTCCTGGGAGTAAGACCCACTGGGTACAATGAGCCTTCTAAGTAGACATGGTTAGGGTTGCAGCATATCTCCAAGGTTAAGCTTGGAGAGGATCACAGCCCATCCTATGCATCATTGGGCTCTCAGATTACAACTTGGGAGTAAGCCTCATTGACTTTAACGGGGCTTACTTCTGAGTAGGTCTCAAGGGCAGCAGGCAGCAGCTGGGATAGAGGCTGAGGCTGCTTTTAGGGGATGCAGGTGGGCAAGCGCTGCAAGGTCTGCAGGGGCCTGAAGTGCTCTGAGTTCCAGGAGGCAGGTAGGGGGAGGAGCCAGGCAGCTCAGAGCAGCTTTGTGGTGGCCGCCCAGGGCAGTGCGCAGAGAAGCACGCGAAATTTGAAAATGGCTGCTGCCACAAAACCAGTTTCTCCAATGGTGGTGGCCAGCTTTGCAGGAGGGCCGCATCTACCCTCGTCCTGGGCCGCATGCGGCCCCCGGGCCTCGTGTTGGACACCCCTGTTATAGAATCATAGAGTTGGAAGGGACCCAGTGGATCATCGAGTCCAATCCCCTGCCTGTCGCAGGAAATCCTTGTCTTGTGGCGACCCCGGTCTCGAACCCTGGCCTGCTGGTTAACAGGCACAGTATCTTAACTGCTTGCGCCACCAGAGGACTCGTTTGATTTCTATTTTCCTGCAGAATCCAACGCAAAAAGAGCTTTGAAATATCTTCTTCCTCTCAAATATTATGGCCAAAAGAACTAAAAAAAGGACCCCAAATGGTCCAGTGCCCTTAGAATGGTCCTGATCCAATGAACACAGCCTCCACAAATCAACCCAGAAGGAAGTCCCTGATAACTGCATTGATCACATTGAGGAAAGCAGTCAGGAAAACTCTCCTGGTGGGCTGCCTTCCCCTTATTCTGTTATTTTTCTTTAAATATTTATAGATTTTTATGAATGATTTTATTTTAACATTTAAATTAAAAATTAATGTTGATTTTTTTAAGTTAGAAGCAATATTTAATTTTAATTAAAAAAATTAACTCCGTCAGTCTTGAAAAACTATGGTATCGTGCTCGGCGCTGCATACGCTGCGTGCGAAGCACGAAAGCCTGGGTTGGATTGTTATGGAGGATAGGCTGTTACCCAAGCAGCAAATCCCCCCTTTCCACGCCACTGAATTAGTCCAATGGAAAGGCAGAGCCGATACCATCCAGCTGGCGTCGCAGAGCTGGGCTAAGGACAGGAGCTCACCCTGTCTTGTGGGGCCGACCCGGGTCTCGAACCCTGGCCTGCTGGTTAACACGCACAGCGTCTTAACCGCTTGTGCCACCCACAGCCCAATCTTAATTAATCTTATCAATTAAAATGTATTAATTAAATTAATAATTTTAATTAAAATTTATTAAAATTAAAAGCTCGGTCAACCGGAGCTCCCATTCCAAGACTGCCTTCTGGAGGGCCTATTTCTGGCCTGTGGACTTGGCTCTGGGTGCCAGGGCAGTATATAAGTCAAGGTGCAATCCTAATCCCCTGGTTAGGCCAGCACATGTCCTGGCACAAGTCCCATGTTGCCTGGGGTCTTCTGCACCATTCATGCACAAGTCATGTGTCAGCCTCCATGTACCATCATGGGAACAGGGAGATGTTCTGGCCTAAATTGATTAGGATGTCACCTTGAGTACTATGTGCATGGGAGTCATAGCAGGGTAGAGTGATGTGGTCAGTTTGAATACAGAAGTCCCACAGGATTTGGCCTGTTCATTCTGGACTATTTTCTGGTTTGTGGTCCCACCAGTTCTTGTTCATCAGTGGGTAGTACTTTTTGCACGGATTCCAGTGTATTGTGGTGGCCACTTGGTTATGTCTTTCCAGATACTCCGTGTAGATATTGTAAGACGTTTTACTTTAAGCTACATATTTACACAGATTTTTACCACTGACAAATATTTAAGGCAAAATCTAAAACAAAATATATGACCGGGGAGTGTACAGCTAGTTACTCTCCCTCTGCTAAACAAAGAAGAATACTTACTTGAAAGAGTGAATCAAAGAACTATGTATATTTATATATGTATATAAGAGAGACGATTCTTACGATAGACGATTCTTAAGAGAGACGATTCTTTATTATCTTTATATTTATAGCTCTAAATTAATATACATCGCTCTTAGTTGCTAAATAACTATTTTATTCTCAGTTCTTCATTCTTTTTAGAGCAGTGTTTCTCAAAGTGGGGGTCGGGACCCCTTTGGTGGTCGCCTAGAGCTTTCCTGGGGGTCGCCTAAAGATCTCTGGTGCAGGGGGCAAGGTCAGGCTTGCCAGACCTCCGGCTGTAGCTGCGGGTGCACTGGGACTGATTGACAGCCTCAGGGCCCAGTCTTATGCATGCCTACTCTGAAATAAATCCCATTATAGTCAGGAGGCCTTTACTCCCATGTAAATGTGGATAGGATTGCAGCCTCAGGGCCTAATCCTATGCATGCCTACTCTGAAATAAATCCCATTGTGTTCAATGTGTGCATAGAAAAAACATTTCATTTGTAACAATGAAAATACATCCTGCATATCGTATATTTACATTTCAATTCATAACAGTAGCAAAATTACAGTTATAAAGTAGCAACGAAAATAATTTCATGGGTTGGGGGGTCCCCACAATATGAGGAACTTATAAAGGGGTCACAGCATTAGGGAGATTGAGAACCACTGTTTTAGAGACTTCAGTTTATCTCAGCTTAAGACAAAGAAAGCATTTTCTTACAACCTTTTGGCTTTTCGCCTAGACTTCTAATCTTCTAGGGAGAAAGTAGGAGAGTGTTTCACACACAGACTATTTCAAATACATTTTAAACATTTTCACGCTTTTAGTCACTTAAATCTTAGAATACAAAATAATACTGTTAAAAAAAACCTTTGGTCACCTAGCAGTCCTGTGGACTACTGATTGGACTGGGTTTCCGCCCCGAACTTTGTTCACCCAACACTCAAGAATATATAGAGTATCTTTACGAAGTACTTACTTATTTTCTTCATTTTTTTTCTCTGCCACATGCTGACCAAGACTATATTGGTCAACATAGGCTATTTAAATTGTCGTGCTGCACCTGGTGACTTCTTAGCATGAAGATCTTTTACCATAGAGTCCAGGGGACTTCTGGTTTTTGACTATGTAGTCCCCCCCCCCGGACATATTCACAAGACGAACACAGGAGGGAGGGGGTTGGAGTTTGGGGTTGCCTCCAGAGACAGAAGGGAATAGGTTCATTTCCTTGACCCTGGCTCTCTCTTCCCGAAGTTGAAGGGCAAGATAAGTGAACCACAGGCCAAGACACAATCAGTCCATTACATTCATCCATACATTCCACGGACCCACCCCTTGTTCTTTTACCAAATGCCTAGTGTCCAACTCACTCCCCTTGGGTTCTGTTGTCTACTCAGGTGGGGAAATGATCAGTTCCCCCTTCCTCCGCTCACCACTCGGAGGGTTCCACCATGGTCTCATACGTTACCCCTTACCCTTTTCTGATAACCCGGGAGGCTTCCGAGTCGGCTGTCCCTCTGCCACAGATCAAACCTGCCATTCTCCAAGCCAAATGGGCTTGTGGCGCTTGAGTTGGGAGGCTTTGTCCGGGCTGGGGCAATCGAGTGTCGGTGCTCCATAGCGCCCCCCAGGGGTCATCCGAGTCACGGCACCAATTGTAAGACGTTTTAGAAAACCCTCAGTCGACTCGATGAGCTGTGCTTAGGCCTAGGAGCAAAGCTCTTTGTAGTTAACTTACAGAACAGCCATTGTTCACTTATCAAGTTTGGCACCAGATCACGGCCATGAAGAAGGCCCAACTGTTTCTGCTTAGCTGAGAAGGTTCAGGCGATAGCAACATTATGCTGACAGGGAGAATTAGACTGCGTTGTGCTTTCAGCTAGAGGTTTAAGGCCCAAGATACATTGATCAACTTTGTGATGCTCAAGGGGTGCTGCCATCAGCCTGGTCAGATTCTGGGGGGCTGGCAGCGCCCCGCAATAGAAACGGATCTTTCTGCACACAGGTTATGTGTTCCACCGTTTCTTCCACCTCCTTCCACAGCCAGCACTTGCTCTCTTTCTTGCTCTTCTCTCTTTTGGCCTTTATCGCATTTGTCCGCAGTGCATGTTCTTGGACTGCTCGTATCAGGCCTTCGGTTTCATTCTTTAATGGCCAAGTTCTCTAAGTCAGTTTGAGTGCATGTAACTATGCCAACTGTGTGCTGAAGAACTGGTGAGGTACTATGTACCTTTGATGGTACTGACAGCATTAAGTTTTGGTTTAAGAATTTTCCAGACTCTTCTGATATATTCTTTGCCTACCCTGGTCTTGACTTCTGCAGATTTAATGTGGTCAGTTTGGAGTATGCCCAGGTATCTATATGCTATTTCTGTGTCAAGCCTTTTTATTTCACTATTATTTAGCATCTTCAAGTAATACTCCATCCACTCCATCCATACTGCGTTGATTTATTGCTAAAGACACGCACTTTTCTAGACCAAGTTCCATGGATAATTTGGTGCGATAAATCTGAAGTATATTTAGCGGTATTCAATTTCAGACTGTGATTTCCCATATAGTTGTAGGTCATCTGTGTAAAGTTGATGATTGAGCTTTGTTGATGACTTAGAGACCTGACATCCATGGCCTGTTTTGTTAAGTACCTTGGACAAAAGTATTAGTGCTATCACAACTAGTAATGGGGAAAGTGAATTCCCCTGGAATATGCCTTGCTAGATGTTGATACTGCCCACATTTTCTCCATTGGGCATTAGTTGTGTTTTCCATAGAGCCATAGATTTTTCTACCAACTGTCAGTAACAGAAAGGCAGGATATTGGTTGGAAATGGCTTGGAATTGCCCTTTTTTGGTTGCTTTTTTTTCTTTAAGGCGGTCAGGTCTTCCAGTAACCGACTTTCAATTTTGCCTCCCTCTATCACTGTGTTCATTGTGTATCAGATGGCATTGTTAGAAAATACCAAGATTTAAACTATTTTGGCTATTAGTGGTGTCATGCATCACCTACAGCCTGCAGCCCACCAGCAATGCCAGTCCACGCACAGGATCTCTCTCCCAATGCATGGCATTCTGGTCCAGGACAAAAAAGCAGCAGTAAAAGCACAGGGCATCTCTTTCTCTGTCTCCTAGGGGAACGCCGCAGAGGCCCTGCGTGGGGTCCTCTGCGACGAGGCTCCAAAAGTGAAGAAAGCGTTCCCACGGCTACTGGTGATCTTACTGGGCCAAGTGAGGAAGAGGCAAGAAGTGGGGTGAGTCTTCTCTGCAAGAGATGCAGGAGGAATTACAGAAAATAATAGTTATACTATAATTTGATCCTATTCCACAAGGGGACCTTCTGTCCCACTCCTGCTAACTTAGTGTCTGTGGCAGTGACTGCTGCTCATGCTTGTCTGATCTTGCTTGCAGAGAGTCCTTGGAGACCCTACGGCTCCTATGCAACACCTTTGGAGCCGTGGAGAACAGTTCCGACTGCTGGGACCAGCTGGGCAGTCGGAAACTGTTCGAGGAGGGAGTCTCCACACTTGTCAGGTAGGAGGAATTGTGCTGGTTTCCCAGAGAGTATTAATGGGAGGCAGGGTAGTTCAGTGGTTAGGGCGTTGGACTGAGACCTGGAAGATCCAGATTCAAACCTTCCTTGGGCATGACGTTGCCTCCTGGGTGACCTCAGGCCAATCACTCACTCTCAGCCTCCCCTATCAATCCCTTGATAGGAGGGGTATCAGTCCCTTGAACGAATGAGCAGAGCTGAAGGGGTGTGGGGTGTGAATGTCCAACCATTCGTCTTCCACTGATATCTGCAGTGCCTCTTTTTTCCCTTTTCTTTCCTGTAACAGGAACATAGTGAACACCCGCTATGTTCCTGACCTGATGGACTTCCTTCTTGACCTCTTCCTCAATAAGACATGGCTCCAGGAGACAGCGGTATTGCTTTATCGCAAGGTGAGGGATAGTAGAGAAGTTGCATTAGGGGCCATGCCCCACTGCAGCTTGCAGAACAGACCACAAAAGACATTTCTGGGTGTCTGAGGGGAAATCTGTGCCATCAACGTTCTGGTCTAGCCATTTACAATTCAGTTTAACTGATACAGATTCCCAAGATTTCCTTCCAGCAAATCTTGGGAATCGTATTGGTGCTTCCAGTGTGAGAGACGTCAAACTCTCCTTGCAGAACTACACTCCCAGTTTTCTCTGCAGAGAAGAAACGGCTTTTCCCCAGATTGAAACTGGTTCTGCGGCTGCATCCTCTGCATCTGTATGCAGTGGGTAAGGCAATAATACTGAGAAATGTCAGACCTCAGAGTGCTCAGCTAGGAAGACCAAAGTGATGGATGCTTTTCTCCATCTCAATTGATTTGCTTCTTGGTCTTTCAGTTACTCCTGGACCATGTCACTGATCTGGTGACCCAGAAAAGCCGCAGGAAGGATTCCCTTCTGCAGTGGGTCCAGCCTAGTGATCCAGTGTTCAGGAAACACAGCCTCAGGGCCCTTTCAGCTCTCATCCGCCAGTCCGAGCTGGTAAGTCATTCTTCTAAGACAGGGAACAAAAGTATCCCTCTTTCAAACCCTTTCAATGATACCCTGAAGACATTCATTCAAAGCATGTTCTGCTCTTTCAACCTCTCTCTGCTACTTCAAATGCTAAAACTGTCCTCCCTCTCAGGCTGATTTTCCTATGCCACAGTTCAACATATTTGTGTTGCTGAAATCTTTGTGGAACGTAGGAATTGGCAAGATTAAAAAGGAATTGGCAATTTGCTAGCTAAAAACGCATCAGAAGTAACATTTGTAAACTAAAAAACGACAACCACGACAAACGTTCCACTTTTCAACCATGACGAGAGATCTCTGGAAAGGTACCTGAGAGCTACTCCGGGGCTGGGGCAACTCAGGGAAGGAGCCAAGAGGCAGGTGTGGAAGGTTGAAGCAACCCCTTCCTCACTGCTGAACTTTGAGGCCACATCGTTGGTCCAGCAACCTTCAGGTCGAGGTATAATCAAGGGATAGCCTGTATGGAGGAGAAAACATCTGATGTTATTGAGCCCTTCCTACCACCCAGCCCCACAGATATCAAGATATGATTCAGGCTACAATTCTATCCCCGTTAGTCTGGCACAAGTTCAGGCACTAGTTCCCTCCTGGCTTGGAGGTGTTGCAAAAGTGTTGTGCCACTTCTGCTGTGGCAAAAAAAGTGCTCTGCCACTTCTGTGCCAGTCCTGGGAGGGTGGGCTTAGGCCAGTGCACAGACATGCGCCAGTCTCCCCACACCACCATGGGAACAGGGAAACGGGTGAGTTGTGCTGGCCTAAATTGTGTCCTCAGGTTCAGAAAGTGCAGAGTGTGTGTGTTGAAAAGTGTTCCCTAGAACCAAACCCCTTTCCCCCTTAGGCTCATTGCTCATAGTGATTTGCTCTCCACTAATTTGGCATCCACTAGGATTTCCAGGAAAATAGCCTCAGCGAATCTGTATATATTTAAGAGCCACCTTTTTTTTTTAGTATCAAAGCCCCTGGTGCGCCCAGCTGGCTCTTTTGAACGCTCTGGGCATGGCGGAGCCGGACGCCTTTCCCCAAGTCATCGGGGTGATTGAGGGCAATTTGTCCCGTCTCCGAGGGGATGAAGCATCAGCATTCACCACCCTGCTGTCTGCTACATACACAGCCCTCCTTGAGCACGTGAGTACCTTATCTTGTCATGCCAGACTCTGGGCAGGTGGGCCATGCGTTCCTTAGTACAGGACACACTTTCAAGAGCGTGAAAGCTACAGTAAGGAGAGGAGGCATTGCCACAGAAGGGCTAAGATCACACACAACGTCTCAATAACGCATTGTTGGCAGAGATTGCATGTTGGGAGAGTCAGAACTGAGAAAGTAAATATTTAGTTAGCCAGTGTGTACTTACCTGTTTCTACTCAAATCTAATGCGCCATTAGATCTAATGTGCACCAGATTTAATGTTTGCTGCTGACTGTAATGCGCAGTTGCAGTGCAGGTGCAAAATTTAATTTTACTGTATACAAGAATGAGTTATATGACAATAATAATAGGACACTGGGTTTATGTTATGATTTTTAAGTAATTGCACTACTTTTTACAACCGTGGGTTTATGTTACATTTTAATCACAATATAGTAAACTCTTAAACTAAATACAGTGGTGCCTCTCATAAAGAGCTTAATTCGTTCCGGAGGCATGCTGTTTAAGTTTTTTCCATAGGAAATGATGGAAACTCAGACAATTGGTTCCACAACCCAAAAAATATTCATATAAAAATATTAACTGGATGTAAAAATGATGACAAAATGACAAGATGACAAAATGACAAGATGACAAGATGACAAGATGAATTCAAAAAATGCATTCAATGTGTATGTTCCTATGAAGTCTATTTAGGCTGCAACCCTAAAGACAATCCTGGGAGGAAGCCCCATTTAACACAACAGGGCTTACTCCTGCATAAACATGGTTGAGAGGCTGCAATCCAAGACACCTTCCTGGGAGCAAGCCCCATTTAATACAATGGGGCTTACTTCTGAGTAGACATAGGCGACTGCAATCAAAGACACTTTCCTGTGAGGCTTACCTGGGCTGCTGCTGGAGGTTCAAGGTGGTCGGTGGGAGCACTTGGAGGCAGTTAGGGGCAGCTGCCTCTGGTTGGGGGCTGCCCCAAGTTGGGGGCTGTTAGAGGCAGCAGCGCTGGCCAGCATCCCTTTTAAAGAGGCTCCATGCGGAGCATCAGGGCTGCATAGCGTGCGTGCCCATAGCACGCTTGCTTTTTAAGTGAAGCCGAACTTGTTATGTGAAGCAAGTTTTCTTGGAAATTTTTGCTTGTTATGTGAAACACTTGTTAAGAGAGGCGCTTGTTAAGCGAGGTGCTGCTGTACTGACCTATACTTATAATCAAAATACTGTATTTACTGGAAACTAAATGAGCCGTCGAACCCAATTTTGGACACTGGGCAAACCGGATTTTGGAGACAGGAATTTGTCTCCCAAAAGATGCATGTTAGATTTGAGTAAATATGATAGTCTTTGGAACTTCTTACCACAGGATATGGTGATGACATCTGGCTCGGATGCCATGAAAAGCCATGATGGTATGTGTGCAACCTCCAAAACCTCAGAATGCCAGATGCAAGGGACAGCTCCAGGATGCAAGTGTTTTGTGCTACCGGAGGCATCTGGTGACCTGTGAGAAACAGGAAGCGAGACCTGATGGGCCTTTTGCCTGATCCAGTGGGGTTCTTCTCATGTTCATATGAGAAAACTGAACTTCTGGTGACCGTTCCTATTTGTTTCCCGTTTGCAGGAGAAGGAAAGCGTCCGGGCAGCTGCCATCAGACGCATTCGGATGCTGAGGTATAGGAAATGGCGTCCAGAGACCAAGGAAGCTGCCATTGGAGAACTGAGCAGCATCCTGGTGCATCTGGAAGATGGCAAGGCGGCAAAGGTGAGCGGCCACCGGTGTGACCAACATTAATAGGAGAGAGGAATGGTCCTCAGGACCAAGACCTCTTCTCACTTGAGGGGGCATGCCAAATGCTTAAAGAGTTGCCAGGATATTGCTCTAGTTCTTGCAAGCTAGCTAGCCATTTTTCATTTCATCACAGTCTGCCTATTTTTTAACCTGGATTTTTTACTGACTTTATATAGTTTAACTGTATTTTAATGGCATTATTTGTTTGTTTTAATTGTTTTTATTGTATTTCTGTTGTTAGCCGTCTTGGGTTTTCTTTTTCAAGGAAGAACGGCAGGGACTCCCCCACCTTGCTTCCCAACTCCCTTCTTGAGCCTCTCTGCTTATCAAGCTATGCTGTTCTACAAACCCATTGGTGGTGCTGTTTAGCTTTCCAGCTGTTGCACTGGTGTCCCTGCAGAGGCTGCTGACTAATGCGCCTGCACCACCACCTGCGCACTGGTCTGGGTGGCAGAATGCTGATGTTTTTCCTGGTTAGGACTGCATCCTGTGGTTTCCATCCAAAGTCCTTCCTTACAACATGACCCTTTTCCTCCCCATGATGCAGGAAGCGGAGGCCTATCTTGACCTCGTGATCCCTTCACTGCGGGACCAAAAAAAGCTGGAGAGCTGGGACCTGCATCGAGTGCTCCACCGTGTTGCCAAATATTTGGTAAGTCCCCCTTGCTGCCTTCCTGCAGTACCACTTCCTTCGCTACATTAGTAACATCAGTGGTGGGCAGATGCCGGTTCGGGCCTATTTGCCCGAACCAGATCTTCCCACCTGGCAACCGCTGGCGAGTCGGTCAGAGCGGCGGCTGCCAAGAACCGCGGGGACAGGTTTGCAAGCGGCCACCAGAAGCAGTGCACTTGCATCCAGCTGGACGCAAGCGCACTGGGTCTCCTGAAGCTCGGCTTCATGAGACGCACTGCGCATGCGCCAAGCCTGGCACATGCGCAGGTTGGGCGGGGTTGGGGCCTGTCCCTCGCCCTGCCCCACCCCCGCCCCGCCCCCTGACCCCAGCCCCGCCCCCTGACCCCAGCCCCGCCCCCAACTTCCGGCGAACCGGATCTTGGGGCAGGCTGGGCCCATCTCTGAGTAACATGAATGATTAGGTTTGATGATCCAGTTGGGAGGGGAGTGTTTCTTTACACAAAGATGCCTAAATTTATATTTCTCTTTTCTGCAAGGCCAAGAACTACACGGTGGAGCACGTAAGAGAGGCAGCATTGAGTCTGTGCCAGATTCATGGCACAGACTCATTCAAAGTGGCTGCCTATTTTTTAGGTAAGTGAAGATGTGTCTCCCCCTTCAGTGATGGTAATTGGTCCCCACGCTATTGCTCTACTCCAGAGTAATTAAAGAGGACCCAAACACACCA
Source organism: Cryptoblepharus egeriae (assembly GCA_030015325.1). Classification (NCBI taxonomy): domain Eukaryota; kingdom Metazoa; phylum Chordata; class Lepidosauria; order Squamata; family Scincidae; genus Cryptoblepharus; species Cryptoblepharus egeriae. The sequence goes on from JAREYC010000014.1 coordinate 15,122,978, forward strand.
CTCTTTTCCATACCCAAAGTTGCATAGCACCCCTGGAAACCATCCTAAATGTGTGAGAGCACAATTCTAACCATGCCTAGCCAAAAGTAAGCCCCCATTTTGTTCAGTGGGTCTTACTCCCAGGAAACGGTCTTAAGGATTGCAGCCGTAGACGATTTTCTCTTGCTTGGCCAAAGTTCTGGGCTTTCAGAAGGTTGGATGAGCATTTGGCTGTGTGAGAACCTCTGGTTTTGCAAGTGTGACATCCTGTTTGTTCTACCTTCTCTCTAGGTCACCTGGCAGATATGAACGGCAGCATAATTCGCTGGGAAGACCTGGGTGCCTACTGTGCATGTAAGTGAGGGGTGCAACTTCACCCTTGTACAATCTCCCTAGATTTTTTAAGGATCTAGAGATCCAAGTTCATCCAGGAGGAAAGAGGTTTCTCCAGTGGTGTAGTGGGGGAGGGAGAGGGTAGCAGTTGCACTAGGCAACAAGCTGAGCTTGACGCTAGTGATTAAACTTGTGAAAAATGGGGTATGTATGAATACCCAAACTGCAAACTGCAGCAAATACAGCAAACTGCAGTGGAATATCTGTATCCTATCAAAGGACATGAGTACAATCCCAACCTACACACCATTATGAACCACTACTCACTACTCATTAGGAACCATTATGTTCAGTGGTTCGTGCTCCAAATAAAGTGTCTTTAGGATTGCAGCCTATGGCTAATTAATTAACCAGATGATGAAAACAGGGAGTGCTTATGGAGGAAAAGGTGGATTTTCTTATCTCAAAACTGACCCATGAGACAAATTTCTCTGAGAGTCAATGAGATGTGATGAGATTCAATGAGAGTCAATGGGATTATGACACGGTATAGAACGAATATGGTGTTGATGTGGGTCGGGTTCCCTTTCCACATATCTTAATACAGTCGCCCAGTTTAACTGGGTAAAGTGGCACTTCATATATTTAGCAGTTACTGAATAACCAAAAATCCCCTTTTTGGCCCCCATATAACTCAGTGATTTTCAATCAGTGTGCTGCGGAAGGTCCTCAGGTGTGCCACAGAAATTTGGGCAGGGGGATTTGAACCCTCTACCAACAACTTGGTGTGCATTGTCAATGGTAAATTTAAGTCTCCCCTTAGAACTGAGGAGAGCTCCCTCTATACAGAGCTTCAGGCGGAGCCTTCAGACCTTTTATTTTAAAAAAGCATTTTAAATGGGGCATAGGTTGGGGGGGCAGCTTTATTGTTTTATCATTTTATTTTTACTGTTTTTAACAATGTTTTTAGTCTGTTTTTATTGTTTGAGCTTTTTAAATTTAATTGTATTTTAATTGTTTTTAATTATGTTTTAATTTATATTTATAATTTGATTTTAATGGTGTTTTATCCTGTTGTTAGCCGCCTTGGGCTCCCTATTGTAGGAGAGGAAAGGCGGGATATAAATAAATAAAATAAATAAATAAAAATAAATAAATAAGTGGTGCTGTGCCTTGAAAATTTCGGAGCCGTGCTAGTGTGCCATGAGATGAAAAAAAGAGTGAAAATCACCGCTCTAACCAAGAAGGGATATTTTGTGGGATTTAAAATCTTGTATTTATTGTATTTTAATGTAGTTTTAAGTTCAAACTCACAAATTTTAACAAGTAACTCTAGTTGGTTGTTCTTCTCTCTGACCCACTCAGGGCTTGAAAATCCAGCCCACCATAGCAGCGAGGAAGAGAAGAAAATGGCCTCTTCCACACTCCAGATCCTCAACAGAGTGACAAATGAGAGGAGGCAAAGAGACTTCAAGTCCTTCTTTTGCATGAGGCCAACCAAGGCCTGCAAGAGGCTATGCAGAGGGAGAGGAAAGTACCCACAGGAGTACTTCAAAAAAGAAGCGGTGAGTGTGAAATTGGAATTCACAACTAGTCACAGTAGCTGCAGAATTAGGACCATGTCTGTGTGGAACTACTGAGGAGTTCTGGCGGCAGTAGGTGCTTTCTGGCCATCACAGAAGGCGGCACACGGGGCATGTGGGTCGGTCCCTGCAAGTGGGATGAATACTCTGTGCACCTGCCTCCACCAGACATCCACTGACACAGATCAGTGTGTGCAGGGGGTGTTTGGGAGGTAGTGCTGGCAGCAATGGGGAAGCAACGGAGCACAGTGTATTGGGACTGGAAAGGAGACAGAGACTGTTGAATGCTTGTCCCCGTCGCTGTCTCAGTCCCCCATCCTGGAGACATGTCTCAGTCCCCCCAATCGGAGACATGTGCCAGGTATGGAGCTGGCACCAGTCTGAGTGGACTCCAGCACTGGCTTATCCCGGAGTAGGGGAATTGATGTTCTCGTACCCCCAAGGAGGCAGCAGAATGGTGCAGCTGGCCCAGCAGAGACTGTTGGAGTTTGCCCTTATAATTTTATTATTTTAATTCCCTCTTTAACTCCCCTTCATTATTGTCATAGAATCATGGAGTTGAAGGAACCTAGTAGTTCATCTAGTCTAAGCCCCAGCCAGGAAAACCTCCTAGGACCTAGAGCATCTCTGACAGGTGCTCATCAAACCTCTGCTTGAAGATCTCCAGTGAGGGAGAGTCTACCACCTCCATTGGCAATGTGTTCCACTCAACTCCCCTTCAACATTATTTTAACTCCCCTTCATTGACTCTGATCAACATATGTCTCCAAATGTGTCTGGCTTGGTCTGTATGTTTTCACTGTGCAGAAGATGTGCGGCGAACAGATCATAGTTCTCGTGTGCTTCTACATGCCAGTATTATGATTCTCAGGGGTATTAAAAATAAGCTCTTTAAAATTCATCCATTTAGGTTCCATGTCTAAGTATTCATTTATGTAAATGTATTCAAATTTGAAATGTTAATTAATTCCTTTTTTCCTGACCCCCGACATAGTGACACAGAACAATGCGGTCCTCTTCCCACAACGTTTGCCCACCCCAGGTGTATTGAAGGGCAGCAGATAGGTCCTTAAAGCAAAATAAATCTGATGGTAAAAACCTTTGATGAGGGTCCCCATCACTAGATCCAGCTTGAAACTCATCCCACGTGAAAACGTTTCCTCCCTGATAATGTCACTTTTGGTCCTGACATCACTTCTGGTGGGGTCTGACAGATTCTCATTCTAAAAAGGTGGGTCCTGGTGCTAAAAGGTTTGAGAATCACAGCACTAATACAAAATCAACTTTAAATCAACTTCTCCTGCCACCCTTTCCTGACTTCAAGACTTATTTTACTTTAAAGCTGCAGCTCATTTCATCCTGGAGAGGGTCCAAATAGGTTCATGAAATGTGTAAAATGTAAACATGGAATGTAGAAGTGTCCTGGACAAGTCTAAAAGGCCAATTAGGGTGCTGCTTAAATCAACCACATGAAAGCCATACATAAGAGTGTTTTTGGCTTTTATTTTGTCATGTCCTACATTTTCCTTGGGTGTCCTACACTTTAGGGGGCCTTGTCCTCTTTTGCAGTTCTGACATATGGTCCCCCAGTCCCACTGAATTTAGTAAGACGTATTCTCAGGTCAGTTGCACAGGACTGGAGGGCCCAGTCCTCTAGACTCCTAAGCTGGATGCATGCAGGCTGGAGGTCACCTCGGAGGAAGGAGACGTTCATCTCCTTTGCTGGCACAGATTCGCAAAGTCCTCTAATTAAAAGAAAAAACATTAATAAATAGGGTGAAGCCAGCAGGACAGTGTAGCTCAGTTTCGCTTTCCATAGGTCTCAAGGAAATTTCTTGGGATCAAGATCCGCTGCACCTGGCCAATGGAAAGTTCCAAGGTAAGTTCATCTACTCACAAGTAAATACACAATAAGGCTCCGTGCATTTTTCTGTTTTCTACTTTTTGGCCACGTCTTTGATAGGAAGGAGATATTTCAAAGCAGTTTTTTGCATTGTGTTATGCTATAAATTCTGCATCCAACGGCATATAACATGATGAGGTTATTCCAAACCACCACAATTTTATGATTTATGATATGATTTATGATACCCCGCCTGCCGTGGTATCACCAACTCCAAGGCTGGAACCCAGGCAGACTATACCTGCCTCTTCCAATAGGTCTACTCAGAGATCAGAGAGATCTTTGGCCTTTGCCAATAGGTGTATTTTTTTCTGATCTGTACCAGATCTTTGACTGGCACAACTCCAAGGGGTCTAAGGGATAGGAAGGAAAGGGAGATAGGATATTGGTGGGGGAGCTAAAGGGAGATAGAATATTGATACTTGAAGCCACTGTTACTCTTCCAGTCCTCAACAACCCCCCCCCCCCCGCTCCTCATGCTGTTCTGACCTCGCTTCCTGGACGTATTTGTAATCAAAGGCAACAGATAAATCCTTCAGGTGGTGATGATTGGATAATAACATTGAGGGCATGAAGTAATCTATTCCAATGATGCAATAGGTAGGATAATTGGACAGCCACAGAAATACCACTCTACAGGAAACTTGTCACATATTGCACATATCGCACATGTCAAATATTGCCACATATTGAGGCATCTCCTTAACGCCTCAATTTTGGCTAGAATTCAAATCCTTGAGTGTCTACAACAGTGATTTTCAACCTTTTTAATCTCACGGCATAGTTAACAAGACACTGAAATTGTCAAGGCAGTTGACAGACCATCAGTTGTTTTTACCATTAACAAGGCACACCAGACTATTCAACTCTCCCAGTTTTCCTATTCATGAATGTCAATCTCCAAATTCCCTCAAATCTCCAACTCCAAGTCGGGTGCCTTTAAACATCCTACTAAGGACTATCCATGGCACACCAATGTGCCATAGCACACTGGTTGAAAATCACTGGTCTACAAAATGCCCGTCTTCATACCTGCTGGATTGTGACAGTGCAATCCTGTTTAGACCAGCACAGATCCCAGCACAAGTTCCATGCTGGCCTAGCGGTGTTGCAGAAATCCTGTCTGAGCCACTCCCAGGGGGTTGGCACGTACATGCGTCGGCCTTCCTACACCACCATAGGAATGGGGAGATGGAAGAGTTGTGCCGGCTGGCCTGAATCGGTTAGAATTGCACCCAGAAAATGTGTGTTTTAACAATTAATAAATGCACTTTTTCAGATTGTGCCTGAAGCTGCCAAGGAGAGACCCCGTGTGGATCCAAAGGTGAGTTGGGTGCCTTTAAACATCCTACTCGAAATCCGTCTGGGTAGCTATTTCACATCTCTAGCATGTGGCCGAATTTTAACTTGCCATCCTCAGGGCAGGTAGGAAGGATTTTTTGAGTGCGCTTTCTGTAGCACGTGGAGCATGTCGAGTGCGGTGCGCTTTTTGTGGCATGTGGAGCTCTGCTTGCTGAGGCAAGCCTCCTACTGCTGTTTGCCATGTTGCTGCCATGTCTGGAGGGAGGGGTCTCATGATTACCACGAGACACTGTCTCAAATACCACCAGCAGTATTAGAAACACGGAACTATTTAAGAACATTAGTCCAGGATTGGGCTAAGGCCCTTCTGGTCCAGGGTGACCATACAGAACGGAGGACAGAGTGCCTGCACCTTTAACCATTGCCTAGAAGAGGGAATTTAGGCAGTTGCTGCTTTTTAAACCTTTCCATGTTGGGCTAAACCTGCCTAAATTCTCTCTTCTAGGCAATGGTTAAAGGGACAGGCATTCTGTCCTCCATTCTGTAGGGTCCTCCATCCCCCATTCTGCACTGGGGATCCAGGGAGCTAGTCCAGCTTCCTGGATCCCCCAGTGCCTCACCAGATGCCTCAAGGAATACACAAGAAAAAAAGACACCCAGTGCAATCCTATTTGTGTCTACTCAGAAGTAGGTTCCATTGAGTTTAATGGGGCTTATTCCCAGGAAAATGCTCTTAGGATTGCAGCATCCTGGGGCCTTCTCATGCAACTGGCATTCTGAGTAGCCTAGATCTAAAATAGAGCGTTACACATACTCGTGATGGCTTGTAACCCGCGATGTACTTTTCCTCCAGAATTTTGTCTAAACCCTTCTTGAAGGCACCGAGGCTAGTAGCCATCACCACATCCTGTGGCAAGGAGTTCTACAGCATAATTACCTGTTGGGTCAAGAAATATTCTACTTTGTGTATCCTAACTCTCCCAACACTTATATTAATGGATATCCCTAATTCTGCTGTTGTGTGAGAGGGTAAAAAAAGAACATCTCTCTCTATCCACTCCATCCAGCCCCTGCCTAGTTTTGTTCATCTCATTCACGATCCCCTTAAGAGCCTCTTTTCTAGACTGAAGAGCCCCAAACACTGTAGCTCAGTGGTCTTCAGCCATTTCTGTCCAGGACCCCCTTTCAATCTTTGGAATCTGACCTCCTGTCAAACTTGCTCCCCCGCCCCAATCCGGGACACAAGACTAAAAAAGAGGACCTGTCCTGGAAAATAGAAAAACACTCAGATATATGGCTTTCATGTGGTTAATTTAAATGCTATAGGTGCAATCCTATCTATGTCTACTCAGCCCCATTGTGTAGATGGAAAGTGTACTTAGGATTGCATCCAATGATACTTATTAAATTAAAAACCTATACATATCATATATTCAATACAATTTATTAATTACAAGAAGGCTCCATGCTGTCTCCTTACCAAAAAAAAGAGGACAATGAGATTTCTTTACACCGTTAATAGAGTTCTTTGGTTGTCTATTTATTTGCTTTTATTAATGAAGAGATTATTTTTGTTATAATTCTAATGAAGGTATTATTTTGGTAGCTTTTAGATTTCCACTCCCAACCATCACTTTGGTGGGCTTCTGGTGTCTGCGAATGAGCTGATTTAAATCCTGTATGACCAGATGTCTTCTTTTTTCCAGGACTTGTTCTCTTTTTGCCTAGTCTTTTAGAAGAATTTAAATGTCCTCCTTTTCCATGTGTGCATAGCCATCTTGTGATCAATAAATTATATGTAACATACAGTGCAATTCTATTCATGTCTGCTCAGAAGTACATGAAATCCATGTAAGAGTGTTTTACACGTTTTATGGATATACTACATTTTGGGTTACTTTGTTATGAAATCTGGTCACCCTAGTTTATATCCCTTCCCATATATTGAATCTCAATGGTCTGTGGCTTTCCAATTGGCTAACTTGGTTGTTTTCTCTTGTTTGACTGATATGAGCTAGGATTTTGACTTATGGTCTGGTAACTTTGGGGATTCTGCCTTCCTTGCCTCTTTGACTTTTCAATACTTGGCGTGCAGTGAATTCACACATATTTCTCTTCCCCAACCCCCACCCCCCCAAAAAAAGAAGGAAAAAAGGAGGGAATTGGGTTTGGCGGTGCCAGAGACTCTGACTCTTTAATGCAGTAACAATGATCTTCACAAAATGCCATTGTGAAAAGAGTATCAAAGCCAACTGGGGAGATGAGTGAATTGATGTGGAAGTTGCCTTGGACAAAGCATAGTGTGCATTTTAAACAGTGAAATGTATTTGGTACAATAAACTGTTGTGGCCCTGGAAAGGTTGAGATCTCCAAGGGGTGGAAAAGGAGCTGCAAATAGTTTGTGCAAACTCACCAAAGTGTAATGGAAAGTTGAAAGGCTTGACTGGTATTTTGATATTATTTGATTTTGTAATAGTTTGATATAATTGAATTGCAAAATTAGCTAAAAGATGAGTTTCAGGTGTTTTGTTAAGGGCAAAATTCCAGTCCTTGCCATGGGCACCCTTTGTCCTAGGTATGCCTCTGATTTCCACCAAATCCTTTCACAAATGTGGTGACCAGGACTGGATGACCAGAAATAGATGATCAAGAATCCTCCATCTTAGACTGTTCTTAGAAATAAGATTAATAATTTTATTCCTAAATGTTTCAGGAGCTTCGGGTCAATCACAAGGAATTACACGGCTATGGACTGCTGTCCCTTCAATCTTCTACTTCTATCACTCCTCTACCTCCAGTAGTATGAAAGGTTTCTTGGTGGATATTACTTCTGCCACACACCATATACTCCGCAGCATCTCTTGACCATCCTGTGGTTTAACAGGTTTGTTGGTGGATTTTTAAGTGCACTGGGTTCTTTGTTCACCTACTTTTAAGTAGTACAACGGCCACCTTTTAATCTGGCTGTACTCCATTAAATGGCAAACATTGAGGGGGACACCTGAAGCCTTTGCATCAGTTGGCCCCATGGATGGGTCGGCCCCAGTAGGGACAACGGGAGAGGGCGTAGTTAGGAAGGGATGAATTCCGCTTCTCTTGTCCTGTTGCAGTGACTGCTACTCATGGTCGTCTTGCTTGGAGAGAGCCCTTGGAGACCCTATGGCTTCTATGCAACACCTTAGGAGCGGTGGAGAACAGTTCCGACTGCTGGGACCAGCTGGACCGGCTGGGCAGAATCTGTTTGAGGAGGGAGTCTCCACACTTGTCAGGTAGGAGGAATTGTGCTGGTTTCCCAGAGAGTATTAATGGGAGGCAGGGTAGTTCAGTGGTTAGGGTGTTGGACTGAGACCTGGAAGGTCCAGATTCAAACCTTCCTTGGGCATGACGTTGCCTCCTGGGTGACCCCAGGCCAATCACTCACTCTCAGCCTCCCCTATCAATCCCTTGATAGGAGGGGTATCAGTCTTTTTATACCAATTCTACTTTCTTACTCTCAAAATCTACAGATATTTGCTGGGAGGGTCAGCAGACCGATCGCTCTCCTGCTCTCCTGCTCTCCAGAAGCAATGACGTCCGAGGGATGTAATCGGGATTACCCCTGAATGTTGTGAACTATGCCTGTTATTGGGTTCAGCACATTATTCTGTTGCACTGACCTGTGAATGACTTGGTGACCTGTTGGACTGGACTACCTTACTGTGCTTAGCGGATTGCCATTTGGACTTGTTTGCCTTTACTGAAGGATTCATCTGTGCTCTGACCCAAGGACTGTTTACTGAACACTGCTTTATGGTATCTGCTGTTTTGACTGGTACAAGCGGCTTCTCTCTGAGCTGCTGTTGTATTTGTTCTTTGCGTTGGCAGCCACCTGCGGTACAGCGGAGGGATCCGCTACTTCTGCCAAGCACCATGCACTCTGCAGCATCTCTTGACCACAGCCGTCATTGGTTGTTGGCCCAGGAAGCGCTGTGGTCTTCTAGACGGAACCAGTGCTGAGCAGAGCGCCTGAATTCCCTGCTCGCTGCTGTGTGTCTGCAGAGTACGCCTTCCAGTCTGCTGATAACGGGAAAGAGCGTGGAGTCCCACTACTGCGCTGTGGTCAAAAAGAGCACCATGGAATCAGCTATGATGTCTGATCACCCACCTCAGTGGCTCTAACTAAAAAAAGACTTGGTTCCTCTTCTGTGCCACTCCCAGAGTGTGGGGGGTAGGCCAGTGCGTAGACATCCGGCTTCTCAATCGGCTTCTCTCTGAGCTGCTGCTGTGTTTGTTCTTTACGTTGGCAGCCACCTGCGTTACAGCTGAGGGATCCTCTACTGACCGCATCCCCAGCTTCACTTTCATGGGTTTCATGGACGGTGTATCTCAGCTAGTGCCTTGATCAGCCTTCAGTTGACGGAGTCTCTCAGATCCGGTACCACTAAGGGAGGAGCGTGGAGACTGGTGACCAGAAAAAGGGAGGATTACAACATTTTGGTTGATATTTTAAAATTGAAGATTATTCTCAGATGGGGCCAGCTAGAAGGAGTTATTTTTCAATTCCAAGGAAACACCTATAGATGGACACAATACAAAAAGCAGAAGTAATTTGAGGAGGAGGAGGAGGAGGAGGAAGTGGTGTGCTGGAACAAAAGGATGGACATTAATTTTAACTGGACATTGTATGAGGTGAGGAACCAGGAGCAGGTGAGCTACGCTGGCCCACATTGGTTAGGATTGGTTAGAATTGTGCCCACAGTGTATTTATTGCATGCATTTGCTTCAAAACTAGAATTTGATTCCAGACTAATGAATCAAATGAATCTGTTTTCATGAAGAAAATTGGCGTACAAATATTGGACAAGCCACATGCTGTTATAGTGACCCATAGTTATTTGGCCCAGAGAAAACACCCCCATCTCCTCTAGTCTAAGGTAGGGGAAAAGAATTATGGAAACATTTCCCACACCCTCCCAACTATTAACTAATCATATAATATAAAGACATCTGTTATATTTTATATTTTAGTACACTGCATTTTTAACGTCGTCATCATCATCCTTTAAAACGACATGACTCACTGTCAACTTTGAACAAACACTTGAAAATATCATTGACCTGTGCTGAGGAGCTGATGGCGGACTCAGCCTGACACCCAAGTCTGAACCCAGTATCGGTGCAACATGCATGATGTTTCTAAAAATGTTCCTAAAAGGTTCTTTGTGCCTATTTTTAAATCTGTTTATGTACACTGCCTTGGGTGCTCTGAGAAGAATGGTGGAGTAAAAGTACAGCATATAAATAAAAAGGTCACAAGCCTAACCTGTGTTAGGCCAGTATAATCTCTGGCACAAGCCCCATCATGGCCTGGGGGTGTCACAGAAGGCACTTCTGCACTACTCCTGGGATGATTACGGCAGTGCAAAGTTATTGGTTTTTTTCTGTAGTTTTCTTTATTTGATAATTAATTGTTTACATATCTTTTTTTTTACATTTTAACATATACATCTTTCTCATATCCTCATGTAAACCTTATAAACATTTCTTTCCTTCCCCCATATTCCCCTTTTTTTATTTCCACTCCCCTCCCATGAAAAGAAAGAGACCATCCAATTATAACTTTAGCCATGAGCACACCTTATGTATTTTAACAAAAATCTCATTATTGGCCCCTCTTTCTTTTACCCAACTAATATAACTATACCATTTCTTGTTTATCTCTAATTTTTTCACCTCCCAAGTTTTTTTCCTGACCCAAAATTGCGACAATATCTGATAGAATCCACTGATATAGATAAAAATTCCATGTTTCCATGTTCCATTTCGTTACATCTCTCCATCCCTTAACAATTACCGCATGTGCAGCCAATATTATTGCTTTTAACAGATCCTGTTCATTTTTTGGTAATTTATCATTACCCAAGATCCCCATAAAAATCACTTTTCTTGCCTTTTCTATTTTAAAGTTACATATTTCCTCCACTTTTTCTAATATTTGCTGCCAGTATTCTTTTACCTTCGGGCACTCCCATCACAGATGTATATAATATCCTTTTATCCTTCCACAATGCCAACAATTTGGATTACTTCCCTTTAATATATGGGATAGTTGCAGGGCGGGGAGGGGGTGCTATACCATTTTAATACCAGTTTCATTTCTAATTCTCTATACTTTTCTATTTTAATTTTCCCAATTCCTGTTATTATTCTATCTGTTTCCTGCTTTGAAATTTCCAATTCCTTTACCCACTGGTTTTGTATAAGCAGTACTACATGATATTTATTCATAAAAGAGTAAATGTTTTTGCCAACCTCATGTTGTTGTCTTGTTTACCATATATTTTTTTCTAGTTCTGTCTCCTCTTTATTTGCTAGTAAATGACATTTTTTTATATTTCAATATATTGTATAAAGACATTAATTTCAACCAATGTTTCTCTCCCACTTCCCTCAGTAGACCTTGTATCTGAATCAGGTTCCCCTGAACAGTAAATAAATTTTTAACCATAAAAAACCTTTTTCCTTTATCTTATCCCAAAACTCCATCCACACTTATGAATTATTCACTTAGAGATTCAAGTGGTGCCCGTTTGGAAGGGTTTGGCATCCATTTAAGATTATACTTTCCCCATATTTTCAGTATTGTATGTCTTGGGCCTATTGTATTCTTGATTTCTTTTTTGAGATTTGGCGTAAATATTCCAAATTTTCCTGTTCCCTTATTTACCGCATCTTCCCATCTCACCCATTTATCTACACTTTTTCCATCCATTTCTAATAACATTCTTATTTGAAAAGCTTCAAAATAACTTTCTAAATGTGGGACACCCCATCCCAGATCTTCCTGAGGTGAATATATCACTTTCTTTATTGTTCTGGTCCTCTTTCCCCCAAATATCCCATTTCTTATTTCCGCTAATTTCAAAAGCTGTTTCTTTGAGATTCTCTCTGGAAGCGTTTGGAATAGATATAGCATTTTAGAAACTATAAGCATTTCAACCGCTCTTATTTTTCCTAATATACTGAGATGCTTATTTTCCCATTGCTTTAAGTTCTGTTGTATCTTTTTTCCATATTGTTGCATAGTTTCTTTCTTTAAGATTTGATACATTTTTGTTATTGTTATTCCCAGATATTTTATTTCCTTAACTCATAGTTTCATCCCTGTCGTCTTAGCTGTTTCATTCTGCTGCTTTATTTCTATTCTTTTAAACATAATCTCTGATTTTTTTTTATTTTTACTCCCAGTCCTGAACACATTTAAAATCTTCTAATACAATAAGTAGTTCTCTTATCCTGAGGATTCTCTAATAACAGTAGTATATTATCTACTTAAAGATTTAATTTTATTTCTTCCTTTCCTATTTTATACCCATGGATTCTACTACTATTTCTAATTCTATCTGCCAGAGGTTCCATGGCTAAAGCAAATAGCATTGGAGATAAAGGGCATCCTTGTTTCACCCCTCTCTGTATTAATATTTGTATGATTATCGTTAACTTTAATGACTGCTTTCCCCTCCCTATAAATTTCTTTCAGAGCTATTATAAAAGGACCTTCAAAACCAAATCTTTTCAACACTTGAAATAGATACTTATGATTTAGCATTTCAAATGCTTTATATACATCTAATTTCAAAAGAGCATATTTCCCATTGCTATTTCCATGATAAATGGTATTGATCACATTTCTTATAAGATGACTAATGTATCTCCCCTTTATAAATCCATATTGATCCTCTCCTATTAATCTCGGAAGTATCTTTTCCAGTCTATTTGCTAAACCTTTTGCAAAGATCTTGTAGTCTTGATTAGCCAAATTTATCGGACGGTACGAATTAGGCTCCATTGAGTCTCTAGAGCAGCATTTCTCAAATTGGGTGTCGGGACCCCTTTGGGGGTCGCCTAGAGCTTTCCTGGGGGTCACCTAAACACCCCTGGTGCAGGGGGCCAGGTCAGGCTTGCCAGACCTCCAGCTGTAGCTGCGCACGCACTGGGGCTGACTGAGAGCATCAGAGCCCAATCCTATGCATGCCTACTCTGAAATAAATCCCATTATAGCCAGGGGGGCCTTTACTCCCATGTAAATGTGGATAGGATTGCAGCCTCAGGGCCCAATCCTATGCATGCCTACTCTGAAATAAATCCCATTGTGTTCAGTGTGTGCCTAGAACACACATTTCATTTGTAACAATGAAAATACATCCTGCGTATCGGATATTTACATTACGATTCATAACAGTAGCAAAATTACAGTTATAAAGTAGCAACGAAAATAATTTTATAGTTGGGGGTCCCCACAACATGAGGAACTTATAAAGGGGTCACGGTGTTAGGAAGTTTGAGAACCACTGCTCTAGAGGGTTTCAAAATGGTTAAAATTTCAGACTTTCTCCAAGAGTTTGGAGCTATCCCTCCCTTTAATATTTTGTTAAAGAGATCTTGCATTTCTGGAACTATTTCTTCTCCAACCGTTTTATAAAATTCGGCCCCAAATCTGTCTAAACCAGGAGAGTTTTGATTTTTTAAAATTTTTTATAACTTCCATTACTTCTTGTTGTGTTATTTCTCCACTTAATTTTTCCAATTCCTGCTGCCTAAATTTATTAGCTTTAATTTCATCAAACTGTATTTCATCCTCAGCTTTAAACAGATTCCTATAAAAACTTTCAGTGATCTCCCTTATTTATTTATCTTTATATCTCTCAATTCCCTCTTCATCTTTCATACAGTTTATCGTTTGTCTTTCCTTTCTTTTTTCAGATAATTTGCCAGTCTCTTCATCATATTAATACTTATTCTTTGATACTGATTTTTCACTAAAATGTCTTTTTTCCATAAAGAACAGTTATCCAGATCTTTCAGTTCCTCTTTTAATCTGATTAAATTCTCCTGAGTTTGTTTCTCATATTTTCTTTATAATTTTATCTGGGTCTCTATTATCTCCTTCAATTTTTGTTCTCTTTTCATATTTATGTTTCTTCTCAAATAGATCTCTTTAGTAATACAAATTTCCCCAAAAACAGCTTTAGCTGCATCCCATAATGTTGCTTCATCCACAGATTCCTTATTCTCTAAGAAGTATAATCTTATCTGTCTGCTTAAATCTTCTCTATCTTTGTGTTGAAAAATATTCTATCATTAAATCTCCAGCTTCTGTCTCTCATCCCTTCCTTTAAAGTAATCTCAATTAATACTGGTGCATGATCCGATAACCAAATTGCTCCTGTTTCCACTTTGTTTACAATCACATCATTCAGATCTTTCACCAGCACATGATCAAAAGAAGTGAATCTTCTATGTCTGTTTGAGAAATAAGTGGATGGTTTTTCTTTCTGTAGGAGAGTATATACTTCCTTCAGTCTCCATCTATTTAATTTCAGTTTCTTATTTAACATGATATCATTGTTTAAATCTCCTGCAATCACCAAGTTCACCTCATAGAATGATTGAGTTTTTTGAAAAACCTGAGTCAGAAAACCTGTTTGACCCTGGTTGGGTGCATATACATTTGCTAAAGTAAATTTTTTCCCATTCATACTGAATTTCAAAAAAATAAATCTACCATCTCTATCCTTATATTGTTCTAAAATATTTATATTCAATCTAGCATGAATGAGAATGGCCACTCCCCTTGCTTTATTTGTTCCTCTTGATTCAAATTGTAATTTCCAGTTTGGATTACTTATTAATGGTCTTACATCTTTTTTCCCTTTCTGAGTTTCCTGAAAACATAAAATATCAATCCCTTTATCTTTAATCAATTTATTTAATCTATAACGCTTTAAATCAGAGGTCAGTCCATTAACATTTAGGGAGAGGATCTTAACCTTCCTTTCCATTTCTATTGATATCATATTCCACAGGTGTGCACACTAATCTCTTTTCATTTGTTTTCTTTTGTTTTTCGGTCTCGCTCCCCATAACCTCCATAGCCCGAAAAAATCAACCCCTTCATGAGGGGTTGGGTAAGGATTCTAAATCCTCCCCTTTTCGACCCTGTTAGTTATTCAGCCCGCCCTATGATTCCTTTTTTCCAAACAACACTATACCAAATACATAATTATTTTTACCACAACTTAAATAAAAATTAAGCCCTTCTTGCTTCTTTTTAACATTTAAACACAATTTTGTTTTCAGTTCCTATTTAGTTTTATATATTCTCCTCCTCTTCTCTTTCTTCTGTTTCTTCTCCTTTTTCTTCTTTTTCCTCTTCAACCCTTATATTAAGTTTGCAGAGTAACTTTTCAGCTTCTTGTGGATTTGAAGCCCTCAACAGTTTACCGTCTTTAAATATTAATATCGTGGCTGGAAATCCCCAAGAGAAGAGAATTCCATTTTGATGCAATTTCTGGGCATAGGGTTTCATATTCCTTCCTTCTAACGTACTAACCACCTTTCTATCTAACTTACTAACTTTCTATCTATCTAACTTTCTTTCTAACGTACTAACTGCCTTTCTATCTAATCTTTTTCTTTCTAACTTTCTAACTTTCTAACTTTCTAACTTTCTATCTATCTATCTATCTATCTATCTATCTATCTATCTATCTATCTATCTATCTATCTATCTATCTATCTATCTATCTATCTAACTTACTTTCTATTGCTTTCAGGTCATCTTCCATGTTTGTGTCAGGATCATGCTGTGTTTTGTTGCATTGCTTTCAGGGTGTCTTACGCATCCCCGCCATGTTAAATGGTTTCTGATGCTGCAAACTCCCTAAGGAGTGACTTGCGTGTCTAGGTTGGAATCACATGTTAAAGTCACTTGCGTTGTTCCTGTGCAATCCTATGCATTACTCAGAAGTAAGCCCATTGAGTTCAGTGTGATTTATTCCTACATGCATAGGCTTACTTTTGAGTAATTCCATAAACTAATAGATTTCCTAGGATTCCATAAACTCAGCACCACAAATGAAAAGGTCCTGCACCGTTTTCCCATATAATCCAAACAGGAAGAGACAAGATGGCTACTGGGTTGGTTTCCTGTTACTGGGCTCTCAGGGTGTCTGGCGATTCTCTTCTCAGCTTAATTTACAGCAGAATTAATGTTTATGGTGGACAGTCTCTGTATGGTCCATGTGCTCAAACTGAGATTCCAGTCTCATGTAATCCTAAACTTCAGTGTTTACATCCCTCCTATCCAGACGAATGCCCTCAGAGACAGACAATGGAAATCTCTCCTACAAGTAATTGACAGTATCCTGCCCAGATGTCCAAATGCCTGTCAACTTCTTGCAGGAGACCTGAACGGCCGTGTTGGATCCAGCCCTGGTATTTTCTCCTTAATGACTCTTCAGACCTGCTTACCCCAATGCCACTTTCAACGCCTGTCGAAGGATACAGTAGTGAATCTGTCAGGGAAGTGGCTGGCGAGGCAGAGTGTTCTTGGTTCCATTTGGCTAGAGGGCCTTTCTGAATTAAAGGAGCATGTGGAGATTACTTAGACGGCCCCAAACGGGCAATATCTGCAGTAGACCACTGTGTGGTATCAGGAGCGACCGGAGCCCATGTGTCACCCAGCGCGGGGGCACAGCACATCACCCCAGGGACAGGCGCACCCCTCCTGCGACACTGGCCCATGCGACACTGCACCTCCGTCAACATTGGTGCTCGCGCTATGTCGCTTCAGAAGCTGACTGGCTTCAGAAGAGCACTGGCTGACTGGCTTCAGAAGAGCACTGCGCATGTGCCAACTTTGGTGCAGCTTCAAAGTAGACTTCCTCTCTTAGGAGGAGCAGCCAGCTCAATGGGTGTTCAGAGACACACGGCGCATGTCCAAAGTCTCAGACATGCGCAGTGCGTCTTTGCGCACAACGCTGATGTCTGGGGCCGGCTGAAGGAGTGTCAGATTCCTTTGGCGTGTCACCCCAGCAGGTGTGTCACCCTGTGTGGACCGCACCAGCTGCACCACCCTGGTGACGCGGCTGCGAGGTATTATCACATCTGATTATTTTTAAGCAGGTTGCTCAATCAAGTGCTTCATAACATGTTTGTGAACCTCAAAGCAGCGTTCACTTCAGTCAACAAAGGCTTACTATGGCATCCCTGATCTGAACCATTACCCATCAATAGAGGTGTAAAGCAAGGCTGTGTGCTTTCACCCACTTGGTTTAATTTTTTGTCAATGATCAGGCCCCTGGTTAGCAAAAATAAGATTCTCATTTCCCTAAACTAGGTATACTCCTGATGACACTTTTACCTCTCACTCACACATTCACCCTCACATGTGTCAAGCTTCTTGTAAACATCTTCATAGTGGGCAGCTTTCACAGAGGCATTGGCTGTGATCGTCATAGCCTTGTGATCGTCCTAGCAGCATCTCTGGCTTTAATTTCACTAAACTAACAGCACGAAAGAGCAGAGTTCTGCCTTCATATGATCATTGTATTTCTTGAAATTAGAGGACCTTCTGCAGTGGAGCAAACAGGAGCTTTTGTAACAATACTAATCCTTTCTATAGGATTTGAATCATTTAAAAAAAAATTTTCATGTACACACAAAAAACCCCAAAATTACAAAACTTATTTTATTTTATAAAATTTATTTTAATTACAATATTTATATACTGACTTCATCTTTCAGAACCAAGGTACATCACAACTTGGGAAACATATATAAAATCAATATTTAAAACACCACTGCATCAGCCTTCCGATATAATTCATCAATTAAAATCTTTAAGCAATATAAGATTGCTTATATCTAAGAATATAAAGGTAAAATATTACAATAAAATTCATAATGCAAGGAATTATATCCATTTTATATTTACTTTGCCCCAAAGGGATATGTTTAAGGGTGCTCATCTGTCCAGATCTAGTGTAATTGCATAGATCGTTTTTACATTTAATGTGATCATCTCAGTAATGTATCTCGATATTAAAATACCCAGGTATTTAACAGATTCTGGGCATCAGTGAAAATTCCAGATGCATCTTGTAGAATACTTCTCCCTAATGGCATTACTAATGCACATTTGGTCCAGTTGATGGACTAACCAGAAATATTACCATACACAGACCTAAAGTTTAACAGTTCAGGTATAGACACTAAAGAATCTCTTATAAATAATATTGGCACATAATATGATTTTGAACTCATTGTTATCTTATTTAATGCCATGGATACTGGTGTTGGCTCAGCATTTTAAGCAGAGATCAAGTAACAATGGTGAAAATGGACAGGCCTGAAATGTGCCCTTTTTTGGAGCGAAAATAGGAGACAGAGAACCATTTGCTAAAATTCTGGACTTAGAAGCAGAGTATAAAATTTTAATCCATTTCAAAAAGTCATTAGATATACCAAACTCCTCAAAAGGTGTAAAACATAAGCTTCAACTGCACCTGGTCAAAGGCTTTCTCAGCACCCAAAGAATAGACAGCTTGATTCAAAACTCCATAGAATATGAGATAAGACAAACCTTTATTGTCACTTTTACTGTGCACACACGGGTACACGCCCGCTGGTACACACAAAATGAAATTACATGGTTTGCTCACAAGAGTAAACTCATACAATCCCTAAAAATATATAAATCCGTAGATATCTATACAGATATATTTATACTTGCATACACTTTCCAAATGTTATTCCCAGGGACATTTCAAGTTGTTACCATAAAGAATCTTAAGTGAGCCTGGCTTCTTCAATATTTGTGTATAGAAATTAGATTAGATGCTAGTTTTGAAGCAAGTGCATGCCATGAATATACTGAGAACGCAATCCCAGTCCATTTAGGCCGGCATAGCTCTGCTCCCCAGAGCATCTCTGTCCACCAACCAAGAGGGACTTTCTCAGCACCCCAGAATCCAGCAGAAGAGGATGTCTCCGGCAGATTCAGCTGCACAGAGCATCTCTGAACCCTAATCAAGGGAGACTTGCTCAGCACTCCGGGACACTGCAGAAGAGGATGTCCACGAGAACCAACTTCCCCGAGTATCTCTCCTCCCCATATCAAGGTGAAATTTGCACAACTCCAGAACACCACACAAGAGAATGTCCAGGTAAGTGCATGCACCAAGGCGCTGTGCAACCCCTCTGCCTTCATGCCTTCATCATGTCCCATGGCTTGAGGCTGCACAGCAAATATGGCATCCCATAGACGGTGGTACATCTCTGTTATTTTGGCCCAGACTCTTTTGGCAAAGGCTCCTGTTCAGGGCTAACTCCAGCATGGAGCAAATTATGTTTGTTTCAGGCCATGCCATCATAGAGGCTCTTGCCCTTTTGTTTCGTGAAAACCTTTGGGACTGGAGGGAGCATCACTGGGGAAAAAACAACTTCTGCACACCAAAAGGATTGGTCTGGTGAAATAAAGAGGGCAGCTTGGCCAAGGCCAGCCAGTGAATGAGCTTCATGTGTGACGCAGCTTGTCCGGCCTTGTGCACCTCCTCCTAAGTTCTATCCCTGGCATCTCCAGGAAGGGGAAAAATAATACGTAATTGAAACAATGGCATGCCACGACCATTTAGGGTTGATGCTGCTCAGCTAAGTGAACGATGATCCGACTCAGCTGGAAGCAGTTTCCTTATGCAAGGTGACTTTGTGGCTGGAGTCTTCATGAAGGCAGCTTGCATGGACAGGGATTCATTCATCCCTTAGTGTAACACGCAAGTTTTATGGTTTGTGCAATACCTTCATAATACACTAGGGTCCCTTGTTATCCACTAGGATTCCGTATATCCTCCTGTGGATGAAAAAGCAGTGGAAAAATAGATTTAAAGGCCCACTTCCAGCTTTCCTGTTCTTCCATTACTCCTAAAAACAGCTTTTCTTTCTGTTCTAAAGAGTCAGTCTGTAGTTTTGCTGACTTATTTTGCCTGGCTCAGCTGAATCATGGAATGATTGCTTGCATGACCGCCTCTCTACAACAGTAGAAAAGCTGTTTTTGAAACTGTAATTCATGTTGAGTCAAATCTGTGTATAAAAAATCAGTGTATAACAAGCTTGGACCTGTGTATGCTCAACAAACAGATAAAGGTGGTGATGGTGCCAGGGTGACCACAGTGGCACAGTGCTATCCAGTTGTGAAAAATGAGAAGCTCCCATTGGCATAATGGTGAACATTATGGAAGTGGTGAACATAATGGAAGATGATGACTGCTGGAAATGTAATTGCCTTCCAACCAATATTGAATCATCTGGCTGTTCTCACAATTGCAGGCACAGTTAAGACCCATATCCTGTTCACCTACGCCCCAACTGAGACCAGCCTGGAGACAGCCAAGGATGACTTCTACAACCAGCTCCAGCAAACATTGGACACGATCCTGTGGACTGAAATGATCATTCTAGCAGGAGACTTCAGAGCCCACATCAGAGCAGAAAGGATTGAAAGGGAAGAAATGCTGGGCAAATTTGGACATGGCAGGATCAGTGGCAATGGACTGTGCCTTCTCTACAATGGGAATAGGCAATAGCCTCTTTCAGCACCCCTGCAAATACTACTTTACATGCCACAACCCATCTGGCAGAGATTCAGCCATCTTGGTTTACATCCTGATCAGTTCCTGATTGTCACTCAAAGTTGTGCATGCAATGAGGGGGCCTGACTGTGGATCCCACTGTGGATCTGACCACTTCTTTATCTGTGCCAAAGTATAGCTGCAACTGCAATGGGCAAAGCGCATGGCGCCACCGCCAGCCAAATTGAGTTGAGCCAAATTGTCCCTTGTCTAAGAGAAAACTCCAAACAGCCCTATCCAACAGACTTGCAATACTTGAACCGTCGGACAATGTTGAGACAGAAGAAAAGCAGCTTTCGGGGTCCATCTTGGAATGTGCTGCTCCTCTATGTCCACCATCAGAAACAGCCATGGATCTGACAGGAGTGCCTGGATCTGGTAGACAAACGGAAACGGGCCAAACATATTGACTTCAAACAGTATCAGTCTCTGAACAAGGAGATCAGACAGAGGATGAAGGCAGAAGAAGAAGCCCATTGGAATAGTCGGTGAGGTGCTCATGAAGTTCATACAGTCAAGGCTGCAGGAATATTGGGAACTGACCAGCCAGGAAGACAAAGCAGGATTCAGGCCGCATCAGGGTTGCAGCGATCAAATATTCCCTATTGGTCAACTGGTGAAGAAAAGAGTCAGGTGTGGAAAGGGAACTATCTCTGTCTTCATCGACTTCATATCCACATTTGACTGTGTTCACTGGCCTGCACTGTGGAAGGTGTTGGGGAATGAGCGTGTGCCGCTGAAGATGATGCAACTCCTCCAAGCGTCATACATTGGCTCAACTAGCAGTGTGTGGTTCTGAAAGAGCTATCTCAGGAATTTCCTATTCAAACCGGAGTCTGCCAGGGAGCTGTCACCTCTCCCTTGCTCTTTAATATCTTGATTGATGCCATGATGAGGAAAGCATTTCAGAGCAGACACGTGGTACGATATGGTATAAATAATGTCCTGACTGATCTGATGTTTGCAGACGACAGTGCTGTATTCACAGACACGGATGCAGAGGCCACCAACATTCTTTACCACATTGCCTGGATTGTCCAGTCCCACTGCCTAAGAATCAATGTGGAGAAGACCTCAGATGAATCAGTTCACCTAGATGGAGTCCAAATTGAACAGCTCCAAGAAATCAAATATCTGGGGTCACTGGTGCAGGAGAAGAAAGTGGCATCTACCACCAAAGTCAACAGCACGATTGGCCAGGCAACAGCGGCATTCGCATCACTCATCACTGCCTTTGGAAGAAGGCAAACATCTCCACCAACACCAAAATCTGCCTCCTGCAAACACTAATCCTGCCAGTTCTCCTGCATGAGTCAGAAGCATGGACTCTGCTCAAATCAGATACGAACAAGCTTGAGGCTTTCCAAATGTGATTCCCGAGATGGATCCGAGTGTCTCTTTTCGTGATCGCCTTCATAACGAGACAATACGGGAAAGGTGCAACCTTCAACCCTCAGTCTAAGAGCTAATCCAAAAACGCAGATAGAGATCATTGGCCATGTCTGGAGAACGAACGCCAATCAGCTGCCACATAAGCTGCTCTGGCGAGACTGACCTGTCCTCTGGAGGGTTCAGGGAGCAGCATCCAAAAAGACGTGGCTCAAACTGGTTGAACAAGACCTAAAAAAACCAGCGACTCACCACTGAGGAGGGTAAAAACATCTCTGGCAACTGCAAAGAATGGAAGCATATTGTGAATGCTGCATGGAATCCAGCAGCACCGATAGCAGCATATTTGTTGGGAGGACGACCCTCTCCCAGTCACCTGCTAAGGACTCAAGAAGAAGAAAGAAGTGGCCAAAAGCAGTCTTTCCTGCTGCAGACCAAGGTAAGGTTGACCCTCATGTCTTTTAGTGCTTTCCAAGTTTGGGGCTCTTCAGTCTAGAGAATGGGCGCTTGAGGGGGGACATGACTGAGACATACAAGATTCTGCAAGAGATGAATAGACAGGGAGATGCTCTTTTCCCTTTCAATTACCACCAGAACCAGGGGGCATCCACTAAAATTGAAAATTGGGAGGGTTAGGACGTACAGAGAAATAGACAGGAAATATTTCCTTACCCAGCATGTGGTAAGGAACTGTGGTCTGTGGAATTCCCTGCCACAGGATGTGGTGTTAGCACCTAGCCATACTGCATTTAAGAAGGGATTGGACAAATTCCTAAAGGAATAGACCATGAGGGGTGTGTGTACAAGTGGATAACCTTAAAACTCCAGATGCAGGGGAGCACCTGCATGCGGGCATCTTATGCGCTCCCTGAAGCATCTGGTGAGCCGCTGTGTGGTCCAGGAAGCTGGACTAGATGTGCCGGCGGCCCGATCCAGTGGAGGATCTTCTTATGTTCATACATGAATTATATTTGGGTTGTCATGTGAACTTCAGGGGGGAAATGCCCAGGTTACCAAAAGCCTTCTGCCACCTGGATGAGGTCAGCTTTGTAGACGCTGGTCTGAAGCTGGATAAGGTCAGCTTCTTAGAAGCTTCTGGAAGCTGTTGGCTGCGTGCTCAGGATCATCTGCATTGCAAAGGGGGGGGCATCAGTGCCCGGGTTGCTTCCATGAAAATGCTTTCCTGGAAATTGTTAGCATTGCTCTGAATCTGCAGTGGAGGACCCCGGATCCTTCATTAGAAAGACAATTCCCAGAGTCCCTGGATGGCAAATCAGTTTGCTACAGTGTCAGATGCTTTCTTGACACATGCTGAATTGAAAAGAAGGAAGGGAAGAGAAGAGAAAGGGAAGGGGAGGATAATGAAGAATATCGCCTTGATAATGAGAGATAATGAGAGAAGGGAACAAAGAGCTGGGCTGGAATATCTCCTTTCTTCTCCAGCAGAAGGGGAACTGAGCGAGCAGGTGGACAGTCAGGTAGACCGTTCAGCAGAAGAAGATCTCAAAATCTGCCAGCCAGAAATACTCGCCATCCAATGCAGCTCACCTATGACCCTGTAACTCTATTGCTTATAGAATTTTTAGATGTGTTAGTTGCAAGGCAACTTAACCCAAATCCAGAGTAACTACGGGAGCACATAAGAGACTTTACGTGCACCCGTAGTTACTGCACCATCTGGTGAAAACCTATGGGAAATTCATATTGGAATCCGGAGTAAGTTGTTCTTACACCAGAGCAAGGACTCCCCGTAGTTACTCTGGATTTTGCCCTTTCAGCACAATCCTAACTTGCACTGGAAGAGGCAAGCTGGCATTCCTGCGCTGTATCCAATGCAAGTTTGGGGCTGGCTGAAGCTCAGCATGGAGCAATGGGAAACTTTGCCCCTTCCCCTAGGATGAGCCACAGGAGCCCCAATAAGATGGCACAAGTCTGAGCAGAACAGTTCTATTTCAGGCTGCCCAGGACTAGGTTCCCACTAAACACCCTGGAATGTCTCCCTCCCTATGCCCCCTCAGCCCTCTGAGAGCTTGGCTGGCATGGGCCTACCACTTAGGGTAGTGCAGAGGCTGGATCTGGCACCCAAAGGTCAGCATGTGTTCCTAGACCAGCTCAGTTGACCCACATGATTTATGGCATGTTTGGGACCCTCTCAGGCCAGCGCTAGAGCCAATTAGGTGCTGGGTCTGGACTGCACCAAGTGATGTCTGTTCCAACTTCTCTTTCACAGACCTTTACATCCGGCACACAAAGTTCACCAGGAAAAGCAGAAGAATGTAAAAGCTTTGGGAAAAGATGCCCCAGTTTGTCAGTTTTTTATGTTTTGCAGAAAATAAATGATACTTTCTATCGGTGGCCATGATTTGTTTTCTGTAGTTTGCTAAGGAAACTGAAAGGGTTGTTGCTGTTTTGTGAGTCTGCTGAGAAATCTCTCTTTGACGTCCCGAGCATTATCAGAGGACTTTGGTCCCCAGAGTTATTCATCAGGGAGGCATGGAAGTTAAACACAGTAGACCCTCGGTTTCCATAGGGGATCAGTTCCAGGAGCACCCCTGCAGATCCCAAATCCACGAATAATGAAATTTGTGGCTGGAGAGCCTTTGCAGTGGTGGGCAATGGTGGGTTCTCACAGGTTCTATAGAACCCTTTGCTAATGAGTACCTGGTTCTGAGAACCGGTTGCTAATGGGACATAGAACTGTTGTGAATTTAGGTTATTAGGGCATAGAACCCACTGTTAATTTATTTGAATCCCACCACTGGTCTTAGAGGATCCCCTGAAGGCAACCAGAAATGAGGTGACTCCAGCCATCTTCTCAGCATCCACAGAGCCTGAAATCTGTGGATCCCAAGCACATGGATAAAGGGTCATTCTACATCTGAAAATGCTGTAATGTGTAGGGGTTGCCACCAAAGACACGGATGAGGATTGAATTCACTTTATCCATCACTAGTTTCCATGAATTTTGTAAAAGGCAAGTTAAAGCTGGTGGAGGAGACAGCAAAATGGCAAGAAAATAAGGGGGACACGCAGTGGCTGATTGCCCACATTACAGAGGCTTTCTTTCTCCTCTGCTTCTAGGGTTTACCCCCTCTTACCCATTGCCCTCTTACTTACTGACCTATTGCTTTGCACATTGTTTATTTCCATCCTTCCATACTGTACTGTCGCAAAGCAGTCATTGAAGGCTTCCTGAGAAACATTTCTCTGGAACCGCAGGGTTTGCCATGATCATCGTTTGAAGAGCATTGCATTAAAGTGTGAGGGACCTCTGGGGCAGGGCTGAACTAGCCTCCTCTAGGCCAGGCCAGGGTACCTCCGGCAAAGGTCTCAAGAGTGTCTCTGAGCTCATTCAATCACTCTCCTGCTCAAAGGCCTCTTGAGCAGTTCTAAGCATGGACCTCCCCTTCTCCAGCCTCCATTCATCATTCATTCCTCTGGGGAAGGGGATCCCTGACAATTCAGTTAGTTTTCCATAAATTTTATATATTTATTGTAAACATTGACTTAATCCATTTGATTTTGTCATTGGAAGAGTTACAAATTTTCCTGCTTGGTGGTGTCATTTCCGGCCATGACATCACTTCCAGGTTGATGTCATCACTTCCAGTGGCTCCTGACGTACAGTCATCCTAAATGTGGGTCTTTGTGCTCAAAAGAAGCACTGATCTAATCCCATGGAATCCAGGCTAAAGAGAGGAGGAACAAGCCTCCCTTCCAAAGTGCTGCCAGGTTCAACGCCTGTCACTACTCTGCAGTCAGTGGCACACTGTAGCTAAGGGTGCAAGGGGTAGCAGTTGTACCAGGTATCAAGGGAGCAACAAGCTGAGCTAGACACTAGTGGTCAAAACAATGAAAAAGGGGACATGCTTGAATAAACTATATATGTAAAAGTCTTTGACTGACTGATTCACTCACCCACTTGCTCACTCGCTCACTCATTCACCAATGCCCAGCCAAAACTGCCAGGCCTAGAAGCATGAAATTTGGGGACGGTCTTCCTTCCGTGACGGAGGCACCCACAAGAACCGGTTTTCAGAAATTCCGACCGGAAGGGGGTGAAAAGGGGTGCAACACGTTTTCCTCCCTATCGTTTCCATTGAAGAATCCCTGACTGATCAAGGCTCTGCCCCAACTACTGGGCCTGGAAGCATGAAATTTGGGGACAGTGTTCCTTCTGTGACATGAACAGCCACCAAGAACCAATGTTGATAAATTTAATGCTGAAGGGGGTCAAAAGGGGTGCAGCCTGTTTTTGTCCTATACTTAACATGGAAGACTGACCAACATCCATCCAATTTGGTGCCCAATGTCTGAAGCACTGGCAGAGTGTGCACTGGAGGGTGTTACACATGGGGTGATGTGGATGGGGAGTGATCCGCAGGGGGGTGATGTGGATGGGGATGTTGCGCATAGGGGGTGTTGCGCAAGGAGGAGGTGTTGCGCATGGGGGGTTGCGCATGGGGGGATGAACCTATCCATCAGAACCTGACAGGTTCAGGCCTGGGCTGTGATGAAAAGTGGAAATGGCTGAAAAACAGAACCTTGACTTTTATTAGTTTACAAGTGTTGCTTTGATGCTTTTTAAGCTAGCAGATTGCCAGTGTCCCTTTTATTTTGCAAATTCCTGATTTCTGCACATGTATTCCCATTAGATCCTTCAGGAATGGGAATAGACCAGGAGCTAAAGCAGCCAAGTGTGCTGTCTCTCTCTCATACACACAGATGCCAAACAGTCTGAATTCCCAAGTCGTTGGCAAATGAATTGAGGGGGGATTATAGACATTAGAACAGCAGAAAGAGGTTGCAAGAGCGGAACACGCGTTGAGAATGACTTGGGGGCATAATTGAAAGAGCGTATCGTCAGAAAGAAACCATCAGAAAGAAGGGAGTTTCCCTTGCTGTTTGGGTAGAGAGGCACTTCGAGGTGGTGCTCCTCTTATGCTTAGCAGGGAGAGAACAACCATCCTCCTTTGCCCCAGCCGGCACATGACTCTAACCAACAAAGAGGCTCACTTTTATTTATTTACTTCATTAAATTTGATTTTGTTGTGATGGGGGCTACAAAATCTTTGTCTCCAGGCAGCGCAGAGATTCCTTAACCGTGCCACTGGTTGGTGGGAGGAAGCAGAGCAAACGGGTGGCAAGCTGGTGGGGGGGAGACTGTGGGTATGTGCAAATTTACCCAATTGTTTTTTTAAAAGCCTGGGTGTGACATCACTTCCAGTTGTGACATCACTTCCAGGCTTTGCACCAGGAGCTTGGCACGCAGAACAGCACTTGCCAGCATGCGAAGACACCCCTGGCAGACACAGCCAAGAGTGTGCCACAGACACTGCCCTATTGTTACTGTGCTCAGCTACACAGTTACACACCATTGTGCCTGCATTCTCCGGCAATAAACTGTTACCAAAAGGACTTTTTAATTATCATGTGATCTCAAATGGGCCCAAACAAAACAGAACAAGCAAGGTACATTAGCTAGATTATAAACGCCAACAATTATAACAATAATAACAATAACCGCATTACAATAGAGCCAATTCCAGCCAAACACCTGCTGACTGTAAAATACTTTACAACAACAACAACAATATTCACCCCTGGAGGCCTTTGATATCATATGAGATCCTGTGATCTCAAATGGCCTCATACAAAAAAGAACATTATACAGAATCTCATACAAAAGTGATACATTAGCTAGATTGTAAACAACAATAGCAACCAAAATTCCAGTTTCAGCAATCGTGTGTGTTTACAACACAGCTCATTATTACTGCACATTGTGTCTAGTAGGCACTTCAAGGATAACTCTGGTGTCTTGTGCTGAGAGTAAACAGGGAGTCGGGTTGTCCTGATGACCACCGCAGCTTCTTGGACTGGGGTTCTGGTCCACTTGCTTCGTTTTCCATGCTAAATTCCTGTCTTCCCATTTTGCCCTTCGGAGTACTGAATACTTTCTTTCCTGCTTTTTAACAAAGACAAAATTGTGCAAAAGTAATGCTGAAACATTCATGATTTCTGAGCAACAAGAGATCAAAAGGTTCAAAATAATATCAACGGTAACAGAAATTATATGACTGATCTTCAGGGCAGTCTTGCTTGAATGGCGTTCATGTCTTCTCTGTGTCTTATACACTTGCATAAAGCAGAATAACGTATAGGGGAGGAGGTCGTATAGGGTAAGAAACGGCATGGGTGACACTTGTGGTCCACTTGTACAAAAGAGAATAGTAGCAGACTTGGGGAGGAGGCAATATAGGGCAAGAAACAGCAGAGATCTCAGACTTTATCAACACCTAATTTGAGAACTCAAATTAATTGAGTTAATTAATTCTCACCTTAATTTTGAGAACTCAAAAGAGTGACTGGAGAGCAAACTTGGGGCGACTACCTATACCAGCACGAGGTATCTCTTCAGCAAGGCATCAGTCAGTTCTGCTTTCATCCTGACCGGAGGACTAGCTGAAAGATGGACAGTTGGAGGACTCTGGTGTGAGGTGATGCAATAAAATTTACTCAATTTTTAAATAAGATGGTCCATTTAGGCCAAACTATCATCTTGGGTCCAAAATGACTAATGCCAGGGTTAATGTTTCCTACGCAGAAAGGAAAATAAACTTTCCCTTTCCCCCTGTTATCTGAAACAGAGTCAACATTGCTGCCCATAAGAGGCAGGACTGCCAGTTTAACCAGAGTTTCTGCGTCAACATCCCAATTCCTAAGCCAGATATTGAGAATGGTATCTAGGGGAGGGTTAATTCTTAAAGTATACTTCCCAGGTTGGGGAGAAATTAGCCGGGCCAGATTGTGAAGTTGCCCTGGCCTCAAACCGTGATCTGCAGACCTTCAGACTTACAGGTGTAGTGGGTTTTTTGTTGTTTTGTTTTTAGAAGTATACCATTACAGCCTCTCCTGCTCCACAGTTGGTAACTCTGGACATGGGAGTTACTATCCAAAGCCCTAACCCCAAATAAGAAGTTTTTACACTCTCTCAGCGTGACTTCAACTCTTCTTCCAGAAAATGCAGCCACCAGGAGTTCTACTTTGGAAATCGAGAAAGGCCAAAGTTTCCCGAAGGAAATAATAAAGCTTACTGACCAATTTTGGCATGTGCTCCCCTCTGCAGCCACTGTTCCTTCTGCTTTCGTGATCGATGTAACTGCAGGAGAGATGGGAACCTCTGCCATCTTGCCCTGGATAGACAAAAACTTCAACCGCTGGCTTCGTGAGCTTGGTGGAAGAAGTCACAGGCTAAACCTTGGGACTATAAAGAAGGGAAGCCATTATTACAAAGCAATGTGGCATGAGGCTTGATACCTTCAGAGCCAGTCTCAGCCAGTCTGTGCATCAGGTTGAGAAATATGGAAAAGGCAACAGAGGCCTTGTAGTTCTCTGAAGAACCCAGAGAGCAAGACCCCCATGGAGGACCTGCTGCAGGGCATGATCTTTCTGTCACAGCCTTTTCCAGAAGGTTCTGGACCCACAATGTCACATCTGCGTGGGCTTCCAGAAAGACTATTTGCCTAGAAAAATAGAAGATTCCTTCAAAAGTCAACTGAGTAGCCAAACTCAGCCCTCCCCTGAAGTATTTGAGCCTAAGCCTGCAGTTACCTGAGGCCATTGCCACGCACTTACCTGGAGTAGAACCAAGCACTTACCCAACAGTTTTACCTCCGAAACGAGAGGTAAATTACTGAAGCTTGCGAGTAATTTCACTCTCACTAAGGCAACAGCTATGAGGCATGAACGCTTGAGACTCATTTGGGTCACTGCAGCATGTGGAGAATGAGACACTTGGCACCTCCACGTCTCTCCACCTTCTTTGCCCTTGCCGCTGGTCACTTTTTGTTGGAGGGATATCGTCCTCAGACTCTGAATCTAATCTGAGTTCCGGTTTTAACACCACCGTGCGCCTCCTCCTGAGAGACCATAGTGTCCCTGAGGTAAGAGCACTGGGAACACAAAACGGCAGCATGGAGGGTAAGGGGAAAGTGAAACAAAATGGCACCCTACAGTCCCCACCACAAGGAGGAAAGGAAAAGGCCAGTCCCCTGAACACTGAGACTGTGGTAAATGGAGGAGAGCGGGGCTGCACTGTGCCACTTGCCTTTGAGCCAATGAAGCCCTGCATGCTAACAGCGAGGTTCGGGGCAGCGCCAAGCCGAACCTGCTCCGCCTCAGACAGTTGAGCCCTGGGGACTGTGCCGCGCCGACACTCTAGTGCATGCAGAACTGGTCTGAGTCAGGCACTTGTCGCCCACCCTCAGGCTGCTCCACGACAGGGGCTGCTACTGCTGGGGATAAAACCCCCAAGAAACCTCTCCTGCTTCCCTGCAGTTGGCCCTGTAGCCAGAGGGTCAGGGCTTCTCTCCCGGAGGGGGGGGGGAGAAGGCATCCCAGCCAATAATTATAAAATGGGGGGATAGATAAAGGAGGAGACTCCCCAAGAAGATACCCCCAAAAGGAAAGTGCAGGGGAAAGGCAGGAAAGCAGAAAAAGAATTTAAAAAGAACTGAGGTAGTGTGGAGCAACTGCTCCAGAATACGTCCAACCACCTGAAGAGGCAGGACCAGACTGAAAGGTCTGGGTGCCCCTCTAGAGAGAGGAAGAAGAAGTTCGTCCGGCCTGTCTCTACACCAGAAGGGCAACCCATGCTGTGAACGAGTGCTCTCCCTCCCTCCCTCCAGAGAAACCAACTTTAAACACTTCTCTGGTGTACACCTGCTTTTTCCTGTTCCTCTCTGCGGCTGAAACAAAGGGTTAATCATTGTTAATGGGCGTTGTTAAGCAAACTTCTATGCTATTATTTTGCTCTCTGTCCATGCCCTGAGGCACAGAGGCTAGAAGGGTTAAATTTCCTTTCTTTGTGTCCTTACTTGTTCCTGGAAAACCAACAGGGTTAATAATTTGCACTCTGTGCATGCTCTGAATCACAGGAGCTAGAATGGTTGCTTTTTCCTTCCTTTTTTCCTCCAGGAGCTTCTTCCACTTCACACACTTCTTGCATTGCACAAGCTTACCTGGGAGAAATTTAGAAAGGTTGAAGCTATATTTAAACCTTTGTTGTTTTTTTCTGGCTACAGTGGCAGGGAGTTCCAAAGACCAACCAGAAACTCAATATAACTGTAACTGCAAGTATAGCTGGTCTTTTGGTTCAGGTTATTTCGATTATGTGGCTGGAAGCTAAATATTTAACAGCACATTCCTAACCATGTCTACGCTGAAGGGAGCTCCATTTTGTTCAATGGGTCTTACTCCCAGGAAACAGTGTTGAGGATTGCAGCCTAAGAGTCCTCCTGAATCTTCATGGATAAATGCATTGTTTTTGCAGGCTTTTTTCAAAGCAGACATTGCAGTTTGTTCTAAAGATCAAATGATTCTGCTTTACAACAAATATACATTTTATACACCTTTATTTGTTAACTCCTTTATCTTAGAGCTATTTACTGAGTCTGTCTGTTTGGTATTTTTTTCCCTAAAGCTCCAGTTGAAGCTCAGAGAGCTGGCAGCAGTAGGTGCTTTCTGACCATCACAGAAGGCGGCACAAAAAGCATGTGGATCGGTCCAGGGGTGGGCCTGGCCCAACCGAACAACCGGTTCGGCAGAAGTAGGTGGGCCAGGCAGGTGATGTTGCTGGGCCTTCCGAGGAAGAGGCAAGAAGTGAGGTGAGTCTTCTCTGCAAGAGATGCAGGAGGAATGACAGAAAATAATAATAGTTTTTCCGTAATTTGATGCTATTCCACCAGGGGGACCTTCTGCGCCACTCCTGCTAACAAACCCTACAATCCAGAGTAACTACGGGAGCACGTAAGAGACATTACGTGTACACATAGTTACTGCATAGTTTTCATCTAATGAAAACCTATAGGAAATTCATACTGCAATCCGCAGCAAATTGTTCTTACACCGGAGCAAGGACTCCCCATAGTTACTCTGGATTGTACCCTTAGTTTCTGTGGCAATGACTACTGCTCATGCTTGACTTATCTTGCTTGCAGAGAGCCCTTGGAGACCCTATGGCTTCCATGCAACACCTTAGGAGCGGTGGAGAACAGTTCCGACTGCTGGGACCAGCTGGACCAGCTGGGCAGAATCTGTTTGAGGAGGGAGTCTCCACACTTGTCAGATAGGAGGAATTGTGCTGGTTTTGTGCTGGGACGAATTGTGCTGGGAGGAATTGTGCTGGGAGGCAGGGTAGTTCAGTGGTTAGGGAGTTGGACTGAGACCTGGAAAGTCCAGATTCAAACCTTCCTTGGCCATGAAGTTGCTTCCTGCGTGATCTCAGGCCAATCACTCACTCTCAGCCTCCCCTATCAATCCCCTGACAGGAGGGGTATCAGTCCCTTGAACGAATGATCAGAGCTGAAGGGGTGTGGGGTGTGAATGTGCACCCATTTGTCCTCCACCGATATCTGTAGTGCCCCTTTTGGCCCTTTTCTTTCCTGTATCAGGAGCATAGTGAACACCTGCTATGTTCCTGACCTGATGGGCTTCCTTCTTGACCTCTTCCTCAAGAAGACATGGCTCCAGGAGGTGGTAGAGTTGCTGTATGGCAAGGTGAGGGATACTGCGATAGTGGAGAAGTTGTATTAGGGGTGATGCCCCACTGCAGCTTATCTTTGGCCGGTGGTTCCTTCGCTCAGGACCCAGGTAAAGCCGGAGAGCCGGGACGTTCACCAAGTGCTGTAGCCAAACATTTGGTAAGTCCCCCTTGCTGCCTTCCTGCAGTACCACTTCCTTCACTACATTAGTAACATGGGTGATTAGCTTGTATGTTTTAATTTTTTTATTGAATTTTTCTATTTTGTTTTTAATTATGTTTTATGTCAGCCCCCTTGAGTCGGGCTGATGGCCCGAGAAAGGCGGGATATAAATTTTTTAAATAAATAAATAAGGCATGGCTCTGGGAGATGGCAGAGTTGCTATATGGCAAGGTGAGGGATACTGCAATAGTGGAGAAGTTGTATTGGGGGTCAAGCCCCACTGCGGCTTATCTTCAGCTGGTGATTCCTTTGCTCAGGAGCTACGTAAAGCCGAAGAGCTGGGACCTTCACCAAGTGCTCCACATTGTAGCCAAACATTTGGTAAGTCCCCCTTGCTGCCTTCCTGCAGTACCACTTCCTTCACTACATTAGTAACATGGGTGATTAGGGGTGATGATCCAGTTGGGAGGGGAGTGTTTCTTTACACAAAGATGCCTAAATTTATATTCTCTTTTCTGCAAGGCCAAGAACTACACGGTGGAGCACATAAGAGAGGCTGCATTGAGTCTCTGCCATACAGCGGTCAAAGTGCCTTCAAAGGCACTCAAAGTGGCTGCCTGTTTTTTAGGAAGTCAAGGTCAGTGATGGGGTTCAAAGAAATTA
Organism: Cryptoblepharus egeriae; assembly: GCA_030015325.1. NCBI lineage: Eukaryota > Metazoa > Chordata > Lepidosauria > Squamata > Scincidae > Cryptoblepharus > Cryptoblepharus egeriae. The sequence continues at coordinate 15,156,285 of JAREYC010000014.1, forward strand.
AGAACCGGTTCTTTGCCCATCTGGCAGCCACTTTTAAGTGGCTATTTTTAAACTTTTATGTCCTATCTCTCGTTAACAACCGGTTCTAAAGAGTAGGTGGGAACCTGCCAGAGCCCACCACTGGTCAAGGCCTGTCACCCTCTTCAGTTTTGGATATCGGTCCACACCCTATTGCTCTACTCCAGAGTAATGAAAGAGGACCCAAACACACCACTCTTTTCCATACCCAAAATTGCATAGCACCCCTGAAAACCATCCTAAATGTGTGAGAGCACAATTCTAACCATGCCTCGCCAAAAGTAAGCCCCCATTTTGTTCAGTGGGTCTTACTCCCAGGAAACGGTCTTTAGGATTGCAGCCGTAGGCTATTTTCTCTTGCTTGGCCAAAGTTCTGGGCTTTCAAAAGGTTGGATGAGCATTTGGCTGTGTGAGAACCTCTGGTTTTGAAGTGTGACATCCTGTTTGTTCCACCTTCTCTCTAGGACGCCTGGCTGATAAGAACGGGACCTTGGGAAAGTCACTCACGCTCAGCCTCACCTACCTTGCAGGAGTGTTGCGGGGTAGCATAAATCCTTGCTTCGGTGTAAGAACAAGTTACTCTGGATTCCAATATGAGTTTCCCATAGGTTTTCAGTAGGTGGTGCAGTAATTACCGGTGCACATAAAGTCTCTTACGTGCTCCGGTAGTTACTCTCGATTTAAGTGCCTGATATTTATGGATAGTTACCAAGTGACCCCCTGACATCTCTTAGCAAAGCCCTTGATGCTCAGCTCCTTCAAGATGTCCAGACAGGATGCAGTCTCTGGCCTCCTCTTCATGCTGTTCTCCTCCTCTGTGCCTGTTCCTGTCTATGGAAACCTAAGAAGCTTTGCATGTTTCCTAAGGATTGAATGGTCCTGAGAGGTCTGAATGGTATTTTCCCAACCTAGAGAATCTGGGTTTTCCTTTGATCATGTGATGCTTCAGTGGTGGATAGGATGAATTTGTGAATTTTTGCTGTGTGGGATGAGTGATATGAGACGCCTATGCTTTTGTGAATGGAGGTGGGCTGCCAGGTGATGTTGATGCAAGGGTGAGCAGATGTGTTGATGATTTTCCAGGACAGGTCCTGGATTTTAATCTTGGGTCCTGGAAAAAACTTCCATGTAAGAACATTCTCCTTTTCCTTGTAAGCAGCATGTAGCTTCTTTGTAATTCATAAATAAACTATAGGTAATAAATTAGATGTGATGGTTTTAAATTCAATGATTCAATAGCATTTAAATTAAGCATATTCAAATGAGTACTGTGTTCAGTTCTGGGCACCTCATGTTAAGAAAGATGAAGCCAAACTGGAGCAAGTCCAGAGGAAAGCGACAAGAATGATCAGTGGGATGGAAGGGAAGCCCTACGAGGAAAGGTTGGGGGAACTTGGGATGTTCAGCCTGGAGAAGAGGAGGCTGAGGGGAGACATGATTGCCCTCTTCAGATACCTGAAGGGCTGTCACAGGGAGGAAGGGGCTCATTTGTTCATAGCTGCTTCTGAAAGCAGAACTAGAACCAATGGGTACAAACTGCAAGAAAGGAGATTCCGGTTGGAAATTCGGAAAAAATTCCTGACGATGAGGGCGGTTCGGCAGTGGAACAGATTGCCAAGGGAGGTGGTGGACTCTCCCTCACTGGGGATCTTCAAGCAGAGGCTCGAGGAGCACCTGTCGGGGATGCTCTAGGAGGATTTCCTGCTACAGGCAGGGGTTGGACGAGATGACCTACTAGGTCCCTTCCAACTCTAGGATTCTATGATTCTATGATATTAAAGCTATATGAGTGTTTTTAGCTTTTATTTTGTCATGTCCTCCATTTTTCTTGAATGTCCTACGTGTAAGGAACTTGTCCTCTTTCTTTAGTCATTCTGTGTTCAACTGAGTTAGAGTCAGGTCTGGCAAAGGGGAAGGTGATGATTCTGCAACCATGATGCACCAAAAAAGAAGGGCAATGGAGGGGTAATGGCTGCTGGTTTGGGAAAAATGCAGCTTCTGGAGGATGCTGAAGCACTGTGTCATGTAAAGCATTGTGAAGCATTGCATAGGGTGCTTGTTGGGTCTAGAGTTGGCGGCAGTGGTGCAGTTAGTCAGCCGGGGTGCGGGGAGGAGGTTCCACCCTGGGGGTGACAACCTTGGGGGTGATCAACATGGCAAATTTGTGAAGGTTCAGAATGATGTCATCATGTTATATACTGTTCAGTGTGTATTTTCAAGCAAAATCCAGTTTTAAAACAGCTTTGAAATATATACTTCCTATCAAATATTATGGCCAAAAGTCCAATGCCCCCAGGATGGTCCTGATCCAATGAACGCAGCCTCCACAAATCAACCCAAAAGGAAGTACCTGATAATTGCATTGAACCCTTTGAGGAAAGCAGGCAGGGAAACTACATTGAAAATTCTCCTGGTGTGCTGCCTTCCCCTTATTCTGTTATTTTTCATTACTTTAAATATTTATTGTTTTTTGTATATAATTTTATTTTAAACATTTAAATAAAAAATTAATTTTGACTTTTTTAAGTTTAGACTTTTTAAAGTTAACATCCTTTTTAAGTTAGAAATTTATCTTTAAATTTATTTTAGTTTTTTCATTTGCATTTCATGATTTAATTAAAATCAAAAGCCAGGTTGACCAGAGATCCCATTCGAAGTGCATGCCAGAATGCCTTCTGGATGACCTATTTCTGGCAAGTGGACCTGGCTCTGGATGCCAGGGCAGTACGTAAGTCATAGCGCAATCCTAATCCCCTGGCACATGACATATCAGCCTCCACATGACATTGTGGGAACAGGGAGATGTTCTAGCCTAAATTGATTAGGAAGCACCCTGAGTACTATGTGCATGGGAGTGCTATAGCAGGGGAGAGAGATGCTCCAGGTGGTTGTCAGTTTGAATACGGAAGTCCTGCAGGATTTGGCCTGTCCATTCTGGCCTGTCTTTTCTGGTTTGAGGTCCCATCAGTTCTTGGTCATCAGTAGGTAGTACTTTTTGCACAGATTTCAATATATTGCGGCAGCCGCTTTGTTATGACTTTCCAGATACACCGTGTGGATAGAAACGGATCTTTCTGCACACGGGTTATGTGTTCCACCTCCTTGCACAGCCAGCACTTGCTGTCTTCCTGGCTCTTCTCTGTATTGGCCTTTATCGCTTTTGTGCGCAGTGCTTGATTTGGGGCTGCTAGTATCAGGCCTTCTGTTTCTTTCTTTAATGTTCCTTTCCTCAGCCGTTGCCATGTTTCTTTGTTATCAATATTAACAGCCTGAATGTTGTTCAGGTGTTCTCCACGTAGTGCCTTATTTTTCCATCTGTCTCTTCTGTTCTTAGTCATCTGCATTTTGTAATCGATCTTTGTTTCATCCCACTTTAGTGTGCCTTCTTCGTAAGCCTCTCTTAGGTTTTCTTCTTGATTTTCTCTTAAATACTCTGCCAGAGGATCTTTTTCCTCTTCAACTGACTGCTGGACTTGAATCACGCCCCGTCCTCCTTCCTTGTGTGGTAAATATCATCTATCTACGTCCCCTTGTGGGTGCAGCGCATGATGGATGGTTTTTCTATCCAAGTTCACTAAGTCGGTTTGCGTCCATGTAACTATGCCAGCTGTGTGCTGAACAACTGGTGCGGCCCTTCTATTAATGGCTTTGATGGTATTGCAGCATTAAGTTTTGATTTTAGATTTTTAAAGGTGGACAGTAGGCAGGATACTAGTTGAAAATGGCTTGGAGTTTCCCCTTTTTCTTTGTCTTTTTGGAGGAGGTCAGGTCTTCCAGTTGTTCACCAATTTTCCGTTTTGCCTCTCTCTATCAGTGTGTTCATTTGTTCAGCAATTCTTATATATAAGCTAGTTAATGTTTCAGCCAAAATCCGTGCAATTCATCCTTTCCAGGTGCAGTCCAACCCTTCACCTTTTGGGGACGTTATTTATCCAGCTCTATAGTTATAACAAGGTCTTGCATGTCTTGTCCGTTCAGCTTTTTTCAACATTTTGTACCCGTTCTCCTTTTTTTTACTTTAGGATTTCCTCTTTATTCACTTCTTGTGTTCTTTCTGATGCACCATTTGGTTGCATAGTTGTTGGAGGAATTCTTTCCACCACAGCAGGCATACAGCAGGGGAGCTCACCAAGGTGCAATCTCTTTTCTTGATGTTATTGTTGATCAACTTTGTTTTACTTCTCAGCCTTCTCAGGGTCAAATACAGAGTCCGGCACTCATCCTAGGTGCTGCTTCTTCCATGTTGGCTGCAACGCTATTCCAATAAGCTTCTTGTCTGCCTTCATCCTCTGACCTCCTTGTTCAGACGCCAGTACTGTTTGAAGTCAATATGTTTGGCTCATTTCCGTGTGTCCACCAGATCCAGGCACAGAGATCCATGGCTCTGTCTGATGATGGACAGGTGGACAGAGAGGGGTAGTATATTCCAAGATGGACTCTGATAGCTGCTTTTCTTCTGTATCAACATTGTCCAACGGTTCAAGTATTGCAAGTCTGTTGGATAGGGCTATTTGGAATTCTCTCTTAGACCAGCAGGCCAGGGTTCAAGACCCGGGTCCCCAGAAGACGAGGATTTCCTGCTACAGGCAGGGGGTTGGACTAGATGATCCATCGGGTCCCTTCCAATTCTATGATTCTATGTAAATATACAAACATGGGAGAATTTGGGTCAATTCAGTTTGACTGGTGATGGCACCTTGTGCTTTGCCCATTGCAATTGCAGTTGTACTTTGGCACAGATGAAGTTGTGGTCAAATCCACACTCAGGCCCCCTCACCTCATGCACATCTTTCAGTGACGATCAGAATCTGGAACCTGTCAGGATGTAATGCAAGATGGCGGAATCTTTGCCAAATGGGTTGCGCCACATAAGCTCCTATTTGTGAGGGTGCTGAAAGAGGCTGTTGCCTACTCCAAAGGATAGGAGCCACAGTCTGTTGTCATTGATCCTGCCATGTCCAGATCTGCCCAGCATTTCTTTCCCTCTAGCCTTTTCTGCTCCAAGGAGGGCACTGAAGTCTCCTGCTAGAATGATCAGTTCAGTCCACAGAATTGTGTACAGTGTCTGTTGGAGCTGGTTGTAGAAGTCATCCTTGGCTGTCTCCAGGCTGGTCTCGGTTGGGGTGTAGGTGGACAGGATATGGGTCTTAACTGTGCCGGAGATTTTGAGAACTGCCAGGCGATCAGATATTGGTTGGAAGGCAATTTCACTTCCAGCAGCCCATCTGTTCACCATTAAACCAACGTGAGCTTCTCGGATTTGGCCACTAGAGTAGACTAATGACATTATTTCATCAGTCGTGGTGGGTGGATGGGGAGTGTTCCAGAATTAGTGAGGTGAAATTTGGATACCGCAGCAATTGAGATTTTGCACTTCAGCAATTCCATGGCAATAATATCCTTTTGCCCACCTGGTGTCCATTGGTTTTTTGGCCAGTAGTCCATTTATCACCGTAACAACGACCGCGGCATCTCTCTCCTTACTGCTGTAGGGAAGCTGCTTGCTCGTGTTGTGCTGAAGAGGCTGCAGGTGCTTGCAAAGAGAGTCTATCTTGAATCAGAGTGTGGATTCCAAGCCAACAGGTCCGCTACTGAAGTGGTATTTTACCTTAGACTGTTGCAGGAGAAATGCAGGGAACAAAGACAATCACTTTGTGTAGCCTTCATATATATGACCAAGGCTTTTGACTTGTTTAGCAGGGGATTCTCCCCAAGATAGGATGTCCACCTCCTTAACATCATCGGGTCCTTCCGTGAGGAAATGAAGGGCACTGTATCAGATTCCTTTGACATCCGAAGTGGAGTGAAGCAGGGCTGTGTCCTCACGCCAACTTTATTTGGGATCTTTTTTACTGTCATTCTGCAACATGCCTTTGGAACTGCAACGGAGGGAATTTATCTCCAGATCAGACGGAAAACTCTTTGATTGCTCGAGATTGAGAGCAAAGTCTAAAGTCCAGCTGAAATGCTTGCGGGGTTTCCTCTTTACTGACGATGCTGCCATTACTGCTCAGTCTGCCAAAGACCTTCAACCACTTATGGACCGTTTTAGCAAGCCCTGCTAAGACTTAGCCTGAAAAAACACGTCATGGGTCAGGCTGTGGATTCACCTTCCTCTCTTACAGTCTCTTCACAAGAACTGGAGGTTGTCCATGACTTTGCATACCGACATTCTCTCTTTAAATACTGAGCTGAATCAATATATTGTTAAATCAATACCAATTTTTCAGACTTACAAATAGATTATGTCTTAAGAATCTGACAGAACATACAAAGATCCCGGTCTATAGTGCTTGTGTCCTGAGCACACTCTTGTACTGCAGCAAGTCTTGGACCTTTTATGTACATCAGGAGAGAAAGCTGAACACCTTTCTTATGCGCTATCTCTGACGTATTCTTGGAATCACCTGGCATGATAAAGTAACAAATAATGCAGTTTTGGAATGTGCTGGAATCTTCAGCATGTATACACTTCTGAAACAGCAGTGTTTACGCTGGCTTGGTCATGTTGTGAGAATGGCTGATGGCTGGATCCCGAAAGATCTCCTGTATGATGAATTAGTACAGGGAAAGTGCCCCAGAGGGAGACCATACCTGCAATATAAGGACATTTGCAAGAGGGATCTAACGGCCTTGGGAATGGACTCCAACAGTTGGGAAATCATGACCTCTGATGGTTCAGCTTGGAGGCAAAAGACGCGGCATGGCCTTCTCCAACTTGAAGAGGTACTTGTTCGGCAGGCTGAGGCAAATAAGCAGTCCCAGAACCAGGGAAATCTGGAGGCTGGGCAGAGGACAGATTGTATTTGTCCTCAGTGTGAAAGGGATTGACCTTTGTGGTCCTACCAGATGCTGCTTTAGGACCCCTATTCAGAGCACAATACCAAAGTCTCTTGAGACTGAAGGATGCCAATCACCCTCACCAGCACCCTGGACCCCTAGTGCTGGTGCATCCGCTGAGCTGGATGCAGTAATATAAGTGAATGAGTTTGTTCGAATTTCCATGCCATTTCTTGCCTTGTTTCTGTGGTTTCCCAGTTGTGGTCACCAGGGCAGTGTGACCACCTGCATCCTTTTGCAGCCAGGCTTCAGACCATCAATGGCAGAGTTACCCCAACTCCTCAGGCACTACTGCTGATGTGCAGGTTTGTTGGACCTGGTTTGTTTCTTCCAGTGTTGTATTAACTGTTTCTACCACTAGTGCGGAACCATTGAGGAATATGAGTGTTCTGGCGGCAGAAAGTGCTTTCTGGTGACACAGCAGAGCATGTGGGTCTGTCCCTGCAAGTGGGATGAATACTCTGCATGCCAGCATCCGCTAGACATCCACTGGCACAGATCAGTGTGTGCAGGGGGTGTTTGGGAGGTGGTGCTGGCAGGAGTGGGGTAGCAATGGAGCAGTGTATTGGGACTGGGAAGGAGACAGAGACGGTTGAATCTGACCCCCATCCCAACCTCAATCCCCCAACCCAGGTCATTGGAGACATGTGCCAGGTATGGAGCTGGCGCCGGTCTGAGTAGACTCCAGCACAGGCTTATCCCAGAGCAAGGGAACTGATGTTCCCGTATCCTCAAGGAGGCACCACAATGGCACAGCAAGCCCAGCAGAGACTGTTGGAATTTTCACTTATTTTATTATTAAATTCCCCCATTCATTATTGTCATAGAATCATAGAGTTGAAGGGACCTAGTAGTTCATCTAGTCTAACCCCCAGCCTGTAGCAGGAAATCCTCCCACACAGTGATGGGGTTCAAAGAAATTATGCCCATCTGGGTTCTATGCCCATCTGGCAGCCGCTTTTAAATGGCTATTTTTAAACTTTCTATGTCCTATCTCTCGTTAACAGCCGGTTCTATAGAGTAGGTGCGGACCTGCCAGAGCCCACCACTGCTCCTAGAGCATCTCTGACAGGTATTTGTCAAACCTCTGCTTGAAGATTCCCAGTGAGTGAGAGTCCACCACCTCCCTTGGCAGTCTCTTCCACTCAACTCCTAACTCCATTCACTCTGATCAACTTATGCCTCCAAATGTTTCTGGCTTGGTCTGTATGTTTTCATTGTGCAAAAGATGTGTGGCAAAGAGATCACAGTTCTCATGTTTCTACATGCCAGTATTATGATTCTCATGTGTATTACAAATAAGCTGTGTAAAATTCATCCATATAGGTTCCATATCTAATGCATTCATTTATGTAAATGAATTCAAATTTGAAATGTTAATTAATTCCTTTTTTCCTGACCCTTTACACAGTGACACAGAATGACGTGGCCCTCTTCCCAAAATGTTTTTTTGAAGGGCAATAGATAGGTCCTTAAAGAAAAATAAATCTGACTGTAAATACCTGTCATGAGGGGCCCCGTCACTACATCCATATTGAAACTCATCCCATGTGAAAAATTTTCCTCCTTGATAACATAACCTTTCGTCCTGACATCACTTCTGGTGGGTCACTTCGGACAGATTCTCATTCTAAAAAGGTGGGTCCTGGTGCTAAAATGTTTGAGAGCCACAACACTAATACAAAATCAACTTTAAGTCAACTTCTCCTGCCACCCTTTCCTGACTTCAAACCTTGTTTTATTTGTGTGGAGGCTGCATTCCCTGTCTACAGATCCAATTCCATTTCACCTGGCCTTTGAAATGGTCAAAGGTAATTTCATCTACTCACAAGTAAATGCACAATATGGCTCCGTGCCATATTGTGCATTTTTCTGTTTTCTACTTTTTGGCCACATCTTTGACAAGAAGGAGAAATTTCAGAGCTTTGATAGGAAGGAGATATTTCAAAGCAGGTTTTTTTTGCATTATGCTGTAAATTCTGCATCCAAAAGTATATAACATGATGAGGTTATTCCAAACCACCACAACTTTATGATTTTGGTCACCACCCTCCAGAGTATCACCACCTCCAAGGGTGAAACCCAGGGCAGACTACACCTGCCTCTTCCAGTATGTCTACTCCGAGATCCCTTTGCCAATGGGTCTACTGTTTTCTGATCTGTACCAATCTAGGTTCAGAGAGGATAGGAAGGAAAGAAGCTAGAATATTGATGAGGGAGCCACTGTTTTTCAGTCCTCCACAACCCCCTCTCTCGGTCCCCACGCCATAAGGGCAAAGATGAATCCTTCAGATGGTGGTGACTGGATAATAAAATTGAGGACATGAAAGAAGCCTTTGGGCAGTGCTGGAATAGATAATTGGACAGCCACAGAAATACCACTCTACAGGAAACAGGTCACATATTGCAACTGTGTCTCCTTAACTCCTCAGTTTTGGCTAGAATTCAAACACTTGAGTGTCTACAAAATGCCTGTCTTAATACCTGCTGGATTGTGACAGCGCAATCCTAACACCTTTTTAGCCCAGCACAAGTCCCATGCAGGCCGAGCGGTGTGGCAAATATCCTGTAAGGCACTTCTGAGCCACTCCTAGGGGGTTGGCGCATTGGCGTGTGGTGCCACAATGATCCATTCTATCCCCTGTGCTATTTAAAATCCACATGAAGCTGCGGGGAGAGGTCATCCGGAGGTTTGGAGTATGCTGATGACACCCAGGTCTATCTCTCCTTTCCTCCTGAATCCAAGGAGGAAGTCCTGAATCATTGTCTGGAGGCAGTGGAGGACTGGATGAGGGTGAAGAAGCTGAAATTAGATCTGATAAGAAAGAGGTTCTTCTGGTCTAGAAGCCATCGACTTATGTATTGGAATATTGTCCTGCTCTGGATGTGGTTGCACTCCCTCTGAAGGAGCAGGGCCACAGCTTGGGGGTTCTCCTGCATTCACAGCCGCTCCTGGAGACCCAGGTGGCGGCCGTGGCCAGGGGAGCCTTTGCTCAGCTTCGGCTGATTCGCCAGCTGCAACCATACCTGAGTTGCTCAGATCTCGACGGTGACCCATGCCCTCTTGACATCGAGATTGGATTATTGTAACGTGCTCTACGTGGGGCTGCTTCTGAAGACGGTCCGGAAGCTTCAACTAGTTCAGAATGCGGCGGCCCGTGTGGTTGCTGGGGCTCGTGGGTTCGACTCTGTCGGGCCACTGCTTCAGCCACTACACTGGCTGCCCATTCGTTTCTGGGCTGAATTCAAAGTGCTGGTCCTGACCTTTAAAGCCCTAAACGGCTCGGGTCCAGGGTATCTGAGGGACCGCCTTCTTCTGTACGATCCGACCCGTCACCTAAGGTCATCAGAGGGGGCCCTGCTGCCTTGCTGCCGATAAGGGATGTGAGAGGTCTGGCGGCCAGAAATTGGGCCTTCTTAATGACGGCAGCCTGGCTTTGGAACTCCCTCCCCTTAGAACTTAGGAAAGCTCCCTCAATACAGAGCATCAGGCGGAGCTTTAAAACCTTTATTTTAAAAAAGCTTTTTAATGGGGCAGAGGTTGAGGGGCTGTTGTTTTATTGTTTTTAGCATAGAAGTTTTTAGCTTGTAAGTTTAAATTGTTTTTATTGAATTGTTGTATTTATGTTTTTAATTAGGTTTTCTGTCAGCTGCCTTGAGTCGGGCTAATGGCCCAAGAAAGGCAGGATATAAATTTTAATAATAATAATAATAATAATAATAATAATAATAATAATAATAATAATAATAATAATAGCTTTTATTTGAATTGTCTTACTTAATGTATTTAATTTTGTTTTACTGTGAGCCACCTTGAGTCAGTCTATGGCCTGAGAATGGCGGGATATAAATTTTGAAAATAAATAAAAATAAATCTTACTGGCTATTTCACAAAGGTACTCACTGGAGTATTCCAAGAAAGAACCCACTCAGGGCTTCAAAATCCAGCCCACCGTGGCAGCGGGGAAGAGGAAGAGATTGCATCTTCCACGCTTAAGATCCTTCATGGGGTTAAGCAGGAGAGACGCCAAACAGGCCTCCAGGCCTTTTCCTCCAAGAGGCCGTGCATCCGGAGAGAAAGGTACCCACTGGAATACTTCCACAGGTGTGCTGCAGCCGGTTCTGACATTCGGGCATTGTGCCTGCGGCTTTTGGGCTTTTCGCTCCGAAGTCTCAGCAGCCTGGGGCTTTTCCGTCCTGAGGAGCCTGCGCCTTTTTTCAACCTGTTGTTGTTGATAACTTGTTTGCTAACTTGCCAGGTCTCAGCAGCCTGGGGCTTTTGGGGCTTCTGGGCTTTTCGGTCCCAAGTCTTAGCAGCCTGGGCCTTTTTGCTAGCTTGCCTTTTCGCTTGCTTTTTGCAGTGGTAGTATGGCAGCTGACAAAGGTGATGAGGTAAGTCCATCTTTCATTCTACACTTGGCCTGACCAAAGGCGGGGCTCACGCGGGGCACCACAATGATATTTCAGGAAGCCTGTCCTTGCTAAACATCTTATTTTGATGAAAAACCTTATTTCTAGCAAGTTTTCAGAAGTTATTTTCTTGTGCAGTTCGCAAGCATGATGGGTTTCCCATATCCAAATGAGGAAGCCTCTCTGGGGATGGTATTTTTGTGGGTATTTTGGGTCAGGTACTTTCATAGACAGCTTTAAAAAGGGGTCCTTAGGCGGGAATAGAGAAGCTGCTGAGAAAGGCCTGGGAGGTCTAGGTGAGTAGGAGTAGCATCTGAGTGTTGTGAGGATGAGGTCCTCCAGGGCTTCTGGTGGGGGCCGTGGTTGCCTGCCTCCCCAGGGGCCTTTGCAGCCCAGTACTGGGCATGGAGTACTACTCAGTACTACCCAGTACTACTCTGGAGTAAGCCTCACTGAACTCTGCTGTATGGTGGAGTACTGCACTTAGTTGGGTTGGCGCATACGTGCATCGGCCTCTCCGTACCACCACAGGAATGGGGAGATGGAAGGGTTGTGCTGACTTAAATTGGTTGGAATTGCACCCTGAAAATGTATGTATTAACTAATAAGAAATGCACTTTTTCAGAGAGTGCCTGAAGCACAGATTGAGGTGGAAGCCTCTGCCCAGAAGGAGGCTTCTATCCCTTCTTCACCCCCTGTGGTTCCAAAGGTGAGTTGGGCGCTTTTAAACATCCTACTTGGAATCAATCGGAGTCGGTCTGTGGCCCGAGAAAGGCGGGATATAAACTTTTAAAATAAATAAAAAAGAAATTCTTTCTGGCTATTTCACATATCTATAGTGTGGCCAAATGTTAACTTGCCTTCCTCAGGGCAGGTAGGAAGGCCTTTTCAAGTGCGCGAAAAGGGCATGTGGAGCTGTGCCTGCTGAGCCAAGCCTCCTGCTGCTGCTTGCCATGTTGCACTCTGGTCTTGCTGCCATGTGGCAAAGGTCTGGGGGTCCCATGATTACCACGAGACACTGCCTCACATTCCACCAGCAGCATTTAAGAACATTAGTCCATGACTGGGCTAAGGCACTTCTGGTCCAGGATGACCATACAGAATGGAGGACAGAGTGGCTGCACCTTTAACCATTGCCTAGAAGAGGGAATTTTGGCAGTTGTTGCTTTTTAAACCCTCCCATGTTGGGCTAAACCTGTCTAAATTCCCTCTTCTAGGCAATGGTTAAAGGTACAGGCATTCTGTCCTCTATTTTTTATGGTTACCTTGATCTAGTCCTATTTCCTGGATCTCACAGTGGCCCTCCAGATGTCTCAAGGAGCACGCAAGAAAAAAAATACACCCAGTGCAATCCTATTTGTGTCTACCCAGAAGTAAGTTCCAATGAGTTTAATGGGGCTTGTTCCCAGGATAATGCTCTTAGGATTGCAGCCATCAGCATATCCTGGGGCCTTCTCATTCATCTGGCATTCTGAGTAGCCTAGATCTAAAATAGAGCATTACACATACTCATGATGGCTTGTAACCCGCGACAGACTTTTCCTCAGGAAATTGGTGTAAATCCATCTTGAAGGCACCTAGGCTAGTCCTTCGTCAGGCAATTCAAAGCTGTTCTTGCTCCCTCTCCTCGCCGCGGTGGCCAAGAGGCCTGTCCCTCCTACTACCTTCCTATCTCTAGGTGCTGTTGGAAACCCCCCTAGTCAGTTTTCCCACTGCCTGCGTGGGGTGCAGTAGTGGCCCTCCTGGTCTCTCAGGCCAACTCTGCCTGAACTCGATACTTTGCGAAACTCCATAGGTTTGTACAGGGTTGCCTCTCAGGCTAGCTTTGACTAACTGCCCCTGACAAATTTCTGTATTTTTTTGCTTTACTTGCTTAAGGTTAACAAAATAGGTCTTTTGAATCAGATTTTGATTATTCTCTTTTTACATCCTGATGAAGGTCACTGATAACTTTAAGAGTGTTATAATTGAGTTAATTAGGTGCTTGTGACAGTTTTCTAACATGTGCCTGTCAGGCTAGCTTTGACTGAACTGGGGAGTCACAGAGCTTCCCCTGACGAAGGGCAAGTAGCCATCGCCCGACATCACCACCTCAGAACCTGATGAGGGAAGAAGTGGGGAATTGCCTGCAAGCTCCAGGTTCATCCAGGCAAGTGACCCACCCTTCACCAGTATAACAGCCCCTCTTGCACCCCCCAAACTGCTGCCCCTGCCCTTCAAGCCCCACTCTCCTACTGATACTGTGGGAGCAACAGTGAAAGGGGTGGCAGACAAGTGTGGAGAAATAGAGCATTTATTCGGGACACCTCAAGCTATCCAAAGCCTGGAACATTTTTAGCAGAAAATAAGCAGGATTCATTTCCAGCACCCAAAAGGAGAGTAGATTCTGACTTATCACCGCTTCCATTGAGATCTCTCATCATCAGCAAAGGGGGGCTGAGCTTACTGATCGACTTGCAGATTTGGTTACCCTACAGGCTCCCACTGCTACAGGGACCACCCCAGTCAAGGCCAGAATACCTACTTTGAACACCTCAGAGCTCACTGAAAAAATAATTTTAACAGACTTACTGATCCAGCCAGAATTTACAGAAGAAAATCAAGCCTTCCTCTGACTGACAATTAACTAACACGTTTAGCCGCACCGGAAGACCTCGGAAGTTTACATCTTGGAATACTGCAGGCTGGAGAAGTCCAGCCCGGGATCCTGATAGTATTAAAATTTTATCTGAGGCAGACATCATCTGCCTCCAAGGAAAATGGGCTCTGCTTCCTTGGTCTTCAAGAACTATGAGTATTGTCTCTACCAGCACAGTGCAGTATGAGGAAGGGAAGGCCCTCTGGGGGGAGGCTGGCAATTTTGACTGCACCTCCGCTAAACCCAGACCTGATTTTGCCTGTGCAAAATCCAAGTGCCTAAGTCGACCCTTCAATCCTTTCTTCTTCTGTTAGTAAATATATATATTCCCACAACCCAAAACAATGATCTAAGGGTGCAACAATGGCAATACTTAACCAATATCTTTTTGAATATAGAATCTATACAGACATCTTGATTGGAGCCAGTTTCAATGCATGGACCGGAACATCATCAAAGGCTCTATATTCAAACATAGACTCTGCTCTATGAGATTCTTCACCAACTAATTACGTCATTCCTCCAAAAATATGGTTATCAATCAAGCCGGAGTTTCCCTGGCTAAGTGGTGTCTGGCTAAGTGATGTGGGGATATCTGGCTAAATGGTTTACTCGGGGGCGCAAGGAGACTACATCTATATTGCCCCCAGTGTTTCAAGTGCAATTGACTACATCCTAGAGTGAAATCCAGAGTAACTACAGGGAGTCCTTACTCCGGTGTAAGAACAATTTGCTATGGATTGCAATATGAATTCCCCATAGGTTTTCAGTAGGTGATGCAGTAACTACTGGTGCACGTAATGCTCCTGTAGTTACTCTGGAATATAGGACTAGTCTCATTAAATGTGTTGCCTCAAATTTTAGTGTGGGGTTTTCATACCACAGTGATCACTTACCCTTCACTGCTTGGTCTTCCTTGACCGTAGTCATCATATAATTAGTACTCACCACTTCCCTCTGGAATGCCAGGCATTCGCCTGAGAATCATCTGGAAGAATGAAACCAAAAGAGCCGGTTGTTAATGAGAGATAAGACATATAAAGTTTAAAAATAGCCATTTAAAAGTGGCTGCCAGGTGGGCATAGAACCAGTTTTTAATTTCTTTGAATACCATCACCGGAACCATCACTGGGACAACCACAACACAGCAGTTCTTTTGAAGTCATTGACTTACCAGTCCGTTAATCAGTGGATTTGGTTGTGTCTGTTGAGTTGATGGAATTAATTCATTGATTGGTTGAGTAAATAATGGAGATGGTTGATTTGCTAGTGTATGGGACTGACTTTCCGGCTGACTGTATTACTAACAATTTACAAACTAACGGAACGTAGAGGACCTGATGAGTGTTTACTGGTCCTCCTTACTGTTGTAACAGACTGGCTAACTGATAAATGGCCCTGCAAACTGGCAGACAAACTGGCAAGCAGACAAACAGCCCACTGCACTGACTAACGGACTGGCAAGTCAATGACTCCTAAAGAACTGCTGTGGAGAGCCGAGGGGGCACTGCTGTACCTAAAAGATCTGCTATGGGGGAACTGGGCAGTGGTGGGCTCCAGCAGGTTCGCACCGACTGTATAGAACCGGTTGTTAATGAGAGATAGGACATATAAAGTTTAAAAATAGCCATTTAAAAGTGGCTGCCAGGTGGGCATAGAACTGGTTGTCAATTTCTTTGAATACCATCACTGGAACTGGGGACAACCCCCATCCCAGGTCAGGCACTCCTTCTCCCATGCAGAAAAGGAAAGAAAGAAATGAAAAATGCAATGGAGCTGTGATTGTGGCATCTATGGTGGGGCTTCTTGAGCTCCCTTCTCCTTTCCCATGTACATTTCCCTTTTCCTTTGAGATGATCATCAAGGGGTGAGTGGATGTGTCTGGGTGGTGTTCCTCACAGCTGCCCCATACCATGGCCAGGTGGCCAGGTGTCCTATCTCCTCCGTCTTATATGAAGGAGCTGTTGATGATGGTGAGCATAAGGTGAAAGGGTCAAGAGGATGCCCTCCTTGTGGGCATATCCTCCTTTGACATCCTTGCTTTATCCTCAGTGACTGCAGTCTTGGTCTACCCTCCTGGGCACATGACCCCAAATTTCTGCTGCTGCCTCCAGGGACAGGGATGCTATTGCTATTGTCTCCAGCTCCCTCTTCCTGCTGCACCCAAGTTCGGTCCCTTTTCTTCTTTAGTTAGACTTAGCAGACCAAATGGAGACTTTGGGGCCCTTCATGGATCTATAGGTCCATCACCTCTAGATCTTCCAAGGAGCAGGATTATTCCCCAGGAGAGAGGGCTTTGCTGGTGATCTCGTCTGTTGCTGTTGGCCAGAGCGTCAGTTGGCTGAAAGCGTCAGTTGAAGCCATGGAACCCAGGGAGTGACATGGAACATAATGATGTCACTTTTGTGTTCTCCCCGGAGGAGGAGGCGAGGAGGAGGCGAGGAGAATGAACGCGGAACAAGGCAGTCACGTCTGAGTAGGGTGACCACATGTCATAACTTTAAAAAAGAACAAGGACCCCCCCCCAATGTGGGACACCCAAGAAAAATGTCAGTTATGACACAAAAAGCTAAAAACATTCATATACAGGTCCAACTTGTTATGCACTAATTTTTATACACTGATTTGACTCCACACGAACGGCCACTGCAGTTCACTGTTTTTAAAACTGCTTTTCTGCTGTTGTAGAGAGGCAGTCATGCAAGCAGTCATTCCATTCTTCAGTCCCAGAATAAAATCCCTACAGATATTGAAGCACTATCTTATTCCAATAGGTTCAACGGACGAACAAGATATCTGGAACTGGGACGTAAAGTGCACAATCCTAATCATGTCTACTCAAAAGTAAGCTGCACTGTGTTAAACAAGTCTTACTTCCAGGACAGCGTCGTTAGGATTTCAGCCATAATTTATTAATTACAAGGAGGATCCATGCTGCCTGTTCCTGAGGAAAGGAGGACAATGATTTTTTTTTGGTTCAGGCACTACGGACAGCTCTTCCTGGAGGTGAAAATGGAACGGCCTCACAATGAGTACCTTTTTAGGCTGGTCTTGTGTGTAGATAAGTTGTGGAAAGTTTTTCTTGCTTTTATTTGACCCTTAACTTGAAGACCTTTTTCTTTTGTGAACCGCTTTGTGAACTTTTTGTTGAAAAGCGGTATTGATTGATTTTCTAATTGCGTCTGTTTTTGTCCATTTCCCTACGGACATTTCCATTGCCTATTTTGTCCATTTCCCCTGTTTTTGTGTTTTTACCTATTTAAAACAAATTTACCATTTTTTTTTACTCTGAAAAACTCTTCAGATAACTTTCCCAGTTTCTCTGGACAGAGCAGAAAATTTGTTCCCTTCTCTCCGATGACTTCTCAGGACTCTGCCACTCGGGGCAAGGACTTGGAAGGACATCTCTGTTGACTTCTCTGATCACCCCTAGAAGCATGTGGCCCTGATCCTATGGGAACTGCCCTGCGGACGTGAAGATTTCCAGTGCAATCCTCAGCATATCTACTCAAAAGTTCCATTGTGTTCAATAGAATTTACTTCCAGGAAAGTGTGGTTAGGACTGAAGCCTTATGCTGATAGATCTGAGAAATGTTGAAAAGGCGGATTCGAATAAGCTGAGCAATGGGAGGGAGATCCCTTTTAATAGCAAACTCTGGCACCAGCTTGTTTGCCTCTATCAGTTGCACAGGAACAGAGGCAGTTAAGTGTTCAAAATAAAATCAGTTTTCTGACAGGTTGCAATCATGTGCATCTTCGAAAGTGTGGGTGGGGTTAAGGAAGAAAGAGAAACAAATGCATCCTTTTCAACCTGTTTCATTTCACGGCACACTTAACAAGGCACTGAAATTGTCAAGGCACACCATCAATTGTTTTTACCATTGACAAGGCACACCAGACTCTTCAAATCCCCCAATTTTCCTATTAATGAATGTCAATCCCCCAAATTCCCACAGCACCCCTGAGCACTATCAGTGGCAAACTGGTTGAAATCACTGCTGTAATGGAAGGATACACCTTACATGTGATATAAGGATACACCTTTGACAGGTACCATCAGGGCTGGGTTGACAAATGTCCAGCTCTCCTTTGTCAACAACAAATTGTCATGGTTTTTGTGTTGAACATATGCTATGTGGTAATTTATGGACCTAATAGGAGCCTACACAATATGAAACACTGTTGCTGTGTGTAGGTTTCATTTTACTGGTTTTTATTTTATATTTTGGAAATTTACATCTTTTTTCTTTACATTTTTTGGGGGCCCCCAAGAGAGAGGTGTCCTAAGCTATAGCTTGTTTAGCTTATACGTAAATCCGGTACTGGATGTAGGGCAAACTATAGGGCAGGGGTCCTCAAACTTTTTAAACAGGGGGCCGGTTCACTGTCCCTCAGACACTGTTGGGGGCCGGAGAGTGAGAGGACTTATGTAGGACAAAATGTAGGACGTCCTACATTTAAAAAATGTAGGACATGTTAAAATGAAGCAAAAATGCTTGTATTGCTTTCCTGTACTTAATTTCAACACTTGAAATAGAAAAACTTTTAACATGCCTGATTCTCACCCAGACATGCAAGACGCCCTCAAAGCAGTTTCCAGCAACATGTTACTTCAACATATTTAACGTAACATATTTTTTATGTCAGACTTAAGACATATGATTGTTAAGACACCCTCAAAGAAATTTGCAGCAACACAAGGAATGTCAGTGACATGCACTGACACACACCATGCTCTCTCTCTCTGTCTGTCTCTCTCTCTCACACACACACACCCATGTATTCTTACACACACACACACACACAAGCAGCTCACCTCAATTTTGAGCTTGCTGTTCAGGAATTTTGCCCAAGCCTATGCATGTCTACTCAGGAGTAAGGCCCATTAGAGTCAGTGGGGCTTACTCCCAGGAAAGTAAGCCCAGCCCCCTGCATGTCTACTCAGAAGTAAGGCCCATTAGAGTCCATGAGACTTACCCTAGGAAAGTGTGGATGGGAAGGTGGCCTTAATAGCCCAGCTCTCTGCTTGTCTACTCAGAAGTAAGCCCCTGGCAGCTGGGGGGCCATGAGAGAGTGGTGGGAGGCACGCTTACCAGCCTCAAGCCCCTGGTAACTGGGGCGGCCACGCAAGGGCGGTGAGAGGCTTATGCACTCCCATTCAAAACACCCCCATTTAATATAATGCCTGAGGCCCTGGGACGGTCAAGAGAGAGCAGCAGGAGGTGTGCGTGCCAGCCTCAACCCGGGCACCTGGCAGCTGGGGCGGCCGCACACTCCATTCTGAAGCCCCTGCTCCAGCTGCATGTGCAACATTTAAAAAAATTTAAGGGCCAGCTTGAAGCTGCCCAAATTCCGGAGCCTGGAGGGGCTCTCTCCCTTTGCACAGGGCTGCCACGACTGGCGGATCTTCCTCGTGGCAGCCTTGAACTGCCCCCAAGTGCCCACAAAGCGCCTCCCAAACCCCCCAAAAGACCGGCGGGCCAGATTGAGGCCTCTGGCGGGCCTGATCCGGCCCGCGGGCCTTAGTTTGAGGATCCCTGCTATAGGGGCTCAGGCATCTGGACACTATATTGCCCTCTGGAGTCCAGCAGGTGGCATTGCACCTCTCTTTCAATTACAAACCATACCTTGCTTTGACTCACCTTTTAGGAATCCCTCTCTTCCGGATGGTGGGAAACCTACTGAGGTTTTGTGTGGCAGGAGGCAGTGTTCCTCTCTCTTTTTCCTACACATCCACCCAGAGCACTGCAAGGGCGGACTAGACCACAACTCCATCTTACAAGTGTCACTAACCAAAATTTGTGGGGCTTTTCCATCACACCACAATGCATCTCTCTCTCTCTCTCTCTCTCTCTCAGCATCCAATTTGGAGAACGGTCCCAGAGATACAAAAGATTACTCGCTAGTTGTTGATATTTAAGTGCACCATCCTAACAAAAAGTGTTACACTTTTGGCTATTTAGAACTTATGCACTCCCATTCAAAACACCCCCATTTAATATAATGCACCCCATTCCATCTAGGTAGGGATCTGTACTTGATTCATGTTCACTCAAGTCAAATCACAAAAGACTCTGTTTTTGGCAACTCTAGTTAACCCTGGTTATGAATGTTATTGACCTCAACTTTATTTGTGACTTGGGGCCAGTGTCTCTCCAGGACTTGGAATTTCTTGTGAGTCAAATCCAATATTTGGATTGAGGGGCTGCTGACTTGGGACTCAACACATCACTTGAGTTGTGGGCCTAGAGCACATTCCTGCAAACAGATCACATTCCCCCAAGTGGGAAAAGCAAGGTGTGTACTGTCAAAGCAGCCTTCTTTTTCTAAGTGGTGGACCAGAAGGATCAGACCCCTGCAGCTCTTCCACAGGAGAACCGGAGCAGAGTTTGGATTTCTGGAACAGGACATGCCTTCTCTGCAACATCAGCCCCTTGTTGTTTCTGTCATGTGCACAGCATGTGGCCCTCTTGAAGAGTGGCTCTGATTTTCCAAATGATGAAAAATAATTGTGTAGACGTGTCAGATAGGATTCTGAAAAAGGAAACAACTTAGAATCCTAGAGTTGGAAGGGACCTAGTAGGTCATCTAGTCCAACCCCCTGCCTGCAGCAGGAAATCCTCCTAGAGCGTCAAATCAATCAATCAAAATTATAAATTAAGGAAAAAACCAACAGAACTGGAGTAACACACTTCAATTTGTGTCAAAAGGAATCTTGATTCCAGGAGCATCATATTCTAATTCACTGTAAAATGACTTTGGGGTAAGCTTATTTCCTTGCTATCAAAACCTCTCACTAGGATGACTCATTCCCAAGGCTTTTCCTTACCATCAACCATCCATCAAGGAGGTTATTTGTCAGCTTTCTTATCCCCAAGATGAAAATCAAGTCCCAGCAGACAATCTTATTCTTCTGGAGCTTCTAGAGGTGTGAATTCAAAAAGAAACACCTTTGCCTTTTACAGTTTTCCTCCAACACCTTCTTTCATCTCAGCCCAAAAAGGTAGGAACCAAATTTTGATTACAGGAGGCAGGAAGAGGCATCTCACAACTGCTGAACGATTCAGCAAAGTGGAGAAAGGTTTGCTTGTATCAAGGGAGAAAGGTCAGAAAAGTGAGCCTGAAATGAGAACAGAACTGAGCAGAATCTGTCCTACTATGGAACTACAGGTTGAATACCCCTCAACTGGACTGCTGCGGACAGGTAGTGGTTCATATTATGGAATATTTGCATATATATGAGCAATCTTGGATGGGATCCCAAGTGTGTTAATCCTTCAGAATACACTTCACAAGTGCTCCATGTGTTCACTTCTGGTTATACTTCTGATGTCCACACTTTGCAGGTGGTCCTCTGCTCCCCTTCCTGTGATGGGTAAATGGTGATGCCTTGCTAGCCAGGCACAGGAGAAGTTTTTTAGTCCACACATGCCTGGATTCCAAAGCAATCCATATTTAAGATGACTGGATAAGGTTTACTTATTTAATTTTCTCTGCAAATTGCTTTATAAATTTATTTTGGTTGAAAAGCAGTATATAAATACAGTTGATTGAATCGATCTGTTCTGTCCAAGCTATGCTGTGAAATGCACCCCAACCTTAAATATTTGGATACGTGAGCACTTCCTTTATCAGAATGTTAGTGTCAATAGCTCATAATCATGGCTTTTGGGACACAAAATCTCATACCCTATAATCCAGAGTAACGACAGGAGCACATCAGAGATATTACATGCACCCGTTATGGCATCACCTAGTGAAAACCTATGGGAAATTCATATTGCAATCCCGAGTAAATTGTTCTTACACCGGAGCAAGGACTCCCCGTAGTTACTCTGGATTGCACCCATTGGCTTATGGCTTCCTTAAAATATGCTAATAATGTAACATTAAACAGAAGGTGGTTAAGACCTGGCTCCTTCTCCATTTGGCCCAATGGTCTGTCTAGTATAAAAGTACAGATCCTTTGTTTTGAACCAACAAGCCTCACACTCTTGAACAGTCTCCATGCCAGTTATTTTAAATGCTAGCCTTTTTATGGCATGCTAACCTCTCTGATCCTTGCTGTGGTCCCTGCCTCTTGTGATGTCACGTCTGGGAGATTCTTCCAGGTTCTGCAGCTGATTTTAGGGCATTTATCTGTAATAATGGTCTGCCCTTTTCCTTTGTTACTACTGACACTTGCCCAGCGGTGGGATTCAAATAAATTAACAACAGGTTTATGTCCCATTAGTAAGCAGTTCTCCGAACCAGGTGCTCATTAGCAAAGGGTTCTATAGAACCTGTGAGAACCCCCTGAAGCCCACCACTGCACTTGCCCTAGAACAGAGCCACAAAACCTGCAGAACCCAGATGGTTTTTGCAGTGATTTTCAACTGCTGTGTTTCCAATTCCTGGGCACGCCAGTTGAAAATAAGCTACTCTGTGCATAAGAATAAAACTTGGCATCCATCAGTCTTGACACTGCATGCGAAGCACGATGATCTAGGCAGACTGTTATGGAGGATAGGCTGTTACCCAAGCAGCAGATCCCCCCTCTTACACCACTGAAATAGTCCAGTGGAACGGCAGAGTCGATAGGATTGGTTCCAGGGGTGTCGCAGAGCTGGGCTAAGGACAGGAGCGCACCCTGTCTTGTGGACAGGACAGGAGCGAAGGACAGGAGCTTACCAGGTCTTGAACCCTGGCCTTCTGGTTAACAGGCACAGTGTCTTAACCACTTGCGCCACCCGTAGCCCATAAGAATAAGCGCGGCAGTTACAAACAGGACATAAGAAACAGCAGCTGTGCTGAGCTCAGTCCCCCAGGTCTGGCCAATTCAATAACCAGGCAAGGCTTCTGTGTTTGTAACAGTTGTGCAGAAACACAAAGAATAGATTTTTCATCTGCAGCAGCTTCTTCTGCCCTTACCTTTCTCACCTCCAGATAGGCTGTATTCCCAGCTGGCAGCAGAAGCTCACAGGGCCCATTTTATGCTAGCCAAACCCTTTACTGAATCGCAGTCCTTGAGCCCCCTTTACTGCCAACTGATGTAATGCCTCTTGGCTTCTGCGTCAACATGATCTGAGCACTCGTCTCCTCCTTTTCGGACAGGAATTTTTTAAATTCTATTTCACATCTGGATATGACAGAAATGAAATCCTTACAAGTGCTTAAGTTTCAAAATGAAAATTAAAGAACAAAAATGGGAAAAAAGAACCCAGAAAAAACTTCCAAACATTCAAAAGCAAAAAGTTACACATGATGCATCAGATAGTAAACACCTGAAGAGCACACAGGAGTGGGGAGGAATAAAGAGAAACAAAAGGTGGTGAGAATTCAGAATTTTGCAGATGCTTTTTGGTCCTGTTACTGAGACCACTTGGAACGTATGTTATTCTGATGCGCAAATTATAATGGTGATTTAAAACAAAAGCATTTGCGGAAGAGAAGAGGGGGTTTGGAGAACAGAAGAGTGGCAAAGAGTGACATCTGTTTTATGGCAAACTCCTGATCCTTTGGCCATGTGAAAACAAAGTCAGTGAGTTCCTTAAAAATTCTCTGTAGAAAGGAATGTCCATGATGAGTGTCAGTGGGTGTTGGCGGCCCAAAATCCATATCTCCTTCCCAGGCTTATAGGGTTCCTCACAGAGGAAAAATAACACAAAGGTGCTTATTTCACAGTTAGTATACTCCCTGCTATAATACTGTCCGGAATTGGACGAATGCCCCCAAAAGACCTTTCTGGGAACACCACTCTTTCCTTGATTGGAAAGGAAGAAAAAGGAAGTAGCCCCCCACACCCCGCACTGCAGGAGCCAGGAGGGAGCAGGTGCCCCTATTGCACACTTGTCTTGGTGACAAAGTCTGTGCGGTTAATGGGCAATGGGTGGGCTTCGGTGTTAAAGACCCAGTCCTCAAGAGACAGCACATCGTCTTCACAGAACAGAAGACAGAGGTACCTGCAATCAAGAGAGAAGAGAAAAAGGGTGTCAGCTTCTTGTTCCATGCTATTCAAGGGCTCAATTCCACCCACTAGTGGTTCTCAGGTTTATAGGGGTCTCAGAGTCCTCAGACCTTCCCGGCTCAGCCAAGGGATGCTCAAATCTTGTGAGTTCCAAGATGGTAGAGACTGGGAGAACAGGTAGAGGGAGGTGCCAAGGACATTCAGTGATGCCCCTATGAAGGCACTGTGGTGCTCTAAGGCAGGGGTCTCCAAACCCTGGCCTTGGGGCCAGATGCAGCCTATGGCAAGCTTCCATCTGGCCTCAGGCAAGCCACGGAATCCTCCAAAGGCAGGGTGAAGTCTGTTCTCTACACCTCGGGAGAGTATTTTGGGCTGATGAGGCTGCCCACGCCTCCTCTCTGTGTGCAGGAAAGTGCTTATGAACTGGATTGAAGATCATCTTCTCTCTGTGTTCCGGAAATGTTGATGAACGGAGTTGAATTCATTCATTCATTCACAAGTTCCCATCACTAATATATTCATTTATGTATATTTTTCAAATTTGAAATGTAAAACAATTCTCATTTTTTCTGGCCCCCCACACAGTATCAGAAAGATGGTGTGACCCTCTTACCAAAAAGTTTAGAGACCCCTGTTATATTGCAATAAATACTTTAGGAACTCCTGCACTAGACTGACAACCCAATCATGAGCTGCCCACGATTCCAGTAGTAGTCCAGGTAGCTGGTAGCAGTTCAAGGTAGAGCTACCACCTGCACCTCTTCAGGGGAAGGGGAATTTCATCCCCTTCTCCCACATAAGCAGAGTGACAATATAGAACGGAAGACAGAGTGCCTCTACTTTTAAGCATTGTATAGAAAAGGGAATTGAGGCAGGTGCTGCTTTTTAAACACTTCTGTGTTGGGTTAAACATGCCTAAATTCCCTCTTCTAAGCAATAATTACAGGAACACTGTCCTTCATTCTGTAAGGTCACCCTGCATGTAAATGATCAGCCTCACAATGGGGCTACTTATTTAGTAGTAAGCCTCCATATAGCCTCCATATAAGGGAGAAATGTCCTCCATGGAGACTCTGGATCTGGAGGAGGTCCTGCCTCCTGCTCTGCTCCTAGCATGCTCCCCGTCTACCCTCTCCCCACTCAGGAGATCCAAGTTGGTGGAGCCTGCCTGAAAAGGCTGTGAGGGCATCCTGATCCTGCAGGTAAGTTTGGGCACTACGACCATAAGTTTTTTTTCTCCAATTGGTACTGCCTACAGGTATTTAATTGAGTCCCTACTCAATTAAAGGCAAAGTCACCTCCTTGCAAAAAACGTTACTCTCCACTCAGAAAACTTGTAACACCCAGGGAATTACTTCAGTGTCTCTGCCAAGAAGAAACTCTGTTGCATGTTGTGGTAACTTGGGGTGGTGGTGTACACGTCACGGATTCCAGAAAATCCTGCTTCTACTCTGCAGTATTTCTCCAGTGCCTGGGGTGGAGAGAGAGAGAGAGAGAGAGAGAGAGAGAATACAGATAAATCTCTTGCAGCAACGGCGAAATAGCAAGTGAGTGTCCTCCATCAATGGGATTTTACCCTTGCTGCTTTACGGGCCAAGCTCAGGGTTTATAGAAGATGCATCCCTGCTGAAGAGCACTGGATAAAAGAGTCCTAATAGAGAGGCCAGCCTTGATTAACAGTGCGAGGGGAGGCTCACTAATGGACAGCATTTTCCATTACACCCAGTCTGGAACAGCACTCAAAGATGACCTTTCTAAAAATATGTGTTGCAATTGAATGAATATTGCTTGATCAATATAACCTCCAGTATATCATATGATAGGCTTCACACTGTCCTCTTGTCCAGGAGACCTGAGACTGTGCGCTGAGCCTCCAGGCAGGAAGGCCGGAGTATACCCTGGGCTGCAAAATAGTACTTAGATTCCACAATGACCAGGGCCCAATCCTATCGAACTTTCCAGCGCTGATGCAGCCATACCATTGAAGTGTGCACTACATCCAGTGGTGGTGAGCGGCAATCATAGAGATCTCCTCAATGTAAAGGAATGTTTGTTCCCTTGTATCAGGGACTGTATCAGAACTGCCATATCGGGGAGGATTGAGACCTGTCAATGAGGCTGCTCTGGGTGAAGTGGGCAGACACCACCATTGCAGCTCCTGACTGGTGGCCACATCCAGCTACTGGTTCTTACTTAGGGCACAATCCAGAGTAACTATTGGGAGTCCTTGCTCCGACATAAGAACAATTTACTCTGGATTGCAATATGAATTTCCCATAGGTTTTCACTAGGTGGTGCCATAACTATGTTGACGTAAAGATATCTTACGCGCTCCCGTAGTTACTCTGGATTGTAGGGATAGTGGGTACCTAATACCCATGAGTGGGTATTATTATGAGTGGGCTGTGGGTGGCGCAAGCAGTTAAGACGCTGTGCCTGTTAACCAGCAGGCCAGGGTTCGAGACCCGGATCGGACCCACAAGACAGGGTGAGCTCCTGTCCTTAGCCCAGCTCTGCGACGCCAGCTGAATCCAATGGTATTGGCTCTGCCTTTCCATTGGACTAATTCAGTGGCGTGGAGAGGGGGTATTTGCTGCTTGGGAAACAGCCTATCCTCCATAACTATCCAACCCAGGCTTTCGTGCTTTGCATGCAGCGTATGCAGTGCCGAGCATGATACCATAGTCTTTCAAGACTGACGGAGGCCTGCTTAATACCCACGAGGGAGAGGGGAGGCAGGTCCATTGCTTGAGACATCCCATCCTTGGACAGACACCTTAGCCCTGCTTGGTACACCAGGCCATGCCATCTGCCCCACCAGTAATTGAATTTCCAAGGAACATCATCTGGTGCTTCCAGCAAACAACAGTGCTTGACTGTCCCAGTTTCCACTTTTTAAGCCAAGGCTGGTTCACAAAGGCTGTTTGAGGACTGTACCTGTACGACTTCCCAGCCCCACTGCCTGTACTTGCGATTGTGCGTCACCCTCCACATGTACAGCTAGCTTTCCACAACTTCTGGGCGCAGAATGTAATAGCGGTCGCTGAGTCGTGTGGCCATCGCTTCGGTGCCGGAATCAAAGCGGAAAGCTTCTGGGCCCAGCTTCGAATCTAGCAAGAGAAGACAGATAGATGTTCAGAAATATTAGGGGACTTTGATGTTCATAGCAGCCAGGAAGCAGAAGTACTCGTATTGTACTTCTTACACTTTGAACAGGGAAGCTCCTTCCTTCCTTAATAAATCAATAAATATCTCGAGTACATGAGCTGGCAATTATGAAGTGGAAATGTATGGGGGAGATTTGCATACAGCCCTGCAAACGTAGATCCTGGCAGATGCGCTTCGAGGTTCAGATGTGGATGGGGTGACTCAGAAATTGGGCCCTTATGAGCCAATGGGGCTTATTTTTGAGTAACCGTGGTCAGGATTGTACTCTACATTACTTATTAAATTTAAAGCCAATACTGATAATTTATTAATTACTAGCGAAAAGCGTACCCGCGTTGCAGGAGTAACATTTCTCCCTCTGCCATCCCCCATGGCGCAGAAACACCCCATGTGCCACTTCCTCCATGCGCATCATCCCCATGCGCATCGTCCCTCCATGCGCATCATCCCCCATGTGCAATGTCCCCTCATGCACAACTTCCCCAATGCACAACTTCCCCAATGCGCAACTTTCCCCCATGTGCAATTTTCCCCAATGCGCATCAACCCCCATGCGCAACTTTCCCCCATGTGCAACTTTCCCCATATGCATCAACCCCAATGCACAACTTCCCCCATGCGCAACTCTCCCCCATGCGCATCATGACCCCATGTGCATCATGTCCCCAAGCGCATCATGTCCCCATGTGCAAATTTCCCCATGTGCAACTTCCCCGTGCGCATTACCCCCTGTGCGCATCATCTCCCATACGCATCATCCCCCCATGCGCAATTTCCACCCATGCGCAACTTCCACCATGCACATCGTCCCCACATGCGCAACTTTCCCCATGCGCATCATCCGCCGATGCGCAACTCTTCCCCTCATGCGCAACTTCTCCCCATGCGCAACTTCCCCCCATGCGCAACATCTGCCGATGCACAACTTCCCGCCATGCGCAACTTTCCCCATGCGCAACTTCCCACCATGCGCAACTTCCCCATGTGCAACTTTCCCCCATGCGCAACTTCCCCCGAAGCGCAACTTCTCCCCATGCCCATCATCCTCCCATGCGCAACTTTCCTCCATGTGCAACTTCCCCCCATGCGCAGCATCCTCGCCAGTGCAACCTCTTCCTCCGGAAAACATCCCCCAGTTTCCAGGCACTGAGCACCCAATTGGCTGGATGTTCTTCAGTCTCCCATGTTAAGTATAGGGCAGAAACACGTTGCCCTCTTTTCAGCCCCTGAAGGGTTAAATTTCTCCAGATGGTTCCTGGTGGGTGTTCAGGTGACAGAAGGATCCCTCCCAGAATTCCATGCTTCAGGCCCAGCAGTTGGGGCGGAATGTTGAGGAGTCAGCAATTCTCAATGCAAAGTATAGGGAGGAAAACGGGTTGCGCCCCTTTTCACCCCCTTCCGGTTGGAATTTCTGAAAACCGGTTCTTAGTGCACCCCTCCGTCACGGAAGGAACACCCACCCCAAATTTCACGCTTCTAGGCCCAGAAGTTTTGGCAGGGCGTTGATGAGTCAGTCAGTCAGTCAGTCAGTGAGTCAGTGACTTTTTTCTTTTATATATACAGAGAAGAATGATATGTGCGGCTTCTAACATGGAGGATTAAGCTCTCCAGGAATTGCTGTATATTTCTGGCCTTCAAAGCAGTTAATGGCTCCCTCTGCCTGGGCTTGTGCAATCAGAACAACCTATGGAAGGAATGTCATACAGGGCAGCTATGCACACTGTGGCAAACATGGCTACCACATGGTGGCTGGCATTACCTTAGCGACAAACATATCAGCCTCTTACCTTCAACCCCCAGGAAGCCTTGAACCAGTCAGGGACAAGGCATTTAAAGAGGTCATTTCCCTCCAATTCTGAGGGAATCAACCCCCCATCTATACTGTGAGGTATTTCATTTCCCTCCAATTCTGAGGGAATCAACCCCCCATCTATACTGTGAGGTATTTCATTTCCCTCCAATTCTGAGGGAATCAAACCCCCATCTATACTGTGAGGTATTTCATTTCCCTCCAATACTGAAGGAATCAAACTCCCGTCCATACTGTAAGGTATTCATTTCCCTCCAATTCTGAGGGAATCAAACCCCCATCTATACTATGAAATATTTCATTTCCCTCCAATTCTGAGGGAATCAAACCCCCATCTATACTGTAAGGTATTCATTTCCTTCCAATACTGAAGGAATCAAACTCCCATCCATACTGTAAGGTATTCATTTCCCTCCAATTCTGAGGGAATCAAACCCCCATCCATACTGTGAGGTATTTCATTTGCCTCCAATTCTGAGGGAATCAAAACCCCATCCATACTGTGAGGTATTTCATTTCCCTCCAATTCTGAGGGAATCAAACCCCTATCCATACTGTGAGATATTTCATTTCCCTCCAATTCTGAGGGAATCAAACCCCCATCCATACTGTGAGATATTTCATTTCCCTCCAATTCTGAGGGAATCAAACCCCCATCTATGCTGTGAGATATTTCATTTCCCTCCAATAGTGAAGGAATCAAACTCCCATCCATACTGTAAGGTATTTCATTTCCCTCCAATTCTGAGGGAATCAAACCCCCATCCATACTGTGAGGTATTTCATTTCCCTCCAATTCTGAGGGAATCAAAACCCCATCCATACTGTGAGATATTTCATTTCCCTCCAATTCTGAGGGAATCAAACCCCCATCCATACTGTGAGATATTTCATTTCCGTCCAATTCTGAGGGAATCAAACCCCCATCTATGCTGTGAGATATTTCATTTCCCTCCAATTCTGAGGGAATCAAACACCCATCCATACTGTGAGATATTTCATTTCCCCCCAATTCTGAGGGAATCAAACCCCCATCCATACTGTGAGATATTTCATTTCCATCCAATTCTGAGGGAATCAAACTCCCATCCATACTGTAAGGTATTCATTTCCCTCCAATTCTGAGGGAATCAAACCCCCATCTATACTGTGAGATATTTCATTTCCCTCCAATTCTGAGGGAATCAAACCACCATCTATACTGTGAGGTATTTCATTTCCCTCCAATTCTGAGGGAATCAAACCCCCATCCATACTGTGAGATATTTCATTTCCATCCAATTCTGAGGGAATCAAACCCCCATCTATACTGTGAGGTATTTCATTTCCCTCCAAAAGTGAAGGAATCAAACCCCCATCTATACTGTGAGATATTTCATTTCCCTCCAATAGGGAAGGAATCAAACTCCCATCCATACTGTAAGGTATTCATTTCCCTCCAATTCTGAGGGAATCAAACCCCCATCTATACTGTGAGATATTTCATTTCCCTCCAATTCTGAGGGAATCAAACCACCATCTATACTGTGAGGTATTTCATTTCCCTCCAATTCTGAGGGAATCAAACCCCCATCCATACTGTGAGATATTTCATTTCCATCCAATTCTGAGGGAATCAAACCCCCATCTATACTGTGAGGTATTTCATTTCCCTCCAAAAGTGAAGGAATCAAACCCCCATCTATACTGTGAGATATTTCATTTCCCTCCAATTCTGAGGGAATCAAACCACCATCTATACTGTGAGGTATTTCATTTCCCTCCAATTCTGAGGGAATCAAACCCCCATCCATACTGTGAGGTATTTCATTTCCCTCCAATTCTGAGGGAATCAAACCCCCATCCATACTGTGAGATATTTCATTTCCATCCAATTCTGAGGGAATCAAACCCCCATCTATACTGTGAGGTATTTCATTTCCCTCCAATTCTGAGGGAATCAAACCCCCATCTATACTGTGAGGTATTTCATTTCCCTCCAATTCTTTTGTATTTCTGACTGGATGAAATCACCCCAAATAAAGTATTCCTTTGAGGAGAATCCGTGAACCTTTAATTTGGCAGAGAAAGGCTTTCTTGGTTTGATGTTCAGTGATGGTTTGATGCTCACACACCCATGGGACACACAGCAAAAAGTGGTGCACATCAAGAAGTGCTTCCTCAGCTCTGCCAAAGAGCCTTAATACTGACTCTGCACCCAGTTTCCAGTGACTGGACTGAGGAAGTTTGGATAAAGCCCCTGTGGTTTCTCGATCCTGTTCAGGACTCTGCGGATGTTCATCACCTATCGGGAGAAAGAACAGGTAAGCCCTTTCTGTATTTCTGTTCATGGATACAAAAAGGTGGCATCCATCAGTCTTGAAAGCCGATAAGATTGGTTCCAGCTGCATAGCAGAGCTGGGCTAAGGACAGGAGCTCACCCTGTCTTGTGGGGACCCGGGTCTCGAACCCTGGCATTCTGGTTAGCAGGCACAGTGACTTAACCACTTGCGCCACCCATAGCCCCATATACAATTGAAAATGGAAACAACTGAGGGAAGAAAGCCACCAAAGACTTTAGGTTGCCAGCCGACTCTGGCTCTGCTTTCTGACTCTGAAATTACCCTAAAGAAAGGCTGCACTCTGGGTAATACTCAACAGGGATCTGGCTTCAGGTCCAAGAGTCACCAAGCATTGTCACATACAGGGCAAGAGTACCTGGCTCTCAGAAAATGCCAGAGACTTCACAACTTATAGAGAGAAACCTGATAGTTGCCCTTGAACAAGTCCCAGTGATCTTAATAGCATTTGCAATTCTGCTAGATTATGCCCTTACATTTTTAAAATATCAAACTAATTCTAAGAAAGCAATATGTTTGCTTTGTTTATCTGATCAATAACTGGATGTGACAATTAGATGCCTGTGGTTAAGGATGGGCAGCATATCAGGATGTGCAACAATGGTCTAAAAGTAAGTTTACAAACCCTGGTTTATAAGGCACTAACCATGCCTTCACATGACACCTGACCAGAGCAAATCACAGTTAAGCTGCTTCCCTGCCTCTCCAAACCAGGGTTAAGGCAACAAAATGCAGTTCGCATTAACTCAAATGAAAGTGGTGTCCGTGGCATAGCTATTGGGGTGCAGTTGCACCAGGCAACAATCTTTAGGTGGGCTACAGGCTGAGCTTGACAAAGGTGGCTAAAATGGTGAAAAATGGGGTATGTGTGAAAGATGATACCATCGTGTTCTATATGGTTGGAAAGGTAATTTAATGCAGAATGCAATGAAATAAACTGCACTGGAATATCTTTGTTCCATCAAAGGTTATGGCCAATTAACCAGAAAATGAAAACTCAAAAGCTGATGGAACAAAAAGAGGATTTTCTTAACTCAACTTTCCCATGATACTGATTGCTCTGAGAGGCAATGAGATGCAGTTCTAATACTTGGAAAGGTGTAAAGCTTAATCAGCTCTCATTTCCATACATATAATATAGTTACCCACGCTGACTGGGGATACAGGCACTTTTAAATGGTGCTCCTCTTATATTTAGCAGGGAAATAATCATTCCTCTTTGCCCCAACACAGTTTCCCTAACCAATAAGGGACACAATTTTTTTCTTAAATTTTATTTTGTTGTTGCTGGGGGAGGAGGAGAAGGCAACAAAATCTTCTTCCACTTCGGATAGGAAATAACTGCTTTAGCTATATCACTAGCAAAGAAAATGGGTGTTGAACTGCTGAGGATGAGGAGGCAGGTTTTTCCCCAATTTTCTTTTTTAAAATACCCAGTGTTGACATCACTTCTGGTTGTGACATCACTTCTGGGGCAACATTTCGAACTGTGTACTCGGCTACATCATTAGCTACGCCACTGAGTGGTGCACCTATCTTAAGCTGTAACCAGCTTTATATGTGGCCGGTGGGAGTCTGCACCAGAGCCCATTGCCAGCTTGGTGGCCACGAGATGTTTCAAAACAGATTTTTACATTGGATTCTGCTCTGCAATATGAAGCCATCGACATATGACGTAGTGGGGTACTGCACACCACTGCAAAGTTCCAAAATGAGGCCAAAATGAAGACCAAAGAAGCCCTTCTGGAGGAGGTCAAAAGCAGGAGGCTAAAAAAGAGGACAAATCCAGAAATTTCCTGTCATATGATCACCCTGTTAAATCCTCTCTTCCATCCAGGGGTGTCAAACTCATTTCACACTGAGGGCCATAGTTAACATTCATGGTGCCTGCCGAGGGCAGGAAGTGACATCATTGAGCAGAAAGTGACATCACTGAGCAAAAACTGACACAACTGAGCAGATGACGGCCAGAAATCAGCAAGTGTTTCCATGACTTGCAAAAGTCAGAAGAGAAAATGTGCACTTCTTGTTCACATTTGCAAGATATGAGAAAGCCCAGTTATCATTCTGTGAGATCCCAGTTGTCAGGGGGTCCGGATGCACTGCTTCAAGGGGGTTGTATTTGGACAGCACTGGTTAAAGGGATAGGCCTTCTGTACACATTAGTGTCTGGCAACCTGAGGTCTAATTTGGGGAAGCAAAACTTCCTCCAGGTTTGGAATCAAGTTGGGATTTGAAGAAAACAAGTGTGCACCACAGTGCATCCTTTTGGACTCAGGCAGTGTAAACATGCTCAGTTCCTGATTCCCAGACTCAAGTATAATCACCTGGCCAGTTTTGGACCCGGGTTGCCTTGCTAGTTGTGAGCAACTCTAGGGTGCTCCTCCCCATTTCTGTGCCAAAAAGCCAGCGTTGTCCAAAGATGCTTCGAGGTCATGTGGCCGGCTATATGCTGAGAGGCACAGAATGGTGTTTCCTTCCCACCAAGGTGGTACCTGGTTATCTACTTGCATTTAAATGCTTTCAAACGACTAGGCTGGCAGGAACTGGGCTAAGGATGTAAGCTCATCCCGTTTTGCAATACTCTGGTCTCGAACCACCTGGAAAAGTCCAGGGAGCTTTCAGGTGTCTTCTGATGTCGATCAAGCTCTGCCGCCTGGCCAACCGTGGAGGGTGAATGTGTCCTCGCTGAGACATGCACAGGCTATCCACTAGTAACAGATTGCTAGTGAAGGGGAGTCACCGCAGTGCACATGCATCTCCATGGCCCCTGTGTATCATGACATAATGTGTGCCATCATGACATCATGGTGTGCCATGTACGCAAATGGCACTCGGTACACCTCTGAGGGTGACCGTATGTCCCCTTTTTCCAGGTCATATCCTCTTTTTTAGCCTTGTGTCCTGAAAATGATCTTCATTGTCCTCCTTTTTCTTCTGAGCAGGCAACATGCAACTATCTTGTAATTAATCAACTCTACGTAATCATTTCAAATTTAATAAGTAATACGAGTATAGTGTTAAAATGAAGCACATGAAAGCAATATGAGTGTTTTTAGATTTTATTTTGCTGTATCCTATATTTTTCTTGGGGGGTCTTGTCCTCTTTTGTGGTTGAGATTTGAAAGAAATCCAACTCCACCTGACCAAGCTGGCTCACAGAGATTTTTACCTTTTTGTCCCTACAACAACCCTGTGAAGTAAGCGAGTGACAGTGAGTGATTTGCCCAAGGTCACCAGGAAGCTTCATGGCCAAGGAAGGATGTGAACCTGGATTCATCTCTCTAACCACTGCACCATCCTGGCTCTTGAAGTTTGGGGCTCCAAAACTTCTGACCCCTTGTTTCTCTAGGAGACAGAGGTTGCAGTCCTAACCAACTCCAGGACCAAGGCAAAGCAGCTCTACGGTAAGGCCCCCTTATATTGAGAAGGCCTCCGCTTTTGCACTCGCCCCACCTATGGGCACATTGGTCACCAAATCTGTTCTTCGTGGGTCCTTACATCACAGAAGGAGTATGCTCCCCACATGTCATTCTTCTGGGTGCAGGAGTTTATGCTGGACATTGACATTGGGTTAGTAAATCAGTCAAACCTCAAATGTTAAGTGTAAGATGAAAACACATTTTACCCCTTTTCAGCCCTTTAGGATTTGAATTTCTAAAAATTACATCACAGAAAAAATACCTTCCCCGAATTTCAAGCTTCTAGTTCATATGAATGAGCAAGTGAGTCAATCAGTGAGTCTCCAATTTTATATATATCTAGATAGGGCGTATGCTAACCAATGTAGGCCAGCACAAACCCCCACCCCCCAGTTCCTGTGATGGCGTGTGGAGACCAGTGCATTCTGTGTAATGGCCTAAGACCCGCCACCCGAGAATTGGTATAGAATTGCCTTACGGCACCCTCACTTGTGCCTTACGGCATCCTTTGGGAACTTGGGCCAAACTTTTTCTGGCCTAAATGGGGTTTAGGATTGCAGCCATCATGTATTAATTTCAAGGCTACCTTCCTGTAATTAAGAAACTGCCTGCTGCCTGCACACAAGAAAAAGGAGGACAATGAAGATTTTTTTTTTCCCCAGGACACAAGGCTAAAAAACAGGAAATGTCCTGGGGCCGCAAAACAAACCTCAACTCCATCACAAAACCTCACCCTCTCCCACACACACATTATGACATTTCCTCCTACCTAATAATGCTCATGTACTGCAGGCTCCTGATGTCACGCAGGGCTGCTGCTTGACTTGCTAGGTCTCTTGACTTGCTAGGTCTCTTGACTTACCAGGTCTCTGCTTGACTTGCTAGGTCTCTTGACTTACCAGGTCTCTGCTTGACTTGCTAGGTCTTGTCTCTGCCTGAGTTGCTAGGTCTCTGCTTGACTTGTCAAGCAGCCTGTGGCTTTTCGGGCTTTAGCTTTTGGCTTGCTTTCAGTTTTGGCTTGCTTTCTGCAGTATTAGGATGGCAGCTGATGAGGTCAGTCAATCTTTCGTTCTAAACTTGGCCATTCTAAAGGCGGGGCTCACATGGGGCACCAGAATGATATTTCTGGAGCTCCATAGATAGATGTGTGTGAAAGAGAGAGAGTCAGAGAGAGAGAGGGAGGGGGTCAATAGGATAAAATGGAAGAGGAGGGGATCACTGCAATACTGGCCTGAGTCCTTGGAGGAAGGAGAAAATTCATGAAAAATCTTCTGAGTTCCACAGGACAGATTTGTGATTGAGACAGATGTTCTGTATGGAAAGACTGAAAGCCATTAACCAGGATATATTTCACATTCTACGTGCAAAATCCATGTGCCTAATAGTAGGTTGTGAAGGGTGCAATCCAGACTTGCCTTTGGGCTAGAAACAGCAGCCCTGCTCCTCAAAGGCAACATAAAAGGACCCCTCTAAAGTCAGGTGATTTTCACATCTCACATTACTATTCCTTGCTTTCTCATGCTCAGATTACTGAGCTCATCGATGGGGAGGAAACCAGCATCTCCCTGGACACCAGCACAGACTCCACCAGAGACACCACCAGTACCTCTGTTAGCCTGGAAGATGAGGCGGATGGTCTGTTAAGGTAAAGCGTTGTT
Source organism: Cryptoblepharus egeriae (assembly GCA_030015325.1). NCBI lineage: Eukaryota > Metazoa > Chordata > Lepidosauria > Squamata > Scincidae > Cryptoblepharus > Cryptoblepharus egeriae. The sequence continues at coordinate 15,192,534 of JAREYC010000014.1, forward strand.
AGGTTTTTTTGTCATGTTCAGTTGCTCAAAGCCAGAGAAGTGGGGCCCAGCTCTATCCAGCACCATCCCATAGCAGCACACAGCGCGATGGATGGAGCTCATGCTGCATGTTATGGGCTCTGTGTGTGTGTGTGTGTGTGTGTGTGTGCAGCAGACAGCCCAGGAGAAGTAAGTGAAATTATTTCCTACTAACTTCCCTATAGGCCGTTTGACTCCCAACAGGATTCTCCAAACCTACACTAGGTTCAGGATTGGATCTTAAGCCCACTGAACAGTGAACAGCATAGGGTGACCGTATGTCCTCTTTTTCCAGGACATGTTCTCCTTTTTAGCCTTGTGTCCTAGAAAAACACTTCATTGTCCTCCTTTTGCTTGTGAGCAGACAGCATGTAGCCTGCTTGTAATTATATCATTAATGATAAATTATATGTAATCGTTTTCAATTTAATAAGTAATACAGTGTTTAAGTTAACCACATGAAAGCTACATATATGAGTGTTAGTAGCTTTTATTTTGTCATGTCCTACATGTTCCATGGTTGTCCCCGAGGTCCTCTTTTGCAGTTATGACATCTGGTCACCCTGGACCAGCACTGCCTATTCACAGTGGTGTTAGAAGCTTTGGCTTCTGTTGACTATCCAACCTGCAACCCAACTATGGGCATAACTGTATAATTTTATCAGCCTTACCTTTTCTAATTTCATAGACACATTATTGTGAGCTTCCTTGTAGCTCTGTGATGTCTGTTTAGTGAGTTGCTGTGGCCTCCCTGTTGTGGTGAGCCACAAGGATCTCCAAGCATTTTGACCAAAGGGCCACCATCAAATATCTGGCATGTTGTTGAGGACTGAAAAATTTAAATTTAAAATTTAAATGACTACATTAGAGATGGAACTTGAATGAATAGGCTCAAAGTTTCAGGATTTCTCCAGGCCTAGAAATTAAGCACGTACTTAAAGGAACTCCCAGTCCTAAGTTCGCACCTACTCTATAGAAGCGGTTGTTAACAAGAGATAGGATATATAAAGTTTAAAAATAGCCATTTAAAAGTGGCTGCTAGATGGGCAGAGAACCAGTTGTGAATTTCTTTGAATCCCATCACTGGTCCTCACCCTACAAGCATCTTATCTGCATGTGCAGGAGCGAATGCATCAGAACCAGCACATCTGGGGTGCGCTCTGAGGGCTGGGGAAGCCTTCCCCCACAAGACTTGAGCCCTGGAAAAAAATCTGCACTATTCTCCTTATCCTTGTGAGCAGGGAGCATGTGGTATTTTTGTATTTAATCAATGATAAATGATAAATTAGATGTAATAGTTTCAAATGCAATAATAGCTAATATAGTGCTTAAATTAACTACATTAAAGCAATGTATATTAGCTTAGTTTAGTAACAAACATTAGAATAATATTTGAAACTTAAACTTTGAAAGTTGCAAAGTTATTCAGGACTAATTTGGTTTTTTTTACAGAAATATAAGATCAATCTCTTATGGTAATTGCCACGGGCTGGTTGGAGGATAGAAAAGTCCTAGGACAGGGGTCAGGGAACTTTTTTACCTTTTACCCCAAAATATATTTAGATACGCTGATGTTACCCCCTTGATTTGAAAGGAAGGAAATGGTCACCCAAAAGTCCAGATTTTCAACTGAAAATCTAGACTTTTAAAAAATCGGAAGTAAATGTAAAGTAAGTGGTTTACTTCTGAGTAAGCTTACCTTGGCTGGGGAGGGTGTTTGGGGACACTGGGGGTTAGTTTCAGGCTGCTGCGGCGAGGTGCGTCTTCGTCCGGCCAGCCGCAGCAACCATTTTAAAAAGTACATTACTGTACATTACATGCACGCTCACTCTTCCACTTCCGAAAGCTCCAACGGAGAGCGCTAGCGCTTCTCCATGGTGGAAGCATTGGCGCTCAGCGTCGGAGCTTTTGGAAGGGGAAGAGGGTGTGCACCAGCACGCCCATCCATTCCGCCCAGGAATTTCATTTTTACCCCATTTGGGGTTGGCACTGCACCACCCAAGGGTTGATGTACCCTGGACTAGACTTGCAGGAATCCATGATGGTTCCGCTGGCATTGTTAGCCAATACCGGTGTGTTACTAATTGCGTTTTTTTCTTTTCCGCCTGTCTCTTCCTCCCAGCTGGCTGAAAAAAGAGAATGCCTTGAGGCTAGTGGAAAAGATGGAGACATATGTGAGTAAAAGCAGAGTAATTTGGACAATCCCCTTCCCGCAGAAGTGGCACAGAAGTGCCTTGTGACTACAACTACAACATCCCTGACAAAGCCGCTTCCATAAAGACCCCCATTGCTGAAGAGTCTACTGCCTTCTGAAGTGGACCGTTCACTTTGGACCATTAGGAAGTTCCTCCTGATGGGTAACGGAGCTGTCCCTTGTCACCTGAGCCCTTTTGTCCTGCTTCCTTCCCCTTGAGAGCAACTGAGAACAAATCTGCTCCATCTTCCACACAAGAGAGCCTTAGATATTTAAAGATCGTTTCGAAGTTAACCTGATGTCTCTTAGCAAAGACCTTGATGATCGGCTCCTTCAAGCTGTCCACACAGGATGCAGTCTTCATGCTATTCTCCCTTCTCTGTGCCTGTTCCCGTCTATGGAAACCTAAGAATCTTTGCATAGGTTTCCTAAGAACTGAGTGGTCCTGGAGAGGTTTGAATGGTATTTTCCCAACCTAGAGAATCTGGGTTTTCTTTTGATCATGTGATGCTTTAGTGCAGTGGTTCTCAATCTTCCTAACGCCGTGACCCCTTTATAAGTTCCTCATGTTGTGGGGACCCCCAACCATAAAATTATTTTACAGCTACTTTATAACTGTAATTTTGCTACTGTTATGAATCGAAATGTAAATATACGATATGCAGGATGTATTTTCATTTACATTTACATGGGAGTAACGGCCCCCCTGATTATAATGGGATTTTTTTCAGAATAGGCATGCATAGGATTGGGTCCTGAGGCTATCAGTCAACCCCAGTGCGCGCGCAGCTACAGCCGAAGGACTGGCAAGCCTGACCTGCCCCCCTGCGCCAGGGGTCTTTCGGCGACCCCCAAGAAAACTGTAGGCGACCCCCAAAGGGGTCCCAACCCCCATTTTGAGAAACGCTGCTTTAGTGTCAGATAGGATGAATTTCTGAATTTTTGCTGTGTGGGATTAGGGAAATGAGACGCCTCTGCTTTTGTGACTGGAGGTGGGCTGCGGGGTGGTGTTGATGCAAGGATGCGCCTGTGCAGTGGTGGGATTGAAATAAATGAAGAAGAGGTTGTATGTCCTAATAACCTGAATGAAGAAGAGGCTGTGTGTCCCTAGAAGAAGAGGTTGTTTGTCCCATTGGTGACAGGTTGTGAGAAGCAGGGGCTGATTAGCAGAGGGTTGTGTAGAAGGTGTGAGAACCCCCTGAAGCGCCGTGCCGAATATATGTGTGTGTGATTTTCCAGGACAGGTCCTGGATTTTAGCTTTGGGTCCTGAAAAAATGTTCCATGTCCTCCTTTTCCTTGTAAGCAGGCAGCATGTAGCTTTTTCTATAATTCATAAGTTAGAGGTAATAAATTCTATGTGATAGTTTTAAATTCAGTGATTCAGTAGGGTTTAAATTAAGCACATTAAAGCTATGTGAGTGTTTTTAGCTTTTATTTTGTCATGTCCTACATTTTTCTTGGCTGTCCTACCTCTAAGGAAGTTGTCCTCTTTCTTTGGTTATGGCACATAGTCACCCTGTCTTGTTAGGGTCTTGTTAAGCTGAGTTAGGGTCAGGTCTGGCAAAGGGGAAGGTGTTGATTCTCTAACCATGATGCACCAAAAAAACCAAGTGCAATGGAAGGGTAATGGCTGCTGGCTTGGGAAAAGTCTGTAGTTTCTGGAGGATGCTGAAGCATTGGGTAAACCTATAGGGTGCTTGATGGGACTAGAGTTGGTGGCAGTGGTGCAGCTAGTGAGGTGGGGAGTTCCACCCTGGGTTCCATCCTGTGGGGCGACAACCTGGGGGCGGGGTGATCAACACTGCAAATTTGTGAATATTCAGAACAACCTCGTCATGTTATAGAACAGGGGTGTCCAACCTTTTAACTCCCCTGGGCCGCATTGGAAGAAGACAAGTTGGTTTGGGCCGCACATAAACGCTACCAACTTTTTTAAAAAAAATGTAGGACAAAATGTAGGATGTCATATATTTTGTCCAGCATTTTTAACCTTGGAGTAAGTCTCATTGATTTTAATGGGGCTTACTTCTGAGTAGGCATGATGCATAGGATGGACAGTGATCCTTTCCATGCTAAACCTTGGAGTAAGTCTCATTTATTATGATGGGATTTTCTGCTGAGTAGCCTTGCATAGGATTGGGCTCTCAGACTGCAGCTTGGGAGTAAGCCTCATTGACTTTAGTGGGGCTAACTTCAGAGGACGCATGATGCATAGGATGGGCTGTGATCCTCTCAAAACTTAACCTTGGAGATATGCTGTAATCTTGAACACACTTTCTTGGAAGTAAGACCCACTGGGTACAATGAGCCTTACTTCTAAGTAGACATGGTTAGGGTTGCAGCATATCTCCAATGTTAAGCTTGGAGAGGATCACAGCCCATCCTATGCATCATTGGGCTCTCAGATTACAACTTGGGAGTAAGCCTCATTGACTTTAACGGGGCTTACTTCTGAGTAGGTCTCAAGGGCAGCAGGCAGCAGCTGGGATAGAGGCTGAGGCTGCTTTTAGGGGATGCAGGTGGGCAAGCGCTGCAAGGTCTGCAGGGGCCTGAAGTGCTCTGAGTTCCAGGAGGCAGGTAGGGGGAGGAGCCAGTCAGCTCAGACCAGCTTTGTGGTGGCTGCCCAGGGCAGTGCGCAGAGAAGCACGCGAAATTTGAAAATGGCTGCTGCCACAAAACCAGTTTCTCCAATGGTGGTGGCCAGCTTTGCAGGAGGGCCGCATCTACCCTCGTCCTGGGCCGCATGCGGCCCCCGGGCCTCGTGTTGGACACCCCTGTTATAGAATCATAGAGTTGGAAGGGACCCAGTGGATCATCGAGTCCAATCCCCTGCCTGTCGCAGGAAATCCTTGTCTTGTGGCGACCCCGGTCTCGAACCTTGGCCTGCTGGTTAACAGGCACAGTATCTTAACTGCTTGCGCCACCAGAGGACTCGTTTGATTTCTATTTTCCTGCAGAATCCAATGCAAAAAGAGCTTTGAAATATCTTCTTCCTCTCAAATATTATGGCCAAAAGAACTAAAAAAAGGACCCCAAATGGTCCAGTGCCCTTAGAATGGTCCTGATCCAATGAACACAGCCTCCACAAATCAACCCAGAAGGAAGTCCCTGATAACTGCATTGATCACATTGAGGAAAGCAGTCAGGAAAACTCTCCTGGTGGGCTGCCTTCCCCTTATTCTGTTATTTTTCTTTAAATATTTATAGATTTTTATGAATGATTTTATTTTAACATTTAAATTAAAAATTAATGTTGATTTTTTTAAGTTAGAAGCAATATTTAATTTTAATTAAAAAAATTAACTCCGTCAGTCTTGAAAAACTATGGTATCGTGCTCGGCGCTGCATACGCTGCGTGCGAAGCACGAAAGCCTGGTTTGGATTGTTATGGAGGATAGGCTGTTACCCAAGCAGCAAATCCCCCCTTTCCACACCACTGAATTAGTCCAATGGAAAGGCAGAGCCGATACCATTGGATCCAGCTGGCGTCGCAGAACTGGGCGAAGGACATGAGCTCACCCTGTCTTGCGGGGCCGACCCGGGTCTCGAACCCTGGCCTGCTGGTTAACACGCACAGCGTCTTAACCGCTTGTGCCACCCACAGCCCAATCTTAATTAATCTTATCAATTAAAATGTATTAATTAAATTAATAATTTTAATTAAAATTTATTAAAATTAAAAGCTTGGTCAACCGGAGCTCCCATTCCAAGACTGCCTTCTGGAGGGCCTATTTCTGGCCTGTGGACTTGGCTCTGGGTGCCAGGGCAGTATATAAGTCAAGGTGCAATCCTAATCCCCTGGTTAGGCCAGCACATGTCCTGGCACAAGTCCCATGTTGCCTGGGGTCTTCTGCACCATTCATGCGCAAGTCATGTGTCAGCCTCCATGTACCATCATGGGAACAGGGAGATGTTCTGGCCTAAATTGATTAGGATGTCACCTTGTGTACGATGTGCATGGGAGTCATAGCAGGGTAGAGTGATGTGGTCAGTTTGAATACAGAAGTCCCACAGGATTTGGCCTGTTCATTCTGGACTATTTTCTGGTTTGTGGTCCCACCAGTTCTTGTTCATCAGTGGGTAGTACTTTTTGCACGGATTCCAATGTATTGTGGTGGCCACTTTGTTATGTCTTTCCAGATACTCCGTGTGGATATTGTAAGACGTTTTAGTTTAAGCTACATATTTACACAGATTTTTACCACTGACAAATATTTAAGGCAAAATCTAAAACAAAATATATGACCGGGGAGTGTACAGCTAGTTACTCTCCCTCTGCTAAACAAAGAAGAATACTTACTTGAAAGAGTGAATCAAAGAACTATGTATATTTATATATGTATATAAGAGAGACGATTCTTACGATAGACAATTCTTAAGAGAGACGATTCTTTATTATCTTTATATTTATAGCTCTAAATTAATATACATCGCTCTTAGTTGCTAAATAACTATTTTATTCTCAGTTCTTCATTCTTTTTAGAGCAGTGTTTCTCAAAGTGGGGGTCGGGACCCCTTTGGTGGTCGCCTAGAGCTTTCCTGGGGGTCGCCTAAAGATCTCTGGTGCAGGGGGCAAGGTCAGGCTTGCCAGACCTCCGGCTGTAGCTGCGGGTGCACTGGGACTGATTGACAGCCTCAGGGCCCAGTCCTATGCATGCCTACTCTGAAATAAATCCCATTATAGTCAGGAGGCCTTTACTCCCATGTAAATGTGGATAGGATTGCAGCCTCAGGGCCTAATCCTATGCATGCCTACTCTGAAATAAATCCCATTGTGTTCAATGTGTGCGTAGAAAAAACATTTCATTTGTAACAATGAAAATACATCCTGCATATCGTATATTTACATTTCGATTCATAACAGTAGCAAAATTACAGTTATAAAGTAGCAACGAAAATAATTTCATGGGTTGGGGGGTCCCCACAATATGAGGAACTTATAAAGGGGTCACAGCATTAGGGAGATTGAGAACCACTGTTTTAGAGACTTCAGTTTATCTCAGCTTAAGACAAAGAAAGCATTTTCTTACAACCTTTTGGCTTTTCGCCTAGACTTCTAATCTTCTAGGGAGAAAGTAGGAGAGTGTTTCACACACAGACTATTTCAAATACATTTTAAACATTTTCACGCTTTTAGTCACTTAAATCTTAGAATACAAAATAATACTGTTAAAAAAAACCTTTGGTCACCTAGCAGTCCTGTGGACTACTGATTGGACTGGGTTTCCGCCCCGAACTTTGTTCACCCAACACTCAAGAATATATAGAGTATCTTTACGAAGTACTTACTTATTTTCTTCATTTTTTTTTTCTCTGCCACATGCTGACCAAGACTATATTGGTCAACACAGGCTATTTAAATTGTCGTGCTGCACCTGGTGACTTCTTAGCATGAAGATCTTTTACCATAGAGTCCAGGGGATTTCTGGTTTTTGACTATGTAGTCCGCCCCCGGACATATTCACAAGACGAACACAAGAGGGAGGGGGTTGGAGTTTGGGGTTGCCTCCAGAGACAGAAGGGAATAGGTTCATTTCCTTGACCCTGGCTCTCTCTTCCCGAAGTTGAAGGGCAAGATAAGTGAACCACAGGCCAAGACACAATCAGTCCATTACATTCATCCATACATTCCACGGACCCACCCCTTGTTCTCTTACCAAATGCCTAGTGTCCAACTCACTCCCCTTGGGTTCTGTTGTCTACTCAGGTGGGGAAATGATCAGTTCCCCCTTCCTCCGCTCACCACTCGGAGGGTTCCACCATGGTCTCATACGTTACCCCTTACCCTTTTCTGATAACCCTGGAGGCTTCCGAGTCGGCTGTCCCTCTGCCACAGATCAAACCTGCCATTCTCCAAGCCAAATGGGCTTGTGGCGCTTGAGTTGGGAGGCTTTGTCCGGGCTGGGGCAATCGAGTGTCGGTGCTCCATAGCGCCCCCCAGGGGTCATCCGAGTCACGGCACCAATTGTAAGACGTTTTAGAAAACCCTCAGTCGACTCGATGAGCTGTGCTTAGGCCTAGGAGCAAAGTTCTTTGTAGTTAAATTACAGAACAGCCATTGTTCACTTATCAAGTTTGGCACCAGATCACGGCCATGAAGAAGGCCCAACTGTTTCTGCTTAACTGAGAAGGTTCAGGCAATAGCAACATTATGCTGACAGGGAGAATTAGACTGCGTTGTGCTTTCAGCTAGAGGTTTAAGGCCCAAGATACATTGATCAACTTTGTGATGCTCAAGGGGTGCTGCCATCAGCCTGGTCAGATTCTGGGGGGCTGGCAGCGCCCCACAATAGAAACGGATCTTTCTGCACACAGGTTATGTGTTCTACCGTTTCTTCCACCTCCTTCCACAGCCAGCACTTGCTCTCTTTCTTGCTCTTCTCTCTTTTGGCCTTTATTGCATTTGTCCGCAGTGCATGTTCTTGGACTGCTCGTATCAGGCCTTCGGTTTCATTCTTTAATGGCCAAGTTCTCTAAGTCAGTTTGAGTGCATGTAACTATGCCAACTGTGTGCTGAAGAACTGGTGAGGAACTATGTACCTTTGATGGTACTGACAGCATTAAGTTTTGGTTTAAGAATTTTCCAGACTCTTCTGATATATTCTTTGCCTACCCTGGTCTTGACTTCTGCAGGTTTAATGTGGTCAGTTTGGAGTATGCCCAGGTATCTATATGCTATTTCTGTGTCAAGCCTTTTTATTTCACTATTATTTAGCATCTTCAAGTAATACTCCATCTACTCCATCCATACTGCGTTGATTTATTGCTAAAGACACGCACTTTTCTAGACCAAGTTCCATGGATAATTTGGTGCGATAAATCTGAAGTATATTTAGCGGTATTCAATTTCAGACTGTGATTTCCCATATAGTTGAAGGTCATCTGTGTAAAGTTGATGATTGAGCTTTGTTGATGACTTAGAGACCTGACATCCATGGCCTGTTTTGTTAAGTACCTTGGACAAAAGTATTAGTGCTATCACAACTAGTAATGGGGAAAGTGAATTCCCCTGGAATATGCCTTGCTAGATGTTGATACTGCCCACATTTTCTCCATTGGGCATTAGTTGTGTTTTCCATAGAGCCATAGATTTTTCTACCAACTATCAGTAACAGAAAGGCAGGATATTGGTTGGAAATGGCTTGGAATTGCCCTTTTTTGGTTGCTTTTTTTTTTTAAGGCGGTCAGGTCTTCCAGTAACCGACTTTCAATTTTGCCTCCCTCTATCACTGTGTTCATTGTGTATCAGATGGCATTGTTAGAAAATACCAAGATTTAAACTATTTTGGCTATTAGTGGTGTCATGCATCACCTACAGCCTGCAGCCAACCAGCAATGCCAGTCCACGCACAGGATCTCTCTCCCAATGCATGGCATTCTGGTCCAGGACAAAAAAGCAGCAGTAAAAGCACAGGGCATCTCTTTCTCTGTCTCCTAGGGGAACGCCGCAGAGGCCCTGCGTGGGGTCCTCTGCGACGAGGCTCCAAAAGTGAAGAAAGCGTTCCCACGGCTACTGGTGATCTTACTGGGCCAAGTGAGGAAGAGGCAAGAAGTGGGGTGAGTCTTCTCTGCAAGAGATGCAGGAGGAATTACAGAAAATAATAGTTATACTATAATTTGATCCTATTCCACAAGGGGACCTTCTGTCCCACTCCTGCTAACTTAGTGTCTGTGGCAGTGACTGCTGCTCATGCTTGTCTGATCTTGCTTGCAGAGAGTCCTTGGAGACCCTACGGCTCCTATGCAACACCTTTGGAGCCGTGGAGAACAGTTCCGACTGCTGGGACCAGCTGGGCAGTCGGAAACTGTTCGAGGAGGGAGTCTCCACACTTGTCAGGTAGGAGGAATTGTGCTGGTTTCCCAGAGAGTATTAATGGGAGGCAGGGTAGTTCAGTGGTTAGGGCGTTGGACTGAGACCTGGAAGATCCAGATTCAAACCTTCCTTGGGCATGACGTTGCCTCCTGGGTGACCTCAGGCCAATCACTCACTCTCAGCCTCCCCTATCAATCCCTTGATAGGAGGGGTATCAGTCCCTTGAACGAATGAGCAGAGCTGAAGGGGTGTGGGGTGTGAATGTCCAACCATTTGTCTTCCACTGATATCTGCAGTGCCTCTTTTTTCCCTTTTCTTTCCTGTAACAGGAACATAGTGAACACCCGCTATGTTCCTGACCTGATGGACTTCCTTCTTGACCTCTTCCTCAATAAGACATGGCTCCAGGAGACAGCGGTATTGCTTTATCGCAAGGTGAGGGATAGTAGAGAAGTTTCATTAGGGGCCATGCCCCACTGCAGCTTGCAGAACAGACCACAAAAGACATTTCTGGGTGTCTGAGGGGAAATCTGTGCCATCAACGTTCTGGTCTAGCCATTTACAATTCAGTTTAACTGATACAGATTCCCAAGATTTCCTTCCAGCAAATCTTGGTAATCGTATTGGTGCTTCCAGTGTGAGAGACGTCAAACTCTCCTTGCAGAACTACACTCCCAGTTTTCTCTGCAGAGAAGAAACGGCTTTTCCCCAGATTGAAACTGGTTCTGCGGCTGCATCCTCTGCATCTGTATGCAGTGGGTAAGGCAATAATACTGAGAAATGTCAGACCTCAGAGTGCTCAGCTAGGAAGACCAAAGTGATGGATGCTTTTCTCCATCTCAATTGATTTGCTTCTTGGTCTTTCAGTTACTCCTGGACCATGTCACTGATCTGGTGACCCAGAAAAGCCGCAGGAAGGATTCCCTTCTGCAGTGGGTCCAGCCTAGTGATCCAGTGTTCAGGAAACACAGCCTCAGGGCCCTTTCAGCTCTCATCCGCCAGTCCGAGCTGGTAAGTCATTCTTCTAAGTCAGGGAACAAAAGTATCCCTCTTTCAAACCCTTTCAATGATACCCTGAAGACATTCATTCAAAGCATGTTCTGCTCTTTCAACCTCTCTCTGCTACTTCAAATGCTAAAACTGTCCTCCCTCTCAGGCTGATTTTCCTATGCCACAGTTCAACATATTTGTGTTGCTGAAATCTTTGTGGAACGTAGGAATTGGCAAGATTAAAAAGGAATTGGCAATTTGCTAGCTAAAAACGCATCAGAAGTAACATTTGTAAACTAAAAAACGACAACCACGACAAACGTTCCACTTTTCAATCATGAAGAGAGATCTCTGGAAAGGTACCTGAGATCTACTCCGGGGCTGGGGCAACTCAGGGAAGGAGCCAAGAGGCAGGTGTAGAAGGTTGAAGCAACCCCTTCCTCACTGCTGAACTTTGAGGCCACGTCGTTGGTCCAGCAACCTTCAGGTCGAGGTATAATCAAGGGATAGCCTGTATGGAGGAGAAAACATCTGATATTATTGAGCCCTTCCTACCACCCAGCCCCACAGATATCAAGATATGATTCAGGCTACAATTCTATCCCCATTAGTCTGGCGCAAGTTCAGGCACTAGTTCCCTCCTGGCTTGGAGGTGTTGCAAAAGTGTTGTGCCACTTTTGCTGTGGCAAAAAAAGTGCTCTGCCACTTCTGTGCCAGTCCTGGGAGGGTGGGCTTAGGCCAGTGCACAGACATGCGCCAGTCTCCCCACACCACCATGGGAACAGGGAAACGGGTGAGTTGTGCTGGCCTAAATTGTGTCCTCAGGTTCAGAAAGTGCAGAGTGTGTGTGTTGAAAAGTGTTCCCTAGAACCAAACCCCTTTCCCCCTTAGGCTCATTGCTCATAGTGATTTGCTCTCCACTAATTTGGCATCCACTAGGATTTCCAGGAAAATAGCCTCAGCGAATCTGTATATATTTAAGAGCCACCTTTTTTTTTTAGTATCAAAGCCCCTGGTGCGCCCAGCTGGCTCTTTTGAACGCTCTGGGCACGGCGGAGCCGGACGCCTTTCCCCAAGTCATCGGGGTGATTGAGGGCAATTTGTCCCATCTCCGAGGGGATGAAGCATCAGCATTCACCACCCTGCTGTCTGCTACATACACAGCCCTCCTTGAGCACGTGAGTACCTTATCTTGTCGTGCCAGACTCTGGGCAGGTGGGCCATGCGTTCCTTAGTACAGGACACACTTTCAAGAGCGTGAAAGCTACAGTAAGGAGAGGAGGCATTGCCACAGAAGGGCTAAGATCACACACAACGTCTCAATAACGCATTGTTGGCAGAGATTGCATGTTGGGAGAGTCAGAACTGAGAAAGTAAATATTTAGTTAGCCAGTGTGTACTTACCTGTTTCTACTCAAATCTAATGCGCCATTAAATCTAATGTGCACCAGATTTAATGTTTGCTGCTGACTGTAATGCGCAGTTGCAGTGCAGGTGCAAAATTTAATTTTACTGTATACGAGAATGAGTTATATGACAATAATAATAGGACACTGGGTTTATGTTATGATTTTTAAGTAATTGCACTACTTTTTACAACCGTGGGTTTATGTTACATTTTAATCACAATATAGTAAACTCTTAAACTAAATACAGTGGTGCCTCTCATAAAGAGCTTAATTCGTTCCGGAGGCATGCTGTTTAAGTTTTTTCCATAGGAAATGATGGAAACTCAGACAATTGGTTCCACAACCCAAAAAATATTCATATAAAAATATTAACTGGATGTAAAAATGATGACAAAATGACAAGATGACAAAATGACAAGATGACAAGATGAATTCAAAAAATGCATTCAATGTGTATGTTCCTATGAAGTCTACTTAGGCTGCAACCCTAAAGATAATCCTGGGAGGAAGCCCCATTTAACACAACGGGGCTTACTCCTGCATAGACATAGTTAAGAGGCTGCAATCCAAGACACCTTCCTGGGAGCAAGCCCCATTTAATACAATGGGGCTTACTTCTGAGTTGACATAGTTAGGCGACTGCAATCAAAGACACTTTCCTGTGAGGCTTACCTGGGCTGCTGCTGGACGTTCAAGGTGGTCGGTGGGAGCACTTGGAGGCAGTTAGGGGCAGCTGCCTCTGGTTGGGGGCTGCCCCAAGTTGGGGGCTGTTAGAGGCAGCAGCGCTGGCCAGCATCCCTTTTAAAGAGGCTCCATGCGGAGCATCAGGGCTGCATAGCGTGCGTGCCCATAGCACGCTTGCTTTTTAAGTGAAGCCGAACTTGTTATGTGAAGCAAGTTTTCTTGGAAATTTTTGCTTGTTATGTGAAACACTTGTTAAGAGAGGCGCTTGTTAAGCGAGGTACTGCTGTACTGACCTATACTTATAATCAAAATACTGTATTTACTGGAAACTAAATGAGCCGTCGAACCCAATTTTGGACACTGGGCAAACTGGATTTTGGAGACAGGAATTTGTCTCCCAAAAGATGCATGTTAGATTTGAGTAAATATGATGGTCTTTGGAACTTCTTACATCACAGCATATGGTGATGACATCTGGCTCGGATGCCATGAAAAGCCATGGTGGTGTGTGTGCAACCTCCAAAACCTCAGAATGCCAGATGCAAGGGACAGCTCCAGGATGCAAGTGTTTTGTGCTACCGGAGGCATCTGGTGACCTGTGAGAAACAGGAAGCGAGACCTGATGGGCCTTTTGCCTGATCCAGTGGGGTTCTTCTCATGTTCATATGAGAAAACTGAACTTCTGGTGACCGTTCCTATTTGTTTCCCGTTTGCAGGAGAAGGAAAGCGTCCGGGCAGCTGCCATCAGACGCATTCGGATGCTGAGGTATAGGAAGTGGCGTCCAGAGACCAAGGAAGCTGCCATTGGAGAACTGAGCAGCATCCTGGTGCATCTGGAAGATGGCAAGGCGGCAAAGGTGAGCGGCCACCGGTGTGACCAACATTAATAGGAGAGAGGAATGGTCCTCAGGACCAAGACCTCTTCTCACTTGAGGGGGCATGCCAAATGCTTAAAGAGTTGCCAGGATATTGCTCTAGTTCTTGCAAGCTAGCTAGCCATTTTTCATTTCATCACAGTCTGCCTATTTTTTAACCTGGATTTTTTACTAACTTTATATAGTTTAACTGTATTTTAATGGCATTATTTGTTTGTTTTAATTGTTTTTATTGAATTTCTGTTGCTAGCCGTCTTGGGTTTTCTTTTTCAAGGAAGAACGGCAGGGACTCCCCCACCTTGCTTCCCAACTCCCTTGTTGAGCCTCTCTGCTTATCAAGCTATGCTGTTCTACAAACCCATTGGTGGTGCTGTATAGCTTTCCAGCTGTTGCACTGGTGTCCCTGCAGAGGCTGCTGACTAATGCGCCTGCACCACCGCCTGCGCACTGGTCTGGGTGGCAGAATGCTGATGTTTTTCCTGGTTAGGACTGCATCCTGTGGTTTCCATCCACAGTCCTTCCTTACAACATGACCCATTTCCTCCCCATGATGCAGGAAGCGGAGGCCTATCTTGACCTCGTGATCCCTTCACTGCGGGACCAAAAAAAGCTGGAGAGCTGGGACCTGCATCGAGTGCTCCACCGTGTTGCCAAATATTTGGTAAGTCCCCCTTGCTGCCTTCCTGCAGTACCACTTCCTTCGCTACATTAGTAACATCAGTGGTGGGCAGATGCCGGTTCGGGCCTATTTGCCCGAACCGGATCTTCCCACCTGGCGACCGCTGGCGAGCCGGTCAGAGCGGCGGCTGCCAAGAACCGCGGGGACCGATTCGCAAGCGGCCACCAGAAGCAGTGCACTTGCATCCAGCTGGACGCAAGCGCACTGGGTCTCCTGAAGCTCGGCTTCATGAGACGCACTGCGCATGCGCCAAGCCTGGCACATGCGCAGGTTGGGCGGGGTTGGGGCCTGTCCCTCGCCCTGCCCCACCCCGCCCCGCCCCCTGACCCCGCCCCGCCCCCTGACCCCAGCCCCGCCCCCAACTTCCGGCGAACCGGATCTTGGGGCAGGCTGGGCCCATCTCTGAGTAACATGAATGATTAAGTTTGATGATCCAGTTGGGAGGGGAGTGTTTCTTTACACAAAGATGCCTAAATTTATATTTCTCTTTTCTGCAAGGCCAAGAACTACACGGTGGAGCACGTAAGAGAGGCAGCATTGAGTCTGTGCCAGATTCATGGCACAGACTCATTCAAAGTGGCTGCCTATTTTTTAGGTAAGTGAAGATGTGTCTCCCCCTTCAGTGATGGTAATTGGTCCCCACGCTATTGCTCTACTCCAGAGTAATTAAAGAGGACCCAAACACACCACTCTTTTCCATACCCAAAGTTGCATAGCACCCCTGGAAACCATCCTAAATGTGTGAGAGCACAATTCTAACCATGCCTAGCCAAAAGTAAGCCCCCATTTTGTTCAGTGGGTCTTACTCCCAGGAAACGGTCTTAAGGATTGCAGCCGTAGACGATTTTCTCTTGCTTGGCCAAAGTTCTGGGCTTTCAGAAGGTTGGATGAGCATTTGGCTGTGTGAGAACCTCTGGTTTTGCAAGTGTGACATCCTGTTTGTTCTACCTTCTCTCTAGGTCACCTGGCAGATATGAACGGCAGCATAATTCGCTGGGAAGACCTGGGTGCCTACTGTGCATGTAAGTGAGGGGTGCAACTTCACCCTTGTACAATCTCCCTAGATTTTTTAAGGATCTAGAGATCCAAGTTCATCCAGGAGGAAAGAGGTTTCTCCAGTGGTGTAGTGGGGGAGGGAGAGGGTAGCAGTTGCACTAGGCAACAAGCTGAGCTTGACGCTAGTGATTAAACTTGTGAAAAATGGGGTATGTATGAATACCCAAACTGCAAACTGCAGCAAATACAGCAAACTGCAGTGGAATATCTGTATCCTATCAAAGGACATGAGTACAGTCCCAACCTACACACCATTATGAATCACTACTCACTACTCATTAGGAACCATTATGTTCAGTGGTTCGTGCTCCAAATAAAGTGTCTTTAGGATTGCAGCCTATGGCTAATTAATTAACCAGGTGATGAAAACAGGGAGTGCTTATGGAGGAAAAGGTGGATTTTCTTATCTCAAAACTGACCCATGAGACAAATTTCTCTGAGAGTCAATGAGATGTGATGAGATTCAATGAGAGTCAATGGGATTATGACACGGTATAGAACAAATATGGTGTTGATGTGCGTCGGGTTCCCTTTCCACATATCTTAATACAGTCGCCCAGTTTAACTGGGTAAAGTGGCACTTCATATATTTAGCAGTTACTGAATAACCAAAAATCCCTTTTTGGCCCCCATATATTTGGCCCCTCAGTGATTTTCAATCAGTGTGCTGCGGAAGGTCCTCAGGTGTGCCACAGAAATTCGGGCAGGGGGATTTGAACCCTCTACCAACAACTTGGTGTGCATTGTCAATGGTAAATTTAAGTCTCCCCTTAGAACTGAGGAGAGCTCCCTCTATACAGAGCTTCAGGCGGAGCCTTCAGACCTTTTATTTTAAAAAAGCATTTTAAATGGGGCATAGGTTGGGGGGGCAGCTTTATTGTTTTATCATTTTATTTTTACTGTTTTTAACAATGTTTTTAGTCTGTTTTTATTGTTTGAGCTTTTTAAATTTAATTGTATTTTAATTGTTTTTAATTATGTTTTAATTTATATTTATAATTCGATTTTAATGGTGTTTTATCCTGTTGTTAGCCGCCTTGGGCTCCCTATTGTAGGAGAGGAAAGGCGGGATATAAATAAATAAAATAAATAAATAAAAATAAATAAATAAGTGGTGCTGTGCCTTGAAAATTTCGGAGCCGTGCTAGTGTGCCATGAGATGAAAAAAAGAGTGAAAATCACCGCTCTAACCAAGAAGGGATATTTTGTGGGATTTAAAATCTTGTATTTATTGTATTTTAAGGTAGTTTTAAGTTCAAACTCACAAATTTTAACAAGTAACTCTAGTTGGTTGTTCTTCTCTCTGACCCACTCAGGGCTTGAAAATCCAGCCCACCATAGCAGCGAGGAAGAGAAAAACATGGCCTCCTCCACACTCCAGATCCTCAACAGAGTGACAAATGAGAGGAGGCAAAGAGACTTCAAGTCCTTCTTTTGCATGAGGCCAACCAAGGCCTGCAAGAGGCTATGCAGAGGGAGAGGAAAGTACCCACAGGAGTACTTCAAAAAAGAAGCGGTGAGTGTGAAATTGGAATTCACAACTAGTCACAGTAGCTGCAGAATTAGGACCATGTCTGTGTGGAACTACTGAGGAGTTCTGGCGGCAGTAGGTGCTTTCTGGCCATCACAGAAGGCGGCACACGGGGCATGTGGGTCGGTCCCTGCAAGTGGGATGAATACTCTGTGCACCTGCCTCCACCAGACATCCACTGACACAGATCAGTGTGTGCAGGGGGTGTTTGGGAAGTAGTGCTGGCAGTAATGGGGAAGCAACGGAGCACAGTGTATTGGGACTGGGAAGGAGACAGAGACTGTTGAATGCTTGTCCCCGTCGCTGTCTCAGTCCCCCAACCTGGAGACATGTCTCAGTCCCCCCAATTGGAGACATGTGCCAGGTATGGAGCTGGCACCAGTCTGAGTGGACTCCAGCACTGGCTTATCCCGGAGTAGGGGAATTGATGTTCTTGTACCCCCAAGGAGGCAGCAGAATGGTGCAGCTGGCCCAGCAGAGACTGTTGGAGTTTGCCCTTATAATTTTATTATTTTAATTCCCCCTTTAACTCCCCTTCATTATTGTCATAGAATCATGGAGTTGAAGGAACCTAGTAGTTCATCTAGTCTAACCCCCAGCCAGGAAAACCTCCTAGGACCTAGAGCATCTCTGACAGGTGCTCATCAAACCTCTGCTTGAAGATCTCCAGTGAGGGAGAGTCTACCACCTCCATTGGCAATGTGTTCCACTCAACTCCCCTTCAACATTATTTTAACTCCCCTTCATTGACTCTGATCAACATATGTCTCCAAATGTGTCTGGCTTGGTCTGTATGTTTTCACTGTGCAGAAGATGTGCGGCGAACAGATCATAGTTCTCGTGTGCTTCTACATGCCAGTATTATGATTCTCATGGGTATTAAAAATAAGCTCTTTAAAATTCATCCATTTAGGTTCCATGTCTAAGTATTCATTTATGTAAATGTATTCAAATTTGAAATGTTAATTAATTCCTTTTTTCCTGACCCCCAACATAGTGACACAGAACAATGCGGTCCTCTTCCCACAACGTTTGCCCACCCCAGGTGTATTGAAGGGCAGCAGATAGGTCCTTAAAGCAAAATAAATCTGATGGTAAAAACCTTTGATGAGGGTCCCCATCACTAGATCCAGCTTGAAACTCATCCCACGTGAAAACTTTTCCTCCCTGATAATGTCACTTTTGGTCCTGACATCACTTCTGTTGGGGTCTGACAGATTCTCATTCTAAAAAGGTGGGTCCTGGTGCTAAAAGGTTTGAGAATCACAGCACTAATACAAAATCAACTTTAAATCAACTTCTCCTGCCAGCCTTTCCTGACTTCAAGACTTATTTTACTTTAAAGCTGCAGCTCATTTCATCCTGGAGAGGGTCCAAATAGGTTCATGAAATGTGTAAAATGTAAACATGGAATGTAAAAGTGTCCTGGACAAGTCTAAAAGGCCAATTAGGGTGCTGCTTAAATCAACCACATGAAAGCCATACATAAGAGTGTTTTTGGCTTTTATTTTGTCATGTGCTACATTTTCCTTGGGTGTCCTACACTTTAGGGGGCCTTGTCCTCTTTTGCAGTTCTGACATATGGTCCCCCAGTCCCACTGAATTTAGTAAGACGTATTCTCAGGTCAGTTGCACAGGACTGGAGGGCCCAGTCCTCTAGACTCCTAAGCTGGATGCATGCAGGCTGGAGGTCACCTCGGAGGAAGGAGACGTTCATCTCCTTTGCTGGCACAGATTCGCAAAGTCCTCTAATTAAAAGAAAAAACATTAATAAATAGGGTGAAGCCAGCAGGACAGTGTAGCTCAGTTTCGCTTTCCATAGGTCTCAAGGAAATTTCTTGGGATCAAGATCCGCTGCACCTGGCCGATGGAAAGTTCCAAGGTAAGTTCATCTACTCACAAGTAAATACACAATAAGGCTCCATGCATTTTTCTGTTTTCTACTTTTTGGCCACGTCTTTGATAGGAAGGAGATATTTCAAAGCAGTTTTTTTGCATTGTGTTATGCTATAAATTCTGCATCCAACGGCATATAACATGATGAGGTTATTCCAAACCACCACAATTTTATGATTTATGATATGATTTATGATACCCCGCCTGCCGTGGTATCACCAACTCCGAGGTTGGAACCCAGGCAGTCTATACCTGCCTCTTCCAATATGTCTACTCAGAGATCAGAGAGATCTTTGGCCTATGCCAATAGGTGTCCTGTTTTCTGATCTGTACCAGATCTTTGGCACAACTCCAAGGGGTCTAAGGGATAGGAAGGAAAGGGAGATAGGATATTGGTGGGGGAGCTAAAGGGAGCTAGAATATTGATACTTGAAGCCACTGTTACTCTTCCAGTCCTCAACAACCCCCCCCCCCGCTCCTCATGCTGTTCTGACCTCGCTTCCTGGACGTATTTGTAATCAAAGGCAACAGATAAATCCTTCAGGTGGTGATGATTGGATAATAACATTGAGGGCATGAAGTAATCTATTCCAATGATGCAATAGATAGGATAATTGGACAGCCACAGAAATACCACTCTACAGGAAACTTGTCACATATTGCACATATCGCACATGTCAAATATTGCCACATATTGAGGCGTCTCCTTAACACCTCAATTTTGGCTAGAATTCAAATCCTTGAGTGTCTACAACAGTGATTTTCAACCTTTTTAATCTCACGGCATAGTTAACAAGACACTGAAATTGTCAAGGCAGTTGACAGACCATCGGTTGTTTTTACCATTAACAAGGCACACCAGACTATTCAACTCTCCCAATTTTCCTATTCATGAATGTCAATCTCCAAATTCCCTCAAATCTCCAACTCCAAGTCGGGTGCCTTTAAACATCCTACTAAGGACTATCCATGGCACACCAGTGTGCCACAGCACACTGGTTGAAAATCACTGGTCTATAAAATGCCCGTCTTCATACCTGCTGGATTGTGACAGTGCAATCCTGTTTAGACCAGCACAGATCCCAGCACAAGTTCCATGCTGGCCTAGCGGTGTTGCAGAAATCCTGTCTGAGCCACTCCCAGGGGGTTGGCACGTACATGCGTCGGCCTCCCTACACCACCATAGGAATGGGGAGATGGAAGAGTTGTGCCGGCTGGCCTGAATCGGTTAGAATTGCACCCAGAAAATGTGTGTTTTAACAATTAATAAATGCACTTTTTCAGATTGTGCCTGAAGCTGCAGAGGAGAGACCCCCTGTGGATCCAAAGGTGAGTTGGGTGCCTTTAAACATCCTACTCAAAATCCGTCTGGGTAGCTATTTCACATCTCTAGCATGTGGCCGAATTTTAACTTGCCATCCTCAGGGCAGGTAGGAAGGATTTTTTGAGTGCGCTTTCTGTAGCACGTGGAGCATGTCGAGTGCGGTGCGCTTTTTGTGGCATGTGGAGCTCTGCTTGCTGAGGCAAGCCTCCTACTGCTGCTTGCCATGTTGCTGCCATGTCTGGGGGGAGGGGTCTCATGATTACCACGAGACACTGTCTCAAATACCACCAGCAGTATTAGAAACACGGAACTATTTAAGAACATTAGTCCAGGATTGGGCTAAGGCCCTTCTGGTCCAGGGTGACCATCTAGAACGGAGGACAGAGTGCCTGCACCTTTAACCATTGCCTAGAAGAGGGAATTTAGGCAGTTGCTGCTTTTTAAACCTTTCCATGTTGGGCTAAACCTGCCTAAATTCTCTCTTCTAGGCAATGGTTAAAGGGACAGGCATTCTGTCCTCCATTCTGTAGGGTCCTCCATCCCCCATTCTGCACTGGGGGATCCAGGGAGCTAGTCCAGCTTCCTGGATACCCAGTGCCTCACCAGATGCCTCAAGGAATACACAAGAAAAAAAGACACCCAGTGCAATCCTATTTGTGTCTACTCAGAAATAGGTTCCATTGAGTTTAATGGGGCTTATTCCCAGGAAAATGCTCTTAGGATTGCAGCATCCTGGGGCCTTCTCATGCAACTGGCATTCTGAGTAGCCTAGATCTAAAATAGAGCATTACACATACTCGTGATGGCTTGTAACCCGCGAAGGTCTTTTCCTCCAGAATTTTGTCTAACCCATTCTTGAAGGCACCGAGGCTAGTAGCCATCACCACATCCTGTGGCAAGGAGTTCTACAGCATAATTACCTGTTGGGTCAAGAAATATTCTACTTTGTGTATCCTAACTCTCCCAACACTTATATTAATGGATATCCCTAATTCTGCTGTTGTGTGAGAGGGTAAAAAAAGAACATCTCTCTCTATCCGCTCCATCCAGCCCCTGCCTAGTTTTGTTCATCTCATTCACGATCCCCTTAAGAGCCTCTTTTCTAGACTGAAGAGCCCCAAACACTGTAGCTCAGTGGTCTTCAGCCATTTCTGTCCAGGACCCCCTTTCAATCTTTGGAATCTGACCTCCTGTCAAACTTGCTCCCCCGCCCCAATCCGGGACACAAGACTAAAAAAGAGGACCTGTCCTGGAAAATAGAAAAACACTCAGATATATGGCTTTCATGTGGTTAATTTAAATGCTATAGGTGCAATCCTATCTATGTCTACTCAGCCCCATTGTGTAGATGGAAAGTGTACTTAGGATTGCATCCAATGATACTTATTATCCAATGTATTGGATACTTAAGTATCCAATGATACTTATTAAATTAAAAACCTATACATATCATATATTAAATACAATTTATAAATTACAAGAAGGCTCCATGCTGTCTCCTTACCAAAAAAAAGAGGACAATGAGATTTCTTTACACCGTTAATAGAGTTCTTTGGTTGTCTATTTATTTGCTTTTATTAATGAAGAGATTATTTTTGTTATAATTCTAATGAAGGTATTATTTTGGTAGCTTTTAGATTTCCACTCCCAACCATCACTTTGGTGGGCTTCTGGTGTCTGCGAATGAGCTGATTTAAATCCTGTATGACCAGATGTCTTCTTTTTTCCAGGACTTGTTCTCTTTTTGCCTAGTCTTTTAGAAGAATTTAAATGTCCTCCTTTTCCATGTGTGCATAGCCATCTTGTGATCAATAAATTATATGTAACATACAGTGCAATTCTATTCATGTCTGCTCAGAAGTACATGAAATCCATGTAAGAGTGTTTTACATGTTTTATGGATATACTACATTTTGGGTTACTTTGTTATGAAATCTGGTCGCCCTAGTTTATATCCCTTCCCATATATTGAATCTCAATGGTCTGTGGCTTTCCAATTGGCTAACTTGGTTGTTTTCTCTTGTTTGACTGATATGAGCTAGGATTTTGACTTATGGTCTGGTAACTTTGGGGATTCTGCCTTCCTTGCCTCTTTGACTTTTCAATACTTGGCATGCAGTGAATTCACACATATTTCTCTTCCCCAACCCCCACCCCCCCAAAAAAAGAAGGAAAAAAGGAGGGAATTGGGTTTGGCGGTGCCAGAGACTCTGACTCTTTAATGCAGTAACAATGATCTTCACAAAATGCCATTGTGAAAAGAGTATCAAAGCCAACTGGGGAGATGAGTGAATTGATGTGGAAGTTGCCTTGGACAAAGCATAGTGTGCATTTTAAACAGTGAAATGTATTTGGTACAATAAACTGTTGTGGCCCTGGAAAGGTTGAGATCTCCAAGGGGTGGAAAAGGAGCTGCAAATAGTTTGTGCAAACTCACCAAAGTGTAATGGAAAGTTGAAAGGCTTGACTGGTATTTTGATATTATTTGATTTTGTAATAGTTTGATATAATTGAATTGCAAAATTAGCTAAAAGATGAGTTTCAGGTGTTTTGTTAAGGGCAAAATTCCAGTCCTTGCCATGGGCACCCTTTGTCCTAGGTATGCCTCTGATTTCCACCAAATCCTTTCACAAATGTGGTGACCAGGACTGGATGACCAGAAATAGATGACCAAGAATCCTCCATCTTAGACTGTTAGAAATAAGATTAATAATTTTATTCCTAAATGTTTCAGGAGCTTCGGTTCAATCACAAGGAATTACACGGCTATGGACTGCTGTCCCTTCAATCTTCTACTTCTACTGCTCCTCTACCTCCAGTAGTATGAAAGGTTTCTTGGTGGATATTACTTCTGCCACACACCATATACTCCGCAGCATCTCTTGACCATCCTGTGGTTTAACAGGTTTGTTGGTGGATTTTTAAGTGCACTGGGTTCTTTGTTCACCTACATTTAAGTAGTACAACGGCCACCTTTTAATCTGGCTGTACTCCATTAAATGGCAAACATTGAGGGGGACACCTGAAGCCTTTGCATCAGTTGGCCCCATGGATGGGTCGGCCCCAGTAGGGACAACGGGAGAGGGCGTAGTTAGGAAGGGATGAATTCCGCTTCTCTTGTCCTGTTGCAGTGACTGCTACTCATGGTCGTCTTATCTTGCTTGCAGAGAGCCCATGGAGACCCTATGGCTTCTATGCAACACCTTAGGAGCGGTGGAGAACAGTTCCGACTGCTGGGACCAGCTGGACCGGCTGGGCAGAATCTGTTTGAGGAGGGAGTCTCCACACTTGTCAGGTAGGAGGAATTGTGCTGGTTTCCCAGAGAGTATTAATGGGAGGCAGGGTAGTTCAGTGGACAGGGTGTTGGACTGAGACCTGGAAGGTCCAGATTCAAACCTTCCTTGGGCATGACGTTGCCTCCTGGGTGACCTCAGGCCAATCACTCACTCTCAGCCTCCCCTATCAATCCCTTGATAGGAGGGGTATCAGTCTTATTATACCAATTCTACTTTCTTACTCTCAAAATCTACAGATATTTGCTGGGAGGGACGGCAGACCCATCGCTCTCCTGCTCTCCTGCTCTCCAGAAGCAATGACGTCCGAGGGATGTAATCGGGATTACCCCTGAATGTTGTGAACTATGCCTGTTGTTGGGTTCAGCACATTATTCTGTTGCACTGACCTGTGAATGACTTGGTGACCTGTTGGACTGGACTACCTTACTGTGCTTAGCCGACTGCCATTTGGACTTGTTTGCCTTTACTGACGGATTCATCTGAGCTCTGACCCAAGGACTGTTTACTGGACACTGCTTTATGGTATCTGCTGTTTTGACTGGTACAAGCGGCTTCTCTCTGAGCTGCTGCTGTATTTGTTCTTTGCGTTGGCAGCCACCTGCGGTACAGCGGAGGGATCCGCTACTTCTGCCAAGCACCATGCACTCTGCAGCATCTCTTGACCATAGCCGTCATTGGTTGTTGGCCCAGGAAGCGCTGTGGTCTTCTAGACGGAACCAGTGCTGAGCAGAGCGCCTGAATTCCCTGCTCGCTGCTGTGTGTCTGCAGAGTACGCTTTCCAGTCTGCTGATAACAGGAAAGAGCGTGGAGACCCACTACTGCGCTGTGGTCAAAAAGAGCACCATGGAATCAGGTATGATGTCTGATCACCCACCTCAGTGGCTCTAACTAAAAAAAGACTTGGTTCCTCTTCTGTGCCACTCCCAGAGTGTGGGGGGTAGGCCAGTGTGTAGACATGTGCCAGTCTCCCCACAGCCCATGGGAACAGGGAGACGGTTAGGTTTTGCTGGCCTAAACTGGTTAGGCTTGCACCACCAATTTGGTGTCCGCTGGGATTTCCAGGAAAATAACTTGGGTGGATCACAAGGCTTGATTTCATATATTTAAAGAGCCACCTTCTTTGAGATTTCTTTTTTAGATGGAGGGCTTCAGTGGCTCAGTGGTTAGAACGCTTGGGTTAGAAAAACTGCTTGACCGGAATTCCGCTCAGCAGACCAGCAGTTCAAGACCCGAGTCCTGCCAGATGGGGCGAGCTCCCATCCTTTGCCCAGCTCCTGCCAACCCAGCCATTTGAAAGCATGCAAATGCAAGTAGATAAATAGGTACCAGGAGCTTGGGGTTGCACATACAGACCTTCACACCTTGGTCAGGGGCCTTCTTCTATCCCTCCTCTCCCTCCTGTGGTTTCACAGTTTAATGATGGATTTTTAAGTGCACTGGGTTCTTTGTTCATCTACTTTTAAGTAGTACAACGGCCACCTTTTAATCTGGCTGTACTCCATTAAATGGCAAACATTGAGGGGGACACCTGAAGCCTTTGCATCAGTTGGCCCCATGGATGGGTCAGCCCCAGTAGGGACAAAGGGAGAGGGCGTAGTTAGGAAGGGATGAATTGCGCTTCTCTTGTCCTGTTGCAGTGACTGCTATTCATGCTTGTCTTATCTTGCTTGCAGAGAGCCCTTGGAGACCCTATCTATGGCTTCTATGCAACACCTTAGGAGCGGTGGAGAACAGTTCCGACTGCTGGGACCAGCTGGACCGGCTGGGCAGAATCTGTTTGAGGAGGGAGTCTCCACACTTCTCAGGTAGGAGGAATTGTGCTGGTTTCCCAGAGAATATTAATGGGAGGCAGGGTAGTTCAGTGGTTAGGGTGTTGGACTGAGACCTGGAAGGTCCAGATTCAAACCTTCCTTGGGCATGACGTTGCCTCCTGGGTGACCTCAGGCCAATCACTCACTCTCAGCCTCCCCTATCAATCCCTTGATAGGAGGGGTATCAGTCTTATTATACCAATTCTACTTTCTTACTCTCAAAATCTACAGATATTTGCTGGGAGGGACGGCAGACCCATCGCTCTCCTGCTCTCCTGCTCTCCAGAAGCAATGACGTCCGAGGGATGTAATCGGGATTACCCCTGAATGTTGTGAACTATGCCTGTTGTTGGGTTCAGCACATTATTCTGTTGCACTGACCTGTGAATGACTTGGTGACCTGTTGGACTGGACTACCTTACTGTGCTTAGCGGATTGCCATTTGGACTTGTTTGCCTTTACTGACGGATTCATCTGTGCTCTGACCCAAGGACTGTTTACTGGACACTGCTTTATGGTATCTGCTGTTTTGACTGGTACAAGCGGCTTCTCTCTGAGCTGCTGCTGTATTTGTTCTTTGCGTTGGCAGCCACCTGCGGTACAGCGGAGGGATCCGCTACTTCTGCCAAGCACCATGCACTCTGCAGCATCTCTTGACCACAGCCGTCATTGGTTGTTGGCCCAGGATGCGCTGTGGTCTTCTAGACGGAACCAGTGCTGAGCAGAGCGCCTGAATTCCCTGCTCGCTGCTGTGTGTCTGCAGAGTACGCTTTCCAGTCTGCTGATAACGGGAAAGAGCGTGGAGTCCCACTACTGCGCTGTGGTCAAAAAGAGCACCATGGAATCAGCTATGATGTCTGATCACCCACCTCAGTGGCTCTAACTAAAAAAAGACTTGGTTCCTCTTCTGTGCCACTCCCAGAGTGTGGGGGGTAGGCCAGTGCGTAGACATCCGGCTTCTCAATCGGCTTCTCTCTGAGCTGCTGCTGTGTTTGTTCTTTACGTTGGCAGCCACCTGCGTTACAGCTGAGGGATCGTCTACTGACCGCATCCCCATCTTCACTTTCATGGGTTTCATGGACGATGTATCTCAGCTAGTGCCTTGATCAGCCTTCAGTTGACGGAGTCTCTCAGATCCGGTACCACTAAGGGAGGAGCGTGGAGACTGGTGACCAGAAAAAGGGAGGATTATAACATTTTGGTTGATATTTTAAAATTGAAGATTATTCTCAGATGGGGCCAGCTAGAAGGAGTTATTTTTTTAATTCCAAGGAAACACCTATAGATGGACACAATACAAAAAGGAGAAGTAATTTGAGGAGGAGGAGGAGGAGGAGGAAGTGGTGTGCTGGAACAAAAGGATGGACATTAATTTTAACTGGACATTGTATGAGGTGAGGAACCAGGAGCAGGTGAGCTACGCTGGCCCACACTGGTTAGGATTGGTTAGAATTGTGCCCACAGTGTATTTATTGCATGCATTTGCTTCAAAACTAGAATTTGATTCCAGACTAATGAATCAAATGAATCTGTTTTCATGAAGAAAATTGGCGTACAAATATTGGACAAGCCACATGCTGTTATAGTGACCCATAGTTATTTGGCCCAGAGAAAACACCCCCATCTCCTCTAGTCTAAGGTAGGGGAAAAGAATTATGGAAACATTTCCCACACCCTCCCAACTATTAACTAATCATATAATATAAAGACATCTGTTATATTTTATATTTTAATACACTACATTTTTAACGTCGTCATCATCATCCTTTAAAACGACATGACTCACTGTCAACTTTGAACAAACACTTGAAAATATCATTGACCTGTGCTGAGGAGCTGATGGCGGACTCAGCCTGACACCCAAGTCTGAACCCAGTATCGGTGCAACATGCATGATGTTTGTAAAAATGTTCCTAAAAGGTTCTTTGTGCCTATTTTTAAATCTGTTTATGTACACTGCCTTGGGTGCTCTGAGAAGAATGGTGGAGTAAAAGTACAGCATATAAATAAAAAGGTCACAAGCCTAACCTGTGTTAGGCCAGTATAATCTCTGGCACAAGCCCCATCATGGCCTGGGGGTGTCACAGAAGGCACTTCTGCACTACTCCTGGGATGATTACGGCAGTGCAAAGTTATTGGTTTTTTTTTTTTTGTAGTTTTCTTTATTTGATAATTAATTGTTTACATATCTTTTTTTTACATTTTAACATATACATCTTTCTCATATCCTCATGTAAACCTTATAAACATTTCTTTCCTTCCCCCATATTCCCCTTTTTTTATTTCTACTCCCCTCCCATGAAAAGAAAGAGACCATCCAATTATAACTTTAGCCATGAGCACACCTTATGTATTTTAACAAAAATCTCATTATTGGCCCCTCTTTCTTTTACCCAACTAATATAACTATACCATTTCTTGTTTATCTCTAATTTTTTCACCTCCCAAGTTTTTTTCCTGACCCAAAATTGCGACAATATCTGATAGAATCCACTGATATAGATAAAAATTCCATGTTTCCATGTTCCATTTCGTTACATCTCTCCATCCCTTAACAATTACCGCATGTGCAGCCAATATTATTGCTTTTAACAGATCCTGTTCATTTTTTGGTAATTTATCATTACCCAAGATCCCCATAAAAATCACTTTTCTTGCCTTTTCTATTTTAAAGTTACATATTTCCTCCACTTTTTCTAATATTTGCTGCCAGTATTCTTTTACCTTCGGGCACTCCCATCACAGATGTATATAATATCCTTTTATCCTTCCACAATGCCAACAATTTGGATTACTTCCCTTTAATATATGGGATAGTTGCGGGGTGGGGAGGGGGTGCTATACCATTTTAATACCAGTTTCATTTCTAATTCTCTATACTTTTCTATTTTAATTTTCCCAATTCCTGTTTTTATTCTATCTGTTTCCTGCTTTGAAATTTCCAATTCCTTTACCCACTGGTTTTGTATAAGCAGTACTACATGATATTTATTCATAAAAGAGTAAATGTTTTTGCCAACCTCATGTTGCTGTCTTGTTTATTACCATATATTTTTTTCTAATTCTGTCTCCTCTTTATTTGCTAGTAAATGACATTTTTTATATTTCAATATATTATATAAAGACATTAATTTCAACCAATGTTTCTCTCCCACTTCCCTCAGTAGATCTTGTATCTGAATCAGGTTCCCCTGAACAGTAAATAAATTTTTAACCATAAAAAACCTTTTTCCTTTATCTTATCCCAAAACTCCATCCACAGTTATGAATTCTTCACTTAGAGATTCAAGTGGTGCCCGTTTGGAAGGGTTTGGCATCCATTTAAGATTATACTTTCCCCATATTTTCAGTATTGTATGTCTTGGGCCTATTGTATTCTTGATTTCTTTTTTGAGATTTGGCGTAAATATTCCAAATTTTCCTGCTCCCTTATTTACCGCATCTTCCCATCTCACCCATTTATCTACACTTTTTCCATCCATTTCCAATAACATTCTTATTTGAAAAGCTTCATAATAACTTTCTAAATGTGGGACACCCCATCCCAGATCTTCCTGAGGTGAATATATCACTTTCTTTATTGTTCTGGTCCTCTTTCCCCCAAATATCCCATTTCTTATTTCCGCTAATTTCAAAAGCTGTTTCTTTGAGATTCTCTCTGGAAGCGTTTGGAATAGATATAGCATTTTAGAAACTATAAGCATTTCAACCGCTCTTATTTTTCCTAATATACTGAGATGCTTATTTTCCCATTGCTTTAAGTTCTGTTGTATCTTTTTTCATATTGTTGCATAGTTTCTTTCTTTAAGATTTGATACATTTTTTGTTATTGTTATTCCCAGATATTTTATTTCCTTAACTCATAGTTTCATCCCTGTCGTCTTAGCTGTTTCATTCTGCTGCTTTATTTCTATTCTTTTAAACATAATCTCTGATTTTTTTTATTTTTACTCCCAGTCCTGAACACATTTAAAATCTTCTAATACAATAAGTAGTTCTCTTATAGCATTCTGAGGATTCTCTAATAACAGTAGTATATTATCTACTTAAAGATTTAATTTTATTTCTTCCTTTCCTATTTTTTACCCACGGATTCTACTACTATTTCTAATTCTATCTGCCAGAGGTTCCATGGCTAAAGCAAATAGCATTGGAGATAAAGGGCATCCTTGTTTCACCCCTCTCTGTATTAATATTTGTATGATTATCGTTAACTTTAATGACTGCTTTCCCCTCCCTATAAATTTCTTTCAGAGCTATTATAAAAGGACCTTCAAAACCAAATCTTTTCAACACTTGAAATAGATACTTATGATTTAGCGTTTCAAATGCTTTATATACGTCTCATTTCAAAAGGGCATATTTCCCATTGCTATTTCCATGGTAAATGGTATTGATCACATTTCTAATAGGATGACTAATGTATCTCCCCTTTATAAATCCATATTGATCCTCTCCTATTAATCTCGGAAGTATCTTTTCCAGTCTATTTGCTAAACCTTTTGCAAAGATCTTGTAGTCTTGATTAGCCAAATTTATCGGACAGTACGAATTAGGCTCCATTGAGTCTCTAGAGCAGCGTTTCTCAAATTGGGGGTCGGGACCCCTTTGGGGGTTGCCTAGAGCTTTCCTGGGGGTCACCTAAAGACCCCTGGTGCAGGGGGCCAGGTCAGGCTTGCCAGACCTCCAGCTGTAGCTGCGCGCACACTTGGGCTGACTTACAGCATCAGAACCCAATCCTATGCATGCCTACTCTGAAATAAAACCCATTATAGTCAGGAGGCCTTTACTCCCATGTAAATGTGGATAGGATTGCAGCCTCAGGGCCCAATCCTACGCATGCCTACTCTGAAATAAATCCCATTGTGTTCAAAGAGTGCATAGAACACACATTTCATTTGTAACAATGAAAATACATCCTGCATATTGGATATTTACATTACAATTCATAACAGTAGCAAAATTACAGTTATAAAGTAGCAACGAAAATAATTTTATAGTTGGGGGTCCCCACAACATGAGGAACTTATAAAGGGGTCACGGTGTTAGGAAGTTTGAGAACCACTGCTCTAGAGGGTTTCAAAATGGTTAAAATTTCAGACTTTCTCCAAGAGTTTGGAGCTATCCCTCCCTTTAATATTTTGTTAAAGAGATCTTGCATTTCTGGAACTATTTCTTCTCCAACCGTTTTATAAAATTCGGCCCCAAATCTGTCTAAACCAGGAGAGTTTTGATTTTTTAAAATTTTTTATAACTTCCATTACTTCTTGTTGTGTTATTTCTCCACTTAATTTTTCCAATTCCTGCTGCCTAAATTTATTAGCTTTAATTTCATCAAACTGTATTTCATCCTCAGCTTTAAACAGATTCCTATAAAAACTTTCAGTGATCTCCCTTATTTATTTATCTTTATATCTCTCAATTCCCTCTTCATCTTTCATACAGTTTATCGTTTGTCTTTCCTTTCTTTTTTCAGATAATTTGCCAGTCTCTTCATCATATTAATACTTATTCTTTGATACTGATTTTTCACTAAAATGTCTTTTTTCCATAAAGAACAGTTATCCAGATCTTTCAGTTCCTCTTTTAATCTGATTAAATTCTCCTGAGTTTGTTTCTCATATTTTCTTTATAATTTTATCTGGGTCTCTATTATCTCCTTCAATTTTTGTTCTCTTTTCATATTTATGTTTCTTCTCAAATAGAGCTCTTTAGTAATACAAATTTCCCCAAAAACAGCTTTAGCTGCATCCCATAATGTTGCTTCATCCACAGATTCCTTATTCTCTAAGAAGTATAATCTTATCTGTCTGCTTAAATCTTCTCTATCTTTGTGTTGAAAAATATTCTATCATTAAATCTCCAGCTTCTGTCTCTCATCCCTTCCTTTAAAGTAATCTCAATTAATACTGGTGCATGATCCGATAACCAAATTGCTCAGATCTTTCACCAGCACATGATCAATAGAAGTGAATCTTCTATGTCTGTTTGAGAAATAAGTGGATGGTTTTTCTTTCTGTAGGAGAGTATATACTTCCTTCAGTCTCCATCTATTTAATTTCAGTTTCTTATTTAACATGATATCATTGTTAAAATCTCCTGCAATCACCAAGTTCACCTCATAGAATGATTGAGTTTTTTGAAAAACCTGAGTCAGAAAACCTGTTTGACCCTGGTTGGGTGCATATACATTTGCTAAAGTAAATTTTTTCCCATTCATACTGAATTTCAAAAAAATAAATCTACCATCTCTATCCTTATATTGTTCTAAAATATTTATATTCAATCTAGCATGAATGAGAATGGCCACTCCCCTTGCTTTATTTGTTCCTCTTGATTCAAATTGTAATTTCCAGTTTGGATTACTTATTAATGGTCTTACATCTTTTTTCCCTTTCTGAGTTTCCTGAAAACATAAAATATCAATCCCTTTATCTTTAATCAATTTATTTAATCTATAACGCTTTAAATCAGAGGCCAGTCCATTAACATTTAGGGAGAGGATCTTAACCTTCCTTTCCATTTCTATTGATATCATATTCCACAGGTGTGCACACTAATCTCTTTTCATTTGTTTTCTTTTGTTTTTCGGTCTCGCTCCCCATAACCTCCATAGCCCGAAAAAATCAACCCCTTCATGAGGGGTTGGGTAAGGATTCTAAATCCTCCCCTTTTCGACCCTGTTAGTTATTCAGCCTCCTCTATGATTCCATTTTTCCCAAACAACACTATACCAAATACATAATTATTTTTACCACAACTTAAATAAAAATTAAGCCCTTCTTGCTTCTTTTTAACATTTAAACACAATTTTGTTTTCAGTTCCTATTTAGTTTTATATATTCTCCTCCTCTTCTCTTTCTTCTGTTTCTTCTCCTTTTTCTTCTTTTTCCTCTTCAACCCTTATATTAAGTTTGCAGAGTAACTTTTCAGCTTCTTGTGGATTTGAAGCCCTCAACAGTTTACCGTCTTTAAATATTAATATCGTGGCTGGAAATCCCCAAGAGAAGAGAATTCCATTTTGATGCAATTTCTGGGCATAGGGTTTCATATTCCTTCCTTCTAACGTACTAACCACCTTTCTATCTAACTTACTAACTTTCTATCTATCTAACTTTCTTTCTAACGTACTAACTGCCTTTCTATCTAATCTTTTTCTTTCTAACTTTCTAACTTTCTAACTTTCTAACTTTCTAACTTTCTATCTATCTATCTATCTATCTATCTATCTATCTATCTATCTATCTATCTATCTATCTATCTATCTAACTTACTTTCTATTGCTTTCAGGTCATCTTCCATGTTTGTGTCAGGATCATGCTGTGTTTTGTTGCATTGCTTTCAGGGTGTCTTACGCATCCCCGCCATGTTAAAGCCACTTGATGGTTTCTGATGCTGCAAACTCCCTAAGGAGTGACTTGCGTGTCTAGGTTGGAATCACATGTTAAAGTCACTTGCGTTGTTCCTGTGCAATCCTATGCATTACTCAGAAGTAAGCCCATTGAGTTCAGTGTGATTTATTCCTACATGCATAGGCTTACTTTTGAGTAATTCCATAAACTACTAGATTTCCTAGGATTCCATAAACTCAGCACCACAACTGAAAAGGTCCTGCACCGTTTTCCCATATAATCCAAACAGGAAGAGACAAGATGGCTACTGGGTTGGTTTCCTGTTACTGGGCTCTCAGGGTGTCTGGCGATTCTCTTCTCAGCTTAATTTTCATCAGAATTAATGTTTATGGTGGACAGTCTCTGTATGGTCCATGTGCTCAAACTGAGATTCCAGTCTCATGTAATCCTAAACTTTAGTGTTTACATCCCTCCTATCCAGACGAATGCCCTCAGAGACAGACAATGGAAATCTCTCCTACAAGTAATTGACAGTATCCTGCCCAGATATCCAAATGCCTGTGTAGTTCTTGC
Source organism: Cryptoblepharus egeriae (assembly GCA_030015325.1). NCBI lineage: Eukaryota > Metazoa > Chordata > Lepidosauria > Squamata > Scincidae > Cryptoblepharus > Cryptoblepharus egeriae. Next base: position 15,226,036 of record JAREYC010000014.1, read on the forward strand.
AGGAGACCTGAACGGCCGTGTTGGATCCAGCCCTGCTATTTTCTCCTTAATGACTCTTCAGACCTGCTTACCCCAATGCCACTTTCAACGCCTGTCGAAGGATACAGTAGTGAATCTGTCAGGGAAGTGGCTGGCGAGGCAGAGTGTTCTTGGTTCCATTTGGCTAGAGGGCCTTTCTGAATTAAAGGAGCATGTGGAGATTACTTAGATGGCCCCAAACGGGCAATATCTGCAGTAGACCACTGTGTGGTATCAGGAGCGACCGGAGCCCATGTGTCACCCAGCGCGGGGGCACAGCACATCACCCCAGGGACAGGCGCACCCCTCCTGCGACACTGGCCCATGCGACACTGCACCTCCGTCAACATTGGTGCTCGCGCTATGTCGCTTCAGAAGCTGACTGGCTTCAGAAGAGCACTGGCTGACTGGATTCAGAAGAGCACTGCGCATGTGCCAACTTTGGTGCAGCTTCAAAGTAGACTTCCTCTCTAAGGAGGAGCAGCCAGCTCAATGGGTGTTCAGAGACACACGGCGCATGTCCAAAGTCTCAGACATGCGCAGTGCGTCTTTGCGCACAACGCTGATGTCTGGGGCCGGCTGAAGGAGTGTCAGATTCCTTTGGCGTGTCACCCCTAGCAGGTGAGTCACCCTGTGTGCACCGCACCAGCTGCACCACCCTGGTGACGCGGCTGCGAGGTATTATCACATCTGATTATTTTTAAGCAGGTTGCTCAATCAAGTGCTTCATAACATGTTTGTGAACCTCAAAGCAGCATTCAATTCAGTCAACAAAGGCTTACTATGGCATCCCTGATCTGAACCATTACCCATCAATAGAGGTGTAAAGCAAGGCTGTGTGCTTTCACCCACTTGGTTTAATTTTTTGTCAATGACCAGGCCCCTGGTTAGCAAAAATAAGATTCTCATTTCCCTAAACTAGGTATACTCCTGATGACACTTTTACCTCTCTCTCACACATTCACCCTCACATGTGTCAAGCTTCTTGTAAACATCTTCATAGTGGGCAGCTTTCACAGAGGCATTGGCTGTGATCGTCATAGCCTTATGATCGTCCTAGCACCATCTCTGGCTTTAATTTCACTAAACTAACAGCACGAAAGAGCAGAGTTCTGCCTTCATATGATCATTGTATTTCTTGAAATTAGAGGACCTTCTACAGTGGAGCAAACAGGAGCTTTTGTAACAATACTAATCCTTTCTATAGGATTTGAATCATTTAAAAAAAAATTTTCATGTACACACAAAAAACCCCAAAATTACAAAACTTATTTTATTTTATAAAATTTATTTTAATTACAATATTTATATACTGACTTCATCTTTCAGAACCAAGGTACATCACAACTTGGGAAACATATATAAAATCAATATTTAAAACACCACTGCATCAGCCTTCCGATATAATTCATCAATTAAAATCTTTAAGCAATATAAGATTGCTTATATCTAAGAATATAAAGGTAAAATATTACAATAAAATTCATAATGCAAGGAATTATATCCATTTTATATTTACTTTGCCCCAAAAGGATATGTTTAAGGGTGCTCATCTGTCCAGATCTAGTGTAATTGCATAGATCGTTTTTACATTTAATGTGATCATCTCAGTAATGTATCTCAATATTAAAATACCCAGGTATTTAACAGATTCTGGGCATCAGTGAAAATTCCAGATGCATCTTGTAGAATACTTCTCCCTAATGGCATTACTAATGCACATTTGGTCCAGTTGATGGACTAACCAGAAATATTACCATACACAGACCTAAAGTTTAACAGTTCAGGTATAGACACTAAAGAATCTCTTATAAATAATATTGGCACATAATATGATTTTGAACTCATTGTTATCTTATTTAATGCCATGGATACTGGTGTTGGCTCAGCATTTTAAGCAGAGATCAAGTAACAATGGTGAAAATGGACAGGCCTGAAATGTGCCCTTTTTTGGAGCGAAAATAGGAGACAGAGAACCATTTGCTAAAATTCTGGGCTTAAAAGCAGAGTATAAAATTTTAATCCATTTCAAAAAGTCATTAGATATACCAAACTCCTCAAAAGGTGTAAAACATAAGCTTCAACTGCACCTGGTCAAAGGCTTTCTCAGCACCCAAAGAATAGACAGCTGGATTCAAAACTCCATAGAATATGAGATAAGACAAACCTTTATTGTCACTTTTACTGTGCACACACGGGTACACGCCCGCTGGTACACACAAAATGAAATTACATGGCTTGCTCACAAGAGTAAACTCATACAATCCCTAAAAATATATAAATCCGTGGATTTCTATACGGATATATTTATACTTGCATACACTTTCCAAATGTTATTCCCAGGGACATTTCAAGTTGTTACCATAAAGAATCTTAAGTGAGCCTGGCTTCTTCAATATTTGTATATAGAAATTAGATTAGATGCTAGTTTTGAAGCAAGTGCATGCCATGAATATACTGAGAACGCAATCCTAGTCCATTTAGGCCGGCATAGCTCTGCTCCCCAGAGCACCTCTGTCCACCATCCAAGAGGGACTTTCTCAGCACCCCAGAATCCAACAGAAGAGGATGTCTCCGGCAGATTCAGCTGCACAGAGCATCTCTGAACCCTAATCAAGGGAGACTTGCTCAGCACTCCGGGACACTGCAGAAGAGGATGTCCACGAGACCCAACTTCCCCGAGTATCTCTCCTCCCCATATCAAGGTGAAATTTGCACAACTCCAGAACACCACGCAAGAGAATGTCCAGGTAAGTGCATGCACCAAGGCGCCGTGCAACCCCTCTGCCTTCATGCCTTCATCATGTCCCATGGCTTGAGGCTGCACAGCAAATATGGCATCCCATAGACGGTGGTACATCTCTGTTATTTTGGCCCAGACTCTTTTGGCAAAGGCTCCTGTTCAGGGCTAACTCCAGCATGGAGCAAATTATGTTTGTTTCAGGCCATGCCATCATAGAGGCTCTTGCCCTTTTGTTTCGTGAAAACCTTTGGGACTGGAGGGAGCATCACTGGGGAAAAAACAACTTCTGCACACCAAAAGGATTGGTCTGGTGAAATAAAGAGGGCAGCTTGGCCAAGGCCAGCCAGTGAATGAGCTTCATGTGTGATGCAGCTTGTCCGGCCTTGTGCACCTCCTCCTAAGTTCTATCCCTGGCATCCCCAGGAAGGGGAAAAATAATACGTAATTGAAACAATGGCATGCCACGACCATTTAGGGTTGATGCTGCTCAGCTAAGTGAACGATGATCCGACTCAGCTGGAAGCAGTTTCCTTATGCAAGGTGACTTTGTGGCTGGAGTCTTCATGAAGGCAGCTTGCATGGACAGGGATTCATTCATCCCTTAGTGTAACACGCAAGTTTTATGGTTTGTGCAATACCTTCATAATACACTAGGGTCCCTTGTTATCCACTAGGATTCCGTATATCCTCCTGTGGATGAAAAAGCAGTGGAAAAATAGATTTAAAGGCCCACTTCCAGCTTTCCTGTTCTTCCATTACTCCTAAAAACGGCTTTTCTTTCTGTTCTAAAGAGTCAGTCTGTAGTTTTGCTGACTTGTTTTGCCTGGCTCAGCTGAATCATGGAATGATTGCTTGCATGACTGCCTCTCTACAACAGTAGAAAAGCTGTTTTTGAAACTGTAATTCATGTTGAGTCAAATCTGTGTATAAAAAATCAGTGTATAACAAGCTTGGACCTGTGTATGCTCAACAAACAGATAAAGGTGGTGATGGTGCCAGGGTGACCACGGTGGCACAGTGCTCTCCAGTTGTGAAAAATGAGAAGCTCCCATTGGCATAATGGTGAACATTATGGAAGTGGTGAACATAATGGAAGATGATGACTGCTGGAAATGTAATTGCCTTCCAACCAATATTGAATCACCTGCCTGTTCTCACAATTGCAGGCACAGTTAAGACCCATATCCTGTTCACCTACGCCCCAACTGAGACCAGCCTGGAGACAGCCAAGGATGACTTCTACAACCAGCTCCAGCAAACATTGGACACGATCCTGTGGACTGAAATGATCATTCTAGCAGGAGACTTCAGAGCCCACATCAGAGCAGAAAGGATTGAAAGGGAAGAAATGCTGGGCAAATTTGGACATGGCAGGATCAGTGACAATGGACTGTGCCTTCTCTACAATGAACAACCTGGGAATAGGCAATAGCCTCTTTCAGCACCCCTGCAAATACTACTTTACATGCCACAACCCATCTGGCAGAGATTCAGCCATCTTGGTTTACATCCTGATCAGTTCCTGATTGTCACTCAAAGTTGTGCATGCAATGAGGGGGCCTGACTGTGGATCCCACTGTGGATCTGACCACTTCTTTATCTGTGCCAAAGTACAGCTGCAACTGCAATGGGCAAAGCGCATGGCGCCACCGCCAGCCAAATTGAGTTGAGCCAAATTGTCCCTTGTCTAAGAGAAAACTCCAAACAGCCCTATCCAACAGACTTGCAATACTTGAACCGTCGGACAATGTTGAGACAGAAGAAAAGCAGCTTTCGGGGTCCATCTTGGAATGTGCTGCTCCTCTATGTCCACCATCAGAAACAGCCATGGATCTGACAAGAGTGCCTGGATCTGGTAGACAAACGGAAACGGGCCAAACATATTGACTTCAAACAGTATCAGTCTCTGAACAAGGAGATCAGACAGAGGATGAAGGCAGAAGAAGAAGCCCATTGGAATAGTCGGTGAGGTGCTCATGAAGTTCATACAGTCAAGGCTGCAGGAATATTGGGAACTGACCAGCCAGGAAGACAAAGCAGGATTCAGGCCGCATCAGGGTTGCAGCGATCAAATATTCCCTATTGGTCAACTGGTGAAGAAAAGAGTCAGGTGTGGAAAGGGAACTATCTCTGTCTTCATCGACTTCATATCCGCATTTGACTGTGTTCACTGGCCTGCACTGTGGAAGGTGTTGGAGAATGAGCGTGTGCCGCTGAAGATGATGCAACTCCTCCAAGCGTCATACAATGGCTCAACTAGCAGTGTGTGGTTCTGAAAGAGCTATCTCAGGAATTTCCTATTCAAACCAGAGTCTGCCAGGGAGCTGTCACCTCTCCCTTGCTCTTTAATATCTTGATTGATGCCATGATGAGGAAAGCATTTCAGAGCAGACACGGGGTATGATATGTTATAAATAATGTCCTGACTGATCTGATGTTTGCAGACGACAGTGCTGTATTCACAGACACGGATGCAGAGGCCACCAACATTCTTTACCACACTGCCTGGATTGTCCAGTCCCACTGCCTAAGAATCAATGTGGAGAAGACCTCAGATGAATCAGTTCACCTAGATGGAGTCCAAATTGAACAGCTCCAAGAAATCAAATATCTGGGGTCACTGGTGCAGGAGAAGAAAGTGGCATCTACCACCAAAGTCAACAGCACGATTGGCCAGGCAACAGCGGCATTCGCATCACTCATCACTGCCTTTGGAAGAAGGCAAACATCTCCACCAACACCAAAATCTGCCTCCTGCAAACACTAATCCTGCCAGTTCTCTTGCATGAGTCAGAAGCATGGACTCTGCTCAAATCAGATATGAACAAGCTTGAGGCTTTGCAAACGTGATTCCCGAGATGGATCCGAGTGTCTCTTTTCGTGATCGCCTTCGTAACGAGACAATACGGGAAAGGTGCAACCTTCAACCCTCAGTCAAAGAGCTAATCCAAAAACGCAGATAGAGATCATTGGCCATGTCTGGAGAACGAACGCCAATCAGCTGCCACATAAGCTGCTCTGGCGAGACTGACCTGTCCTCTGGAGGGTTCAGGGAGCAGCATCCAAAAAGACGTGGCTCTAACTGGTTGAATAAGACCTAAAAACACCAGCGACTCACCACTGAAGAGGGTAAAAACATCTCTGGCAACTGCAAAGAATGGAAGCATATTGTGAATGCTGCATGGAATCCAGCAGCACCGATAGCAGCATATTTGTTGGGAGGACGACCCTCTCCCAGTCACCTGCTAAGGACTAAAGAAGAAGAAAGAAGTGACCAAAAGCCGTCTTTCCTGCTGCAGACCAAGGTAAGGTTGACCCCCATGTCTTTTAGTGTTTTCCAAGTTTGGGGCTCTTCAGTCTTGAGAATGGGCGCTTGAGGGGGGACATGACTGAGACATACAAGATTATGCAAGAGATGAATAGACAGGGAGATGCTCTTTTCCCTTTCAATTACCACCAGAACCAGGGGGCATCCACTAAAATTGAAAATTGGGAGGGTTAGGACGTACAGAGAAATAGACAGGAAATATTTCCTTAACCACCATGTGGTAAGGAATTGTGGTCTGTGGAATTCCCTGCCACAGGATGAGGTGTTAGCACCTAGCCATACTGCATTTAAGAAGGGATTGGACAAATTCCTAAAGGAATAGACCATGAGGGGTGTGTGTACAAGTGGATAACCTTAAAACTCCAGATGCAGGGGAGCACCTGCATGCGGGCATCTTATGCGCTCCCTGAAGCATCTGGTGAGCCGCTGTGTGGTCCAGGAAGCTGGACTAGATGTGCCGGTGGCCCGATCCAGTGGAGGATCTTCTTACGTTCATACATGAATTATATTTGGGTTGTCATGTGAACTTCAGGGGGGAAATGCCCAGGTTCCCAAAGCCTTCTGCCACCTGGATGAGGTCAGCTTTGTAGACGCTGGTCTGAAGCTGGATGAGGTCAGCTTTTTAGAAGCTTCTGGAAGCTGTTGGCTGAGTGCTCAGGAGCATCTGCATTGCATAGGGGGGCATCAGTGCCCGAGTTGCTTCCATGAAAATGCTTTCCTGGAAATAGTTTGCATTGCTCTGAATCTGCAGTGGAGGACCCCGGATCCTTCATTAGAATGACAATTCCCAGAGTCCCTGGATGGCAAATCAGTTTGCTACAGTGTCAGATGCTTTCTTGACACATGCTGAATTGAAAAGAAGGAAGGGAAGAGAAGAGAAAGGGAAGGGGAGGATAATGAAGAATATCGCCTTGATAATGAGAGATAATGAGAGAAGGGAACATAGAGCTGGGCTGGAATATCTCCTTTCTTCTCCAGCAGAAGGGGAACTGAGCGAGCAGGTGGACAGTCAGGTAGACCGTTCAGCAGAAGAAGATCTCAAAATCTGCCAGCCAGAAATACTCGCCATCCAATGCAGCTCACCTATGACCCTGTAACTCTATTGCTTATAGAATTTTTAGATGTGTTAGTTGCAAGGCAACTTAACCCAAATCCAGAGTAACTACGGGAGCACGTAAGAGACTTTACGTGCACCCGTAGTTACTGCACCATCTGGTGAAAACCTATGGGAAATTCATATTGGAATCCGGAGTAAGTTGTTCTTACACCAGAGCAAGGACTCCCCGTAGTTACTCTGGATTTTGCCCTTTCAGCACAATCCTAACTTGCACTGGAAGAGGCAAGCTGGCATTCCTGCGCTATATCCAATGCAAATTTGGGGCTGGCTGAAGCTCAGCATGGAGCAATGGGAAACTTTGCCCCTTCCCCTAGGATGAGCCACAGGAGCCCCAATAAGATGGCACAAGTCCGAGCAGAACAGTTCTATTTCAGGCTGCCCAGGACTAGGTTCCCACTAAACACCCTGGAATGTCTCGCTCCCTATGCCCCCTCAGCCCTCTGAGAGCTTGGCTGGCATGGGCCTACCACTTAGGGTAGTGCAGAGGCTGGATCTGGCACCCAAAGCTCAGCACGTGTTCCTAGACCAGCTCAGTTGACCCACATGATTTATGGCATGTTTGGGACCCTCTCAGGCCAGCACTAGAGCCAATTAGGTGCTGGGCCTGGACTGCACCAAGTGACGTCTGTTCCAACTTCTCTTTCACAGACCTTTACATCCGGCACACAAAGTTCACCAGGAAAAGCAGAAGAATGTAAAAGCTTTGGGAAAAGATGCCCCAGTTTGTCAATTTTTTATGTTTTGCAGAAAATAAATGATACTTTCTATCGGTGGCCATGATTTGTTTTCTGTAGTTTGCTAAGTTGAAGGAAACTGAAAGGGTTGTTGCTGTTTTGTGAGTCTGCTGAGAAATCTCTCTTTGACGTCCCGAGCATTATCAGAGGACTTTGGTCCCCAGAGTTATTCATCAGGGAGGCATGGAAGTTAAACACAGTAGACCCTCGGTTTCCATAGGGGATCAGTTCCAGGAGCACCCCTGCAGATCCCAAATCCACGGATAATGAAATTTGTGGCTGGAGAGCCTTTGCAGTGGTGAGCAATGGTGGGTTCTTACAAGTTCTATAGAACCCTTTGCTAATGAGTACCTGGTTCTGAGAACCGGTTGCTAATGGGACATAGAACTGTTGTGAACTTAGGTTATTAGGGCCCACTGTTAATTTATTTGAATCCCACCACTGGTCTTAGAGGATCCCCTGAAGGCAACCAGAAATGAGGTGACTCCAGCCATCTTCTCAGCATCCACAGAGCCTGAAATCTGTGGATCCCAAGCACATGGATAAAGGGTCATTCTACATCTGAAAATGCTGTAATGTGTAGGGGTTGCCACCAAAGACACGGATGAGGATTGAATTCACGTTATCCATCACTAGTTTCCATGAATTTTGTAAAAGGCAAGTTAAAGCTGGTGGAGGAGACAGCAAAATGGCAAGAAAATAAGGGGGACACGCAGTGGCTGATTGCCCACATTACAGAGGCTTTCTTTCTCCTCTGCTTCTAGGGTTTACCCCCTCTTACCCATTGCACTCTTACTTACTGACCTATTGCTTTGCACATTGTTTATTTCCATCCTTCCATACTGTACTGTCGCAAAGCAGTCATTGAAGGCTTCCTGAGAAACATTTCTCTGGAACCGCAGGGTTTGCCATGATCGTTGTTTGAAGAGCATTGCATTAAAGTGTGAGGGACCTCTGGGGCAGGGCTGAACTAGCCTCCTCTAGGCCAGGCCAGGGTACCTCCGGCAAAGGTCTCAAGAGTGTCTCTGAGCTCATTCAATCACTCTCCTGCTCAAAGGCCTCTTGAGCAGTTCTAAGCATGGACCTCCCCTTCTCCAGCCTCCATTCATCATTCATTCCTCTGGGGAAGGGGATCCCTGACAATTCAATTAGTTTTCCATAAATTTTATATACTTATTGTAAAGATTGACTTAATCCATTCGATTTTGTCATTGGAAGAGTTACAAATTTTCCTGCTTGGTGGTGTCATTTCCGGCCATGACATCACTTCCAGGTTGATGTCATCACTTCCAGTGGCTCCTGACGTACAGTCATCCTAAATGTGGGTCTTTGTGCTCAAAAGAAGCACTGATCTAATCCCATGGAATCCAGGCTAAAGAGAGGAGGAACAAGCCTCCCTTCCAAAGTGCTGCCAGGTTCAACGCCTGTCACTACTCTGCAGTCAGTGGCACACTGTAGCTAAGGGTGCAAGGGGTAGCAGTTGTACCAGGTATCAAGGGAGCAACAAGCTGAGCTAGACACTAGTGGTCAAAACAATGAAAAAGGGGACATGCTTGAATAAACTATATATGTAAAAGTCTTTGACTGACTGATTCACTCACCCACTTGCTCACTCGCTCACTCATTCACCAATGCCCAGCCAAAACTGCCAGGCCTAGGAGCGTGAAATTTGGGGACGGTCTTCCTTCCGTGACGGAGGCACCCACAAGAACCGGTTTTCAGAAATTCCGACCGGAAGGGGGTGAAAAGGGGTGCAACACGTTTTCCTCCCTATCGTTTCCATTGAAGAATCCCTGACTGATCAAGGCTCTGCCCCAACCACTGGGCCTGGAAGCATGAAATTTGGGGACAGTGTTCCTTCTGTGACATGAACAGCCACCAAGAACCAATGTTGATAAATTTAATGCTGAAGGGGGTCAAAAGGGGTGCAGCCTGTTTTTGTCCTATACTTAACATGGAAGACTGACCAACATCCATCCAATTTGGTGCCCAATGTCTGAAGCACTGGCAGAGTGTGCACTGGAGGGTGTTACACATGGGGTGATGTGGATGGGGAGTGATCCGCAGGGGGGGATGTGCATGGGGATGTTGCGCATAGGGGGTGTTCCGCAAGGAGGGGGTGTTGCGCATGGGGGGTTGCGCATGGGGGGATGAACCTATCCATCAGAACCTATCTGACAGGTTCGGGCCTGGGCTGTGATGAAAAGTGGAAATGGCTGAAAAACAGAACCTCGACTTTTATTAGTTTACAAGTGTTGCTTTGATGCTTTTTAAGCTAGCAGATTGCCAGTGTCCCTTTTATTTTGCAAATTCCTGATTTCTGCACATGTATTCCCATTAGATCCTTCAGGAATGGGAATAGACCAGGAGCTAAAGCAGCCAAGTGTGCTGTCTCTCTCTCATACACACAGATGCCAAACAGTCTGAATTCCCAAGTCGTTGGCAAATGAATTGGGGGGGGGGAATTATAGACATTAGAACAGCAGAAAGAGGTTGCAAGAGCGGAACACGCGTTGAGAATGACTTGGGGGCATAATTGAAAGAGCGTATCGTCAGAAAGAAACCATCAGAAAGAAGGGAGTTTCCCTTGCTGTTTGGGTAGAGAGGCACTTCGAGGTGGTGCTCCTCTTATGCTTAGCAGGGAGAGAACAACCATCCTCCTTTGCCCCAGCCGGCACATGACTCTAACCAACAAAGAGGCTCACTTTTATTTATTTACTTCATTAAGTTTGATTTTGTTGTGATGGGGGCTACAAAATCTTTGTCTCCAGGCAGCGGAGAGATTCCTTAACCGTGCCACTGGTTGGTGGGAAGAAGCAGAACAAACGGGTGGCAAGCTGGTGGGGGGGAGACTGTGGGTATCTGCAAATTTACCCAATTGTTTTTTTAAAAGCCTGGGTGTGACATCACTTCCAGTTGTGACATCACTTCCAGGCTTTGCACCAGGAGCATGGCACGCAGAACTTTGCACCAGGAGCTTGGCACGCAGAACAGCGCTTGCCAGTATGCGAAGACACCCCTGGCAGACACAGCCAAGAGTGTGCCACAGACACTGCCCTATTGTTACTGTGCTCAGCTACACAGTTACACACAATTGTGCCTGCATTCTCCGGCAATAAACTGTTACCAAAAGGGCTTTTTAATTTAACCAGAGTTTCTTCGTCAACATCCCAATTCCTAAGCCAGATATTGAAAATGGTATCTAGGGGAGGGTTAATTCTTAAAGTATACTTCCCAGGTTGGGGAGAAATTAGCCGGGCCAGATTGTGAAGTTGCCCTGGCCTCAAACCGTGATCTGCAGACCTTCAGACTTACAGGTGTAGTGGGTTTTTTGTTGTTTTGTTTTTAGAAGTACACCATTACAGCCTCTCCTGCTCCACAGTTGGTAACTCTGGACATGGGAGTTACTATCCAAAGCCCTAACCCCAAATAAGAAGTTTTTACACTCTCTCAGCGTGACTTCAACTCTTCTTCCAGGAAATGCAGCCACCAGGAGTTCTACTTTGGAAATCGAGAAAGGCCAAAGTTTCCCGAAGGAAATAATAAAGCTTACTGACCAATTTTGGCATGTGCTCCCTCTGCAGCCACTGTTCCTTCTGCTTTCGTGATCGATGTAACTGCAGGAGAGATGGGAACCTCTGCCATCTTGCCCTGGATAGACAAAAACTTCAACCGCTGGCTTCGTGAGCTTGGTGGAAGAAGTCACAGGCTAAACCTTGGGACTATAAAGAAGGGAAGCCATTATTACAAAGCAATGTGGCATGAGGCTTGATACCTTCAGAGCCAGTCTCAGCCAGTCTGTGCATCAGGTTGAGAAATATGGAAAAGGCAACAGAGGCCTTGTAGTTCTCTGAAGAACCCAGAGAGCAAGACCCCCATGGAGGACCTGCTGCAGGGCATGATCTTTCTGTCACAGCCTTTTCCAGAAGGTTCTGGACCCACAATGTCACATCTGCGTGGGCTTCCAGAAAGACTATTTGCCTAGAAAAATAGAAGATTCCTTCAAAAGTCAACTGAGTAGCCAAACTCAGCCCTCCCCTGAAGTATTTGAGCCTAAGCCTGCAGTTACCTGAGGCCATTGCCACGCACTTACCTGGAGTAGAACCAAGCACTTACCCAACAGTTTTACCTCCGAAACGAGAGGTAAATTACTGAAGCTTGCGAGTAATTTCACTCTCACTAAGGCAACAGCTATGAGGCATGAACGCTTGAGACTCATTTGGGTCACTGCAGCATGTGGAGAATGAGACACTTGGCACCTCCACGTCTCTCCACCTTCTTTGCCCTTGCCGCTGGTCACTTTTTGTTGGAGGGATATCGTCCTCAGACTCTGAATCTAATCTGAGTTCCGGTTTTAACACCACCGTGCGCCTCCTCCTGAGAGACCATAGTGTCCCTGAGGTAAGAGCACTGGGAACACAAAATGGCAGCGTGGAGGGTAAGGGGAAAGTGAAACAAAATGGCACCCTACAGTCCCCACCACAAGGAGGAAAGGAAAATGCCAGTCCCCTGAACACTGAGACTGTGGTAAATGGAGGAGAGCGGGGCTGCACTGTGCCACTTGCCTTTGAGCCAATGAAGCCCTGCATGCTAACAGCGAGGTTCGGGGCAGCGCCACGCCGAACCTGCTCCGCCTCAGACAGTTGAGCCCTGGGGACTGTGCCGTGCCGACACTCTAGTGCACGCAGGGCTGGTCTGAGTCGGGCACTTGTCGCCCACCCTCAGGCTGCTCCACGACAGGGGCTGCTACTGCTGTGGATTAAACCCCTAAGAAACCTCTCCTACTTCCCTGCAGTTGGTCCTGTGGCCAGAGGGTCAGGGCTTCTCTCCCGTTGGGGGGGGGAGAAGGCGTCCCAGCCAATAATTATAAAATGGGGGGATAGATAAAGGAGGAGACTCCCCAAGAAGATACCCCCAAAAGGAAAGTGCAGGGGAAAGGCAGGAAAGCAGAAAAAGAATTTAAAAAGAACTGAGGAAGCGTGGAGCAACTGCTCCAGAATACGTCCAACCACCTGAAGAGGCAGGACCGGACTGAAAGGTCTGGGTGCCCCTCTAGAGAGAGGAAGAAGAAGTTCGTCCGGCCTGTCTCTACACCAGAAGGGCAACCCATGCTGTGAACGAGTGCTCTCCCTCCCTCCCTCCCTCCAGAGAAACCAACTTTAAACACTTCTCTGGTGTACACCTGCTTTTTCCTGTTCCTCTCTGCGGCTGAAACAAAGGGTTAATCATTGTTAATGGGCGTTGTTAAGCAAACTTCTATGCTATTATTTTGCTCTCTGTCCATGCCCTGAGGCACAGAGGCTAGAAGGGTTAAATTTCCTTTCTTTGTGTCCTTACTTGATCCTGGAAAACCCATAGGGTTAATAATTTGCACTCTGTGCATGCTCTGAATCACAGGAGCTAGAATGGTTGCTTTTTCCTTCCTTTTTTCCTCCAGGAGCTTCTTCCACTTCACAGACTTCTTGCATTGCACAAGCTTACCTGGGAGAAATTTAGAAAGGTTGAAGCTATATTTAAACCTTTGTTGTTTTTTTCTGGCTACAGTGGCAGGGAGTTCCAAAGACCAACCAGAAACTCAATATAACTGTAACTGCAAGTATAGCTGGTCTTTTGGTTCAGGTTATTTCGATTATGTGGCTGGAAGCTAAATATTTAACAGCACATTCCTAACCATGATTACGCTGAAGGGAGCTCCATTTTGTTCAATGGGTCTTACTCCCAGGAAACAGTGTTGAGGATTGCAGCCTAAGAGTCCTCCTGAATCTTCATGGATAAATGCATTGTTTTTGCAGGCTTTTTTCAAAGCAGACATTGCAGTTTGTTCTAAAGATCAAATGATTCTGCTTTACAACAAATATACATTTTATACACCTTTATTTGTTAACTCCTTTATCTTAGAGCTATTTACTGAGTCTGTCTGTTTGGTATTTTTTTCCCTAAAGCTCCAGTTGAAGCTCAGAGAGCTGGCAGCAGTAGGTGCTTTCTGACCATCACAGAAGGCAGCACAAAAAGCATGTGGATCGGTCCAGGGGTGGGCCTGGCCCAACCGAACAAGCGGTTCGGCGGAAGTAGGTGGGCCAGGCAGGTGATGTTGCTGGGCCTTCCGAGGAAGAGGCAAGAAGTGGGGTGAGTCTTCTCTGCAAGAGATGCAGGAGGAATGACAGAAAATAATAATAGTTTTACCGTAATTTGATCCTATTCCACCAGGGGGACCTTCTGCGCCACTCCTGCTAACTTGGTTTCTGTTGCAGTGACTACTGCTCATGCTTGACTTATCTTGTTTGCAGAGAGCCCTTGGAGACCCTATGGCTTCTATGCAACAACTTAGGAGCGGTGGAGAACAGTTCCGACTGCTGGGACCAGCTGGACCGGCTGGGCAGAATCTGTTTGAGGAGGGAGTCTCCACACTTGTCAGGTAGGAGGAATTGTGCTGGTTTCCCAGAGAGTATTAAAGGGAGGCAGGGTTGTTCAGTGGTGAGGGAGTTGGACTGAGACCTGGAAGGTCCAGATTCAAACCTTCCTTGGCCATGAAGTTGCTTCCTGCGTGATCTCATGCCAATCACTCACTCTCAGCCTCCCCTATCAATCCCCTGACAGGAGGGGTATCAGTCCCTTGAACGAATGAGCAGAGCTGAAGCGGTGTGGGGTGTGAATGTGCACCCATTTGTCCTCCACCGATATCTGTAGTGCCCCTTTTGGCCCTTTTCTTTCCTGTACCAGGAGCATAGTGAACACCTGCTATGTTCCTGACCTGATGGGCTTCCTTCTTGACCTCTTCCTCAAGAAGACATGGCTCCAGGCGATGGTAGAGTTGCTGTATGGCAAGGTGAGGGATACTGCGATAGTAGAGAAGTTGTATTAGGGGTGATGCCCCACTGCAGCTTATCTTTGGCCGGTGGTTCCTTGGCTCAGGAGCTAGGTAAAGCCGGAGAGCCGGGACCTTCACCAAGTGCTGTAGCCAGACATTTGGTAAATCCCCCTTGCTGCCTTCCTGCAGTACCACTTCCTTCAATGCATTAGTAACATGGGTGATTAGCTTTATGTTTTAATTTTTTTATTGAATTTTTCTATTTTGTTTTTAATTATGTTTTATGTCAGCCCCCTTGAGTAGGGCTGATGGCGCGAGAAAGGCGCGATATAATTTTATTAAATAAATAAATAAATAAAGGAATAAATAAAGGAATAAATAAAGGAATAAAAGAATAAAGGAATAAATGAATGAATAAATGAATAAATAAATAAATAAATAAATAAATTGTGATGCTGCGATGAGTTGTGTGCTGAATCCATGCACAGAGGCATTCAAAGTGGCTGCGTGCTTTTTGGGAAAGTCAAGGTGTGTTTAAGAATGCAAGTAGATAAATAGGGACACATTTGGTGGGAAAGGCAACATCCTGGCAACAGGCCCCTGCGGCAGCCCGGCCAGGTTCCCCATGTCATGGCCATCATGAATGGGAGGAAACGCCAATGCAGAACAAGCGGACACAGTCTCACACGGTACAAATGCTCACAGTCTCACACGGTACACACGGTTCAATTTATTTGAATCCCACCGCTGGGCAAGTGTCAGTAGTAACAAAGGAAAAGGGCAGACCATTATTACAGATAAATGCCCTAAAATCAGCTGCAGAACCTGGAAGAATCTCCCAGACGTGACATCACAAGAGGCAGGGACCACAGCAAGGATCAGAGAGGTTAGCATGCCATAAAAAGGCTAGCATTTAAAATCACTGGCATGGAGACTGTTCAAAAGTGTGAGGCTTGTTGGTTCAAAACAAAGGATCTGTACTTTTATACTAGACAGACCATTGGGCCAAATGGAGAAGGAGCCAGGTCTTAACCACCTTCTGTTTAATGTTACATTATTAGCATATTTTAAGGAAGCCATAAGCCAATGGGTGCAATCCAGAGTAACTACGGGGAGTCCTTGCTCCGGTGTAAGAACAATTTACTCGGGATTGCAATATGAATTTCCCATAGGTTTTCACTAGGTGATGCCATAACGGGTGCATGTAATATCTCTGATGTGCTCCTGTAGTTACTCTGGATTATAGGGTATGAGATTTTGTGTCCCAAAAGCCATGATTATGAGCTATTGACACTAACATTCTGATAAAGGAAGTGCTCACGTATCCAAATATTTAAGGTTGGGGTGCATTTCACAGCATAGCTTGGACAGAACAGATCGATTCAATCAACTGTATTTATATACTGCTTTTCAACCAAAATAAATTTATAAAGCAATTTGCAGAGAAAATTAAATAAGTAAACCTTATCCAGTCATCTTAAATATGGATTGCTTTGAAATCCAGGCATGTGTGGACTAAAAAACTTCTCCTGTGCCTGGCTAGCAAGGCATCACCATTTACCCATCACAGGAAGGGGAGCAGAGGACCACCTGCAAAGTGTGGACATCAGAAGTATAACCAGAAGTGAACACATGGAGCACTTGTGAAGTGTATTCTGAAGGATTAACACACTTGGGATCCCATCCAAGATTGCTCATATATATGCAAATATTCCATAATGTGAACCACTTCCTGTCCACAGCAGTCCAGTTGAGGGGTATTCAACCTGTAGTTCCATAGTAGGACAGATTCTGCTCAGTTCTGTTCTCATTTCAGGCTCACTTTTCTGACCTTTCTCCCTTGATACAAGCAGACCTTTCTCCACTTTGCTGAATCATTCAGCAGTTGTGAGATGCCTCTTCCTGCCTCCTCTAATCAAAATTTGGTTCCTACCTTCTTGGGCTGAGGTGTTGGAGGAAAACTGTAAAAGGCAAAGGTGTTTCTTTTTGAATTCACACCTCTAGAAGCTCCAGAAGAATAAGATTGTCTGCTGGGACTTGATTTTCATCTTGGGGATAAGAAAGCTGACAAATAACCTCCTTGATGGATGGTTGATGGTAAGGAAAAGCCTTGGGAATGAGTCATCCTAGTGAGAGGTTTTGATAGCAAGGAAATAAGCTTACCCCAAAGTCATTTTACAGCGAATTAGAATATGATGCTCCTGGAATCAAAAGATTCCTTTTGACACAAATTGAAGTGTGTTACTCCAGTTCTGTTGGTTTTTTCCTTAATTTATAATTTTGATTGATTGATTTGACGCTCTAGGAGGATTTCCTGCTGCAGGCAGGGGGTTGGACTAGATGACCTACTAGGTCCCTTCCAACTCTAGGATTCTAAGTTGTTTCCTTTTTCAGAATCCTATCTGACACGTCTACACAATTATTTTTCATCATTTGGAAAATCAGAGCCACTCTTCAAGAGGGCCACATGCTGTGCACATGACAGAAACAACAAGGGGCTGATGTTGCAGAGAAGGCATGTCCTGTTCCAGAAATCCAAACTCTGCTCCGGTTCTCCTGTGGAAGAGCTGCAGGGGTCTGATCCTTCTGGTCCACCACTTAGAAAAAGAAGGCTGCTTTGACAGTACACACCTTGCTTTTCCCACTTGGGGGAATGTGATCTGTTTGCAGGAATGTGCTCTAGGCCCACAACTCAAGTGATGTGTTGAGTCCCAAGTCAGCAGCCCCTCAATCCAAATATTGGATTTGACTCACAAGAAATTCCAAGTCCTGGAGAGTCACTGGCCCCAAGTCACTAATAAAGTTGAGGTCAATAACATTCATAACCAGGGTTAACTAGAGTTTCCAAAAACAGAGTCTTTTGTGATTTGACTTGAGTGAACATGAATCAAGTACAGATCCCTACCTAGATGGAATGGGGTGCATTATATTAAATGGGGGTGTTTTGAATGGGAGTGCATAAGTTCTAAATAGCCAAAAGTGTAACACTTTTTGTTAGGATGGTGCACTTAAATATCAACAACTAGCGAGTAATCTTTTGTATCTCTGGGACCGTACTCCAAATTGGATGCTATGCAAGAAAGAGAGAGAGAGAGAGAGAGAAAGAGAGAGAGAGAGAGAGAGAGAGAGAGAGAGAGAGAGAGAGAGAGAGAGAGAGAGATGCATTGTGGTGTGATGGAAAAGCCCCACAAATTTTGGTTAGTGACACTTGTAAGATGGAGTTGTGGTCTAGTCCGCCCTTGCAGTGCTCTGGGTGGATGTGTAGGAAAAAGAGAGAGGAACACTGCCTCCTGCCACACAAAACCTCAGTAGGTTTCCCACCATCCGGAAGAGAGGGATTCCTAAAAGGTGAGTCAAAGCAAGGTATGGTTTGTAATTGAAAGAGAGGTGCAATGCCACCTGCTGGACTCCAGAGGGCAATATAGTGTCCAGATGCCTGAGCCCCTATAGCAGGGATCCTCAAACTAAGGCCCGCGGGCCGAATCAGGCCCGCCAGAGGCCTCAATCTGGCCCGCCGGTCTTTTGGGGGGTTTGGGAGGCGCTTTGTGGGCACTTGGGGGCAGTTCAAGGCTGCCACGAGGAAGATCCGCCAGTCGTGGCAGCCCTGTGCAAAGGGAGAGAGCCCCTCCAGGCTCCGGAGTTTGGGCAGCTTCAAGCTGGCCCTTAAATTTTTTTAAATGTTGCACATGCAGCTGGAGCAGGGGCTTCAGAATGGAGTGTGCGGCCGCCCCAGCTGCCAGGTGCCCGGGTTGAGGCTGGCACGCACACCTCCTGCTGCTCTCTCTTGACCGTCCCAGGGCCTCAGGCATTATATTAAATGGGGGTGTTTTGAATGGGAGTGCATAAGCCTCTCACTGCCCTTGCGTGGCCACCCCAGTTACCAGGGGCTTGAGGCTGGTAAGCGTGCCTCCCACCACTCTCTCATGGCCCCCCAGCTGCCAGGGGCTTACTTCTGAGTAGACAAGCAGAGAGCTGGGCTATTAAGGCCACCTTCCCATCCACACTTTCCTGGGGTAAGTCTCATGGACTCTAATGGGCCTTACTTCTGAGTAGACATGCAGGGGGCTGGGCTTACTTTCCTGGGAGTAAGCCCCACTGACTCTAATGGGCCTTATTCCTGAGTAGACATGCATAGGCTTGGGCAAAATTCCTGAACAGCAAGCTCAAAATTGAGGTGAGCTGCTTGTGTGTGTGTGTGTGTGTAAGAATACATGGGTGTGTGTGTGTGTGAGAGAGAGAGAGACAGACAGAGAGAGAGAGCATGGTGTGTGTCAGTGCATGTCACTGACATTCCTTGTGTTGCTGCAAATTTCTTTGAGGGTGTCTTAACAATCATATGTCTTAAGTCTGACATAAAAAATATGTTACGTTAAATATGTTGAAGTAACATGTTGCTGGAAACTGCTTTGAGGGCGTCTTGCATGTCTGGGTGAGAATCAGGCATGTTAAAAGTTTTTCTATTTCAAAAGTGTTGAAATTAAGTACAGGAAAGCAATACAAGCATTTTTGCTTCATTTTAACATGTCCTACATTTTTAAAATGTAGGACGTCCTACATTTTGTCCTACATAAGTCCTCTCACTCTCCGGCCCCCAACAGTGTCTGAGGGACAGTGAACCGGCCCCCTGTTTAAAAAGTTTGAGGACCCCTGCCCTATAGTTTGCCCTACATCCAGTACCGGATTTACGTATAAGCTAAACAAGCTATAGCTTAGGACACCTCTCTCTTGGGGGCCCCAAAAAAATGTAAAGAAAAAAGATGTAAATTTCCAAAATATAAAATAAAAACCAGTAAAATGAAACCTACACACAGCAACAGTGTTTCATATTGTGTAGGCTCCTATTAGGTCCATAAATTACCACATAGCATATGTTCAACACAAAAACCATGACAATTTGTTGTTGACAAAGGAGAGCTGGACATTTGTCAACCCAGCCCTGATGGTACCTGTCAAAGGTGTATCCTTATATCACATGTAAGGTGTATCCTTCCATTACAGCAGTGATTTCAACCAGTTTGCCACTGATAGTGCTCAGGGGTGCTGTGGGAATTTGGGGGATTGACATTCATTAATAGGAAAATTGGGGGATTTGAAGAGTCTGGTGTGCCTTGTCAATGGTAAAAACAATTGATGGTGTGCCTTGACAATTTCAGTGCCTTGTTAAGTGTGCCGGGAAATGAAACAGGTTGAAAAGGATGCATTTGTTTCTCTTTCTTCCTTAACCCCACCCACACTTTCGAAGATGCACATGATTGCAACCTGTCAGAAAACTGATTTTATTTTGAACACTTAACTGCCTCTGTTCCTGTGCAACTGATAGAGGCAAACAAGCTGGTGCCAGAGTTTGCTATTAAAAGGGATCTCCCTCCCATTGCTCAGCTTATTCGAATCCGCCTTTTCAACATTTCTCAGATCTATCAGCATAAGGCTTCAGTCCTAACCACACTTTCCTGGAAGTAAATTCTATTGAACACAATGGAACTTTTGAGTAGATATGCTGAGGATTGCACTGGAAATCTTCACGTCCGCAGGGCAGTTCCCATAGGATCAGGGCCACATGCTTCTAGGGGTGATCAGAGAAGTCAACAGAGATGTCCTTCCAAGTCCTTGCCCCGAGTGGCAGAGTCCTGAGAAGTCATTGGAGAGAAGGGAACAAATTTTCTGCTCTGTCCAGAGAAACTGGGAAAGTTATCTGAAGAGTTTTTCAGAGTAAAAAAAATGGTAAATTTGTTTTAAATAGGTAAAAACACAAAAACAGGGGAAATGGACAAAATAGGCAATGGAAATGTCCGTAGGGAAATGGACAAAAACAGACGCAATTAGAAAATCAATCAATACCGCTTTTCAACAAAAAGTTCACAAAGCGGTTCACAAAAGAAAAAGGTCTTCAAGTTAAGGGTCAAATAAAAGCAAGAAAAACTTTCCACAACTTATCTACACAAGACCAGCCTAAAAAGGTACTCATTGTGAGGCCGTTCCATTTTCACCTCCAGGAAGAGCTGTCCGTAGTGCCTGAACCAAAAAAAATCATTGTCCTCCTTTCCTTGGGAACCGGCAGCATGGATCCTCCTTGTAATTAATAAATTATGGCTGAAATCCTAAAGACACTGTCCTGGAAGTAAGACTCGTTTAACACAATGCAGCTTACTTTTGAGTAGACATGATTAGGACTGTGCTAAGTCCCACTTCCAGATATCTTGTTTGTCCGTTGAACCTATTGGAATAAGATAGTGCTTCAATATCTGTAGGGATTTTATTCTGGGACTGAAGAATGGAATGACTGCTTGCATGACTGCCTCTCTACAACAGCAGAAAAGCAGTTTTAAAAACAGTGAACTGCAGTGGCCGTTCGTGTGGAGTCAAATCAGTGTATAAAAATTAGTGCATAACAAGTTGGACCTGTATATGAATGTTTTTAGCTTTTTGTGTCATAACTGACATTTTTCTTGGGTGTCCCACATGGGGGGGGGGTCCTTGTCCTCTTTTAAAGTTATGACATATGGTGACCCTACTCAGACGTGACTGCCTTGTTCCGCTTTCATTCTCCTCGCCTCCTCCTCGCCTCCTCCTCCGGGGAGAACACAAAAGTGATATCATTATGTTCCATGTCACTCCCTGGGTTCCATGGCTTCAACTGACGCTTTCAGCCAACTGACGCTCTGGCCAACAGCAACAGACGAGATCACCAGCAAAGCCCTTTCTCCTGGGGAATAATCCTGCTCCTTGGAAGATCTAGAGGTGATGGACCTATAGATCCATGAAGGGCCCCAAAGTCTCCATTTGGTCTGCTAACTAAAGAAGAAAAGGGACCGAACTTGGGTGCAGCAGGAAGAGGGAGCTGGAGATAATAGCAATAGCATCCCTGTCCCTGGAGGCAGCAGCAGAAATTTGGGGTCATGTGCCCAGGAGGGTGGACTGAGACTGCAGTCATTGAGGATAAAGCAAGGATGTCAAAGGAGGATATGCCCACAAGGAGGGCATCCTCTTGACCCTTTCACCTTATGCTCACCATCATCAACAGCTCCTTCATATAAGACGGAGGAGGTACGACACCTGGCCACCTGGCCACGGTATGGGGCAGCTGTGAGGAACACCACCCAGACACATCCACTCACCCCTTGATGATCATCTCAAATGAATGGGAAAGGAAAAGGGAAATGTGCATGGGAAAGGAGAAGGGAGCTCAAGAAGCCCCACCATAGATGCCACAATCACAGCTCCATTGCATTTTTCATTTCTTCTTTCCTTTTCTGCATGGGAGAAGGAGTGCCTGACCTGGGATGGGGGGTTGTCCCCAGTTCCAGTGATGGTATTCAAAGAAATTGACAACCGGTTCTATGCCCACCTGGCAGCCACTTTTAAATGGCTATTTTTAAACTTTATATGTCTTATCTCATTAACAACCGGTTCTATAGAGTCGGTGCAAACCTGCTGGAGCCCACCACTGCCCAGTTCCCCCATAGCAGATCTTTTAGGTACAGCAGTGCCCCCTCGGCTCTCCACTACACAGCAGTTCTTTAGGAGTCATTGACTTGCCAGTCCGTTAGTCAGTGCAGTGGGCTGTTTGTCTGCTTGCCAGTTTGTCTGCCAGTTTGCAGGGCCATTTATCAGTTAGCCAGTCTGTTACAACAGTAAGGAGGACCAGTAAACACTCATCAGGTCCTCTACGTTCCGTTAGTTTGTAAATTGTTAGTAATACAGTCAGCCGGAAAGTCAGTCCCATACACTAGCAAATCAACCGTCTCCATTATTTACTCAACCAATCAATGAATTAATCCCATCCAGTCAACAGACACAACCAAATCCATTGATTAACGGACTGGTAAGTCAATGACTTCAAAAGAACTGCTGTGTAGTGGTTGTCCCAGTGATGGTTCCAGTGATGGTATTCAAAGAAATTAAAAACTGGTTCTATGCCCACCTGGCAGCCACTTTTAAATGGCTATTTTTAAACTTTATATGTCTTATCTCTCATTAACAACCGGCTCTTTTGGTTTCATTCTTCCAGATGATTCTCAGGCGAATGCCTTGCATTCCAGAGGGAAGTGGTGAGTACTAATTATATTATGACTAAGGTCAAGGAAGACCAAGCAGTGAAGGGTAAGTGATCACTGTGGTTTGAAAACCCCACACTAAAATTTGAGAAAACAAATTTAATGAGACTAGTCCTATAATCCAGAATAACTACAGGAGCATGTAAGAGACATTACGTGCACCAGTAGTTACTGCATCACCTACTGAAAACCTATGGGAAATTCATATTGCAATCCATAGCAAATTGTTCTTACACCGGAGTAAGGACTCCCTGTAGTTACTCTGGATTGCACTCTAGGATGTAGTCAATTGCACTTGAAACACTGGGAGCAATATAGATGTAGTCTCCTTGTGCCCCCGAGTAAACCATTTAGCCAGATATCCCCACATCACTTAGCCAGACACCACTTAGCCAGGGAAACTCCGGCTTGATTGATAACCATATTTTTGGAGGAATGACGTAATTAGTTGGTGAAGAATCTCATAGAGCAGAGTCTATGTTTGAATATAGAGCCTTTGATGATGTTCCGGTCCATGCATTGAAACTGGCTCCAATCAAGATGTCTGTATAGATTCTATATTCAAAAAGATATTGGTTAAGTATTGCCATTGTTGCACCCTTAGATCATTGTTTTGGGTTGCGGGAATATATATATTTACTAACAGAAGAAGAAAGGATTGAAGGGTCGACTTAGGCACTTGGATTTTGCACAGGCAAAATCAGGTCTGGGTTTAGCGGAGGTGCAGTCAAAATTGCCAGCCTCCCCCCAGAGGGCCTTCCCTTCCTCATACTGCACTGTGCTGGTAGAGACAATACTCATAGTTCTTGAAGACCAAGGAAGCAGAGCCCATTTTCCTTGGAGGCAGATGATGTCTGCCTCAGATAAAATTTTAATACTATCAGGATCCTGGGCTTGACTTCTCCAGCCTGCAGTATTCCAAGATGTAAACTTCTGAGGTCTTCCGGTGCGGCTAAACGTGTTAGTTAATTGTCAGTCAGAGGAAGGCTTGATTTTCTTCTGTAAATTCTGGCTGGATCAGTAAGTCTGTTAAAATTATTTTTTCAGTGTGCTCTGAGGTGTTCAAAGTAGGTATTCTGGCCTTGACTGGGGAGGTCCCTGCAGCAGTGGGAGCCTGTAGGGTAACCAAATCTGCAAGTCGATCAGTAAGCTCAGCCCCCCTTTGCTGATGATGAGAGATCTCAATGGAAGCGGTGATAAGTCAGAATCTACTCTCCTTTTGGGTGCTGGAAATGAATCCTGCTTATTTTCTGCTAAAAATGTTCCAGGCTTTGGATAGCTTGAGGTGTCCCGAATAAATGCTCTATTTCTCCACACTTGTCTGCCACCCCTTTCACTGTTGCTCCCACAGTATCAGTAGGAGAGTGGGGCTTGCAGGGCAGGGGCAGCAGTTTGGGGGGTGCAAGAGGGGCTGTTATACTGGTGAAGGGTGGGTCACTTGCCTGGATGAACCTGGAGCTTGCAGGCAATTCCCCACTTCTTCCCTCATCAGGTTCTGAGGTGGTGATGTCGGGCGATGGCTACTTGCCCTTCGTCAGGGGAAGCTCTGTGACTCCCCAGTTCAGTCAAAGCTAGCCTGACAGGCACATGTTAGAAAACTGTCACAAGCACCTAATTAACTCAATTATAACACTCTTAAAGTTATCAGTGACCTTCATTAGGATGTAAAAAGAGAATAATCAAAATCTGATTCAAAAGACCTATTTTGTTAACCTTAAGCAAGTAAAGCAAAAAAATACAGAAATTTGTCAGGGGCAGTTAGTCAAAGCTAGCCTGAGAGGCAACTCTGTACAAACCTATGGAGTTTCGCAAAGTATCGAGTTCAGGCAGAGCTGGCCTGAGAGACCAGGAGGGCCACTACTGCACCCCACGCAGGCAGCGGGAAAACTGACTAGGGGGGTTTCCAACAGCACCTAGAGATAGGAAGGTAGTAGGAGGGACAGGCCTCTTGGCCACCGTGGCGAGGAGAGGGAGCAAGAACAGCTTTGAATTGCCTGACGAAGGACTAGCCTAGGTGCCTTCACGATGGATTGACACAAGTTTCTGGAGGAAAAGTCTATCGCGGGTTATAAGCCATCATGAGTATGTGTAATGCTCTATTTTAGATCTAGGCTACTCAGAATGCCAGATGAATGAGAAGGCCCCAGGATATGGTGATGGCTGCAATCCTAAGAGCATTATCCTGGGAACAAGCCCCATTCAGCTCATTGGAACTTACTTCTGGGTAGACACAAATAGGATTGCACTGGGTGTATTTTTTTCTTGCGTGCTCCTTGAGACATCTGGAGGGCCACTGTGAGATCCAGGAAATAGGACTAGATCAAGGTAACCATAAAAAAATAGAGGACAGAATGCCTGTACCTTTAACCATTGCCTAGAAGAGGGAATTTAGGCAGGTTTAGCCCAACATGGAAGGGTTTAAAAAGCAACAACTGCCAAAATTCCCTCTTCTAGACAATGGTTAAAGGTGTAGCCACTCTGTCCTCCATTCTGTATGGTCATCCTGGACCAGAAGTGCCTTAGCCCAGTCATGGACTAATGTTCTTAAATTCTGCTGGGGGAATGTGAGGCAGTGTCTCGTGGTAATCATGGGACCCCCAGACCTTTGCCATATGGCAGCAAGACCAGAGTGCAACATGGCAAGCAGCAGCAGGAGGCTTGGCTCAGCAGGCACAGCTCCACATGCCCTTTTCGCGCACTTGAAAAGGCCTTCCTACCTGCCCTGAGGAAGGCAAGTTAACATTTGGCCACACTATAGATATGTGAAATAGCCAGAAAGAATTTCTTTTTTATTTATTTTAAAAGTTTATATCCCGCCTTTCTCGGGCCACAAACCGACTCCGATTGATTCCAAGTAGGATGTTTAAAAGCGCCCAACTCACCTTTGGAACCACAGGGGGTGAAGAAGGGATAGAAGCCTCCTTCTGGGCAGAGGCTTCCACCTCAATCTGTGCTTCAGGCACTCTCTGAAAAAGTGCATTTCTTATTAGTTAATACATACATTTTCAGGGTGCAATTCCAACCAATTTAAGTCAGCACAACCCTTCCATCTCCCCATTCCTGTGGTGGTACGGAGAGGCCGATGCACGTATGCGCCAACCCAACTAAGTGCAGTACTCCACCATACAGTAGAGTTCAGTGAGGCTTACTCCAGAGTAGTACTGGGTAGTACTGAGTAGTACTCCGTGCCCAGTACTGGGCTGCAAAGGGCCCTGGGGAGGCAGGCAAGCACGGCCCCCACCAGAAGCCCTGGAGGACCTCATCCTCACAACACTCAGATGCTGCTCCTACTCACCTAGACCTCCCAGGCCTTTCTCAGCAGCTTCTCTATTCCCACCTAAGGACCCCTTTTTAAAGCTGTCTATGAAAGTACCTGACAAAATACCCACAAAAATACCATCCCCAGAGAGGCTTCCTCATTTTGATATGGGAAACCCATCATGCTTGCGAACTGCACAAGAAAATAACTTCTGAAAACTTGCTAGAAATAAGGTTTTTCATCAAAATAAGATGTTTAGCAAAAAAAGGCTTCCTGAAATATCATTGTGGTGCCCCGCGTGAGCCCCGCCTTTGGTCAGGCCAAGTGTAGAATGAAAGATGGACTTACCTCATCACCTTTGTCAGCTGCCATACTACCACTGCAAAAAGCAAGCGAAAAGGCAAGCTAGCAAAAAGGCCCAGGCTGCTAAGACTTGGGACCGAAAAGCCCAGAAGCCCCAAAAGCCCCAGGCTGCTGAGACCTGGCAAGTTAGCAAACAAGTTATCAACAACAACAGGTTGAAAAAAGGCGCAGGCTCCTCAGGACGGAAAAGCCCCAGGCTGCTGAGACTTCGGAGCGAAAAGCCCAAAAGCCGCAGGCACAATGCCCGAATGTCAGAACCGGCTGCAGCACACCTGTGGAAGTATTCCAGTGGGTACCTTTCTCTCCGGATGCACGGCCTCTTGGAGGAAAAGGCCTGGAGGCCTGTTTGGCGTCTCTCCTGCTTAACCCCATGAAGGATCTTAAGCGTGGAAGATGCAATCTCTTCCTCTTCCCCGCTGCCACGGTGGGCTGGATTTTGAAGCCCTGAGTGGGTTCTTTCTTGGAATACTCCAGTGAGTACCTTTGTGAAATAGCCAGTAAGATTTATTTTTATTTATTTTCAAAATTTATATCCCGCCATTCTCAGGCCATAGACTGACTCAAGGTGGCTCACAGTAAAGCATAATTAAATACATTAAGTAAGACAATTTAATTAAAAGCAATTATTAATATTAATATTATTATAAAAATTTATATCCCGCCTTTCTTGGGCCATTAGCCCGACTCAAGGCAGCGGACAGAAAACATAATTAAAAACATAAATACAACAATTCAATAAAAACAATTAAAACTTACAAGCTAAAAACTTCTATGCTAAAAACAATAAAACAACAGCCCCTCAACCTCTGCCCCATTAAAAAGCTTTTTTAAAATAAAGGTTTTAAAGCTCCGCCTGATGCTCTGTATTGAGGGAGCTTTCCTAAGTTCTAAGGGGAGGGAGTTCCAAAGCCAGGCTGCCGTCATTAAGAAGGCCCAATTTCTGGCCGCCAGACCTCTCACATCCCTTATCGGCAGCAAGGCAGCAGGGCCCCCTCTGATGACCTTAGGTGACGGGTCGGATCGTACAGAAGAAGGCGGTCCCTCAGATACCCTGGACCCGAGCCGTTTAGCGCTTTAAAGGTCAGGACCAGCACTTTGAATTCAGCCCGGAAACGAATGGGCAGCCAGTGTAGTGGCTGAAGCAGTGGCCCGACAGAGTCGAACCCACGAGCCCCAGCAACCACACGGGCCGCCGCATTCTGAACTAGTTGAAGCTTCTAGACCGTCTTCAGAGGCAGCCCCACGTAGAGCACGTTACAATAATCCAATCTCGATGTCACAAGGGCATGGGTCACCGTCGAGATCTGAGCAACTCAGGTATGGTTGCAGCTGGCGAATCAGCCGAAGCTGAGCAAAGGCTCCCCTGGCCACGGCCGCCACCTGGGTCTCCAGGAGCGGCTGTGAATCCAGGAGAACCCCCAAGCTGTGGCCCTGCTCCTTCAGAGGGAGTGCAACCACATCCAGAGCTGGACAATATTCCAATACTTAAGTCGATGGCTTCTAGACCAGAAGAACCTCTTTCTTATCAGGTCAAATTTCAGCTTCTTCACCCTCATCCAGTCCTCCACTGCCTCCAGACAATGATTCAGGACTTCCTCCTTGGACTCAGGAGGAAAGGAGAGATAGACCTGGGTGTCATCAGCATACTCCAAACCTCTGGATGACCTCTCCCCGCAGCTTCATGTGGATTTTAAATAGCATGGGGGATAGAATGGATCATTGTGGCACCACACACCAATGCACCAACCCCCTAGCAGTGGCTCAGAAGTGCCTTACAGGATATTTGCCACACCGCTCGGCCTGCATGGGACTTGTGCTGGGCTAAAAAGGTGTTAGGATTGCGCTGTCACAATCCAGCAGGTATTAAGACAGGCATTTTGTAGACACTCAAGTGTTTGAATTCTAGCCAAAACTGAGGAGTTAAGGAGACACAGTTGCAATATGTGACCTGTTTCCTGTAGAGTGGTATTTCTGTGGCTGTCCAATTATCTATTCCAGCACTGCCCAAAGGCTTCTTTCATGTCCTCAATTTTATTATCCAGTCACCACCATCTGAAGGATTCATCTTTGCCCTTATGGCGTGGGGACCGAGAGAGGGGGTTGTGGAGGACTGAAAAACAGTGGCTCCCTCATCAATATTCTAGCTTCTTTCCTTCCTATCCTCTCTGTACCTAGATTGGTACAGATCAGAAAACAGTAGACCCATTGGCAAAGGGATCTCGGAGTAGACATACTGGAAGAGGAAGGTGTAGTCTGCCCTGGGTTTCACCCTTGGAGGTGGTGATACTTGGAGGGTGGTGACCAAAATCATAAAATTGTGGTGGTTTGGAATAACCTCATCATGTTATATACTTTTGGATGCAGAATTTACAGCATAATGCAAAAAAAAAACCTGCTTTGAAATATCTCCTTCCTATCAAAGCTCTGAAATTTCTCCTTCTTGTCAAAGATGTGGCCAAAAAGTAGAAAACAGAAAAATGCACAATATGGCACGGAGCCATATTGTGCATTTACTTGTGAGTAGATGAAATTACCTTTGACCATTTCAAAGGCCAGGTGAAATGGAATTGGATCTGTAGACAGGGAATGCAGCCTCCACACAAATAAAACAAGGTTTGAAGTCAGGAAAGGGTGGCAGGAGAAGTTGACTTAAAGTTGATTTTGTATTAGTGTTGTGGCTCTCAAACATTTTAGCACCAGGACCCACCTTTTTAGAATGAGAATCTGTCCGAAGTGACCCACCAGAAGTGATGTCAGGACGAAAGGTTATGTTATCAAGGAGGAAAATTTTTCACATGGGATGAGTTTCAATATGGATCTAGTGACGGGGCCCCTCATGACAGGTATTTACAGTCAGATTTATTTTGCTTTAAGGACCTATCTATTCTTTAAGGACCTATCTATCTTTAAGGACCTTCAAAAAAACATTTTGGGAAGAGGGCCACGTCATTCTGTGTCACTGTGTAGGGGGCCAGGAAAAAAGGAATTAATTAACATTTCAAATTTGAATTCATTTACATAAATGAATGCATTAGATATGGAACCTATATGGATGAATTTTACACAGCTTATTTGTAATACACATGAGAATCATAATACTGGCATGTAGAAACATGAGAACTGTGATCTCTTTGCCACACATCTTTTGCACAATGAAAACATACAGACCAAGCCAGAAACATTTGGAGGCATAAGTTGATCAGAGTGAATGGAGTTAGGAGTTGAGTGGAAGAGACTGCCAAGGGAGGTGGTGGACTCTCACTCACTGGGAATCTTCAAGCAGAGGTTTGACAAATACCTGTCAGAGATGCTCTAGGAGCAGTGGTGGGCTCTGGCAGGTTCGCACCTACTCTATAGAACCGGTTGTTAACGAGAGATAGGACATAGAAAGTTTAAAAATAGCCATTTAAAAGCGGCTGCCAGATGGGCATAGAACCCAGATGGGCATAATTTCTTTGAACCCCATCACTGTGTGGGAGGATTTCCTGCTACAGGCTGGGGGTTAGACTAGATGAACTACTAGGTCCCTTCAACTCTATGATTCTATGACAATAATGAATGGGGGAATTTAATAATAAAATAAGTGAAAATTCCAACAGTCTCTGCTGGGCTTGCTGTACCATTGTGGTGCCTCCTTGAGGATACGGGAACATCAGTTCCCTTGCTCTGGGATAAGCCTGTGCTGGAGTCTACTCAGACCGGCGCCAGCTCCATACCTGGCACACGTCTCCAATGACCTGGGTTGGGGGATTGAGGTTGGGATGGGGGTCAGATTCAACGGTCTCTGTCTCCTTCCCAGTCCCAATACACTGCTCCATTGCTACCCCACTCCTGCCAGCACCACCTCCCAAACACCCCCTGCACACACTGATCTGTGCCAGTGGATGTCTAGCGGATGCTGGCATGCAGAGTATTCATCCCACTTGCAGGGACAGACCCACATGCTCTGCTGTGTCACCAGAAAGCACTTTCTGCCGCCAGAACACTCATATTCCTCAATGGTTCCGCACTAGTGGTAGAAACAGTTAATACAACACTGGAAGAAACAAACCAGGTCCAACAAACCTGCACATCAGCAGTAGTGCCTGAGGAGTTGGGGTAACTCTGCCATTGATGGTCTGAAGCCTGGCAGCAAAAGGATGCAGGTGGTCACACTGCCCTGGTGACCACAACTGGGAAACCACAGAAACAAGGCAAGAAATGGCATGGAAATTCGAACAAACTCATTCACTTATATTACTGCATCCAGCTCAGCGGATGCACCAGCACTAGGGGTCCAGGGTGCTGGTGAGGGTGATTGGCATCCTTCAGTCTCAAGAGACTTTGGTATTGTGCTCTGAATAGGGGTCCTAAAGCAGCATCTGGTAGGACCACAAAGGTCAATCCCTTTCACACTCAGGACAAATACAATCTGTCCCCCGCCCAGCCTCCAGATTTTCCTGGTTCCGGGACTGCTCATTTGCCTCAGCCTGCCGAACAAGTACCTCTTCAAGTTGGAGAAGGCCATGCCGCGTCTTTTGCCTCCAAGCTGAACGATCAGAGGTCATGATTTCCCAACTGTTGGAGTCCATTCCCAAGGCCGTTAGATCCCTCTTGCAAATGTCCTTATATTGCAGGTATGGTCTCCCTCTGGGGCACTTTCCCTGTACTAATTCATCATACAGGAGATCTTTCGGGATCCAGCCATCAGCCATTCTCACAACATGACCAAGCCAGCGTAAACACTGCTGTTTCAGAAGTGTATACATGCTGAAGATTCCAGCACATTCCAAAACTGCATTATTTGTTACTTTATCATGCCAGGTGATTCCAAGAATACGTCAGAGATAGCGCATAAGAAAGGTGTTCAGCTTTCTCTCCTGATGTACATAAAAGGTCCAAGACTTGCTGCAGTACAAGAGTGTGCTCAGGACACAAGCACTATAGACCTGGATCTTTGTATGTTCTGTCAGATTCTTAAGACATAATCTATTTGTAAGTCTGAAAAATTGGTATTGATTTAACAATATATTGATTCAGCTCAGTATTTAAAGAGAGAATGTCGGTATGCAAAGTCATGGACAACCTCCAGTTCTTGTGAAGAGACTGTAATAGAGGGAGGTGAATCCACAGCCTGACCCATGACTTGTGTTTTTTCAGGCTAAGTCTTAGCAGGGCTTGCTAAAACGGTCCATAAGTGGTTGAAGGTCTTTGGCAGACTGAGCAGTAATGGCAGCATCGTCAGTAAAGAGGAAACCCCGCAAGCATTTCAGCTGGACTTTAGACTTTGCTCTCAATCTCGAGCAATCAAAGAGTTTTCCGTCTGATCTGGAGATAAATTCCCTCCGTTGCAGTTCCAAAGGCATGTTGCAGAATGACAGTAAAAAAGATCCCAAATAAAGTTGGCGTGAGGAACAGCCCTGCTTCACTCCACTTCGGATGTCAAAGGAATCTGATACAGTGCCCTTCATTTCCTCACGGAAGGACCCGATGATGTTAAGGAGGTGGACATCCTATCTTGGGGAGAATCCCCTGCTAACCAAGTCAAAAGCCTTGGTCATATATATGAAGGCTGCAAAAAGTGATTGTCTTTGTTCCCTGCATTTCTCCTGCAACAGTCTAAGGTAAAATACCACTTCAGTAGCGGACCTGTTGGCTTGGAATCCACACTCTGATTCAAGATAGACTCTCTTTGCAAGCACCTGCAGCCTCTTCAGCACAACACGAGCAAGCAGCTTCCCTACAGCAGTAAGGAGAGAGATGCCGCGGTCGTTGTTACGGTGATAAATGGACTACTGGCCAAAAAACCAATGGACACCAGGTGGGCAAAAGGATATTATTGCCATGGAATTGCTAAAGTGCAAAATCTCAATTGCTGCGGTATCCAAATTTCACCTCACTAATTCTGGAACACTCCCCATCCACCCACCACGACTGATGAAATAATGTCATTAGTCTACTCTAGTGGCCAAATCCGAGAAGCTCACGTTGGTTTAATGGTGAACAGATGGGCTGCTGAAAGTGAAATTGCCTTCCAACCAATATCTGATCGCCTGGCAGTTCTCAAAATCTCCGGCACAGTTAAGACCCATATCCTGTCCACCTACACCCCAACCGAGACCAATCTGGAGACAGCCAAGGATGACTTCTACAACCAGCTCCAACAGACAGTGTACACAATCCTGTGGACTGAACTGATCATTCTAGCAGGAGACTTCAGTGCCCTCCTTGGAGCAGAAAAGGCTAGAGGGAAAGAAATGCTGGGCAGATTTGGACATGGCAGGATCAATGACAACAGACTGTGGCTCCTATCCTTTGGAGTAGGCAACAGCCTCTTTCAGCACCCTCACAAATACGAGCTTATGTGGCGCAACCCATTTGGCAAAGATTCCGCCATCTTGCATTACATCCTGACAGGTTCCAGATTCTGATCGTCACTGAAAGATGTGCATGAGGTGAGGGGGCCTGAGTGTGGATTTGACCACAACTTCACATGTGCCAAAGTACAACTGCAATTGCAATGGGCAAAGCACAAGGTGCCATCACCAGCCAAATTGAATTGACCCAAATTCTCCCATGTTTGTATATTTACATAGAATCATAGAATTGGAAGGGACCCGATGGATCATGTAGTCCAACCCCCTGCCTGTAGCAGGAAATCCTCGTCTTCTGGGGACCCGGGTCTTGAACCCTGGCCTGCTGGTCTAAGAGAGAATTCCAAATAGCCCTATCCAACAGACTTGCAATACTTGAACCGTTGGACAATGTTGATACAGAAGAAAAGCAGCTATCAGAGTCCATCTTGGAATATACTACCCCTCTCTGTCCACCTGTCCATCATCAGACAGAGCCATGGATCTCTGTGCCTGGATCTGGTGGACACACGGAAATGAGCCAAACATATTGACTTCAAACAGTACTGGCGTCTGAACAAGGAGGTCAGAGGATGAAGGCAGACAAGAAGCTTATTGGAATAGCGTTGCAGCCAACATGGAAGAAGCAGCACCTAGGATGAGTGCCGGACTCTGTATTTGACCCTGAGAAGGCTGAGAAGTAAAACAAAGTTGATCAACAATAACATCAAGAAAAGAGATTGCACCTTGGTGAGCTCCCCTGCTGTATGCCTGCTGTGGTGGAAAGAATTCCTCCAACAACTATGCAACCAAATGGTGCATCAGAAAGAACACAAGAAGTGAATAAAGAGGAAATCCTAAAGTAAAAAAAAGGAGAACGGGTACAAAATGTTGAAAAAAGCTGAACGGACAAGACATGCAAGACCTTGTTATAACTATAGAGCTGGATAAATAACGTCCCCAAAAGGTGAAGGGTTGGACTGCACCTGGAAAGGATGAATTGCACGGATTTTGGCTGAAACATTAACTAGCTTATATATAAGAATTGCTGAACAAATGAACACACTGATAGAGAGAGGCAAAACGGAAAATTGGTGAACAACTGGAAGACCTGACCTCCTCCAAAAAGACAAAGAAAAAGGGGAAACGCCAAGCCATTTTCAACTAGTATCCTGCCTACTGTCCACCTTTAAAAATCTAAAATCAAAACTTAATGCTGCAATACCATCAAAGCCATTAATAGAAGGGCCGCACCAGTTGTTCAGCACACAGCTGGCATAGTTACATGGACTCAAACCGACTTAGTGAACTTGGATAGAAAAACCATCCATCATGCGCTGCACCCACAAGGGGACGTAGATAGATGATATTTACCACACAAGGAAGGAGGACGGGGCGTGATTCAAGTCCAGCAGTCAGTTGAAGAAGAAAAAGATCCTCTGGCAGAGTATTTAAGAGAAAATCAAGAAGAAAACCTAAGAGAGGCTTACGAAGAAGGCACACTAAAGTGGGATGAAACAAAGATCGATTACAAAATGCAGATGACTAAGAACAGAAGAGACAGATGGAAAAATAAGGCACTACGTGGAGAACACCTGAACAACATTCAGGCTGATAATATTGATAACAAAGAAACATGGCAACGGCTGAGGAAAGGAACATTAAAGAAAGAAACAGAAGGCCTGATACTAGCAGCCCCAAATCAAGCACTGCGCACAAAAGCGATAAAGGCCAATACAGAGAAGAGCCAGGAAGACAGCAAGTGCTGGCTGTGCAAGGAGGTGGAACACATAACCCGTGTGCAGAAAGATCCGTTTCTATCCACACGGTGTATCTGGAAAGTCATAACAAAGCGGCTGCCGCAATATATTGAAATCTGTGCAAAAAGTACTACCTACTGATGACCAAGAACTGATGGGACCTCAAACCAGAAAAGACAGGCCAGAATGGACAGGCCAAATCCTGCAGGACTTCCGTATTCAAACTGACAACCACCTGGAGCATCTCTCTCCCCTGCTATAGCACTCCCATGCACATAGTACTCAGGGTGCTTCCTAATCAATTTAGGCTAGAACATCTCCCTGTTCCCAAGATGTCATGTGGAGGCTGATGCATGACTGGTGCATGAATGGTGCAGAAGACCCCAAGCAGCATAGGACTTGTGCCAGGATATGTGCTGGCCTAACCAGGGGATTAGGATTGCGCTATGACTTACATACTGCCCTGGCATCCAGAGCCAGGTCCACTTGCCAGAAATAGGTCATCCAGAAGGCATTCTGGCATGCACTTCGAATGGGATCTCTGGTCAACCTGGCTTTTGATTTTAATTAAATCATGAAATGCAAATGAAAAAACTAAAATAAATTTAACGAGAAATTTCTAACTTAAAAAGGATGTTAACTTTAAAAAGTCTAAACTTAAAAAAGTCAAAATTAATTTTTTATTTAAATGTTTAAAATAAAATTATATACAAAAAACTATAAATATTTAAAGTAATGAAAAATAACAGAATAAGGGGAAGGCAGCACACCAGGAGAATTTTCAATGTAGTTTCCCTGCCTGCTTTCCTCAAAGGGTTCAATGCAATTATCAGGTACTTCCTTTTGGGTTGATTTGTGGAGGCTGCGTTCATTGGATCAGGACCATCCTGGGGGCATTGGACTTTTGGCCATAATATTTGATAGGAAGTATATATTTCAAAGCTGTTTTAAAACTGGATTTTGCTTGAAAATACACACTGAACAGTATATAACAGACCTGACTCTAACATTGCCAGACCTGACTCTAACTCAGTTGAACACAGAATGACCAAAGAAAGAGGACAAGTTCCTTACATGTAGGACATTCA
Source organism: Cryptoblepharus egeriae (assembly GCA_030015325.1). Taxonomy (NCBI): domain Eukaryota; kingdom Metazoa; phylum Chordata; class Lepidosauria; order Squamata; family Scincidae; genus Cryptoblepharus; species Cryptoblepharus egeriae. The sequence goes on from JAREYC010000014.1 coordinate 15,261,640, forward strand.
AGAAAAATGGAGGACATGACAAAATAAAAGCTAAAAACACTCATATAGCTTTAATACGCTTAATTTAAATGCTATTGAATCACTGAATTTAAAACCATCACATATAATTTATTACCTATAATTTATTTATGAATTACAAAGAAGCTACATGCTGCTTACAAGGAAAAGGAGAATGTTCTTACATGGAAGTTTTTTCCAGGACCCAAGATTAAAATCCAGGACCTGTCCTGGAAAATCATCAACACATCTGCTCACCCTTGCATCAACCTCACCTGGCAGCCCACCTCCATTCACAAAAGCATAGGCGTCTCATATCACTCATCCCACACAGCAAAAATTCACAAATTCATCCTATCCACCACTGAAGCATCACATGATCAAAGGAAAACCCAGATTCTCTAGGTTGGGAAAATACCGTTCAAACCTCTCCAGGACAACTCAGTTCTTAGGAAACCTATGCAAAGATTCTTAGGTTTCCATAGACAGGAACAGGAACAGAGGAGGGAGAACAGCATGAAGAGGAGGCCAGAGACTGCATCCTGTGTGGACAGCTTGAAGGAGCTGAGCATCAAGGGCTTTGCTAAGAGATGTCAGGGGGTCACTTGGTAACTATCCATAAATATCAGGAGGCTCTCTTGTGTGGAAGATGGAGCAGATTTGTTCTCAGTTGCTCTCAAGAGGAAGGAAGCAGGACAAAAGGGCTCAGATGACAAGGGACAGATCCGTTACATATCAGGAAGAACTTCCTAATGGTCCAAAGTGAACGGTCCACTTCAGAAGGCAGTAGACTCTTCAGCAATGGAGGTCTTTATAGAAAAAGCATTTTGGTCCTTTGTCAGGGATGTTGTAGTTGTAGTCACGAGACACTTCTGTGCCACTTCTGCGGGAAGAGCCTGATGCACAGACATGCATCAGGCTCTCCATGCCATTGTAGGAAGAGGGATATTGGTGAGTTGTGCTGGCCTAAATTGGTTAGGACTGCTCTGAGTTGTCCAAATTACTCTGCTTTTACTCACAGATGTCTCCAACTCTTCCACAAGCCGCAAGGCATTCTCTTTTTTCAGCCAGCTGGGAGGAAGAGACAGGTGGAAAAGAAAAAAAAAACGCAATTAGTAACACACCGGTATTGGCTAACAATGCCAGCGGAACCGTCATGGATTCCTGCAAGTCTAGTCCAGGGTACATCAACCCTTGGGTGGTGCAGTGCCAAACAGTTCCAATGTTATTCTGTGTGCCAACATGATTCTAAAGTTATATATGCTCATGCAGGGACCACCTCCCAGGACAGCTGAGTTGTGAGTTGTGCTGGCCTAAATTGGTTAGGATTGCTATAAGGTGTCCAAATTACTCTGCTATTACTCACAGATCTCTTACTCTCCATCTCTTCAACAAGCTGCAAGGCATCTTGCTTTTTCAGGCAGCTGGGAGGAAGAGACAGGTGGAAAAGAAAAAAAAAACACAATTAGTAATATACTGATATTGGCTAACAATACCAGCTGGACCACCATGTCCTGGAGGGACATTCATTCAAGGGATTGTTACCCTGCCTTTCCCATGTTGACACAAATGCCCATTGTGGCTTACAAAGATTATGCTACCCTACAACAGCCCTGCAAGGTAGGTGAGGCTGAGAGTGAGTGACTTTCCCAACGTCACCCAGAAAGCAAGTTCATGGCCAAGGAAAGTTTGAACCTTGATCTTCCAGGTCTCAGTCCAGCTCCCTCACCTCTGCACCTCCCTAGATCCCTTTAATACTCTCTGGGAGTAATTCCTCCCCGAATATTTTTTGACTGCCCAGCTGGTCCTTTCAGTTGGAACCTTTCAGTTGGTCCTTTCAGGTTCTCCACGGCTCCTAAGGTGTTGCATAGACGACATAGAGTCTCTAAGGGCTCTCTGCAAGCAAGATCAGACAAGCATGAGCAGCAGTCACTGCCACAGACACTAAGTTAGCAGGAGTGGCACAGAAGGTCCCCCTTGTGGAACAGCATCAAATTACAGTAAAACTATTATTATTTTCTGTAATTCCTCCTGGATCTCTTACAGAGAAGACTCCCCATGCAACTGCTACCTTCTCCCCCCACCCCCTGCTACGCCACTGGATAAGCCTCTTTCCTCCTGGATGAACTTGGATCTCTAAATCCTTTAAAAATCTAGGGAGATTGTACAAGGGTGAAGTTGCACCCCTCACTTACATGCACAGTAGGCATCCAGATCTTCCCTCCCAATCGTCCTAGAGAGAAGGTGGAACAAACAGGATGTCACACTTCAAAACCAGAGGTTCTCACACAGCCAAATGCTCATCCAACCTTTTGAAAGCCCAGAACTTTGGCCAAGCAAGAGAAAATAGCCTACGGCTGCAATCCTAAAGACCGTTTCCTGGGAGTAAGACCCACTGAACAACATGGGGGCTTACTTTTGGCGAGGCATGCTTAGAATTGTGTTCTCACACATTGAAGATTGGTTTTCAGGGGTGCTGTGCAGTTTGGGGTAAGGAAAAGAGTGGTGTGTTTGGGTCCTTTTTAATTACTCTGGAGAAGAGCAATAGGGTGTGGACCGATATCCATCACTGAAGGCGGAGACAGGCCTTGACCAATGGAGGGCTCTGGCAGGTTCCCACCTACTCTTTAGAACCGGTTGTTAACGAGAGAAAGGACGTAAAAGTTTAAAAATAGCCATTTTAAAGTGGCTGCCAGATGGGCAAAGAACCGGTTGTTAATTTCTTTGAATCCCATCACTGACCTTGACTTCCTACAAAACAGGCAGCCACTTTGAATGCCTTTGAAGGCACTTTGACCGCTGTATGGCAGAGACTCAATGCAGCCTCTCTTATGTGCTCCACCGTGTAGTTCTTGGCCTTGCAGAAAAGAGAATATAAATTTAGGCATCTTTGTGTAAAGAAACACTCCCCTCCCAACTGGATCATCACCCCTAATCACCCATGTTACTAATGTAGTGAAGGAAGTGGTACTGCAGGAAGGCAGCAAGGGGGACTTACCAAATGTTTGGCTACAATGTGGAGCACTTGGTGAAGGTCCCAGCTCTTCGGCTTTACGTACCTCCTGAGCGAAGGAACCATCAGCCAAAGATAAGCTGCAGTGGGGCATGACCCCCAATACAACTTCTCTACTATGGCAGCATCCCTCACCTTGCCATACAGCAACTCTGCCATCTCCCAGAGCCATGTCTTATTTATTTATTTATTTATTTATTTATTTATTTATTTATTTATTTATTTATTATGAAGATTTATATCCCGCCTTTCTCGGGCCATTAGCCCGACTCAAGGGGGCTGACATAAAACATAATTAAAAACATAAATAGAACAATTCAATAAAAACAACTAAAACATACAAGCTAATCGCTCATGATACTAATGTAGTGAAGGAGGTGGTACTGCAGGAAGGCAGCAAGGGGAACTACCAAATGTTTGGCTACATGGTGCAGCACTTGGTGAAGGTCCCGGCTCTCCGGCTTTACCTAGCTCCTGAGCCAAGGAACCACCGGCCAAAGATAAGCTGCAGTGGGGCATCACCCCTAATACAACTTCTCTACTATCGCAGTATCCCTCACCTTGCCATACAGCAACTCTACCATCGCCTGGAGCCATGTCTTCTTGAGGAAGAGGTCAAGAAGGAAGCCCATCAGGTCAGGAACATAGCAGGTGTTCACTATGCTCCTGGTACAGGAAAGAAAAGGGCCAAAAGGGGCACTACAGATATCGGTGGAGGACAAATGGGTGCACATTCACACCCCACACCCCTTCAGCTCTGCTCATTCGTTCAAGGGACTGATACCCCTCCTGTCAGGGGATTGATAGGGGAGGCTGAGAGTGAGTGATTGGCCTGAGATCACGCAGGAAGCAACTTCATGGCCAAGGAAGGTTTGAATCTGGACCTTCCAGGTCTCAGTCCAACTCCCTAACCATTGAACTACCCTGCCTCCCAGCACAATTCCTCCCAGCACAATTCGTCCCAGCACAAAACCAGCACAATTCCTCCTATCTGACAAGTGTGGAGACTCCCTCCTCAAACAGAATCTGCCCAGCTGGTCCCAGCAGTCGGAACTGTTCTCCACCGCTCCTAAGGTGTTGCATGGAAGCCATAGGGTCTCCAAGGGCTCTCCGCAAGCAAGATAAGTCAAGCATGAGCAGTAGTCACTGCCACAGAAACTAAGGGTACAATCCAGAGTAACTATGGGGAGTCCTTGCTCCGGTGTAAGAACAATTTGCTGCGGATTGCAGTATGAATTTCCTATAGGTTTTCATTAGATGAAAACTATGCAGTAACTATGGGTACACGTAATGTCTCTTACGTGCTCCCGTAGTTACTCTGGATTGTAGGGTTTGTTAGCAGGAGTGGCGCAGAAGGTCCCCCTGGTGGAATAGCATCAAATTACGGTAAAACTATTATTATTTTCTGTCATTCCTCCTGCATCTCTTGCAGAGAAGACTCACCCCTCTTCTTGCCTCTTCCTCGGAAGGCCCAGCAACATCACCCGCCTGGCCCAACTACTTCCGCCGAACCGGTTGTTCAGTTGGGCCAGACTCTCCCCTGGACCGATCCACATGCTTTTTATGCCGCCTTCTGTGATGGTCAGAAAGCACCTACTGCTGCCAGCTCTCTGAGCTTCAACTGGAGCTTTAGGGAAAAAAATACCAAACAGACAGACTCAGTAAATAGCTCTAAGATAAAGGAGTTAACAAATAAAGGTGTATAAAATGTATATTTGTTGTAAAGCAGAATCATTTGATCTTTAGAACAAACTGCAATGTCTGCTTTGAAAAAAGCCTGCAAAAACAATGCATTTATCCATGAAGATTCAGGAGGACTCTTAGGCTGCAATCCTCAACACTGTTTCCTGGGAGTAAGACCCATTGAACAAAATGGAGCTCCCTTCAGCGTAGACATGGTTAGGAATGTGCTGTTAAATATTTAGCTTCCAGCCACATAATCGAAATAACCTGAACCAAAAGACCAGCTATACTTGCAGTTACAGTTATATTGAGTTTCTGGTTGGTCTTTGGAACTCCCTGCCACTGTAGCCAGAAAAAAACAACAAAGGTTTAAATATAGCTTCAAACTTTCTAAATTTCTCCCAGGTAAGCTTGTGCAATGCAAGAAGTCTGTGAAGTGGAAGAAGCTCCTGGAGGAAAAAAGGAAGCAAAAAGCAAGCATTCTAGCTCCTGTGATTCAGAGCATGCACAGAGTGCAAATTATTAACCCTGTTGGTTTTCCAGGAACAAGTAAGGACACAAAGAAAGGAAATTTAACCCTTCTAGCCTCTGTGCCTCAGGGCATGGACAGAGAGCAAAATAATAGCATAGAAGTTTGCTTAACAACGCCCATTAACAATGATTAACCCTTTGTTTCAGCAGCAGAGAGGAACAGGAAAAAGCAGGTGTACACCAGAGAAGTGTTTAAAGTTGGTTTCTCTGGAGGGAGGGAGGGAGGGAGGGAGGGAGAGCACTCGTTCACAGCATGGGTTGCCCTTCTGGTGTAGAGACAGGCCGGACGAACTTCTTCTTCCTCTCTCTAGAGGGGCACCCAGACCTTTCAGTCCGGTCCTGCCTCTTCAGGTGGTTGGACGTATTCTGGAGCAGTTGCTCCACGCTTCCTCAGTTCTTTTTAAATTCTTTTTCTGCTTTCCTGCCTTTCCCCTGCACTTTCCTTTTGGGGGTATCTTCTTGGGGAGTCTCCTCCTTTATCTATCCCCCCATTTTATAATTATTGGCTGGGATGCCTTCTCCCCCCCCCTCCGGGAGAGAAGCCCTGACCCTCTGGCCACAGGACCAACTGCAGGGAAGCAGGAGAGGTTTCTTGGGGGTTTTATCCCCAGCAGTAGCAGCCCCTGTCGTGGAGCAGCCTGAGGGTGGGCGACAAGTGCCTGACTCAGACCAGCCCTGCGTGCACTAGAGTGTCGGCGCGGCACAGTCCCCAGGGCTCAACTGTCTGAGGCGGAGCAGGTTCGGCGTGGCGCTGCCCCGAACCTCGCTGTTAGCATGCAGGGCTTCATTGGCTCAAAGGCAAGTGGCACAGTGCAGCCCCGCTCTCCTCCATTTACCACAGTCTCAGTGTTCAGGGGACTGGCCTTTTCCTTTCCTCCTTCTGGTGGGGACTGTAGGGTGCCATTTTGTTTCACTTTCCCCTTACCCTCCACGCTGCCATTTTGTGTTCCCAGTGCTCTTACCTCAGGGACACTATGGTCTCTCAGGAGGAGGCGCACGGTGGTGTTAAAACCGGAACTCAGATTAGATTCAGAGTCTGAGGACGATATCCCTCCAACAAAAAGTGACCAGCGGCAAGGGCAAAGAAGGTGGAGAGACGTGGAGGTGCCAAGTGTCTCATTCTCCACATGCTGCAGTGACCCAAATGAGTCTCAAGCGTTCATGCCTCATAGCTGTTGCCTTAGTGAGAGTGAAATTACTCGCAAGCTTCAGTAATTTACCTCTCGTTTCGGAGGTAAAACTGTTGGGTAAGTGCTTGGTTCTACTCCAGGTAAGTGCGTGGCAATGGCCTCAGGTAACTGCAGGCTTAGGCTCAAATACTTCAGGGGAGGGCTGAGTTTGGCTACTCAGTTGACTTTTGAAGGAATCTTCTATTTTTCTAGGCAAATAGTCTTTCTGGAAGCCCACGCAGATATGACATTGTGGGTCCAGAACCTTCTGCAAAAGGTTGTGACAGAAAGATCATGCCCTGCAGCAGGTCCTCCATGGGGGTCTTGCTCTCTGGGTTCTTCAGAGAACTACAAGGCCTCTGTTGCCTTTTCCATATTTCTCAACCTGATGCACAGACTGGCTGAGACTGGCTCTGAAGGTATCAAGCCTCATGCCACATTGCTTTGTAATAATGGCTTCCCTTCTTTATAGTCCCAAGGTTTAGCCTGTGACTTCTTCCACCAAGCTCACGAAGCCAGCGGTTGAAGTTTTTGTCTATCCAGGGCAAGATGGCAGAGGTTCCCATCTCTCCTGCAGTTACATCGATCACGAAAGCAGAAGGAACAGTGGCTGCAGAGGGAGCACATGCCAAAATTGGTCAGTAAGCTTTATTATTTCCTTCGGGAAACTTTGGCCTTTGTCGATTTCCAAAGTAGAACTCCTGGTGGCTGCATTTCCTGGAAGAAGAGTTGAAGTCACGCTGAGAGAGTGTAAAAACTTCTTATTTGGGGTTAGGGCTTTGGATAGTAACCCCCATGTCCAGAGATACCAACTGTGGAGCAGGAGAGGCTGTAATGGTGTACTTCTAAAAACAAAACAACAAAAAACCCACTACACCTGTAAGTCTGAAGGTCTGCAGATCACGGTTTGAGGCCAGGGCAACTTCACAATCTGGCCCGGCTAATTTCTCCCCAACCTGGGAAGTATACTTTAAGAATTAACCCTCCCCTAGATACCATTCTCAATATCTGGCTTAGGAATTGGGATGTTGACGCAGAAACTCTGGTTAAACTGGCAGTCCTGCCTCTTATGGGCAGCAATGTTGACTCTGTTTCAGATAACAGGGGGAAAGGGAAAGTTTATTTTCCTTTCTGCGTAGGAAACATTAACCCTGGCATTAGTCATTTTGGACCCAAGATGATAGTTTGGCCTAAATGGACCATCTTATTTAAAAATTGAGTACATTTTATTGCATCACCTCACACCAGAGTCCTCCAACTGTCCATCTTTCAGCTAGTCCTCCGGTCAGGATGAAAGCAGAACTGACTGATGCCTTGCTGAAGAGATACCTAATGCTGGTATAGGTAGTCGCCCCAAGTTTGCTCTCCAGTCACTCTTTTGAGTTCTCAAAATTAAGGTGAGAATTAATTAACTCAATTAATTTGAGTTCTCAAATTAGGTGTTGATAAAGTCTGAGATCTCTGCTGTTTCTTGCCCTATATTGCCTCCTCCCCAAGTCTGCTACTATTCTCTTTTGTACAAGTGGACCACAAGTGTCACCCATGCCGTTTCTTACCCTATACGACCTCCTCCCCTATACGTTATTCTGCTTTATGCAAGTGTATAAGACACAGAGAAGACATGAACGCCATTCAAGCAAGACTGCCCTGAAGATCAGTCATATAATTTCTGTTATCGTTGATATTATTTTGAACCTTTTGATCTCTTGTTGCTCAGAAATCATGAATGTTTCAGCATTACTTTTGCACAATTTTGTCTTTGTTAAAAAGCAGGAAAGAAAGTATTCAGTACTCCGAAGGGCAAAATGGGAAGACAGGAATTTAGCATGGAAAACGAAGCAAGTGGACCAGAACCCCAGTCCAAGAAGCTGCGGTGGTCATCAGGACAACCCGACTCCCTGTTTACTCTCAGCACAAGACACCAGAGTTATCCTTGAAGTGCCTACTAGACACAATGTGCAGTAATAATGAGCTGTGTTGTAAACACACACGATTGCTGAAACTAGAATTTTGGTTGCTATTGTTGTTTACAATCTAATGTATCACTTTTGTATGAGATTCTGTATAATGTTCTTTTTTGTATGAGGCCATTTGAGATCACAGGATCTCATATGATATCAAAGGCCTCCAGGGGTGAATATTGTTGTTGTTGTTGTAAAGTATTTCACAGTCACCTGGTGTTTGACTGGAATTGGCTCTATTCTAATGCGGTTATTGTTATTATTGTTATAATTGTTGGCGTTTATAATCTAGCTAATGTACCTTGCTTGTTCTGTTTTGTTTGGGCCCATTTGAGATCACATGATAATTAAAAAGTCCTTTTGGTAACAGTTTATTGCCGGAGAATGCAGGCACAATGGTGTGTAACTGTGTAGCTGAGCACAGTAACAACAGGGCAGTGTCTGTGGCACACTCTTGGCTGTGTCTGCCAGGGGTGTCTTCGCATGCTGGCAAGCGCTGTTCTGCGTGCCAAGCTCCTGGTGCAAAGTTTAAAATATTGCCTGGAAGTGATGTCACAACTAGAAGTGATGTCACACCCAGGCTTTTAAAAAAACAATTAGGTAAATTTGCACATACCCACAGTCTCCCCCCCACCAGCTTGCCACCCGTTTGCTCTGCTTCCTCCCACCAACCAGTGGCACGGTTAAGGAATCTCTGCGCTGCCTGGAGACAAAGATTTTGTAGCCCCCATCACAACAAAATCAAATTTAATGAAGTAAATAAATAAAAGTGAGCCTCTTTCTTGGTTAGAGTCATGTGCCGGCTGGGGCAAAGGAGGATGGTTGTTCTCTCCCTGCTAAGCATAAGAGGAGCACCACCTCGAAGTGCCTCTCTACCCAAACAGCAAGGGAAACTCCCTTCTTTCTGATGGTTTCTTTCTGACGATACGCTCTTTCAATTATGCCCCCAAGTCATTCTCAACGCGTGTTCCGCTCTTGCAAACTCTTTCTGCTGTTCTAATGTCTATAATTCCCCCCCCCAATTCATTTGCCAACGACTTGGGAATTCAGACTGTTTGGCATCTGTGTGTATGAGAGAGAGACAGCACACTTGGCTGCTTTAGCTCCTGGTCTATTCCCATTCCTGAAGGATCTAATGGGAATACATGTGCAGAAATCAGGAATTTGCAAAATAAAAGGGACACTGGCAATCTGCTAGCTTAAAAAGCATCAAAGCAACACTTGTAAACTAATAAAAGTCAAGGTTCTGTTTTTCAGCCATTTCCACTTTTCATCACAGCCCAGGCCCGAACCTGTCAGGTTCTGATGGATAGGTTCATCCCCCCATGCGCAACCCCCCATGCGCAACACCCCCTCCTTGCGCAACACCCCCTATGCGCAACATCCCCATCCACATCACCCCCCTGCGCATCACTCCCCATCCACATCACCCCATGTGTAACACCCTCCAGTGCACACTCTGCCAGTGCTTCAGACATTGGGCACCAAATTGGATGGATGTTGGTCAGTCTTCCATGTTAAGTATAGGACAAAAACAGGCTGCACCCCTTTTGACCCCCTTCAGCATTAAATTTATCAACATTGGTTCTTGGTGGCTGTTCATGTCACAGAAGGAACACTGTCCCCAAATTTCATGCTTCCAGGCCCAGTAGTTGGGGCAGAGCCTTGATCAGTCAGGGATTCTTCAATGGAAACGATAGGGAGGAAAACGTGTTGCACCCCTTTTCACCCCCTTCCGGTCGGAATTTCTGAAAACTGGTTCTTGTGGGTGCCTCCGTCATGGAAGGAAGACCGTCCCCAAATTTCACGCTTCTAGGCCTGGCAGTTTTGGCTGGGCATTGGTGAATGAGTGAGCGAGTGAGCAAGTGGGTGAGTGAATCAGTCAGTCAAAGACTTTTACATATATAGTTTATTCAAGCATGTCCCCTTTTTCATTGTTTTGACCACTAGTGTCTAGCTCAGCTTGTTGCTCCCTTGATGCCTGGTACAACTGCTACCCCTTGCACCCTTAGCTACAGTGTGCCACTGACTGCAGAGTAGTGACAGGCGTTGAACCTGGCAGCACTTTGGAAGGGAGGCTTGTTCCTCCTCTCTTTAGCCTGGATTCCATGGGATTAGATCAGTGCTTCTTTTGAGCACAAAGACCCACATTTAGGATGACTGTACGTCAGGAGCCACTGGAAGGGATGACATCAACCTGGAAGTGATGTCATGGCCGGAAATGACACCACCAAGCAGGAAAATTTGTAACTCTTCCAATGACAAAATCGAATGGATTAAGTCAATGTTTACAATAAGTATATAAAATTTATGGAAAACTAACTGAATTGTCAGGGATCCCCTTCCCCAGAGGAATGAATGATGAATGGAGGCTGGAGAAGGGGAGGTCCATGCTTAGAACTGCTCAAGAGGCCTTTGAGCAGGAGAGTGATTGAATGAGCTCAGAGACACTCTTGAGACCTTTGCCGGAGGTACCCTGGCCTGGCCTGGCCTAGAGGAGGCTAGTTCAGCCCTGCCCCAGAGGTCCCTCACACTTTAATGCAATGCTCTTCAAACAACGATCATGGCAAACCCTGCGGTTCCAGAGAAATGTTTCTCAGGAAGCCTTCAATGACTGCTTTGCGACAGTACAGTATGGAAGGATGGAAATAAACAATGTGCAAAGCAATAGGTCAGTAAGTAAGAGGGCAATGGGTAAGTCAGGGGGTAAGCCCTAGAAGCAGAGGAGAAAGAAAGCCTCTGTAATGTGGGCAATCAGCCACTGCGTGTCCCCCTTATTTTCTTGCCATTTTGCTGTCTCCTCCACCAGCTTTAACTTGCCTTTTACAAAATTCATGGAAACTAGTGATGGATAAAGTGAATTCAATCCTCATCCGTGTCTTTGGTGGCAACCCCTACACATTACAGCATTTTCAGATGTAGAATGACCCTTTATCCATGTGCTTGGGATCCACAGATTTCAGGCTCTGTGGATGCTGAGAAGATGGCTGGAGTCACCTCATTTCTGGTTGCCTTCAGGGGATCCTCTAAGACCAGTGGTGGGATTCAAATAAATTAACAGTGGGTTCTATGCCCTAATAACCTAAATTCACAACAGTTCTATGTCCCATTAGCAACCGGTTCTCAGAACCAGGTACTCATTAGCAAAGGGTTCTATAGAACCTGTGAGAACCCACCATTGCCCACCACTGCAAAGGCTCTCCAGCCACAAATTTCATTATTCGTGGATTTGGGATCTGCAGGGGTGCTCCTGGAACTGATCCCCTATTGAAACCGAGGGTCTACTGTGTTTAACTTCCATGCCTCCCTGATGAATAACTCTGGGGACCAAAGTCCTCTGATAATGCTCGGGACGTCAAAGAGAGATTTCTCAGCAGACTCACAAAATAGCAACAACCCTTTCAGTTTCCTTAGCAAACTACAGAAAACAAATCATGGCCACCGATAGAAAGTATCATTTATTTTCTGCAAAACATAAAAAACTGACAAACTGGGGCATCTTTTCCCAAAGCTTTTACATTCTTCTGCTTTTCCTGGTGAACTTTGTGTGCCGGATGTAAAGGTCTGTGAAAGAGAAGTTGGAACAGACATCACTTGGTGCAGTCCAGACCCAGCACCTAATTGGCTCTAGCGCTGGCCTGAGAGGGTCCCAAACATGCCATAAATCATGTGGGTCAACTGAGCTGGTCTAGGAACACATGCTGACCTTTGGGTGCCAGATCCAGCCTCTGCACTACCCTAAGTGGTAGGCCCATGCCAGCCAAGCTCTCAGAGGGCTGAGGGGGCATAGGGAGTGAGACATTCCAGGGTGTTTAGCGGGAACCTAGTCCTGGGCAACCTGAAATAGAACTGTTCTGCTCAGACTTGTGCCATCTTATTGGGGCTCCTGTGGCTCATCCTAGGGGAAGGGGCAAAATTTCCCACTGCTCCATGCTGAGCTTCAGCCAGCCCCAAACTTGCATTGGATACAGCACAGGAATGCCAGCTTGCCTCTTCCAGTGCAAGTTAGGATTGTGCTGAAAGGGCAAAATCCAGAGTAACTACGGGGAGTCCTTGCTCTGGTGTAAGAACAACTTACTCCGGATTCCAATATGAATTTCCCATAGGTTTTCACCAGATGGTGCAGTAACTACGGGTGCACGTAAAGTCTCTTACGTGCTCCCGTAGTTACTCTGGATTTGGGTTAAGTTGCCTTGCAACTAACACATCTAAAAATTCTATAAGCAATAGAGTTACAGGGTCATAGGTGAGCTGCATTGGATGGCGAGTATTTCTGGCTGGCAGATTTTGAGATCTTCTTCTGCTGAACGGTCTACCTGACTGTCCACCTGCTCGCTCAGTTCCCCTTCTGCTGGAGAAGAAAGGAGATATTCCAGCCCAGCTCTATGTTCCCTTCTCTCATTATCTCTCATTATCAAGGCGATATTCTTCATTATCCTCCCCTTCCCTTTCTCTTCTCTTCCCTTCCTTCTTTTCAATTCAGCATGTGTCAAGAAAGCATCTGACACTGTAGCAAACTGATTTGCCATCCAGGGACTCTGGGAATTGTCTTTCTAATGAAGGATCCGGGGTCCTCCACTGCAGATTCAGAGCAATGCTAACAATTTCCAGGAAAGCATTTTCATGGAAGCAACCCGGGCACTGATGCCCCCCCCTTTGCAATGCAGATGATCCTGAGCACGCAGCCAACAGCTTCCAGAAGCTTCTAAGAAGCTGACCTCATCCAGCTTCAGACCAGCGTCTACAAAGCTGACCTCATCCAGGTGGCAGAAGGCTTTTGGTAACCTGGGCATTTCCCCCCTGAAGTTCACATGACAACCCAAATATAATTCATGTATGAACATAAGAAGATCCTCCACTGGATCGGGCCACCGGCACATCTAGTCCAGCTTCCTGGACCACACAGCGGCTCACCAGATGCTTCAGGGAGCGCATAAGATGCCTGCATCCAGGTGCTCCCCTGCATCTGGAGTTTTAAGGTTATCCACTTGTACACACCCCTCATGGTCTATTCCTTTAGGAATTTGTCCAATCCCTTCTTAAATGCAGTATGGCTAGGTGCTAACACCACATCCTGTGGCAGGGAATTCCACAGACCACAGTTCCTTACCACATGCTGGGTAAGGAAATATTTCCTGTCTATTTCTCTGTACGTCCTAACCCTCCCAATTTTCAATTTTAGTGGATGCCCCCTGGTTCTGGTGGTAATTGAAAGGGAAAAGAGCATCTCCCTGTCTATTCATCTCTTGCATAATCTTGTATGTCTCAGTCATGTCCCCCCTCAAGCGCCCATTCTCTAGACTGAAGAGCCCCAAACTTGGAAAGCACTAAAAGACATGAGGGTCAACCTTACCTTGGTCTGCAGCAGGAAAGACTGCTTTTGGCCACTTCTTTCTTCTTCTTGAGTCCTTAGCAGGTGACTGGGAGAGGGTCGTCCTCCCAACAAATATGCTGCTATCGGTGCTGCTGGATTCCATGCAGCATTCACAATATGCTTCCATTCTTTACAGTTGCCAGAGATGTTTTTACCCTCTTCAGTGGTGAGTCGCTGGTTTTTTTAGGTCTTGTTCAACCAGTTTGAGCCACGTCTTTTTGGATGCTGCTCCCTGAACCCTCCAGAGGACAGGTCAGTCTCGCCAGAGCAGCTTATGTGGCAGCTGATTGGCGTTCTTTCTCCAGACATGGCCAATGATCTCTATCTGCGTTTTTGGATTAGCTCTTCGACTGAGGGTTGAAGGTCGCACCTTTCCCGTATTGTCTCGTTACGAAGGCGATCACGAAAAGAGACACTCGGATCCATCTCGGGAATCACATTTGGAAAGCCTCAAGCTTGTTCGTATCTGATTTGAGCAGAGTCCATGCTTCTGACTCATGCAGGAGAACTGGCAGGATTAGTGTTTGCAGGAGGCAGATTTTGGTGTTGGTGGAGATGTTTGCCTTCTTCCAAAGCCAGTGATGAGTGATGCGAATGCCGCTGTTGCCTGGCCAATCGTGCTGTTGACTTTGGTGGTAGATGCCACTTTCTTCTCCTGCACCAGTGACCCCAGATATTTGATTTCTTGGAGCTGTTCAATTTGGACTCCATCTAGGTGAACTGATTCATCTGAGGTCATAACTTTGGTCTTCTCCACATTGATTCTTAGGCAGTGGGACTGGACAATCCAGGCAATGTGGTAAAGAATGTTGGTGGCCTCTGCATCCGTGTCTGTGAATACAGCACTGTCGTCTGCAAACATCAGATCAGTCAGGACATTATTTATACCATATTGTACCACGTGTCTGCTCTGAAATGCTTTCCTCATCATGGCATCAATCAAGATATTAAAGAGCAAGGGAGAGGTGACAGCTCCCTGGCAGACTCCGGTTTGAATAGGAAATTCCTGAGATAGCTCTTTCAGAACCACACACTGCTAGTTGAGCCAATGTATGACGCTTGGAGGAGTTGCATCATCTTCAGTGGCACACGCTCATTCTCCAACACCTTCCACAGTGCAGGCCAGTGAACACAGTCAAATGCGGATATGAAGTCGATGAAGACAGAGATAGTTCCCTTTCCACACCTGACTCTTTTCTTCACCAGTTGACCAATAGGGAATATTTGATCGCTGCAACCCTGATGCGGCCTGAATCCTGCTTTGTCTTCCTGGCTGGTCAGTTCCCAATATTCCTGCAGCCTTGACTGTATGAACTTCATGAGCACCTCACCGACTATTCCAATGGGCTTCTTCTTCTGCCTTCATCCTCTGTCTGATCTCCTTGTTCAGAGACTGATACTGTTTGAAGTCAATATGTTTGGCCCGTTTCCGTTTGTCTACCAGATCCAGGCACTCCTGTCAGATCCATGGCTGTTTCTGATGGTGGACATAGAGGAGCAGCACATTCCAAGATGGACCCCGAAAGCTGCTTTTCTTCTGTGTCAACATTGTCCGACGGTTCAAGTATTGCAAGTCTGTTGGATAGGGCTGTTTGGAGTTTTCTCTTAGACAAGGGACAATTTGGCTGAACTCAATTTGGCTGGCGGTGGCGCCATGCGCTTTGCCCATTGCAGTTGCAGCTGTACTTTGGCACAGATAAAGAAGTGGTCAGATCCACAGTGGGATCCACAGTCAGGCCCCCTCATTGCATGCACAACTTTGAGTGACAATCAGGAACTGATCAGGATGTAAACCAAGATGGCTGAATCTCTGCCAGATGGGTTGTGGCATGTAAAGTAGTATTTGCAGGGGTGCTGAAAGAGGCTATTGCCTATTCCCAGGTTGTTCATTGTAGAGAAGGCACAGTCCATTGTCACTGATCCTGCCATGTCCAAATTTGCCCAGCATTTCTTCCCTTTCAATCCTTTCTGCTCTGATGTGGGCTCTGAAGTCTCCTGCTAGAATGATCATTTCAGTCCACAGGATCGTGTCCAATGTTTGCTGGAGCTGGTTGTAGAAGTCATCCTTGGCTGTCTCCAGGCTGGTCTCAGTTGGGGCGTAGGTGAACAGGATATGGGTCTTAACTGTGCCTGCAATTGTGAGAACAGCCAGGTGATTCAATATTGGTTGGAAGGCAATTACATTTCCAGCAGTCATCATCTTCCATTATGTTCACCACTTCCATAATGTTCACCATTATGCCAATGGGAGCTTCTCATTTTTCACAACTGGATAGCACTGTGCCACTGTGGTCACCCTGGCACCATCACCACCTTTATCTGTTTGTTGAGCATACACAGGTCCAAGCTTGTTATACACTGATTTTTTATACACAGATTTGACTCAACATGAATTACAGTTTCAAAAACAGCTTTTCTACTGTTGTAGAGAGGCAGTCATGCAAGCAATCATTCCATGATTCAGCTGAGCCAGGCAAAATAAGTCAGCAAAACTACAGACTGACTCTTTAGAACAGAAAGAAAAGCTGTTTTTAGGAGTAATGGAAGAACAGGAAAGCTGGAAGTGGGCCTTTAAATCTATTTTTCCACTGCTTTTTCATCCACAGGAGGATATACGGAATCCTAGTGGATAACAAGGGACCCTAGTGTATTATGAAGGTATTGCACAAACCATAAAACTTGCGTGTTACACTAAGGGATGAATGAATCCCTGTCCATGCAAGCTGCCTTCATGAAGACTCCAGCCACAAAGTCACCTTGCATAAGGAAACTGCTTCCAGCTGAGTCGGATCATCGTTCACTTAGCTGAGCAGCATCAACTCTAAATGGACGTGGCATGCCATTGTTTCAATTACGTATTATTTTTCCCCTTCCTGGGGATGCCAGGGATAGAACTTAGGAGGAGGTGCACAAGGCCGGACAAGCTGCATCACACATGAAGCTCATTCACTGGCTGGCCTTGGCCAAGCTGCCCTCTTTATTTCACCAGACCAATCCTTTTGGTGTGCAGAAGTTGTTTTTTCCCCAGTGATGCTACCTCCAGTCCCAAAGGTTTTCACGAAACAAAAGGGCAAGAGCCTCTATGATGGCATGGCCTGAAACAAACATAATTTGCTCCATGCTGGAGTTAGCCCTGAACAGGAGCCTTTGCCAAAAGAGTCTGGGCCAAAATAACAGAGATGTACCACCGTCTATGGGATGCCATATTTGCTGTGCAGCCTCAAGCCATGGGACATGATGAAGGCATGAAGGCAGAGGGGTTGCACAGCGCCTTGGTGCATGCACTTACCTGGACATTCTCTTGCGTGGTGTTCTGGAGTTGTGCAAATTTCACCTTGATATGGGGAGGAGAGATACTCGGGGAAGTTGGGTCTCGTGGACATCCTCTTCTGCAGTGTCCCGGAGTGCTGAGCAAGTCTCCCTTGATTAGGGGTCAGAGATGCTCTGTGCAGCTGAATCTGCCGGAGACATCCTCTTCTGCTGGATTCTGGGGTGCTGAGAAAGTCCCTCTTGGTTGGTGGACAGAGGTGCTCTGGGGAGCAATGCCGGCCTAAATGGACTAGGATTGCGTTCTCAGTATATTCATGGCATGCACTTGCTTCAAAACTAGCATCTAATCTAATTTCTGTATACAAATATTGAAGAAGCCAGGCTCACTTAAGATTCTTTATGGTAACAACTTGAAATGTCCCTGGGAATAACATTTGGAAAGTGTATGCAAGTATAAATATATCCGTATAGAAATCCACGGATTTATATATTTTTTAGGGATTGTATGAGTTTACTCTTGTGAGCAAGCCATGTAATTTCATTTTGTGTGTACCAGCGGGCGTGTACCCCTGTGTGCACAGTAAAAGTGACAATAAAGGTTTATCTTATCTCATATTCTATGGAGTTTTGAATCAAGCTGTCTATTCTTTGGGTGCTGAGAAAGCCTTTGACCAGGTGCAGTTGAAGCTTGTGTTTTACACCTTTTGAGAAGTTTGGTATATCTAATGACTTTTTGAAATGGATTAAAATTTTATACTCTGCTTCTAAGTCCAGAATTTTAGCAAATGGTTCTCTGTCTCCTATTTTCGCTCCAAAAAAGGGCACATTTCAGGCCTGTCCATTTTCACCATTGTTACTTGATCTCTGCTTAAAATGCTGAGCCGACACCAGTATCCATGGCATTAAATAAAATAACAATGAGTTCAAAATCATATTATGTGCCAATATTATTTATAAGAGATTCTTTAGTGTCTAAACCTGAACTGTTAAACTTTAGGTCTGTGTATGGTAATATTTCTGGTTAGTCCATCAACTGGACCAAATGTGCATTAGTAATGCCACTAGGGAGAAGTATTCTACAAGATGCATCTGGAATTTTCACTGATGCCCAGAATCTGTTAAATACCTGGGTATTTTAATATTGAGATACATTACTGAGATGATCACATTAAATGTAAAAAAGATCTATGAAATTACACTAGATCTGGACAGATGAGCACCCTTAAACATATCCTTTTGGGGCAAAGTAAATATAAAATGAATAAAATTCCTCGCATTATGAATTTTATTGTAATATTTTACCTTTATATTCTTAGATATAAGCAATCTTATATTGCTTTATGATTTTAATTGATGAATTTTATCGGAAGGCTGATGCAGTGGTGTTTTAAATATTGATTTTATATATGTTTCCCAAGTTGTGATGCACCTTGGTTCTGAAAGATGAAGTCAGTATATAAATATTGTAATTAAAATAAATTTTATAAAATAAAATAAGTTTTGTAATTTTGGGGTTTTTTGTGTGTACATGAAAATTTTTTTAAAAATGATTCAACTCCAATAGATAGGATTAGTATTGTTACAAAAGCTCCTGTTTGCTCCACTGCAGAAGGTCCTCTAATTTCAAGAAATACAATGATCATATGAAGGCAGAACTCTGCTCTTTCGTGCTGTTAGTTTAGTGAAATTAAAGCCAGAGATGCTGCTAGGACGATCACAAGGCTATGACGATCACAGCCAATGCCTCTGTGAAAGCTGCCCACTATGAAGATGTTTACAAGAAGCTTGACACATGTGAGGGTGAATGTGTGAGTGAGAGGTAAAAGTGTCATCAGGAGTATACCTAGTTTAGGGAAATGAGAATCTTATTTTCGCTAACCGGGGACCTGGTCATTGACAAAAAATTAAACCAAGTGGGTGAAAGCACACAGCCTTGCTTTACACCTCTATTGATGGGTCATGGTTCAGATCAGGGATGCCATAGTAAGCCTTTGTTGACTGAATTGAACGCTGCTTTGAGGTTCACAAACATGTTCTGAAGCACTTGATTGAGCAACCTGCTTAAAAATAATCAGATGTGATAATACCTCGCAGCCGCGTCACCAGGGTGGTGCAGCTGGTGCGGTCCACACAGGGTGACACACCTGCTAGGGGTGACACGCCAAAGGAATCTGACACTCCTTCAGCCGGCCCCAGACATCAGCGTTGTGCGCAAAGACGCACTGCGCATGTCTGAGACTTTGGACATGCGCCGTGTGTCTCTGAACACCCATTGAGCTGGCTGCTCCTCCTAAGAGAGGAAGTCTACTTTGAAGCTGCACCAAAGTTGGCACATGCGCAGTGCTCTTCTGAAGCCAGTCAGCCAGTGCTCTTCTGAAGCCAGTCAGCTTCAGAAGCGACATAGCGCGAGCGCCAATGTTGACGGAGGTGCAGTGTCGCATGGGCCAGTGTCGCAGGAGGGGTGTGCCTGTCCCTGGGGTGATGTGCTGTGCCCCCGCGCTGGGTGACACATGGGCTCCGGTCGCTCCTGATACCACACAGTGGTCTACTGCAGATATTGCCCGTTTGGGGCCGTCTAAGTAATCTCCACATGCTCCTTTAATTCAGAAAGGCCCTCTAGCCAAATGGAACCAAGAACACTCTGCCTCGCCAGCCACTTCCCTGACAGATTCACTACTGTATCCTTCGACAGGCGTTGAAAGTGGCATTGGGGTAAGCAGGTCTGAAGAGTCATTAAGGAGAAAATACCAGGGCTGGATCCAACACGGCCGTTCAGGTCTCCTGCAAGAAGTACACAGGCATTTGGACATCTGGGCAGGATACTGTCAATTACTTGTAGGAGAGATTTCCATTGTCTGTCTCTGAGGGCATTCGTCTGGATAGGAGGGATGTAAACACTGAAGTTTAGGATTACATGAGACTGGAATCTCAGTTTGAGCACACGGACCATACAGAGACTGTCCACCATAAACATTAATTCTGCTGTAAATTAAGCTGAGAAGAGAATCGCCAGACACCCTGAGAGCCCAGTAACAGGAAACCAACCCAGTAGCCATCTTGTCTCTTCCTGTTTGGATTATATGGGAAAACGGTGCAGGACCTTTTCATTTGTGGTGCTGAGTTTATGGAATCCTAGGAAATCTAGTAGTTTATGGAATTACTCAAAAGTAAGCCTATGCATGTAGGAATAAATCACACTGAACTCAATGGGCTTACTTCTGAGTAATGCATAGGATTGCACAGGAACAACGCAAGTGACTTTAACATGTGATTCCAACCTAGACACGCAAGTCACTCCTTAGGGAGTTTGCAGCATCAGAAACCATCAAGTGGCTTTAACATGGCGGGGATGCGTAAGACACCCTGAAAGCAATGCAACAAAACACAGCATGATCCTGACACAAACATGGAAGATGCCCTGAAAACAATAGAAAGTAAGTTAGATAGACAGAAAGTTAGAAAACTAGATAGATAGATAGATAGATAGATAGATAGATAGATAGATAGATAGATAGATAGATAGATAGAATGATTGATAGATAGAAAGAAAGTTAGAAAGTTAGAAAGTTAGAAAGAAAAAGGTTAGATAGAAAGGCAGTTAGTACGTTAGAAAGAAAGTTAGATAGAAAGTTAGTAAGTTAGATAGAAAGGTGGTTAGTAAGTTAGAAGGAAAGAATATGAAACCCTATGCCCAGAAATTGCATCAAAATGGAATTCTCTTCTCTTGGGGATTTCCAGCCACGATATTAATATTTAAAGACGGTAAACTGTTGAGGGCTTCAAATCCACAAGAAGCTGAAAAGTTACTCTGCAAACTTAATATAAGGGTTGAAGAGGAAAAAGAAGAAAAAGGAGAAGAAACAGAAGAAAGAGAAGAGGAGGAGAATATATAAAACTAAATAGGAACTGAAAACAAAATTGTGTTTAAATGTTAAAAAGAAGCAAGAAGGGCTTAATTTTTATTTAAGTTGTGGTAAAAATAATTATGTATTTGGTATAGTGTTGTTTGGGAAAAATGGAATCATAGAGGGGGCTGAATAACTAACAGGGTCGAAAAGGGGAGGATTTAGAATCCTTACCCAACCCCTCATGAAGGGGTTGATTTTTTCGGGCTATGGAGGTTATGGGGAGCGAGACCGAAAAACAAAAGAAAACAAATGAAAAGAGATTAGTGTGCACACCTGTGGAATATGATATCAATAGAAATGGAAAGGAAGGTTAAGATCCTCTCCCTAAATGTTAATGGACTGGCCTCTGATTTAAAGCGTTATAGATTAAATAAATTGATTAAAGATAAAGGGATTGATATTTTATGTTTTCAGGAAACTCAGAAAGGGAAAAAAGATGTAAGACCATTAATAAGTAATCCAAACTGGAAATTACAATTTGAATCAAGAGGAACAAATAAAGCAAGGGGAGTGGCCATTCTCATTCATGCTAGATTGAATATAAATATTTTAGAACAATATAAGGATAGAGATGGTAGATTTATTTTTTTGAAATTCAGTATGAATGGGAAAAAATTTACTTTAGCAAATGTATATGCACCCAACCAGGGTCAAACAGGTTTTCTGACTCAGGTTTTTCAAAAAACTCAATCATTCTATGAGGTGAACTTGGTGATTGCAGGAGATTTAAACAATGATATCATGTTAAATAAGAAACTGAAATTGAATAGATGGAGACTGAAGGAAGTATATACTCTCCTACAGAAAGAAAAACCATCCACTTATTTCTCAAACAGACATAGAAGATTCACTTCTTTTGATCATGTGCTGGTGAAAGATCTGAATGACATGATTGTAAACAAAGTGGAAACAGGAGCAATTTGGTTATCGGATCATGCACCAGTATTAATTGAGATTACTTTAAAGGAAGGGATGAGAGACAGAAGCTGGAGATTTAATGATAGAATATTTTTCAACACAAAGATAGAGAAGATTTAAGCAGACAGATAAGATTAGACTTCTTAGAGAATAAGGAATCTGTGGATGAAGCAACATTATGGGATGCAGCTAAAGCTGTTTTTGGGGAAATTTGTATTACTAAAGAGATCTATTTGAGAAGAAACATAAATATGAAAAGAGAACAAAAATTGAAGGAGATAATAGAGACCCAGATAAAATTATAAAGAAAATATGAGAAACAAACTCAGGAGAATTTAATCAGATTAAAAGAGGAACTGAAAGATCTGGATAACTGTTCTTTATGGAAAAAAGACATTTTAGTGAAAAATCAGTATCAAAGAATAAGTATTAATATGATGAAGAGACTGGCAAATTATCTGAAAAAAGAAAGGAAAGACAAACGATAAACTGTATGAAAGATGAAGAGGGAATCGAGAGATATAAAGATAAATAAATAAGGGAGATCACTGAAAATTTTTATAGGAATCTGTTTAAAGCTGAGGATGAAATACAGTTTGATGAAATTAAAGCTAATAAATTTAGGCAGCAGGAATTAGAAAAATTAAGTGGAGAAATAACACAACAAGAAGTAATGGAAGTTATAAAAAATTTTAAAAAATCAAAACTCTCCTGGTTTAGACAGATTTGGGGCCGAATTTTATAAAACGGTTGGAGAAGAAATAGTTCCAGGAATGCAAGATCTCTTTAACAAAATATTAAAGGGAGGGATAGCTCCAAACTCTTGGAGAAAGTCTGAAATTTTAACCATTTTGAAACCCTCTAGAGCAGTGGTTCTCAAACTTCCTAACACCGTGACCCCTTTATAAGTTCCTCATGTTGTGGGGACCCCCAACTATAAAATTATTTTCGTTGCTACTTTATAACTGTAATTTTGCTACTGTTATGAATTGTAATGTAAATATCCAATATGCAGGATGTATTTTCATTGTTACAAATGATATGTGTGTTCTAGGCACACATTGAACACAATGGGATTTATTTCAGAGTAGGCATGCGTAGGATTGGGCCCTGAGCCTGCAATCCTATCCACATTTACATGGGAGTAAAGGCCCCCTGGCTATAATGGGATTTATTTCAGAGTAGGCATGCACAGGATTGGGCTCTGATGCTGTCAGTCAGCCCCAGTGCGCGCGCAGCTACAGCTGGAGGTCTGGCAAGCCTGACCTGGCCCCCTGCACCAGGGGTCTTTAGGTGACCCCCAGGAAAGCTCTAGGCGACCCCCAAAGGGGTCCCAACCCCCAATTTGAGAAATGCTGCTCTAGAGACTCAAAGGAGCCTAATTCGTACCGTCCGATAAATTTGGCTAATCAAGACTACAAGATCTTTGCAAAAGGGTTTAGCAAATAGACTGGAAAAGATACTTCTGAAATTAATAGGAGAGGATCAATATGGATTTATAAAGGGGAGATACATTAGTCATCCTATTAGAAATGTG